>CP093831.1:27903745-29372253 GCA_033063855.1 Smittia aterrima
CAGGATCCATCAGTTAACCCAGTAAAGTCCCACCGCCTGTAACCAGACCAGCAATGATAAACCCTACAGTAGGTTTGTTACGAACTGCTACTTGTTTCACTCTACCTCAACTGCGACAAGAAATTCAATGTTTATTTTTATATTGATCTTCTTTTCTGAGAAATTTTACTTTGAGTCTTGTAGATCGAACTGATTCTCAAGCTAAATAGAAAAGAAAAATCAAATAATTTGAGGCTACTTGACATGTCAAAAGATTTAAATGATATTTGTGAGAACAAGAATATTTTACATGAGAATCTGAAGCGTCGTTGATGGTTTGTTCAGAAATTACGATGACAAATACCTTAAGCTCTCAAATATTTTGACAAAACTTACAAAAGTTTATTCAATCAATAAAGTCTAGGATCGAACTAAGAAAGTTAAGACATGTTCCCCACACTTCGACAAGTAATTTCTCTTCCAATTATCAACACGAATTAAACATTTTATTGATTATTAAAAGGTCTCTCGATTACATTTGTTAGAAAATATTTAATATTTTAGTGGAAAGTCAATAATTGAGAATTTAATCTGGAAACTGATAAACTTTCCTAATTGACATTTCTTTTAATATTCTTGTCTCTGCGACACTAATTTTTAATCAGTTCCTCGCGATTATAAAACTTCTTTTCGATCTGAATTCTAATTCTTTCAAAATTTTCTTCTCTCATTTCCATTTCTCGTTTGTTTGTTGATTTCTCGGATGTTTTAATTGGCCACTGAGAACATTTCTGCATTTGGAAAAAAGCTCGAAAAATGTACTTCATGACGAGATAGTCTTTGAAAATTGCGATCCATTCGAAGATGAACGCAGCAACTGCAAACAACAAACTTACAGTCCAAATGACGAATCCAGGTTCAAGAATCTTCATGTTCAAAACTTTCGTGTCCTCGACGACTGTAAAACGCTTTTGAGTCAGTTCCGGCCAAGGCAAATTGCCACATGCTTTCCCATACTTTGGGTGCATAAAGATGTCGCCAACGAAATGTTGTTTCATTCTGTGGTCGATCGTTTCGAACAAATAATGATGACGTGGAAGTTTGAGTCCACAAATATTCAACTGTGAATATTGCTTTACAAGTCTTTTAAGAAAATACTTTTGATTCCATGTAAAATCTTGTTTTATCCCTTCTTCAAATTCAAACGAATATCTGATCACACAAGTGTTTATCTGCTCTACACTCTTGTCTTTCGATGGGTTACGGTCTTGATCTACTGCCACAACATTTCCTCTATAGGAAAAATAAATATTAGAAGAAAAATTAAGTAAACCGTTTGAAAGTCATTTGTTGGGCAGCTTTTCAGTAGGACTCTTTACCTTTTAGAAATCTCTGATTCCGGAAACTTTTCTTCGTAATTGTTCTCCATAACGAAAGTGTAACCTTTTTCGATCAACTCATCGACTGTACGTTCAATTGGTTTTTCAATATCTTTCTGCATGAACTCGAAGGTTTTTCCTTGCCAAGCTGTTCGAATGATCAAGCAATAAAGAATGAAGATCATCGTCAGGAATCTTGCGAAGTTTCTTCTTGGCATGACAACTTGTGAGATTCCAAAGAAAATTTGGATGACATTCAACCATGGAGTGTCGATTTCGCGGCCGATGATGAAATCTCTTATCGATTTTTTCACGCAGCAGTACAAGATCAGAATCGTTGCGAATGCTGTCACAAACGTTATTGCTATCATTGCCCACGTGAATTCATCGAAAGGCATCACCAATTTGTCGTATTCAGTATAGTTCTCAAACTTATCATTTACGCTCAATCGGATATCAATGTACTCAAGAGGAAAAGTGATGAAATTGGTATCCTCCTCTTTCCTCAATCTAAGAGCCAATAGAAAGAAAAATAATTTTTGAGAAGAAACAAATGCATCTAAAAATTCAGTTTTGTTTACATGGAATAATAGATGTGCTACTTGTAGGTAGCTTACTTACCCAACGTCTTTCTGTGTGTTACGATATCTGTCAAAACTATTGAGACATCCTTTGGCCAACAAAACGTCAATTTTAAAAAAAAATCCAGTTATCATTGTTGCGTTGTTGAGCACTTGAAGAGACTTGGAAACTTCATGATCTAGCTGTGAAAATGATGCCGCATCTGGTGATGGATCTTCAGCTGCAATGATAGTGCAGTTATGAAGATTTGCTGATTTTTTCATCGAGAATTTGTCGTTTTCCCACTTTCTTGTCACTTTGTTAAATTTGTTTAGTTCAATTAGATGAAGCTTTCCACATTTTCCAGGAGAGAACCAAACAAACGTCAGCAGTTTGATGTAATCAGTTTCGTCAACGAGGAAATATTCGTATTGGATGATGTCCAGTAAATATGAATTGAGATGATACATATTCTCGTAGATAACTTTGTTGCTTTTCGCCCTTTCCGTGACATCCACTTCGAGAGATTCAATGTCAGAGATTGTTGCGTGTTGACAATAGACGAAAAGCTGAAGCGGTTTGAAGTATTCATTCGTCAACTTTAATTTTTGATTGAATTCCTTGACGAATGCGAAATTGTTGAAGGTTAAGAGAGTTGAGCTGTCGAGAAAGATCTTTTCCTTTTCCAATTGCAAGTTCTTCAGTTGAAATGGCATCGCGTTCTCGTTCAAGTCCTTCAAGACGAGTGACGTCATCGTGTCCGATTCTATTCCATAATTGTTGATGAACATTCTCGTTTCCAGTTGGAACAAATGACGAGTTACGTTCTCAAAAGCCTTCGACAAGACTTCGAGCGATGGATCCACATTTAAAATCATTCCTTCGCACGAAACACTTAGTAGCAATAAAAAGATGAAATAAATTTTCATTTTCTTTACAGTTTTCTTATTTTCAACTTAGTAACTCGAAAAAATCTTTTGTAATGACTGAAGTAAATTTTTCTTGGGCTACTTATTTGTTGTGAATGTTTAACCACGGTCGAATATGTAAAATATTTCATACAAGTCTTATCTGCATGAGAAAATAGTCAGGACTTCAATAGTTTTCTTTAGGTACAAGTTGTGCGTGTTTAGTCTTTCATAAAAAAGTAAATCAATTTTTGGTAATTAACTACAAGACTTACAACTCGAAATATCCTGTGGTGACATGCTTTGGGTGTGCTCTCTAGTTTTGCTAACTAAAATTGGCGAATTGTTAAGAAAAAACACATCCGATTCAATTTTCGGTAAATTCAAAAAAGTGTAAAACTTGAGAGAGACATCTATTGTTGATGAGCTGCATTTGGAAAGTAGCAAAACCTGAAGTTAGCAGCAGACAACATGCCTAATGGAATTTAAAAAATGTTCAAACTTTGTTTGAAAATTTTCTTAAATAAATTAAACTATTACGCCTTATCGAAGCTTAATTGTTTAGCTGTAAATAATTCAAAGCAAAACCAAGATATGAATTAAATTATTAGAGCTTGAAAATGAAATTCCCAAAACTGTTACATTTGAAAATAACGATTAAATCTTCTACCAGATGTCGCTATTTTAAAAATTAAATCGCCTTTGCCGTTGGTTGCTCAATTCAAATGTGAAGCGGAAAACTTCCAGTGCTCGCCACTAGATGGAACTTATCGTTATTTTCAAGCTTAACGGAAAAGAATGCTTAAATGTTTGCTAATGTAATTATTTGCTAATGGATGATCCTTGGATGATTTTATGATATAGAAAACAAAGGTTCTGATAGTTAATTGCTACTGAAATCGGGTTAACACTTTCTGCTGTTTATTCGATAGTCATTTCCGGTAACTCTTCCAAGAAGCAGAAAATCCACTTGTTATGCCCAAACAAACTTCTCTTATGACAAGTAATTTCATCACGCGATGCACTCTCGAAAGAAATCCAGTGTGGCTCACAATTTTTCTTGATTTAAAAACACTTGATCTCTTTCTACATCGTTCATGCAAATTTTCCTGTGTTGTTGATGCCATAAATTATTGTTCCAGTTAATATTTATAGAATTGTTTTCCTCAAAGCCCAAAAAAGCTGCAAAAGCATAAACTCAAGTGGGAGTGTTGGCAAAAGTGCATGAGAGCGATGATGAATGATGATGCCTTGTTATTTAAATAGAGCAACAACAAACAAGTTGAAGTGGAGAAAAGAGATTTGTGAGTTTTCACTTCAACATCAGGTGAAGAGAAGAGTTGCTTCATATTTCCCTTGTTAGGAAAGATTTAAGCTGAAGTTAATGAATAAATCAGACGTTCATCACCTCCGAAGTTCACATACGAAGCTGACAACAATAGTTGTGTCGAGAGAATTTAGCGCCGCACTTTTTCATGTTTGGAGAAACTTCTCCTTGTGAACACGTACGATTGTGTCGCGAGAACAAAAGCGCAAATGGCAAACACGACAATTTCCTAAATCATTTAATTAAACAATGGAGAAGACTATACGATGCTTTCAAGCTGAAACAACTAACTCCGCCGTACACTCATAAAGCACACACGGGAAGCCGGAGCTTGAGAAAGTTTCTTAAGAAGATAAACTTGTAAAATTATGTCGTATGCAAAAAATCTTTAACCTTCTCAGTTTAAATCACCCCCCGAAAGAAAGTTTTCAAAAGCGTTCTAATCATGATTTATGACGTTCGAGTGTGTCGGGAGAGGTTTGTTTGAATAGTTTTATGGTCGACACAAACTTCTACTATCGCCTGCAGACTCAATAAGAGGAATTTCCACCGTTTGGATTATTCTCGTAGTAGAGACGGAAATAAGAAGTTAAGCAAATAATTTTTGCCTCATAAATATTTTCACTTGAATGATTCATTTGGAAAGTTTCAAAATTCAGAGAGAGAGAGAGATAAGCTGTACCGAGAGGCTTAAACAAATTTGATAATTCCTCTTCAATTGACTGGGCGAAAAACTCTCAATCATTTGATAGTCACATGTGAATCACATAAACATTCATCTTACCGTCTCTCTCTCTCTCTCTCTCCTGGATCCGTTGTAAATTGTCAGATTTAAACTCTTCTCTCCAAAACAGATTTCACCTTAACATCCCACGTCCATCTATTTGGCTCACCATAAATCTAATTGAAATATTTCCACCTCAAATTGTTTGTGCAATGCATTGGCCGATAAAACATTCAAAGATTTGCAATTGATTCCGGTTGTGCTGCTGTCAAAATCTGAGATGTATTGTGTACAGATTGTGTCGTCCGAGTTGTTATGAAACGAGAAGTTGGAGTGGGTGAGCCAATAAAACGATTATTAAGATTATAAATGGCTCGAGACCGTAAAGCGACAATAAAACTCTCGTTCCTCCGAAAAATCGTTGCTTCTGGTTGATGCTGCTGCTTTTTATTTGAGAGTTGCGGTCGAGCCGAATGTACTTAACTGCTGCTATCTCCCAACTTGCCCTCATCCAGCAAAACGTGTGTCTTTTATTTACACTCAACGAGCAACTACGACAATGACCATAGATCCGATACCGAAGATGTGCTACAATCAAATAAATAAGAGTTGCGCCGCGTGCACTTAATGTTTTCATTTGCGATGTGTTTTTATCCCCAACAGTTAATTTCTGATTAGATCCAAGTGAGAGAAAGAGTCAGACGCGACATATGTTGACGACACTGCGGATTGATTGCCCAATTATCGTTCTTGTCGCTTTATTCATTTCAATCAAGGGAAGTTAAGAATATTTAAACAATAAATATAATATATAATATAATATATAATATAATATAACATATATAATATATTCATCATTTCCGTTACCTAATCAACAAACTGCCCCATAATCTCTCGTGAACATCAAACATTTAGATACAAATTCCATAAACTGCTTTTACGTTTATGGGCCAAATGTTTTTTCCCCTCGCTGGATCTGAAAACGTTTAATTGAAATCATAACTAACAAAGCGACATCGACAAAGTCTGAAACTTCTCGTGCATAATTGCTGTCTCCAACTCACACCCAAAGCTCTTTCGTTTTTGCTCTGCCATGGCAATAATCGTTGAGCTAGCTTGAGAGAAGAATGTGGCGAACACTTTTATGGCGTTTAATAATTTTTCAGTGTATCATTCGCCCAACACCTTCCACCATGTGAAGAGGAAAACAAATTTTTCCCGTTCTCGTTCGTCGTTGTACACTTTCGAGAGGAAAATGAATAAAAAAAGTATTTTTCGAGCTGATTTTCCTAAAGCTCTGTCGCTCGTTGTAGAGCAAAGCATGGCAATGTTCGCTCGTTGAGCCATTAAAATGAGACATTCTCGCCGAAAACCTTATTTTATTCGAGCTATTATCATTTTATCATTAAACGAATTCTCTTTTCCACCTAAAACAATTTTAATATTTTTAAAATATTATTTATTGTTAGATATTCGCTCTCGCTTAGGTGGAAACCTCACAATTGAATTTATAGTTTGGAGCATAACGAAAGTGTTTCGCCATAAATATGAAGCATCTGAATGTACAAGCGAAGCGTTAATGTCGCTTTGCCTTAGTCGCATTTAAAGAAAATTCAGTTTTCCATTCTAATTTATCTCTTTTTGAACATTAATTTAATCGCCAATGGGTAGTCCGGTAAAAAGTCTCCTCATTCGATTGAGGAGAAATGCTTTTAAATGAAATCCAAATCGAGGTTTAATTGAACGAACAAATTGCATGAATAATTTTAATTTAATTGTAATTGTTGTCCGGACTTTTGAGATCTCAAACGTTCTCGCGGCAGTTCGCTCGACGATAAAAACTCAACTCATATCATTACCGTCTGCTGCTCAGTTTGAGCTTGTTTCAGTCTTGAATTCCCTTTCGCAATTCAAGATAATGAAAATCACCGGGAGAGAATCGTGTTTAGCTATTTTGCAAATGAATTGATTGTTTTTAGCTTTCAGTTATTTCTTATCAACAATCATTATCGAAGCATGACTAGTTGCGATCTGAACAGGAGAGAACTTTGTGAGCTCGACTCTTAGAGACTTCTAATCCAAATCCACTCCTTCGATCTCTATCGATTGAATTAGCCTGAAAGCTTATGTTGAATATAAAAACATTTCGATCATTTCTGATCGATTTGTTTAGAAGTAAAACGAACCCAGAATTGATTATCATATTCTCAAACTCTCGAATTAAAAGTCGAAAAAAAAATGAATCGAGAGCGAGTGGAGAAGCTTTAATTTATTATCAGAACTTCCCACAGCTCTTCTCGAATTGAAAGGAAAGATTATTTGAAATAAATTCTTGAGAAATATAAATTTTTCCCTCTGGAGCTGATCGAATGATTCGGAATTGATGATACAAAGAAGAAATACGCTCAAAGATTCGCCATATGAAAAAACATGTCAAGAAAGCTGAAATCACATTTATCAAAGCAGATTTATGTGTGCACATCGCATTCGAATGAAATCTTTGAAGATATATTTATGAATTGAATGAGTGGAATGAGCGAGAGAAGGAGAAACGTTTTAATTACTGCATTTTTACATTTCTTACTTGAACGATAATTCAAATTCATTTCTTACTTCTCTTGCTTCGTATTTCACATTGCGCCTCATCATTCGAAATAATAATCATACATCGAGAGGCTTCAAATGGCGGTAAATCATTCCGAATGTTGTTTGCTACACGACCAGTCGCAGACTATCGAGTGAAGAGCACCTTCAAGGATCGATTATTTAATCATTTCGCTGATCCGTTCAGCTCAGCATCGAAACAAGAATGAAATGGCAAGAGAAAAATTAAAACAATTTTTCTTAATCGACTTTATTCAGGCAAAGCAGTAATAAATTGATTGGCGGACGCTCCTTACTCGTTCTGTATAAATCATAAAAATATGCTTCTCTGACTGCTGATTTATTTCATTCAGTTTTCACCATACACAGAATGAATGGATAATTTGTTTCCTTCTCCGATATCAGAGAGAACTCCAGAAGAAAATGAACAATTTTTCTTGTTCTGCTCTCCTGCAATTATTACTTCAATCTCATGTTCCTGCACATTGTTTCCTTTGACAGTGATAAACGCGAAATGCTGCGAAGTTAATTTGTAACTTCTTTGGTCTGTTTAATGATTATCCGAGAAGCCTCTCGCTCTCTCGGATTAATTGGAACTCTTGTCTTTGCGGCTTGAAACTTAATCACGTGAAGCTTAAACAAAGTAGAACACAAAAAGAGTTTCTATTCCGCTACTTGAAGATGAAGAAGTTATGTAAGATCTTCTTCCATTTTTTGGCTAAAGAAAAATATTCATAATTCTCTCGCCATCACATCTAAACGCAAATCGCTATTTTTCTTGATGAAATTTCTTCATGATGAGGAATTTAAAGATCTCATCCCTAAAATGGTTGGATCGCATGATAGAATTATGTCTGAGACTGGCATGAACGACGAGGGATTTTGAGCTGAAAAATTATCTCGGAATAGCGAGTCAGAGGGAGAGAGAGTGAAGCGTAAAGCAGAAATTATGGATATTACACTGACAGAGCTACATCAAATAAACTTAAATTAACAAAAAAAAAAGATGTTTTTGCCTCCGATCCCTTCTCTCTCCTCTCGACTCGGTCTACAACATGATTTTGCAAAAGACTATCAAAAATAATTCTTCATTATAAAAAAAAGGCTGATGGCTGGTCCTGTTTCTACTCAGTCTTACACTCTTAGCTCTGTAGTTTATTTACGACCATTCAGTGGTTTCATCCGAGTATCTCACTCTATCCCTCTCTCTCTCGCTTCATTGCTAGTTAAGGATATCTCTACGAGCAACGAAGGGATCAAGTCGGAGGGAATAATAATCATTTGTCATTTTGGTTGAGGCATTTTCCTTCTGATGTTTGCGTAATTTTATTTCTGCACATGTCCCTCAAACTCCCTCTCCAATCTCTCTCTCTCCATCTATCTCTTTTAGCTGAAGCACTTGACGATGAATATCCATAAACATAATTTTCTTTTGCATCATGAGGCAATGGCGGAATAAATTTCCGCTTTCCCTCATCAAATAAATCCTGTCTTTACGGATGCTTCGTCTTTTCTATCGCTATCGCTAAAGGGGAGGAGAGAGAAGAGTCTTGATGTACACGAAGGAGACTGTTTAAGCATCGAAGTGAAAACTCAGAAAATACAGAGAAAGCCATTAATATATTCTAATTGCTGCGAGTGTGACAGTTTGGTGATAAAGAATGAAATTTATGGCTGTCAATTCAGCTGGAAACTGAGTCGCTTTCTACGCTTGTCGGTAGCTTTACTCCTTAAACACTCATCTGAGGCTTCCATTAGATGTGATTAGATCGTTCTTCTTTTGTTGATGCGAACGTGACGACGAAGGAGAATGTGAAGGAAACTGCTTTGCCGATGATGGCACTGACTTGAAGGTGCATCGGATCAATCCACTTTCTCCGGATGAAACTTTTGTCTGAGTGGTGTTGTTTACTCTTGTTGGCGCCGACAATTAATGAACTGTTAGTAATTCACAGCACATGCTCGCTCCAGCCTCTCCAAAATCTCAGCCTTCAGTCGCCACATTTTCCAATTAATCTTCTCGACAATGATTTGAATTAGAATCGATGGAAAATATCAAAACAAATCGCAAGATCGAGATGGAATAAATTATTTTCTCATGTTGATTGAATAATTTCAAACAAACTCCTCTCACTGAACACTGAAGAAATGTTTTGTTTACATTTTTATGTATCAACATCATCATCACCCGAAAGATTATTTTAAGAAAAAAATATTTTTCTGTTCAATTAAATTTTCATTTTCCGGATTTGATTTGATTCGCTTGTTGCATCAAAATTCTCTTTATTTGCATATTTTATCAGCAGTTCAGGTTGTGGAGCGAAGCAATTAATTTCAATTACAAGTGAAAACTTCACACACAAACCGGCCCCGACGAAAAACCATTAAAAATTTATTCGAGAGATTTATTCAAGACATTTTGCAAACAACATCTCTCGCTTGCCTTCAAATATTTAAACACGAACTCATCCAATTACGAACGTAATTATGTTCCACTTTAAATGAGCTAAAAAATGATTAAAGCAGTTCGCTTAAATGTTGATTTAATGAAAACAAAACAAAGAAATCAAAGGAAAAGATCGCGCCATAAAAATTAAAAACAGCGTGTAAACTAAAGGCGGTGAAAAATAAAAGGTGTTCGAGCTAATAAATGAGAGCGAAAGAAAAACTTCTTTCGGCTGACGACAAATTTATCTTTTTTTCTCTTGCTCGATACTGAGAAATCTTTCTCGGTTAGCGATTCTTAAAGCGCTCGACTGAAAATTAATTAACCAATATGTTTGCGCTTAGCCAACATCAAGCGGAATCCATAAAACTCATTTGCAAAATGAATAATTAAAGCGATAAGACGTTTGTGAGTAGCAGAGCAGTTCGAGAAGTTAAAGTCCAGAGGATTTTAAAAAGAATCTTCTCTCAAATTTCTTCTCCTCATGAAAAGCCCGAAAAGTGATAATTGGAGTTTAAAATGATTCTCTTTGAGGGCGGCTTCTTGAAACTTTTACCGACCAGCCATATCCGACGTTGATTACTCGAAGTAAAGTGGATTTTAGTGTGCTGGTCTTCTTCAATCGCTTATTACGTTACGACTTGATAACGGTCGCTGACGAGGAATTTATTGCGAGAAGAGAAATTGCAGCGCCACATAAATAAAATTATCGCGAAAAGTTTTTTTTTTCAGCGACGATCATATCAGCAGAGAAGTTCGTGACTTATTCAATTACGAAAGCGATGTTCAGTTGATCGAGCAAGCAAACAAATTTTAAATTTATTTTGTCAAAATGAACTTTTTTTTTCCTTTCGATGTAAGCTAGAGAAATATTTCATGGAAATCCCTTGCAAGACTCGAATGTACTTGAAGTCTCTCCGAGGAAATCCTTTTGTGTGATGAATGGACAAAGTTTTGCGGAGCATGAACTTGAATGATATACGATCAACTCTAACATTGATAAACATTAAGCAAATTTAATATTTTAGAGAAAAGTTTTGCAATATTTTCAGGATTTCATTCAAAATTTTCCTTCAATGGCTTGCAATTAATTTCTCTCTTCTGTTCCTTCGACGTCAATGATTTATGTTTAAAACATTTTTTTGTGGAATGATGTTACGAATATTCAATCAATTTTAATTACTGAAGTTAACTGAGTTGTGATAGCATGTGGAAGCGAGGAATTCAATGTCGGGCGAGAAACTTTTATGTCGTTAAAGTGAAACATGAGCAAACTTTTATGTTTCGTAATTAAACTAACACGTTTGCCATAAATTGATTGAAATATTATACATATAATATATTATAAAAAATTTCATCAAAATCAATTGAGGAGAAAAGTTATTTCATTAGAAAAAGAATAGTTTGGCCTTGAGACAGAGGAGTTTGAGGACGAAGTCTGTTAAAGGATTTTTCTCCGATAACTTCTTAAAAGTCACCACAATAAATTCCCTCGCATAAAAAATCCATAAACTCAACTGCCTTGATCTCGAATGAGCGAAAATATATAAAACAACATTAAAAACTTTTATGTCTCTCGTCTAGCAGTAATAAAAGTTCTTGTCGGAGATCAAGCAGAAGAGAGAATGTTATGATTGCTGAGAGTAGAATACTCCAATTAGCTATTTAAAACACAATAAAATGAAACAAACTTAAGTGTCCATAAGACTTTCAAACATCATGTAGCGGAATGATCTAATAAGTTGTTTCACACGGTGAGCGAGCGTAAAAAAAAGCGATTTTGTTTCGGGTTGTTTACTATCGCCGTCACTTCTGTTCTCCTCTCACTTCGCTTGATATTATTAAGTCGTTAAAAATCATTTCATGGTTTTCTTTCTCTAACATAGAGGAATAAGAATCCATTGAGACATTAGCGAGTCGGTCGAGAAAAGCATGAATGGGGCGAAAAGAACGAGAGCATGTGGGGCATGATGTGGAAAAATAAAAGAACAAACGAGGCGATAATTGGTGACAAGATAATGGCGCAATCAATCACCGATGCAAGTTATCTGCTGACGCATATTTCGTCAAGACATCTGCAAAGGTTAAAAGAACTTTAAACTTTAAAGGTTGAGACGACGTAATAATATGTTGCAGTCATCGCCCTTTTTCACAGCTCTCGTCGACTCGTAGCTTCTGTTTTCCTCCATCCACACCATCAACGCTAACTCTCTCGATGTTCTTCCTCCGCGCTCTTGTTTGTTTTGTCATCCCTTCATCCATCCATCCATTGTACTCGTCCTCTTGATAAAAAAGAGATTCACCCTGCGCTGCTTCTGGTTTAGGGAAGAGTTTGTGTGAGTGGGAAAAAGGAAAATGGAAAATGTTTCCTCTCACGCTAATCAATCAAAAAGTTTGAAACTTTTTTTGCTTCCAAGTCAGAGACATTGCGCAATGGCGCTTTGTGTTCTTCAATTTTTATCCTCAGCTCCCACAACAGAAACAAAACGATTTTCATTTTCTCCTTCGTCTTTTCGCAAAGAGACAAGACAAGAAAATCGATATTTTAAATGATCTCCATAAATTTTGTGAATCGTCTTCGCTTTTGTTCGGAGAAAATTGTCTTGAGTTTTTCATGAAAACGTGGCATTACAGAAAATTTAATTTTCCACATTTCTTCGTTGAATCATTTCACTTCACTTTACTTTCTTTTTGGAGCTTCTGCTGCTGCTGCTGTTCAATCTCATGAAAAAACACGTCTCCGCTTGTGTGAGTGAAACGAGCAACGTAGGGGAGAAGAAGATATTGATTTTTATGATTGATTTATGGCGTTTCGAGTATGAAGCGGACGGAAAGGAAATTGAGTAAGAAAGTTGCCGTCTTGAAGACATTTTCTCGTTTGGAATTCGAAATGTTGTTTGGAATAAAGCAAATGCTGGAGAATTTACTGTTGTTTGCCTGTTGGGAACAATATCCAGTCGCAGAGGAAAACTGATGGGAGATTTACTGTGAGTTATGATAGTTATTCAAATATATTTGGATTGAAATGCGCAAAACCTTCTTCTACTCTCCCCTCTTTCGATTTACTTGGGTTTCCTTTCCTCTGACACTGTCACGTATACAAAACATTTATTCTGTGAAATATGCTAGTGAATCAACGAGTTGAATAGATGAAGAGTTTTCGGGCGATGGAAAAGAAAACGATATTTCGTAATTCAATTTCGGATTCTTGTGATGATTTTTATCTTTAACTGCAAATGAAGGACTTTATTCTTAAACATTTGGATTGGGTCCGAGCGAATGTGCCGCCAGATGATAAGCAAAGAACTTAATGCAAATATTTTCTTTATTCTATCAACAAGTTTATATCAAATGGACCTGACGCGCAAGATGAACTTCATAACATTTAAATAAATATTTTTGAAGAATTTTTCAATTCGCAAAGTCAATGTCACATTGAACGAATGTCGACGATTCTTATTATTCATTTGAGAACACAACAAGACACGACTCGGCAGTTGAACATGATTTATTTGCTTTGAAGAAACCACAGGCAATTGACTTCACTGCAGAGTTTTTGAATTTATGACGCGATGTTTATCGGGAGGAGTCTTCGAATTAAAAAATATTTTTCATTCGTTTGGTGCTCGCTTTGATGAACGCTTGATGGTATCGGTTCTTAATAAGCTTTAAATCTTTACATTAGTTGTCATTCTCGCCACTTGATGTTGCATGAAGGCAAGAAATTTCTCGTAAGAAGAAAAAAAGACAACATGAGTCATAAAAGTCTCATAAAAGATTTTACGAGCGTTTAACTTTTTATGAGCTCTAAAGTTCTTACGATTTCTTAATGAACGATCGTCGGAAACGTTTCGACTGACATAAAAATTATTGTTTGATTTGTAAATCTTATCAATTGAGTCTTCTTTGGATGAAGACTTCGCTCTCTTGATGATTCGCGTGATTTCTAAGAAATTAAACATTTTTAACGAAAACAAATAAATCAAAAATATTTTTTGTTTCTCTTAACTCTCAAGAGTCTATCCCTGACTCAGCTTGCCACGAGCCTTGTTAACATCATTCAAACACACTGTGCCGCCATTCAAAAATAACTTTCCGATGAGAGCAACAAGAAATGATCGTTTGTCGATTTATGTGATTTCGAAAAAATTTAAATACAATGGAAATAAATTAACGAAACCGATAGCAAACCAAGCGTAATCTCTTCTCTAATCTACAGCGTGGCAATATTTCACGTTTAGCCACAAAATGAGCGAGAAAAATGAAGCAAATGTGTTAGATTATTTCACTTCAGGAATATCTTTCGAGGGCAAACAAAAGAAACACAAATCCATCCAGCGGAAAGTGAACCCCGAACGAAACGAGCAGCTCTCATTTTCATGGTGTCTTTGTCTTGAATCACATAAATCATTCATTAAGAAATGAAATTGAATAGATCGACTTAACTATAAATCTTTAAAATTTACTGCTTTCTTCATCATCATCTGATGTGAACAGAAGAAAAACGGAAAGAGAGATGGAGAAGGCGAAACACATCACACAATAAATTTCTCGATTTTATTTTCTTTCAATTTTTATTTTTGAGAGATGAATAATCGCTGAGAAGAATTCTTTTTAATTTCGATTCAAGTGATTTTAAAATTCGTCTTAAGCTCCGACTCCTGATTGCTATTGAGAAGAGAACCTGGAACTCTCTGTCCTTTGCATCGAAGATAAGTTCGTTTCAACTGAGGGTCGACATCGTCTCAAGTCCTTAATCAAATGAGAAGGAAGATTTGATAACGCAGACAATCCACGTCGTCACTGCCCTCGACTTGACGATGAGTTTATCGACAATGGAATGAAATCTTTTGCCATTCGAAGTCGGAGCCGAGGAGAAGAGAAAAGAAACAGAAAACCATATCGTTTGACAGATTTATTGCCTTGGGTCTGTCAGAAGCACTTTGAGTTATTGTACTGCCATGAAATTGATCCAACTCACCCTCAGTCGTTTCTCGATTTGATTTGGATCACTCGAGTGGAGAGAAAATAGAAAATTCCTTTTCCTTTTGTGTGACAAGCTTTTACTTTTTGTATTTTAATGTTCCATCGTCGATAAATCATGTGAGAGTCTACCTAAAAGTTATGGAAAGGAAGGAGCTTCGCTCTCCTACCACAATCCGACTCTTTTCCCCATAAATCCTGTAAAAACATTTCTCTGCCACCCTCGAAGGTGGCAGTGGAGTTAAATTATTATTTGTAACGACGTCGAGTTCTTTTTTCGTAATTAAGCATAGAAAAGTGTTTTGCGGATCTGAAAGTTTTCTACAATGTAAAGTGAGAGACAATTTCTGCCAAGGCGAGTCATATATTACAGCAATAAAAGTGAGGCAGGCGATGCCTTTAATGGTCGAAATAAATAATAAATCCGAGATTAAACATTTTTCTCCCTCGGAAATATATTTTCAAACACAACACATTTGTGCATGAGAAAAGTGTCATATGATAAATATTTTCCTCGTTCTCTCTACGAAGCTTAGCTTCGAGGAGACCGGAGGAGAGAAATAGTTTAAACTGATTTATTTATTTTTATCCTTTTGTAAGCGAAATACTTTGAGATTTACTGCAAAGAGCGATTAAGCTTACATTTTTATTCAAATGCAATTAGCATAAATTATTATTATATATTATATTTATTATATATTATATTAGTTTCACGACTAATTTCGATTGATGGAAGTTTTGGTCTTGCATTCGATTAGCAGAGCAAAATATATTTAAGGAGGAGCTTCGTCACGTCACGAAGTGTAATTGACATTTGAATGGAAGAAATCTTGATTAATGACAAGACTTGTTTCTCGGTTTGCATGAATTTCTCTGAACATTGCTCAAGGTTTGAATGTTTATTGCTTTGCTTGCGAGTGTATTGACGCTCAGCATGGATCAGAGAACATTGTGCAATAGTTTAATGTTTCGTTTGAAATGATTTTTTGAGCGAACGATTTAAAGTCAGCAGGTGAAAGAAGTCTTGTCATTATAATTCATTTAAATTGCGCAGTTTGTGTCATTTGCTGTCCTTCACTGAAAGTAAATTAATCTCTGTCGTGGAATGCAATTACTTTGAAGTGACAACTTCTCAAAGTCTAACACTTCAAGAATTTTAATAAAAGATTAATTTACATTTCAATGATTTTTCATGATTTTGCTTCTTAAATTTGCGGTTTGTTGTGAGTTGCGGTTTCTGTTCGATTGACAGACGCTTCTTAGCTTGTTACTCACTCAACAACATGAAATTTGAAACTTTATTTGAAACTCTTCCTTGGCTTCTGATGAGATTGATCGAGAGAAGGTGTCAATGTCAAGTTGAATGTCATTGACATTCTGTTCTTAAAAAATTATTTCATGTTAAACATTTTTCGATATTTTTTTTTGAGTTATCGCGAATCAGGTGAACGTACAAAAAGCCCAGATCAGTTGGCTCTGGGATCGAATAATTTTTTTCTTTTTTTTTTTGCTGCTGGCAAACGATACATGAGAATTCTTTGTTTGTTGAGATTATGGAAAGAAAATAACTTTAAGCAAATGTACAAGCTGGAGAATTTAATTGGACACATCAGAAGCAGCAGTAGAAGCAAAAAAAAAGAACAAAAGTATTTCGAATTCCTTTGATTTTTTTTCCTCTCTCATTTCTTGGCTCTTTAAACATTATTAAACGATATTGACTGCTATTCACTGTACGTTGTTGTGCGCTTATTGTGAAATAATTTCCATTCTGAATATTGTAAAAAGCTCTTTTCTTACAAAGGAAAGGGAAAATTTATGTTTGATGTTGGTCCATTATGTTCTCCACTGCATATTGCAGCACAGACTTTGAATATTGTTTTATGGCTCTAAATACTTTCGTGACATTTTACGACAACGAGAAGCAGAAGCGAAAAGGAAAATGCACTGCGAAGCGAAAGAAGATTTAAGATTTCTGCTGGGTCCGTGATGTCTGATAAAAACAAAAGACGTCGCTGCTTCTCTCTCTCTCTACATCTCGGCATTGGTCGACCGCTCGTTTGTCCTCAGCTACATCGTCGCATTGTTATCGTTGACATTCGCATATCACATTTAAATTATGTCTCATCGTTCAATAACATTTCGAAGCTCTCGTTTTGGGTTGGCGATTTACTGCGAAACGGAATACAAAGCGAATTCAAGTCTGAACCGTATTGGCATTTCAAATAAATTATAATAAAGCCGGGGAAGAATATTTCTCTCTTGTTGTGAAAAGGATTAAATCGCAGAGACGAGAGATAAACATTTTTTGTTTCAATTCATCTGTCAATTCGTCCGAAAAGATTTTTCCCTTCTTTTGTCTTCTTTCGGCCTAAATCCATACGTCTCGGCAGCGAAAGAGATCGCCAAGAAGATGGCAAAAGGGAGCAGAGAACATGCAACATGAACATTGAATTTTCGCCGGAATTCTTTTGCTCTTGTTCAATATGCAACCCAACTCGGCTGCGGCTTGAGATGCTTCGACTTCAGATAAGATTTTGCAAGAGATGTATTGCTCATTCGTTGGACCAAGCCGAGTCGAGTGAAGAGAAGCATTTCTGTCGGTAAAAATCTTAATTAAAGTATTTTTTCGTTCAATTAAAATTCGAAATCATTTAAATTCTTTTCGGGTCGATTATCAGGTTTTTGAAATGTTCTGTTCACGTTTAGGTTTAGTCGAGAATTCCTCTTTAGCTTCTCACTTTGAAGCTCGAAAACTTTCACGTTAATCATCAACAAAACCGTTCGATATCTCGGACCAGAGGAAAAGCTTTTGTGGCCAAGCTGAAATGGGGGAAAGGAGAGGAAAGTAAGAAGCAGACGACAATGCTCATATCGAAACGGTTGACAGTTGAGCTCGTAATTCACAGAATTTTTTTTTTGTTGAAATATTTCTGCTGCGCTTGAAAGTTGCTTGGCTCCGGAAAGTTGAATGATATTTTTATTGTATTTCTCTCAATTCCAATTCCCAAATCATTCGCATGAGATTTTTTTTCACTGCAATGACTCGAAGAATAGAATGTCCGAGAAGAATCACTAACGAACAACTCTCGGTGATCCAATAACCTCTTTCATTATCCATTCGCCATAAATCTTTCATAGTTTTGAAGGTTTTAAAATTAATGATTTTCTCTCTGGCCGTTCGTTTCGCCTTTTATGAAATATCTTCGATGTTATTGGCTGTGAATTCACCATCCAATGAGAGAAAATCCTCGAGCGAGTGTTCGTTCACTTCTCTGACACTTTGATTGATTACATTTTTGTCGAGTTGAAAAGAAACTTCGAAGCTACGAGGACTTTTGAGTGTTCCAAGGAGAAAAGGGCTGGCGGAAGAGCTGAAAGGAAAAAGAGAAAAACTGTTCTAGGGGAGGGTGAAGCGAGTGAGTTCTAGGCTGAGCCATGGGAACGTGATTGATTGCGGATAATTATTCATTCTTATTAAAAGAATCGGATTGAGTTGAGGCGGAGAGAGAGAGAGAGCGAAGGAAACCCCGTCGACTGTTTGTTCCAAGTCTTCACCGATAAAAACCGAGAAATGGTTGATAAATTTATTATTATTAAAGAACGAATGGTTTGATGTTGTAATAAATTGTGCACCTTCGTCGAGTAACATTTTAATTTATGAGTCTGTATTTTAAAAACGAATTCCAAACGAAATTTCGTTTTCGGTTAATGAAGTTATTCCCGGGCCTCAACAAAATGGAGCGTGATTAATCAAAGAAACGTTCTTTCTTAGTTGGGTCGTCAGGATTTTTAGGGCGATCATCGATCAAAAGAATTGAAGCTTCAAGAAGATGGCAGATTGAGGATGTAACTACAATAAGATTTTGCTCTATCTTTTTGTGATCTGTTTATAAAAATTGATGATTTGAAATAAATTTAGAAAATCATTTTCTAAGCTGAAAAACCAATTTGTTTGCTAAAATTGAAATAAAATTATGAGACAGGAAATGTTCAGGTAAAAAAAGATTTTAGAACCGTTTACAATTGAACCGAAGAGTTATTAGGTCTCTGCTAATTTAGGTAAAAAATGATTTAAATTGACAACTTGAAACAAAGAAAGTTCATTCTAAGTTTATCCTTCGATCAGTTAACATCTCCAAAGAAAGTTAAAAGTTCATCATGGCCGATTATTCTCAAGTTATCGTTGACAACATCAAACACGAACCAGAAAGACATTTCGTCTTCATTATGCCGGACGATCCAGAACCAGAGTTTGAAGAAGTGAAGGAAGTGAAAATAGTTTTAAGGAAATTTGATGGAAGATGGAAAAAACATCCAGCAAAGATGTTTGAATCTTATTTCGTTTGTGGCAAATGTGAGTTTGCAACTAGAAGATCACGAAATTTGACTAAACATTTAAAATCTTGCAAAGGTTTTCAAAAATGTGAAAAATGTAATTTGATGAGCAAATCAGAAAATATTGAGAATTGTGGCTATTGCGATCTTAAATTCGACTGTAGCAACTGTAAAACGAGTCACATCAATGAAGTTCATCGCAAGGGAACTAATTGGCATTGCACTAAATGCGAATTTAAAACTTTGAGCAAAGATAATCTACGAGAGCATTTTCAGATTCATGTGAAAAGTTTTTACTGCGAAACTTGCGAAAAATCATTTGCAACTAAAGATAAATTAAAAAATCATCAGCAGCAGCATCGCCACGGAGTTTTCGCTTTGGAACCAGAAATAAAGTTTGAATGCGGATCTTGCACTCGTTCATTTGTCACTAAAGGTAGATTAAGGAAACATGAAAAAATGATGCATAGCGAAAAGAAGTTCCATTGCGATATTTGTGGAAAGATCTTTAAAACTAAGATGCTTCTTCAGCAACATATCCAAACTCATAACAAAGTTGCATGCCCGATTTGTCAGCGAATGTTCACTGAGTATCGTCTAACGGATCACATTGAGGAACATTCGTCGAAAAAAAAGTTCAATTGTGAAGTTTGCGATAAAGTTTTCTCCAACAAGATTAATCGATCATCAGAGAAGAAATCATGAAAAGAATGAAGTTCAGTGCGATTTGTGCGGCAAAAAGTTCAGAAACAAATATTTACTTAGAGTACACATGCGAAATCATTTGAAAGTTTCATGTCCAATTTGTAAGAGATCAATGAGTAAACCCAGTTTGAAAGGACACATGAAAGCGCTTCATCCATCAGGAGAGAAATCTTTGCGTTGTCACATTCAGAAGTGTCATCAAAAGTTCAAAAATATCAAAGAACTGAGAAAGCATGAGAAAATTCACATCGGACCAAAATGTTACAAGTGCCCGACTTGCAATCATCAAATGAAAGGTCTGCAAAACATGATGGTCCATATGAAAACGAAAGATCACTAAATTCAAACTTATTTTTGTTAAAAAGTCTTAATTAAAAATCATAAATAATATATGACGCACGACACAATCAATCGTTTTCATATTTTTTGTCATTAATTTTCAGAAGATTTCCACAGAAAGCTGAAGAATATTCACCAGGGAAAGTAAACAAATCCTTTAAGCAAAGCTGCAGAGTCTTTTCCATTTAAGAATCGTTTATTCGTTGGCGTTAACTTTTCACATTAAAACAATTCCCTTCTGAAATAATTCTTTGTTTTATCGTCAAAAGAATCGATCAAAAGAATTAAACAGTTTTGTTTAATGTGTAAAACTCGACAAAGACACTAGTTCAACTCGTTTGTGTAAAACGATTTTGTATAGAACGCATGAAATTGTAATTAGTGTAAAACGATAACTTTCAAAATTCCGAAGCAGAAAAATCAACGGATTCAGAATTATTTTACGATTTATTTAATTTTTTTTTGTTTCAGTGAAAAAATTTGAAAGTTAATTTTTGTGATAACTTTTTATGTGTCGCATAAGAATTTTTCTAATAACTTTCGAGTCTGGATTGTTGGAATTACCATTTTGTGGAAACGAAAGTTATGTAATATTATTGTAAAATGTTATTGTTATTTGTTATTTTCCTCTAAGGAATTCTAAGAAATTCAAAAGCAATTTCAATTTAATTTCCACGTCAAAAACAAGTTGGCAAACGTGTTTTTGGTGTAAAACGTTTTACACATGGTCTTTTAACATCTCTGGAATTAAAGCTTCAAGAAGATGGCAGTTTGAGGATGAAACTACGAAGCGACTTCGCTCTATTTTATTTTCTGATCTGTTTGTAAAAATATTGATTTGAGATAAATCTGAAAAATCATTTTGTAAGCTGAAAGACACATTTGTTTGCTAAAATTAAGAAAAAATTATGAGACAGGAAATGTTCAGGTAAAAAAGGATTTTTGAGCCGTTTAGAAATTGAACCGAAGAGTAATTAGGTCTTTGCTAATTTAGGTAAAAAAAATGCTTTAAATTGGCAACTTGAAACAAAGAAAGTTCATTCTAAGTTTATCCTTCGAACAGTTCGCATCTCAAGAGAAATTTACATCATGGCCGATTATACTTTTGACATCGCTAACAACATCAAACACGAACGGGAAAGACATTTCGTCTTCATTATGCCGGAAGATCCAGAACCAGAGTTTGAAGAAGTGAAAGAAGTGAAAATAGTTTTGAGGAAATTTGACCGAAGATGGAAGAAACATCCAGCTGAGATGTTTCATTCTTATTTCGTTTGTGGCAAATGTGAGTTTGCAAATAAGAATCTAAAACGTTTGCCTAAACATTTAGAAACTTGCAAAGGTTTCCAAAAATGTGGAAAATGTAATTTGATGAGCAAATCAGAAAAAATTGAGGAATGTCGCTTGTGCGATTACAAATTCGACTGTAAAATCTGTAAAACGAATCACATCAACGAAGTTCATCACAAGGGAACTAATTGGCATTGCACTGAATGCGAATTTAAAGCTTTGAGCAAAGATAGTCTACGAATGCATTTTCATTGTCATGTGGAAAGTATTTATGAATGCGGATCTTGCACTCGTTCATTTGTCACTAAATTAAGATTAAATTGGCATGAAAACCACATTCATAGCGAAAAGAAGTTCCATTGCGATATTTGTGGTAAGACATTCAAAAATAAGGATCTTCTACGAAAGCACATTCAAACTCATATCAAAAGTCCTTGTCCGGTTTGTAAACGAATGTTGTCTAATCGTCAAATGAAGCAACACCTTGAGCAGCATTCGTCCACAACAAAGTTCAATTGTGAAGTCTGCGACAAAGTTTTCTCCAACAAGATTTGTTTATACAATCACAACATAAGAGATCATGATAAGAATGAAGTTCATTGCGATTTGTGTGGAAAAAAGTTCAGAAACAAATATTTACTTAAACAAGTAACAGTAGCAGTTCGTACCGAACTTACTGAAGGGTTTTTCATCCTCTGGATTGGTTACAGGGGACATTTTACTTGGTTTGCTTAACAAAGTTCTTTTTTGAGCTCGCAAATGGATCCAAATTGAAGCTTGGATTTTCTGACTTATTTGAAGTCGTTCAAGCTGATCATTTTATGTGAACAACTCAATGCTCAAGTCTTAAGACAAAAATGTTACGAGCTCACCAGTGGATCACTTGAAGTGAATTTCCTGGATTTAACGCTTAGTCGTGTCAAGCTGATCATTTTATGTGAACATCTCAATGCTCCAAGACTTAAGACAACGAAGATCCATCTGACAAAGTGGATCCAATGAATTTATAAATTTATCGCTAAATGTCTAAGCTGATCATTTCATGTGAACATCTCAATGCTCCAAGTCAAAAAAAGTTTCATTGAGCTCTAGATGGATCAATTGAAGCTGTTTTCCTGGATTTATCGCTTAGTCGTGTCAAGCTGATCATTTTATGTGAACAATCAATTCCAAGTCTTAAGACGTTGAACGAATTACTCTGAGCTCAAGAGGTGGATCCAATAAAGCTTATTTCTGGGACTTATTTGTCGTGAAGCTGATCATTTCATGTGAACATCTCAATGCTCTAAGTCTTAAGACAACGAAGTTATATAACAGATGGATCATGTATTGGATTTTCACTAATAGTCGTGACCAGCTGATCATTTCATGTGAAATCAATGCTCATTAAGAAAAACTTGAAGTTTTGAACCAGATGGATCCAATGGGTGAAGTTGATTTTTCGACTTATCGCTTAGTCGTGGCCAGCTGATCATTTCATGTGAACATCTCAATGAAGTCCAAAAAAGTTCATCTGACTCAAGAGTGGATCCAATGGTGAACTTGATCTCATCGCAGTCGTGTCCAGCTGATCATTTCATGTGAACATCTCAATGCTCCAAGTCTTAAGACAAAATTCCACTTGAGCTACCAGAGGTGGATCCAATGGGTAAAGGGATTTTCTGACATTATCGCAGTCGTGACCAGTTGATCATTTCAGAAATCTCAAGAAGTCAAAGGGAAGAAGTTCATCGAGCTCACCAATGATAATGGGTGAACTTGATTTTCTATTATTTAGTCGTGACCAGCTGATCATTTCATGTGAACATCTCAATGCTCCAATTTAAGAAAAGAGAAGTTCCATTTAATCAGATGGAAAATGTGAATATTTTCTGAGACATCTTTAGTCGCTGTCCAGCTGATCATTTCATGTGAACATCTAATGTTCCAAGTCCAAAAACGAATTCATATCAACGAGATCATCCAATGGGTGAACTGATTTTCTGAGACTTATCGCTTATCGTGGACCAGCTGATCATTTCATGTGAACATCTCAATGCTCCAAGTCCAAAGAACGAAGTTCCACTCTGAGCTCACCATGGAAATATTTAGCCGATTGGGATCTTGCACTGAACATTTCTGCATTAAAAGTGTCAGCAAAAAGTAAAGAAATATGAAAAATCGATAAAGTTTGAAAAATTTGTATGGAGCTCAAGATCAGTGAACCACTTGAGCTATAAGAACTTCGGTCAGCCCCGTCTTACTTATAAACTGAACCAAAGGGAAAACCAGAAAGTAGCTAGTGTCCGTTCTCAATTCTGCTGCTTGATCAATTTGAGCTAAAATTCCAAAAAATTTTTTCTATTTCGTCAATCGATTAGTGAAGAAATCAAATCTTAGCTCATTTCGTTCGTGAAGTTATCTCATCCAGCAAGAAAGGACATACACTACATAGAGACAAAGAGAATAATGTTCATGCTTTCGGTGAAAATAAAAACACATGCCAACTCATTTGAAAGTTTTCATGTCCAATTTGTAAGCGATCAATGAGTAAAGATGCTTTGAAACGACACATGAAAAGGCTTCATACATCAGGAGAGAAATTTTTGGCTTGTCACATTAAAATGTGTCGTCAAAACTTCAAAAATATCAAAGAATTGAGAAAGCACGAGAAAATTCACATCGGACCCTATAATTACAAGTGCCCGACTTGCAATCATCAATTGAAAGATTTCCGTGATATGAATGATCACATGAAAAGGAAAAATCATTGAACTTAAATTAATTTTTGTTTGTAATTATTCGCAATATTTGAAAAATAAATCAATTTTCTATAATCAAACGTTTTCATTTTTTCCAGTCATCAACCAATTTCAGAAGATCTCTTGGAGAAGTCATCCCATCAAAGAAAGTTAACAAAATTATTTAAGCAAAGCTGCAAAGTCTTTCATTTAAGAATCGTGAATCGTAAAGTTTATTCGTTGGCGTTAACTGTTCACTCACGTGTAAAACGATTTTGTGTAAAACACGTGTAATTGTGATTGGTGTAAAACGATAAGTTTCAAATTTCCGAAAGATAAATTCACGTTAAATATTTTAAGATTTCATTTATTTTTTGTTTCAGTGAAAAAATTTGAAAAGTACGATAACTTTTCGATTTAAAAATTTTTCTAAATTTTTCGAGTCTGGTTTGTTGGAATTAATTTTTAAATCAATAATGATTTAGTTGAGTTTATGATTTTGATTTTATTCTCTATGACAATTTCACAGGGCCGCTCAATCAGATTCTCAACCGTTTTCTCAAAAAAGGTTTCATAATGTCTCTAGATGGACATCAGAAGTGAGTCCATTACTGTCAAGTCAAAAGAAATGTCGCAGTTAGTTTTCGTTCATTAGAATGCTCTGAAGCTGAAATTTTTGATTAAATTTGAGCTCCTTTGAGCTTTGAAACTCAAATTAAGATTGCGATTAAAAAAAATAATGAATGTGACATTTGTGTTGCATGACTGAAAATATTTCGAACAAAATGTTGACTGCAAATGAGTCTACTATTTGCATTCATGACGTCAAACATCGAACGTTGGAGTACATCGAAGCAATGACTGTAAAAGTACTTGTTTCAAGTTGCAATTTATTGTTTTCCTTAAAATTCAAAAGCAATTAATTTAAATTACGTCAACACAGCTGTGCAAATTCTTTGATGTAAAACGTTTTACACATGTGCTTTTAACATCTCTAGAATTAAATTCAAGATCTTATTGAACTTCAAATTTTCACGATCTGTTTATAAAAAATTAATGATTTGAAATAAATCTAGAAAATCATTTTCTAATCATAGAGACATTTGTTTTCTAATATTCAAATAAAATTATGAGACAGGAAATGTTCAGGTAAAAAAGGATTTTTGAGCCGTTTAGAAATTGAACCGAAGGGTAATTAGGTCTTTGCTAATTTAGGTAAAAAAAATGCTATAAATTGACAACTTGAAACAAAGAAAGTTCATTCTAAGTTTAGACTTCGATCAGTTAGCATCTCCAGAGAAAGTTAAAATAAAAGTTCATCATGGCCGAATATTCTCAAGTTATCGTTGACAACATCAAACACGAACCAGAAAGACATTTCGTCTTCATTATGCCGGAAGATCCAGAACCAGAGTTTGAAGTGAAGGAAGTGAAAATAGTTTTAAGAAAGTTTGATGGAGAATGGAAAAAACGACCAGCAAAGATGTTTCATTCTTGTTTCGTTTGTGGCATTTGTGAGTTTGCTACTAGGCATCCAAAAAATTTGCCTAAACATTTAAAAACTTGCAAAGGTTTCCAAAAATGTAAAAAATGTAATTTATTGAGCAAATCAGAAAATATTGAGGAATGTCGCTATTGTGATCTTAAATTCGACTGTAGCAACTGCAAAACGAGTCACATCAACGAAGATCATCGCAAGGGAACTAATTGGCATTGCACTAAATGCGAATTTAAAACTTTGAGCAAAACTAGTCTACGAAATCATTTTCAATGTCATGTGAAAGGTTTTTATGAATGCGGATCTTGCACTCGTTCATTTGCAACTAAAGGTGGATTAAAAGTACATGACAAACGCGTTCACAGCGAAAAGAAGTTCCACTGCGATATTTGTGGTAAGATATTCAAAAATAAGATTCTTCTAGGAAGGCACATGAAAAGTCATTTGAAAAGTAATTGTCCGGTTTGTCAGCGAATGTTCACTAAGTATCGTCTAACGCAACATATTGAGCAGCACTCGTCAATAACAAAGTTCAATTGTGAAGTTTGCGATAAAGTTTTCTCCAACAACATGATAAGAATGAAGTTCAGTGCGATTTGTGTGGCAAAAAGTTCAGAAACAAATATTTACTTAGAAATCACATGCGAAAACATTTGAAAGTTTCATGTCCAATTTGTAAGAGATCATTGAGTAAAGATGCTTTGAAAGAGCACATGAGAACGCTTCATCCATCAGGAGAGAAATTTTTGGCTTGTCGCATTCAGAAGTGTAAACAAAAGTTCAAAAATATCAAAGAATTGAGAAAGCATGAGAAAATTCATATCGGACCCAAATGTTACAAGTGCCCGACCTGCAATCAACAAACGAAAGAACTAAGAAATATGAATCGTCATATTAAAAAGAAAGATCATTAAATTGAAAACACATTTTCATATAATGAGACAAAATTCTAAATAAATAAAATTCTGAAGCCAATGAACCGTTTTCATCAACTAAATCATTATTTTTAAAAAGATCTCACTTTGAAGTTTAAAGATTTCATTTCGTAATCGTTTGACAGTAATCAACTTCAGATCTTGAAAATTGATCAAATCAAAGAAAATTATTTTCTAAGGTTAGAAACACATTTGTTTGCTAATACGAGGCTCGTTTGATAATTGAGGTAAATTTATATGGAAACGAATAGATTCCACATTCCTAAGAGTATTTCATGTTGAAAGTGCGTCTTAATAAAGGACATCAACGTTTTCAAAAGTAAGTTTAAGATTTTACTTCCGTCACTAGAGATCGATTTCTAAAGGTCTCTAAAATTGCTCACAATGGCAGACACGGTTTCCTAATTAAATCAAAATGTTTTAAGCTTTGTCTCTCATTTTGACTTTTCTCCTACAAGAACACTCGTTAGTTCTCCACATTTTTAAAGAAAATCATTTAGCATAAAATTAGTGGTTTTTGAAATAGCAGAGTGTTTGCATCTTCTGGCCTTTGTGCTCAACCTGAGATTTCTTAAGAACTTTTTGTCATTTTATAGAAAAAAGTTGATTACAAAAAATCGTATTTGATTTAAAATTAGAGCTAAGACTTGTGATTTGTAGAAAATGTTAAAAAATATTTGTGTTGACTTTAATTTGTGTTGCACATGATATTTTACATTGAAGTCGAATTATTTTTTTAAAAAAATGTGAAATCGCGGTAGTCACTCTGCGGAAAGTTTTTTCTCATCAAAAACTCATCAAAAATCCGCCATTTTCAAAAAATTTTGAACTTGATAAAAAAATTCATAATTCCAAAACTACTTGTACGATCTGCTTTAAATTTGAAAATTCTTCATAAAAAGAGTGATTCTCGAATATGATTTCTCACTTTTGCGATATCTATTACCATCACCGAGATTTGCCTTACTTATCAAACGTGCCTCATATTCAAATAAAATTATGAGACAGGAAAAGTTCAGGTAAAAAAGGATTTTTGAGCCAATTAGAAATTGAACCGAAGGTAATTAGGTCTTTGCTAATTTAGGTAAAGAAAATGCTATAAATTGACAACTTGAAACAAAGAAAGTTCATTCTAAGTTTAGACTTCGATCAGTTAGCATCTCCAGAGAAATTTAAAAATTCATCATGGCCAATTATTCTCAAGTTATCGTTGACAACATCAAACACGAACCAGAAAGACATTTTGTCTTCATTAAGCCGGAAGATCCAGAACCAGAGTTTGAAGAAGTGAAGGAAGTGAAAATAGTTTTAAGGAAATTTGATAAAATTTGGAAAAAACATCCAGCAAAGATGTTTGAATATTATTTCGTTTGTGGCAAATGTGATTTTGCAACTAGGCAATCAGAACACTTAGCTAAACATTTAGAATCTTGCAAAGGTTTTCAAAAATGTGGAAAATGTAATTTGATGATTAAATCAGAAAATTTTGAGGAATGTCGCTTTTGCGATCTTCAATTCAACTGTAGCAACTGCAAAACGACTCACATCAACGAAGATCATCGCAATGGAACTGATTGGTATTGCACTGAATGCGAATTCAAAACTTTGAGAAAAGATAGTTTGCAAAATCATTTTCAGCGTCATAAGAAATGTTTTTATGATTGCGGATCTTGCACTCGATCTTTTGCAACTAAACGTGGATTAAAAGAACATGAAAAACTCTTTCATAGTGAAAAGAAGTTCCATTGCGATATTTGTGGTAGAACATCTAAAAATAAGATTCTTCTTCAAATCCATATGCAAACTCATTACAAAAGCCCTTGCCCGGTTTGTAAACAAAAAGTGTCTGATCGTCGGATGAAGGATCACATTGAGAAACATTCGTCGACAACAAAATTCAATTGTGAAGTTTGCGACAAAGTTTTCTCCAACAAGAATGGATTATACTTACATAACTTAAGAGATCATAATAAGAATGAAGTTCTGTGCGATCTGTGCGGTGAAAAGTTAAGAAACAAATATTTACTTAGAGCACACATGCGAAATCATTTGAAAGTTTCATGTCCAGTTTGTAGAAGATCAATAAGTAAACTTAATTTAAAAACACATATGAAAGCGCTTCATCCATCAGGAGACAAATCTTTATTTTGTCACATTAAAAATTGTAGACAAAAGTTCAGAAATATCAAAGAACTGAGAAAGCACGAGAAAATTCACATTGGACCAAAATGTTACAAGTGTCCGACTTGCAATCATCAAATGAAAGATCTCCTTGATTTGAAGCGACACATGGAAAGAAAATCTCACTGAACTTAAATTAATTTTTGTTTAAAATTATTCGCAATATTTGAAAAATAAATCAAATTTCAATAATCAATCGTTTTCATTTTATTCGTGTCATCAACCAATTTCAGAAGATCACTTGAAGAAGTCATCCCATCAAAGAAAGTAAACGAAATTCCTTAAGCAAAGCTGCAGAGTCTTTTCCATTTAAGAATCGTAAATCGCAAAGTTTATTCGTTGGCGTTAACTGTTCACATTAAAACGCTTCCCCTTCTGAAATAATTCTTTGTTTTATCGTCAACAACACTGCGAGCCAATTGCTTCCATCGACGACTCATTTCATCAACGACGATCTTGTAAAGTTTCATTTTTTAAAGCGTCATAAACGAGCAAAGTCAATGTCAGAAATAATTTTGATCCCTTGCGGTTTCTCCATTGATTTCTTCTCCACGACGTCAATGACATCGTTAAACTGAAGCTGCGAGTTCTCGTTGCAATTGCATTGATAAAACAAAACTGATATCAGTTGCAAACGCTGCTCAATTTCGCAACTGACACAATTGGTCATTCAGCTGTAATTAAGTTGCCATCAAATTCTGACTGTGACTCGAATGAATAAATCTCTGACAATCGCTTTTAATCGGATCGCCCCACGCACATCGTTCACAACAATTTGCTCTTCATGTGTGACAATTTGCGGTGGAAATTCCGAGTCAGATGCAGCTCGGACATAATTAAAATGCAACTTTATGGAACTTTCTCGTAACTGCGACTGCTAATTTGCTGACGACGACTTGATTTGAGCCTCCGAGCCTCTCTCTCTCTCTCGTTTGATTCATTTGAAATGTGAAATTGATATCAAAGTGAATGAGACGTTTTGAGTTCATTTAAAAAGTGGAATTATAATGCGGTTGAACGTTACGTGTGACAATGACAGTTAATTAATGTTATTTATTAAAATAAGCGCAACTGAATGAGTTTTCGGTCGAATGATGTTTCAAAATCAACGACGAGCGAGGCTTCATTCCGCTTCATCTGCCCGCGATGATGTCAGCGAGAAATTTGTTGTTGGAAACTCCATGAACTCATAAATTAAAATCAAGAGCTGCTCGGCTATCATAAAAGTGAATTTGATTTGAAATTATTAGAAATTTGTTTCGCGATTGCATTAAACGAAATTAATTTCTCGACGAATTTTATTTATGCGACAGAGAGTTTCGGGATTTAGTTGGAATTATTTTAATGTTAGATTTGTCTGATTTATGATGTTCTCTAATTTTATTAAAACACATTGGACTTTGTCCTCTGACATTAGATAAAATAATTTGATAAACTAATTAATTGATTTTTTTTTTAAAATGTGTCTCTCGTCGTCGAGGAGAGTTTTACAAATGTTTACGGAAGCGAACGAAGTCAAACAACAAAGCAACAAACAGAACAATAAGATTCGTTTGAAACTGGAGCGTGAAAATTATGTTAATTGGAAGTTTCTGCTTGTGCCTTAAGTTCGTTTAAGAAAACATCGAAGACATGGATTTATGATCGTCATTTGGAGTTGAGCAAAGTGTCCGATCTAACAATGACAAGAATCAAAATAGAAAGTTCTGCCTGGACTTGGAATTGTCCGAGAGAGAAAAAAAAGGACAAGACGACGTCGAGTCGAACAATGGGGAAATATTTTTTGAAGAATTATTGCAGGCGAGAAGAGAAAATGTTAACGAATATTTATGGCTTGGTGTGATTGGCTCTGAAAGATATGCTTCGGATGAAATATTCCTTCTCTTGTTGCATTTTTCCATGCCCGATTATTGTCATGAATCATGAAACTCACGCTCGAGAGCGAGCGACATTCGCAAGAACGTTTCATCTCATTAGCGATTCCGAGCGATCATAAATCTGAATCAATAAACGAACATGGACAGACCACAATCATCCGGGCGAGAGTTCTCTCTGTTTGTGATTAAAAAAATTGAATTTATTGTGTCATTTGCGAAATTTATTGATAATTATCAAAACAAAAGCACGACTTTAACGCTATTAGCAAACATGATATGAGCTCCCCGCACGATAATTTATGCGTCTAGAAGCATAAACAATTTTATAAATGTGCTCGCCACTGATAACATCGAAATTATTATTGGAATGTTAATAATTTCCCAAAAAGAGCAACGAGAATGATGCAACGCAAAGCAAACATAAATTCAATTGACATCGCACGATTGTCGTGTAATAAAGAACTGAACGAACATGTTTTCTGGCGAGCAGCAGCTCTGTCATAGATGAACCGCTGCCTAGAGCGACATCCGATCATGTAACAACTGGTCGGTCGATGCAGACGAATAAATTATTTAATCGACAGTGGAAGTCTCTTCTGTGATTGAAATTTGTTTCGAGGTTAGAGCATTAACATAAATTTCGGTGGAGCCATCGAACGTGTCAATGGGAAACACAAATTGTGTGTGGCTTTTTGCTGTTGACCGATGGAAGAGTGAGAGAGAAGCAGAGAGTCCTTTCGATGCGTTTGTTCTACTGTTAATTGGTTTTGATGGTTGTTTAATGCAACGATCAATCCACATCCAGCGAACAGAGAGTGAAACATAAAACTTTATGTTGCTCAGCCCAGTTATCGTTTGGCCAAAAGCTTCGATGTTACTGCAATAAATTTCTTTGCTTCGAACGTAGAATGTTGAATGGATTTGTGAGCTTAAAACTCTAGAAAATATCGACAAATAAATTTCCATTCGTAAAAACCTGCAGCACCTTCCGTCCCATTTTCCCCTCGAACGCAACGCACTGCGATTGCATGCACGACGAGGTGAACTATAAGAATTTATTAGAGACAGTTTGAACGCATGAAACCTGTGCAATATCATCGACAGAGAAGAACGAGTGTGAGAGAGACAAGCACCGATGGTTTTTATTTGAAATGCGCGTCAATGATCGTCGAACTAGCTTCGAAGGTGGATTAAGGAAGGAGAAGGAGTGAGAATCATTTTTGGGGCTAATTTATTTCAGTGGATTATGACCGCAAACTCATAACTAAACACTCGTAAATTTATTTGCAGCGCTTCTGTTAATAAACATCTCTCTAAGCACCGTCGACGCATCTCTCCCCTAACATCGCTCGCTCGACCCCCTTTCCCTTCTCTCTCTCTCTCTCTCTCGAATATCATGTCATGGAATGGAAATTTTACTATCGCAACACACAAAACGTTCGCCAGGTGTTGGCAATCGCATAAATGAAGCACAAAAACGATGATGGAACGACTGAATGAGGCTCATACGTTACACGGCTCGAGATTCCACCTAATATCCGCATAATGACACGCCGCAAAATAAATCATTAGGTTCGTTAGGTTGTAAAACTCGCTCGTTCATTGCCAGTGGTGAATCGTGATTGACAGCGAACAAAGTAAACGCTCTGCGGCTTCCACCTCTGCCAGCTCAGAAATGTTCTCCGATTTAATATGAATAAATGATTTTATCACTGTCGGTTGAGCTGTCGATCATAAATCAATCATGAATATGCTTTACGATATCACATTCCGCTCAACGACTTTGTTTATTGCCATAAATCGGTGATAGCGAGTGTGCGAGAACCTTTAAAAGTTCTTCTTTGATCGATAGCAAATTTGATAACGCGTAATAATGTTTAAGTCTAAATTAAGTGATTGAGCCATCGATTGAAGTAACTCACAACGTTTCTGTAATTCGATGAGTCTCTTCGTTTGTTTGACTTCTGTTTTGCAAACGTACTTAGACTCCCAACGACGCATTCATCGATTTTCCATCACTTTGCTCCATTTCTGACACTTTGAGGAAGCAATTAAATCCTCGTTTTGACTTGTGACATTCAAATGCAGTTCAGTCTTTTAAATCCTCATTTCAGGTTTGAATGTTTTGAATTTCCGATTGAGAGAATTTAATTGCATGCGAGCTCATATGAAACTCAATCACATATGAACGTTGTTTACGGTGGAGAAGGCCTTTGCATTCTATCGTTCGAGCTCATGTGACATGACATTTCATTATAATAATTCAAATCAAATGCAAACGACGTGAAATTTATTATAAAACAGAGAATTTTTTTGTGATTATTGTGAAGCTCAGCTTTAATCTATAGCAACGTCAAAAATGATTTTCACTTAGTCCAATGCACGAGCAATGAGTTTGTCATTTAATGAATTTGATGGATTTTCAATTTTCTAATTGCAGAACTTTTAATCGATGCTTGTGAGTTTGTGAAGTAAAATGTTTAATCTATATATTATATATTATCTAATATACTATATGTATATTGTAATAGAAAAGTAATGAAATGGAACAATAAAAATGTCTGAGTCTCAGTGGAAGAAGCTTCTTCACGAGCAGAAGAGAAAAAAAATATTGATAACGCATAAAACTTAACGCGAGTCTCAACTTGTTGGGATTTTCCCTGCGCATGAGCTTTCACTCCTTTGGTGTTCAAAAGGAAATTAATAAATTGTGGACAGTTCCTCACCTGATTCCTTCAAAACTAATCAATAATCTCGCTCTCGACCTCCCTCATTCAGCAAATGGATTAAAGGCGAGTCAAACTTAATTATTTTTAATATCAAAGCATGCCAAATGCTTTCACTTTGATGGATGACGACCTAGTTATTAATTCTTAAGGTTTAAGTAGACATCAGCCGCACTCATCAAAATGATGATGAGATTCGCTTCGGGTGGATCATAAAAATATCTGAGAGGTATTTTTCTTCTGGCGAAAATGTTTCTATGCCAAATCCAAGTCATAAATCTGTCAAATAAATCCTTCTTCTGCTGTTTATATATAAATCTACGAAGGAAAGACTTCGCTTTATTGTAAAAACGTCAGTCAAGCGATTTAATGATCTCGAGATGGCGTTAGCTGTTCGGTATCGAATTTCAAGAGAAGACAGATCCGCAATCTTCGTCTCTGATTGATTAGTTGCTTTGTGCTTCATCTTTTATAGTTTACAATTAAATTGGGAACATTGCGAAGAGCAAATAAAAAAACTCGTTCGTTAATCGATGCCATTAAAGTTTCGCTCTGCACGCTGATCAATTGCACAAATTGATTTGTTAATAAAAGAACGAGGCGTTCGTTCAGGTTTAAGTTGGAAACGAAGGAACTGCAACAAACGAAATTGTCTCACACGCGGCGTCTTTTTCAAGCTTCACTTATTCACCTTCAGTGAGAGATCTTTCGACTCTTGCTCACTGCACCTTCGATGCAGATGCAGCCGAGAAAAAGAAATCGAACAAATTAAAGTAAATAAATAAAACATCAAGCGATGCTTGCCTTCAATCTTTCTCTCTTTTGTTTTTATTAGCCACTCAAAGCTGATGGCAGCTCTTCGGAAAGAAATGAAGTCAAGCGATGTGACTAAACAAAGAACGGAGAGTGAGAGAGATGGAGAAGTAAATAAAAATAAAAAATTGGATTTGAAAGACACCGCACATGATAAAACTGTAAAACTGTCAATTTTAAGTCCACAATTTATGTCTACTTTTGACTTTATTTTCTTCATCGTCTGATGATCGCTTTCGTTATTTTTTTTTTTCGTAAATTAAAAAAGAGTTAAGATTGGAGGACGATGACGGCTCATGATTTCGATATCTCAGCGAAAAATTTTAATTTAAAAACTTGCCAAGATTGAAAAGCATCGAAGAGCCATCGTTTATTCAAATTAACGGATCGTATTTAACGATGATAATCAAAGAGACGCAAGTGTTATTGCACTTTTGCATTTCCAGCCCGAAAAAATTAACAAATATCTTCGGCAAGTCCCTTGTGAACTGCCGAAGATATTAATGCTAATGAGAAGCAATTAAATAAACTTTTTTTTCTCGAAGGAGAACAGTTATCGGACTTTCATTAAATTGACAAAAAACATTTGCGAAACTCAATCAAGAGAAATTGTCTTTGCACAGCAACAAAGTGACAGATTGTTGTGGGAAATGATTTAAATTTTAAATAAAGCACAAGTTAACTCAGGAAGACGATTGCAGTTTAATTAGTAAATTGAGAACAAAAGCTGAGGCCTGACGTTGATTTATTATTCTCATTGCTTTGTTCAGTGAAGGATTTATGACACGGAAACTAAACTTTGATAAGCCAGATAACAATAACATGAACAAAGCTCTGCTTCGATCATTAAATAAACAAAACTCATCAATTATTCGCCAACGCGTCGAACAAATCGTTTCCAACTCGTGAGTTATCGACATTGTTAATTTTAATATTTTTTCCTAAAATTGGTTTTCTCATTTTTTTTAATTTTGATTTCATGCAAATGAAGTTTTTTGTTTTGAAGAGTCTGTCGAGAAGAGAAGACAGCGAATAATTAAATCATCGATTTCATTATTGACTTCATCATTCTGCAATCGACGCTGAGCAATTCCTTCGCCTAAACTCTTCGACGTCGTCTCCCACTGAGAGGGAACGTCATTAAAATTTATCATTTTCTGAAGAAATATCCAGGAGACCTTAAAATTTAATCGTGAAGCGCAATTTGCGGTGTGAAGACGGAACTTCTTCAACGACACGTTCAGCACTTTACAGAATGAATTTCACAGCAATTAGCGAACGATTATCATGCATCGGAGTCATCTCATCATCGAAACTAGTTTCAAAAGTCGCATCAACTTTAGTAATCTCTCCATGCGATCTGTATCTCTCTTTGCATTTCCATCAACGCATAAATCACTCGCTGATCTTGGTTTATTCTCCTCCAAAACGATTCGACAGAAAGACACAAAACATTTTTTGATAAACCATAAATTTCTGAATTTTATTTGAGTTTTATTCAAATATCCGATCCGAAGAAATATTGAGAAGGTTTTAAATGATTTTTTTTTCTTTTTGATTTGTGTCGAAATGATTCTAGAATTTATGAAGAATTTTTACGGGCGAAGAGTTTATTGTAATTAAAGTATTTTTCTCGGCGGGCGTGAGTTTGATGAAGAACTCGATTTAATGAACTAAAAAAAGTGACAGCTTTACGACGACTGACGACATAAATCAACAACTTTATCTCTTTGCACCGAATTCCTCGATTTGATCGAAACTCATTTGGATTAAAAAAGCAATAAATTTGAAAAGATCTGTCACTCGTTCGGCTTCTCAGTCTCAACTCGAGAGAATTTCTAATTTTGGACTGACGCGGGCTTCGCTCTTTGATTGATATACGACTTTTGACGACTGAAGGAAAAGTCGCTGATAAAAAATATTTAAAATCTCCGTCTTACGAACGAAGCAAGAGTTGAAAGTCAAAGTGAACAAACTGAGACGATCTCGTATTTATATAAGAAGTTCAAAACACATTAAAAATTCCTAAAATAGTTTGCAATAAATCTTCTTGATTTATCGACCCGCGATCATGGTTTCTTACTTCGCCGTCATGTGAAATGATGAAGATGTTTTGTCGAGCACAGAAACTTCTTTGACAAAATTCTTGTTCCTCTCTCGTCATAAAAGTTTTTAAGCAGAACTTTTGATTAATCATCAAATGACGAGATGAGGGTTTTTACTACTGAGATTTGTCGACAGACAGACACACGGACAGACTTCATCTTCGGAGGATAATATATTATACTATGTATTATATTATATTATATATATTATATTTAAGTATAAGAATTTTTGATTAATCATCAAATGACGATTAAGGGTCTTTTCTCCTGAGATTTATTTACCGACAGACTCACGGACAGAGGAAAAAATCCTTTTCATTGCATTCGAGTTGAGAAAGAGAGTAAACAAATTTCCAGTCAAGAATATCAACATTAAGACGTCTCCAAACCTGTTTGATCTTCGTTTGAGTCGCTGAGACTGTCTCTTGATTAATTCAAACAAGCAGAATCTTTGAAAGTGAATATCCCGCAGAGGTTGATTAAGTTGAAATGTATCCACTTAACTTTTTATCCGTAAATCTTCTCACTGTTCCTTACAGCAAGGAGTTCATTCACGTCACATGATTTATGAAGTAAAGTTTATATATTTTAAGTCCACGACTGAATGAAAGAACTTTAAAACTCTTCGAAATCAAAATCAGTCTTTTATATCTCAATAAATCTTCACCACACGAAGAGCTCGAGAGAGAAGCGAAGTTAACAATCGTCAAATCAAGTAAAGAGCTTCGCAAAAAGCAGAAGAACTGAATGACATTGTTTAGCTCAATCAAACTTGACAGATAACTCGATGAACAAAAAAATTCGTTGACATTCAAATTGAACAACAATTATATTGAGCAAACATGCAAGAGGTAAAAAAAGAGAGCGATTTTTTTGTGTGCAGCTTGTGAGTGATACACGAGCGATTTTTTTGCGGCCTCGTCTGTTTAATGATCAAAATATGCTCGCATCCATCCTCGTCCTCAAATGATGAATGCTCCACTGTCGCTTTTTGCTGTCATCCGTTCAACAAGAGAGAGAAGAAAAAAAATACAGAAATTGCATAAAAATTGTCCCATCAAAGCGATTAACAAAGCCCTGAGCGGAGAGAGAGTTGATCTGTTGCATCAACACGACACTTGGATGAATGAGCTTTGGAAAAACTGCACAATTGCTGTCAGGATTTTCCTCTTTTTTTTTGTTGCGTTCGCGAGATAAATCATTGTGTAGCGTTCGGATTTTTGTGATGAATGTAAATGGAGGTTTGATGACTTTAGAAGCTTAACATTTAGTTTCCCTCACTGAGTGAAGTAATGTGACGTTTAGATTGTGAACGACAACACTTCCATGTCACAATCTTCTTTATCTCTGCTTCCCTCTTGACAGTTATGCACAATTACATTAACAAACAGAATGCGCAATAAACATTTTGAGTTCGTTGTGGTTTTCCACAGAACTGTCTTTAAGGAGATTTGCTTAGCATACACGTCAACCCGATGAACAATGAAAGTCGTGGATATTGAAATTCCTGATTTTCTTTTCTTTTCTTTCTCTCCCCTTTCAAAAATTGAAGTGATCAATTCTTTCCTCAACGAAATAAACTTTAAAGTTTATTTTATGAATCGATTTCGTTTTTTTTCTTTTTTAAAACTTATCGCAAAGGAGAAATTAATTTAATGCGATTGAACTGTTACGGTAAGTTATGCATCAGATATAAAAATTAATGCAGAAACCCCGTTTATCGATTGCGCTCGCCATTAAATTTTTCGGAGCAAACTGTCATCGTCGTCGATAATGTTTTTATGAACATGAGATTTTATTGATCTACTGAAGTCGGTTCACTGTAAGTGAATTGAATTGCGGCTGTGAAAATGTCGAAAGACTTTAACTTGTTATCGATCGCTTTGCAGCTGAAATAAAAGTTCACTGAATTCAGTTTAAAATTTCATTGCAAACAAACAAGAAAATAGAAAATAAACTTCTGCGAAATGAGAAGGATTTCGATTGCGATTGAAATGTTTTGACCTCTGACGAGAGCTTGGAAATTGTTTGCTTTGACTCGGTCAATTGCTTTTGAAGGTTTCGATAGTTTGAGACTAACTGACGAGATAGAGAAGTTTGCTCCATCAGCAGAAGTTTGAGATTCGAGAGTTTAATCTGAAAATTAATTAAAAGTTAATTAGTCATCATCAAATCTCACTCGAACCTCGTTCTCTTGTAACTTCGCTTCATATTCTTCGAAGAGCTTCCGGTTCCTTTGAACTCCAACACTCAACTTCATCTCCAACTCCTTTAATCGACTCATCCTCTCGTCGAATAAATCAGAATAAGCAAAAAGCTGACTGAGACTGCTCTCGAATAACTCGGAAAGATTAACATGCTCAGCAATCAAAGTAAAGTGAGAGCTTGCTGTGAAATCAAAATTGTACGCAATAAGTTTCTCTACAGCTTAAGCGAACACTTTGTCGAATTCATCACGTTTTTATGGATCCTTCAGAAAACGTTCAACCACCGGAACGGCTCCCCGTCCCAACGGAGAAATTGCAGGAATAAATTTCCAACTGTTTGTGCTGCTCGCTGCAGACATTAGAAGCATTAGTATGTGTGTTATGTAGATCTAATAAAATTTTATCGAACAGCATAAAATATAATGAGCGAATTTTTCTTCTTTTCTCATTTTTAAGAGGAAAATTGTCTCGTAAATAAGACGAGAAAGAAAGCGGAGAGAAAAAATGATAAAGAAGAACGAGGCGAGGAATAAATTTCCACATTTTTATTTATTGTTACTGTTATGGTTATTTGGCGAAGTAAGTTATGAGTGAGCATCGACGTCAGCTCCGTGATCCTTTCATAATTTGATGAAAGTGTGCTTTGAATTGTTAAACTTCTCGTTCGACCTTTTTTTCTCTTCATTAAGTTTCAAACTTTTCGTGATAACAATTAACACCTCTCGCGATATTTGAAAAGTTCTCCTTGCACCAAAATCTTTCGTTAACTTGCCATCACATGCATGAACAATGTGAAATCATAAACTACAAGTTCATGTGCTTAGAAGAGAAGGAAAGTTGTGATAATCAACGGAGAGGGAATTTATGAGATTTTATGTGACGTCTGAACAAGCCTCATGAAGCAACGACAGCTTTTTCGATGTTTATTCGAGGTTTTTCCTCCTGCCAACTCTTAAATCACTTTTCTATCGCAGAACCGCACCGTCGTCGTCATCATCACATTCGAGAATTTATGTGATTTTGCGTCATTCATTCATGGATGGCAGTGTCGGGTGAGATAAAGTGCAACCGGAGCGAGAGAGAGAATCAAAAGCGTTTAGCAGATATTTAGACAATAAATACTCTCGGTTGGTGCATGATGAATGATCTCGGCCAGGAAAGCATTCCGCAATCCATTACAAGCTTAGTTTCATTTATGATGCCACTTTGATGATGCATGTTTAGGAGTTTATGGTCGAGTCGATGATTTGTGGCGCCGCAATCGAGAAAATTATTTTATCACGCAAACCGAATTTTCATAATTTTCTCTCCTTTCACTTCACAAAATCGATTTTCTTCAATTAAATTAAATTTTTCGTATGAAAGGCATCGAAGCTGTTAATCATGTTGCTCGTTCACATCTCAAAATAATTACAAAGTTTTTTACGACGAGAGCAAAAGAAGAAAAAATTATCGAAAATTAATTAAAATTGCTTGCATGTTTATGCTGAGCTCGTTCTTTCAGTTTCTCTCTTGCGGTTGACATGTCAATGGCACGTTTTGAAGCAGAGGAACCTTAATTTCTCCTTCGGACGACAACGAGCGATAATTACAGTTTGGGATAAGAAGTGAAGTCGGACGACATTTTTATCTTGCAATTATCATGTTTGCTGATAGCGAGAGATGAGAAAGAAAAATCTTTTTGTGTTTACATTTTCCTCCTCTCGACGTTTTGTTTCGAAAGGAAAATTATTCTGTTTGTACTCTTCACCCTCGTTCGTCCATAAAAACCGTAAAAGTTCAACGTGATAAGAGTTTCGCTTTTGATTACTCGTCGTTTGACGACTTGCATGTGTCGTCGTCGTCGATGAGATTCGAAGAAAGTTTTCTTTTGTCTTTCGAACTCGACATCTGCTCAAGGAAAAGAAATTGAAATGCATCATGAATCGTCCTCATTGTCCTCATATTTATCTTTACTTCGAGAAGTGACACTAGCGACGAGAGAGACAATGAATGATTTCTGAAAAGTGCAATTTCAATGATAAGACAACGAAATGGAATCATTTGGTAAATTAACTTCTCCTTCTTCTTTGTAATTGATGAGTTCTCTTCTGTGGCAATTTATTTATTGAATTAACGAAGGAAAATTGAACTTCATGTGAAACAAAAAGAAGAAGAGACAGTCGCCAGTCTTCAGAATTATTTCTTTTAATTAAGAAAATGTCATGATTGTTGTTGAGTAACTTTCGTTTTGGTTTTGAGTTTTGATGAGATCGTCGAATGAATTGTGATAACGATTGAATGAGTTTCTCGCTCTCTGTCCCAAAAGTAAAAGAAGGAAATTAATTCTCGAAGTTAAAGAAAGTTACGTGACACGAATGAACTTCCTTCCAATCGTAAAATCATCAAGTGCAGCAAAAGTCAGACAGAAAATTGAAATTCTCTCAGTTAATCTAAAGTTTCTGCTCGAGCTGTTGTCGATATCGATTCGTTTGATGTGGAAAGAGCCTTTCAAGTGTCAATCAAAGTGTCAGCAACAACAAACTTAATCTCATTACAAATCAATCAATCAAGTTGTCGGTGGAGCAACAAACGGATCGACATTGTAATTAGCATACGATGACGTGAACCACCGACATTCGTAACATTTCAATCGAGAAATCATTTTCTGGATCAAAGAGAAACGTCACAAACATTTTTTGTATGCACAACTCGCAGATTGCGATGCTCAATTTCCCCTCAAACTGTTTTCTCTTCTCAATGTTCGAGAGAAAATATTCTTCGTCTCCTCTCGGAATTTTCTTTTGCGAGTCGTCTCTCGGGGAAATTTATGACGACTCGTTGAGATGAATTTTCAAGTGATTTCCTTTCGCTCAACATTCGAATTTTAATTCTTGAGTGAAAGTTGAACTTTTGATCTTTAACTTCTTCTTCTCTCAAATTTTAACAAAAAAAAGTTGAAATTTCTTGAAGGATTGAAATGATTTATGTTCAAACAGCAGCAGAGTTGAACGGAAGTCCTCACTTAGACTCGTTAATGACTCGAAGAGCTCGTCAGTCGATAAAACAGTTTTCATTCATCAAAAAATGTTTCGCTCGTCCCTTTGACATGAAAAATGTTTAATCGATTTTCGTTTGTTGCGCCAACGAACGTGCTGATGTCAGCTATTACGCACCTTTCGTTCTTCTTCTGACTTTTTATGCTCGCAAAGCAAACAATCGAAGGATTTCTCCCGAGTCGGGGATTAGGGTGGCAACGAATTTACGAGTGAAATTAAAAATAATGGAACTCAAAATGAGACCCTCAACACAATTGAAGCGCGGAGCTCTTGCTGGTGATACAATCCATCAATCTCAGTTGTTTCTTCCCTTTTTTCCTTCTCTGTAGCAACTTGAGTTGAAAGAGATGAAGTTGATGCCTTGACAGATTCTCAGATGAAACTTAAACAAACTTGCAATCATTCTCAACTTTCCTTTCCACCCTCGCTTGAAAAAATATTTCTCTGCTGGTGTTTGTAATTCAGAACGTACACCATCAGCAACTTTAAATTCTGTAGTTCAAATCTTGAAGGATCCATCTGCCATTCTGCCATTCATCCGTCCTCGCTTCGGAACTTTCTTCTCACTCAACATCGATTTTTCTTCTTCACGGAGCTCTGAGCGAGTGTTGGTGAAGTTTTTCAGCAGAAGCAAATTTCTTTCGAGGAAAAGCAATCTTCTCATGAATGTTTTAAAAGTCGGAAATGATTCCTGATGGTTTTGGGCTCGCAAAGATCACTCAACGTCTGATATCGTGTGGAGGAGAGAGAAGGAAATTTCCATGAATAAATTTCCACTAAAACTTTTCGCTCATTCAACGTTCGCTCAATCTTTCGTTGCACAAACTTAAGAAGGCGATGGAAGAAAGAAATCGATATTTACTGCAATAAATTAGTTTGAATGCTACAAACTATTGCCGAAGCTATGAAGGAGAATTTATTTGGAAGCCATTGAAGAAAGCAGCAATAACTTTAATCCAAGGTGGAAGTGAAAATGCTTCGAGTGAAGCTCAATTTAATGCACGAAAGGAAAACAATGTGAGACCATTCGTTTCTCTTTCGAGAGAGTTCTTTTCGTTTTCAAAATGGATTCAATGATTTTTATCTTTGATTGATTTATTTCACTTTCAAGAAAAGGAAGAAGTTAATCTTCAAGTGAATCTTTTTCTTTTTTAGTAAAATGTCTGCTTACGAACATCGACTGCTTATGATTCATGCGAACGCCGTTTGAGTTTATCGATCATTGTTCGACCTAAACTCTTCGAATCTCTTTCGATGTGAAGACGATTTTAATTACAAGACTCGATTGATTTATCGTCTCAGCCACGTCGACAATAGAAATTAAATTAATAACCAAATGTATCATCTGACGGCTTAATGAGAGACACGAACAAAGCACATTTCCCATCAATTGTGAGATTGCCTGCTTTTTATATCAGCCCAAGCTCCGTAATCGGTTTTAATTGAACAATCGCTCATAAATCAATAATTAGAAGAAAGAGAATGATTTTGGTGTTTGTGTGTGAGAATCACCGCGAGTGACGTTTCCTTTCTCTTGAAACAGAAAATCACTCACAAACCTTTTTCTTCTTAAGATATTTGTGATAAAAGGCTCATAAATCTTAAGTCAAAGACGAAGAAATTGTGACGTGAACGAGAGACATTGTGTAACTCTATACGATCGAGAATTGACGTTAAAATGCAACTAGCAAAGCCAGCAGGCCTTTCTCAACATTCAGACACTTTAACATTAAACGACGACGATGAAGATGAAGAAGAAGAAACAGAGAGAAAGAGGAGAAATGGGAAAAGCGGACGGAGATGAAAGCACAAGAAGAGTCTTTCTCAGTGTGCGTTTGTGGCCCGAGTATATGAACCCAAGCAGTTTTCTGACAGATTTATTACAGTCGTCCTGTCTTAAACTTTGAATTATGTGCTTCCATTTATAGACGAAACTGCTTCACTCCCTTGAGCGCTTAATGTCCTTTCCAACTCATTTTTTTGCTCAAAAAATAAAAGTTTTACTCGAACGAAACACGGAAAACATTTTCAACTGTCTACCCCAGTTTTGCGAGCCTTCCATCCCCCAAACCACTCAGCATTCGCTAATGCTTCACCCACCACACATGATTTCCTTCTCATCCGCCGCAGATATTCCTTTCATTACCGGTTTGATCTTGAAATTAAAATTCGTCTTGTGACATGTGAAAGGAAAATCTTTTCGCTACCTGAGCTCATCGTCCAGTGAGTGTGAAAAAGCTCCGAACGTTAGAGGTTAATGACTTAATCCGCACACATATCAGAAAACCATTCGACACTGTGTTAGTTGTTTTGTGTCCACAAAAAAATTATTTTTCGCCCTCGAAAGTTGTTAATGCGATGGCCGAAGTTACAACAAAGATTCTTCCATTCTCATGCGACGCCATAAAATAATTTATAATCCATCATCTGTCATTGTTGATGTGATGTATTTATGACTTTTCATGTTCAACTCAAGCTCGAGCGATCCGAGTGAAGCATAGAAATGTATGTTGATGTGTTGTTTTCATTATTTTTCTCTGGCTCCACCTCGAAGGCGTTTCATAATTGTGCTTCACTCGTCAATGTTTTCCGACTCAATTTTTCAAAGCGAGAATGTGTCGCATGACGAGAACGAAACATCAACATTCGGAGGGAGATTGACAATGAATCGCAGCAGCGAGACGAACGAAACATGGATTTTTTGAAGTGACGAATGAAAAAATATTTTTCCGAGGAAATTAAATTCTTTGGAATTTTCATTTTCTCGGAAAATTCCTGAGAAATATTTTTAAATATTTCGAGATTATCGCAATATCGACGCGAAACAAAAACGAAATATTTGAATAAACAGAAATTCTTTTCTTCTCGCTACATATTTTGATTTGCTCCTCCTTTCGTGTCAGCTTTTGACAGCTCTCAGAGCTCTCGACGAAGAAGAGCGAACGCAAATCTGAGAAGCAAAAGGAGAAGAAAATCGTTGATATCCTGTTTCGATGGATACGAAGGAAAATCGCTTTTAATTCTGTGATGTGAAGAGCCGCCGAGAAGAGTTTTCCTCAACACAAACTCACATTTCTCTGTTGAGTTCTCGTTTGGTTGTGTGTTGCCTCAGAAATCTTTTTCATCTTTCGATGAACGAGCTCAACATCGAAAGCGAAGCGAGATATCGAGAATGCAGCAATGTCAAGCGAAAGAGCGAAAGAAGAAAATTGAATTTGCTCGCCGACTCTTAACGCACATGCCCTGAGAAACATGAAAAGCTGACACGTTCGTTTGTTCACTTTGGTGGTAGTGGATCGCAGAAGCGCGGATTGTGTTTCGTCTAATAAATTACAGCTGATTCCTTCTTCAACGCGGAAGAAAATCGATAACAACATAAATGTTTGAATTCTTTCTTAAATTTTTCATCACGCGAAAGCTAATCTCGTAAGAAGTTGCGTAACGAACATAAAATCGATAAATTTCTTTGTGACCTTGGCCAAGAACCAACTGTGCGTACAAAGTCGCTTTAAGAGAGAAGGTGATGAAGCGATAAAACATTTTCGAATGTGAAAATCTCTTCAAGCGACTCGAGCATTTTCAGAACTTGATAAAGCCAAAAAGTTGTTGTCACAATCAGCTCATACGAAACGAAACCTTCCGTTGAAGATATTCTCATACGAACCGGTTCTCTTTAGGCTCTTTCTCAATCTCTTTCAAACATTCTTTGAGTAATTTATGCAAATTTGGAGACAAACTTTGTGTTTGCCAATTCGTCTCGAATGCAATTCTTGCACAATTTTAAAACGAACGGACCCAAAAGAAGAATTGACAGAAGAAGTCTAGGTCAAAATAGAAAGTTCTCTTTTATTGTTCTCAAGAGTAATAAGGAAGTGAACAGCTCTGAATGTTTGTGTCAAGTCATCTCAAGGACGTTTTGATGTCACTGAAACCTTCTCGAGTTTGTCAAGAACTTTAAGTGACTTGTGACGAGAGAAAAATGTTGCATTTAAACTTGAATCGTTGCTTGAGAATGAGAATTACTCGCAGAGATCAGCCCACGCCACGAATGAATCCGTCAAAACTGCAAATGATTTATGAAAATTGCTTTGAGAATTCAAGAAACTATTTGCGCTTCAATAATATATTATATATAAATTATAATATATAATATATAATATAATTTCTTCTGCTTCGTCTCATTTCATTCAGAACACAACTTGTTCTTCTGCAGAAGAGAGCGAATCATTAAGAAGTCAAAAACCTGAAGATATCGGAGGCGACAGTCGGCAAAAAACGTCTCTCAAGTCGACAAAGCGACAAAACTTTTGATTCGCGTGTCTAGTTCTCGTAAAGTTGAATCCTCGGGATGGCGATATTAAGAAATAAAAATAAAAAATAACAGTCGAAATAACTTAAATGGAAACAAAACTGGTAAAAGTCTCGAACGAAGTGTCACCGCTCGAATCAATAAACGGACGAAGTTATTTTGGAGATGATGATTAAATGACTTTGGCTTTTTGAAGCCAAATCTTAAGCCGATTTAACCAAATCTAGAGACGGTCATTGCTGTCATCGATTAAGCAGCCAAATCCCTGATTGATTCCATTCGATGTATTAAGCTTAAAACCTCTTCTCGTTGGTATTAGTGTCAAGAAGTTACTAAACTAAGGGGTGAACGTTCACCATCAGTAAATGGATGGAATATGTTTTGAGGTTTAGTTCTTTTTCTTTCATTTTTCGCGTCAAGTGCAGGGATCATAAAACAAACGAACACAACATCGTCGTAGTCGTTCGCTCGAATGACCAGACATTGCAGAAGCAAAAAAAAGGTTTCGAGTCGTGTTTTTATGGTGACGCCATATCATTAGCAATAAATCATGTGTCGAAAACTATTATGATGATATTAAGCTTCAGAAAAATCAAGGCGAAAATAATATTTTTTCCACTGTTGATGTTTTTATTATTTCTTAGCTCCACCTTTGATGGCTTACTCGCAGGCGTTTGGCGTTCTTTTCTTCTCTTCTCTGCTCCGTCATTCGATTCTGCATCGTCGTCTCGTCAATCGTCGGTTGATTGTTTTAATCGAATGTGTCGGGAGGAGAAGAAAAAAGGAAAATGAACAAAAAAAGAGAAAAATCGACGAGCAAGGGAGAAAACAGAATTTAAATTCAAAACACATCAGGAATCGTTATCGATCGAAATGAGCTTACATTATAAATTGTTTGCTTATACATTTTTTTCTTCTCTTTAATAAAAATGGTGGATTTAAACAATAATGAACAAATCGAATTCAAGATTACAAGGAAAATGTCTCGAAATCTCTTTTTTTTTCTTTCTTTTCTGGTAGCGAAACATTTCGAAATTGATTTGCTCCACCTTTACATGTCATCGAGTGCAGCAAAGAAAAAAGTCCAAAAGAGGAGACTGCAAACTTTTAAGTGACATTTGAATAGCGAAAATTGTAAAGCGAACGAAAAAGAAAAAATGTTAAATTAAAATAAATTCAATATTTTCTTGCCATTGTTTCATTGCATGTTTCACTACGAAGCAGAGGAAAAAAAATCACTTTGCGCGAAGAGTTTGTGATTGTGAGGAGGAAAATGATTTTTCGTCTTGACATAGAGTGCACGAGTATTTGTGTCAAGAAGCAACAACAAACCCCTCACCACACACTTGAACGCTCTCGGATGTTTTTGCCATTCACTTTCAATGTGTGATTGCTTCACGAGCGTGGAAAAAATACTTTGAAAAGTGATTGTGCAAGGAGCGACAAGCGAGGCCGGAAAGCATTGAGCATTTCTTATTTTTAGTCAGTGTTTTTTTGTTTGGCGAGAGAGACTTGTAGTGTCGCGCGCGGTCTTTCACAGGAAAAAAAAAATATTGCAGAGGTGTCCCCCATCACAGGTGCAAAAGAAAATTACGTTCATGAGGAATCGGCTTACGATTTGCGAGTTGGAAAAGTCAGAAAAGTCTTCGGAAAATCCGTTTATGTGATATTAAAAGTTAAAACGAAGAAGTTGATCGTAAAGAATGGAAAATCAAAGTGACGTCAGATATTTTTAAAGCGCGTGAAATGAAGGAAGAAGAAAATAAAATTATCTATTTTTATATCAATTAAAAATGTGAATATTTTCGTGTTTATATTCTATCAACTCATTAAGGAATTATAAATAAACCAATTTTCATCTGAAGAATCATCGGGTCGAGTCAAAAATAGAAGATTCAGACAGAAAAGAGATGTTCGCTGATGAAAATGATGAAAAGAAATAATTAATTGGTGTGAATTAAAGCAAATCTGTCCGATGATTCAGTTTCAAATCTAAAAGAAAGAAAAAAAGTATACGAAGAGAAGGAAAAACTTTTTGAAGAAGATCTCTGTGTGTGAGTGATCTCTCAGGTTTAGTGTTTAATTACGAAATTAATTGAAATTAATTCGGGCGATGAAAAATTCTTGGTCGGAGGAAAAACAAATCTCGATCTGTTTAATTATAAACTTTAATAAACAGGTAAATTTTATTCAAGTGATCAATCGACGGCTGCTGCCGCTCTTGTGTGTGAACTGATCGGCAAAATGAATATTTTATTGAGAAAATGAAAATGGCTGAAAGTTAATTGATGGACGTCGATTCCGAGAGACATGACTTTGTGTTACGGACTTTGGTGATAGCTATGCAAATGACTAACTTCCATTTGAGTGATTGAAAATGTTGTAAATTGATTTCTCAGTCATTCGATATGTTCGAACAAAAGCAATTCGCGAATGTCAGATTGAATGTTAAGCACTTCTCATGAATCAAATATTAATTCAAAATTAAGTCCAACGCTAGGTCAACTGTTTGTTGTTCAATATTTCTCGCAAACTCCGCTGACATGTGTTATGAGGTTTTCATTTTCGACAAAACAAGACAAAACTACAACAAGCACATAATTTTAATGTGTTTGAAAACACATTCATAGATGCGAACGACGACCATGTGTTCCTTTCCCTCGGAACATAAGTTTCGATCGTTCTCAGTCTCACCCCAAAATGAAAATATTAAAGAACTAGATACAGAGTCAAACTATAAAAGACATTCCACATAAAGAGTCAACAGCAATGTCCAAAATGGAATGCTATTAATCTTCGTACAAAAGAAGAGAGTCGCAGACGACATTTTGTAAGAAGTTCGATCATATTTCACTCAAATGGTCGTAATTGGTATTGTGAAATGCTCCGCTCTCGCTCCGACTGTGTTGAATTATTGTCGCAGTTATTGTGAGTTATTGAAAGATTCTGTTTCACTCTTTGGTGCCGATGACATGTCGTGCATATTGCGCGCATTAATTAATTGTATCAATTGAAATTTGAGTTCAAGTTGAGACTTGAGAGGAGAAAACGTTGACGATGTGGAGATTGAAATCTTTTAATTTATTGTTAGTATCCGACCAACTCGTTTCGCTTTCGACTCAAATATAACTGTCGAGGCTACTTTACCATCGTAACTTAAATCGAGTACGCGGCTATCGAGGAAACTGTCGTTAATTGCGATTGGCTTAAAGCGTTTTTACCGAAAGAAATATAATATATTAAATATTATATATAATATATTATATATAATATAATAAATAACGGTTTGCCAGAGTCGCTACTAAGTAAACTAGACTTTCCACACAACCGGCGAAAACGAAGAGCTTAACGAAGAGCCAAAGCGTTAACGTTAATGATCCAACCACCAAAAGTTATGATTGACAAAAAAAAAAGAGAATTAATTTTAATCAAAACTTGACGTCGTAAATTGTTTTCGAAAAGTCAACAGTTGCTGATCAGTGATAGGACGCATCCTGTGATGGATCCAAACTTATGGCGACCGATGTCATCCATTTAAATGTTAATTCGCTAATTAGTTTGATGACCACATCGTCTCGTTTGCTATTGAAATGAATATGCGCGCAAGTGACCGAGAACTGGTTTAGTTTAGCCGCTAGCTGTCGACTCCAAAAGTCACCGTGAAGAAGGCAAAATAAATTTAGTCTTGAGACATGCCCAAGAAAGCGCTCAATAATTTATTTAGCTTTTTTTTTTGTCTGTTTGAAAGACGATTTGAATATCATCCGATTCGGGAGAAGATTTGGAATGGAACCAGTACGGTCGTCGACTAATGGGCTCGATGTTGGAGATCAAAATACCATCAGAAACGTGAAAATGACGATTAAAAATGCGAACAGTCAACGAATAAATAAGATTTCTTCTTCTCTCGCCCCTCACATGTCACCTTCTTCAGTTTTTTTTCTGCACCGCTCCGTGTCCGCCCAAACAAGTTCTAACAGTCTTCTTCTGTTCGATGCAAGTTCACGACAGCGTTTTCGATCTCGAAATGCTCCGGTTGAAGATAAACACGAAGCGATTGACTGCACAATTCGCGTTTTCGTTTGCACTGCTCTGGCCGTTGCTGTTAAAATAATAATTTACATGGTGGACAAGGCAGACGAGAACAAACTCACTTCGCATGCAAGCGTCCCGAGCATTGAAGAGTTGAGAGAAGGAGATTTTTATCAAATTAATAAAATGGAGAAAAATAAGAACAACGCAAATGCAATTAATGCAATATCGATCGGAACATTTTTCTCTCGGTTGTTGCTTCTTCTGGCATTTCGTCCGCGAACGTGTAAATGAAAGATTCGAGTAGAAGGCATGAAGATGGCTGATGCATTGAATTAATTAATCGGAACGGATTGAAACACGAAGACTTTGTCGAGTTCTTGAGAAATATTCTTCGTCTCGAAAATGTCAAGACGCGTCTCATGATAAATTGAGGTTTCTTCTCTCTCTCGCCGAGCTTTGCTTCTTCGTCGTCTCAATAATTATTCTGATCTGATTGGGTGATTGGTTTTTAATAACAGTCGACCAATCAGACTTACCTCTTACGTTTCTCTTGCTTCTTCATAAATTATTCTTCGTCTTCTTCGTCATCTTCGCCACTACAAAATACAATGAACAAAACATATTTTCTGTCAAAAGCGAACTGACAAGGATTGATTGCCGGCAATTGCTGTACGAGAGCGAGTGAGAAGGGATCTGATCAGAAAAAGATGGCAGAGCTGTGAAGACTTGACCAATAAATTATCTGGAAGCTGAAAAATATTCGTTTAGTTCAAAAACGATTTCACTTGTAGCTCAACTCGTGGATTGCATGATTTTCTCCACCGCGAGCGAAACGATCAAAAGGAGAAGACGGTGATTGATTGTAAATGCAAATAATTGTGAAAATATTGCACGAAACTCTTGTAATAAACTTTCGCAGTTGGCAATAAAACATTTCGAGTACTCCCCGCTGAGCTCCCGGGATCGCAAACTTCTCAGTCATTACAACATAGAAAAATATTGAAAGACAAACTTGAATGGTTTCTCAAACAAATTCTTCTCAGCTGTTCATTCGACTTTCGACGTTTGTTATTCACTCTTTGACTTGATTTATCGAAGTCTGCGAAAAGTGTATCGAGAGGAATGTTTTATCATTAATTTATGAGCACTTAAAGCTGAGCGCAATAAAACATCATAAATTGGTCATCAACACCCATTAAAGCGGAGAAACTGAGGAATAACGTCACGAAGAATATTTTTAGAGTCTTCACTCGCCTCTGACAACTCTAAATCATTCAATCTTCATCCGTAGAAGCGAACGAAAATGTTTTTATGTCATTTTAAATAATTTTTTTCGGAGCTGGCCGCGTTTAATTCAGATTGATGTCTTTTCGCTCATTGACGCGAATACTTTTGTGTTGAATGATCCACACAAAGTTTTATTAACTTTTTATGGCGGCTCGGGACGTGAAGTAATTTTATCTTGATCTTTGTCTAAGAACTGTTCTCTTGATCATCTCTTACAAGTTGACGTCTTCATCTGGAGTCAAATGAAAAATTGAAGACAAATCTGTTAAACATTCCAAAGCTTTTGTTTGTCCCAAGACAACACGAAGTTGATGAACTTCTTAATAATAAAAACTGAAAACAGGTTTCGCCTCAACAGATGCCGCTACTTGTTTCGAATCGAGGCTCAAATTCATTTTTTCTAAAACATTTCCTTTGAACAACTTAGCTCAATGTTAATCGAGTATTAAATTAATTTTATGTTCTCGACAAATTGCTACTTTAGATGCTTTAAAGCGCTAAGAGATCTTAATAAAATCTATTGCGAAACTCGAACTATTCTCCGATGGAAAATGAGCACGAAACTGTTCGGCTGAGCGAAGTGATGTGTAGTGGGGGGATAAACAAACACAAGTGAGTGCAAGAAATAAGAGAATGATTGAAATCCAAAAGAGAATAAGTGACGAGGCAAGAATGAGAATCGAACGGGTTGCCTTCTGTTCATTCATCCTTCGGTCATCTTATCGGGCGCGCATTGTGTCGCATCGCTTCGTAGACGAAATATTGAATCGCACGTGAAAGCGGCAAACATAAATAAATGAGAATCAAATCATGAAGCATTTCAATATTTCACTTCATCGCTTTCAGTTCGTTGTGCGTGAATCGTTCTCGTGTCATTTTGTAAACACTTTCCAATGGATTCGCTCGAAGTTTATGGAAACATGACGTTAGCTTCCTCTCTACGCAGCTTAAGCTGTTGATGTCAAAGTCGAGAGTTTTGTTTTCGGCAATAAATCTTCGCCCAATAAACTTTTATAAAATGAGAGAGAAAGAAGGAGAGATTAAGCAAAGCGAAAAGGGAAGTTAGTTATAGAAGAGACATGTGTTGTGCCTGTTACTCAAGAAGTAAATTCAATGAAGAGTTTCTCGTGTGTTCTAAGAGAAATGCTTCCGCATTGAAGTGACAAAGTGTCAGCTGTATTGATACAGACAAGAAAAATATCTTTGAACCTGCTCCGAAGATGACGAGCGAGTAGATGCCGTTAGAAACAAGAAAAATGGTAAAGGAACCATTGCCGATGCGAGGCATAAGTAACACAAGAGTAATATATAATATATATAATATAATATATAATATAATATATTGAAGTAATTTATGTGAAGACTTTGAATGTGAAAATCATATTTTTCTTTTGCTCTTAATTACTGAAGAGTAATCGATTGCACAAATTCGCCCAAAAGACCTTCGTGTTCTCGCTGCTTCTTTGCTTTTCTCATCTCGTTCGTTTTAACAACAGAGAGACGCTTGGAACACATTTAACTATTAAATGATTAAATCGCTGAAGCAATGGAATATCACGTTTCAGTGCCAAAACGTCAGCTATAAATCAATCCCTCTCTCATCTCCCTTGCCTCGTAAGTCCTTCGTTTATTACTTTCGGTGATGTTTTCTCTGTTTCGTTAAAAGTTCAAATGACAACCAGCCATCACCTTTTTGTTGTCTCATAAACTTTAACGATTTGGTTCGAGGAGAAATATCGATTTACGAGGAGAAAGGTTGAGCAGGTCTGATTTGAGTTTTATTTGTAAATCAAATGATTCGATGGCTGGAACGAAAAATGATTCAAATTAAACAGAAAAGTGATTCAGAGCAGCCGATGAGTCGAATTGATGGGTTTATGGTATCAGACAATTCTTCCACATTTCAAATGTTCTCGATCGAAAACTGGAAGCGACGTTTTGGATGAATTTTGACTCTTCTCGGAAAATCAATTTTCATCCAAACAATTTTGGAAAATAATTTCCAAACATCAAAGGGTTTGAATCTCCTTCTTTATAAACTGCCCAAAACTTTATCTTCTGTTCAGACATCAAAGAAAATCCAACGGCGGTGAAGGTAGCAAAGAGAGAGCTCCGCTATAGTTTCCCATCTCCTCTCATTGTCGTTTGCAAAACACTTTTGATGAGTTGTCAGAAGTTATTTTCAGTCGTCTAAAAGTTCTCTGCTCCCCCGGATCGGTTTATCTTTTGCGAAAGTTCAATCAAAACACAAACACACTCACACACACACATGATTGGATTGTGCAGCGATTTCTGTGGCTCCTTCGAGCGATTTATTCTCCCGAAGGGTTTCGAAAGCTTGAGTAAATATAAAAGACGATGACGACGACACATAATAATAGAAACGGTCAGGTTTCTGCTGTGTGCTCTTGTCATGTGTCACTCAAACGAATTATGAGTGATTGCTTTGGACGTTTAATAAGATGCGCATTTTAATGGAAGCGTATGATAAAGTTGTACAGTGAATGATGTTGACTGATGGATCGGGCGAACTTCAAATCAATTCTCGTCAACCAGACTAACAATCAATAATGTTTTCACAGTGGAAAAGAGAGAGACATCGAGCGTCAGGCGAACGTCAGTTTTAATTACAGAAGAACGAAGATTTGTCTCGCACTCAACACATTTTACTCTTAATCGATTGCGATACACGAAAATTTTCGGCCTTTCGGAAGTTGCTCGAACACGTCGAAACGAAGCGATAATTGTTGGCTGTCATCGCTTGATCTAATTCGAGATTGATTTATGATTCTAATCATTCATTGAGCGTTGACACGTTTAGTGTTTGGAATCAACTCATTATCGATTGGAAATATCTAAACAAAGTTGAAATGCATTCACGGAAAGGTCGCGCTCAAATAAATTTTCCTCCCAGACAACTCTCACACTTCTCGTTCTCTTTCTCTTCGTCGTTCCTCATTCCACTCGACATTGCGAAAATCCGTTTTCTTTCGACGTTGCTTCTGGAAAATATTTCTTCGATTCACCTCAAACACAAAGTAAAATCGGTTAACGATCCAAATGCATGCAAGATCAATTGATTTCGTTTCTTTCGGAAGAAGTTTTTGATTGTTTGTTCGACTGACAGGCCTGAGCTTCAAACTTTAATATTTCCAATGACGATTAAAACAATAATTTAATTGTCTCGTTCGCTTCTCTACCTTTCAGATAGACGACAGCCAAATCACAAGTCAGAAAACACTGAAATCATGCGATCGAAACAGCAACCGAGACCCTCGTATCGTTGGATAAACAATGCAGAAGAGAATGGTGAGTTCAAGTTCTAATTAATTAATTTCGGGCCCAACATCGAGAGCAGTTCTTTCGTTTCTTTCATTTCCAATTTTCAATCAAAGTTTGTCTCTCAAGAAAACTAATAAATTATCAATTTTTCTCGAATGGAAACTCATTGCAAATTTCTCTCGAGTGCAACCAGATTTGACTGATAAATGACCATCTAAGCAATGTTTGGTTTGTTTTCCTCCTTTGCGTCTCTGTGGCGATGCATCAATATCCTAAAGTTCCGACTCCGAGTCTCGAGACTCGAGTCTTCTCTCGAACAAGGAAAATTCTTCGGAAACAAAGAAAAGTTTGTTTCTCTTGCTTGGACAGAATGTCAGAGCAACTGACGTTGATTAAAACTCGTCATGAGTGAATGGAATCGAGCGCTGACCACATCGACTCGACATGACTGATTGCGACCTCATTACGCGTCGTCTCTGCTGTGAAATCGAAATCAAACAGCTTCTTCAGTATCTCAAATGTCACACTCGCTGTAGATCAATCTTATAATATGAAATGTTTCATTCGGCAATGACAGAGCATCGAGTGTGAAAAATGAAGGCGAACGAGTCATTCCCGAGAATGCAACGGAAGAAAAGAAATTCTTCATGACATGTGTGAGCTGTTTTCTTCTTCGGAAACTTTCACAACGAGAGCAAAACTTTGAGAGCTCGAGAGTTCATGAGAAATGTGCAAAGAATAATCAGACTCGAGTAATTTTAATTGTTGGACAGAGCGAAGCCTTCAAGGAAATTTCCCGGGCACTCGTCAAAGTTGAGCAGCTTTTCAATTCCTTTGAGGCTTCCGTTCACGTTTCTTCTTTTTCGGAAATAAAATCCGTCGCCGAGTAGTTTTGTAGAAAGAGAAATGTTTTTGAAAGAAATTTCGTTTGTCATTTTTATTAGCACAGAAAGACTGTCAAGATTGTTTCAGAGCCATTTCGGACGACAAACGCCCCGAGGCAATCATCCTTTGTTTTTCCATGTCCATCAGCACAAGCAAAAGGATTGTAATTCCCCTCAAGTCTGTTCGGAGTTCTCTGTTTGACAATAGAATGTGGTGCATGTCTCGGTTTGAAGTTAGAACGCTTCACAATTATTTCTCTCTTTGTAACTTTCCCTACGACGACGACTAAGTCACATGAACTCGTAAACAAAAAGTATTTGCCTCGTTGATAAAATTTTCATTTGAAAGAATTTTCACCTGAAGAAAGTTTTTCAAAGAAAAATGTTTTGAGTTCTATTCAAAAGTTTAAGTTGAACGTTCGTGACTAAAACGAATGAGCTCGGAATAGTTTTGCTAATTATTTGAGTTGAGCGATCGATGAATTGCCACAGATCATGAAATTACATGAATCATGGTCGACACTCATGTTGAAACATAAATTAGTTTGACACTTTCGAAAAAATCTTTTTCCTGGAAAAAAAGAAAAAAAAAACCTGCAATGCTGTTGTGGGCAAAGCTCCGGTGCATTCATCGACATGTGAAGTCGAGTATTAATTATTGAAATGACTGAGCGATAAGCCGGCGGACAAACCAAAAATCGACGATGAAGTATTATCATCGACATTGGATCTTCCTGTTCCGTGAGAGTTGAAATGCATTGGCCGCGCTTGAAACAAAAGAAAATGCAAAATCAATATCAACCGACATTTCTACTCCGACCTCGAAGCTCGAAGAGAGAGAAACGTTCGATATTAGACAAATCTCGTCTTCGTCATCCTTCGTAGAGAGAAAAGTTTTCTCCTTTCATGTCACATTCAATTGGAATGGAATAGTGAGACTGAATGACATTTTCTTCTGCACTGAGCCCACCACCAACTCACACTCTCGAGCGAGACACTTCTCTTCTCTGTTCTGTCAAGAAAACAAAAATCCGATTCAGATAAAATCTTATGATGGACTTTGTCTGTCTTGCGTCCCCCTCTCGTCTATGCTCAGACAAGACATAATTAAATTTCATCCATTCACTCACTCACTCGCTCATGTTCATCCTCGCACCAACCTCCCCAACAATTCCCGATCTGAACTGTCCGGAGATCTGTCAACTTCGAGAGCTCGACGTGAGCAAAGTTCGGAAAATGTTTTTGTCTCTCAATTTATAATTGATCAAATTTATATAAAAGTCTCTCTGATGCTGTTCTTCGCCATCTCCAACCAACCAACCCCACAGCCCCAGCCCAATCGATCCTGATGTGTACATGAATTTGACAATGTCATGTCAATCTGATTAAACTCAATGAGTGAAGACGAGAAACTTCCTCATCCGAGGCAGCAGAAGCTCTTTCCCTTTCCTAACTTTCAATCAGACAAACTCCACGGAAAGAATCGCTTGAAACAAGAGAAGAATCGAGTGAAGCGCGGGACAGAGAAAGATGAAATGGAAATTAATTAGTTTTAAAATAAAACGTTGAAAAGATTTTTTTTGCCGCTCTCGACACAAGATTGGATGTGACTTTGAAGAGTATTGAAAATAAGTAGATTTATCGAGTCAACTAGAACAAACGGAGAGAGACGATGACGATGAGGAAAGGTGGCGATTGTGGGAAGGAGAGAACTCCCTCGCCTCGGCTGTTTATTTTGAGCTCTCCTCGTCCCTTTATCGCTTTCTGTCGCTTGAATGACGGGCGGGATTGATTGATTGACAGTTTTTGTCTGGAAATTGCGTGATGGATCGTCAAGCCGTGCACACACTTTCGTCCCTTGAACTGAAATATCAAATTGCGAAAACTTTTCCTGACATTGACGGCAAAATTGTTTTCTGCACTTTCAAGAATTAATCGAACGAGAAATCTTGAGAATTATTAGCGGAGATTCTTGTAAATCTAATTACATGTGACGATTTTTAAAGGAAAACATTCGAGGGCCGTGCAAGTTTAAAGAAGAAGAACGAACAGAGAGAACTCGAAGAAAATCAGTTAAAAGAATGAAACGAACAAGGAAAATCAATTAGCTCGTATCAATGAAGAGCTTCACGTGTGCAATCTGAGACAGATTTTGTGGTGGAATTTTGGATTTCAATCGCCGAGACAAAGCTTCTAACGAACAACGAACGACGAGAGCTTTACTCGCGGGAAGAACAACAAACAACGAACGAGAAACTCGTTTAGAAATGAGCGAGCGATGGATCTTTTGCATCTTTTGCATTGGAAGTTCCGAAATAAAATTTATGCGTTTCCAATTGCCAAAATGTTAATCATATTCGCTTGAAAGTCGGCAATCAACCCGGCAAGCAGCAAAAGTCCATAAATATCGTTGATGAATGGCAAACGTCTTGAAATTTATGGCGGAATCTTATCGATGAGAAATTTAAAAGCAAATTATTTATTTCGATCGTGTTTGGATCGTTTTGGAATTAAAGAAATTCAAATGCATTTGATTTTTCGGATTCGATTGAAAGTCCCTCGTAGCAAAGTCTTTCATTTCACGAGCAAGTCACTGACGATTTCAATTGATTTGCATATTAATGAGTCGAGAGTTTGGACGAGAAATTTGTTGAGGATTGATTCAGGATTTGCTTTGCTTTCTCAATCACAGAGAGCGCCGATGTCAAGTGACGATTTGCATAAATAAAATTGAAGGAATTTTCATGCATAACATTAACAGCATCGAGTGAACTGCTCATTATCGATTCAGAGACGAGTACACTTAACGTTTTAATCAATCAACTCAACTCGGTCAATCGTGACGAGATCTGAAAGTCTTTACTCAGCTTCAGTGACTCATAAGTCACGCAAAGTCTCAAAGAATTAATTATTTTTACAAGTTTCTAACGACGACATCAAACGGCAATAAAAATAACGAAATCGCCTGTGAATTAGTGACAAGCTAACTTGAAGAGATGTTGTTCAATTAAAGTTGCACACCTGTCAGCAGCTGCTCGTCACTTATTCTCGAAGAAGCTGCAGTTGTCTGTGGAATTCAGCGCGAGCGTGATAATTTCATTTTCGCCGCGTATTGTGATCAACGAGCATCATCTTCGTTGACTCTTCTCGACACTAAATGCGTGGGAGTTTGATTAATGGAATTTCTTTAATAAACTTCACGTGTTTGTTAGTTTTCTCTTTAAAATTCGCGAATCATTTCTGGGACGACGTTGATTATTTTTAAAACTATTTTGATGTCAGAGTGAGTGAGAATTATGATGAAAATATTCAACTCACAAGTTGTCGTGAGCTCTTGCTGCACATTTTTAATATTCTCTGATGCATTAAAGCATCGGCGAGTTGAATTTTCCAATTTGAAAATGTGTCCCGAAAGCCATAAATTTTGTGCAAACGCGCACTTAATTACATCAATAATGCAGCGCAATTGCATTGACATAATGAGACCGCAAACGCGATTGAGAGTGAGCGATCCGCGTCGAACTTGACAAATCGATTCAAACGTTTTTCGCTCTTTATAATTAAAGTGATGTTGGTCCTTCACCTGTTGGGTCACAAACAATTTCTTCAACGACAGAAATATCTCTCAACGACATGAATCACTCAAACGAGAAAATATTTTCCATATTTCAAACGTAAAGTGACGATTTCTGGTTTCACGAATCGAGAAAGATTAATGCGCGTTACTTTCATTGATGCGATAAGACTTTTGATGAATTGATATGACACTTGAAGTTCTCGCATTGTTCTCGATCACACAAATGTATTTTGTCGATGATGATTTTGATGAATTGAATTCGATTTGATGGCTCACACTTTAGGCTTTGTCTCTTCTCTTTTTATTTGCTTTGTCTTTCATTCAATTCATCATTCGCGGAGATTATTTTATTACAAACCTTTCGAGTTGAAGACCTCGCCGATCGTTACTTGACTCTCCTCGCATGTCCATTAAGCCCGTCAACGACTTGACAGTGATTGAAGCATTTGAAGTGATGAGCGTATGAGATTAAAGAATGCCATGTGCTAATGACTTATCCATGTTGATTCAGCGACAAGTCAACGGTTGAGTTATGATTAATTCCATGCAGTGACCGATTAACTTTGAGTCTGATTGAGGATATCGATTATTGAGGCCTCGTCGATGATAATCTTCAGCTTCACAAGCAATAACGTTTCTCTCTGATCTTCATAAATCAAGTCACTCTAGCGAGTGGAAAATAGCGAAACTGTTTTTGCAAATTTAACGTCGATTTTCTCTCTTCGTGTAAAACCTGTTTGCGACCTCCGTCTCGGATGTTGTTTGCTCTAAAATGAATGAGTGACTTCGACTTCGCTCCTCATTTCCAGTAGCTTTCAAAGTAGCAAAAATATCAAATAACAACGTCGTCGTTCGCCCGTCAAAAGCTGTTTAACGTTCGTCAAATTCATCGTCGAACTCATCATCAAACTTCGCTCGATTTTCGGTGATTGAAAGGTTGATTATTCGGTCATGAAGCGCGCAAAAAAAATTTCGACTTTTATCGATTTTAGATTCTCGTCAATTTCGTCGTAGCTTCGCTTGTCTCTCGACCTCCAACTGATGTTGTCAAATATTGTTGATGTAATTGACGACTTTCGTTGCTTTGAAGTTTATTTAAAAATGAGAACATTTGCACGAAACTTAATTTGTTTGATTTTTTTTTTACTTTTTATTCAAAAATATTATATATAATATATTTAAAATTTATATATTATTTTTACTTTTTATTCGAACAAAAGATTTTTTTTCGGGAGAACGAGGTTGTCATGAAAACGCATGCGATAAACCACCGCTCGCGTTTAAGGATCAACAAGTTGTTAGGATTTTTTTTGCGAGTTTAGCTTCAACGAAAATAAAAATCGCGATTTCCTGTTTGTCGCTCGAGTTGAAAGAGAAATTCTAGAATTTTCCTTAAAAGCTCATGAATTCAAATTGAAAAGTATTTGCAAGGGGGGAAAATTCTTCAATTGTTTAAGAAGAAAATTTCCATACAGAGTCGAGACAATGAAAGTCTAAATTAAGAAATAAATGAAATTTGACATTTTACTCCAACTCGGGCGTTTCTCTCTCTGCTTTGAGTTGATTCTGTCGGAATTGAAACTCCTTCGGAGGCCAGCAACTACTCGCCGAGCATAAGAAACAATTTTCCAAATTGAATGAACATTTGTGGATGTTTCCGGAAACCCAAAAGTCACTTTGTGGCTGATAGACAAACAACACAATTTGTTTTGTCCAGTGATTCTAATGAAAATTCTCTTGCTCTCAATTAACATTTTCTGAATGGATTTTGACATTTCTTCTCAAAAGTCTCCTCGTGTTGGTTGAATTAATTAACAAGAAAAATCATTCGCCACTAAGAATCGCGCTTCGATATCCGCGAATCGCAATTTCAACAATCGCATTGGATGATGTCGATGAATTCCAAGAATAAAACGTGATGCATGAGTTCTTTTATTTGTTTTTAAATATCGACGACAAGAATTTTTCTCCTTTCAAGACTGAAATCGGTGCAGCTCCTCGTCCTCTCTTTTCTCTTCGCGACGAGGAAAATATTTTTCTGATGGCATTGTTCTGATAAAAAGACTTTTTATTCAAATTGCACGCATTCGAGAAGACGGTAGAGAGCGAAGAAGGAGAAGGAAGGAGAAGGCTCGAAAGAAGCAGTCGCAGAGCATAATTTATGGTTTCTGTTGGCTTATTTAGTTATGGTTAAATGTCTTATTGGGAACTTATCAAACTCTTTCGTAAGAGGCGAGCGAACAAATACAAAATCAGAGAAGAAAATTCCTTTTTATTGAGCATCGGCAGCAGCAGCAGCAAAGCAATACAGATCTGCGGCTTGAAGTAACCAGAGAAGCTTAAGAAGTTTGTGTTTGTGATTCAATTGGATTAATGCACATTGCAGGTTCAATATATCGTCGAGGCAGTTCTCGGAAATTCGAGGAATTCAGACGCGAGAGAGAATCGATTTCAAGGCATTCATTTGCCGATGTTGACCTCAAACATAATGCAAAAGAATGAGACTTGAGAAAGCGAGTCGAGAACAATGATAAGTAGCTTGCGTTATGAACCTCACTTTGCTTTGTTTTTATTATTTGTTGTGATTGAAGATTTGCTTGATTTGCTTTTCGGGGAAAAGAGTCTCGAGAGAGTTAACTAATGGATTCCAATTAGCCTAAGAAATAATTAGAAGCTTGATCGATCAACATCACGAGGCGTTGAATAAACTTTTAATTAAGTTGTTAAACGCAATGAATGTTTGACAAACAAAATCGTTTAATTAATTTCGATATTTGCACGAGAGATTTTTTTCTTTAAAGCAAACATTTCTTTGAAACATTGTTTGATCTCTCCTCAGAAGTTGTGCAATTGATTTCGTTTTACACGAGGCGCTAAATGGAATGTGTTCAATGCACCACTGAGACCGCAAAGAAACTCTCCGAGAAATTGTTTCATCAACCAAGCAAACACATTACGCGCTCAAAGCATTCGCTGTTTACATTTGTCGATCGGCTTTAAGCCACAAACTTAGATCTCGAGCTAGAAACAAAAAGCTTCGCTTCGACACAAAAATTTCTTTCATTTCTGCCGTCGAGTGTTGATTTTATAAATTGGTTTCAAGTGTTGCTTTGTATCTTCATCAAATATTAACTCACCTCTCTCGTTCTCTCGCTCGTAGAAGTAATCGCGAGCTCTAATTACAAAATCTTTGTCGAAAAATTACAGAAAACTTGCAACTGATGTGTTAGTCAAATGTGGGCGTGAGTGAATGTAAAACAAACGGCGATTCAATCAAATACATTCGAAAGAGTTTTTATTGATGTAACAGCAGCAGCAGCAGCTTCTGAGACAATAGCAACATAAATAATCGCAACGGATTGTGCAGCAATGGTCGTGAGTCGTTTAATGAACCGAATCAAAGTAAATCGCGCAACGGAAGCGATTTCTGGTTTGTCGATGACCAAAGATTTTCTTATCAGTTGGAAAATTGTTATTCATGGAATTTAAATTAAACGGCGATAAGAGAAAATGCTTGAGAAGGTGAAAAGGAAAATCAAGTGAAAGGTTTTTCTTTTTATGACTTTGACACGATTCGTGTGTCGAGCGAGGGAAGGAAATGAAATCTTTCTCCAATTCTGAAAGGAAACTCTCGAGGGATTTCTCTTTTAAATGATTGGTCGTTCATTGGGTCATCGTCGATGACTTTTAAGGAATTCTCCGACTAAACCTTAATCCAAGGGATTTGAGGAAGTTTATCTGAAGCCTTGCGAAATAAATTCTCATCGAATTCGCTTGGTTGCAAGATCAATGAGTCCATCGAGATGCCAGTTTGTGCTTTTAAAATATTTCTTACGAACCAGAAGTGGCCGACCGCCTGGAAGTCGCAACCATCGGCGATTAATCTGAGCTAATTAGCCATTAAACATTCTTCTCTTTATCTCCGCAAGTGAGAAGTGAAAAAAGAAATTTCTCGACTCAAGAATCAAAGCAAACTGCATGGCAATCTCTGCTTCCTTATTGCAGTGTCTCAATCGAACTGCTCCGTTGGTCACTGCCGTCATTAATCTCTCTCTCTCTCTCTTGTTGTTGAAGCAAATATTTCATGTGAGATTCTTTATTTTCCCTTTGCAGACGAAGGTGAAGAGGGTGTAAATATAAACGAGAATAATGATGCCCAGAAGGATGAGCTGTCAACAGGGTCAGCAAGTCCATCATCGACAAACTCCATGGACGTTCCCGAAGTACAAACCACGACAACTTCTTCATTAATCAAATCGAAAGCAACACATCCACGCTCGAAAGATGCTCGCAATCGTCTCGCCGCTCATCAGTTGCTTTTATCTCGTCGAACCGACTCACCACACGATGATCTGGAGCGAAATATTCCCGTCACACTGATCGACCATGAAACTGGACTCAAACGGTAAGTTCTTGTTTGCTTTGCTTTCAATAGTTTCGTCGACGAAACCAGATATCTACCTGAGCTATCGAGCAGCGAGTGTTGAAGTCATGAATCATGAATAAATATTCAAGTAGCTGCACATTAAATGAAATAATTCAATAAAATATGAAATATTGAGTCTCAACTACTTGCGAGACCTTCACGACGTTAGATATTTACATTGAACGTTGAAGTTAGCAAAAGAAAAGGAAAATACCTTCCGTCACTTAATTGATATCAGGCAACTTATGAATGATTGATCCGTCGAGGGTGGAATAAGCTTTCATTAATAAATTTTCTTTATTTTCCTTCATCAAGAAAATATTTTCATTTCCTTTTGGACTGACCTGAGAGAGGAGTTTATGGGCAAACGGAAAAGTATTCGGTCAAACTCACATAAATATCAATCTCGCCCCTTTCGAGCCATTCCAACCCCACACTCGTTGTTTTTATGATTATTTGAATGATTAAAAGATCTTAATTTATGGATGATGTCCGAGGAATGAACGTCCGAGAATAAATTGCGCAAGTGAAAATGTGAAATTAGGAGAAATGTTGATGATAACAATAAATTATTAGTTTTATGGATTTAGTTTTTCTTTCTGCGTGAAGAAGCAATTTAGAGATGTCGTTAATCTTTGAAGAATATTTGTCCAAGCAATCGAAGGAATTGTCGTAGGTGGAACAATTCGATTCTTTAATTTAATAACAAAACTCGAATGAAAACTAAATTTTCTTTGCTCAACTATTTATGAGCTGCCCGGAGCTGCTCTGCTCTGCTTTGCTGTAGACTTGACGTCAACTCAGCTCTCGGTGTTAATACTTGAGAGCGATCAGTTTCCAAGTCACAAGAAAAAGCTTAAAAAGATTAACTGAGCGACGAGAGTGACACAAAAATTCTTTTTGACTGACATTGACTTGCACAAAGTTTTCTGTTTGTGTGTCTTGCATTTCATGCACTTTCCGTTCGTCGTCGTCGTCGTTGACTCTTTCTGAAAGAGAATTATTAATCACAGTTTCGGGGATTCAGTTTCGTTCAGTTCACCCACAATAAATTCACGAGTAAAATATTTTTCAGTCTCTCTCGTTTCTGTTGACTCGAGTCGAGTGACAAGTTTATGAGACACGAGACGCTTCTTGTTGGGGAGAAACTTTAGAATGCAAAGAAAGATTTTTGCGGGTTTTGATGCAATTTCTGTTGATGTTAATTGAGTGACAGAAGCTTCATAAAATTCATTTGAATGATGCAAGGCAACTGAGAGAGTGAGTCTGATCCGTCTGTGACGCATCGCATCAATTTCCACTCTGTCAGTTAACGACCGAAATAAAAACAATAAATCAACGCAATAAAAATGTATTTTTGTTCGACTTTGCCAAAGCAAAAAAAAAAATGAAAAGCAGAAAGAAACATAAATATTTCACCGACACACATTCACAGCTTTTCATGCAGTCGAAAATATTTTGTAATAAAATCCTCTCCGAGCAATGCTTTTCCCCTTAATTTCGTGTAGACACACGAGCTCGTTGAGAGGTATTTACCCTTCCCGAAGTAAAACACAAAGTCGCTCTCCGATTATGCTCTCGGATCTCGTTTGCTGTCCCTCTTGCGCAAACGCTGCCGAGTGGAAGAGCGAGCGAAACGGAAACCGAAAACAACAACGACGACACATCAAAGAAACTTCATCACATCAGTCAGTTGAAATTTGAAATACAGACGTGATAGAAGTGAAAAGGTTCCGCGACTTTTCACATGAAAAATATTAAAATATTTCTAAGTAACTGGGACTGAGGAGCAATAGGATATAAGCTCGCTTAAGCGAAAGCAACTTAGGAAAATAAAATTGTGCCAAAGAAATAATAAAAAGTCAATGAAAGTCTCGCTCAGTGCATTGTGTGAAAGTTGCCGCAAAATAATGAAAGGAAAATATATCAAAAATATCAGAAAATCGAGCCGATAGTGACATCTAGTGGTTGAGCTTCGAGAAAAATTCGGAAAATTCAGTTGAAGTTGAAATGATTTGTAAAAAATTGAATTAAAGGAAATTAATTGTGGAAAAATTGAAAACGATAAGAAAATGATGTTGCACGAGGCTGCAGTGATGCTCGAGATCTATCGACAGGCTCTGAACGCCAGGTTAGCGTCAAATGATTTTTAATTAACTCGTCGCCGTCGACTGCAAATATTTAAATGAAATGAATCTTTTTCGCCGTCGAGAAATGAAGCAGTTTTAAGTTATTTGCTCGGTTTGTGTAGGCTGCGCTTCTTGGAAAAACAAATAAAATCGATAAGATTTATGTCTGAACATCTGTGGCAGATTTTTGTTTTATTTTAGTTTCTTTGAGTCCATTTTCGATTTCGTGCACCAAAGAAATAATTGTTTCGTCTTTCGTTTCGCCATCAAAATTCGCACCAAACATTTTTTTTACTCCTTTCGGTTTCTGTCATTTTAACGAAACTTGGATTTTAATTGGATTTAGAGTTCGAAGAGATGGACCGTTCGATTGAATTAAAACTCGGAAAGTGTGATCGAATGTTGTGATACCGGAAATTTTGAAATTCGTGGAAAAAGAAGAAAAATTAATTTAAAAAATATTTTGCCTTCTAAGTCGAATTAATTTATTTGTGCAATTATTTATTTTCTCTTTTGTCGTTTTCTCATTTCAGTGAAATGGCGAGCCCACGATGTCAATCGAGAGATTCGTCAAGCGGTGGTCGTTGTCCATCGGATGAGTCAGTTTATTCAGGTAGGACGACTAACGGATTCAATTTCATTCGAACTGAGAAACTAAACTTTTGAAATATTTCTCTCTCAGGTGCTGCCGCAGCGCTCTTGCCTCAACATTCAGCGGCAATGGCTGCTTACTTGAATGTAGCAGCCGCCGCAGCTGCCCAGCAGAATCGACTCATGTTATCGTCTCCACTTCGTCATCACAACCTCCATCGCGATCGCTCGATGTCTCCGACTGAGAACGATGAACCAATTTTGGATTTTAGTAAAAAAAGAAAGACGAGCAGTGATCAAAGCGACTCAAACGATGAGAACATGAGCGATAATGAAGGTGGACACATGATGAAGCAACAAAGTGGTGCATTGGATCTATCGGTTAGTAGAAAGCGTATTACGAACGACGACTCGCCTCACCATTCGCCACGCAAAATGCCGCGACCAGGTCACGACTATAAACCGTCAATCGTAACACCTTGGACATCACCTGTCGCAGCGCAATTACCGTTCTTCGCGAACGCTGTTGCTGCTGCTGGACTTTCACCAAAAACATTAAACTCCGATTGGAACGGTAAAAATAAACTCCACCACTCGCTGCCAAGCGATGCAACGAAAGCGTTGGAGAAGATGTCCGAGCTGAGTCGCATCGGTGATGACATGTTTAGATCATCAAATAATAATAATTCATCGCACGGCGGAAGTCATGGGGGAGGCAATTCAGGTTCAAGTTCTAGTGGTGTAAGTGTAGGAGCGACGACAACAGGTCGACACAGCGCTTGGCAATCGCATTGGTTGAATAAAGGCGCTGATTCTGCGAAAGACGTTTTGAAATGTGTTTGGTGTAAGCAAAGCTTCCCATCTCTCGCTGCTATGACGACTCACATGAAGGAAACAAAGCATTGCGGTGTCAGCGTTCCGCCTCAATCAAGTTCACATCAGCAACAACAACAGCAGCAAATGCATTCACAGAGCTCATCAAATTCTCACAACTCGCAATCAAAGTCTGATCTTAACTTGTTGATCAAAGAGACAATGCCGTTGCCGAGAAAGCTCGTTCGTGGTCAAGATGTTTGGTTAGGCAAAGGAGCTGAACAGACGAGACAGATTTTAAAGTGCATGTGGTGTGGTCAAAGCTTCCGATCGTTATCTGAGATGACAACTCATATGCAACAGACTCAACATTACACGAACATCATCTCGCAAGAGCAAATCATCTCGTGGAAGACTGGAGGCGGCAATGGACCGAGTGGACCTAACAATAGCGGAAATGGAAGTGGAAATGAGTCAAATCAAAGTGAAAAAGTGTCGAGTGCAAACACAAGCGCTGCTAGTCAGCCGCAAGCTCCACAAGCGCCATCAGCTTCGACCAATAGCCACGTCAGTGCTGTTCTCACATGCAAAGTCTGCGATCAAGCCTTCTCATCGTTGAAGGAGTTGAGCAATCACATGGTGAAGAATGCTCACTACAAGGAGCACATAATGAGGTCGATAACAGAGAGCGGCAGTCGTCGGAGACAGACGAGAGAAAAGCGCAAAAAGTCGTTGCCAGTGCGAAAACTTTTGGAAATCGAACGTGCACAGAATGGCGATAATCCGATGCTCAACAAACCGTTGCGCGACATCAGTGCTGGACGAATCACGTGCGAGAAGTGCGGAGACAAAATCGACATGGCATTGTTCGTTGATCACATCCGACAGTGCATTGGCAGTGTCTCTCCAGCTCAGAAGCTAAAATCGGCATTGATGTCAAACTCGATTATTCCGCCAGGTTCGGTTAGTCCAGTGATGACGCCAAGCAGTCGTGATGGTCGCAAGAGCGTTGACAGCGATGTGACATCGCCAAATTCAACTCGTCAACGATCTCCCGTTTCGACAAACTCTTTGGATCTCTCGAGTAAATCGACCAAGGATAACGTTTCAAGTGAGAAGTCTTCGTCGTCGCCATCGGTACTTAATGCCATTGAACAGTTGATTGAGAAAAGTTTCGACACGAGATCTCGTCACGGGTCAACAAACTTTCCAAGCGTCAATCAAAACTCGTCCGCTCTTGGCTCAAGTATTTTGAAGCGACTCGGAATCGACGAAAGTGTTGATTACACGAAACCACTCGTCGATGCTCAGACGATGACATTACTTAGAAATTATCATTCGCAACAAGTTTATTTGGCGCAGTTTGGACGACGCGAGAGAAGCGGAAGTGAATCGAGTTCGATTTCTGAACGAGGCAGCAGTCGCGTTGATTCCCTAACGCCAGAAAAAAAGTTTGACGTGTCATCAGTTCATGCTTCGTCGTTGCGTGCGACACCCGAGAGCAACAACAAAGCAAGCACTCACAATGATTCCGATGACGATAAACCACTGAAAATTAAAAGGGAAATCGCCGACGATTGCGATGATAGACGCAGCAATTCGGCAATCAAAATTAAGAAGGAGGCAGACGACGACGATGATACAGTTCGCAATAGCTCGAGGGAGAGCGCCAATCAAAATAACGAAACCGATGATGAGGACGATAAGCCACTAAAGTTAATCAAAACTGCAAAATTGATGAATAATCGTAGTCCTCGAGAGAGTCCAACCAGCCCTGCCAGCGATCAACAATCCGTTGCATCACGCTCGACTCCCAATGAATCAAATAAACGAAACATGAGCAGCGGCAGCTTAGGCGCTTTGTCGTCAATGTTCGACAACTTGGGAAACGTCGACAAGCAAATGGCCGAGAATGGCCAAGGAAAGCGATCAAAGGCTCATCCTTTGGCAGCTCTTCAAAAACTTTGTGACAAGAAAAGCACTGAGAATCCAAATAGCCGATCCAACAGTAACTCGCAAGCTTTGTCAGCGTCGCCTTCGCTGCAGCAAAACAATCGAACTGGTGCAATATTAGCTTTTAGTTGGGCATGCAACGACGGAATCATATCAGACGAGTCGAACTTTAAATGCGCTTTTTGTGATACGACGTTCAATTCGAAAGGCGCTTATCGTCATCATTTGTCAAAGGCACATTTTATCAACGACGATGCAATGTCAGAGACCGTTCAATTGAAGGCAAACTCAAAGCTACCGCCACCGTCTCAATCTCCTAAATCGCCGCTCTCGATCTCGCCCAAGTCGAATGCCAGCGCTGAGATTAATCGAGGCAACGGATTGGCATTGCTCAAAAAATCACCGTCACCTGTTAGCACTCAATCATCCAATGAACGTCATAATAAATCAGATCACTCGGCATCATCGTCAGCCGCCGCATTCGACGAGAGTCCGCACTCAAAGTTCTTAAAATACACCGAACTGGCAAAACAATTATCTTCAAAATACGTTTGACATTCCTAAAATATTTAAGCACTTTATAATCTTTCTTCTCGCGCGCTTAAACTGTTTTCCACCTCATCCCACAATTTTCCTTTCTCTCCCCCTTAGCACACAAACAATCTGTTGAGAGTTTTTATTTATTTATCGCTTTCCCCCTCCGGAAAATTTCCTTCCTTTTCTCTTATGCTGTGTGTGAATGCTCTTGCTCCGAGTCGAATGGGGGGAGTGAGTGGGAATCGAGCAGACGACGACGTGAGAATTTATTTGGAAGAACATTTATCACATATCCTGGAGTCTGATTTCTTTGGCGTACGAGCCTTCCTTGCCACCCCAAAATCCCGCGCGCGTGAAAAATGTTTTCCCTCTGATTTCGAGAACAGAGCTTCTCAAGAAACAGTTTGAGAAGCTCCCCCCGAAGAAGAAGTTCGTGCTTAAGAATGTAAGAAACACATTTGTATACATAACTAGAGAAGAAAGCGATGGAAAGTTGTTTGAATAAATCGTAAACAAGTGAAAATTGATGAAACTCGATTAAATCATGTGATGCCACATATCTAAGTTTCAAAAAAGCATAATTAATTAAACTAACTCGCTATAAATGTAACTTATAAGAAGCCCCAAGCTGTACATACATACGTAAGACTTCAATGAAGCTGATTAAGTCTGTTTTTTGCATAAGTAGGATTTGATGATGAGGAAACGTCTTTTTAAAGTTATACGAAGCTAATGTCGAAGCATTGATTGCAAAGCTATTCTGTTCCTTTTTGCTTCTGTTCAAACTTCTTACTTTTGGAACATGAATGAAACACTTTTGGTATACAACAGACGAAATAATAGATACGATGAGACAATGTGAAGTTTTAGGCCACAAAAAAATGTTTAAGAAAATGAATTTTATTTAAACGCCGATAATCTAAAATATTATTATATATTATATATTACATATATTTATATTATATTTAATATATAATATATAATATTATATATAAAAATATAGTCAACTTACTCGAAAGAAGAAACTCCTTGTATACGGTAAAGCGATACAGAGAAATCATAAAATTCAAAATGTTTGTGCCAAATTTCGAAATAAAAAAATTGCTTTTGAGAGAAAGAGTTTTCTGGATTTTTCCTTGTAAATGGAAAATTTTTTCGTCTTCTAATTTGTGATTCAAAGAAAAAAATCGAGAGAAATTGTAAATTACAAAGAAAAAGTAAATGAAAGTTGAAAATAATTAAAATCGTCAACTTTTTCTTTCGTAATTTATGGATTCTCCCTAAGAGAGTAAAAAGCAGTTCATAAAACACAACTTGCCCACTTAATTGACTCCGGCCTTTTAACATCAGCTTCTCAGTTCTCTTTTTGCGAAATACGAAACTTTTATTTCACTTTTACGAGAATGAAATTTATTGTAATGCAGTTTACTCTAAAGAAAAAAAAAACCTTGAACGTTAAGAAATAATGATAAACGAAGAAAAAAAATATTAAGACTTTTAATAATGTAAATTATTTGAAACTAAAAATTGTATATCGAGCAACAGCAAAAGAAAAAAAAATGAAATATTCCGCCAGATTAGTCGAATGGATGAGTCTTTTTTTAACGAATCAAAAAGCTGTAAATAAATTGACATTCATGCATTTAAAGATGGACATTTGAAGACGAGAACAATTAATTCATTTGTAAAATGAACAAAAAAATGAAAACGTATACGTATTTACTGCTATAACAAGAAGCAACCTGCAAAACAAAATCAAGTTAAAGAAAGTTCATGTAACATTTAGGAAATTATCGTTTCTACGTCAGAAAAAAAAACATTTTCTTGTTCTTCCAAAATAAAAGTTTCACTCAATCGAATCTTGTTAAACTCTAAAGGATTAAAAGGATTCGATTGAAGTGAAATATTTAAAAGAAATTCATAAGTTTTTGATCCAAATATCTGGGAATATTACTATACGAGCAAGAAAACATTTTGAGATACAAGCGAACTCTGTATACGTTAAAACATTAAAAATCCTTTTTCAAACACAAAATAAAATCAAAGTATTGTTCGTAAGAAGAGCAGAGGAAATCGTTTAAAAGCTTATCCACGCAGTCAGTCATCATTCGTTTTGGAAAGAAAAAAAAATTAAGAAAAAAAAGTTTTAAACTATCACAAGAATTACGAAGGAGAGAAGTTCTTCAAACTTTCATTGCGAATGACTCAATTAAAAGCGAGATCATTTCTTCAAATAAAGTCTCTTAAAAAGCTCAAACGACGAAATAATAAAAACACTGTACATGTTAAAGAATAAATAACAATAAAATATTAAAAATATTGAAAAATACAAAAATTTCTTTAAAATATTTTTTCAGATTTTTGTACTCTCCCTAACGCATTCCCGGGAACCTTAATAAAATATTTTGATTTATTACCTTTTATTGCGCATAAAACTATCGAGAAATATATTTCTCTAATCCCGAGCACATTTGCACCCCAAAAACAATTTGCAGTCGCTCTCTGTGGCATTGACACAATGCTTAATGATTTTTCATAATAAATAATTTATTGCTTTCAATTAATTTCATGTTTCACTGTAATCAAACCTTAGCAATACACATTGAGAACTTTTCAGCTTAAACGTCGATCATAATCGCGTCAACTGTTCAATATTTTTTTACAGCAAATGTTGATTAAGACCTGGAACGTATTCGATAAACAAAAAGTTATGAAATCAATGCTCAGCTGTTTTTGTCTAGCTCGGCAGATTCAAATCAATCGACGTTTGATATTCAATCAAAATGTGAACCAACCTTCTCAGTTTTATCTTCGGTTGGACGTATTCTCGTGATTTATGGCATCGTAAAAATGTCTTGCGACCGATCCCAAATATCATATCACACATTTATTGCAATAAACAGTTGCTCGCTTTCGAAAGTTGGCGAAGTGATTATAAATCTTTCCACAAATCAAATTGAATGGAAGAATTTCGCAATGAGCTGGTATTGTGCAAAGAAACCTTCTTCCGACTGAATCTGAATCATCTGAGTTATGGTTTGCAATTAATCAAGTTTGATGAATGAAAGGACGAGACAGAGAGAGCTTGTGCAATCTGTTTGTTCTTCGACTGCAGAAACAGACTCGATCACCTCAAACACGATCACATCACATGCTTCATTAATTTAATTTGATTGACAATTCTCTCGTTTGTGTGTTTTATTGCTTTTCAGATCTTTCAGGGCTTTGCGTAATGCTCATCAAACCACAAATGAAAGAAAGCGACGTCGACATCTGCTTTTAATTTATGTTTGTTCTCATCGTCTGAGGTGTTCTTGACATAACGAAGTAGAAGATTACGCAACGGACGAAGAGGAGCAATAATTATCCTCGGTCATAAAAGTCCTCGGCGAGAAACAAATGCACAAAGAGACTCGAAAAGAATAAATTTGTCATAAATCCTTCAGCGAAGACGACACATATCCTTAATTTATTGTTTAAAAAGTTCAAAGCGTAATTTATGCCCAGCAGTTCCTTTCTTCTCATCTTTTTCCTTCTCTCGCTCCTTGAGACCATAAATCTGCTTTTATTATTTTCTTCTCCTTTCCGTTGTTGCTTAAAAGCAAAAGCGAATGCAGAAGACGAAGTGTAGTTGAGTCGATGATTGTGATTAGAGAATTTACTGCAGCACTTGCTTGATCATTCGATCGGAAATCTTATTGCTTTATGCAAATGAGAGAGAAATCTTTAATTTAACTCTTTAGCAAAGATTTGAACATCAAACTTTCAATCTCCTTTGAGATGAAGAAGGACGATGATGATGCCACTCTCTCTCTCTCTCGGGGATTTGAAGAAAGTTTTCCTTTTCCTCCTTTTACCTGGTGATTGATCGATAAGTCTTTGGATGATACGTGGAGTTCAATCATGGCCGGGGTAAAGTGATGGAAACTAATGTCTGAGAGATTGAAGTCACGTAACGTTCGAAAACTTTTCTTCTTCGCTCCCGGTGGAAGAGAAACGAATAATCTGACGTCGTGGAATCGATGATGAAATGGCATTTCTGAGTAACGGGCTGAGAAGACTCTAAATAAGAATGTCAAATGCTTATTGAAGATTAGACGAATGGTCATCGTTACTTTGCATCAAACGAAGCTTCCAACTTCACGAGAGAGAATTTGCTTACATGTTCAACGCCCTCGAGACATTCTCGTGATTTGGACAACTGAGTGGCTTCTGCTAGAAGAGTTTTAGAGGAAAGCACACAAAGTTCCTTTCGCCTCGAATTCATTTCACTCTTTGGTGTCATTGCGGATGAAAATTCTCGCAAATGTTGAACATTTGTCTTGATATTTAAAGTTTGTTTCCTTCTTGAATGAGTTGTCAACAGCTGACACCTTTCAGATACATTTTCATTTCCATCTCAGCTCAGCAAAGCGAAGATGAAGAGCGAGACAATGCACATTGATGAGGAAAACAATGAAGTTGATGTGAGATGCGGGAATCACAAGTAATCAAGAAATGTGTCAAACATTCGGTGATGAGCGAAAACTTCTGCAAATAAATTTCACTCAAAGACTCGGCAGAGAAGAAACTCCGCTATTCGATTAAACTAATCGGATTTTGGTTTGTCGAGATTTCTTTCAATTACCAAAAAGCATCGAAAGTTTCCTCTGCAAAGTGAAACTTTCATAACTTTTCAGACTTTCCGCCGAAATCCTCTCAAAGACAATTTTTAATTAGCACAAACATTTCTAACGAGACGTTCAGAGTTATTTCCAAAAAAGATTAAAACGACGAGATTACAATTGAGTTAAGCAAAGCGTTCCAGGATATTTCCTTACGAGACTCTTTCAACCCTTCTCGTCTGACTTTCCTCTTTGAATCGTTAACGCGAAGATTTCCTGTGTCACCATCAGACGACGCGGTTTAGCGTAAGAATGTTGAGGGTGATAATGAACGTGGTTGGGGGTGGATTGAGAAGAGAAGAGATGTAGTCACGATTTGCGAAAGAAAATATTTTCTCAAGCTTAACTTTAATTCACTTAAACTTTATGTACAAAAATATTGTCAACTCATCGACAAGATCTCTCGATCAAATATGCAAAGCATTGTCGACTCTGTTATTAATATCACTTTGACTCTCAGTAGTTCTAGGCTCACTCGCTGTTGACTGTTCTGGTTGATCGCCAATGACGATCGTGTAAGCTGGCGGTGGCTCGTTGGACTAAAAATTGAAATTAGGAAACAAAATATCTCAAAATATTCCAAATTAATTTTACCGAATTTTCTTCGTTATTTTCGTAAGCTGGAGGTGGAATATTTAAATTGTTTGACGCAGTCTCAGCTCCAGGATTCAACACAACAATTCTAGTGCTTCGTTGCTGTCTTTGGTAATCGTAATTGTGTCTAGTTTCATATCTTGGTGGTCTGTCTCTCAGCTTGCTCATGACTCTTTGTTGAAGCGAAGAAATTGACGCTCGAATTCCTGTTCGACCAAACTCATCAGGAAAACTTTCACTTGCTTGGATGTTACTGGCGTAACGTCGTCGATTTGAACAAGCTCTCACTAGCAGCGTCACCAGCGCTGAGAGTCCCATGACAATTGCGACACCAAGTATAACTTGACTCGCAGTTATTAGAAACATTGTATCGTACCATCTGAAGAGACTCACCAGAAATTTGAAGATTTAAAACACTTTTTAGACTTTTCATTATTCACCTTTCATCGGTGGGTTCATCTGGGCATGGGGACAAGCCGCCACATTTATACTGAGCTCCAGACTCGCAACGACAGACTACAGGAGTTGACGGATAAATGTATTCTGAAGTAGTTGATTCTGATGGCGTTGGTTCTGTAAATCTTTCTGGTGGCGTGAAATAATACCAAGACGTAGAGTCAACAGTTGTGTGTTCATCAAGCTCTGAAGAGAAAGAGAAATTGCGATTGACTTCAATGGAAAAATTGCGAACCCTTTTTTTATTTCTTTATTTTCTTATTCTAGTTCGCATGAGCGATAAGATTAAATGATATCAGACGGAAATTTTCCGTCATAACAACAAGCAATTGAGTTTATCGTTGATAAACATTTAGAAATCCCCGACAATAGTATTTGCGTGGTTAAGAGTCAATGGTTTCAATTCAGAGAAGGAAGTTAATTTGTAGATAATTCGCGATAAAAAATTCTAAAAATATATTATATATATAATATATTAAATATATAATATACTAAATATATAATAAATTTAAAGAAACTCATTTCGAAAATGCATTTTCTTATCAGCCACACTTCACAACATTAACAAACCTTTTTTACTCTTCTTTTCCTCATTTACTTCGGTTGAGTCAAACAAATTATTTAATATGTCAATGTCACCACGAGCGCACGAAAATTGAGTTAAACAATTAAAGAGCACAAAGAATACAAAAATATTTGCGTTCATCTTTCTTTTTTCTGTTGAAGTTCTTTGTTCTGTTATTCTAAGACGTCATCGTCTGCTCTCGTTTCTTTATTGCATCACAGTCAAGTGGAGAGTGTGTCGAATGACTTAAGTGCAGGTCACGACAAGGAAAATATAATTTTCACAACTTGAGGCTCAGCCATCGACTGAAATACATTTTACAGAAACAAACTTTATCGAAACGCTTTTGAAAGATAATAAAAGTTTTGCAAACATTACAGTTAATCTGCCGTGCGATAAGATTTACTGTTGTCGTGATAACGAATTCAACTACAGACGATTCGAAGTCGAGCTGTCGACTTTGTGTTATAACTTCTAGGTAAGTAATGTTCGTAAGTCGGAAAACGATGTTCGATGATTTTGTAAGATAAGTTTTGTAAGTTCAAATGTAATAATGACTTTGTCTTCTTCTTCTCGATTGAGCTACAGAATTTATGTACAAACCCTAAAGCCTTCCAGCGTCGTAATCTGTCAATCCAATTCCCACTGATGCAACGTTCCCAATCTTCCGCTCTCAAAGGAATCTCAATCCTTCGATTCGAACGTTTCAAGATTCAATCGTCAACAAAACTTTCGAAAGTTTCTTGAGAAACGGTCAACGTGAATCATTCAGAATAATTCATTCTTCATCAACTCGAATCAAGCTTTCAACCCACAAGAGTTGCTCGTTCCACGAGAGTTCAGAAACTTTCAGAAATATCGAAGCATCAAAAAAGTTTTCTTTCGTTCTGACTGACAAATACAAGAACGAGAAGGAAAAATGAAAACCATCAATATCTCAAAAGTCATGTTCGTTCAATTTCGTATTGATTGGGAAATTTTATCTTTCGCTCTCTCTCCGAGTTCGATTTTCTTCTTTTCTTTCTATTTTTCATCAGAGCCATCAATATGAGACATGACATCAAAAAATTGTAGAGACAAAACTAATACCGAAGCTGCAACAATGGAGCTTGAATGACATTGAAGGAGATGAGGGTGGCAGCCGAGGAGGAAGAGAGAGGATTGAGCCGTGCGAAGTGATGTGACGAAAGGTTGAGGGAATGAAATCACTCTCGTCAGCCTCATTTAGCGATTAATTAATCTCGTCATGTAGGAAGTTAAACATTCCTTCGAGGACAGACAAACAAGATGAAGCGAAGCCCTTTTTAAAAAGTGAGCGCTGTCACTTTTGACTTGTGAATACGTGAGTTAAATTAAAACAGAAACATGTCAACCACATAATGCGACGTCTTTTAATTCAGTGTCTTCTTCGTTGTGATGCTACTGGCGTTTGTCGATGGTGAGAGAGAGAGAGGAGTGAGGAGATGAAGTCCGAGGCAGAATATGGACAATTAAAGAATAATAAATTCAGAACTCATCCGGAATAATTTTAGTGTCGTCTCCTTTTGCAACAGGAGAAGTCAGAAAGTTATGTCAACTCGACTTCCGGATTTTCTTGACCAAAATTTGAATTTCAAGAGTTTCCTCGAAAAGTTTCTTCAGAGAAAAGTTTCTTCTATAAAATTGACATATTCAATAAATATTGATGGCGTTAGCAGATGTCCATTGAATCTCCTTCGAGTTGAGAATGAATCATCAAGTGACACGGCGACAGTTCTTTTTTATAGTTCCGAGCAATCTGTGATCGCTTTAATGCATCACATTCTAAACAAATTCTTGATATTTCATAATATTTTAAACGGAGATTTATTATGGCTCGGCTTCATCGCTTTCCCATACTTCATCTTGTCGTCGTGATAAACAGCTTTCGAGTGCACCAGAATGCGAGCGAGAGAGCCCAGCAAACACTTGCAAGCTCAGAAAGAAAAGTTTCCAGGAAGAAAATTCTTTTAAAAATTAACAGAAAGGAAAACTTTGATAAATTATTGTGCACAACGTCTCTCACTCGTTTCCCTCTTCTCCTAGTTGATGTCTATACTGTCCAATCAGTTTTTTGTCATTCCCATCTGTCTCGTTACGATTTCTCCAGCTCCCTTCAGCCTCCTCGATTCTCTCTTCGTCCACCTCACACCAGATTTGTTCGAAAACTGTTATCCAAACACTTTTCCGATTGAGACGAGAGTTGAAGCTGCTGTTGTAGATTCGAAAGTCGAATTCATGTGAAGCCGAAGGAGAGAGAAGCCGAGTGAGTGAGTGAGAGAGAAATAACATAAAAACGTAAACTTTAACTCTTGGGACTTTTGGAAAATGTGATGGTAATGTCATTACGGATCGAAGATCTGAATGGAAAGACGTGAAGATGTTGTGGGGTGAGCTTGAAAGAGCTGAAGCAGTCGATGGGTTGAGTTTGATTTTATTTGACATAAATATTATGCTACACTTCAATCTACTCTCTCGAGTTGATGTTAGAAGCTTCCAAAAGTGCACGAATAGTTTGTTCGTTGAGCGACTTTTCTGATCAAATGAAGGAAACTCCTGCGACTAATTTTTGTTTGATGAAGTCGTTCGCCACACGAAGATGCTCACCCTAATTTTCCTGTTCATCATTTGGATCAAGATTTGCGAGTGACTTGTCGTAGACAGACACGTCAACCTGCCACTCACTAAACGTGATGTAAATTTCCATTCTGAATGAAGAAACTGGAATTATTTTGTTGCTTCTTGTAATTCCTTACGCATTAACATTTCAAGTCTCTCTCTCTCTCTCACTCGGAAAAGAGTTTTCAAACTCAGGAAGGTGATGACAAATTCGAAAAGTTTAAAAGGTTTAAAACGAATCATTAATATTAATTAAAGATGATTTATCGAGCGAGTCAATGTAACTTACTCACCGACGATGCTAATTTTGCTTTTCCACCTCGAAACGAGAAAGTCATAAACATTTTCATTGATTTTCCTCTTTCCTCGTATCTCGTCCATTCAGTTTAGAAACGAACATTTTTCACCAACAGATCTATTGTTGTTCCAGCTTCGTCTGAACAGAAAGATTATTGTGAAAGATGTCTCCCAGTAGAATCATGAAATAAAAAAAGAAAAATTTCTGTGATTATGCTTCTCGCCCCCTTCGAACACTGAACATGTCCTTTCTCCTTTTGCCTTCTCATGTATGAGTAATTACCGAAAGATTTATGCATCCTCGGACTAACTAATATGCTCGCTCTCAAATGACTTTTACACTTTTTCTTTGTTTCTCTGTCGTTCTCGTGATTTATGCCGCTCACAAAAATGAGAAATTTCCCTGAGCTTTCGAGTCAGAGACGAAAAGTTTTTTCGTTGTTGATGAAACAAAAAGCGGCGGCGAATGACGAAACATATTCACGAGGACTTTGATTGACGTGTTGAACATGGAACTACGTCGCTTAGTCGATTGTAAATGACTTTGGAGTTGCTATCAACATTGAGTGAGTGAGTTTGGATTGTGCAACAGTTTGTGATGCAACTGACCTTGCAAAGTTTGAGTTAGAAGAATCACATTTTGTACATTTTGATCGAGTGAAGTGCATAAAAGGAATTTTCGCTGTTTGTTGCTTGTCCATCAACTGTCAGTCAAACATTTAAATTGAATTTCTCGTTTCTCGCCAAACTGTCGGCATTTCACACACCAATCAATCAACTTTACGTTCTTGATTCAGATATGAACGAGTTCTCTTCTCTTTCTTCGGATTTATGAGTTTTGTTGTTGAAGACATTGAACTTCAACCATTGACCGAGCAACGATGACGTTTTAATTATTTATTTGTTTCTCTCTCTCTTTCTCTTCTTTAAGAAGAAACCGCAGAGCAATCGATGATGAATTAATTCTCGTCTTCAATCATCGTCAATAAACTAAACTTCTTCTTCGTCTTCTTTACTTAGTTTTCTTGCTCGGAACTCGAAGGATGACTGCCAAGAAAAGATGAATGATTAATTTTTGATGTGATGTGTGCACGTCGAGGGCTTGCGAGTGTAAATGATTGAGTGAATGGCACTTTTGCGGATGACAGGCGACTGATATGGGAAAGAATGTCAATAGTTGACAGCCATCCATCATTGTCGCTTTATTTGCGCTCACTCTGTCCAAGAGAGAGATTCAACAACTTGCGTTCGTTGTTTGACTAGCAGAACCTGCAACTCATTTCTGATTGATTCGTCATTATTTTATTTCAGCGAGAGATGATTTTCCTTGACAGCCGAAAAGAAAAGTTCGAGAACTCGACAACAATAGAAAGAGCTAAAGAGTCTGAAAAGTTTTTCTTTCTCTCCGTCGAACAAATTGAAATGTCGAAGATGATTTATATTAGTTTTCGTTTTTGTTTTCTTTCACGATTTGCTCAGGCTCACTCAAAACTACGGAAAAGGGTTGATTTGACGTTGAAACACTTTCATCCATCACAACGCTCGACTTGTAAAGTTTAGTGCAAAGTCATTCGACAAATCGGCAAAACCGTTCGATGAGCAGTGAAGAGAGTGAGAGTGACATTGCAGTTTCCTTTGGTGATTTTAAATCATGAAATAGAAGTTCAATTGACATCTGCTTAGTTGGCTTCATAATTATTCAAGGAACATCAGACACGAATGAAAAATGAATGAAATTATTATGCAAATTTTACGGTTATTTGATCAATAACAGAACAAACGCACAATAAATTAAAATAATGTCGCATCGCTTGCATGTAAAGCCGATCCAGTTCTCGCAATGTGTTGATTGAGTGAAAACATAAAGCACACAAAAGCGATGATTTATCAGACATTATGCTTGCAGCTCCACTTTGCATGTTGAATTATTGTATTACGAAGTTTGAATTAAACACACAACGAGCGGGTCGATGCGGAAATAAACACAGCAATTGCATGTTTGAAACAACAAACTGTGACGTGCTTTCAATTATTTTACATAATTAATCTAAATAAATGATTTGAGATTAGTGAGTGAGAGGAGGATGTTTAAAGCTTCTTTCATTCTCTCTCGCAGATCCGCTTTGAGAGGATTCAATTGAACTCGAATTACCTGTGACGTCTCGTCAAGTAGAACGAGCACGCGATGAAATCGTAAAATGTCAAGCCTGTCACATCGTGAACGTATCAAAACAAGATCAAAATAAATCTGCTCCCAACGTCTGACACATGTAAATAAAAAATCAATTCTCGTTCGTCTTTCTTTTTGCTGTCAAACTCGTGAATAAATGTCAACGACGACGAGCGAGAGAGAGAAGAAGAAGAAAAGCTCAAAATGTTTGATAAGTTGCTTTCGTTTGTTATTGAAAGGTGTTTGAAGCATGGAAATTAGTTTCGGCAATTCATCAAACTCATCGACACTCAAGCAGCAGCAGCAGCAAAGCCATTTTATTTATTGATGTGAGTTATGAGTTGTTCGGTTAATTACAATCATAATCCCCAATAGATGAGAATTCCAATCAATTCGATAAAACAACGCTTCAGAATGAATCCATCAAAGCTGCTCTGACACACATTTATGACAAAGTGCTTTTAATTAAAGCTATCGATCCAATCCAATCGAACAACTGCAGTGAAGCTAGAAATTCAGTTTTGCACTTCTCGTCATGCTCAAGACTCGAAAGTCTTCTCTCGAACACAAAAAGTTGAAAGTAAAACATTTCAATCATCATCTTGAGCTCGAGTGCGACTGACAGATTTTATAAACATGAAACGTTTTATTATGAAGAGGATATGAGAACACAAACAATTTCATCTCTTGCCAAGCGAGTTTGATTGCCTTGTCTTGTCACCCTATGACGAATGATATTGAGCTGCTCATCTCACTCAGTCTCTCAAATATAAAACCAATCGTTCATTGATTTGAGTGACAAGTGACAGCAACAGAAGCTGCTAAGCTGGTCAATTCAGATCTGAACACGTTGCGTGGAATTCTTTGCGAATTTTTCTTCCTGCATCTCAACCCACTCTCGAGCTGTCAATCAAAAAGAGTTTGTTTGCTGAAGAAACGAGTTCACTGACGTCTTTAATCACGTTCCATCATCGACTCTCGCTCTCTCTCCTTTTACCTTTGAAATCACAAATTAATATTGTTTGATGTGAACTTTGACGGTTTGTTTGTTGCCTTTAGGCGAAGGGCTTGCTCTTGACTACAAAGAACGTAAATTGCGTCCATAATTATTTATTTCAATCAACTTCTCCCTTGAACACATGATTGGAGTTGATTTCATTATGCAACTGCAGTCAAATGAACATTCAACTGAATCTGTCGAGTGCACAAATGTTTCTCTCGCAAATGATTGATTCGTATCCCCTTCGATGAGGATTTCACGATGCTACACTCAATCTCACGAGTCGAGCAAGACAACGAGACATAAATCAACTTCACGTTGACAGACTCTCGAGAAGGATCTAAAACTCTTTCTTTCTTTCTTCGTCGTCGTCGTCGTCAGCGAGAGAACTTTTTCTCCTTCATCAACAATTTCCCCGAACTCTCACGCTCTCTCTCTTGACATGCGCTAACTGAACTGCACTGCCTGCCTGTCTGATCATAATTCACCTTTTACGTTTATTGTTTATCAATACTTTCTGCTTTTCAACTGGGAAACATCTTGTCCAGACATCACTTCTTCGTTCGTTCGTTGCGAGAAATGAAAATCCAGTTCAACTTTTGATAATCTTCCGGTCTGATTGCGTCAGAGCTTTGCAAGCGAGAGAGAGCTTTGCCTAGTGCCGCCACAAATCATGAATCGGATACAGATTTGCTTCAGAATTCTCGCTAACTCATGCATGCCAACTGCCAATAATTACGAGCGAGTTATAGTGAAAACCATTTCCTTCGACTCGACTCGACTGTCTCTAGCCACCGCTCCTGGCACTTCATTTAATAAAACAATCGTAAGGCTTTAAATAGAACACGAGGAGGAATTAAAAGCCGTCGTTGATGCGAAAACAATCGAATCAACCTCAAAAAAAAAAAAAGAAAAAATTGTTCGCTTGAGCTGGAAATTTTCTTCGGAACCGGAAAGTTCACATCACATGTGCTTCACGTTTAAGGCACTCGCACTACATCGAATGTCAGACGAGTTTGCGAATGCGAAAGACGGCAATGATATTTGTACGTCGCGGATCTTTCATACACACATCGCAAGCCACTTCGCAAGCGAGTGAAATATTTATTTTATGCATGTGCATTTCCTTGAGTGATGGCCCGTCAATCAATCTCACTGCATGCTTGTTATGTTCGTCTCGCACTCGATTGTCGACTAAGGACGACTCTCTGAATATTTCATGCACTTCGAACTGCTCGTTCGTTCAGTTGCAGCGACTCACACGCGTTGCAACGACACTTGATGGACATCATCAATAATTGAGGAACTTGCGGCGCTGGCGACGCAATTCACTTTCAGTAAACGAGTTCATTACGAAAGAAGTTCGTCGTCCATTAAGCAGCGCCTTGATTGATTTATTCTTTTTAATAAAATTCATATTTCTCATGTCTTACATTAATCGCTTTAATAAATTATTTGAGCGATGTGAGTCTTCGCTCGAAGCTTGATCTTGTACGCGAGTTGTCGAGAAATATCAAAGTTTTGATTTATCTTCTAACAAGTGCATCATCTCGTCCGAGTGTTGGTCGACTCATAAGAAATTTCTCGGCTTCACTTTTATGAGATTTAAACGACGTAGCTCAAGCTCCTCTCACATGCGCGCATCATATCGACAATGAAGATCGCGTCGTCGTCTCTGAAAGTTATATTTATCGTCGTTTGATGAAATTCTCACCGAGAGCAATAAATCGTGGAAACTCTTTTCGTCTCATCTCAGGACATTTAATTTTCATCATCTTGAAGTGAAAACAACGGCGAGTGAAGACGAAAATAGGTCGTTCCTCATACATTTGTCAGTATCCATCATTCACGAGTCGTTCGTCGCTCGTTCGTTCTTTCGCGTGAAGTGGATCATTCATTTTCTCGCCAACAAATTTTCTTCATTGCAAGATACAATTCAATAAGCAGCGAGCGAACTGAAGCTTTTGTTGATGGAAGGCTTTAATTGATGTGCCAACAACTTTCTTAAATTATTGTTGAAAAGCTGTTGATGATGTAAATCTTCTCGTCGTCTCTGGGAAAAGAAGTTTCTGTTTATTTGAATTGTGCAATTGCTTTTGTAAACTTCGCGAGATGAATTGATCGAGCACATCATTAAACTATCAAGGAACAATAAACGAAACGTCAATCAAAGATTGGAAAACTCGTCAGTCAAATATTTTCTTTCAGTCTTTTGAACGTTGCGTGCGAATGTGTTTGAGATTCACTAACACAATCAAGTCTTGTTATTGTTTTACGGCCACGGAAAGTTGAAATTTAAAGAAAACTTCGGTGAAAAGTGTTTGTTTGGTTTTGATTTGATTGATAAGCGAAGGAAGAACGTTTAAGTGATTGAAAGATTGTGAATGCAAATTGAGAAATGTGAAGTTGAAGCTGAATTTCGAGATTAATGAAAAGTCAAAGGTAAACATTGAAGAAATCGAAAGGAACTCGCGAAATATTTAAATTTGAGTGAACGAAGAGTTTCTCGATGAACTTTGAGTTAAGATTTCTCAGAACGCAAAGAATTTCCTTTCAAATTTATTAAAAATCTTTGAAAATTGATGAAATCTTAATTTCCCTCGAATCTCGAATGAAAACAAAACATCGTCGCTTGTTCCTGAGGCGGAGCTCAGCATTGAAGAACATCAAACGGCGCTGTACCAAAACAATGATTTGTGCCAGAAACTCTTGTCAATCAATCACGGCTCGTGCTATGGCGCACATCACTTCACGTCAAAACACTCTCTGCATAGCGAAATCTTCGTTCGTGACATTTCACAGTCCAACGTGAACTTGAAAACTCGCAGACACGCAATGTCAACAGTTTCATCAAAAGCGAATAAAAGCTGAGACGTCGTAAAATGTTTTTACGATCCTGCTTTCGAGTTTGATCGAAATTTTATTAACGAAAATAAATCAAATTCGTTTAATTATCCACAAACGAAGCTTTCACAAGTTATCGAGTAATTTTGGACTTAACTTCGAAGATTAATTGATTCAGATAATTCAAGAGACTGAGTCTAAACCTGTGTTGTCATGCTTCTGCTTTAAGCAAAGATAAAAATCAGTCACAAAGAATTGTTCATTACTTTTTATATGCAACTTCAGCTTTGTGTGTTTCTCCTGATCTCGAGCTTATCGTAGTCGTTCGATCAACACCGTAAATTAAAATCCAATCCGCTTCAGTAAATTATCGGCACTGACTGCGATTGAAGCGCGAGAAATAAGAGAAATTTCAACGTTTGCATGCGATGATTATCGATTTCCTGAGATCGTCAATAACATTCATTGAAATGACATGGACTTTCATTTAAAAGCTCGTAACTTTTAGAGGTGCGTAAATAATGGGCGACGTCTCATTGAGGCTGATGACGCAACATGAGAAAGAAGGAGGATTAGTCATTAGCGATAAGTTTTTGAGAAGAGTTTTGCTCGAGGCGAAAGGGACACAAAATAAATTTAAATGAAAATGAATTCAAACTTCAAAAATTATTTGCGAGTAAAAACTTTTTTTCTCCTTCGTCAGTTAGGAACGTGACTGAGTCTCTTGTTCTTGTGTATCGTCCCCAGGATCCTCAAATCTTTGCTCGTGATCTGAACAGCAAATCGAATAAACTTTAAACTCTCAGACTTTTTCTCAAATTTAATTAAACACTGGATCCACTTCGTTATGGAAACTATATTCAGCTCCGGGGAAAAAAGGTTCTTTCCTTTTTGTTGCGAGAGATAGATTGAAAATTTTGCAAAACTAATTTTAATTAAAACGAGTTTGGACGACGACGAAAAAGTCAAGTTATTTAATTAAATTAATGTCTCTCGACTTGTAAATCGTTACTGACACTCTCTTTTGATTGTTGCGTAAGAGACCAGAAGACCAGAAGTGTCTGACCAAGTAATTTGAGCTGCTCGAGCTACTGCAGTCGTTGTCCTTCGAAAACGCGATGAGCCTACAAATTGATTTAATTGCGATCTAAGCCTTGATATCATTGGCGTGAATGTCATTTCCATCCGGTCCCTAACAGATAAATGTGTCAAAGTAGAGAAAACATAAGAAGACAAAACTTATTTATTGCTTGTGTCTCCAATGGTAACGGCTTGTCGTAATCTTAATATATAATGATACGACGTCTTGATCGATCCAATTAAATCTCGGCAGAAACTTTTCCCTCCGCTCACATGTGACGTAGTCAACATAATTTTAGTCGCAAGCTGTTAATGCTTGGGAACTAGGCGCGTCGGATTGAGTTATACTTTGCAAATCCCTTTTTTAATAAGATTCTCATTTGCTTTTCTTTTCTTTAGACGTCGAACTCTTCGAATAAGATGGAGCTTGACGAGGAGGATTCACATTTATGTCTCCGATGTAATCAAACGATAATTGGACTGCAGAATTATGTAAATCATCGACAGAGCAGCTGTTCAGCATCTCGTAACGTGACAAAGCCTTCAACGAAAGAGAATTTCGATTTTCTAAGTCCTCACGCATCGAAGAAGATAGAAAATTACGCGGAATTTCATTTTGGTGACGAGCGTGATGATGAGATTCCGCAGAATGACAAAGCGAGTAGCTCGCAATTCAAACAATACGACCACGATTTCTTTTCGTCGCTTGAGCTTCAATACATGTCAAGGCGTGAGATGCCTCATGTTCATCAACAAGGCAAAAACTTTAATCATCGAATCTTAACAAGAAAAGCAACGGCTGAGATTATGGCTCAGAATGGAGACGAATGGATTGACGAGACATCAAAAAAAGTCGACTCGGCTTACAAGTTTTTCCAGCAAGCGGAATCTGAAACTGACGAAGAGTCTGAGGAGTCAGAACCAGAAGTTCCGAGAAATTATACGCGAGGAAAGTGGAAGCCAGGCTCGCAGCCGCCAAGCAGCTTCACTGGAGGAAAATGGAAACCTCCGGATGAGAACGAGTCGTCAAACGATGCGAACTTGGAGAAGTCTTCAGAAGTTGAAGACTCGAATCCGCCGCCAACTCACACGAAAGGAAAATGGGTGCCAGGAACTAAAATTACAAAGCTCGAGGTTGACGATCGTGACAGCTTTTGGTGCAATTTTTGCTCAAGAAATCTCGCAACTCGAGCGATCTTTGAACGACATTTGAAATCAAATCTTCATCTGAAAAGGACAAAAGAACAAAACGATTTGGAGGAAGCAGCTGAAACTCTCCAACTCTCCAACCTCAATGAGCTCTCATCGCAACTGATGAACGCATCGTCAACTCCAATCCATAAACATTCCGACGAGGATAAGCCAAAGGAAGCAAAGAAGAAATTCCGGTCACGTTCGAAAATGACATGCGAGGTGTGCGATCTGAAACTCCCAGCACATTTGTTGGGAAATCATTTGATTTCGCACTTCCATTATCGGAAAATGCTGCAGAGCACAAAAAAGTCCTTCGACATTGTCCTCGATAATTTCCATAAAATTATTGTTCAATCTCCATTTCAATGTCGACCATGCAAATTCTATTTCAACACTCAAGACGAGTTCATGAGGCACTGGCACTCGACAACTCACAGAGACTGCATCGAGAGATTTAAAGGAGGAAAATTCCTTTGCACTTTATGCAAATTCGAGAATATCTCTCATGAAGCGATGACAAGTCATTTGAACAGCTCAGAGCATCAAGAAGCAATCTCATTGATTAATCGATCAAAGCCAATCATAATTTGTCGATTAGTCTCCATCGAGTGCAAGAAATGTTCTCGAGAGTTTCGTTATAACATTCAATTGATGAAACATTCAGAAAGTTGTGAGAAGTCTTCTTCGTTAGACTCAAAAATTTGTGATATCTGCAATCGAGCTTTTCAATCGAAATTGTCGCTTCAAAAACATAAAAAGAATGTTCACAAATCTTTGATTTTCTTCTGCACTGGATGTCAGAAAACATTTCCAACCGCCAAAGAAGCGAAGAGTCATCGGCGATCGACTGAACACAAAGCATTAGTCTCTCGAAAGCAAATGCGTCTCAACCCGAAATTGAAGTCGAGCAGAATGAAAGCTTGTCCTGTATGCAAGGAAATGAAGCTCGATGGACTGGAAGTTCGCAATCACATCTTGGAAATGCATCCAGAGCAGCAGTTTAGGTAACTCGAGTAATTAACTCATCGTCGTCCAATTTGTGAAGTTTATTTTAATTTCAGTTGTGGACGATGCGGAATGAAGTTTCCGCTAGCGCAGGAAGTTTCGAGGCACGTTCGAGATAAGGTTTGCAAGTTTTATTCAACCGGTAATTCTCTGGAATCGCCAGCAACGACCAGCGTCACGTCCAAAGCCTCTACTTCAACCGCCACTTATCCAATTAAACTTGGAGAAGCTTTAGATCACGAAAAAGTTTCGCCTCGACTCATTCCCGACAACATCGATAACACTCTCCATGACATTCTCTCGCCAGCTTCATTCGTCATCACACCAGAGAACGAGCATGAGTTTGGTTTGATTATCGAACAGATTGAGCAAGAAGTCGAAGTCAGTTTCACTTGCAAACTTTGTGACTTCAGTTCAAACTCTCACGCCGAGTTTCTTTATCATGAGACGCTTCACACTTTACCTTCAGATCATAACTCAAAAGATAAAATTGAATGTCAAGTCTGTCACAAATTATTCGTCAGTCAATCACTTCGAGAGCATCTTCGTCAACACACCAACGAGCGAATCTTTGAATGTCCAATCGAAGGCTGTCCAATGAGCTTCACACGCAAAGCAAACATGAAGAATCACGTGGCGAACATTCACAAGAAGCAGAAAGAAACAGAACCATCGAATGTTTGTCGAATTTGCGGCAAAAAATTCCATAACAAGTAAGTTCGATCCTTTTTCGCTGAAACTAGAGAAAAGGGTGAAACAAATGGGATTGGACGAGAAATAAGAAGAGAAGGAAGCAAAGACGATTGTGTGTTTTGTTTTAATTAAATTTATGAATGGATTATAAAAATTAATGCTCGGTACAAACATTAAAATAAAATTTAAATACCTCGAGCGAGCAGCAGCAGAAGTGGAATGACTTGAGAGTTTGAGGATTGAGAAATGTTTGTGTGGATGTTTGTAGAATGAAATGAGACGTGTATACGATTCGGATTGGAACAAAAGAAGGCGAAGAGGGGTGGGCACGGATGGGGATGAAAAGTTGAAGCCAGTAACAATAACGAAACGAAGCGATGGCAGAACTGAAAAACATTTTTCGATAATAAATAAGGCAAACAAAAGACAAATGAAAATGGAAAAAGTTTTGCTGGTGTTTGAGCGACGACGACGCTCATCTCGGAACATTTACTTTTAATTCTTATTCGTGATGATCCAAAGGATGATTCATAGATGCTTTCGAAGTCTAGTAGTCGCTCTCAACACCAGCAACAGAGAGAAGCGCAGCACTTTAAGTGCAGCCACTCTAACGTTGTCGTGTGCAAAAAAATGTTCTCGGATGATGGCGAAGAGCGAGAGAAACTGCCAAGCCGGGGAAAATTGAAATTCTTTTTCTGACTACTTTTGAATTATGATGATGACTTTTCCATTTTTCCCGTCGCCTTTAAAGGCAGAGACAAAGTTTCAGCCACTCCGGAGCTCGACGCGATGAAAAATGTTGTTTCATGCTTTGCTTATGTTGCAAGAACTTTTCCGTCAACGCCAAAACATTTTTTTAATCGAAAGTGATAGCGAAGCAGGCGCAATGCAGTGCAGTGTCTGCCAAATCCTTCTTCTACTGTCAAATTAAAGCTCAAGCTAAAACTTTTTCCCTTCTCCTTTCAGATTTATTTTCGAGCAGCACAAGTTTGTCCATCGAAGTCGAGTCGAAACAAAAACTTTTCCTTGTCAACTTCCCAATTGCATTTACATCGGCCGAAGCTCAACGGAGATGAACAGTCATCTGCTCACACACAGCGACGATAGGCTGTTCGTTTGTGACCAGCCGAGCTGCGATTATCGAGGACAAACAATGGAACAATTGAGAAGGTAAAGCAAGTCGAGCATTAAAGATAAGTCCAAGTCAATTGTTCTCGGAAACTTCTCGGAACTTATCGGAGATTTAAAATGTTTTATTTGCATTCTTCTTTATCCTTTGATTGATCAGTAAGCCTGCTTCTCTTTATGATATCATTAGCTCGTCGATCTCATAAACTTATAGACGACGACGCTTCGATCGAACTTCGTTTGGTAGCGATTTCACTTTTTCATTCGCGAAAAAGATTGCGAAGCTTTCTTTTGTTGCGATTGCCTGTCTCGTAATTTATTCTGAAGACTCGCTTACAACTTCTTTGTTCCCGAGGTTTCTTGCTCTTATTCTCGAATGGTCGTTCTTGTTTTTATTGTGATCGCATTTTAACTTATTGGCTTTCGGCTGCACTCGACGGAAGAAAGAAAAATGCAATCGAACATGCTGCACTCCGATTGAATAAGTCACGACTTCTTGCCATTTTTGTAGCATAATAAAACGAAAATTGTATCAAATATCGTTCTTTAAGCGAGTTCAACTTGAATGTCGATGGTAATAACAAACGATAAACGCTACTGATTCGCCTGTCGATGCTTCATTGTTTCTTCTTTCTCTTCATGCTCAGCCATTCGCGAAAACATCAAGACTTGGAATTCAAATTTAGTTGCGCGCTTTGCGATTACAAGACAAAGTCTTCGGGTCATTTGAAAAGGCACATTCGAGTTCACGAAGCGGAAGCCGGTAAAATTTATAAATGTCCTTACTGCGACTACGCGTGCAACATTTCGGTAAGTTCTTGTCGTTTAAAATGTTTCACAAATTTAATTTTGTATTAATTAGGAAAACCTTCGCAAGCACGTTTTGGTGAGCAACAAACATCCGGGAAGGTTCATGTACGAGTGTGTCTACTGCGATGACGAGACGACGAGGTTCAAACACAACGCGATGAAGGAATATCAGAAACATCTCAGATTGGAGCATAACACTTTTGACTGATCAATCTTTCGATGAGAAAATATTTTCGAGAATAAAAAAATGTTTTTAATTGATTTGCTGTTGAAAGATTTGTTTTCCTCTTCCAGACTAAGCAGTGCACTGGATCACGCATTGTCGAGGTTTCCTGACACTTTTCGATGAGTAAACAAAAAGCGTTTTAAAGATAAACAAACATTTTCATCATCATCGAAGTTTAAAACATTTCCGAAATTTATTTCGGCGTCGATTTCATTAATTTATGAATAAAAGTTGCTTCGTGCTTCAATTAATTACTTAATTAGTTGAAAGTTTCAATAACAAATCCCCACCGGAGACAGAGACACGTGTTTAAAGTAATTTCTCACTTCGTTCTTTATGTGGCGCCGAGAGTTTCGATCTTCGTTGCTTCAATTATTTCATTCTCGTCTCAGTTTAATATTTAAACGAACTGAGCATAAAAACATGAAAGAGCTGAGATCTTAAGTCTGCCTAAGAAACGAGGACAAACTTCTCTTTCCTGTCTTGACTTACGATAACGACTGAGCCTTCTGTCGTTTCTCTAAATCAAACATTTTTACCCTTTTCGCGAATGTTTCGATAAAGTCGAGCTTCGCGGATGAGAAAACTTCTCTCAAAACTCAATCAAAAGAGTTTTTGTCTCTAAAAACTTGTCGTCTTTGCTCTTTGTTAAATTATGAAAACGAGATATTTCCTCTTCGAGTAATAAACATAAATTTCGTCAAACATAACATAACACAAAGTCTCGAAGGATGGGAGGAGGCATTAAGCGAATGTTTCGAGAGTTGGAGGGAACGAAACGAAAAGCAAAGATTGTTTTAATCGTTTTCATCTTTTTTTAGCAAACAGTTTTTTGGGATTCTACATCCAACCACCCCGCACCAGCAAGCAACACATTGAAGCATGAAAATTTCCATCCGAAGCGAAGGCAGAGAAATGGAAAATTAACTCAAAATTATGAGTCATTAAAATAATAAAACTTATTTATTTCGTTTGATATAAAAATGATTCAGGAGTCAAGTTTTCCATTTTCCGCTTCGAGGGTGGAAGACGAGAGAGAGCGGAGCGAGAAAGTTGAAATGCCATGATGAGGGTGGATTGTTTCCCTTTTTTATCACCATTCGTCGTCAGTCATCCACCCATCCGCTTTGCCTCAGAGCTCACTCTCTCTCTCTCTGCTGTTATTTACGGAATTTATTCGTAACGCGCAGCCATTAATGCCAAATTTATTTTAATACAATATCGAGATCTCAACTCGCAATCATAACTTTCCTTCGTCTTGAGCTTCTTCTTTAGAACTGAGAAATGTCTACGAAGTCGTCGTTGTCGGTTTGTTCGCTTCGAGGGCAAGAGAAAGGCGTAAATCATCAGATTAATTACGAGCGAATATTTATTCAACGACACAAGAAGGGTCGACGTCAACTTCTCTTTCTGCTTTACTGCCATGGCTGACGATAAAATCGACGATTTAAGGATCCAGAATTGAGTTCCGCGGAATGGAAATTTATTGCGAATCGGTCTCAGTTGCGTTGTAAATTAATGAACAAACTGACAATCGTAAAAATCTTTACCTGATTAGAATTTAGAACATTTTCGAGTTTGAGAAACCTTTGCGGCACCTGCTGACAAGAAATCAGAACAAACAGCGGAAGCTTCTTTGCTGCGTGTCTCGAGTCACTCTTATCTAAGTCAACTGCAAACATTTCTCGCTTATCTAACGAGAACCTTTGTTCTCTCTTTCTCCTCCGCTCAGTTACATCAACAAACGACGAATGTTTGCCAAACATTCATCACCAAGTCAATCCAACGAAGCCGCTACGAGCAGAAGCTAATCGCTTGTTAGTTGCCGCGATGAATAAACTAATTTTTAATGGACTTCAAACCGACACAACACGACAACTTGCAACACAAAAAAAAAATGCGGAAAACTGTAAAAAGTCAGCATCTGTTTGCGTTCTCGCCCCGAAATGTCCTGTTCATCATTCAATCCAAAGCTGAATGCAAATTCAAATTCACTCGTTCTGTGGACTCGAGCGATAGATTTGTTGTGTCGTTCATGGAGTCATCGCGGACGAGGAAACAACGAAAAAAAAAGTTTGCAATAAATAATTTTTCGTCGCTGCCTCGTCAGAGCTCGAACGAACGAACGAGTGAGGGTGAAGGTGGAAAATGCAAATGCGACTCGAGGATTGAGACATTGTGAGCGTTTGTTTATTGGTCGGTGGTTTCATTCATCAAAAGAGTTGAGTTTTATTGCTCTCGCCTACAAATTCATTTGCCTGGCAATGCACTTTTCACTTGATACGAGCGATTTGTTTATGAGCAACATAAATTTTTATTGCAGAGCTCGGTGACTGGCAGTGAATGCTGGTGAGAGTCCTGAAAGAATTCCTTTCGCCGCAGGAAAGGGTTTCCTACGAAGGAAAAGATTTCTCCTCGATCCACGTTTCATGTTTACAATGAAAATCATAAATTGTAACGAAGCAAAGTGAAATGCATCATAATTTACAAAGCGAAATGTTTTGTTTCGTTCCTTGTGAACATTATGTTAATTCAGCTCTCGCCCCAGCCAAGCAATGTCTCATTAAAAGCGTTTCGAAGACGCAGCAAGAGTGAGAGAGAGCGAAGAGTAAAAAGCGCAATTATTTATGATGATGGTGTAGTGGTGATGCAGAAAGAGCGGCTAAGAACCATAAATTTCCACATGCAATGTATTTTATTTACTTCGCATAATGTTTCGTTAGTTTCTCCTCTTTTTTTATGAAACTTCTGCTGCTGCTGCGATCTTTGTGTGTGTGTGTGATTGTGCATTTGGCCAGGATAAATTTTAATGTCACCGATAAATCATTTTTATGTTTTTGTGGTAAATCAAAAAAGAAGAAGAAGAAAGTCGCCTTCGAAGCGATTTCAGATCACGAACAACAAAAAAAGTTGTCACAGCAGCTAAGCTACGAGCCCTCCGAATGCATTTTAAATGTTTTATGGTTTATTCCTCGTCTCGTGTTTTCCTTGAGAGAGTTATGAAAAGATTCGTTGATGCCATAAAACATCAGCGAAGACAGAAAGGACGACGACAAGGGGAGAACGATCTTCTTTTGATAAACAAAGCCATTGACTGCTCTTGCTTCGGTTTCCTCAATAAAATTGTTCTCGTTCGCTTTGTGAAAGATTTAATTACATTTCGTCAGAGGAAAAGAAACTTTTCTCAACCAGAGCGACGATGATTCTCTCTCGTTCGATCCTGCAACGGGAACTTTCGAATGATAAACGGCAAAGTCATTAAAAATAATTTATTGCGGAGAAGAATTGGATTTTGTACTTTTTCGTTAATAATTTATTAATTTTTCAAGTTTTCAAGGGTGCAGAAGGAATTAAGAGTCAAAAGAGTTTGATTTATGTCGAATGTGCTCAAAGATGGCATCGACTGGCATCAGAAGTCGACGAATCAGCATCGACGCTTGTAATTATAATCTCGTTCGTCATAAATGAGCTGAGGGGCGACATTAATGTTCGACTGACTGGACTGTTATCATCCGAAATGAATTCGTTCTACTCGCAGTTTGATTCCTGATTTATGATTGAGCGGCGGAGTTTTATGTTCGGATTTTTGATGCTTCTGCATGGAAATACATTAAAACGTCACATAAATTACGAGATTCGTTTTTTTTTTTCGTGGCAAATGCACCCTCGAATAAATCAACTGCGATTCTTTACATCGCATTGATGCAATAATTTGATGATGAGAGTGATTTATGAATTTAATTAAAGCTGAGCAGAGCAATCTCATTAGCGAAGTAGCTCAAGCTTTTCTTATTCGACGTCATCTCCATGAGACAACTCGTCGAGTGATTTGCAACTTTGTTTGAATATTATTCCAACCCTCTCCGCTCGACTCGACTCCGCTCTTGGCGATGATAAATGAGATGAGTTATGGATGCGAAGGCGTCGCTTATGCTCAGAGTCTTGAACAACAAAACATGAAATTTCCATCTAAGAAAGCTCACAACGATGATATATGAAGTAGTTTTTCGGGCATGATTAAAATACAAATCCAGCAGTTCTCCTCTCCTTCTTCATGTTCTGTCGCTTTGAGTGACTTCGGATGCCATTTTGCTGAAAGGAGAAAAGTTGATTCGCAAAAACAAATAAATCAATTTCTTTGGAGACATTTTTGCATGAACAGCAACTAACAGAAGATAAAGAATTTCATCGTCTTTTGCTGTCATAATTCTGTTGAATCATTTTCGGTTGACTTATGGAAATGGTTTTCCTTTTCTTTCTTCTTGTCTTTGTCGGGATGAATCGTTTCAAAGAAGATTTATTAAGCAAACAATTTCTATCTGCGGATTTGCTCTAACGATCCCTCATAAGTCAACATCGTTCTCCTTCCCTCATAAACAGCCATTAACGAAATCCCTCCGAGGAAGTAAACGAGCAACGTCTTACGATATCAGAGAAAGTCGAGAGTGACAGTTGAACAAACAAAAGTCTTGAGAAATCAAATGAAAATGGCGAAAATCTGTGACTTACGATGTATCGTCGCGTTTCTTCTTTCGAATCAATTTATTCTCGAATCGAGTGAGATGATGGCTTACGATTAAATTGGTTGAATCATTGAACAAACAGACAAGCGCGAGAAGAAGAACTTTTGATGGTCGTAAATTTGACTTTATCACAAAACTGTCAAGCGTTACAATTAGAATATTAATGGGTCGTTTACTGAGGCTTAGGAAGTCGAATTTCCCTTCACGACAAGTCGAGTCTCTGAAGACGCCAACGCAGCAAAGAAGGATTTATTGACATTTGGAAGAAGTTTCGTGATGGAGAATGGAAAGATAAATTCTAATGAAACGTCGAATGACTTTCCTCCATCTCCGAACGAGCGAAGAGATCTGATCGTGGCGATAAGCAACAGATAAATAAAAAGCTGAGAAAACAATCACGTTATGCAAATTTAATGTCGCAATTCCGAGAAAGATTTTAATTTCAGACTCTTCTCACTTGTCTGTCCGTCCCTTCATCGCTCACGCGTTAACTTTTATTGCTCGTGCCACGATCAACGTTCGATTAAAATTTATCGAGTGAGAGTCGAAAATCAATTGAAATTCGATTTCATCGTCTTCGCATTTTCCTGTTTCCATGCAAAAGATTTATTCGACTCGCATCAACATTTTTCAATTGCGAAAATCACGAAAATCCTTTCGTGGAAGCGAAACATCAATTCAATCACCGCGAGCGTTAAAGATTCGATTGATAGCTCTCTCGTTGAATTGGAAATAAACAAAAAAGAGTTTTCCACTTGAAATTTCATTTAATTTGCTAATTCTCGTTCTCGGATTACGTCGCGACAATAAAACCCAGAGAAGTCGACATTTAATTGTTATTCCAAATAATAATTTCGCATGTAAAGTGCTGGAAACATGTTCAAATTATAGGAAAATGTTTCGGTGTTTATTGTTGAGATAAGCGTCTCGTTCTTTATTTTCGAGCACAAGTATCGAAGCTACAACGAGAACAACAACAAAGCAGCAACTGACATTCATCTCCCACCCCCGCAAGACCTTTTTCTGTTTGAAAGGGTAATCTCATCCCATTCGAAGGAAGATAGAGAATCACATTCCTCCTCGAGTGTCATAACTACAACTCGTTCACATGCTCTGCTTGGAACTTGCGCAGAAAATTTTAAAATGTCAGAAAATGTTTTGATTTATTCTCAGCCTCGAGAGCTAGAACTGAACATAAAATATGAATGATAACGGGAGGAAAAAGTTATTGGTGGCGTGATATTTCGGCAGTAATTACACCTTTCGTTTCATTTCTCTCTCCCAGCTCTGCTCGTCTGAAACTGAAAAGTTCTGTTTGACTTTTGGTCGATAAAGCAGAAACATTTTAAAATATTTTCTTTCTTCGACAATGCAAGAGACAAACAAAAGATAATCGAACGTCACGGCTCATTAAAACATGAGATGATTCATTTGGCGGTTGAACAAGAGCAGCAGCAGCAGCAGCTGAAGTCGAGTTAGCCATAATTGAAATTACGACAACAAATTTTAATTATGATTTTGTGTTGACGTTTATGATCGCAACGCAATCTCTCCTTCGGTCGCTGATGACTGTGAACGACGATATTCGAGTCGCGAGAGAGGATTTCGTGAGGTGTGAGGGGATGAATCGTTGTCATCTGCTATTCTCGTGACATCGCGTTTAATGTTAAAATCGCCCATCAAACAAATTACGTCCATAAAAAATAATTACCAATCTTGAGTGCTCTTGCTCTTCGAAGAGGAATTTCCATTAAAATGAAAATTTGATTTATTTTTAAATTGTTGTCGCGTTAATGTTCTTTAAGAATATTTCTTTCAAATCAAAAGAATTTCTTTTGTCAAACGAGAAAATCTCTCTCGACCTCGTGAAAATTTAATAAAGTTCCCAAAATGGAAATGAGATCGGAAAAAAGTTTTTCATTTCAAAAAATCGAAATGTTTTATTTAGAAACAAATTTTGCGGTGAAAATATTTACGATCAGTTTGTGGTTTCATTTCAATTTCAATAGAAGAACGCACATGTGAGTCTCTCTCTCTTGAACTGATCCCTAAAGTGATTTGCATATTTTCCACCTTCAAACTTCAATTTCCTTTCTTGCATTTTCCGGAGATTCTCGAGTTTGTTGTAATTAGATTTGAAAAAATAATTTCTCACTTGTTTTTATCTTTGATGTGTCTTCTCTTCTCCGCGATAATTTGAGTGAAAAATTCACGAGTTGTTTAATCAGGACATGTGAAATCAGAGCGAGTAGCACAAAGACATTTACAGAAGGCACGGAATGAAAATATTTGCTGCGATATGCAAATCCCAAGATGAACCATCGCAATCACACTCGACAGCCAACGCCAGCGCGAGTCTAATTAAAAATGCATGACAAGAATTAACATCAAAACGATTCAAAATGTTCCGAGACGTGTAAGAGAACAGCTTCACTCGGCGGAGAACATTTTAATTCGGGAATCGTTTTGAATTTTTCATTCGGCGCAAAAGTTTTTTGATGACTTCAGCTCCAAAAAGCTTTTCGCAGTTGTTACGTGAACAGATTTCTCTTCGGAAAATTACAAAATTTCCTCTTGTTCGAGTCGAAACTAGAAAATGATTGAGCGCAGCAACTGAATTCAGCCTAACGGCGAAGCATATCAAAAATCCATTGATGCCAATTTGAATTTATCGCGTTTGAAACGACTGCGGCGGAACTGCATCGTTCAAATCCTGCAACGTATCAACTTCTAACTGAGAGAGATTCGACCATTCAAACCTCAATTTCTGTCACGGCAAATGTAGAATTATTGCGAAGCTGCTGGGATAGTCTCTCGCATTGTCATTGAAGCCTTCACATCGAGTTTGAATAATCGAAGGGAATCACCTTCCGCCATAAAATATTTTTCCATTCACATGCTGAGCTCCGTGTAAAGCCCTTCGATCATAACAATAAATAAAATGAGCTTGTCCATTGCACAAAATTGCAATGTTTTTATTTTCAATTCGAGTTATGATTTGGAATTGTCAGAGATGGAAAGTAAATGCATCTCGCACCTCGGAGAAGAGATGAGCTTAGTCGAGGGATGAGATCACGCAGCGTCACGAGTTTTACATTCAATTGAGCGACAGAACAATAAGTGTCAATAATAAAATAAATTACGAGCTGGCCGAGTTTTCCTCGTCTCTACAACGTTCAACATTCAATTGCAATAATAAAAAAAAACGTGAATTTATTTATTTATTTGCTTTTCAAATGTGAAAATTGTTTCGCAAACAACACAAACAACAACATTTCGGAGCTTTTTTGTTAACAAAATCATAAATTTCGGGCTGAGCATTTTTGACAATTTTGTGTGTTTTTACATAAATAAATTTTTGGGCTTCTCGCTCGGTTATTAAATATGAGTGCTCGACGACCATTCCATAAATAAACATTAAAATCGTGAACATAAATCATCGCGAAAAGAGTTTTTTTGTTGCATTTCAGTTTCGAGAATTGCATTTCAATTCATTGATGTCATTTTGAAATGAAACAACATTTTCAGGTTCGACACAATGACTCGAGGAGGATTCAATCGAAAACAAAAAAAAAGGAAAATTGGAAAGCAGAGAATTTTCTCTTTTTGTTATTCAAAAAAGGTCGAGAACGATTCGATCCGAAACGATTTTCTTGCTTTCTTCATTGAGCTTCCGGTCCATTATGAGTTTGATGCGACGTGTACACAAACAAGTATCGACCATCAAATGTGAAATTGGCATTCGGACTCATCCATAAGGATTTGGCTTGCGTCTAATGGCGACCGATATTTACTGTTGTCCATAAAATTATATTTCTCAGAGCGTCCTCCTTTACTCGAACCGAGATCCGAACAAGAAACGAGAAAGGGCAAACATAGAAAGAAACGTAGATTGGTATTAATGGCACTGCTGGTGAACGAGAATGTAAACCATCAAATGCGGATCCTTTCGCATGTCCATCTGTATTCATTTGAGCAACAGCGCAGCAACAGCAAAACTGTGGATAAACGAAATACTCTCAAGAGACTCATCGGACAAGGATTGAATTCCCTTTCTCAGCTCTCGCATTTTTATGTCTTGAAACCTTCGCCAGGATCGTTGTGGATTCGTTTTATGTGCAATTGCTTTGCATCAACATCTTCTTGTCATTTTGAATTAACAAAATTTACAGATTTTTCTTTCGTAAGGAAAAGAAATTTTCCGTTTTGTTTCGATTTCAGGTAAAAACTTCAAACTTTCAAACAAGAAAATGTTAAACGACGAATGATTCAGGTAAAAAAGTTGATGATTTAAATTGATGAGTTGAAGCAAAAGAAATTCATTTCAACGACAGCTTTCGAACAGTTCACTTCGACTCAAAGATGAATAATTATTCTCAGCAAAATTTGGAGTTGCCAGCAGATCCAGAGATGAAGGGAAAAATAAAAATAAATCAAAAATGTGAAGAATGCGATTTGATAAACAAATCAGATAAAATCACAAAATGTTGTTTCTGCGATCTCAACTTTAAATGTAAGAATTGTAAACATCAACATATCGTTGGAGCTCATTACTCTGACTCAAATTGGAGCTGCCCTCGATGCGAGTTTGTGACTTCAAGAAAAGACAGTTTGAGATTTCATGTCAAGACTCACGAGAAACTCTTTTCATGCGAAACTTGTGACAAGAAATTCGCAAGTAATTTTCAAATGAAAAATCATCAACAGAATCAACGCCACGGACATTTCGCCTCGGAACCTGAAATAAAGTTTGACTGCAAATCTTGTCAGAGTTCGTTTCAAAATAAAAATAATTTGAAGCGTCATGAACAAATGTTACATAACAAAATCAATTTCAGTTGCGATGTTTGTAGTCAAATATTTAAATTAAAGGCGAATCTTCGACAACACGCTCAAACTCATCTCAAAGTTCCTTGTCCGATTTGTCAGCGAATGTTGGCCAAGTATCGTCTGAAGAGTCACATTGAGGAGCATTCGTCAAAAGTAAAGTTCGAATGCGATGCTTGTGACAAAGTTTACTCAAACAAGAAAAGTTTAAATTCTCATAAGAGTTCAAAGCATAAGATTGATCAAGTTCAATGTGATTTGTGTTCAAAAATATTCAACAACAAGTTCAAACTGAGAGGACACATGTTGATTCATTTGAAGGATTCGTGTCCAATCTGTAAGAAGTCGATGATTCAAAATAATTTGAAGAATCACATGAAGAAGTTTCATTCAGAAGAGAAGACTTTCGGTTGTAGCATCGTGAGATGTCGTCAAAGGTTTGAGAATATCGAAGAACTGAACGAGCACAAGAAAATTCACATTGGACCAAAATGTTACAAGTGCCCGACTTGCAATCAACAAACAAAGTCAATAACGTCGATGAGGATCCACATCTACTTGAATGCACATTTAAAGAAAAAGGAAGCGAAGGACATCGATTCGCATGAACAGAGTGAGAAGCCAGCAACGTTTTGGAGAGGATGGGAGACAACTTCGATCAAACGAGTTTAACATTTAAAATATTTTCAAAATAAATTCTTTTTCGCGGGATTTTCTAAAACCACAAAATAAAATAAAATAAAATTCTTTGCCACCTGCAAAGTGTAAAAACAAAAAAAAAAGGTTTGTAAAGATTTTCCGTCTGCAGGTATTTGCTGCGAGCGGAGTTGGAGACTCATAAATTGCTCGAAAGGCTATTCATATGCAGAAAAATGTTTCGTGTGATATTTGCAGACTTTTGCCGAAGATTTATATAATTATTTTAGGTTTTTTGTTGCTCTCGAAAGTTTTCAGTGTTCGGAGCGAAATAAATTGCGCAAAATAATGGAATTAATAAATACAGCAGAGGATAAGTGAATATTCTTGAAAGGAGAGAAGAGAACACAGCAGAAAGCTCTTCCGATTCACATTCAGCAATTGCAGAACAAGCAACAACAGAAATCTCTGATTTTTCTCGTAATCCGGCTTCAGATTTTCCATTCATTGGACAAGAGAAGCACAAAGCACTGCAGACACACTTGCACAGCGCTCACCTTCGCATTCGGAAACACACAAATGGGCAGAGAGGAAGATTTTTCAATTTCTCGTTTGAATTATGAGATTTTCGTTTCCCATTGGAACAAAAAAAAGAAAAAATCTTTCTCAGTTTTCCATTTCTTTTCATTATAAAAGTGTCGCATGCACAACCACAAAAGATATGATAAATCAAACGAATGTTGAAATGTCCTTCGGCAATATTCAAAATAAATAAATTTGTAATTTCTTGATCGACTTGTTTGTTCGTTCGACCTAAAGAAAATTCTTCCAGGAGAGAGAACTAACTTGAGATAGCGAATCAGGTAAATCGATCTATCGGTCGCAAAACATAAATTTATGAAAATGATTTTCGTTCTTTATGAATCTTGTTCAGCAGGTTCAGGTCATGAACAATATTGGAAAAGTCCACAAAGCTTCAATATTCGGAGAAAAGGAAAGGAAGGGAGAATGAAATGAGATTTTATTGATATTGGACACGAGAGCTGAACGAACGAAAGAAGAAGCGAATTTATCCAGTTAAGAATTATTACGTGAATTACAGCTCGAAACTTATGATAATACCTCGACTGTCCAGTCCATACAAATCTCCCATCGCCATCGTCGTCGTGTGCATTCAACATCGAAGGGATGACTTCTCTCTTCTCTTATCAAACTTTATGATGATAACAAAAAAGTATTGAAAATATATTTTCAGTCACATAAACTATTCGAAAAGGTTTTCTTCGTTCAGCTCGAAGAAGAGAGTTCTTCGGGAAATGGAATGAGCGCTTAATGGAAGTGATTCTAATGCATTGAGTTGCTTCGCTCTTATATCGCATATCACTGCCGATGAATATCACGAAGCAGCAGTTTTCCGATCAATTCCTAATTGTGTTTATGTTCTTGAAGTAATCGAAAGATGAGATGAAGCGAGGATAAGTGAGTCGATAGTCGATTGCCAGTGAAAGGATAATTCAATGGAAAATTACTCAAAGCATCGTTGCGTCATCATTTTCGTTGGCTTCGTCTGCTTTTGAAGTTTCAAAAGTGAACTCAAACTAACAACAAACTACCTCGCATGTGAATTAACTTAATTCGAGAGATAATTCCTTGTTCTCTCGTTTCCCGAAATCTTTTGTCGTAGATTTTCATTTAATTGCAGATTTCCTCGAACCGACAACCGAGCGAATAATAAGAAAAACAGTTTTCGTTAAGAGCCAACGAATGTGAATGTGAATGTGCATGAAATTAAACTCCAAGTGTAATTCATGATCTCGGAAAAACTTTTAATCTCTCGAGCTGCCGTAATTTCGAATTAACAAATGAAACTCCGCGAAAGATTTTCTCATCTGCAGAAATCGCAAGTTCAACTGACATTTAAAATAACAATTACACGGAAAGCTCTGCTAAATGTAAATAAACAATAATTGTCCTGTTCGAGCGACAACAACTGCAACGAACGAACTGAAAACTTTTCCTCTTAATTAACAATAAATTCATTTCCAATCGGGATCAAAACGTGAAAGTAAAATTTGATTTGGAAAAGTCTCTCGCTGATTGCATTTTAACAGTTTGCGTTACAGTTTTTATTAAAACAAATAAAGAAAATTTAAATCTGTTGGAGTGAGAGTCAATAATTGAGAATTTACTAAAATTTGAAGTGCAGACAATCATTTCAGAAAAAGGATTTTAATGTCCAGTGCCAATCTGCATTTCGAGAAAATTCTGTTGTGCAATCTAAGCTGATCTAGAGACTGACAAATTTGTCTCCTTTGCGACACTCATTTTAAATCAGTTCTTCGCGATTACAAAATTTCTTTTCGATCTGAATTCTAATTCTTTCAAAATTTTCTTCTCTCATTTCCATTTCTCGTTTGTTTGATTTCTCGGATGTTTTAATTGGCCACTGAGAACATTTCTGCATTTGGAAAAGAGCTCGAAAAATGTATTTCATGACGAGAAAGTCTTACAAAATTGTGATCCATTCGAAGATGAACGCAGCAACTGCGAACAACAAGCTCAAAGTCCAAATGACGAATCCAGGCTCAAGCATCTTCATGGTCAAAACTTTTGGTTCGTCGTACGTTCTGAAACGCTTTTCATTTAAATCCGGCCAAGACAAATTGCCACATGAGCTTCCAAACTTTGAATGCATGAATATTCCTCCAACAAAATGCTTTTGCTTCGAACAAATGATGATGTCGTGGAAATTTGAGTCCACAAATTTTTATGTACGAATAATCCTTAATCGTTCCTTTGGCAACATTTCTTTGCAACTCTATCTTTTCTTTACCTTTCATTGTATCAAGCTCAAATTGAATTTCACAAGGGTTCGTCATGAGGACTACCTTCTTATTTTCTGGTGGTTTAAAATTCATTACTGTGTCAACTTTACCTCTAAAAAAATGTTAAAATTTAATTTAAGGTTTCCAGTCGCAGGCCACTTGTGAAACGGTTTCTGAGTACAATAAAAAAATTTACCTTTTTGAAATTTCTGAATCCGGATACTTTTCTTTATAGTTTTCCTCCATCACGAAAGACTTTCGTCGAAAGTGTAATCTTTTTTAATCATCTCGTTAATCGTGTGTACAATTGGTTTCTCGATGTCTTTCTGCATGAACTCGAATGTTTTTCCTTGCCAAGCTGTTCGAATGATCAAGCAATAAAGGATGAAGAGCATCGTCAGGAATCTTGCGAAGTTTCTTCTTGGCATGACAACTTTTGAAAAAATTGTGAAAATTTGAATGACATTGAGCGCTGGTGTGTCGATTTCGCGGCCGATGACGAAATCTCTTATTGATTTTTTCACTCAGCAGTACAAGATCACAATCGTCGCGAATGCTGTCACAAAGGTTATTGCTATCATGGCCCACGTGAATCCATCGAAAGGCATCACCAACTTGTCGTATTCAAAATAAAGTACAAACTCTCCATCCCAAAGCACCAATCGCGAATTTATGTATTCAAGGGGAAAGGTGATAAAATCGATATCGACTCTTTTTCTCGACCTAAGAACAAATAGAAAAGAAATAATTTCTGATGGACAATTTCTCATGAATTACTTACCCGTCGTTGTTCTGTTTGTTGCGATATCTATCAAAAGCATCGAGACATCCTTTTGCGAACAAAATATCAACATTGCTGTTCGCTTTATTCATTGTTACGTTGTCGAGAACAAATAGTAAAAACCAGAAGTAGCTAGCTGCTCTCGTTCTCAAAAAAAGAGATTCCAGGTTTTGGGCCGGTGGGTTCGATCTCAAGGTTCTGGACTCTGAAGACTCAAACTTCAGATCTACGGCATTGAAAGCAGGATCCAACGAATTTCAAGAATTTTACCATTCGACTATCCTAGTCTGGAACACGGTTTGGATATTGCGTAATCAAAGAAATAAAAACCCCCAAGCCGTCCGTTCGTCGAAAAGCGTGATTTAAAACATTTTTGTACTTTTTTTTTGAAACATTTATTGAGTTACCACAGAAATAAATTTGAAAACATGAAAAAGCTTCCGTTGACATTTTATTCAATTTCAATGTCAAATTTAATTTTTCTTCATAACTTTAAAGTAACAAAGTCTTCAGTTCAAGTTAACTCTTTGTCTGGATTGGAAGCCTCGAAAGCTAACTCTTATAAAAAAATTTTTGTTCATCGCTTTGTCGTTTTAGATTTGACCGGTTCACTCAAGTTAAATTCGATAAAGAAGAGAAATAATATAAGTTCTCAGTTAGTGTCTCGAAATGGAACCATCAAAAATTTTATCTCTTGAAAAGATTTTGTTCTTCGTTCTGACAATTTGGATTGGACTGGTCAATTCAAGCTTCGCGATTATCTGGAATAAATTTTAATGTTAATAGTTGCAGGTTATCTCGGACGATTATTCCTACGATTATTCCTACGATTACAGCGCACCTGCATCAGGAAGTTCTTCATATGATTATCCGGCGGAAGCTCCATCATATGAGTACGAATATCCAGCGTACGATTATTCATATAGTTATGACTACGCTCCATCGACCGACTACGACTATGATTATAGTTATGATTACGGAGATAATGCCGAAGAGTGCAAATATTTATCAGCGAACATGGATCCAGATTTGGAAGAGTGTTGCTCTTATCCATGGCTAAGTATTTCACAGGAAACAGCGATGACTTGCTACATGGATTGTTCTGGAATTGAGAACTCAGACGCTGCTACTTGCTGTGGTGCGACTTGCGTTTTTGAAACTTCGGGAATTATACAATATTCTAAAGACGACAATGGAGTTGCTATAGAAGCAACGGGAATGAACGCGGACAGTTTTGTTAAAGCGTATTCAGTTTATTTTGACCCTGAGGATCCTTGGATGACTGTCTTAAGGGAGACTATTCCAAAATGCATCGATCAGAACTTTAAAAAAGACGGACAACCCAATTGCGCCACGCTTCCTGAATCTTATTTCACTGTAATGGATTGCATCGGCAATGAAAATTATTTAAAGTGTCCTGATTGGAATCCAGACAACAACCCCAAATGTGAATACAATCGTCAGTACGTCGAAAAGTGTATGGACCCTGGAAAAAGATGGATGTGAATTAGAAAAGTTTTGCACTTTTTTTTTAAAACATTTGTTGAGTTACCAAAGGTAACTTACCACAGAAAAAAATTTAAAACATGAAAAAGCTTCCGTTGATATTTTAAAATATAAATTCAATAGTTTCCGCTAAACTTCTCCTAACAACAATCACAAAAAAGTAAATGACATCAATTTTTTTACTCTTGAGACACACTCAAGCTTCGATTTAAAGCGCGTTAATTAGACGATTGAGAATCAATTGATTTATTAAAGCAAGAGAAATAAACTAAAAGCCAAAGCAGAAGAAACAGTTTTTCTTAAAAAATGTCTGATGGAACACTTTATATAGCGAATAAGCCAACTGGGAGAAACAGCTTAGTTGGTAAAAGCAACGGACCGGTAATCCGGAGTCCTGGGTTCGAATCCCAGAGCGGGTAACAAATGTTTTTCTTTCAAAGTTCGGAAAGCATATAGAATGTTCCACATTCCACACTGTCCCGATTCACTCGTTCCAATAATGTCTTCTAGAGTTTTCAAGAAAGACTGGATGTGGTTCGAGTCCACGGGGCTGGAGTCTGGTGAGCTACATACAAATTTTTCAAACTGCTCAGATTTCTTAGCTTTTCCTTCTTCACGAGCTGACACTTTTTCACGAGAAATTTTCAGCGTTCTCAATCGAATGCTTGGATCTCAGAGCTGACCAAATATGAGTCCACCTTCGACCTGCGTCAAATAAAATTTCGTTCCTTTTAGAGTTGTTCAAGTGAAATGATCTGCTCGACACGACTAAGAGATAAATTTAAAAAAATCCAAGCTCCACTCATTGGATCCACCTCTGGTGAGTATAAAGTGGAACTTCGTTTCCTTTAAGTAAAATGTCCCCTATAACTAGTCCAACGGATTAGAAACCCTACAGTTAGTTCGGTACGAACTTCTACTGCCACTTGTTTATTTTTCCAATAGGGGAAATGTTGTTCTTATCTTAAGATCAGAGTGGAGGTACTCGGTATTTTTTCGGTATTATAAAACCTCGAGAATACCTAAAAGTATTCTTGTTGGTACATGAATACCGAAAAAATACCGAGTACCTCCACTTTGCTTAAGATACGTTCAAGACACAAAAACACGAGATTTTTTTGAGTTTCAGAAATAAAATTTAAAGTACCTAGAATATTTTGGCTTCATTAATCTAAAAATTGAACCTCATGTTCTTACAGTGAATTACAAAAAATTGATAACCAATAAATCGAAGGATACACGCACAACTTGTAACTAAAGAAAAAAGGTGAAGTCTTTAATATTTTCTCATGCAGATAACACTCGAAATATTTTACATGTTCGACCGTTGTGAGACATTTTTAGGGTTTTTCATCCGAATGGGAATCCCTTTTCTGGTCGCTTTGTCCGTGGTCCGATGTCTCTCTGTGATTGAAACAAATCGTAAATTCCAGAAAATCTAAGCTCCGCACATTGATCCATGTCAAATCAGATAACCCAGTTACACCGCCTGTAACCAGACTAACGATGAAGAACCCTTCAGTAAGTTCGTAACGAACTGCTACTTGTTTCACTCAACCTCAGCTGCGCCAAGAGAGTCAATGTCTTGTTTCATATATTGATTTTCTTTTCTGAGAAATTTCATTTTGGGTCTTGTTCTCACAATCTCGTCAAGTTTTTGAGACATTTTAATATTTACAATCGAACGATGCGACAATTTTCCCACGCAACTGACCCTCGCATCTATTCTTGTAGATGAAAATGATTTCAATCAGGAACTTGAGAGCACGGTGGATGTCTCCGGCCTGCGGCCTAAGACACAACCACGCGACCCGCGACCCGCGACCTATACGCTGGTTGAACTCCGGCCCATTTATAACTATTTATAGCTATTATAACTATTTATAGCTTATATAACTATTTATAGCTTTTATAACTATATATAACTATGTATAACTATTTATAACTATTTATAGCTATTATAACATGTGTATTGGAGGTACCAGAAGGGGAGGCGCTAGAGTGCTCATTTTTGATAGGGTTTCTCCGAGGAACAATACAAAGTTGCAAACCAAATTTGAGCGCGCTAGCTGCGTTGGTTCGAGAGTTATGGTGTTTACAGACATACGCACACACACACACACACACACACACACACACACACACACACACACGAATCCGGACAGGTTTTTTTTATTGGTTTTTCTGGCTTTAAATATCATGAAACGTCGAAAAAAGTGAAATATAATGGGGGTAAGAATTAATCTTGACCGAAAACAATACTCCGGGACCGACAATTTTTTGAAAAAAAATTGTGTGGGCCGGAGTGGTGAGAAAAACTTTTTGAGAATTAAATATTTTGAGGACCGTCCCATTCCTGTTCCGGGATCACTGTACAAATGTTTTGTACCCCATGCTTGGATAGAAGATTGCACAAAGGAAAGTTCTTTAGTCACATTGATAGCCGATAAGTCCTCATTCTAAGTGTCACATTTTGTGTTTAAGTTTATATTGTTTATGTTAGTTGACTGAATCGATAAAGTCAAGGATCAAATTGAAAACGTGAAGAAATGTTCCCCACACTTCGACAAGTCATTTCTCTTTCAATTATCAACACAATTTTATTGATTTTTAAAAGGTCTCTCGATTACATTTGTAAAAGAAAATTAATATTTTAGTGAAAAGTCAATAAATAAGAATTTGTTAAAATTTGATGTGCAGACAATTATTTCAGAAAAAGTATTTTAATGTCCAGTGCCAATCTGCATTCGGAAAAGCTACAAAAATATATTTAAACACAATGTAATCTTTCAGAATATTCAACCATTCCAATGTAAATTATTCTACTTTAAACTTTATATATGAAACTCACAAACTTAACTCACATTTACCATTGAATATAAAACATTTTCAAACAGAACTTTCGAGTTCTGTCGCTTTGAATTTTGCGCTCTAATGTCGTGATGAATAAAATGTCTGCAGAATGTATTTCATGACGAGATAGTCTTTCAGAGCTGTGATCCATTCGTAGACAAATGCAACAACTGCGAACAACAAGCTCGAAGTCCAAATAACGAATCCAGGCTCAAGCATCTTCAAAGTCAAAACTTTTGGTTCGTCGTACGTTCTGAAACGTTTTTGTGTTAGCTCTGGAAACGACAAACTACCGCATGCGTTTCCGAACTTTGGATGTATGAAGATTCCTCCAACAAAATGCTTTTGCATAATATCATCGATCGCTTCGAACAAATAATGATGACGTGGAAATTTAAGACCACAAATTTTAATGTACGAAAAATGTTTAATTATTCGTTTGGCAACTTTTCTTTGCAACTCTATCTTTTCAGTTTTATCTTCCGTTTTTTCAACCACTAATTGAATAACACAAGGGTTTATCTGAAAGACTAGCTTCTTATTTTTTGGTAACTTAAATATTGATCTTGAAGTCACTTTTGCTCTATAAGTAAAAAAAGGAATAAAATTAAATTTAGCGTTTCCAGTTGGGAGAAGGTTTCTGAGAACAATAAAAAAATTTACCTTTTAGAAATTTCTGTTTCCGGAAACTTTTCTTTAAAATTTTCCTCCATCAAGAAAGTGTAATCTTTTTCAATTAGGTCGTCGATCGTGTGTTCGATTGGTTTCTCGATGTCTTTCTGCATGAACTCGAAGGTCTTTCCTTGCCACGCTGTTCGAATGATCAAGCAATAAAGAATGAAGACCATCGTCAGGAATCTTGCGAAGTTTCTTCTTGGCATGACAACTTGTGAGATTCCAAAGAATATTTGAATGACATTCAACCATGGCGTGTCGATTTCGCGGCCGATGATGAAATCTCTTATTGATCTTTTCACGCAGCAGTACAAAATCAGAATCGTCGTAAATGCTGTCACAAAGGTTATTGCTATCATTGCCCACGTGAATTCATCGAAAGGCATTGCCAACTTGTCGTATTCAGAATAGAATTCGAACTCATCATTTGTCATCAATTCCGTAACTATGTTCTCAAGAGGATAAGTGATGAAGTTGATATCCACAACATTTCGCGATCTAAGAGCAAATAGAAGAGAAATTACTTTCGAGGAAAGTAAACGTAGCTAATAGTTCAGAATTGTTCACATGAATTTCTACGAAAAAATTCTTAAAAACGCCGAAATGCGTCTTCAAAGTGAGTTGAGTTTGAAAGAAACTATCAGGAAGTGTCCTGATTCTCATTTAAATATGCGTCTTCAAAGTGATTTTTGAGGCTTTTTCTCCGAAGAGAAAAAGCCGGTTTGATGTCTGTGTCTGTGTCTGTCCGATAACTATTTTTCTCGAGAACTATGACAGCTAGAGACTTCCGGTTTTCGCTAATCGGTTCGGGTGGTGAGTGAGACCAGTGAGTTCTGAGATGGAGTCGGACGGACATATGGACAAACGGACAGATGGACTGACCTAATCTTAATCCTAATCCTAATCTTAATCCTAATCCTAATCCTAATCTTAATCCTAATCCCAATCCTAATCCTAATCCTAACCCTTGACATATCTCGAGAACGAAGACAGCTAGCGACTTCCGGTTTGGGCCGATGAATTCTGTGCGAGAGGGCCAAACGGATGGACGGACAGACGGACAAAAATGAAAATGACATTCAAGTTACTCTACGGAGAAAAAACCTCAAAGTATTTTCGTTCTTGAACTACTGTCCCACTTGTTTTATTATTTTTTTTGGAAAAACCTTGTTTTTAAAATATCGCTTCCAAGACGCTGCGTCTTCAAAACGTAGGAAGACAGTAGAATTTATTTACAGACTTGGTACTCGCGGTCTTTAAGGCCTGGCTTACCTGGAGAAGCTACTACAACCTCTTTTCCAGATAAGGTTCTGACTTGTCTGTCGTTTGATATATTATAGGACAATACTTAAATTTACATTTTGTTCACATTGAGAGCTGCAATTTCAAGTGTTTCAGCTTTTGGCGTAGTGGTTTCTTCCCGTTACCTAAGTACCTGACTTACCCGTCATCGTTCTCTGTGTAGCGATATCTATCAAAAGCATCGTAACATCCTCTCTTGAAAATTATGTCGGAAATATTGGATGAGTTTTGGAGACTATTTGTTATTGTTGCGTTGTTGAGAACTTGAACAGACTCGATAGAGTAATCTTGGCGGTTTTGAGTATCTCCATCACCCATATCGAATGCTTCAAGGATAGTGCAGCCATGAAGATTTGCCGATTTCTTCATCGAAAATTTATCTGTCTCCCACTTTTGAGTTATTTTGTTGAACTTGTTTAGTTCAATTAGATGAAGCTTTCCACATTTTCCAGGAGAGAACCAAACAAACGTCAGCAGTTTGATGTAATCAGTTTCGTCAACGAGGAAATATTCATATTGGATGATGTCCAGTAAATACGAATTGAACTTATAAACTCTGAGAGGAGTTTCTACAATAATTTTGTTGTTCTTCGCCCTTTCCATGACATCCACTTCGAGAGATTCAATGTCAGTGATTGTTGCGTGTTGACAATAGACGAAAAGCTGAAGCGGTTTGTAGAATTCATTCGTTAAATTTAATTTTTGATTGAACTCCTTGACGAATGAGAAATTATTGAAGGTTAAGAGAGTTGAGCTGTCGAGCAAGATCTTTTCCTTTTCCAGTTGCAAGTTCTTCAGTTGAAATGGCATCGCGTTCTCGTTCAAGTCCTTCAAGACGAATGACATCATCGTGTCCGATTCTCCGCCATAATTGTTGATGAACATTCTCGTTTCCAGTTGGAACAAATGACGAGTAACGTTCTCAAAAGACTTCGACAGGACTTCGAGCGATGTATCCTCATTTAAAATCATTCCTTCGCACAAAACACTTGACAGCAATGAAAAGATGAAATAAATTTTCATTTTGCTTCACAATTTTCTTATTTTCAACTTAGTAACTCGAAGAAATCCTCTGCAATGACAGAAGTGAACGTTACCTTAGCTACTTTCTTGTTAGAAATGTTTCAACTCGGTCGAACATGTAAAATATTTGATACAAGTCTTATCTGCATGAGAAAATATTCAAGGCTTCAACATTTTTCTTTAGTTACAAGTTGTGCGTGTATGATTCTTCGATTTACTGGAAATCAAATTTAAGGTTTTTCATCCAACCCTATTATGATTACTTGTTTCACTCAACCTCAGCTGCGACAAAAGAGTCAATGTCTCATATCATTTATTGATCTTCTTTTCTAAGAATTTTTTTTTGGCCTTGTTCTCACAATCTCGTCAAGTCTTCGAAACACTTTGATATTTTAATATTTATCACCTATTCTTGTAAATCAAAATGAAAAAGAAAAACCTTTTGAGAATTAAATATTTGTGACAAGATTATTTTACATGAGAATCGTTGACGTCGTTTGAGGATTTGTTCGGAAATTACGATGAAGAATATTACAAGCTTCAGCTCTCAAATATTTCGACAAAACTTACAAAAGCTGATTCAATCAATAAAGTCAAGAATCGAATTGAAAAAGTGAAGACATGTTCCCCACACTTCGACAAATCATTTCTCTTTCAATTATCAACACGATTTCAATATTTTATTGATTTTTAAAAGGTCGCTCGATTACATTTGTACAAGAAAATTTAATATTTCTAGTGGAAAGTCATTAAATTAGAATTTACCAAACCACGGCGAACAAATCACGAAGCGAAACGTAATCAAATCAAAGTTCCACTAACTTTTCATGGAAAACTTTTCCTTTCACGTCGCTCGAAACTCCTAAAGCTCACACATTGCCGACGACGAATAATAAATTTGGTTTTAATTAGAATTGAGCAGAATTAGCCTCGGCAAAATGCGACTCACGACAATCGCTTGCAGCTTTGGATTCTTCGGAGACAAAATAATAAATTCGCCAAATTTACGACCCGAAATGTTTATTCTCCAGTTTAATTAGTTTTATTTTCCGAGGCTGCGCTCACTTTTCAGTCGTCGTCGCTGTGACTTCTGATTCAATTAACCCGTGAGAATAAATCGTCGACACGACGCGGGATTATTGAGAGTTATTGCAACTCGAAGAGTCTTCTGGAGCCGGTCCGAGATGAGATAATAATTTTTAATAAATGCAAAGAAGGAAGAATCTTCTTCTTCTTCTAAGAAGTTTGAGTCGTTAAGAAAAATCTATTCGCTGCCTGCTCCACTATCAACGATAAAGCGTTGCGCTCATCTCTCGCCGCCAACCAACACCCATTTGGATAAATTCGCTTTTAATATCTGAGCATAAATATTCAGATGAGCATAAACATGGAAAATGGAAAAATGTTTATTAAAACACAACTTTTTCCATTCTGTCCTGCATTTTCGTCCGACTTACTTATTATCGCTGTTGGCGAAACTTTTCTTCCCCTATAATCTCTCTCTCTCTCTCTCTTCCTACCCAACGTGAATTACTTTTCCTTCTGCTTCCTCTCTCACTCGGCGGCTGATGATCGTTCCTTCCAATCTTCTTATGCAATTTCCGAGGAAAATATTTTATTAGAATTTGTAGATTTTGTTTTTTCTTCTTCTCGCGCGCTCGCTTACGAACGTCCCCAATTTGCGATTAAATTCCTTCTCCACCAAGAGAGCTTAAGTGGAATGTTGCACAAATTAGCATTTACCGCTGCATCGCTTCTTGCGCCTGGATGTTATCCCATTACCTTAATGTCCCATTCATTACCAACCAACCCATTTTCATTAGTTTTTCTTCTTCTCGAATGGCGAATGGCGAATCTTAAGGAAATTGGGAAATACAAACCGAATATTTACGATGCTGCGCTTCCTTTACGCGTTAGACGACTTCGCGGGGCAAATTATTTAAAGGGAAACCTCTCAAAAGATGCCGACGACAATAAATTCATTAGATCTATGTGATAACTTGAACTTTGAATGCATTCTCCTTTGTCCCTCGACTCGACTGAGAATTTTCGCTAATTAATTGCCCACAAGCTTTAAAATTTGTGAATTATTTTATGAGTTTTATGATAAATTCTCTGGCAAAATGAAATATTCACGATCAAGCAAACCAAAGCAGCAGCAGCAGAACTTGCTCAGTTAATTTGAATTTAGTCTTCTCGAGACCGATTCCCGTGTGGCAAAGCATTTAGTTGAATCACAATAATTAGTCGTCATTACACGCAAATGAGTTTTCTGCGAGGACTTATCGCTTGCTTCGCTGAAGCGATGAACGGAAGAAAACTTTTCCAAATAAAAAACATTTTTTTGAGCACCTCGAAATGGCCACGACGGTCCTTAAGTTGTGGTCATGCATTATGCAGTTGCTCTCCGTAATTTTCTCTCAATTACCTTCGATAAAAATCCGTCCCCTTCCTTCTAACGCTGTAAACTCACAAAGGAACATTAAAGAAGAAAATGTTTATTCAGAAAATGCGGCCGCAGAGCAATAAACGAGTGGAAGAGTTCATTCTTATCGCATTAACGAACTTCATGAATTTCTAAAATATGTTCAACTTAACTTCGGGCTAGCTCATTAAATAAAGTCGCGAGATTAGTTAAAGAACAATTCAGATTTTGTTCTTCTGAAGAATGAAAATTAGTTGAAGTCTTGTGATCAGAAGAGAATTTAATTTGTCTCGAAATCAAATCAGATGTTCAGCCGAAATCTCTTGCAGTTTTTAATAAGCTCGTTGGAAGAGCGCGAAAGTCTTAACAAAAGACTTTAGGAGGGCGGAGGTTCGAATCCTCAACAAACCAAGTAGGAAAAGAGAATCCTAATAACAAACTGGAATTTATCCCTTGATTTTTTTTTTAATTTCAATCTGAAAAAATAAATTTAATTTATTTCTAAAACAAACAATAAAAATAATTTCATTTTCAATTTTATTTTTTCGTGAAAATAATTCAAATTATGATGCAATGCTTCATTAATTTTTCGTTTTTCTAGTAAGCGGCTGTTCTGGCTCCATCTCATACTCGATCTCGACTCGAGCTTTCCTTGGTTTCTTCTTCTTGTCAGCTGATTTACTTTGCAATTTAACAAACTCTCCACTTGTTGATCCTGATTTGTCGGTGAGCATTTTCGATGGCGCTTCCTGTGAATTCCATTTAAATTAGTTTACTGAATGAAAGCAAAATTATGAAACTTACCTCAACATCAGATTCATCGGACGATTCAAAATCACTATCAACTTCGACTTGTTCTTTCTCCCCAGACTCACTCTCAGCATCTGACTCGTCATCGTCGCTGTCAGCTTCAACGAAAGTGTCGATTTCACGATCGAGTTCCTCACGCAAATCATCTTCAATTTCCATCTCGCGCTCGTTTTCTGATTCTTCCTCTCGCTCGCTTTCGTCATCTTCGATTGTCTCAGCTCCAAGCGCCTTCTCGAATGCTTTTTGATTAAAGTTGTAGATGTCTTCGTAAGTTCCTTTCTGCAGTCGTTCCATCAGTTGTTTCTCTATTGAGTTTTCAATCTTGGCAGCGATAAGTGCTTTCTGTTCTCGTCGTTGCTCACGACGTTCGATTTTCGTGCTAAGCGGCACAAGAAGTTTTGTTCTTCTAAGTTTCAGTTTACGCATACGAATCAAGTACTGAGTGATCTTAAGATATCTCTGCTTGCACTTCAATCTGATGAAACGGTTCCAATACAACAAATTCTCGTTGATTTGATGAACAGCCTTGTCGAAGTTCCGGCTAAGTTTAATCTTCTCCCAAGTCTTGCTTGGAAAAGCAAATCGTTCGGCGGTCTTCATGTACAAGTAGATAATTCCGTTTTCTTCTCTGATTGTGGCGTATTGACTGTTGGCGAGTGGACACGATGCTCTTGAGCACAATCCCGTGAGATTATATTCATTTCGGCAGAAGTTTTGAGTTTTCGATGCTGAACTGCAAAGGCAAAAATAAAAAAATGATAAATTTACTTGAACTTCACTCTCAAGCAAATGATTTCAACTCACGGCACTTTGTATGAGCAGAAGCTTTTATTAATTATGCTCCAAACTACTTCGTCGTGCTGCATTCTGTGTTAATTTCACTTTATTCCGATAATTCCTGAACTCAAACGTTTTGTTATGTTTCACGTGTTGGTTTGAGTCTCCGCTAAATTTTGCGTCTCAACTGAATTACAAAAACAAAATGCGCGCAATTTTCAAAATATTTCAGAAATTTTTTGAATGTACGGCTACTGATTGATAAGAGCAGTTTGATGACGACTATAGAAATTGGTTTGCTAATTCCTTTATCAAAAATAAAATAAACTTTGAAAAAAAACGGTTTTCTCTTGAAATTAAGTTTGTTGAGGATTCGAACCTCTGCCCTTAAAAGTCTTTTGTTAAGACGTTCACGCTCTTCCAATGAGCTTATTAAAAACTGTAAGAGATTTCGGCTGAACATCTCATTGCTTCAATTCGACACAAATTAAATTTCATTCTTCAGAAGAACAAAATCTGAACTGTTCTTTAACTAATCTCGTGACTTTATTTAATGAGCTAGCCCGAAGTTAAGTTGAACATATTTTAGAAATTCATGAAGTTCGTTAATGCGATAAGAATGAACTCTTCCACTCGTTTATTGCTCTGCCGCCGCATTTTCTGAATAAACATTTTCTTCTTTAATGTTCCTTTGTGAGTTTACAGCGTTAGAAGGAAGGGGGCGGATTTTTATCGAAGGTAATTGAGAGAAAATTTCGGAGAGCAACTGCATAATGCATGACCACAACTTAAGGACCGTCGTGGCCATTTCGAGGTGCTCAAAAAATGTTTTTTATTTGGAAAAGTTTTCTTCCGTTCATCGTTTCAGCGAAGCAAGCGATAAGTCCTCGCAGAAAACTCATTTGCGTGTAATGACGACTAATTATTGTGATTCAACTAAATGCTTTGCCACACGGGAATCGTTCTCGAGAAGACTAAATTCAAATTAACTGAGCAAGTTCTGCTGCTTTGGTTTGCTTGATCGTGAATATTTCATTTTGCCAGAGAATTTATCATAAAACTCATAAAATAATTCACAAATTTTAAAGCTTGTGGGCAATTAATTAGCGAAGATTCTCAGTCGAGTCGAGGGACAAAGGAGAATGCATTCAAAGTTAAAGTTATCACATAGATCTAATGAATTTATTGTCGTCGGCATCTTTTGAGAGGTTTCCCTTTAAATAATTTGCCCCGCGAAGTCGTCTAACGCGTAAAGGAAGCGCAGCATCGTAAATATTCGGTTTGTATTTCCCAATTTTCTTAAGATTCCCATTCGCCATTCGAGAAGAAGAAAAACTAATGAAAATGGGTTGGTTGGTAATGAATGGGACATTAAGGTAATGGGATAACATCCAGGCGCAAGAAGCGATGCAGCGGTAAATGCTAATTTGTGCAACATTCCACTTAAGCTCTCTTGGTGGAGAAGGAATTTAATCGCAAATTGGGGATGTTCGTAAGCGAGCGCGCGAGAAGGAAAAAAAACAAAATCTACAAATTCTAATAAAATATTTTCCTCGGAAATTGCATAAGAAGATTGGAAGGAACGATCATCAGCCGCCGAGTGAGAGAGGAAGCAGAAGGAAAAGTAATTCACGTTGGTAGGAAGAGAGAGAGAGAGATTATGGAGGAAAGAAAAGTTTCGCCAACAGCGATAATAAGTAAGTCGGACGAAAATGCAGGACAGAATGGAAAAAGTTGTGTTTTAATAAACATTTTTCCATTTTCCATGTTTATGCTCATCTGAATATTTATGCTCAGATATTAAAAGCGAATTTATCCAAATGGGTGTTGGTTGGCGGCGAGAGATGAGCGCAACGCTTTATCGTTGATAGTGGAGCAGGCAGCGAATAGATTTTTCTTAACGACTCAAACTTCTTAGAAGAAGAAGAAGATTCTTCCTTCTTTGCATTTATTAAAAATTATTATCTCATCTCGGACCGGCTCCAGAAGACTCTTCGAGTTGCAATAACTCTCAATAATCCCGCGTCGTGTCGACGATTTATTCTCACGGGTTAATTGAATCAGAAGTCACAGCGACGACGACTGAAAAGTGAGCGCAGCCTCGGAAAATAAAACTAATTAAACTGGAGAATAAACATTTCGGGTCGTAAATTTGGCGAATTTATTATTTTGTCTCCGAAGAATCCAAAGCTGCAAGCGATTGTCGTGAGTCGCATTTTGCCGAGGCTAATTCTGCTCAATTCTAATTAAAACCAAATTTATTATTCGTCGACGACAATATGTGAGCTTTAGGAGTTTCGAGCGACGTGAAAGGAAAAGTTTTCCATGAAAAGTTAGCGGAACTTTGATTTGATTACGTTTCGCTTCGTGATTTGATCGTCGTGGTTTAGTAAATTCTAATTTATTGACTTTCGTGTAAAATTATTAAATTTTCTTTATTTTTTGAAAATCTAATTGGAGAGGGACCTTTTAATAATCAATAAAATGTTGAATGTGTAACTAATTAGAAGAGAATTGACATGTCGAATTGTGGGAAACATTTCTTCACTTTTTCAATTCGATCCTTGACTTTATTGATTGAATCAACTTTTGTAAGTTTTGTCAAAATATTTTGGAGCTGAAGCTTGAGCTATTTGTCATCGTAATTTACGAACAAACCCTCAGCGATGTCAATGATTCTCATGTAAAATATTCCTGTCTCAAAAATATCGAACAAATCTTCAGATTTTCTTTAGTCGCTCGCTCGTGTCATTCGAGTCCAATTATTGAAATGTCAAATTGTTTCAAAGATTCCACGAGATTGTAAGAACTAGGCTCGAAGTAAAATTTCTCAGAAAAGAAGATCAATATAAAAAACGAAACATTGACAATTTTGTCGACCGAAGATTGAGTTCGTCGATACCTTCGAAAGTTGACGAGGTGCAGCTGACAAGCTTCGGTTTATGTTCGTGAAATCGTTTGTGGATCGAATGTCAATAGTTTTTCTAACATCAGAAAAAAGCTTCAGTTTTGTTTGAGGTGTTGAGTGAAAGAGTTAAAATGAAAACTTTTCTTTTAATATTTTTGTGTGCCAGTGCTGTTTGTCAATTACCCAGCATCTCGGAGTCAAAGAATTCTTTGCCTTTGGCTTTTGAGAACGTAACAAATCATTTGTTTCGATTGGAAACGCAAATGTTCATCAAGAATTATGGAGTCGACAGCGAAACGATGACGTGGCTGATGCTCGACAAATTGAACGAGAAGGGAATGCCATTCAGACTCCAGAACCTTGAGATTAACAACAAGTCAATTGAACACAACTCCTCAGCTCTCATCACCTTCAATTCATTTGAGGATCTTCGCGATTTCAACAGAAAACTGATCCTGACAAACGATTACTATCGACCACTGCAACTCTTCGTTTATTGTGAAGGCGCAAGCATAAAGGACCTCGACTCTTTGCCTCAAGATGTTAGCAAAAATTCAGCACCTTTTATGGGTTTCAATGATCCCAATAGGTTAAAAATTTCGGATGAAATACTTAAGACGCTTGTTATCACTCGAACCGACTTAATGGACATCATCCAATATGAATACTTTCTGATCGACGAAGACAAGTTTTTGAAGCTTTTGACCTTTCTTTGGTATTCGCCAGGACATTGTGGCGAACTGAATTTGGTGGAAGTCAACAAATTCAACAAACAAACGAAAAAATGGGAAAACGACAAATTCGTCTACGAAAAGTTGAGAAACTTTCACAATTGCGAAATAAAATTCTTTGACCCAACATTATATGAATCGAATTTTGCTGCAGCGTTCATAGAAATATTGAGTGGACATTTGAACTATCAGTTTAAGTTTTGGGACAATTACACGAATTTTTTTGAAGAAATGGAAGCTGCTGATTCATTGGTGATTCTAGATGGCTTCGCGATTAGAGGTTGTCACAATAATTTTGACAGTACATATCCAATGTGAGGCTAACTTAATAATTTGTTAACAAAATTTTACTTTATTTCTATTCAGAATGGATTCTATTCTGACACCAAATTTTCTGACATTTCCTGTTGAGTACAAAGTTGATCGGATGGCAGTTCCACCAGGTGCAAAATATTCTGAATACGAAAAGCTCGTGATGCCGTTTGACCTCTTTACTTGGGCTTTGATTGCGTCAACGTTTCTGGCTTCATTTGCGACGATTGTGATTTTGTATTTCGTCCAACGATCGACAAAAGATTTCATCATCGGGCCAAACGTCACAACACCAACTCTGAACGTCATTCAGATCTTTTTCGGAATCTCACAAGTCGTTGTGCCTCATAGAAACTTTGCGAGATACTTGACAATGTTGTTCATCATGTTTTGCTTGATCATCAGAACTGCTTGGCAAGGCAAAATGTACGAGTTCATGACAAAAGATGTTTTCAAACCAGAACTTCAGACACTCGAAGAAATGTTGGAGCATGATTGCACTTTCTACACGGATATAAAATTTAAATTCAAATATCCGGAATCGCCAATTGCAAAAAGGTAAAATTATCTTTCAATCACAAATTTTCAAAACTGTTCCATTGACTCTAAAATTTAGGCACAGTACTTCGCAGACCAGATTGACAATGTTTACAGCTGGTGGTGGTATAACAAGTCTCAGGGATGACATCTTCGACCCAAGCTTCAAAGGAGTTATTGTGTCTGATATTCGTTATGAATATTTCTTTGCATCCGAAACAGACAAACCATTCCAGGAAAGATTAAGAAAAGAAATTATAAATGTTGAAATGTGCGGAATGATGTTTCCCCGACATCATCATTTTGTGGGAATCTTTGATGGAATGTCTCTGCGACTTTTCGAATCAGGAATCGCGACTTACGAAATTAATAGTATTCATCAATTTGTAAGGGTATACGAGAAAATCGAAATAGAATCATCACAAGTTTCGGTGATACAATCTCGATTATACAGACGAGAGGAAGACGAAGGACCTACAAAACTAGACATGTTCAAACTTGAACCTGGATTTGTGATCTGGCTGGCGAGCTTGACTTTCACATTCGTTGCGTTCGCCTTAGAATGGTTGAGTACTCTGAAAGATTACATCGTGTTCAAATACATTTTTGGAGCTCTTTTTCAAATGCAGAAATGTTCACAGTGGCCAATTAAAACATCCGAGAAATCAACAAACAAACGAGAAATGGAAATGAGAGAAGAAAATTTTGAAAGAATTAGAATTCAGATCGAAAAGAAGTTTTATAATCGCGAGGAGCTGATTTAAAATCAGTGTCGCAGTGGTGACAAGAATGTTAAAAGAAATGTCAATTAGTTTATCAGTTTCCAGATAAGCTTAGATTGCACCAAAGAATTTTTTCCGAATGCAGATTGGCACTGAAATAATTGTCTGCACTTCAAAATTTATTAAATCCTCATTCATTGACTTTCCTCTAAAAATGTTAAATTTTTTGAAAATGTAATTCGAGATCGTTTAATAATCAATAAAATGTTGATTTCGTAAACATAATTAGAAGAGAAATGGCGTGTGTGGGAAACATGTTCGATCCTTAACTTTATTGATTGAATCAGCTGTTGTAAGTTTTGTCGAATTATTTGAGACTTGAAGCCTTGAGGTAATTTTTTTCCGAATGTTAATTCGACAACGACGCAAACGATTCTCATGTAAAATGTTCCTGTCTCATAAATATCGAACAAATCTTCAGATTTTCTTTAGTCGCTCGCTCGTGTCATTTTATTCAAATTATTGAAATGTCAAATTGCTTCAAAGATTTAACGAGATTGTGAAAACAAGGCTCGAGGTAAAATTTCTCAGAAAAGAAGATCAATATGACACGAGAATGTCCGAAGACTGAGTTCGTCGATACCTTCGATAGTAAAGGAGGTGCAGCTGAATCACTTCGGTTAAGGTTCGTGAAATCAATTTAAGATCGAATGACAATAATTTTTCTAAAAAACTTTCAGTTTTGTCTGAGCTGTTGAGTGAAATAGTTAAAATGAAAACTTTTCCTTTAATACTTTTGAGTGCTAGTGCTGTTTGCCAATTACTCAGCATCTCTGAGTCAGAGAATTCATTGCCTTTGGCTTTTGAGAACGTAACAATTCATTTATTTCGATTGGAAACGCAAATGTTCATCAAAAATTTTGGAGTCGACTGCGAAACGATGACGTGGCTGATGCTCGACAACTTGAACAAGAATGGAAAGCCGTTCAGACTGCAGAACCTTGAGATTAACAACAACACAATTGAACACAACTTCTCAGCTCTCATCACGTTCGATTCATTTGAGGATCTTCGTGATTTCAACAGAAAACTGATCCTGACAAACGAATACTATCGACCACTGCAACTCTTCGTTTATTGTGAAGGCGCAATCATAAAGGACCTCGAGTCTTTGCCTCAAGATGTTAGCAAAAATTCAGGCCTGTTTTATGGTTTCCAAATTCCCCATGCAGATCAAGGTCAATTAGATGAATATTTATTTCGTGATGCAGTTTTCACTCGAACCGACTTAATGGACATCATCCAATACGAATACTTTCTGATCGACGAAGACAAATTTGTGAAGCTTCTGACCTTTCTTTGGTATTCGCCGGGACTTTGTGGCAAATTGAATTTGGTGGAAGTCAACAGGTTCAATAAACAAACGAAAAAATGGGAAAACGATAATTTCGTCTACGAAAAGTTGAGAAACTTCCACAATTGCGAAATTAAATTCTATGACCCACCAACAACAGATACGAATTTTCCTGCAACGATTATGAAAATATCGAGCGGACATCTGAATTATCGGTTAAAGCTTTGGGTGGATTACACAATTTTGTTTCAGGATACGGTCGCTGCTGGTTCATTGGTGTTTCTGGAAGGCATCGTGTTTAGAGGTTGTCTCAATGCTTTCGACAGAACTTTTCCATTGTGAGAATAACTTAATTTATTATTAACAAAATTTTACTCAACTTTTTGTAGCGTGGGTCATAATCGGACACCAAATTTTCTGACATTTCCTGTTGAGTACAACGATCAGAGAATTGCAGTTCCACCAGGTGCAAAGTATTCTGAATACGAAAAACTTGTCATGCCGTTTGACCTCTTCACTTGGGCTTTGATTGCATCAACGTTTCTGGCTTCATTTGCGACGATCCTGATTTTGTACTTCGTCCAACGATCGACAAGAGATTTCATCATTGGCGAAAATATTACGACACCAACTCTGAACGTCATTCAGATCTTTTTCGGAATTTCACAAGTCACTGTGCCTCAAAGGAACTTTGCGAGATATTTGACAATGTTGTTCATCATGTTTTGCTTGATCATCAGAACCGCTTGGCAAGGCAAAATGTACGAGTTCATGACAAAAGATGTTTTCAAACCAGAACTTCAAACACTCGATGAAATGATGGAGCATGATTGCACTTTCTTCACGGATGAGTTTTTTAGAATAAAACACCCGGAGTCACCAATTGCGAAAAGGTAAAATTATCTTTCAATCACAAATTTTTCACAAATCTAAAATTTTTAGGCACAGTACTTCGCCGACCTTATATTCAGATTATAAACTTGGTAATCTCCTAGAAGACATCTTCGAGCCAAGCTTCAAAGGAGTTATTGTGTCAGATATTCGATTAGAATATTTCTTGGCATGGTCCACTGACAAACCATTCCAGGAGAGATTGAGAAAAGAAATTATAAATGTTGAAATGTGCGGAATGATGTTTCCCCGTCATCATCATTTTGTGGGAATCTTCGATGAAATAACTCTGCGACTATTCGAATCAGGAATCACTTCTTACGAAATTAATAGCGTTAGTCAGTTTGTAAAACAATTCGAGAAATACGAAATAATAGAATTGAGAGTTTCGGTAATACAATCTCGAATGGCCAAACGCGAGGAAGACGAAGGACCTACAAAACTAGACATGTTCAAGCTTGAGCCTGGATTCGTGATCTGGTTGGCGAGCTTGACTTTCACATTCGTTGCGTTCGCTTTAGAATGGTTGAATACTCTGAAAGATTACATTGTGTTCAAATACATTTTTGGAGCTTTTTTCCAAATGCAGAAATGTTCTCAGTGGCCAATTAAAACATCCGAGGAACCAACAAACAAACGAGAAATGGAAATGAGAGAAGAAAATTTTGAAAGAATTAGAATTCAGATCGAAAAGAAATTTTATAATCGCGAGGAGCTGATTTAAAATCAGTGTCGCAGTGGTGATAAGAATATTAGAAGCAAATTATGTCAATTTGGGAATTTTTATCAGTATCCAGATGAGCTTAGATTGCACAAAAAAAATTTTTACGAATGCAGATTGGCACTAGACATTAAAATACTTTTTCTGGAATAATTGTCTGCACTTCAAACTTTAGTAAATTTTCAATTTTCTTTTACAAATGTAATCGAGAGACCTTTAATTAATCAATAAAATGTTGAATTCGTGTTGATAATTGAAAGAGAAAGAACTTGTCGAAGTGTGGAGAACATTTCTTCACTTTTTCAATTCGATCCTGGACTTTATTGATTGAATAAACTTTTGTAAGTTTTGTCGAAATATTTTAGAGCTGAAACTTGAACTATTTGTCATTGTAATTTACGAACAAACCCTTAAGCACGCCATCGATTCTCATGTAAAATATTCTTGTCTCATGAATGCTTATCAAGCCTCAAAATATTTATTTCTCAAAAGGTTTTTCTCATTCCTAATTGCAATCATTTTGATCTACAAGACTAGGTGCGACGGTCAGTTGCGTGGGACAATTGTTGCGTCGTTCGACTGTAAATATTTAAATGTCAAAATATTGAAAGATTTAGCGAGATTATGAGAACAAGGCCCAAAATAAAACTTCTTAGAAAAGAAGATCAATATATGAAAGAAAACATTGATTCCCTTGTCGCAACTGAGGTTGAGTGAAACAAGTGACAGAAGCAGCTTGTAACGATCCCTCTGTAGGGTTTTTTTTTTCGTTAGTCTGGTTACAGGGGATGGGACTTTATTGGGTTAACTGATCTGAGATGGATCCAATGGAGCTTGGATTTTCTGGGATTTATTGCTTTGTCGTGACCAACTGATCATTTCATGTAAACACGTCACATTCGAAATGTCAAAAGGAATAAAGTTTCACTTGGCGCTAGTCGAATATGGGCTCATATCTGGTCAGCTCTGGGATCTAAGCATTCGTTTGAGCACGTTGAACATTTAAAGAAGTGTCAGCGGGAATGTTCAAAAAAAATGAATAAATCGAAATAGTTTGAAAATTTTGTAAAGTTTTCTAAACCATTAAAAGATCTAATGAGCTAGCGAAAATTCAAAAAATCCTTTTTCTATTTTCAATCTCCATCGAGAGGTGAAGCGATGAATTTGCTAGCTCATCGTTTTTACGAGGTATTTCAATCAAATAGAGACTTCGGACCACGAACCACGGACAAAGCGACCATAATTGGGATTCCCATTTGGATGAAAAACCCTAAAAATTGATTACCAATAAATCGAAGAATCATACACGCACAATTTGTAACTAAAGAAAAATGTTGAAGTTTTGAATATTTTCTCATGCAGATAAGACTTGTTTCAATGTTTTCCATGTTAGACCGAGTTAAAACATTTCTCAACAAGTTATTATCTCAGGTAGCGTTCACTTCTGTCATTGCAAAGGAAAACTTCGAATAAATACGTTGAAAATAAGAAAATTGTGAAGGAAAATGAAAATTTATTTCATCTTTTCATTGCTATTAAGTGCTTTGTGCGAAGGAATGATTTTAAATGTGGATCCATCGCTCGACGTCATGTCGAAGGCTTTTGAGAACGTTACTCGTCATTTGTTCCAACTGGAGACGAGAATGTTCATCAACAATTATGGAATAGACTCGGACACGATTACGTCACTCGTCTTGAAGGATTTGAACGAGAACGCGATGCCATTTCAACTGAAAAACTTGCAAATGGAAATGGAAAAGATCTTGCTCGACAGCTCAACTCTCTTAACCTTCAACAATTTCTCATTCGTCAAAGAATTCAACCAAAAATTAAAGCTGACCAATGAATTCTTCAAACCGCTTCAACTTTTCGTCTATTGTCAACACGCAACAATCTCTGACATTGAATCTCTCGAGTTGAATGTCATAGAAAGGGCCAAAAGCAACGAAATTACCTTGAATTCTAATCTCGGAGTTTATAAATTCAATTCATATTTGGTGGACGTCATCCAATACGAATATTTTCTCGTTGACGAAACAAACCTCATCAAGCTTCTGACGTTTGTTTGGTTCTCTCCTGGAAAATGTGGAAAGCTTCAACTGACTGAAGTCAACAAGTTCAACAAAAAAACTCAAAAGTGGGAGACGGACAAATTCTCGATGAAAAAATCAGCAAACCTTCATGGCTGCACTATCATTGAAGCATTCATTATGACTGATATTCATACAACTAACCAACTTGATGATTTCCTTACCTCTCAAATTCTCTACAACGCAACAGTAGAATTTAAACCTTTTGTCAATATATCCGACATATCTTTCGAGAGAGGATGTTACGATGCTTATGGTAGATATCGCATCACACAGAACAATGACGGGTAAGTTAGACTTAAAGTAACGGAGGGGCTACAACTACGCCAAAGGCACTTGAAATTCCACTTAATCGTAATTAAACTTGAATCTGTAAGATATAACGTGTACAAAAAGGTAATTAGAGCAATGTTCTTGGGATATTTTACTCACAGTTAACAAAGTTTAAAATCAGAGTGTGATCATTTTACCAGGTATTCTAAGTGTGAAACAAAATGTAAATTTGGGAATTGTTCCAAATCCGCCCCCCACCGCAATTCCCAAAGCATGAGAGCGTGCTCTCCTCTAGGTACCGACAAGGCAGAAACATTATCTGGAAAAGAGGTTGTAGTAGCTTTTCAAGGAACAAGGAAAGGCCCTTAAAACTGCGAGTACCAAGTCTGTGAATAAATCCTAGACCACTTAAAGTAACCGAAGTTTTTCATGTCAACATGCCTGGGCTCTTAGCTGCGTTTATCTTTTACAAAAGTAATTTCTCTTCTATTTTCTCTTAGATCGGGAAAAGGTGTTGATGTCGATTTCATCACTTATCCTCTTGAGAACATAAATTTGCGATTGGCGACAGATGAAAAGTTCGAATTCTATTCTGAATACGACAAGTTGGTGATGCCTTTTGATGAATTCACGTGGGCAATGATAGCGCTGACATTTGTGACAGCATTCACGACGATTCTGATCTTGTACTGCTGCGTGAAAAAATCAATAAGAGATTTCATCATCGGCCGCGAAATCGACACACCATGGTTGAATGTCATTCAAATATTCTTTGGAATCTCACAAGTCGTCATGCCAAGAAGAAACTTCGCAAGATTTCTGACGATGGTGTTCATTCTTTATTGCTTGATCATTCGAACAGCCTGGCAAGGAAAAACATTCGAGTTCATGCAGAAAGATATCGAGAAACCGATTGAACACACGATCGACGGATTGATCGAGAAAGGATACACTTTCGTGATGGAGGACAACTATAAAGAAAAGTTTCCGGAATCAGAAATTTCCAAAAGGTAAATTTTTTATTGTACTCAGAAACCTTCTTACAAGTGGCTAGCGTCTGGAAACAGTACTTAAAATTAATTTTAATATTTTTTTAGAGGTAAAGTTGAGTCAATAATGAGTTATAAAGGAGAAAAGATAGTCCTTCAGGTAAACCCTTGTGACCTCCACTTAATGCTTGATACAACGAAAGATAAAACAGAAATGATTAAGTCGGAAAAAGATTTTCTCAAAGGACTCGTTAAGGATTATTCGCACATGAAAATCTGTGGACTCAAATTTCCACGCCATCATTATTTGTTCGAAACGATTGATCACAAAATGAAACAGCATTTCGTTGGAGGAATCGTCATGCATCCAAAGTTTGGAAGCTCATGCGGCAGTTTACCTTGGCCGGAGCTAACACAAAAACTATTTGCAGTCTACGATGAACCAAAAATTTTGACTTTGAACAAGCTTGAACCTGGATTTGTCATTTGGACTTCAAGCTTGTTGTTTGCAGTTGCTGCGTTCATCTACGAATGGATTACAGTTTTGAAAGACTTTCTCGTCATGAGATACATTCTGCAGGCATTTTACTCATCACGACATTAGACCGCACAATTCTCGACGAGAGAACTTGAAGGTTCTGTTTGAAAATGTTTTAAATTCAATGTTAAATGTGAATAAAATTTGAGAGTTTCAAAAATAAAGTTTAAAGTAGAAGGATTTACATTGGAATGGTTGAATACTCTGAAAGATTACATGGTGTTCAAATACATTTTCGGAGCTTTTTCCAAAATCAGATTGGCACTGGACACTAAACGACTTTTTCTGAAATATTTGTCTGCGCCTCAAATTTTAGTAAATTCTCAATTATTGACTCTCCGCTAACAGATTAAATTTTCTTTATTTGCTTTTTAAAAAAACTGTAACGCAAACTGTTAAAATGCAATCAGCGAGAGACTTTTCCAAATCAAATTTTACTTTCACGTTTTGATCCCGATTGGAAATGAATTTATTGTTAATTAAGAGGAAAAGTTTTCAGTTCGTTCGTTGCAGTTGTTGTCGCTCGAACAGGACAATTATTGTTTATTTAGCAGAGCTTTCCGTGTAATTGTTATTTTAAATGTCAGTTGAACTTGCGATTTCTGCAGATGAGAAAATCTTTCGCGGAGTTTCATTTGTTAATTCGAAATTACGGCAGCTCCGAGAGATTAAAACTTTTTCCGAGATCATGAATTACACTTGGAGTTTAATTTCATGCACATTCACATTCACATTCGTTGGCTCTTAACGAAAACTGTTTTTCTTATTATTCGCTCGGTTGTCGGTTCGAGGAAATCTGCAATTAAATGAAAATCTACGACAAAAGATTTCGGGAAACGAGAGAACAAGGAATTATCTCTCGAATTAAGTTAATTCACATGCGAGGTAGTTTGTTGTTTGTTTGAGTTCACTTTTGAAACTTCAAAAGCAGACGAAAGCAACGAAAATGATGACGCAACGATGCTTTGAGTAATTTTCCATTGAATTATCCTTTCACTGGCAATCGACTATCGACTCACTTATCCTCGCTTCATCTCATCTTTCGATTACTTCAAGAACATAAACACAATTAGGAATTGATCGGAAAACTGCTGCTTCGTGATATTCATCGGCAGTGATATGCGATATAAGAGCGAAGCAACTCAATGCATTAGAATCACTTCCATTAAGCGCTCATTCCATTTCCCGAAGAACTCTTCTTCTCTTCTTCGAGCTGAACGAAGAAAACCTTTTCGAATAGTTTATGTGACTGAAAATATATTTTCAATACTTTTTTGTTATCATCATAAAGTTTGATAAGAGAAGAGAGAAGTCATCCCTTCGATGTTGAATGCACACGACGACGATGGCGATGGGAGATTTGTATGGACTGGACAGTCGAGGTATTATCATAAGTTTCGAGCTGTAATTCACGTAATAATTCTTAACTGGATAAATTCGCTTCTTCTTTCGTTCGTTCAGCTCTCGTGTCCAATATCAATAAAATCTCATTTCATTCTCCCTTCCTTTCCTTTTCTCCGAATATTGAAGCTTTGTGGACTTTTCCAATATTGTTCATGACCTGAACCTGCTGAACAAGATTCATAAAGAACGAAAATCACTTTCATAAATTTATGTTTTGCGACCGATAGATCGATTTACCTGATTCGCTATCTCAAGTTAGTTCTCTCTCCTGGAAGAGTTTTCTTTAGGTCGAACGAACAACAAGTCGATCAAGAAATTACAAATTTATTTATTTCGAATATTGCCGAAGGACATTTCAACATTCGTTTGATTTATCATATCTTTTGTGGTTGTGCATGCGACACTTTTATAATGAAAAGAAATGGAAAACTGAGAAAGATTTTTTTCTTCTTTTTGTTCCAATGGGAAACGAAAATCTCATAATTCAAACGAGAAATTGAAAAATCTTCCTCTCTGCCCATTTGTGTGTTTCCGAATGCGAAGGTGAGCGCTGTGCAAGTGTGTCTGCAGTGCTTTGTGCTTCTCTTGTCCAATGAATGGAAAATCTGAAGCCGGATTACGAGAAAAATCAGAGATTTCTGTTGTTGCTTGTTCTGCAATTGCTGAATGTGAATCGGAAGAGCTTTCTGCTGTGTTCTCTTCTCTTTCAAGAATATTCACTTATCCTCTGCTGTATTTATTAATTCCATTATTTTGCGCAATTTATTTCGCTCCGAACACTGAAAACTTTCGAGAGCAACAAAAAACCTAAAATAATTAAATAAATCTTCGGCAAAAGTCTGCAAATATCACACGAAACATTTTTCTGCATATGAATAGCCTTTCGAGCAATTTATGAGTCTCCAACTCCGCTCGCAGCAAATACCTGCAGACGGAAAATCTTTACAAAACCTTTTTTTGTTTTTACACTTTGCAGGTGGCAAAGAATTTTATTTTATTTTATTTTGTGGTTTTAGAAAATCCCGCGAAAAAGAATTTATTTTGAAAATATTTTAAATGTTAAACTCGTTTGATCGAAGTTGTCTCCCATCCTCTCCAGAACGTTGCTGGCTTCTCACTCTGTTCATGTGAATCGATGTCCTTTGCTTCCTCTTTCTTTAAATGTGCATTCAAGTAGATGTGGATCCTCATCGACGTTATTGACTTCATTTGATGATTGCAAGTCGGGCACTTGTAACATTTTGGTCCAATGTGAATTTTCTTGTGTTCGTTCAGTTCTTTTTGAGTCTCAAACCTTTGACGACATCTAACGATGCTACAACCAAAAGTCTTCTCTTCTGAATGAAACTTCTTCATGTGATTCTTCAAATTATTTTGAATCATCGACTTCTTACAGATTGGACACGAATCCTTCAAATGAATCAACATGTGTCCTCTCAGTTTGAACTTGTTTTTGAATATCTTTGAACACAAATCACATTGAACTTGATCAATCTCATGCTTTGAATTCTTATGAGAATTTAGACTTTTCTTGTTTAAGTAAACTTTGTCACAAGCATCGCATTCGAACTTTACTTTTGACGAATGCTCCTCAATGTGACTCTTCAGACGATACTTGGCCAACATTCGCTGACAAATCGGACAAGGAACTTTGAGATGAGTTTGAGCGTGTTGTTGAAGATTCGCCTTTAATTTAAATATTTGACCACAAACATCGCAACTGAAATTGATTTTGTTATGTAACATTTGTTCATGACGCTTCAAATTATTTTTATTTAGAAACGAACTTTGACAAGATTTGCAGTCAAACTTTATTTCAGGCTCCGACACGAAATGTCCGTGGCGTTGATTCTGTTGATGATTTTTCATTTGGAAATTATTTGCGAACTTCTTATCACAAGTTTCGCACGAAAAGAGTTTCTCGTGAGTCTTGACATGAAATCTTAAACTGTCTTTTCTTGAAGTCACAAACTCGCATCGAGGGCAGCTCCAATTTGAGTCAAAGTAATGAGCTCTAACGATATGTTGATGTTTACAATTCTTACATTTAAAGTTGAGATCGCAGAAACAACATTTTGTGATTTTATCTGATTTGCTTATCAAATCGCATTCTTCACATTTTTGATTTAATTTTATTTTTCCCTTCATCTCTGGATCTGCTGGCAACTCCAAATTTTGCTCAGAATAATTATTCATCTTTGAGTCGAAGTTAACTGTTCGAAAGCTGTCGTTGAAATGAATTTGTTTTGCTTCGACTCATCAATTTAAATCCTTTTTCTTTTAACAAATAAGTTTCAATAATTTTTTACCTGCTTAACATTTTACTAATTGAAAGTTTGAACTTTTTACCTGAAATCGAAACAAAATGAAAATTTCTTTTCCTTTCGAAAGAAAAATCTTTAAATTTTGTTAATTCAAAATGACAAGAAGATGTTGATGCAAAGCAATTGCACATAAAACGAATCCACAACGATCCTGGCGAAGGTTTCAAGACATAAAAATGCGAGAGCTGAGAAAGGGAATTCAATCCTTGTCCGATGAGTCTCTTGAGAGTATTTCGTTTATCCACAGTTTTGCTGTTGCTGCGCTGTTGCTCAAATGAATACAGATGGACATGCGAAAGGATCCGCATTTGATGGTTTACATTCTCGTTCACCAGCAGTGCCATTAATACCAATCTACGTTTCTTTCTATGTTTGCCCTTTCTCGTTTCTTGTTCGGATCTCGGATCTCGGTTCGAGTAAAGGAGGACGCTCTGAGAAATATAATTTTATGGACAACAGTAAATATCGGTCGCCATTAGACGCAAGCCAAATCCTTATGGATGAGTCCGAATGCCAATTTCACATTTGATGGTCGATACTTGTTTGTGTACACGTCGCATCAAACTCATAATGGACCGGAAGCTCAATGAAGAAAGCAAGAAAATCGTTTCGGATCGAATCGTCGTCGACCTTCTTTGAATAACAAAAAGAGAAAATTCTCTGCTTTCCAATTTTCCTTTTTTGTTGTTTTCGATTGAATCCTCGAGTCATTGTGTCGAACCTGAAAATGTTGTTTCATTTCAAAATGACATCAATGAATTGAAATGCAATTCTCGAAACTGAAATGCAACAAAAAAACTCTTTTCGCGATGATTTATGTTCACGATTTTAATGTTTATTTATGGAATGGTCGTCGAGCACTCATATTTAATAACCGAGCGAGAAGCCCAAAAATTTATTTATGTAAAAACACACAAAATTGTCAAAAATGCTCAGCCCGAAATTTATGATTTTGTTAACAAAAAAGCTCCGAAATGTTGTTGTTTGTGTTGTTTGCGAAACAATTTTCACATTTGAAAAGCAAATAAATAAATAAATTCACATTTTTTTTATTATTGCAATTGAATGTTGAACGTTGTAGAGACGAGGAAAACTCGGCCAGCTCGTAATTTATTTTATTATTGACACTTATTGTTCTGTCGCTCAATTGAATGTAAAACTCGTGAAGCTGCGTGATCTCATCCCTCGACTAAGCTCATCTCTTCTCCGAGGTGCGAGATGCATTTACTTTCCATCTCTGACAATGCCAAATCATAACTCGAATTGAAAATAAAAACATTGCAATTTTGTGCAATGGACAAGCTCATTTTATTTATTGTTATGATCGAAGGGCTTTACACGGAGCTCAGCATGTGAATGGAAAAATATTTTATGGCGGAAGGTGATTCCCTTCGATTATTCAAACTCGATGTGAAGGCTTCAATGACAATGCGAGAGACTATGCAGCAGCTTCGCAATAATTCTACATTTGCCGTGACAGAAATTGAGGTTTGAATGGTCGAATCTCTCTCAGTTAGAAGTTGATACGTTGCAGGATTTGAACGATGCAGTTTCGCCGCAGTCGTTTCAAACGCGATAAATTCAAATTGGCATCAATGGATTTTTGATATGCTTCGCCGTTAGGCTGAATTCAGTTGCTGCGCTCAATCATTTTCTAGTTTCGACTCGAACAAGAGGAAATTTTGTAATTTTCCGAAGAGAAATCTGTTCACGTAACAACTGCGAAAAGCTTTTTGGAGCTGAAGTCATCAAAAAACTTTTGCGCCGAATGAAAAATTCAAAACGATTCCCGAATTAAAATGTTCTCCGCCGAGTGAAGCTGCTCTCTTACACGTCTCGGAACATTTTGAATCGTTTTGATGTTAATTCTTGTCATGCATTTTTAATTAGACTCGCGCTGGCGTTGGCTGTCGAGTGTGATTGCGATGGTTCATCTTGGGATTTGCATATCGCAGCAAATATTTTCATTCCGTGCCTTCTGTAAATGTCTTTGTGCTACTCGCTCTGATTTCACATGTCCTGATTAAACAACTCGTGAATTTTTCACTCAAATTATCGCAGAGAGGAGAAGACACATCAAAGATAAAAACAAGTGAGAAATTATTTTTTCAAATCTAATTACAACAAACTCGAGAATCTCCGGAAAATGCAAGAATGGAAATTGAAGTTTGAAGGTGGAAAATATGCAAAACACTTTAGGGATCAGTTTGAGACTCACATGTGCGTTCTTCTATTGAAATTGAAATGAAACCACAAACTGATCGTAAATATTTTCACCGCAAAATTTGTTTCTAAATAAAACATTTCGATTTTTTGAAATGAAAAACTTTTTTCGATCTCATTTCCATTTTGGAAACTTTATTAAATTTTCACGAGGTCGAGAGAGAGATTCTCGTTTGACAAAAGAAATTCTTTTGATTTGAAAGAAATATTCTTAAAGAACATTAACGCGACAACAATTTAAAAATAAATCAAATTTTCATTTTAATGGAAATTTCCTCTCGAAGAGCAGGAGCACTCAAGATTGTTAATTATTTTTTATGGACGTAATTTGTTTGATGGGCGATTTTTACATTGAAGGCGATGTCGCGAGAATAGCAGATGACAACGATTCATCCCCTCACACCTCACGAAATCCTCTCTCGCGACTCGAATATCGTCGTTCACAGTCATCAGCGACCGAAGGAGAGATTGCGTTGCGATCATAAACGTCAACACAAAATCATAATTAAAATTTGTTGTCGTAATTTCAATTATGGCTAACTCGACTTCAGCTGCTGCTGCTGCTGCTCTTGTTCAACCGCCAAATGAATCATCTCATGTTTTAATGAGCCGTGACGTTCGATTATCTTTTGTTTGTCTCTTGCATTGTCGAAGAAAGAAAATATTTTAAAATGTTTCTGCTTTATCGACGAAAAGTCAAACAGAACTTTTCAGTTTCAGACGAGCAGAGCTCTGAGTGGGAGAGAGAAATGAAACGAAAGGTGTAATTACTGCCGAAATATCACGCCACCAATAACTTTTCCCTCCCGTTATCATTCATATTTTATGTTCAGTTCTAGCTCTCGAGGCTGAGAATAAATCAAAACATTTTCTGACATTTTAAAATTTTCTGCGCAAGTTCCAAGCAGAGCATGTGAACGAGTTGTAGTTATGACACTCGAGGAGGAATGTGATTCTCTATCTTCCTTCGAATGGGATGAGATTACCCTTTCAAACAGAAAAAGGTCTTGCGGGGGTGGGAGATGAATGTCAGTTGCTGCTTTGTTGTTGTTCTCGTTGTAGCTTCGATACTTGTGCTCGAAAATAAAGAACGAGACGCTTATCTCAACAATAAACACCGAAACATTTTCCTATAATTTGAACATGTTTCCAGCACTTTACATGCGAAATTATTATTTGGAATAACAATTAAATGTCGACTTCTCTGGGTTTTATTGTCGCGACGTAATCCGAGAACGAGAATTAGCAAATTAAATGAAATTTCAAGTGGAAAACTCTTTTTTGTTTATTTTCAATTCAACGAGAGAGCTATCAATCGAATCTTTAACGCTCGCGGTGATTGAATTGATGTTTCGCTTCCTCGAAAGGATTTTCGTGATTTTCGCAATTGAAAAATGTTGATGCGAGTCGAATAAATCTTTTGCGTGGAAACAGGAAAATGCGAAGACGATGAAATCGAATTTCAATTGATTTTCGACTCTCACTCGATAAATTTTAATCGAACGTTGATCGTGGCACGAGCAATAAAAGTTAACGCGTGAGCGATGAAGGGACGGACAGACAAGTGAGAAGAGTCGACATGCAAATTCCTGAAATTAAAATCTTTCTCGGAATTGCGACATTAAATTTGCATAACGTGATTGTTTTCTCAGCTTTTTATTTATCTGTTGCTTATCGCCACGATCAGATCTCTTCGCTCGTTCGGAGATGGAGGAAAGTCATTCGACGTTTCATTAGAATTTATCTTTCCATTCTCCATCACGAAACTTCTTCCAAATGTCAATAAATCCTTCTTTGCTGCGTTGGCGTCTTCAGAGACTCGACTCGTCGTGAAGGGAAATTCGACTTCCTAAGCCTCAGTAAACGACCCATTAATATTCTAATTGTAACGCTTGACAGTTTTGTGATAAAGTCAAATTTACGACCATCAAAAGTTCTTCTTCTCGCGCTTGTCTGTTTGTTCAATGATTCAACCAATTTAATCGTAAGCCATCATCTCACTCGATTCGAGAATAAATTGATTCGAAAGAAGAAACGCGACGATACATCGTAAGTCACAGATTTTCGCCATTTTCATTTGATTTCTCAAGACTTTTGTTTGTTCAACTGTCACTCTCGACTTTCTCTGATATCGTAAGACGTTGCTCGTTTACTTCCTCGGAGGGATTTCGTTAATGGCTGTTTATGAGGGAAGGAGAACGATGTTGACTTATGAAGGATCGTTAGAGCAAATCCGCAGATAGAAATTGTTTGCTTAATAAATCTTCGTAGAAACGATTCATCCCGACAAAGACAAGAAGAAAGAAAGGAAAACCATTTTCATAAGTCAACCGAAAATGATTCAACAGAATTATGACAGCAAAAGACGATGAAATTCTTTATCTTCTGTTAGTTGCTGTTCATGCAAAAATGTCTCCAAAGAAATTGATTTATTTGTTTTTGCGAATCAACTTTTCTCCTTTCAGCAAAATGGCATCCGAAGTCACTCAAAGCGACAGAACATGAAGAAGGAGAGGAGAACTGCTGGATTTGTATTTTAATCATGCCCGAAAAACTACTTCATATATCATCGTTGTGAGCTTTCTTAGATGGAAATTTCATGTTTTGTTGTTCAAGACTCTGAGCATAAGCGACGCCTTCGCATCCATAACTCATCTCATTTATCATCGCCAAGAGCGGAGTCGAGTCGAGCGGAGAGGGTTGGAATAATATTCAAACAAAGTTGCAAATCACTCGACGAGTTGTCTCATGGAGATGACGTCGAATAAGAAAAGCTCACTTGAGTCTTGAGCTACTTCGCTAATGAGATTGCTCTGCTCAGCTTTAATTAAATTCATAAATCACTCTCATCATCAAATTATTGCATCAATGCGATGTAAAGAATCGCAGTTGATTTATTCGAGGGTGCATTTGCCACGAAAAAAAAACGAATCTCGTAATTTATGTGACGTTTTAATGTATTTCCATGCAGAAGCATCAAAAATCCGAACATAAAACTCCGCCGCTCAATCATAAATCAGGAATCAAACTGCGAGTAGAACGAATTCATTTCGGATGATAACAGCCCAGTCAGTCGAACATTAATGTCGCCCCTCAGCTCATTTATGACGAACGAGATTATAATTACAAGCGTCGATGCTGATTCGTCGACTTCTGATGCCAGTCGATGCCATCTTTGAGCACATTCGACATAAATCAAACTCTTTTGACTCTTAATTCCTTCTCCACCCTTGAAAACTTGAAAAATTAATAAATTATTAACGAAAAAGTACAAAATCCAATTCTTCTCCGCAATAAATTATTTTTAATGACTTTGCCGTTTATCATTCGAAAGTTCCCGTTGCAGGATCGAACGAGAGAGAATCATCGTCGCTCTGGTTGAGAAAAGTTTCTTTTCCTCTGACGAAATGTAATTAAATCTTTCACAAAGCGAACGAGAACAATTTTATTGAGGAAACCGAAGCAAGAGCAGTCAATGGCTTTGTTTATCAAAAGAAGATCGTTCTCCCCTTGTCGTCGTCCTTTCTGTCTTCGCTGATGTTTTATGGCATCAACGAATCTTTTCATAACTCTCTCAAGGAAGACACGAGACGAGGAATAAACCATAAAACATTTAAAATGCATTCGGAGGGCTCGTAGCTTAGCTGCTGTGACAACTTTTTTTGTTGTTCGTGATCTGAAATCGCTTCGAAGGCGACTTTCTTCTTCTTCTTTTTTGATTTACCACAAAAACATAAAAATGATTTATCGGTGACATTAAAATTTATCCTGGCCAAATGCACAATCACACACACACACACAAAGATCGCAGCAGCAGCAGCAGAAGTTTCATAAAAAAAAAGAGGAGAAACTAACGAAACATTATGCGAAGTAAATAAAATACATTGCATGTGGAAATTTATGGTTCTTAGCCGCTCTTTCTGCATCACCACTACACCATCATCATAAATAATTGCGCTTTTTACTCTTCGCTCTCTCTCACTCTTGCTGCGTCTTCGAAACGCTTTTAATGAGACATTGCTTGGCTGGGGCGAGAGCTGAATTAACATAATGTTCACAAGGAACGAAACAAAACATTTCGCTTTGTAAATTATGATGCATTTCACTTTGCTTCGTTGCAATTTATGATTTTCATTGTAAACATGAAACGTGGATCGAGGAGAAATCTTTTCCTTCGTAGGAAACCCTTTCCTGCGGCGAAGGAATTCTTTCAGGACTCTCACCAGCATTCACTGCCAGTCACCGAGCTCTGCAATAAAAATTTATGTTGCTCATAAACAAATCGCTCGTATCAAGTGAAAAGTGCATTGCCAGGCAAATGAATTTGTAGGCGAGAGCAATAAAACTCAACTCTTTTGATGAATGAAACCACCGACCAATAAACAAACGCTCACAATGTCTCAATCCTCGAGTCGCATTTGCATTTTCCACCTTCACCCTCTCTCACTCACTCGTTCGAGCTCTGACGAGGCAGCGACGAAAAATTATTTATTGCAAACTTTTTTTTTCGTTGTTTCCTCGTCCGCGATGACTCCATGAACGACACAACAAATCTATCGCTCGAGTCCACAGAACGAGTGAATTTGAATTTGCATTCAGCTTTGGATTGAATGATGAACAGGACATTTCGGGGCGAGAACGCAAACAGATGCTGACTTTTTACAGTTTTCCGCATTTTTTTTCTGTGTTGCAAGTTGTCGTGTTGTGTCGGTTTGAAGTCCATTAAAAATTAGTTTATTCATCGCGGCAACTAACAAGCGATTAGCTTCTGCTCGTAGCGGCTTCGTTGGATTGACTTGGTGATGAATGTTTGGCAAACATTCGTCGTTTGTTGATGTAACTGAGCGGAGGAGAAAGTGAGAACAAAGGTTCTCGTTAGATAAGCGAGAAATGTTTGCAGTTGACTTAGATAAGAGTGACTCGAGACACGCAGCAAAGAAGCTTCCGCTGTTTGGCTTTGATTTCTTGTCAGCAGGTGCCGCAAAGATTTCTCAAACTCGAAAATGTTCTAAATTCTAATCAGTTAAAGATTTTTACGATTGTCAGTTTGTTCATTAATTTACAACGCAACTGAGACCGATTCGCAATAAATTTCCATTCCGCGGAACTCAATTCTGGATCCTTAAATCGTCGATTTTATCGTCAGCCATGGCAGTAAAGCAGAAAGAGAAGTTGACGTCGACCCTTCTTGTGTCGTTGAATAAATATTCGCTCGTAATTAATCTGATGATTTACGCCTTTCTCTTGCCCTCGAAGCGAACAAACCGACAACGACGACTTCGTAGACATTTCTCTCTCTTGAAGAAGAAGCTCAAGACGAAGGAAAGTTATGATTGCGAGTTGAGATCTCGATATTGTATTAAAATAAATTTGGCATTAATGGCTGCGCGTTACGAATAAATTCCGTAAATAACAGCAGAGAGAGAGAGTGAGCTCTGAGGCAAAGCGGATGGGTGGATGACTGACGACGAATGGTGATAAAAAAGGGAAACAATCCACCCTCATCATGGCATTTCAACTTTCTCGCTCCGCTCTCTCTCTCGTCTTCCACCCTCGAAGCGGAAAATGGAAAACTTGACTCCTGAATCATTTTTATATCAAACGAAATAAATAAGTTTTATTATTTTAATGACTCATAATTTTGAGTTAATTTTCCATTTCTCTGCCGTTCGCTTCGGATGGAAATTTTCATGCTTCAATGTGTTGCTTGCTGGTGCGGGGTGGTTGGCTGTAGAATCCCAAAAAACTGTTTGCTAAAAAAAGATGAAAACGATTAAAACAATCTTTGCTTTCCCTCCAACTCTCGAAACATTCGCTTAATGCCTCCTCCCATCCTTCGAGACTTTGTGTTATGTTATGTTTGACGAAATTTATGTTTATTACTCGAAGAGGAAATATCTCGTTTTCATAATTTAACAAAGTACAAAGACGACAAGTTTTTAGAGACAAAATTTCTTTGATTGAGTTTTGAGAGAAGTTTTTTCTTCCGCGAAGTTCGAATTTATCGAAACATTCGCGAAAAGGGTGAAAATGTTTGATTTAGAGAAACGACAGAAGGCTCAGTCGTTATCGTAAGTCAAGACAGGAAAGAGAAGTTTGTCCTCGTTTCTTAGGCAGACTTAAGATCTCAGCTCTTTCATGTTTTTATGCTCAGCTCGTTTAAATATTAAACTGAGACGAGAATGAAATAATTGAAGCAACGAAGATCGAAACTCTCGGCGCCACATAAAGAACGAAGTGAGAAATTACTTTAAACACGTGTCTCTGTCTCCGGTGGGGATTTGTTATTGAAACTTTCAACTAATTAAGTAATTAATTGAAGCACGAAGCAACTTTTATTCATAAATTAATGAAATCGACGCCTCAATAAATTTGGAAATTGTTTTAAACTTCGATGATGATGAAAATGTTTGTTTATCTTTAAAACGCTTTTTGTTTACTCATCGAAAAGTGTCAGGAAACCTCGACTGCACCTTTGTCTCTTAAAAGGTCTTTCATTTGAAGACTCAGAGTTCATTAAACAAACCGATCATGTCCGATCTCTTGATAGAGCTAAAAATTATGTGACAATCTCAACATGAACCGATAAAAGTTAAATAAGGAAATTGCAATTCCGTAGCCAAATTTAAATTCCATTTCTCGATGTTCTCGCGTAATGGCCAACGAAGAAACAATGAAAGCATCAACAGACGAATCAGTAGCGATTATCATTCGTTATTGTCATCGACTTCGAATTGAACTCGCTAAAAGAACAATATTTGATACAATTTTCATTTTATTATTCTACAAAAATGGCAAGAAATCGTGACTTATTCAATCGAAGTGCAGCTTGCAGTGTCTTTTTCTGAATGCCAATAAGTTAAAATGCGAGAGCAATAAAAAACGGAACGAGAATGAGAGCAATGGAGCTCAGAACAAAGAAGTTGTAAGTGGAATAAATTGCGACAGGATTCGACAAGCAGAAGAAAGTTTGTCTTAAGTGAAAAGTGGATTCGCTTGGCAATTAAGTTTTGTTGTAGTTACTTCGAATCTTCGATAAGATTCTAAGAAGAGTCGACTGCGTTGCGATAAGAACTATTCAATTGTCCTCGATCTCAAACTGTTTTGACCCTACAGCTCACTCTGACCCTCGAGACGAGTTTGAAGAATTAAAAATTTCTTTCTCTGAAATCGAATAAAAATAATTTCTTTATGACTTAACCGAGCCAAGTGCGAGACAACATTTTTCATCGTAGGAGTCTCTCAAAAGGAAGCAACTGAAAATGGAAAGGTCATCATCATAATTCAAAAGTTGTCAGAAAAAGATTTTCAATTTTCCCCGGCTTGGCAGTTTCTCTCGCTCATCTCTCGGAACTTTTTTTTATCCGACGACGTATGAGCGTTAGTTCGACTAAGTGCTTTGGTTTTTTGCTGCTGCTGGTGTTGAATCTTCTTCAGCATCATCACGAATAAGAATTAAAAGTAAATGTTCCGAGATGAGCGTCGTCGTTGCTCAAACACCAGCAAAACTTTTTCCATTTTCATTTGTCTTTTGTTTGCCTTATTTATTATCGAAAAATGTTTTTCAGTTCTGCCATCGCATTTCGTTTCGTTATTGTTACTGGCTTCAACTTTTCATCCCCATCCGTGCCCACCCCTCTTCGCCTTCTTTTGTTCCAATCCGAATCGTATACACGTCTCATTTCATTCTACAAACATCCACACAAACATTTCTCAATCCTCAAACTCTCAAGTCATTCCACTTCTGCTGCTGCTCGCTCGAGGTATTTAAATTTTATTTTAATGTTTGTACCGAGCATTAATTTTTATAATCCATTCATAAATTTAATTAAAACAAAACACACAATCGTCTTGCTTCCTTCTCTTCTTCTCGTAGCTTAACCCTTTACGACTTTTTCTGTAGTTTCAGCGAATACTTGTTTTGTCATTAGAGACTCATCGATTCATTCGAATATCCTTCGGTTGATATACTCAAGTCGTTAATTTTGAAGTGTCTGAAGTTGCAACTTTGCTTCTGCACGCTGTTGACGGTTCAAGAGCATTGTCGGTGAAATAAAACTTTCAGACCTTATCTCGAACGTGCCTTCGAAACTTCCTGCGCTAGCGGGAACTTCATTCCGGATCATGTACGTCTGGAAATAAAATAAAATATAACTTGACAACTTGGAAGATAACCAGTTAATTACTCGAGCTACTAATTCAATTTTTCAAAAGAATCTTTCGAAGTTAATCTAAAACTTTTGTTATTCTAAACTCGAAGAAAAAAAGAGTTTTCCTTTCTCCTTGAAGCGTGAAAGGCTTAAAACGAAATTTTTCGTTTCAATTTTGGCTTTGTCTGCTCTTCGATGCTGAACAGATGCTGTGCCGATGATTTACATAATTTTGCAATCCAATTATCGTTTGATTACATTGGAGACATAAATGAGAATCCTCCTCGTCAAGCTCCAACGGCTGCTCTGTGATAAGAAAAAGAGAATCTTATTAAAGAAGGGATTTAACAAGAATAACTCAATCCGCGCAAAGTTTTCTGCATCAACAGCTTGCGAGGAAATTATCTTTGCTGCATCATATGTGAGGGAAGAACTTTACTAATTGGATTGATCAAGACGAGTCGGTTGGCGCTTGTGATTAGAACAAGCCGTTGCCAAGACTTTCTTATTAATTAATTTCATTTCTGTTCATTCAAATATTTGTTGCCTTACGCAACAGACGGGTTCGTATTGGTAAACAAACGGAAAAGGAGTCGAGAGACATTAATTTAATTAAACAACTGACGATTTTCTTCTGCGACATTCTTTTTGTCATCGTCCAAACTTGTTTTAAGTGAAATTAGTTTCTTACGAAAGAAAAAAGGAAAAGAAACCTTTCTCCTCCTCCTAAGCTCACCAAGTTGCATATAATTTTCATAACGAAGTGAATCCAGTGTTTAATTAGATTTAAGAAAAAAAAGTTTCAAACTTTAAAATTTATTCGATTGCCGTTGAGATTATGAACAAAGATTTGAGTGTCCTGGGGGGTGATACTCGATTACGAACGTGACATTTTCAAGTTAAAAGAGAATGTCACGTTCCTAACTGACGAAGGTGAATTGAAATGAACAAGAAGAGAAAAAAGTTGGTCTCATAAATATTTTGGTTAAAGCGGACGGAGACGAAGCAAAAAATCCATTTCAATTCATATTTTATTTGTACTTCGTGTCCCTTTTAGCTCTCGGGCATTTGCTCCTTGAATCCTACAGTTAATCGAATCTCTTTCTTGTTGCTTTTTGTAATGAAGTTAACTTGTAAGAGCTTTTAAGTGATTCGTCGTTAGGGCTGACTGCCAACGATTCATTTCATTAAAAGTTTTTGGAGAACATTCTTAAAGTTTTCTCTTTTTTTTCAATCGACTCATGAAGATCAAAATTACTCGATAACTTGTAAAAGCTTCGTTTGTTGTTAATTAAACGAATTTGATTTATTTTCGTTAATAAAATTTCGATCAAACTCGAAAGCAGGATCGTAAAAACATTTTACGACGTCTCAGCTTTTATTCGCTTTTGATGAATCTGTTGACATTGCGTGTCTGCGAGTTTTCAAGTTCACGTTGGACTGTGAAATGTCACGAACGAAGATTTCCTATGCAGAGAGTGTTTTGACGTGAAGTGATGTGCGCCATAGCACGAGCCGTGATTGATTGACAAGAGTTTCTGGCACAAATCATTGTTTTGGTACAGCGCCGTTTGATGTTCTTCAATGCTGAGCTCCGCCTCAGGAACAAGCGACGATGTTTTGTTTTCATTCGAGGGAAATTAAGATTTCATCAATTTTCAATAAATTTGAAAGGAAATTCTTTGAATTCTAAGAAATCTAAACTCAAAGTTCATCAAGAAATTTTTCCTTCACTCAAATTTAAATTTCATTTCAACTTTCCGTGGCCGTAAAACAATAACAAGACTTGAGAGTGTTAGTGAATCTCAAACACATTCGCACGCAACGTTCAAATGCAAAATCGGCTGAAAGAAAATATTTGACTGACGAGTTTTCCAATCTTTGATTGACGTTTCGTTTATTGTTCCTTGATAGTTTAATGATGTGCTCGATCAATTCATCTCACGAAGTTTACAAAAGCAATTGCACAATTCAAATAAACAGAAACTTCTCTCGAGAAGAAGATTTACATCATCAACAGCTTTTCAACAATAATTTAAGAAAGTTGTTGGCACATCAATTAAAGCCTTCCATCAACATAAGCTTCAGTTCGCTCGCTGCTTATTGAATTGCATCTTGCAATGAAGAAATTTGTTGGCGAGAAAATGAATGATCCACTTCACGCGAAAGAACGAACGAGCGACGAACGACTCGTGAATGATGGATACTGACAAATGTATGAGGAACGACCTATTTTCGTCTTCACTCGCCGTTGTTTTCACTTCAAGATGATGAAAATTAAATGTCCTGAGATGAGACGAAAAGAGTTTCCACGATTTATTGCTCTCGGTGAGAATTTCATCAAACGACGATAAATATAACTTTCAGACGACGACGCGATCTTCATTGTCGATATGATGCGCGCATGTGAGAGCTTGAGCTACGTCGTTTAAATCTCATAAAAGTGAAGCCGAGAAATTTCTTATGAGTCGACCAGAGCTCGGACGAGATGATGCACTTGTTAGAAGATAAATCAAAACTTTGATATTTCTCGACAACTCGCGTACAAGATCAAGCTTCGAGCGAAGACTCACATCGCTCAAATAATTTATTAAAGCGATTAATGTAAGACATGAGAAATATGAATTTTATTAAAAAGAATAAATCAATCAAGGCGCTGCTTAATGGACGACGAACTTCTTTCGTAATGAACTCGTTTACTGAAAGTGAATTGCGTCGCCAGCGCCGCAAGTTCCTCAATTATTGATGATGTCCATCAAGTGTCGTTGCAACGCGTGTGAGTCGCTGCAACTGAACGAACGAGCAGTTCGAAGTGCATGAAATATTCAGAGAGTCGTCCTTAGTCGACAATCGAGTGCGAGACGAACATAACAAGCATGCAGTGAGATTGATTGACGGGCCATCACTCAAGGAAATGCACATGCATAAAATAAATATTTCACTCGCTTGCGAAGTGGCTTGCGATGTGTGTATGAAAGATCCGCGACGTACAAATATCATTGCCGTCTTTCGCATTCGCAAACTCGTCTGACATTCGATGTAGTGCGAGTGCCTTAAACGTGAAGCACATGTGATGTGAACTTTCCGGTTCCGAAGAAAATTTCCAGCTCAAGCGAACAATTTTTTCTTTTTTTCATTTTTGAGGTTGATTCGATTGTTTTCGCATCAACGACGGCTTTTAATTCCTCCTCGTGTTCTATTTTAAGCCTTACGAATGTTTTATTAAATGAAGTGCCAGGAGCGGTGGCTAGAGACAGTCGAGTCGAGTCGAAGGAAATGGTTTTCACTATAACTCGCTCGTAATTATTGGCAGTTGGCATGCATGAGTTAGCGAGAATTCTGAAGCAAATCTGTATCCGATTCATGATTTGTGGCGGCACTAGGCAAAGCTCTCTCTCGCTTGCAAAGCTCTGACGCAATCAGACCGGAAGATTATCAAAAGTTGAACTGGATTTTCATTTCTCGCAACGAACGAACGAAGAAGTGATGTCTGGACAAGATGTTTCCCAGTTGAAAAGCAGAAAGTATTGATAAACAATAAACGTAAAAGGTGAATTATGATCAGACAGGCAGGCAGTGCAGTTCAGTTAGCGCATGTCAAGAGAGAGCGTGAGAGTTCGGGGAAATTGTTGATGAAGGAGAAAAAGTTCTCTCGCTGACGACGACGACGACGAAGAAAGAAAGAGTTTTAGATCCTTCTCGAGAGTCTGTCAACGTGAAGTTGATTTATGTCTCGTTGTCTTGCTCGACTCGTGAGATTGAGTGTAGCATCGTGAAATCCTCATCGAAGGGGATACGAATCAATCATTTGCGAGAGAAACATTTGTGCACTCGACAGATTCAGTTGAATGTTCATTTGACTGCAGTTGCATAATGAAATCAACTCCAATCATGTGTTCAAGGGAGAAGTTGATTGAAATAAATAATTATGGACGCAATTTACGTTCTTTGTTGTCAAGAGCAAGCCATTCGCCTAAAGGCAACAAACAAACCGTCAAAGTTCACATCAAACAATATTAATTTGTGATTTCAAAGGTAAAAGGAGAGAGAGCGAGAGTCGATGATGGAACGTGATTAAAGACGTCAGTGAACTCGTTTCTTCAGCAAACAAACTCTTTTTTGATTGACAGCTCGAGAGTGGGTTGAGATGCAGGAAGAAAAATTCGCAAAGAATTCCACGCAACGTGTTCAGATCTGAATTGACCAGCTTAGCAGCTTCTGTTGCTGTCACTTGTCACTCAAATCAATGAACGATTGGTTTTATATTTGAGAGAATGAGTGAGATGAGCAGCTCAATATCATTCGTCATAGGGTGACAAGACAAGGCAATCAAATTCGCTTGGCAAGAGATGAAATTGTTTGTGTTCTCATATCCTCTTCATAATAAAACGTTTCATGTTTATAAAATCTGTCAGTCGCACTCGAGCTCAAGATGATGATTGAAATGTTTTACTTTCAACTTTTTGTTTCGAGAGAAGACTTTCGAGTCTTGAGCATGACGAGAAGTGCAAAACTGAATTTCTAGCTTCACTGCAGTTGTTCGATTGGATTGGATCGATAGCTTTAATTAAAAGCACTTTGTCATAAATGTGTGTCAGAGCAGCTTTGATGGATTCATTCTGAAGCGTTGTTTTATCGAATTGATTGGAATTCTCATCTATTGGGGATTATGATTGTAATTAACCGAACAACTCATAACTCACATCAATAAATAAAATGGCTTTGCTGCTGCTGCTGCTTGAGTGTCGATGAGTTTGATGAATTGCCGAAACTAATTTCCATGCTTCAAACACCTTTCAATAACAAACGAAAGCAACTTATCAAACATTTTGAGCTTTTCTTCTCTTCTCTCTCTCTCGCTCGTCGTCGTTGACATTTATTCACGAGTTTGACAGCAAAAAGAAAGACGAACGAGAATTGATTTTTTATTTACATGTGTCAGACGTTGGGAGCAGATTTATTTTGATCTTGTTTTGATACGTTCACGATGTGACAGGCTTGACATTTTACGATTTCATCGCGTGCTCGTTCTACTTGACGAGACGTCACAGGTAATTCGAGTTCAATTGAATCCTCTCAAAGCGGATCTGCGAGAGAGAATGAAAGAAGCTTTAAACATCCTCCTCTCACTCACTAATCTCAAATCATTTATTTAGATTAATTATGTAAAATAATTGAAAGCACGTCACAGTTTGTTGTTTCAAACATGCAATTGCTGTGTTTATTTCCGCATCGACCCGCTCGTTGTGTGTTTAATTCAAACTTCGTAATACAATAATTCAACATGCAAAGTGGAGCTGCAAGCATAATGTCTGATAAATCATCGCTTTTGTGTGCTTTATGTTTTCACTCAATCAACACATTGCGAGAACTGGATCGGCTTTACATGCAAGCGATGCGACATTATTTTAATTTATTGTGCGTTTGTTCTGTTATTGATCAAATAACCGTAAAATTTGCATAATAATTTCATTCATTTTTCATTCGTGTCTGATGTTCCTTGAATAATTATGAAGCCAACTAAGCAGATGTCAATTGAACTTCTATTTCATGATTTTAAATCACCAAAGGAAACTGCAATGTCACTCTCACTCTCTTCACTGCTCATCGACGGTTTTGCCGATTTGTCGAATGACTTTGCACTAAACTTTACAAGTCGAGCGTTGTGATGGATGAAAGTGTTTCAACGTCAAATCAACCCTTTTCCGTAGTTTTGAGTGAGCCTGAGCAAATCGTGAAAGAAAACAAAAACGAAAACTAATATAAATCATCTTCGACATTTCAATTTGTTCGACGGAGAGAAAGAAAAACTTTTCAGACTCTTTAGCTCTTTCTATTGTTGTCGAGTTCTCGAACTTTTCTTTTCGGCTGTCAAGGAAAATCATCTCTCGCTGAAATAAAATAATGACGAATCAATCAGAAATGAGTTGCAGGTTCTGCTAGTCAAACAGGGAACGCGAGTTGTTGAATCTCTCTCTTGGACAGAGTGAGCGCAAATAAAGCGACAATGATGGATGGCTGTCAACTATTGACATTCTTTCCCATATCAGTCGCCTGTCATCCGCAAAAGTGCCATTCACTCAATCATTTACACTCGCAAGCCCTCGACGTGCACACATCACATCAAAAATTAATCATTCATCTTTTCTTGGCAGTCATCCTTCGAGTTCCGAGCAAGAAAACTAAGTAAAGAAGACGAAGAAGAAGTTTAGTTTATTGACGATGATTGAAGACGAGAATTAATTCATCATCGATTGCTCTGCGGTTTCTTCTTAAAGAAGAAAGAGAGAGAAACAAATAAATAATTAAAACGTCATCGTTGCTCGGTCAATGGTTGAAGTTCAATGTCTTCAACAACAAAACTCATAAATCCGAAGAAAGAGAAGAGAACTCGTTCATATCTGAATCAAGAACGTAAAGTTGATTGATTGGTGTGTGAAATGCCGACAGTTTGGCGAGAAACGAGAAATTCAATTTAAATGTTTGACTGACAGTTGATGGACAAGCAACAAACAGCGAAAATTCCTTTTATGCACTTCGCTCGATCAAAATGTACAAGTTGCGATTCTTCTAACTCAAACTTTGCAAGGTCAGTTGCATCACAAACTGTTGCACAATCCAAACTCACTCACTCAATGTTGATAGCAACTCCAAAGTCATTTACAATCGACTAAGCGACGGAGTTCCATGTTCAACACGTCAATCAAAGTCCTCGTGAATATGTTTCGTCATTCGCCGCTGCTTTGTTTCATCAACAACGAAAAACTTTTCGTCTCTGACTCGAAAGCTCAGGGAAATTTCTCATTTTTGTGAGCGGCATAAATCACGAGAACGACAGAGAAACAAAGAAAAAGTGTAAAAGTCATTTGAGAGCGAGCATATTAGTTAGTCCGAGGATGCATAAATCTTTCGGTAATTACTCATACATGAGAAGGCAAAAGGAGAAAGGACATGTTCAGTGTTCGAAGGGGGCGAGAAGCATAATCACAGAAATTTTTCTTTTTTTATTTCATGATTCTACTGGGAGACATCTTTCACAATAATCTTTCTGTTCAGACGAAGCTGGAACAACAATAGATCTGTTGGTGAAAAATGTTCGTTTCTAAACTGAATGGACGAGATACGAGGAAAGAGGAAAATCAATGAAAATGTTTATGACTTTCTCGTTTCGAGGTGGAAAAGCAAAATTAGCATCGTCGGTGAGTAAGTTACATTGACTCGCTCGATAAATCATCTTTAATTAATATTAATGATTCGTTTTAAACCTTTTAAACTTTTCGAATTTGTCATCACCTTCCTGAAGAGGAAAACTCTTTTCCGAGTGAGAGAGAGAGACTTGAAATGTTAATGCGTAAGGAATTACAAGAAGCAACAAAATAATTCCAGTTTCTTCATTCAGAATGGAAATTTACATCACGTTTAGTGAGTGGCAGGTTGACGTGTCTGTCTACGACAAGTCACTCGCAAATCTTGATCCAAATGATGAACAGGAAAATTAGGGTGAGCATCTTCGTGTGGCGAACGACTTCATCAAACAAAAATTAGTCGCGCAGGAGTTTCCTTCTTTGAATGATTCGTTTGATCAGAAAAGTCGCTCAACGAACAAACTATTCGTGCACTTTTGGAAGCTTCTAACATCAACTCGAGAGAGTAGATTGAAGTGTAGCATAATATTTATGTCAAATAAAATCAAACTCAACCCATCGACTGCTTCAGCTCTTTCAAGCTCACCCCACAACATCTTCACGTCTTTCCATTCAGATCTTCGATCCGTAATGACATTACCATCACATTTTCCAAAAGTCCCAAGAGTTAAAGTTTACGTTTTTATGTTATTTCTCTCTCACTCACTCACTCGGCTTCTCTCTCCTTCGGCTTCACATGAATTCGACTTTCGAATCTACAACAGCAGCTTCAACTCTCGTCTCAATCGGAAAAGTGTTTGGATAACAGTTTTCGAACAAATCTGGTGTGAGGTGGACGAAGAGAGAATCGAGGAGGCTGAAGGGAGCTGGAGAAATCGTAACGAGACAGATGGGAATGACAAAAAACTGATTGGACAGTATAGACATCAACTAGGAGAAGAGGGAAACGAGTGAGAGACGTTGTGCACAATAATTTATCAAAGTTTTCCTTTTCTGTTAATTTTTAAAAGAATTTTCTTCCTGGAAACTTTTCTTTCTGAGCTTGCAAGTGTTTGCTGGGCTCTCGCTCGCATTCTGGTGCACTCGAAAGCTGTTTATCACGACGACAAGATGAAGTATGGGAAAGCGATGAAGCCGAGCCATAATAAATCTCCGTTTAAAATATTATGAAATATCAAGAATTTGTTTAGAATGTGATGCATTAAAGCGTTCACAGATTGCTCGGAACTATAAAAAAGAAGTGTCGCCGTGTCACTTGATGATTCATTCTCAACTCGAAGGAGATTCAATGGACATCTGCTAACGCCATCAATATTTATTGAATATGTCAATTTTATAGAAGAAACTTTTCTCTGAAGAAACTTTTTCGAGGAAACTCTTGAAATTCAAATTTTGGTCAAGAAAATCCGGAAGTCGAGTTGACATAACTTTCTGACTTCTCCTGTTGCAAAAGGAGACGACACTAAAATTATTCCGGATGAGTTCTGAATTTATTATTCTTTAATTGTCCATATTCTGCCTCGGACTTCATCTCCTCACTCCTCTCTCTCTCTCTCACCATCGACAAACGCCAGTAGCATCACAACGAAGAAGACACTGAATTAAAAGACGTCGCATTATGTGGTTGACATGTTTCTGTTTTAATTTAACTCACGTATTCACAAGTCAAAAGTGACAGCGCTCACTTTTTAAAAAGGGCTTCGCTTCATCTTGTTTGTCTGTCCTCGAAGGAATGTTTAACTTCCTACATGACGAGATTAATTAATCGCTAAATGAGGCTGACGAGAGTGATTTCATTCCCTCAACCTTTCGTCACATCACTTCGCACGGCTCAATCCTCTCTCTTCCTCCTCGGCTGCCACCCTCATCTCCTTCAATGTCATTCAAGCTCCATTGTTGCAGCTTCGGTATTAGTTTTGTCTCTACAATTTTTTGATGTCATGTCTCATATTGATGGCTCTGATGAAAAATAGAAAGAAAAGAAGAGGAAAATCGAACTCGGAGAGAGAGCGAAAGATAAAATTTCCCAATCAATACGAAATTGAACGAACATGACTTTTGAGATATTGATGGTTTTCATTTTTCCTTCTCAGACAGATCCGAAAGAAAAGTTTTCTCGTCTCTTGAATATTTCTGAAAGTTTTTTTGACTGTTTGCGAAATCTGGATTCGAGTTGAAGAAGAATGAATCACTTTGACCGTTCTGTCTGGAAATTTGTAAAGGTTTGTACTTGGAAATGATTTGTCCTTTGAGATTTCACGAAATATATTCGACAACATTCAACATTCAAGTCAAAGCATTAACGTCTCTCGTTATCTCCGAGAATATCACGCAAAATGTTCTTGCGGAAAACCGCGTCGTCTGATGGTGACACAGGAAATCTTCGCGTTAACGATTCAAAGAGGAAAGTCAGACGAGAAGGGTTGAAAGAGTCTCGTAAGGAAATTTCCTGGAACGCTTTGCTTAACTCAATTGTAATCTCGTCGTTTTAATCTTTTTTTGGAAATAACTCTGAACGTCTCGTTAGAAATGTTTGTGCTAATTAAAAATTGTCTTTGAGAGGATTTCGGCGGAAAGTCTGAAAAGTTATGAAAGTTTCACTTTGCAGAGGAAACTTTCGATGCTTTTTGGTAATTGAAAGAATTCTCGACAAACCAAAATCCGATTAGTTTAATCGAATAGCGGAGTTTTCTCGTAGCCGAGTCTTTGAGTGAAATTTATTTGCAGAAGTTTTCGCTCATCACCGAATGTTTGACACATTTCTTGATTACTTGTGATTCCCGCGTCTCACATCAACTTCATTGTTTTCCTCATCAATGTGCATTGTCTCGCTCTTCATCTTCGCTTTGCTGAGCTGAGATGGAAATGAAAATGTATCTGAAAGGTGTCAGCTGTTGACAACTCATTCAAGAAGGAAACAAACTTTAAATATCAAGACAAATGTTCAACATTTGCGAGAATTTTCATCCGCAATGACACCAAAGAGTGAAATGAATTCGAGGCGAAAGGAACTTTGTGTGCTTTCCTCGAAAACTCTTCCAGCAGAAGCCACTCAGTTGTCCAAATCACGAGAATGTCTCGAGGGCGTTGAACATGTAAGCAAATTCTCTCTCGTGAAGTTGGAAGCTTCGTTTGATGCAAAGTAACGATGACCATTCGTCTAATCTTCAATAAGCATTTGACATTCTTATTTAGAGTCTTCTCAGCCCGTTACTCAGAAATGCCATTTCATCATCGATTCCACGACGTCAGATTATTCGTTTCTCTTCCACCGGGAGCGAAGAAGAAAAGTTTTCGAACGTTACGTGACTTCAATCTCTCAGACATTAGTTTCCATCACTTTACCCCGGCCATGATTGAACTCCACGTATCATCCAAAGACTTATCGATCAATCACCAGGTAAAAGGAGGAAAAGGAAAACTTTCTTTAAATCCCCGAGAGAGAGAGAGAGAGTGGCATCATCATCGTCCTCCTTCATATCAAGGGAGATTGAAAGTTTGATGTTTAAATCTTTGCTAAAGAGTTAAATTAAAGATTTCTCTCTCATTTGCATAAAGCAATAAGATTTCCGATCGAATGATCAAGCAAGTGCTGCAGTAAATTCTCTAATCACAATCATCGACTCAACTACACTTCGTCTTCTGCATTCGCTTTTGCTTTTAAGCAACAACGGAAAGGAGAAGAAAATAATAAAAGCAGATTTATGGTCTCAAGGAGCGAGAGAAGGAAAAAGATGAGAAGAAAGGAACTGCTGGGCATAAATTACGCTTTGAACTTTTTAAACAATAAATTAAGGATATGTGTCGTCTTCGCTGAAGGATTTATGACAAATTTATTCTTTTCGAGTCTCTTTGTGCATTTGTTTCTCGCCGAGGACTTTTATGACCGAGGATAATTATTGCTCCTCTTCGTCCGTTGCGTAATCTTCTACTTCGTTATGTCAAGAACACCTCAGACGATGAGAACAAACATAAATTAAAAGCAGATGTCGACGTCGCTTTCTTTCATTGTGGTTTGATGAGCATTACGCAAAGCCCTGAAAGATCTGAAAAGCAATAAAACACACAAACGAGAGAATTGTCAATCAAATTAAATTAATGAAGCATGTGATGTGATCGTGTTTGAGGTGATCGAGTCTGTTTCTGCAGTCGAAGAACAAACAGATTGCACAAGCTCTCTCTGTCTCGTCCTTTCATTCATCAAACTTGATTAATTGCAAACCATAACTCAAATGATTCAGATTCAGTCGGAAGAAGGTTTCTTTGCACAATACCAGCTCATTGCAAAATTCTTCCATTCAATTTGATTTGTGGAAAGATTTATAATCACTTCGCCAACTTTCGAAAGCGAGCAACTGTTTATTGCAATAAATGTGTGATATGATATTTGGGATCGGTCGCAAGACATTTTTACGATGCCATAAATCACGAGAATACGTCCAACCGAAGATAAAACTGAGAAGGTTGGTTCACATTTTGATTGAATATCGAACGTCGATTGATTTGCAAAACAGCTGAGCAGACAATGACGACTAAAACAATTATTTTCTAGTTGAAATCTTCATTTTATTTCACTTTAAAATCATTCAAAGTTATTTTAAAAAGTCATCACAAAAACAAAACAAAACGATTAGGTCACCAGACACATTCTCCACATTAAACTTTATTCATGAGTGAGGGTAATTTATGACCTTTGCACTTGTCACTCCTCGCTCCTACAATTTTCAACGACGACTGAATAAATTTTAATGCAAGAGCGTCTCGATTTTCCCCGTCACTTGAGGTTGTGTTGGTTAAACTTCGTTTGTGTTGGTCGAGAGAGTGAGGGGAAATCCGAGAGAAGAATTGCATGAAAAGCTGTGAATGTGTGTCGGTGAAATATTTATGTTTCTTTCTTTTTTTTGCTTTGGCAAAGTCGAACAAAAATACATTTTTATTGCGTTGATTTATTGTTTTTATTTCGGTCGTTAACTGACAGAGTGGAAATTGATGCGATGCGTCACAGACGGATCAGACGTTGCCTTGCATCATTCAAATGAATTTTATGAAGCTTCTGTCACTCAATTAACATCAACAGAAATTGCATCAAAACCCGCAAAAATCTTTCTTTGCATTCTAAAGTTTCTCCCAACAAGAAGCGTCTCGTGTCTCATAAACTTGTCACTCGACTCGAGTCAACAGAAACGAGAGAGACTGAAAAATATTTTACTCGTGAATTTATTGTGGGTGAACTGAATGAAACTGAATCCCCGAAACTGTGATTAATAATTCTCTTTCAGAAAGAGTCAACGACGACGACGACGAACGGAAAGTGCATGAAATGCAAGACACACAAACAGAAAACTTTGTGCAAGTCAATGTCAGTCAAAAAGAATTTTTGTGTCACTCTCGTCGCTCAGTTAATCTTTTTAAGCTTTTTCTTGTGACTTGAAAACTGATCGCTCTCAAGTATTAACACCGAGAGTTGACGTCAAGTCTACAGCAAAGCAGAGCAGCTCCGGGCAGCTCATAAATAGTTGAGCAAAGAAAATTTAGTTTTCATTCGAGTTTTGTTATTAAATTAAAGAATCGAACGTTCCACCTACGACAATTCCTTCGATTGCTTCGACAAATATTCTTCAAAGATTAACGACATCTCTAAATTGCTTCTTCACGCAGAAAGAAAAACTAAATCCATAAAACTAATAATTTATTGTTATCATCAACATTTCTCCTAATTTCACATTTTCACTTGCGCAATTTATTCTCGGACGTTCATTCCTCGCATCATCCATAAATTAAGATCTTTTAATCATTCAAATAATCATAAAAACAACGAGTGTGGGGTTGGAATGGCTCGAAAGGGGCGAGATTGATATTTATGTGAGTTTGACCGAATACTTTTCCGTTTGCCCATAAACTCCTCTCTCAGGTCTCACTCAGTCCAAAAGGAAATGAAAATATTTTCTTGATGAAGGAAAATAAAGAAAATTTATTAATGAAAGCTTATTCCACCCTCGACGGATCAATCATTCATAAGTTGCCTGATATCAATTAAGTGACGGAAGGTATTTTCCTTTTCTTTTGCTAACTTCAACGTTCAATGTAAATATCTAACGTCGTGAAGGTCTCGCAAGTAGTTGAGACTCAATATTTCATATTTTATTGAATTATTTCATTTAATGTGCAGCTACTTGAATATTTATTCATGATTCATGACTTCAACACTCGCTGCTCGATAGCTCAGGTAGATATCTGGTTTCGTCGACGAAACTATTGAAAGCAAAGCAAACAAGAACTTACCGTTTGAGTCCAGTTTCATGGTCGATCAGTGTGACGGGAATATTTCGCTCCAGATCATCGTGTGGTGAGTCGGTTCGACGAGATAAAAGCAACTGATGAGCGGCGAGACGATTGCGAGCATCTTTCGAGCGTGGATGTGTTGCTTTCGATTTGATTAATGAAGAAGTTGTCGTGGTTTGTACTTCGGGAACGTCCATGGAGTTTGTCGATGATGGACTTGCTGACCCTGTTGACAGCTCATCCTTCTGGGCATCATTATTCTCGTTTATATTTACACCCTCTTCACCTTCGTCTGCAAAGGGAAAATAAAGAATCTCACATGAAATATTTGCTTCAACAACAAGAGAGAGAGAGATTAATGACGGCAGTGACCAACGGAGCAGTTCGATTGAGACACTGCAATAAGGAAGCAGAGATTGCCATGCAGTTTGCTTTGATTCTTGAGTCGAGAAATTTCTTTTTTCACTTCTCACTTGCGGAGATAAAGAGAAGAATGTTTAATGGCTAATTAGCTCAGATTAATCGCCGATGGTTGCGACTTCCAGGCGGTCGGCCACTTCTGGTTCGTAAGAAATATTTTAAAAGCACAAACTGGCATCTCGATGGACTCATTGATCTTGCAACCAAGCGAATTCGATGAGAATTTATTTCGCAAGGCTTCAGATAAACTTCCTCAAATCCCTTGGATTAAGGTTTAGTCGGAGAATTCCTTAAAAGTCATCGACGATGACCCAATGAACGACCAATCATTTAAAAGAGAAATCCCTCGAGAGTTTCCTTTCAGAATTGGAGAAAGATTTCATTTCCTTCCCTCGCTCGACACACGAATCGTGTCAAAGTCATAAAAAGAAAAACCTTTCACTTGATTTTCCTTTTCACCTTCTCAAGCATTTTCTCTTATCGCCGTTTAATTTAAATTCCATGAATAACAATTTTCCAACTGATAAGAAAATCTTTGGTCATCGACAAACCAGAAATCGCTTCCGTTGCGCGATTTACTTTGATTCGGTTCATTAAACGACTCACGACCATTGCTGCACAATCCGTTGCGATTATTTATGTTGCTATTGTCTCAGAAGCTGCTGCTGCTGCTGTTACATCAATAAAAACTCTTTCGAATGTATTTGATTGAATCGCCGTTTGTTTTACATTCACTCACGCCCACATTTGACTAACACATCAGTTGCAAGCTTTTCTGTAATTTTTCGACAAAGATTTTGTAATTAGAGCTCGCGATTACTTCTACGAGCGAGAGAACGAGAGAGGTGAGTTAATATTTGATGAAGATACAAAACAACGCTTGAAACCAATTTATAAAATCAACACTCGACGGCAGAAATGAAAGAAATTTTTGTGTCGAAGCGAAGCTTTTTGTTTCTAGCTCGAGATCTAAGTTTGTGGCTTAAAGCCGATCGACAAATGTAAACAGCGAATGCTTTGAGCGCGTAATGTGTTTGCTTGGTTGATGAAACAATTTCTCGGAGAGTTTCTTTGCGGTCTCAGTGGTGCATTGAACACATTCCATTTAGCGCCTCGTGTAAAACGAAATCAATTGCACAACTTCTGAGGAGAGATCAAACAATGTTTCAAAGAAATGTTTGCTTTAAAGAAAAAATCTCGTGCAAATATCGAAATTAATTAAACGGTTTTGTTTGTCAAACATTCATTGCGTTTAACAACTTAATTAAAAGTTTATTCAACGCCTCGTGATGTTGATCGATCAAGCTTCTAATTATTTCTTAGGCTAATTGGAATCCATTAGTTAACTCTCTCGAGACTCTTTTCCCCGAAAAGCAAATCAAGCAAATCTTCAATCACAACAAATAATAAAAACAAAGCAAAGTGAGGTTCATAACGCAAGCTACTTATCATTGTTCTCGACTCGCTTTCTCAAGTCTCATTCTTTTGCATTATGTTTGAGGTCAACATCGGCAAATGAATGCCTTGAAATCGATTCTCTCTCGCGTCTGAATTCCTCGAATTTCCGAGAACTGCCTCGACGATATATTGAACCTGCAATGTGCATTAATCCAATTGAATCACAAACACAAACTTCTTAAGCTTCTCTGGTTACTTCAAGCCGCAGATCTGTATTGCTTTGCTGCTGCTGCTGCCGATGCTCAATAAAAAGGAATTTTCTTCTCTGATTTTGTATTTGTTCGCTCGCCTCTTACGAAAGAGTTTGATAAGTTCCCAATAAGACATTTAACCATAACTAAATAAGCCAACAGAAACCATAAATTATGCTCTGCGACTGCTTCTTTCGAGCCTTCTCCTTCCTTCTCCTTCTTCGCTCTCTACCGTCTTCTCGAATGCGTGCAATTTGAATAAAAAGTCTTTTTATCAGAACAATGCCATCAGAAGAATATTTTCCTCGTCGCGAAGAGAAAAAGAGAGGACGAGGAGCTGCACCGATTTCAGTCTTGAAAGGAGAAAAATTCTTGTCGTCGATATTTAAAAACAAATAAAAGAACTCATGCATCACGTTTTATTCTTGGAATTCATCGACATCATCCAATGCGATTGTTTAAATCGCGGATATTCTTTGCTAATTAATTTCATATGCTCATGTAAATTTCGAAAAGTTAAGTTTTGTTTATTGAAAGTCTCTTCATGTGAGTTTGAAAAAACTTTTCTTCCAACAACTGACAAGCAAAAATATTTTCTGTCAACGAGATGAATAACTTGTTGATCATTCTCAGGGAAAAGTAAATTTTCCGCGAGATATTTGCAATGGAAAATTTTCAAATGTGAAAGTTGTCAAAGAGTCAAAAGATCAACGAAGCAGAATGATTAACTTGACGAACGTTAAACAGCTTTTGACAGCTTAACATTGAAGTTGTTATTTGATATTTTTGCTTCTTCGAAACTGCAAATGATGAGAAGCGAAGCGAGAGTCGTGGAGGTCGTTAACAGGTTTCACAAGAAGATCGCGGGTGCACTTTAACAGTTTCGCTATTTCCATTTGATTTATGACGATCAGAGCTTCTCTTGTGAGACTGGAGATTATCATCGACGAGGCCTCAATAATCGATATCCTCAATCAGACTCAAAGTTAATCGGTCACTGCATGGAATTAATCATAACTCAACCGTTGACTTGTCGCTGAATCAACATGGATAAGTCATTAGCACATGGCATTCTTTAATCTCATACGCTCATCACTTCAAATGCTTCAATCACTGTCAAGTCGTTGACGGGCTTAATGGACATGCGGAGAGTCAAGTAACGATCGGGCGAGGTCTTCAACTCGAAAGGTTTGTAATAAAATAATCTCCGCGAATGATGAATTGAATGAAAGACAAAGCAAATAAGAGAAGACAAAGCCTAAAGTGTGAGCCATCAAATCGAATTCAATTCATCAAAATCATCATCGACAAAATACATTTGTGTGATCGAGAACAATGCGAGAACTTCAAGTGTCATATCAATTCATCAAAAGTCTTATCGCATCAATGAAAGTAACGCGCATTAATCTTTCTCGATTCGTGAAACCAGAAATCGTCACTTTACGTTTGAAATATGGAAAATATTTTCTCGTTTGAGTGATTCATGTCGTTGAGAGATATTTCTGGCATGAAAGAAATATCTTGTGACCCAACAGGTGAAGGACCAACATCACTTTAATTGGAAAGAGCGAAAAACGTTTGAATCGATTTGTCAAGTTCGACGCGGATCGCTCACTCTCAATCGCGTTTGCGGTCTCATTATGTCAATGCAATTGCGCTGCATTATTGATGTAATTAAGTGCGCGTTTGCACAAAATTTATGGCTTTCGGGACACATTTTCAAATTGGAAAATTCAACTCGCCGATGCTTTAATGCATCAGAGAATATTAAAAATGTGCAGCAAGAGCTCACGACAACTTGTGAGTTGAATATTTTCATCATAATTCTCACTCACTCTGACATCAAAATAGTTTTAAAAATAATCAACGTCGTCCCAGAAATGATTCGCGAATTTAAAGAGAAAACTAACAAACACGTGAAGTTTATTAAAGAAATTCCATTAATCAAACTCCCACGCATTTAGTGTCGAGAAGAGTCAACGAAGATGATGCTCGTTGATCACAATACGCGGCGAAAATGAAATTATCACGCTCGCGCTGAATTCCACAGACAACTGCAGCTTCTTCGAGAATAAGTGACGAGCAGCTGCTGACAGGTGTGCAACTTTAATTGAACAACATCTCTTCAAGTTAGCTTGTCACTAATTCACAGGCGATTTCGTTATTTTTATTGCCGTTTGATGTCGTCGTTAGAAACTTGTAAAAATAATTAATTCTTTGAGACTTTGCGTGACTTATGAGTCACTGAAGCTGAGTAAAGACTTTCAGATCTCGTCACGATTGACCGAGTTGAGTTGATTGATTAAAACGTTAAGTGTACTCGTCTCTGAATCGATAATGAGCAGTTCACTCGATGCTGTTAATGTTATGCATGAAAATTCCTTCAATTTTATTTATGCAAATCGTCACTTGACATCGGCGCTCTCTGTGATTGAGAAAGCAAAGCAAATCCTGAATCAATCCTCAACAAATTTCTCGTCCAAACTCTCGACTCATTAATATGCAAATCAATTGAAATCGTCAGTGACTTGCTCGTGAAATGAAAGACTTTGCTACGAGGGACTTTCAATCGAATCCTAAAAATCAAATGCATTTGAATTTCTTTAATTTCCAAAACGATCCAAACACGATCGAAATAAATAATTTGCTTTTAAATTTCTCGATCGATAAGATTCCGCCATAAATTTCAAGACGTTTGCCATTCATCAACGATATTTATGGACTTTTGCTGCTTGCCGGGTTGATTGCCGACTTTCAAGCGAATATGATTAACATTTTGGCAATTGGAAACGCATAAATTTTATTTCGGAACTTCCAATGCAAAAGATGCAAAAGATCCATCGCTCGCTCATTTCTAAACGAGTTTCTCGTTCGTTGTTTGTTGTTCTTCCCGCGAGTAAAGCTCTCGTTCGTTCGTTGTTCGTTAGAAGCTTTGTCTCGGCGATTGAAATCCAAAATTCCACCACAAAATCTGTCTCAGATTGCACACGTGAAGCTCTTCATTGATACGAGCTAATTGATTTTCCTTGTTCGTTTCATTCTTTTAACTGATTTTCTTCGAGTTCTCTCTGTTCGCTCTTCTTCTTTAAACTTGCACGGCCCTCGAATGTTTTCCTTTAAAATGTCGTCACATGTAATTAGATTTACAAGAATCTCCGCTAATAATTCTCAAGATTTCTCGTTCGATTAATTCTTGAAAGTGCAGAAAACAATTTTGCCGTCAATGTCAGGAAAAGTTTTCGCAATTTGATATTTCAGTTCAAGGGACGAAAGTGTGTGCACGGCTTGACGATCCATCACGCAATTTCCAGACAAAAACTGTCAATCAATCAATCCCGCCCGTCATTCAAGCGACAGAAAGCGATAAAGGGACGAGGAGAGCTCAAAATAAACAGCCGAGGCGAGGGAGTTCTCTCCTTCCCACAATCGCCACCTTTCCTCATCGTCATCGTCTCTCTCCGTTTGTTCTAGTTGACTCGATAAATCTACTTATTTTCAATACTCTTCAAAGTCACATCCAATCTTGTGTCGAGAGCGGCAAAAAAAATCTTTTCAACGTTTTATTTTAAAACTAATTAATTTCCATTTCATCTTTCTCTGTCCCGCGCTTCACTCGATTCTTCTCTTGTTTCAAGCGATTCTTTCCGTGGAGTTTGTCTGATTGAAAGTTAGGAAAGGGAAAGAGCTTCTGCTGCCTCGGATGAGGAAGTTTCTCGTCTTCACTCATTGAGTTTAATCAGATTGACATGACATTGTCAAATTCATGTACACATCAGAATCGATTGGGCTGGGGCTGTGGGGTTGGTTTGGTTGGAGATGGCGAAGAACAGCATCAGAGAGACTTTTATATAAATTTGATCAATTATAAATTGAGAGACAAAAACATTTTCCGAACTTTGCTCACGTCGAGCTCTCGAAGTTGACAGATCTCCGGACAGTTCAGATCGGGAATTGTTGGGGAGGTTGGTGCGAGGATGAACATGAGCGAGTGAGTGAGTGAATGGATGAAATTTAATTATGTCTTGTCTGAGCATAGACGAGAGGGACGCAAGACAGACAAAGTCCATCATAAGATTTTATCTGAATCGGATTTTTGTTTTCTTGACAGAACAGAGAAGAGAAGTGTCTCGCTCGAGAGTGTGAGTTGGTGGTGGGCTCAGTGCAGAAGAAAATGTCATTCAGTCTCACTATTCCATTCCAATTGAATGTGACATGAAAGGAGAAAACTTTTCTCTCTACGAAGGATGACGAAGACGAGATTTGTCTAATATCGAACGTTTCTCTCTCTTCGAGCTTCGAGGTCGGAGTAGAAATGTCGGTTGATATTGATTTTGCATTTTCTTTTGTTTCAAGCGCGGCCAATGCATTTCAACTCTCACGGAACAGGAAGATCCAATGTCGATGATAATACTTCATCGTCGATTTTTGGTTTGTCCGCCGGCTTATCGCTCAGTCATTTCAATAATTAATACTCGACTTCACATGTCGATGAATGCACCGGAGCTTTGCCCACAACAGCATTGCAGGTTTTTTTTCTTCTCTCCAGGAAAAAGATTTTTTTAACATTCGAAAGTGTCAAACTAATTTATGTTTCAACATGAGTGTCGACCATGATTCATGTAATTTCATGATCTGTGGCAATTCATCGATCGCTCAACTCAAATAATTAGCAAAACTATTTCGAGCTCATTCGTTTTAGTCACGAACGTTCTTCCCCTAAACTTAAACTTTTGAATTCTAAATAGAACTCAAAACATTTTTCTTTGAAAAACTTTCTTCAGGTGAAAATTCTTTCAAATGAAAATTTTATCAACGAGGCAAATACTTTTTGTTTACGAGTTCATGTGACTTAGTCGTCGTCGTAGGGAAAGTTACAAAGAGAGAAATAATTGTGAAGCGTTCTAACTTCAAACCGAGACATGCACCACATTCTATTGTCAAACAGAGAACTCCGAACAGACTTGAGGGGAATTACAATCCTTTTGCTTGTGCTGATGGACATGGAAAAACAAAGGATGATTGCCTCGGGGCGTTTGTCGTCCGAAATGGCTCTGAAACAATCTTGACAGTCTTTCTGTGCTAATAAAAATGACAAACGAAATTTCTTTCAAAAACATTTCTCTTTCTACAAAACTACTCGGCGACGGATTTTATTTCCGAAAAAGAAGAAACGTGAACGGAAGCCTCAAAGGAATTGAAAAGCTGCTCAACTTTGACGAGTGCCCGGGAAATTTCCTTGAAGGCTTCGCTCTGTCCAACAATTAAAATTACTCGAGTCTGATTATTCTTTGCACATTTCTCATGAACTCTCGAGCTCTCAAAGTTTTGCTCTCGTTGTGAAAGTTTCCGAAGAAGAAAACAGCTCACACATGTCATGAAGAATTTCTTTTCTTCCGTTGCATTCTCGGGAATGACTCGTTCGCCTTCATTTTTCACACTCGATGCTCTGTCATTGCCGAATGAAACATTTCATATTATAAGATTGATCTACAGCGAGTGTGACATTTGAGATACTGAAGAAGCTGTTTGATTTCGATTTCACAGCAGAGACGACGCGTAATGAGGTCGCAATCAGTCATGTCGAGTCGATGTGGTCAGCGCTCGATTCCATTCACTCATGACGAGTTTTAATCAACGTCAGTTGCTCTGACATTCTGTCCAAGCAAGAGAAACAAACTTTTCTTTGTTTCGAAGAATTTTCCTTGTTCGAGAGAAGAAAGTTCTCGTCTCGAGACTCGGAGTCGGAACTTTAGGATATTGATGCATCGCCACAGAGACGCAAAGGAGGAAAACAAACCAAACATTGCTTAGATGGTCATTTATCAGTCAAATCTGGTTGCACTCGAGAGAAATTTGCAATGAGTTTCCATTCGAGAAAAATTGATAATTTATTAGTTTTCTTGAGAGACAAACTTTGATTGAAAATTGGAAATGAAAGAAAAGAAAGAACTGCTCTCGATGTTGGGCCCGAAATTAATTAATTAGAACTTGAACTCACCATTCTCTTCTGCATTGTTTATCCAACGATACGAGGGTCTCGGTTGCTGTTTCGATCGCATGATTTCAGTGTTTTCTGACTTGTGATTTGGCTGTCGTCTATCTGAAAGGTAGAGAAGCGAACGAGACAATTAAATTATTGTTTTAATCGTCATTGGAAATATTAAAGTTTGAAGCTCAGGCCTGTCAGTCGAACAAACAATCAAAAACTTCTTCCGAAAGAAACGAAATCAATTGATCTTGCATGCATTTGGATCGTTAACCGATTTTACTTTGTGTTTGAGGTGAAGTCGAAGAAATATTTTCCAGAAGCAACGTCGAAAGAAAACGGATTTTCGCAATGTCGAGTGGAATGAGGGACGACGACGACGAAGAGAAAGAGAACGAGAAGTGTGAGAGTTGTCTGGGAGGAAAATTTATTTGAGCGCGACCTTTCCGTGAATGCATTTCAACTTTGTTTAGATATTTCCAATCGATAATGAGTTGATTCCAAACACTAAACGTGTCAACGCTCAATGAATGATTAGAATCATAAATCAATCTCGAATTAGATCAAGCGATGACAGCCAACAATTATCGCTTCGTTTCGACGTGTTCGAGCAACTTCCGAAAGGCCGAAAATTTTCGTGTATCGCAATCGATTAAGAGTAAAATGTGTTGAGTGCGAGACAAATCTTCGTTCTTCTGTAATTAAAACTGACGTTCGCCTGACGCTCGATGTCTCTCTCTTTTCCACTGTGAAAACATTATTGATTGTTAGTCTGGTTGACGAGAATTGATTTGAAGTTCGCCCGATCCATCAGTCAACATCATTCACTGTACAACTTTATCATACGCTTCCATTAAAATGCGCATCTTATTAAACGTCCAAAGCAATCACTCATAATTCGTTTGAGTGACACATGACAAGAGCACACAGCAGAAACCTGACCGTTTCTATTATTATGTGTCGTCGTCATCGTCTTTTATATTTACTCAAGCTTTCGAAACCCTTCGGGAGAATAAATCGCTCGAAGGAGCCACAGAAATCGCTGCACAATCCAATCATGTGTGTGTGTGAGTGTGTTTGTGTTTTGATTGAACTTTCGCAAAAGATAAACTGATCCGGGGGAGCAGAGAACTTTTAGACAACTCATCAGAAGCTTCGGCTTTGAGATTGTCTTTGATGTGCAAAGAGAAGAGAAAATTTTATGAAAGTTCCTTTGCATCAAAGGATTTGCAAAATTGTTTCCAAAAGACCAAAAGTCGCAAATGATTCCAACGAGTCTGGCCAAGAAGTCGAGTTTTCTGCTGAAGAGCAAATGAGAGTTTAATGTGCTCGAGACGATGTCCGAGAAATGAATGATGAAGACAACTCGGTTGACAAAATTTATTTCCTTGCATTTCATTCTCAATATTGCAAAACATTCTCAATTCTCTTTTTCAATCTCATTTGAGTTTGATTTTCCCCCACTTCACCTCTCTTAGCGCAGCCAAACAATTTCGTCCTGAGTTTCATGCTCGAAAGAGATTTTGTAAGAGAAGCTGAGTTATTTGGTTTACTTGATCCCTTGGCGCTTTAAAGCATCTGAAGTTTGCAATTACATCAAGAAAAACAAAATATTTTAAATCTCGATCAACATTGAGTTTAAGTTGATCAAAGGAAATGTTTCAGAATCTGAAGCCTCGATTCGAAACAAGTAGCGGCATCTGTTGAGGCGAAACCTGTTTTCAGTTTTTATTATTAAGAAGTTCATCAACTTCGTGTTGTCTTGGGACAAACAAAAGCTTTGGAATGTTTAACAGATTTGTCTTCAATTTTTCATTTGACTCCAGATGAAGACGTCAACTTGTAAGAGATGATCAAGAGAACAGTTCTTAGACAAAGATCAAGATAAAATTACTTCACGTCCCGAGCCGCCATAAAAAGTTAATAAAACTTTGTGTGGATCATTCAACACAAAAGTATTCGCGTCAATGAGCGAAAAGACATCAATCTGAATTAAACGCGGCCAGCTCCGAAAAATTATTTAAAATGACATAAAAACATTTTCGTTCGCTTCTACGGATGAAGATTGAATGATTTAGAGTTGTCAGAGGCGAGTGAAGACTCTAAAAATATTCTTCGTGACGTTATTCCTCAGTTTCTCCGCTTTAATGGGTGTTGATGACCAATTTATGATGTTTTATTGCGCTCAGCTTTAAGTGCTCATAAATTAATGATAAAACATTCCTCTCGATACACTTTTCGCAGACTTCGATAAATCAAGTCAAAGAGTGAATAACAAACGTCGAAAGTCGAATGAACAGCTGAGAAGAATTTGTTTGAGAAACCATTCAAGTTTGTCTTTCAATATTTTTCTATGTTGTAATGACTGAGAAGTTTGCGATCCCGGGAGCTCAGCGGGGAGTACTCGAAATGTTTTATTGCCAACTGCGAAAGTTTATTACAAGAGTTTCGTGCAATATTTTCACAATTATTTGCATTTACAATCAATCACCGTCTTCTCCTTTTGATCGTTTCGCTCGCGGTGGAGAAAATCATGCAATCCACGAGTTGAGCTACAAGTGAAATCGTTTTTGAACTAAACGAATATTTTTCAGCTTCCAGATAATTTATTGGTCAAGTCTTCACAGCTCTGCCATCTTTTTCTGATCAGATCCCTTCTCACTCGCTCTCGTACAGCAATTGCCGGCAATCAATCCTTGTCAGTTCGCTTTTGACAGAAAATATGTTTTGTTCATTGTATTTTGTAGTGGCGAAGATGACGAAGAAGACGAAGAATAATTTATGAAGAAGCAAGAGAAACGTAAGAGGTAAGTCTGATTGGTCGACTGTTATTAAAAACCAATCACCCAATCAGATCAGAATAATTATTGAGACGACGAAGAAGCAAAGCTCGGCGAGAGAGAGAAGAAACCTCAATTTATCATGAGACGCGTCTTGACATTTTCGAGACGAAGAATATTTCTCAAGAACTCGACAAAGTCTTCGTGTTTCAATCCGTTCCGATTAATTAATTCAATGCATCAGCCATCTTCATGCCTTCTACTCGAATCTTTCATTTACACGTTCGCGGACGAAATGCCAGAAGAAGCAACAACCGAGAGAAAAATGTTCCGATCGATATTGCATTAATTGCATTTGCGTTGTTCTTATTTTTCTCCATTTTATTAATTTGATAAAAATCTCCTTCTCTCAACTCTTCAATGCTCGGGACGCTTGCATGCGAAGTGAGTTTGTTCTCGTCTGCCTTGTCCACCATGTAAATTATTATTTTAACAGCAACGGCCAGAGCAGTGCAAACGAAAACGCGAATTGTGCAGTCAATCGCTTCGTGTTTATCTTCAACCGGAGCATTTCGAGATCGAAAACGCTGTCGTGAAGTTGCATCGAACAGAGGATGAGATTGTTTAGGTGGACACGGCCAGTGTTGCAGAAAAACTGAAGAAGTTGACATGTGAAGGGCGAGAGAGTAAGAAATTTCTTATTTATTCTCCACTTTCATGTAAATTGTTGTTCTCCAACTTCTTTGACATTCCTTAAGACGAAATTTATTTGATTCCTTCAACTCGAGACAGCTGCCAACGGTTTGAGCTCAACCAGTTTTCAGTAATTTGCGCGCATATTCCTTTCTATGGAAAGACGATGAAATAGTCACCAAACTAATTAGCGAATTAGCATTTAAATCGATGACAATGATGACGGCTTCGGTTTCAAATTAATCATTTTTCTTCTTTTGATATTTGACGACGATTTTCTGAAAATGTAGATTTCTAATTTAAATGAATTTGCAAATTTAGTCAAAACTTGAAAGCTTGATGGCTGATAATTTGACAAGACTCAAGTTCGAATAAATTGGATCTCTCGGACAGACAACTCACCGTCGGCTTTTAAAAAAATCTTTAAATATCCGCGAATATTTAAATTTATTTTCCCAACTTTACAATTCATTGGATTTTTTAAGTAGGCGAGTCGAGACAACATTAAGTTTTAATCAGAAACCTCATTCCATTAATTTCGACACATAAGGCTTTTGAAAAACCGCAATCGTCCCAACTCTTGTGATCACTTTCTTCAATTATCCTCGAAATTATGATTTCGATGAACAAAAAAATATTTTTTGTAAAATAATATATAATATAATATATATAATATTTATAAAAATAATTTTTATAATAAAACTAAAATATTTTTAATTAATTAAACTTTTCACTAAACTTCTCACTTTCACTAAACTAAACAAAAACAAAAATATTTCTGACGTCATTTTAGTTTTCTTGCTTCTCACACTTTGAACCGTGCTAAGCTGATCATCAAAGAAATCAAAGCGAAGCATTCAACGCTTGATAATCGGTGTTTAAATATCTTTGATAGATGAGTCTTTTTTTATTAATTGCGACACACGCGGTCGTACGAAGTCTCTTTCGCGAAACAACAGAAAACACTGACTAACTCTGAATAGCGTTGAATGCTCTCGTCGCGTTCGTTAAATGTTACACGGAAAAATGTTTACACGCTACTTTGGAAACAGCAACACAAGCATGAGAGCAACAATCAAGTGAACATTCGTGTTGCGACGACGATTTCTTTGTGTGTAGATCAATTTTATAGATTTTCACATAAAAATGTTTTTGTTAAACATTTTCAGAAGCAAAATAATTGAATTGCTATTCAATTTACTCTCACACTCGCCGGCGAGTCAAGAGTTAACTTTCGAGAGTCGGAGAATCAATAAAAGAATCTTAAAAGTTCGAAAGTCAAAGCTTTCGCGCATCAAAAGTTCATTGCTGTCGACCTTAGTCTGTTGAACATCAAGAAAAACATTTTCCGAGCAGGAAAAAAAATTGATGACTTGATGAGAAATCAAGAAACGCAAACTCGAATAAGCCATCAAAGGTGGAGCTACGAAAAAATAATAAAAACATCAAGAAAGGTTTCGAGTTCGATGTAATATCATCAGAAAAGTTCTGACAAATGATTTATGGGAATCGCTATGGCGTCGCAGAAATATTTTCCATCATGTTTAATTTGAAAGGGGTCATTCAAACTCTGCTGTTTGCTTTCGGCTTCACCCTCTTCTCTAACATTTCGCCCTTATTATTTGCCATTTCAATGGAACAGCTCTCACCAACATCATCAAAGAGCTGACAGAAAAATATTGAAAGAAGAAATATTTTTTGTTTCCAAAAGATTAATAAATGTAATTAATCGATGTCAACGAATTACTTGCTCAATGAATCTCCACATCGATTTTTCTTTTGAGTTGTGGGAAATAATTTGGCTCAAGTAAATTAATCATCAATCGGATTATTGATTCGTGGCAAAGTTACTTTTAGAGACATAGACAAAGTTGTCTTGAAGGTTTCTCTTGGAAAACGAGTTGAGACGAAGCAGAAGAAATTATTATATTATATATTATATTTTATATATAATATATTATAGAAGCGCAAATAGTTTCTTGAATTCTCAAAGCAATTTTCATAAATCATTTGCAGTTTTGACGGATTCATTCGTGGCGTGGGCTGATCTCTGCGAGTAATTCTCATTCTCAAGCAACGATTCAAGTTTAAATGCAACATTTTTCTCTCGTCACAAGTCACTTAAAGTTCTTGACAAACTCGAGAAGGTTTCAGTGACATCAAAACGTCCTTGAGATGACTTGACACAAACATTCAGAGCTGTTCACTTCCTTATTACTCTTGAGAACAATAAAAGAGAACTTTCTATTTTGACCTAGACTTCTTCTGTCAATTCTTCTTTTGGGTCCGTTCGTTTTAAAATTGTGCAAGAATTGCATTCGAGACGAATTGGCAAACACAAAGTTTGTCTCCAAATTTGCATAAATTACTCAAAGAATGTTTGAAAGAGATTGAGAAAGAGCCTAAAGAGAACCGGTTCGTATGAGAATATCTTCAACGGAAGGTTTCGTTTCGTATGAGCTGATTGTGACAACAACTTTTGGTTTTATCAAGTTCTGAAAATGCTCGAGTCGCTTGAAGAGATTTTCACATTCGAAAATGTTTTATCGCTTCATCACCTTCTCTCTTAAAGCGACTTTGTACGCACAGTTGGTTCTTGGCCAAGGTCACAAAGAAATTTATCGATTTTATGTTCGTTACGCAACTTCTTACGAGATTAGCTTTCGCGTGATGAAAAATTTAAGAAAGAATTCAAACATTTATGTTGTTATCGATTTTCTTCCGCGTTGAAGAAGGAATCAGCTGTAATTTATTAGACGAAACACAATCCGCGCTTCTGCGATCCACTACCACCAAAGTGAACAAACGAACGTGTCAGCTTTTCATGTTTCTCAGGGCATGTGCGTTAAGAGTCGGCGAGCAAATTCAATTTTCTTCTTTCGCTCTTTCGCTTGACATTGCTGCATTCTCGATATCTCGCTTCGCTTTCGATGTTGAGCTCGTTCATCGAAAGATGAAAAAGATTTCTGAGGCAACACACAACCAAACGAGAACTCAACAGAGAAATGTGAGTTTGTGTTGAGGAAAACTCTTCTCGGCGGCTCTTCACATCACAGAATTAAAAGCGATTTTCCTTCGTATCCATCGAAACAGGATATCAACGATTTTCTTCTCCTTTTGCTTCTCAGATTTGCGTTCGCTCTTCTTCGTCGAGAGCTCTGAGAGCTGTCAAAAGCTGACACAAAAGGAGGAGCAAATCAAAATATGTAGCGAGAAGAAAAGAATTTCTGTTTATTCAAATATTTCGTTTTTGTTTCGCGTCGATATTGCGATAATCTCGAAATATTTAACAAAAAAAATTATTTCTCAGGAATTTTCCGAGAAAATGAAAATTCCAAAGAATTTAATTTCCTCGGAAAAATATTTTTTCATTCGTCACTTCAAAAAATCCATGTTTCGTTCGTCTCGCTGCTGCGATTCATTGTCAATCTCCCTCCGAATGTTGATGTTTCGTTCTCGTCATGCGACACATTCTCGCTTTGAAAAATTGAGTCGGAAAACATTGACGAGTGAAGCACAATTATGAAACGCCTTCGAGGTGGAGCCAGAGAAAAATAATGAAAACAACACATCAACATACATTTCTATGCTTCACTCGGATCGCTCGAGCTTGAGTTGAACATGAAAAGTCATAAATACATCACATCAACAATGACAGATGATGGATTAGAAATTATTTTATGGCGTCGCATGAGAAATGGAAGAATCTTTGTTGTAACTTCGGCCATCGCATTAACAACTTTCGAGGACGAGAAATAATTTTTTTGTGGACACAAAACAACTAACACAGTGTCGAATGGTTTTCTGATATGTGTGCGGATTAAGTCATTAACCTCTAACGTTCGGAGCTTTTTCACACTCACTGGACGATGAGCTCAGGTAGCGAAAAGATTTTCCTTTCACATGTCACAAGACGAATTTTAATTTCAAGATCAAACCGGTAATGAAAGGAATATCTACGGCGGATGAGAAGGAAATCATGTGTGGTGGGTGAAGCATTAGCGAATGCTGAGTGGTTTGGGGGATGGAAGGCTCGCAAAACTGGGGTAGACAGTTGAAAATGTTTTCCGTGTTTCGTTCGAGTAAAACTTTTATTTTTTGAGCAAAAAAATGAGTTGGAAAGGACATTAAGCGCTCAAGGGAGTGAAGCAGTTTCGTCTATAAATGGAAGCACATAATTCAAAGTTTAAGACAGGACGACTGTAATAAATCTGTCAGAAAACTGCTTGGGTTCATATACTCGGGCCACAAACGCACACTGAGAAAGACTCTTCTTGTGCTTTCATCTCCGTCCGCTTTTCCCATTTCTCCTCTTTCTCTCTGTTTCTTCTTCTTCATCTTCATCGTCGTCGTTTAATGTTAAAGTGTCTGAATGTTGAGAAAGGCCTGCTGGCTTTGCTAGTTGCATTTTAACGTCAATTCTCGATCGTATAGAGTTACACAATGTCTCTCGTTCACGTCACAATTTCTTCGTCTTTGACTTAAGATTTATGAGCCTTTTATCACAAATATCTTAAGAAGAAGAAAGGTTTGTGAGTGATTTTCTGTTTCAAGAGAAAGGAAACGTCACTCGCGGTGATTCTCACACACAAACACCAAAATCATTCTCTTTCTTCTAATTATTGATTTATGAGCGATTGTTCAATTAAAACCGATTACGGAGCTTGGGCTGATATAAAAAGCAAAGGCAATCTCACAATTGATGGGAAATGTGCTTTGTTCGTGTCTCTCATTAAGCCGTCAGATGATACATTTGGTTATTAATTTAATTTCTATTGTCGACGTGGCTGAGACGATAAATCAATCCGAGTCTTGTAATTAAAATCGTCTTCACATCGAAAGAGATTCGAAGAGTTTAGGTCGAACAATGATCGATAAACTCAAACGGCGTTCGCATGAATCATAAGCAGTCGATGTTCGTAAGCAGACATTTTACTAAAAAAGAAAAAGATTCACTTGAAGATTAACTTCTTCCTTTTCTTGAAAGTGAAATAAATCAATCAAAGATAAAAATCATTGAATCCATTTTGAAAACGAAAAGAACTCTCTCGAAAGAGAAACGAATGGTCTCACATTGTTTTCCTTTCGTGCATTAAATTGAGCTTCACTCGAAGCATTTTCACTTCCACCTTGGATTAAAGTTATTGCTGCTTTCTTCAATGGCTTCCAAATAAATTCTCCTTCATAGCTTCGGCAATAGTTTGTAGCATTCAAACTAATTTATTGCAGTAAATATCGATTTCTTTCTTCCATCGCCTTCTTAAGTTTGTGCAACGAAAGATTGAGCGAACGTTGAATGAGCGAAAAGTTTTAGTGGAAATTTATTCATGGAAATTTCCTTCTCTCTCCTCCACACGATATCAGACGTTGAGTGATCTTTGCGAGCCCAAAACCATCAGGAATCATTTCCGACTTTTAAAACATTCATGAGAAGATTGCTTTTCCTCGAAAGAAATTTGCTTCTGCTGAAAAATTTCACCAACACTCGCTCAGAGCTCCGTGAAGAAGAAAAATCGATGTTGAGTGAGAAGAAAGTTCCGAAGCGAGGACGGATGAATGGCAGAATGGCAGATGGATCCTTCAAGATTTGAACTACAGAATTTAAAGTTGCTGATGGTGTACGTTCTGAATTACAAACACCAGCAGAGAAATATTTTTTCAAGCGAGGGTGGAAAGGAAAAGTTGAGAATGATTGCAAGTTTGTTTAAGTTTCATCTGAGAATCTGTCAAGGCATCAACTTCATCTCTTTCAACTCAAGTTGCTACAGAGAAGGAAAAAAGGGAAGAAACAACTGAGATTGATGGATTGTATCACCAGCAAGAGCTCCGCGCTTCAATTGTGTTGAGGGTCTCATTTTGAGTTCCATTATTTTTAATTTCACTCGTAAATTCGTTGCCACCCTAATCCCCGACTCGGGAGAAATCCTTCGATTGTTTGCTTTGCGAGCATAAAAAGTCAGAAGAAGAACGAAAGGTGCGTAATAGCTGACATCAGCACGTTCGTTGGCGCAACAAACGAAAATCGATTAAACATTTTTCATGTCAAAGGGACGAGCGAAACATTTTTTTGATGAATGAAAACTGTTTTATCGACTGACGAGCTCTTCGAGTCATTAACGAGTCTAAGTGAGGACTTCCGTTCAACTCTGCTGCTGTTTGAACATAAATCATTTCAATCCTTCAAGAAATTTCAACTTTTTTTTGTTAAAATTTGAGAGAAGAAGAAGTTAAAGATCAAAAGTTCAACTTTCACTCAAGAATTAAAATTCGAATGTTGAGCGAAAGGAAATCACTTGAAAATTCATCTCAACGAGTCGTCATAAATTTCCCCGAGAGACGACTCGCAAAAGAAAATTCCGAGAGGAGACGAAGAATATTTTCTCTCGAACATTGAGAAGAGAAAACAGTTTGAGGGGAAATTGAGCATCGCAATCTGCGAGTTGTGCATACAAAAAATGTTTGTGACGTTTCTCTTTGATCCAGAAAATGATTTCTCGATTGAAATGTTACGAATGTCGGTGGTTCACGTCATCGTATGCTAATTACAATGTCGATCCGTTTGTTGCTCCACCGACAACTTGATTGATTGATTTGTAATGAGATTAAGTTTGTTGTTGCTGACACTTTGATTGACACTTGAAAGGCTCTTTCCACATCAAACGAATCGATATCGACAACAGCTCGAGCAGAAACTTTAGATTAACTGAGAGAATTTCAATTTTCTGTCTGACTTTTGCTGCACTTGATGATTTTACGATTGGAAGGAAGTTCATTCGTGTCACGTAACTTTCTTTAACTTCGAGAATTAATTTCCTTCATTTATTTTTTGGGACAGAGAGCGAGAAACTCATTCAATCGTTATCACAATTCATTCGACGATCTCATCAAAACTCAAAACCAAAACGAAAGTTACTCAACAACAATCATGACATTTTCTTAATTAAAAGAAATAATTCTGAAGACTGGCGACTGTCTCTTCTTCATTGTTTCACATGAAGTTCAATTTTCCTTCGTTAATTCAATAAATAAATTGCCACAGAAGAGAACTCATCAATTACAAAGAGGAAGAAGACGAAGGAGAAGTTAATTTACCAAATGATTCCATTTCGTTGTCTTATCATTGAAATTGCACTTTTCAGAAATCATTCATTGTCTCTCTCGTCGCTAGTGTCACTTCTCGAAGTAAAGATAAATATGAGGACAACGAGGACGATTCATGATGCATTTCAATTTCTTTTCCTTGAGCAGATGTCGAGTTCGAAAGACAAAAGAAAACTTTCTTCGAATCTCATCGACGACGACGACACATGCAAGTCGTCAAACGACGAGTAATCAAAAGCGAAACTCTTATCACGTTGAACTTTTACGGTTTTTATGGACGAACGAGGGTGAAGAGTACAAACAGAATAATTTTCCTTTCGAAACAAAACGTCGAGAGGAGGAAAATGTAAACACAAAAAGATTTTTCTTTCTCATCTCTCGCTATCAGCAAACATGATAATTGCAAGATAAAAATGTCGTCCGACTTCACTTCTTATCCCAAACTGTAATTATCGCTCGTTGTCGTCCGAAGGAGAAATTAAGGTTCCTCTGCTTCAAAACGTGCCATTGACATGTCAACCGCAAGAGAGAAACTGAAAGAACGAGCTCAGCATAAACATGCAAGCAATTTTAATTAATTTTCGATAATTTTTTCTTGCTCTCGTAAAAACTTTGTAATTATTTTGAGATGTGAACGAGCAACATGATTAACAGCTTCGATGCCTTTCAGACCAAAAATTTAATTGAAGAAAATCGATTTTGTGAAGTGAAAGGAGAGAAAATTATGAAAATTCGGTTTGCGTGATAAAATAATTTTCTCGATTGCGGCGCCACAAATCATCGAGTCGACCATAAACTCCTAAACATGCATCATCAAAGTGGCATCATAAATGAAACTAAGCTTGTAATGGATTGCGGAATGCTTTCCTGGCCGAGATCATTCATCATGCACCAACCGAGAGTATTTATTGTCTAAATATCTGCTAAACGCTTTTGATTCTCTCTCGCTCCGGTTGCACTTTATCTCACCCGACACTGCCATCCATGAATGAATGACGCAAAATCACATAAATTCTCGAATGTGATGATGACGACGACGGTGCGGTTCTGCGATAGAAAAGTGATTTAAGAGTTGGCAGGAGGAAAAACCTCGAATAAACATCGAAAAAGCTGTCGTTGCTTCATGAGGCTTGTTCAGACGTCACATAAAATCTCATAAATTCCCTCTCCGTTGATTATCACAACTTTCCTTCTCTTCTAAGCACATGAACTTGTAGTTTATGATTTCACATTGTTCATGCATGTGATGGCAAGTTAACGAAAGATTTTGGTGCAAGGAGAACTTTTCAAATATCGCGAGAGGTGTTAATTGTTATCACGAAAAGTTTGAAATTTAATGAAGAAAGAAAAAAGGTCGAACGAGAAGTTTAACAATTCAAAGCACACTTTCATCAAATTATGAAAGGATCACGGAGCTGACGTCGATGCTCACTCATAACTTACTTCGCCAAATAACCATAACAGTAACAATAAATAAAAATGTGGAAATTTATTCCTCGCCTCGTTCTTCTTTATCATTTTTTCTCTCCGCTTTCTTTCTCGTCTTATTTACGAGACAATTTTCCTCTTAAAAATGAGAAAAGAAGAAAAATTCGCTCATTATATTTTATGCTGTTCGATAAAATTTTATCAGATCTACATTTTTTGTGTTTGGGATATACAACTGAGAACTATTCAGGTAACAAAAGGTTTTGAACCAAAAAGTAATTATGTCCTTTGCTAGTTTAGGTAAAAAAAAATGATTTAAATTGTCAACTTGGAACAAAGAAAGTTCATTCTAAGTTTACCATTCGATCAGTTCGCATCTCCAGAGAAAGTTAAAAGTTCATCATGGCCGATTATTCTCAAGTTATCGTTGACAACATCAAACACGAACCTGAAAGACATTTCGTCTTCATTATGCCGGAAGATCCAGAGCCAGAGTTTGAAGTGAAGGAAGTGAAAATAGTTTTAAGGAAATTTGATCGAAAATGGAAGAAACGACCAGCAAAGATGTTTGAATCTTATTTCGTTTGTGGCAATTGTGATTATGCAACTAGAACATCACAAGACTTGACTAAACATTTAGAATCTTGCAATAAATGTGAAAAATGTAATTTGATGAGCAAATCAAAAAATTTTAAAGAATGTCGCTTCTGCGATCTTAAATTCGACTGCGTCAGCTGTAAGACGAGTCACATCAACGAAGTTCATCGCAGCGACATTTATTGGTGTTGCACTAAATGCGAATTCAAAACTTTAACCAACGAATATCTACGAAATCATTTTCAGCGTCATGTGAAAAGTATTTACTGCGAAACTTGCAAAAAATCCTTTGCCCAAAAAGAAAATTTGAAATTTCATCAACAACAGCATCGACACGGAGTTTTCGCTTTGGAACCACAAATAAAGTTTGAATGCGGATCTTGCCAGAGTTCATTTGCAACAATAAAATGTTTAAAACAGCATGAAAAACGCGTTCATAGCGAAAAGAAGTTCCATTGCGATGTTTGTGGTAGGATATCTAAAAATAAGAGTCTTCTACAAAACCACATGAAAAGTCATAACAAAGTTGCATGCCCGATTTGTCAGCGAATGTTCACTCAGTATCGTCTAACGGAACACATTGAGCAGCATTCGTCCACAACAAAGTTCAATTGTGAAGTTTGCGATAAAGTTTTCTCCAGCAAGAGGAAATTATACGATCACAACTTAAGAAATCATGGAAACAACGAAGTTCAGTGCGATTTGTGCGGAAAAAAATTCAGAAACAAATTTTGTCTTAAAAAACACATGCGAACACATTTGAAAGTTTCATGCTCAATTTGTAAGAGATCATTGAATAAACATAATTTGAAAGCACACATGAAAAGGTTCCATCCATTAGGAGACAAATCGATGCGTTGTCACATTCAGAAGTGTAAAAAAAGTTCAAAAATATCAAAGAACTGAGAAAGCATGAGAAAATTCATATCGGACCAAAATGTTTCAAATGCCCGACCTGCAATCAACAAATGAAGAAATTCTGTGATATGAAGCAACACATGGAAAGCCACACTCACTGAACTAAATTATCATTGCACAAAATCTTGCTGCTCATCCATCCAAGAATCGCTACATCAATCGACGCAACAAGTCAACTATTTACCGAGAAATTTGTTAATCGCTTTGATGACTCAATAACTTTGAAATATTTTTTACCCACGACAAACAAAATTGAAAAATATTTTCAATGGAGAGAAAATCTCAATCAAAATTTAAAGCTTTTTTACTCGAGGTCCTCGATTCGAGTAAACAAATTTTATTACAAATTTAATTCACTTGGTAATTTAATCTTCTCATCAAACTTTGAAAACAAATCAAAAGATTTAGAATTTTATGTATTTTTGAAATTGAATAAAATTTTGATAAAAAAATATTTAGTGTCTTTTATTAAGTTGTCGTCCCAATTGAATGCGATTGTAATTAAAGTTTTGCTAAGAGGACTCCAAAGGATGGGAATCCCTATTATGGTTGCTTTGTCTGTGGTCCGTTTTCCGTGATTGAAATAACTCGCGAACGCGATGAGCTAGCGAATTATATTCTTCATCAGTCGATAGAGAATTTTATCACAACTTTTGAAGATTTTTCGCTAGCTCAACAGGATCAGGCCCACGGGCTCAAAACTTGGACTCTCCATACAAAAAGTCGATTTTTGTTTGTGATTCGATTTTCTAGAGAACGAAAGCAGCTAGCTACTTCTGGTTTTACCATTTGGTTCTATTTATGAATGAGACGAAAACCTCCTTAGATGCACTTGACACCTCAAGTTAACAATTACGCTGACACTTCTTCACGAGAAATGTTCAGCGTGCTAAAACGAATCCTTGGATCCCAGAGTTGATTAGATATGAGTCCATCTTCGACCAACGCCAAGTGAAACTTATTTCTCTTTGAAGTTAGAGCATTGAGTTCTTCACATGAAATGATCAGAAGGTCACGACAAAACAATAAATCCCAGAAAATCCAAGCTCCACACATTGGATCCATCTCGGATAAGTTCATTATGAAATTCTACTGCCACTTGTTCTCACTCTCTCCGCTTTCTTTCTTGTCTTATTTACGAGACAGTTTTCCTCTTAAAAATGAGAAAAGAAGAAAAATCCGCTAATGCTGCTCGATAAAATTTTATTAGGTCTACATAACACACATTTTTTGTGTTTGGGAATTTCCAAGTTAGAAGGAACTATTCAGGTAGCAAGCCGATTAGAAATTGAACTGAAGAGTAATTAGGTCTTTGCTAGTTTAGGTAAAAAAAAATGATTTAAATTGACAACTTGAAACAAAGAAAGTTCATTCAAAGTTTATCCTTCGATCAGTTCGCATCTCCAGAGAAAGTTAAAAGTTCATCATGGCCGATTATTCTCAAGTTATCGTTGACAATATCAAACACGAACCAGAAAGACATTTCGTCTTCATTATGCCGGACGATCCGAAACCAGAGTTTGAAGTGAAGGAAGTGAAAATTATTTCGAGAAAATTTGATGGAGGTTGGAAAAAACGTCCAGCAAAGATGTTTGAATCTTATTTCGTTTGTGGCAAATGTGAATTTGCGACTAGAAATCAAAAACTTTTGCCTAAACATTTAGAATCTTGCAAAGGTTTTCAAAAATGTGAAAAATGTAATTTGATGAGCAAATCAGAAAAAGTTGAGGAATGTCGCTTCTGCGGTCTTAAATTCAACTGTAGCAACTGTAAAACGAATCACATCAATGAAGATCATCGCGAGGGAACTAATTGGTATTGCACTAAATGCGAATTTAAAACTTCAACCAAAGAAGGTCTGCGAATGCATTTTCAGAGTCATGTGAAATGTTATCACTGCGAAACTTGCAAAAAATCATTTGCATTTAAAGAAAATTTAAAAATTCATCAACAACAGCATCGACACGGAGTTTTCGCTTTGGAGCCACAAATAAAGTTTGAATGCGGATCTTGCACTCGATCATTTGCAACGATAAAAAATTTAAAACATCATGAAAAACGCGTTCATAGCGAAAAGAAGTTTCATTGCGATGTTTGTGGTAGGATATCCAAAACTAAGACGCTTCTAGGAATCCATATGCAAACTCATTGCAAAGTTGCATGCCCGATTTGTCAGCGAATGTTCGCTGAGTATCGTCTAACGCATCACATTGAGGAGCATTCATCAAAAAAAAAGTTCAATTGTGAAGTTTGCAAGAAATTTTTCTCCAGCAAAATTAAACTATATCATCACAACTTAAGTATTCATGATAAGAATGAAGCTCAGTGCGACATGTGTGGTAAAAAGTTAAGAAACAAATATTTTCTAAGAGATCACATGAGAAATCATTTTAAAATTTCATGTTCAATTTGTAAAAGATCAATGAATAAACATACTTTGAAAGCACACATGACGGTGCTTCATTCATTAGGAGAGAAGTCTTTGATTTGTCACATTAACAAGTGTCAACAAAAGTTCAAAAATATCAAAGAACTGAGAAAGCACGAGAAAATTCACATCGGACCACAATGTTACAAGTGCCCGACCTGCAATCATCAAACGCCAGATTCCTGTAATATGAAGCGACACATGGAAAACCAATCTCACTGAACTAATTTATCACTCCACGAAATCTTGCTTGCTGCTCATCCATCCAAGAATCGCTACATCAATCGACGCAACAAGTCAACTATCTGCCCAGGATTGTTGATCGCTTTGATGACTGAATTTAAATATTTTTTACCACGACAAACAAAATTGAAAAATATTATCAATGGAGTGAAAATGTTAATCAAAATTTAAAAGCTTAAGGTCCTCGATTCGAGTAAACAAATTTAATTACAAATATAGTTCACTCGGTCAATTAAACTTCTCATCAAACTTTGAAAACAAATCAAAAGATTTAGAATTTTATGTATTTTTAAATTGAATAAATTTTTGATAAAAAAAAGTGTTTCGTGTATTTGATTGAGTTGTCGTTCCAATTGAGATTGCAATTAAAGTTTCGCTAAGAGGACTCCTGAACAACGGAAATAAAATTAAAATTGTGATAGATAAATTGTGGACTCAGTATTGACAGTTTTACAACTTTTTTGGCTTCTCACGTTCTCCCTCTTGACTTTATTTTATTGACCATCAAGTTGAGTATCCAAATAAAATCTAGAAACGTTTAAGAATTATGAGAAGAAGCATCTGAACATCAAAAGAGTGAAAGCTCATGCGCAGGGAAAATCCCAACAAGTTGAGACTCGCGTTAAGTTTTATGCGTTATCAATATTTTTTTCTCTTCTGCTCCTCGTGAAGAATCTTCTTCCACTGAGACTCAGACATTTTTATTATTATTATATTATATATATAATATGTAGATAAAATATATAATATAATAATAAGAATTGGCTTAATCTGAAATTCTGTGTATCCTTCTGTCTGTGGCGTGACGCTCGACTTTAGCGCAACTGGTGGCGAAAAAATGAACTAAGCGTCGTTGTGCATGAACTCAAAACTTCGGAAAAGTCGGGAAAAGTCGGGAAAATTTTGGAAAAACTTCGGGAAAAGTCGGAAAAAAATTGGGAAAACTTCGGGTACACTCGAAGGGATTCGTCTTGACGGGCGGCAAAGCCGCCCGGGGTAAACTAGTATTGACATAACATTTTACTTCACAAACTCACTCGCATCGATTAAAAGTTCTGCAATTAGAAAATTGAAAATCCATCAAATTCATTAAAATGACAAACTCAATGCTCGTGCATTGGACTAAGTGAAAATCATTTTTGACGTTGCTATAGATTAAAGCTGAGCTTCACAATAATCACAAAAAAATTCTCTGTTTTATAATAAATTTCACGTCGTTTGCATTTGATTTGAATTATTATAATGAAATGTCATGTCACATGAGCTCGAACGATAGAATGCAAAGGCCTTCTCCACCGTAAACAACGTTCATATGTGATTGAGTTTCATATGAGCTCGCATGCAATTAAATTCTCTCAATCGGAAATTCAAAACATTCAAACCTGAAATGAGGATTTAAAAGACTGAACTGCATTTGAATGTCACAAGTCAAAACGAGGATTTAATTGCTTCCTCAAAGTGTCAGAAATGGAGCAAAGTGATGGAAAATCGATGAATGCGTCGTTGGGAGTCTAAGTACGTTTGCAAAACAGAAGTCAAACAAACGAAGAGACTCATCGAATTACAGAAACGTTGTGAGTTACTTCAATCGATGGCTCAATCACTTAATTTAGACTTAAACGTTATCAAATTTGCTATCGATCAAAGAAGAACTTTTAAAGGTTCTCGCACTCTCGCTATCACCGATTTATGGCAATAAACAAAGTCGTTGAGCGGAATGTGATATCGTAAAGCATATCCATGATTGATTTATGATCGACAGCTCAACCGACAGTGATAAAATCATTTATTCATATTAAATCGGAGAACATTTCTGAGCTGGCAGAGGTGGAAGCCGCAGAGCGTTTACTTTGTTCGCTGTCAATCACGATTCACCACTGGCAATGAACGAGCGAGTTTTACAACCTAACGAACCTAATGATTTATTTTGCGGCGTGTCATTATGCGGATATTAGGTGGAATCTCGAGCCGTGTAACGTATGAGCCTCATTCAGTCGTTCCATCATCGTTTTTGTGCTTCATTTATGCGATTGCCAACACCTGGCGAACGTTTTGTGTGTTGTGATAGTAAAATTTCCATTCCATGACATGGTATTCGAGAGAGAGAGAAGGGAAAGGGGGTCGAGCGAGCGATGTTAGGGGAGAGATGCGTCGACGGTGCTTAGAGAGATGTTTATTAACAGAAGCGCTGCAAATAAATTTACGAGTGTTTAGTTATGAGTTTGCGGTCATAATCCACTGAAATAAATTAGCCCCAAAAATGATTCTCACTCCTTCTCCTTCCTTAATCCACCTTCGAAGCTAGTTCGACGATCATTGACGCGCATTTCAAATAAAAACCATCGGTGCTTGTCTCTCTCACACTCGTTCTTCTCTGTCGATGATATTGCACAGGTTTCATGCGTTCAAACTGTCTCTAATAAATTCTTATAGTTCACCTCGTCGTGCATGCAATCGCAGTGCGTTGCGTTCGAGGGGAAAATGGGACGGAAGGTGCTGCAGGTTTTTACGAATGGAAATTTATTTGTCGATATTTTCTAGAGTTTTAAGCTCACAAATCCATTCAACATTCTACGTTCGAAGCAAAGAAATTTATTGCAGTAACATCGAAGCTTTTGGCCAAACGATAACTGGGCTGAGCAACATAAAGTTTTATGTTTCACTCTCTGTTCGCTGGATGTGGATTGATCGTTGCATTAAACAACCATCAAAACCAATTAACAGTAGAACAAACGCATCGAAAGGACTCTCTGCCTTCCATCGGTCAACAACAAAAAGCCACACACAATTTGTGTTTCCCATTGACACGTTCGATGGCTCCACCGAAATTTATGTTAATGCTCTAACCTCGAAACAAATTTCAATCACAGAAGAGACTTCCACTGTCGATTAAATAATTTATTCGTCTGCATCGACCGACCAGTTGTTACATGATCGGATGTCGCTCTAGGCAGCGGTTCATCTATGACAGAGCTGCTGCTCGCCAGAAAACATGTTCGTTCAGTTCTTTATTACACGACAATCGTGCGATGTCCATTGAATTTATGTTTGCTTTGCGTTGCATCATTCTCGTTGCTCTTTTTCGGAAATTATTAACATTCGAATAATAATTTCGATGTTATCAGTGGCGAGCACATTTATAAAATTGTTTATGCTTCTAGACGCATAAATTATCGTGCGGGGAGCTCATATCATGTTTGCTAATAGCGTTAAAGTCGTGCTTTTGTTTTGATAATTATCAATAAATTTCGCAAATGACACAATAAATTCAATTTTTTTAATCACAAACAGAGAGAACTCTCGCCCGGATGATTGTGGTCTGTCCATGTTCGTTTATTGATTCAGATTTATGATCGCTCGGAATCGCTAATGAGATGAAACGTTCTTGCGAATGTCGCTCGCTCTCGAGCGTGAGTTTCATGATTCATGACAATAATCGGGCATGGAAAAATGCAACAAGAGAAGGAATATTTCATCCGAAGCATATCTTTCAGAGCCAATCACACCAAGCCATAAATATTCGTTAACATTTTCTCTTCTCGCCTGCAATAATTCTTCAAAAATATTTCCCCATTGTTCGACTCGACGTCGTCTTGTCCTTTTTTTTCTTCTCTCGGACAATTCCAAGTCCAGGCAGAACTTTCTATTTTGATTCTTGTCATTGTTAGATCGGACACTTTGCTCAACTCCAAATGACGATCATAAATCCATGTCTTCGATGTTTTCTTAAACGAACTTAAGGCACAAGCAGAAACTTCCAATTAACATAATTTTCACGCTCCAGTTTCAAACGAATCTTATTGTTCTGTTTGTTGCTTTGTTGTTTGACTTCATTCGCTTCCGTAAACATTTGTAAAACTCTCCTCGACGACGAGAGACACATTTTATAAAAATCAATTAATTAGTTTATCAAATTATTTTATCTAATGTCAGAGGACAAAGTCCAATGTGTTTTAATAAAATTAGAGAACATCATAAATCAGAAAAGTCTAACATTAAAATAATTCCAACTAAATCCCGAAACTCTCTGTCGCATAAATAAAATTCGTCGAGAAATTAATTTCGTTTACTATTAAGTGTTCCAAGTCCCTTTTTTTATTTTTTTTTTTAAGATAACTTGCGAACGCGATGAGCTAGCAAACTAGTTTCTTCACCAGTCGATAGAGAATATTAATATGATTTTCTTGTTTGATTCTTCATCTACAACTTCAGTGTTTGTTTCTTTTGATTGCTTATTAATTGCGATCATTGCTGAGCTTTCTTCCATTTGAGTTTTTATCTAAAACCAAAATAAAATTGAAATAAACAAAAATATTTTTGGCATCTTGAAGAGACCGCGTGGTCGAGTGTAGAAAAAGAAATGAGTCGAAATGTCGATATATTTTATTTTTTAACTGAATTCTAATAAGCTTTTATGATTTATGATTTTTCACGAGAAAACGAAACTCAAAATGCGTTTATTTATTTATTAAAATTAAAGATTTCTTAATTATATTTCAAACGATCTTTAAAGTCGGATGACAAGCCAATTTCAGCCATTAGCCTGAAGTCCTTAAGTCGAAGCTTCATCTCAAGTTTATTTAGAGTGAAGTGCTTAATTCGCCACAAAGCCGATTGTACTTAAGTGAGTCACAATTTATACATGGCTAATTATGCACTTCACTCTATTTTAAAAAATTAATGAAAACTTCAGATTATTTCTTTAATTTTTTTCCTGAAGATTGGTTAATCAAGAATATCTCAAGATCCTTCTTTCCACACAAAAAACAAACTGCTTTAAGTTCTTCGCATTTTCTGTTAATTTTTGATAAAGCTTCAAAGTTTCCATCGCCAATTAAATTTTCGTAGAGATTAAGGCTTTTTACGTTTGGCATTGACTTCATCAAAAATTTAAAAGTGTCAGGGTCCACATGCCAACTACATGTGAGATGAGTGATCGATGTTGATATTACATTTGGAACATCGTCCTTAGACAGAATTATTTCAATCCCGAGGTCCAGACTCTTAAGCTTCGGAGATCTCATGATCAAGTTGAATATTTCCATGTCGTTGTCAAGATAAATAGTCAACTCTTCGAGATGATCCTTTTGTGAGGTAATGAAATTCCGTAAATTTGTGCTGTGTCGTTCGCTAGAGCGGTTAGCACCTATTACTAAACTTTTAAGTTTGAATTGAAATCGTTTCCAAGATTCATCCTTTAACATACTCGTTGTGTTAAGCTTTAGGCTTGTTAGCTTTTTGGAATTTTCGAGCATTTTTGTTAAAACACTGCCAATGGAAGTGAAACCATTAATATCAATAAAATCAAATCTTTCGATTGCGACAGAATTTGCCAAAAGATCGGCATAATCTAGTCCCATCCAGCGATATTTAACAAAACATAATTTCAGATGTTTCAACTTTGGAAACTTCAAAACTTTTAAAGATTTTAAGTTTGAAAATGATCCGTCATCAATTGTAAATTTTTCTCTATCGATATAAAATCTATTGTAAACAAAAAAGCTTTCAACTGATGACTCGATTGACGAGAGAAATTTGTACAAATCCAATTTTGTTGTAAAAAGTGTCTCGGTTATGGAAACGTTTCTCCAATCGTGAGCTTTACTAATAAAGAAATCAAGCTGCAAATCGGAAATGAAATCGATTTTAGAGAAGTCATCCTGCTGTCCTTTTCGACGGACTTCAATGTTTTGATATTTTCTCGAACTATTTTTCAGCAAATCGAAATCTTCCGTTTGCCGTGCACTTTTTTCACTGAAAACAACTTTTATGTTTTCCATTAGAACTTTCGATGAAGCGATGACGTTATACCAAAGTGGGCTGACTTTGGAAAACTTTATCAAATCCTTTCCGCTTAAATGATTAAGAATCATCTCAGAAATGCCAAGAAAGCGTGAGAAATAAACCAAAGGATCCAAGTTATTCGATGGCATTTCAGGTAATTTGATGAATTTCACGTTTTCTTCATTTGAAACTTCAGTGTTTGTTTCCTGCGATTGCTTGTTATCTTCCATCATTGCTGAGCTTCCTTCCATTTGAGATTTTATCTAAAATGAAAAAACAAAAAAGTTGTTGAAATCTTCAAGAACGCGTGTCTTACCTTATCGAACGTTGAGAACAAAATGAGTCGAAATGTCGAAATATTTCTTATGTTTCTACCTAAATTGTAATTACCTGAATCTAGTAAGAATTCGTTTTAGGAGAATTTCTTTAATTTTATTTTGATTTTAGATGAAATCTTTCTTCAAAACGAAACTCTGTTTTGATACATCGCATGTCAACAGTGAAGCTTGTGCCTTGATTATAAAAATAAATGGAAATGCTTGAAAACATTGCGAGCAACTCAATCGATGTTGAGAAAACATTAAATTTCAAACGTGGTTTCTAGTCAAATTTTCTGAGAGATCTTTGAGTTCTCCAGTTTCTCAACGATTCGAATAAGAAAACGACAGTCGACAGCAGCAAGACTACGCCTTTGAAAGATCTGTCAAAGGTTGTTCGAGAAAATTTGATAATGTCGACAGAGTTCGGCAAAACAATTCTGCGACTGCGGAAAAAAATGTTTTTGATCAAAATCTTGAAAAGAAAAACTCGAGCTCACTTCTTTGGAATATGAATCGCTTCCGTAAACATTTGTAAAACTCTTCTCGACGACGAGAGAGACATTTTATAAAAATCAATTAATTAGTTTATCAAATTATTTTATCTAATGTCAGAGGACAAAGTCCAATGTGTTTTAATAAAATTAGAGAACATCATAAATCAGAAAAGTCTAACATTAAAATAATTCCAACTAAATCCCGAAACTCTCTGTCGCATAAATAAAATTCGTCGAGAAATTAATTTCGTTTAATGCAATCGCGAAACAAATTTCTAATAATTTCAAATCAAATTCACTTTTATGATAGCCGAGCAGCTCGTGATTTTAATTTATGAGTTCATGGAGTTTCCACCAACAAATTTCTCGCTGACATCATCGCAGGGCAGATGAAGCGGAATGAAGCCTCGCTCGTCGTTGATTTTGAAACATCATTCGACCAAAAACTCATTCAGTTGCGCTTATTTTAATAAATAACATTAATTAACTGTCATTGTCACACGTAACGTTCAACCGCATTATAATTCCACTTTTTAAATGAACTCAAAACGTCTCATTCACTTTGATATCAATTTCACATTTCAAATGAATCAAACGAGAGAGAGAGAGAGAGAGAGGCTCGGAGGCTCAAATCAAGTCGTCGTCAGCAAATTAGCAGTCGCAGTTACGAGAAAGTTCCATAAAGTTGCATTTTAATTATGTCCGAGCTGCATCTGACTCGGAATTTCCACCGCAAATTGTCACACATGAAGAGCAAATTGTTGTGAACGATGTGCGTGGGGCGATCCGATTAAAAGCGATTGTCAGAGATTTATTCATTCGAGTCACAGTCAGAATTTGATGGCAACTTAATTACAGCTGAATGACCAATTGTGTCAGTTGCGAAATTGAGCAGCGTTTGCAACTGATATCAGTTTTGTTTTATCAATGCAATTGCAACGAGAACTCGCAGCTTCAGTTTAACGATGTCATTGACGTCGTGGAGAAGAAATCAATGGAGAAACCGCAAGGGATCAAAATTATTTCTGACATTGACTTTGCTCGTTTATGACGCTTTAAAAAATGAAACTTTACAAGATCGTCGTTGATGAAATGAGTCGTCGATGGAAGCAATTGGCTCGCAGTGTTGTTGACGATAAAACAAAGAATTATTTCAGAAGGGAAGCGTTTTAATGTGAACAGTTAACGCCAACGAATAAACTTTGCGATTTACGATTCCTTAATGGAAAAGACTCTGCAGCTTTGCTCAAGGAACTTTGTTTACTGTCTTTGATGGGATGACTTCTCCAAGAGATCTTCTGAAATTGGTTGATTATGGAATAAAATGAAAACGATTGATCATAGAAATCTGATTTATTTTTCAAATATTGCGAACAATTTTAAACAAAAATTAATTTAAGTTCAGTGAGAATTTTTTTTCATGTGTCGCTTCATTTCACGGAAATCTTGCATTTGTTCATCGCAGGTCGGACACTTGTATTGTAAGGGTCCGATATGAATTTTCTCATGCATTCTCATTTCTTTGATATTTTTGAACTTTTGCTTACAGAAATTAATGTGACAAAATAAAGATTTGTCTCCTGACGAATGAAGCCGTTTCATGTGTGCTTTCAAAGTGAATTTAATCAGAGATCTTCTGCAAATTGGACATGAAAGTTTCAAATGTGTTCGCATGTGTCCTCTAAGTAAATATTTGTTTCTGAACTTTTTACCGCACAAATCGCATTGAGCTTCATTCTTATCATGATCTCTTAAGTTGTGATGATATAAACTAATCTTGTTGGAGAAAACTTTATCGCAAACTTCACAATTGAACTTTGTTGTTGACGAATGCTCCTCAATGTGTTGCGTTAGACGATCCTCAGTGAACATTTGCTGACAAATCGGGCAAGGACTTGTGATATGAATTTTTATGTGTTGCCGAAGAAGCATCTTATTTTTAAAGATCTTACCACAAATATCGCAATGGAACTTCTTTTCACTATGAACGTGTTTTTCATGTTCATTTAGTTTACCTTCAGTTGCAAATGATCGAGTGCAAGATCCGCAATCATAAATATTTTTCACATGACAATGAAAATGATTTTGCAGATTATCTTTTCTCAAAGTTTTAAATTCGCATTTAGTGCAATACCAATTAGTTCCGTTGCGATGATCTTCGTTGATGTGAGTCTTTTTGCAGTTGCTACAGTTGAATTGGAGATCACAGAAGCGACATTCCTCAATATTTTCTGATTTGCTTATCAAATTACATTTTTGACATTTTTGGAAACCTTTGCAAGTTTTTAAATGTTTAGGCAAGTATCGTGATTTCCTAGTTGCAAACTCACAATTGCCACAAACGAAACAACATTCGAAGATCTTTGCTGGATGTTTCTTCCATCTTCGGTCAAACTTCATCAAAATTATTTTCACTTCCTTCTCATCTTCAAATTCTGGTTTTGGATCTTCCTGCTTAATGAAGACGAAATGTCTTTCTGGTTCGTGTTTGATGTTGTCAACGATAACTTGAGAATATTCGGCCATTTTGAACTTTTACTTTAACTTTCTCTGGAGATGCCAACTGATCGAAGGATAAACTTAGAATGAACTTTCTTTGTTTCAAGTTGTCAATTTATAGCATTTTTTTACCTAAATTAGCAAAGACCTAATTACCCTTTGGTTCAATTTCTAATCGGCTCAAAAATCCTTTTTTACCTGAACTTTTCCGTCTCATACTTTTATTTGAATACGAGGCACGTTTGATAAGTAAGGTAAATCTCGGTGATGGTAATAGATATCGCAAAAGTTAGAGATTATATTCGAGAATCACTATTTTTATGAAGAATTCTCAAATTTGAAGCAGATCGTACAAGTAGTTTTGGAATTATAATTTTTTTTATCAAGTTCAAAAATTTTTGAAAATGGCGGAAATAAAATTTAACACACTGAAATTATAATTTAAAATTAAAGCTTCTACTTTTATAAAGATCCAAAATAACATTAATTTTATATTTCCTCACTCTTGGGCTATATTAATATAAAGTCAAAAACAAATCTCATTAAGTTTTTGATGAAAAAACTTTCCGCAGAGTGGCCGCATTTTTTAAAAAAAATTGATTTCAATGTAAAATATCATATGCAACACAAATTAAAGTCAACACAAATATTTTTTAACATTTTCTACAAATCACAAGTCTTAGCTCTAATTTTAAATCAAATACGATTTTTTGTAATCAACTTTTTTCTATAAAATGACAAAAAATTCTTAAGAATTCTCAGGTTGAGCACAAAGGCCAGAAGATGCAAACACTCTGCTATTTCAAAAACGACTAATCTTGTATTAAATGATTTTTATTTAAAAATGTGGAGAACTAACGAGTGTTCTTGTAGGAAGAAAAATCAAAATGATAGACAAAGGTTAAAACATTTTGATTTAATTAGGAAACCGTGTCTGCCATTGTGAGCAAATTTAGAGACCTTTAGTAATCGATCTGTAGTGACGGAAGTAAAATCTTAAACTTACTTTTGAAAACGTTTATTAAGACGCACTTTCAACATGAAATACTCTTAGGAATGTGGAATCTATTCGTTTTCATATAAATTTTTCTCACTTATCAAACGAGCCTCGTATTACAACAAATGTGTTTCTAACCTAAGAAAATAATTTTCTAAATTTATTTCGGATAATCAATTTTTTATAAACAGAACAGTGAACAGTTAACGCAACGAATAAACTTTGCGATTTACGATTCTCAAATGGAAAAGACTCTGCAGCTTTGCTTAAGGAGTTTCGTTTACTTTCTTTGATGGGATGACTTCTTGAAGAGATCTTCTAAAAATGGTTGATGACTGGAATAAAATGAAAACGATTGATCATAGAAATTTGATTTATTATTCAAAAATTGCGGACAATTTAAACAAAAAATAATTTAAGTTCAGTGAGATTGAGTTTCCATGTGTCGCTTCATTCCACGGATTTTCTTCGTTTGATGATTGCAGGTCGGGCATTTGTAACATTTTGGTCCAATGTGAATTTTTTCATGCTTTCTCAGTTCTTTGATATTTTTGAACTTTAGTTCACACCTTTTGATGAGACAAAATAAAGATTTGTCTCCTGATGGATGAAGCTTTTTTATATGTACGTTCAAAGCATATTTTTTCATCAATCTCTTACAAATTGGACATGAAACTTTCAAATGATTTCGCATGTGTGCTTTAAGTAAATATTTGTTTCTGAACTTTTCACCACACAAATCGCACTGAACTTCATTCTTGCTATGATCTCTTAAGTTATGTTCGTATAATCCTTTCTTGCTGGAAAAAACTTTGTCGCAAACTCCACAATTGAACTTTGTTGTGGACGAATGCTGCTCAATGTGTTGAGTTAGACGATGCTTAGTAAACATTCGTTTACAAACCGGACAAGGACTCTTGATATGAGATTTCATATGTTGCTGAAGAAGAATCTTATTTTTAAAGATCTTACCACAAATATCGCAATGGAACTTCTTTTCACTATGAACATATTTTTCATGTTCTTTTAGTTTACCTTTAGTTGCAAATGATCGAGTGCAAGATCCGCAATCATAAATATTTTTCACATGAATCTGAAAATGCACTTGCAGATTATTTTTTCTCAAAGTTTTAAATTCGCATTTAGTGCAATACCAATAAGTTCCGTTGCGATGATCTTCGTTGATGTGATTCGTTTTGCAGTTGCTACAGTCGAATTTAAGATCGCAATAGCGACATTCCTCAATATTTTCTGATTTGCTTATAAAATTACATTTTCCACATTTTTGGAAACCTTTGCAAGTTTTTAAATGGGTAGCTAAGTATCGTGATTGCCTAGTTGCATACTCACAATTGCCACAAACGAAATAATATTCGAAGATCTCCGGAGGATTCTTCCATTTTTTATCAAATTTTCTCGAAATAATCTTCACTCCCTTCACTTCAAACTCTGGTTCTGGATCTTCCGGCTTAATGAAGACGAAATGTCTTTCTGGTTCGTGTTTGATGTTGTCGACAATAACTTGAGAATATTCGGCCATGATGAACTTTTTTTTCTTTGGAGATGTTAACTGATCGAAGGATAAACTTAGAATGAACTTTCTTTGTTTCAAGTTGTCAATTTATAGCATTTTTTTACCTAAATTAGCAAAGACCTAATTACCCTTCGGTTCAATTTCTGAACGGTTCTAAAATCCTTTTTTACCCGAACATTTCCTGTCTCATAATTTATGAGAGAGTATTAGTGAACTCACATATGTGCATCGTTATATGGGAAATTTCTATCCAAGAAAAGTTAAGATAATTAAGTTCAGTGTTTAAATGATTAAGTGAGCAGAAAAAAAGATTCTTTGTTAGTTTTGCTTTATATTAATTGTAATTTGTGTGAGTAGTGACCGAAAATGATCGCGTGTGTCCTTTTTTGAAACAAGAAATTTCTCACGACGCTTGGTGAACATCACGAAGTAACGTGATCTCTATCAAGTCACTAAACGTGAATTTAATTAAGTTTCTTTAAATTTAATCGACAATTGTTTCCAAGATTACTAAATATAAAACTTCAACCTATCTCATAGTGTTAAAACATATTCATGATGTTACTTGGCTTGTCCGTGAACGATCGATGAAGTGAAACCATGAAATTCTAACGACTTAAAGTGAGTCTACTCTATGCAACACAAATTAAAGTCAACATAAATATTTTTTTAACATTTTCTACAAATCACAAGTCTTAGCTCTAATTTTAAATCAAAAACGATTTTTTGGTAATTAACTTTTTTCTATAAAATGACAAAAAGTTCTTAAGAAATCTCAGGTTGAGCACAAAGGCCAGAATGCAAACACTCTGCTATTTCAAAAACGACTAATTTTATGCTAAATGATTTTCTTTAAAAATGTAGAGAACAAACGAGTGTTCTTGTAGGAGAAAAATCAAAATGATACAAAGCTTAAAACGAGAAACTTATATGAATCTGAAAGGAAAAAAATGGAAGCCGTGTCTGCCATTGTGAGCAGTTTTAGAGATCTTTAGAAATCGATCTGTAGTGACGGAAGTAAAATCTTAATCTTTTTTTTTGAAAACGTTTATTAAGACGCACTTTCAACATGAAATACTCTTAGGAATGTGGAATCTATTCGTTTTCATATAAATTTACCTCACTTATCAAACGAGCCTCGTATTAGCAAACAAATGTGTTTCTAACCTAAGCTTATAAACAGATCTGTTGAAGTTTTTTGTAGTTACAATGTTAATAGTGAAAAGTTAACGCCAACGAATAAATTTTGCGATTTACGATTTTTAAATGGAAAAGACTCTTCAGCTTTGCTTAAGGAATTTCGTTTAGTTTCTTTGATGGGATGACTTATCCAAGAGATCTTCTGAAAGTTAATGATTACTGGAATAAAATAAAAACGATTGATTATAGAAATTTTATTTATTTTTCAAATATTGCAATCAATTACAAATAAAAACTAATTTAAGTTCAGTGAGATTTGCTTTCCATGTGTCGCTTCATATCTTGTAAATTTGGCGTTTGATGATTGCAGGTCGGGCACTTGTAACATTTGGGTCCGATGTGAATTTTCTCGTGCTTTCTCAGTTCTTTGATATTTTTGAACTTTTGTTTACAATTCTGAATGTGACAACGCAAAGATTTCTCTCCTGATGGATGAAGCCTTTTCATGTGTCGTTTCCAAGTGACTTTACTCATTGATCTTCTACAAATTGGACATGAAACTTTCAAATGGTTCTTAATGTGTTGTCTAAGAAAAACTTTGTTTCTGAATTTTTTGCCGCACAAATCGCACTGAGCTTCATTCTTATCATGATCTCTTGAGTTGTGTTGGTATAAACCTTTCTTGTTGGAGAAAACTTTATCGCAAACTTCACAATTGAACTTTGTTGTGGACGAATGCTGCTCAATGTGTTGCGTTAGACGATATCCAATGAACATTTGCTGACAAATCGGACATGCAACTTTGTTATGAGTTTGCATATGAAATCTTAGAATCATCTTAGTTTTGGATATCTTACCACAAACATCGCAATGGAACTTCTTTTCACTATGAACATATTTTTCATGTACTTTTAATCTAAATTTAGTTGCAAATGAACAAGTGCAAGATCCACATTCAAACTTTATTTGTGGTTCCAAAGCGAAAACTCCGTGGCGATGCTGCTGTTGATGATTTTTTAAATTTTTTTTTTGGGTATAAGATTTTTTGCAAGTTTCGCAGCAAATACTTTTTACATGAAACTGAAAATGCATTCGTAGACTATTTTTGCTCAAAGTTTTGAATTCGCATTTAGTGCAATGCCAATAAGTTCCTTTGCGATGAACTTCATTGATGTGATTCGTTTTACAGATTTTACAGTTAAACTTTAAATCACAATAGCGACAATCCTTAATATTTTCTGATTTGCTCATCAAATTACATTTTTCACATTTTTTACAAGTTTTTAAATGTGTAGCTAAGTGTTCAGGTCTTCTAGTTGCATAGTCACAATTACCACAAACTAAATAAGATTCGAACATCTTTGCTGGACGTTTTTTCCATTCTCTGTCAAATTTCCTTAAAACAATTTTCACTTCCTTCACTTCTTCAAACTCTGGCTCTGGATCTTCCGGCATAATGAAGACGAAATGTCTTTCTGGTTCGTGTTTGATGTTGTCAACGATAACTTGAGAATATTCGGCCATGATGAACTTTTAATTTCTCTGGAGATGTTAACTGATCGAAGGATAAACTTAGAATGAACTTTCTTTGTTTCAAGTTGTCAATTTAAATCATTTTTTTTACCTAAATTAGCAAAGACCTAATTACTCTTCGGTTCAATTTCAAATCGGCTCAAAAATTCTTTTTTACCTGAATATTTCCTGTCTCATAACTTTCTTTCAATACTAGCAAACAAATTTGTCTCTCAGCTTAGAAAATGATTTTCTAAATTTATTTCCAATCATCAATTTTTATAATCCGATCAGATATAATAAAATAGAGCAAACTCTTTGTAGCTACTTCCTCAATCTGCCATCTTTTCGAAGCTTCAATTCTTTTGATCGATGATCGCCTTAAAAATCCTGACGACCCAACTAAGAAAGAACGTTTTTTTTGATTAATCACGCTCCATTTTGTTGAGGCCCGGGAATAACTTCATTAACCGAAAACGAAATTTCGTTTGGAATTCGTTTTTAAAATACAGACTCATAAATTAAAATGTTACTCGACGAAGGTGCACAATTTATTACAACATCAAACCATTCGTTCTTTAATAATAATAAATTTATCAACCATTTCTCGGTTTTTATCGGTGAAGACTTGGAACAAACAGTCGACGGGGTTTCCTTCGCTCTCTCTCTCTCTCTTCGCCTCAACTCAATCCGATTCTTTTAATAAGAATGAATAATTATCCGCAATCAATCACGTTCCCATGGCTCAGCCTAGAACTCACTCGCTTCACCCTCCCCTAGAACAGTTTTTCTCTTTTTCCTTTCAGCTCTTCCGCCAGCCCTTTTCTCCTTGGAACACTCAAAAGTCCTCGTAGCTTCGAAGTTTCTTTTCAACTCGACAAAAATGTAATCAATCAAAGTGTCAGAGAAGTGAACGAACACTCGCTCGAGGATTTTCTCTCATTGGATGGTGAATTCACAGCCAATAACATCGAAGATATTTCATAAAAGGCGAAACGAACGGCCAGAGAGAAAATCATTAATTTTAAAACCTTCAAAACTATGAAAGATTTATGGCGAATGGATAATGAAAGAGGTTATTGGATCACAGAGAGTTAGTGATTCCAAAGCTCAAGGAGTTGTCATTTCTTATTATAAACTTGAAGCTCGTTTGCCTCTTATGATTGAGCTTCGCACTTGTTGCTCTCGATTTGATTTGGATCACTCGAGTGGAGAGAAAATAGAAAATTCCTTTTCCTTTTGTGTGACAAGCTTTTACTTTTTGTGTTTTGATTTTCCATCTTCGATAAATCATGTGAGAGTCTACCTAAAAGTTATGGAAAGGAAGGAGCTTCGCTCTCCTACCACAATCCGACTCTTTTCCCCATAAATCCTGTAAAAACATTTCTCTGCCACCCTCGAAGGTGGCAGTGGAGTGAAATTATTATTTGTAACGACGTCGAGTTCTTTTTTCGTAATTAAGCATAGAAAAGTGTTTTGCGGATCTGAAAGTTTCTACAATGTAAAGTGAGAGACAATTTCTGCCAAGGCGAGTCATATATTACAGCAATAAAAGTGAGGCAGGCGATGCCTTTAATGGTCGAAATAAATAATAAATCCGAGATTAAACACAACACATTTGTGCATGAGAAAAGTGTCAAATGATAAATATTTTCCTCGTTCTCTCTACGAAGCTTCGAGGAGATCATAGAAGAGAGAAATAGTTTAAAGTCAAGCGATAAAAATAATTTTGTGGGAAAATAAAATCACGAATAAAAAAATAACGTCTTTTGCGATTTCGAAATTTATTTTGCAACTGAAATTGTTTGATGACAGGAATAAATGAATTTTGAGGAATCTTTAGCTTTAAGAGGAGATCTTCAGAAAAATAATGATTTAGTCGATGAAAACGATTGATTGACTTCAGTAATTTTATTTTAATATTTAGAATTTTTTCATAAAACAAAAATAAGTTTAAATTTTGTGATCTTTCCTATTCATATGGCTGATCATGTTATGCAGATCTTTCATTTGATGATTGCAAGTCGGACACTTGTAACATTTTGGTCCGATGTGAATTTTCTCGTGCTTTCTCAGTTCTTTGATATTTTTGAACTTTTGTTGACACATCTGAATGTGACAAGCCAAAGATTTGTGTCCTGATGGATGAAGCCTTTTCATGTGTCCTTTCAAAGCGAATTTATTTATTGATCTCTTACAAATTGGACATGAAACTTTCAAATGGTTCTGCATGTGTATTCTAATTAAATATTTGTTTCTGAACTTTTTGCCGCACAAATCGCACTGAACTTCATTCTTATCATGATCTCTTAAGTTGTGATGATATAATTTATTCTTGTTGGAGAAAACTTTATCGCAAACTTCACAATTGAACTTTGTTGTGGACGAATGCTGCTCAATGTGATCCGTTAGACGATACTCAGCAAAGATTTGTTTACAAATCGGACAAGGACTTTTGATATGGATTTGAATGTGCCTTTTTAGAAGACTCTTAGTTTTGGATATCTTACCACAAATATCGCAATGGAACTTCTTTTCGCTGTGAATCATTTTTTCATGTTCTTTTAAACTTTTTATCGTTGCAAATGAACGAGTGCAAGATCCACATTCAAACTTTATTTGTGGTTCCAAAGCGAAAACTCCATGTCGATGCTGTTGTTGATGAGTTTTCAAATTTTCTTTAAATGCAAAGGATTTTTTGCAAGTTTCGCAGTAAAAACTTTTCACATGACACTGAAAATGCAATCGCAGGCTATTTTTGTTTAAAGTTTTAAATTCGCATTTAGTGCAATGCCAACTAGTTCCCTTGCGATGAACTTCATTGATGTGACTCGTTTTACAGTTGCTACAGTTGAATTGGATATCACAGAAGAAACATTTCTCAATATTTTCTGATTTGCTCATCAAATTACATTTTCCACATTTTTGAAAACCTTTGCAAGATTTTAAATGTTTAGGCAAATCTGCTGTTGTTCTAGTTGCAAACTCACATTTGCCACAAACGAAATAAGATTCAAACATCTTTGCTGGATGTTTTTTCCATCTTTTGTCAAATTTCCTTAAAACAATTTTCACTTCTTTCACTTCTTGAAACTCTGGCTCTGGATCGTCCGGCATAATGAAGACGAAATGTCTTTCGGGTTCGTGTTTGATGTTGTCAACGATAACTTGAGAATAATCGGCCATGATGAACTTGTAACTTTAAATTTCTTTGGAGATGTTAACTGATCGAAGGATAAACTTAGAATGAACTTTCTTTGTTTCAAGTTGTCAATTTAAATCATTTTTTTACCTAAATTAGCAAAGACCTAATTACCCTTCGGTTCAAAACCCTTTGCTACCTGAATAGTTCTAACTTGGAATTTCCGAAACACAAAAAATGTGTGTTATGTAGATCTAATAAAATTTTATCGAACAGCATAAAATATAATGAGCGGATTTTTCTTCTTTTCTCATTTTCAAGAGGAAAACTGTCTCGTAAATAAAACGATTTTAATCTGATCAACTCTGCTCGGCTTTGTTTTGTCGAACGATAAAAATAATTTTGTGGGGAAATAAAATCATGAATAAAAATTTAACGTCTTTTGCGATTTCGAAATTTATTTTGTTTGAGTTTGTTTATGTTTTGCAAATAAATATTTAAAATGCAAAACAGCGCAAGAAGTAATGACAGTCGACCTCCACTTCACTCATCAAACATTGAGGATCTCTTCAATCATCAAGACAAATATGAATTCGAGGTAATTCTGCAATTAAATTTGTTTCAATATTTTCATTCAAAGTTTTGTTTTAGCCGAAATTAAATCCTGGATGGAATCACACTGTGATGTTTCAATTGCCATTGAACGATGATGTGCCAAGACCTTATCGTAAATCTCCACTTGTTTGGGACAGTCATCATGTTCGATTGCCGTTCTCGAACGAAAGTAAATTCATGGAAATCGATGAAACTGGAAGGAGATCAACTAAGAACAGATGGGACCTCATTGAGGAATCTCTCTTGCAACCGATAAGCAACAGTCGAGAGCTTGAACAAGCCATAAAGAAATACAATAATCGTTACGAGGATATTTGGAATTTCGTGGCTCTTCATCATCTCTTCGATAATTGTCTGCCGCCTCAAGAAGTCATCTCATTTTTTCAAAACTTACTTCCATGCATCATCGACATTGCTCTTCAACTTCCACATCTAATTCAGTGCCCGATTCCGTTACTTAAGAAGCAGATGAACCACTCAATCTCCTTATCACAGCAACAAGTTGTTAGTCTCCTGGCAAATGCATTCTTGTGCACTTTTCCTTGTCGCAACACTGACAAGAAGGATTCAGAGTACTCAACGTATCCGAAGATAAACTTTTGCAAGCTCTTCTCTTCAACTGGACACAACATCATTGAAAAGCTGAAGTGTATCCTAAATTACTTTCATCGCGTTCTGAGTGGCGAAATTAAGAAGAACATAATCACATTCCAACGAAGGTCAATCGACAAGAAATGTTTTTGGCAAAGCTCAGAGATTAAATTTTCAAAAACAAAGTTTGTCATCGCAGCGATCGGAAGAATTGAGAATGCAGAAGGAATGTTACAAGTTGACTTTGCGAATCGTTTCATCGGAGGTGGCGTCATTGGACATGGTTGTGTTCAAGAGGAAATTCGATTCGTTATCAATCCGGAAATGATCGTTGCTCGACTCTTCACGCAAGCGCTTGACAATGAAGAAGCTCTTATCATGATTGGCTGTGAACAATTCAACTCGTACCAGGGCTACGCTTCAACCTTCATGTGGAGTGGTGACTTCATCGACACAACACCGCTCGACAATTACAGACGAAGGAAATGTCACGTTGTGGCGATTGACGCACTTTTCTATAATTCATTCGATAATCAATTCAAACAAGCAACGATCAACCGAGAACTTAACAAAGCTTTTGTTGGATTCTCCATCGATAACAATCAAGATAAAATGCCAGTCGCTTCTGGACTTTGGGGATGCGGTGCATTTAACGGTCATCCCATTCGATCGGCTCTGATTCAGTTTATGGCTTGTGCTGTTGCTGGGAGAAATCTCGCTTTCTACACTTGCGAAGATGTTCAGTTAAAACATGAAATCGAAGATATCTTCAATTTTCTCGTGAAAGAAAATGTGTCGGTGGGTCAGCTTTTCAATATTCTGAAGACTTTTCATCCGATCGATCCAAACCAACTGATTCCTTACATCAAAAATGAATTTATTTCGATGATCCTTTCAAAGTCTGAAAGCAAAATTAAGCTGAAGCCAATTAAGACACAAAGTGTAATGAACTTCTTCAATCGAATTACAACGAAGAAAAGCGATTCTTGTGATATGCCATCAACCTCTGCTGCTGTTGCTGATCAAATGGAGTTTAAAGAGCCAAGTGTGATTGAGAGAGACAAGCAGGACTTTGAAGAAATTGCCAACACGTTTGCGGGAGTTGTCAAATCAACGAAAAACGATGAAACTCCTAAGATAAAGAAAACGCTTCTCGAATGCTTAGAATCTGATTTCAAATAATTAAATGCGAAAGGTTATCAACCCTTCGATCATTTAGGACTCGTTTGTCAATAAAAAGCGACTTTGATAAGAAAAATTTGTTACCTGGAGTTAAATTTTGTCTTAATTTTGTTTTAAGTGTTTTACGTAACTTTATTAAAGTCTAATTAAGATCTTTCATCATCAATATGAGTGAAGAAGATTATCTAAAGAAAGATCTGTTGAAGTATTTGCCTTTTATTGAAGGAATAATGAGAAAAACTCGTGGCACTCCCACTGAACTTAAGTGGACTCAGTTTTACTTCCTTTTAAAAGATCCAAAAATAAAGTAAGTTAATTAATCATCACTGAGATGTCAATCTAATTCTATTCATTGCTTTGAATTCTACAGAATAACACCAGAGATTTTTGAAGAGCTTGAGATGAACTTGATTGAACTTCATTTAATTGCTTCGCATCTAGAATACCTAGAATTGGTGAGTAAAATAAGACATGCCAAGTCATTTGTCTTAATTATGTTTTAACTTCTCAGGTAGAAGCAGAAAAAGCGAAGAAGAAGTCTCCATCTAATCTTCCCGAGCCTTCAGAGAAGATTAAAGCTCCTCAACCTGTTTATGTAAACGATGACAAAGCGCTGGATGTTCTTCCTAAAACTCCGAGTGAAACAAATCAGACCAACCTCAAAATAAAAAGTTCCAAGCTCAAGAGACTTCTGATGTTAGACAACTCTAGTGGCGAGGGATCTCGGTCTAACTCATCAAATCGTAATCCTGTTAACCATTTCAAGACTGTTTTCAACATCTCGTTCGCTCAATCACCTCTTGGAATAATCTTTAAGTGTGCCATCGAAGGTTGCGCTTATCAGACCCCGATGATAGACTCGTTGACCAATCATCTTAAGCGAAACCACAAAAAAGAAACCTGGAATGGGTTCTGTGACATCTGCAAGAACATCGTTGAGAGAGGAAGGAAGTTCATCAGCGACGAGTTCTCGCATGCGGGAACTCACATTAAACCGATTACAAAGATGATCAGACAAATCGAAATTAACGAAAACGCTCAAACGAATGGAGATGAATCGACAACCTCTTCAAGGTTGAATAGAAAACGTAAACTTGCTGCAATGTTGCAAGAAATATTTAGTGACAACGAGAAAGGCGTGCCTCCAAAAAAAGCTAAATCTGGGAAAGAAAAAGAAAATCTTTTTAAAGCTGAAGCTTTGATAGTTCCTCAGATGGCTCGTCTCTCTAACTCAACGTCTCGATCACCTCTGGTCCCACATAACAAGCTGGAGAATAAAGTTCCATTAAGATCCATCGAGAAACGAGCTAAACAAGGAAGAGAAAGTCGTGAAAATGCTTCTCAACCTTCAAGCTCACGATCACCTTTAGCTGCACGAGACAGGCGTCAGAATACAACTAAGAGGAAGAGTCCTAGTAAAGATAAGTCCCGGAGATCTCGTCGTTCCAATTCAAAATCACGTTCACCTTTAGGCGACCAAGATAAACGTAAAAAACGTTTAACATCAAACGAAAAGCGATCTCCAAAAAATTCATTAAAGGGGAAACTAGAAAATAATGAGAGCGCTGGTTCTTCCAATTCAGCGACACCACCAACTTTTAACTATCAAAATACGCTTCAAAGCACAATTGAAGCCCTCGAAAATCGCGTTGAAAAGAAATTCATTTGCAAAACAGATAAGAAAGCTGATTCATTGCAAAATGAAAAGAATGTCGAACAGAATCGACATGACCTCAACGTTAGTAACACAGAAGTTCCTGATGAACCAAGAGCTTCGACTTCAAGAGCTGTAACTGATGAAGCAAGAGCTTCAACTTCAAAGAAAGTTCCTGATAAAACTGAAGAAGCAAAAGCTTCGACTTCAAAGGCCAAGATGCCTGAAGACAGACCTGAAGCTATTTCAAAAAAGAAAGATTCGATGAAGCGATTGCGCAATGGAAAGAAAGTCGAACAGAATCGACATGATCTCAACGTTAGTAACAGAGAAGTTCCTGATGAACCAAGACCTTCGACTTCCAGAGCCGCGATGCCTGAAGCTCGACCTGAAGCTAACAGAGCCGTTCCTGATAGAACTGATGAACCAACAGCTTCGACTTCACGGCCTACTTCAAGAAAGAAAGATTGGCTGAAGCGATTCATGAACGACTCAAACAATCCATCGAATCCATAGAATCAAACAATTTTTAACAAAAAACCTTTTAATCAACTGAAGAATATATTTTTTTTATATCAAAACATTAATGAAAATTCTTTAAAGTTCAATATCAATAAAGTACAATTTTAATTCAATATCAGAAATAAGCGTTTTCTGTTTAACAAAAGTATTTAAGGAATGTTGATTGTCGTGTGATGTGTTTTACAGAAATTAGTCTTTTCGTTCGCAGTTTGACTTCTGAAGGTGAAACAAATATCCACGCTCGGTAAAGAATCTCGAGCCACAAACGCAGCTGAACTTTAAATTCTTAAGTTGATCAGGCAAGAAATGTTCCTTCTCCTTCTGATGTCGAATAAGGTTGCATCGTTGTGTGAATGCGTGATGGCAATTAAAACGTGGACATTTGAATTTCGTGATGCCGTGGATTGAATCCATCTCCTGATCAATCTTGTGATGTTTGAGTTTATGATCTTTGAGTAAAGAGCGTTGCAAAAATGATCGATTGCAGTGCTCGCAGGCGAAATGCTTCAACTTCTTGTGCTTAACTGCAATGTGATCATTCAGATGAGCTAATTGCTTGAAACTTGTTTTTGCGCATTTTGGACATTTGTACTTTCGGATTTTGTCGTGAACAGTCAGGAGATGAACTCGCAGGCTTGTTGCTCTTGTGAAAACTTTCTGGCACTTCTTGCAGTTAAACGAGTCGCGTTCACTTGGTGGCAAGTGAGAAGTGACGTGAGTCTGTATTGCTGTCTTTCTGAATGTCTTGAAGTCGCATTTGTCGCATGAAAGAATTTCTGAGCTCTTTCTGTTGTTACGCGAAGTGTACAAATCACTTCGTTTCAGGCATTCCTCGATCTTCTCGGGATGCTTCATCTGAATATGTCTCAGGAAATGACCAGTCTTCACGTATTGTACGTTTTCACAACCGTAGATACATTTGTTCTTCCTTCCATGCATCCGACTAAGAGAGTGAGGAGAAAAAAGTTAGCAGCTGTTTAAAATGATCTCAGTTTAAATATTTACTTTTTATGAGCTCTCAATGAGAGCGATGTCTCGAATGATGCTCCGCAGAAACAGGAAAAGCTGATGATGCTGTTGGCTTTGACAATCTTTTTCTTCTTCAGAGGATTGTCTGCTTTGGCAAGTGGCAGTGCAATTCCGTGCACTTGAAGTTTATGAATGTTTAGCTTGATTCTCGACGAAACGGCAAAGTCACAACCGTCTTCCTTACATTTCCAAGGCACATGATTGTCGACATGGCTTTGAACATGTCTGGTGAGTCCTTGTTTCTTCAGAAAGGACTTTAAGCAATAATCACAAATGAAATCTTCCGGAGGAGCATCGATCGACTTGTGAACAACTCTTTTTGTGAAAAGTTCTTTGGGCTCGTCATTTGCTTTAACAATCAGGAAATCTCCTTCTTCGAGATCATCGAGATCTTCCTCATAATATTCTTCTTCGTCCTCTTCGTCATCAGCATCAATTTCTATTATTTGTGAAGGTAATCCTGTTTTTGGCTGCTGTCTAGCTATAACTCTCTCGATGTGTTGCTTCACAAGCTCATTCAAACGTTGCTGCTTCTACAAATAAAAAGGATTTTCTTATCTAATTTCATTCATAATTAAACACAATCTCTCACCTCAATTAAATCCTTTTTGAAAACCGAAAATCGAAGCAATTCCGAATGACACGATTCACAAACATTTTTCGAGAGAAGTTCCGAGTCAACGTCCAATGTTAGCTAAAAAGAAAAGAAAATATGAGCAACAGGTGTTTCGATTGTTCGTTCGACAAACAAAATTATTTATTCAATTGAGAAGTTAATTATCTTGCAAATTAATCGATTCAAATGCATATAAAGCCCTTCATTGATTTCACAACAATGATGCATGCTTTTAACTCCGTTTACCTGCGTAAATGCGAAGAACTGAGTTTCGAAGAAACTTGTGATAATTGACACATTTTCGTCACTGTAGAACGGTCTAAGGCAGCATCGGCAACGGTCTTTGAAAGTTCTGATGCTTTCTGGCATTGTCAATTCGTATTTCTTACTTTTTTTCACTCAAATCTCTTATCATCTTTCTCGAGTTCTAAAAAGTAAATCTCTGACGAAGTTTAGAACTGAACTGAACGTTTTCAATAAAACTAATTTTTAGTTATTTTTAGAACAACAAGAACAGAATTTGTGAAATATTTCAATTCTCAATTTGACGCGAAATTAAACGAAAGTAAAAGAACAAAATAGCTTAAAGTAAGCCGAAGTGTCTAATGTTTCTTGATAAAGTGAAGAGACACAAAAATATTGTTCCGATCAATTTGGATTATGTGGCTCTCACTTTCTAACTTCTTCAATTAAGTTTGCTTGTTAATAATTAATTGAAGACGAAAAGAGTCACAAGTTCTAGTCAAGATCAAAGCATTTCACTCGTGGCAATGATCAGTAGCACCGTCATAAAATGATCACAACGAAATTGTATATTTTTCTACTATTTACGTGGTTCTTCTCAAGGTTAGTGTGTAGTGTTGTCTCGTTGATCATGTTTTAATTAATTTTCTAACTCATTATAGATCTATCGAATCACATGAGTTCATAGATGGTGCCGATAAGAACGAGTCATGGAATGAAGTTCCTCCAATCGACTTGCCCAAGTAAGGAACAAAAAAATGTGAAGAAAAAAATTCCTAATTTAATTTAAATTCTTTCAAGTGAACTCAATACATATGAAGCAGCAGCTGATAATGAACAAGTCGCATTACACGAAAATGTGAAACATTTGGAGGACAACGAAGAGAGGAATGACGCAAATTCTGGTGTTCCCTTGATCCCAGCGATGGCTCTTGAAGAATCAAACAAATCGGAAGCGTCAAATGAAAATTTAATGATTCCCGTGTTCTCGGAATGGACACAACAACAAATGCAGGAAGCGGAGAAGAAACTCGTGGAGCTCACGAATTCGACTGAACCAAACAAAGAAATTAAGAATGAAACATTGGCAAAACACCAAATCGTTAAAATGCGGCAGAAAAATTACGCATCACCAGATTGCGGAGCGAAGGTGCTTGCTAGTAATTCGGAGGCGCAGAGCACATCATCAGTGTTGACTGACAAAGATGAATATCTTTTGAGTCCATGCACAGATAAAGTCTGGTTTGTTGTCGAGCTTTGTGACTCCATTCAAGCTCAACGAGTGGAACTCGCCAACTTCGAACTGTTCTCATCTCCACTGAAGTCGATGTCGATCAGTGTTAGCAATCGATTTCCAACTCGCGATTGGACGGCAGCAGGTCAATTCGAAGCAAAAAGTGAACGTGATGTGCAAGTATTGGATTTGACTTCAACGCTCTTCGGTAAATTCGTAAGAGTTGACTTGACCTACGACAACACCGAACATTATTGTCCGCTTTCGTTTTTTCGCGTGTTTGGAACTTCCGAAATAGAAGCGTTCGAGGTCGAGAACGAGCCTCCAAATGAAATGAACTCTCTCGATGCTGAAGATGAACTCGAGCTAGCGAGTGTTCAGCAGGGGAACAAAGACAACCTTCTCAATCGAGCAGGCGCAGCTGTGATGAGTATTGTTAACAAAGCTGCTGAGGTTTTAGCTAAAAACAATGGCAATGTAACGAAGCTCAACGAAACAAGCATTAAAGCTTATGACAGGAACTGCGTCTCGATATCACACAACATCCTGTGCCAGCCTTGCTCCAGTGACGAGAAAGTTGAACTCGACAATATTATCAGTTGCAAGAGTTTGGAGCTTTTAAATTTACTTCGAAGCAGCACAGACATTCGTAATCATCTCGAGAGTTCCGTCGCTTGTCAAAATATTCTCGGATTTATTCTCAAAACAAAAGAAGTGAAGACAAATAAAAACTTCATCACTTCAATTTTACCAAAGAAATACATCGCCGCGATGTGCAACTTAGTGGCAACTGATCTCAACGCATTGCCACTGCGCATCGAAGACTTACATCCAAGTCTGATTTCGAAGAAAGACGAAGTTAGTCTCAAGAATGTTTCAAAAGAAAAAGCAACGACTGAGGAGGATCCATTGTGCAAACAAGATTTTTATGAGAAAGCAACGGAGATTCCTGAAGTGAACCTAACAAGAAGCGAAGAAGAAGAAGTTCAACAGGAAACAACAACAACTCAAGATGTTGTCACTGAGCAGAAGAACAAACTCACAGGTGACGAACTTAACATTTTTAATGTCGTAGAGCAAACAAACGAACAACAATCGTCGTCCACAGATTCGGAAGCAGACGCTGAACTATCCGATAAGAAAGTAGAAGAATCTAAAGAGCAAGGAGTAATTAAAGAAGAAGTTCTTGTCCAACCGCCGATTGAATTGCCTCCAGCAACTCCTGAAGTAGTTTTGGAAGTGCCAGAGATTGAATCAAAGAAAATTAATCAAGAGGCAACGGCTTCTCCACCTGAAACGAAACAAGCTCCAGTGGAGACAAAGCCTCAATTGGCTGAGATAAAAATTGAAAGCGTAGAGATTAAGATGAATGGCGATTCCCATAAATCATCGAATCCGCCAGAAAGTGTTTTCTTGCGCTTATCAAATCGCATTAAGACTCTGGAGAAGAATATGACACTTTCAACGCAATATCTTGAAGAGCTCAGTCGTCGTTACAAGAAACAAATTGAGGATCTCCAGCAATCATTTTCAAAGCTGCAAACTTCAATTGAAACTCAGAATTACAAGCAGAACGAGAGCAATCGAAGAGAAAGTGCAGAGCAACAGAAATTGCGAAGCAACGTTTCTGAGTTGAAACAGAAAAGCGAGTACATGGAAGTGATTCTCATCGTTCTGAGTGCGTTCTTCACTGTTCAAACAATTCTCGTGATTGCACTTTTCAAGAGAATGTCAATTCTTCGTCGACAAATAATTGCACGAGACGAAGTTCATCCACCATCGCCGACTCAAACAAACAATGATAAAAGTAGAAGTCGAAAGAGATCAAAACAGCGAACGAGAAAAATATCAGCTCCAAACATTCTCACCCAAAGATCGCCAGTAAAAAACGAATTCTCCGTTCATGTGGCTCCGATGCTAAGTCGAACAGTTTCTGCTCCTAAGTTTTCAACTTCTGTCTCGATTACTGAAAACAAAGAGAACTTTGATGACATGCAAGCGATGCTGGAAGAGAACGACGACATTCTAATTCCTGGATTCGATGATCTTCGTCTCAACGATAACGAGTCCAGTAGAAGCAATGACATGGACACAGCGTCAACTGCATCAGCGATGTCCAGCAATGAGAAACACGAGAAGACGAAATCAAATAGAAGTTTCAAGTTCAAAAGGCGTTTGTCATCTCCATTTCAAATTAAAAAGCCAGCACTCAAAAAATCCAACACCGAACAAACTTGGCCCAAGAAAGCGCAATCTGAAAGTCCTCCTCGCGTAGTCAGCGACTTGGAAGCTTTATCAGACATGCAAAAGTCAAATTCCTTTCATAGCGACAGTGATACTGTCAAGTTCAAGAAGTCAAATTCATTCAAAAAGTTATTTAAAAAAATATTTTAAGTTTTTCTTTTGGAAAAAGTTAGTTAAATAAAAGTTGTATATCACTTTCCGAATAAATACTTTTTTTTATTTTCCTTCATTACACAATTGACAGAAAAAAAAGACAAAAGTGCAAACCCTTTCAACTGCACAAAGAACTTTGAAAGAAAACTTTCTCGCTTAAAACGGAAAAGTATAAGTTGATATAAGTTTCGCGTAATTAATTAAATTGTTTTTACTTTAACGCTTAAATGTTTTTTTCTTCCACGAGACTTCGTTTCGCTCACACGGCAAAGTTTTTTTTAGTAAAAAAGTGAAAATACGGAGACGGGATTGGATAAAGTGATGTCGTCGTACGATGATCAGAGAAAGCTCCGAAGTTTGATAGAAAAATCCTTGATAGAATACTTTAAATCTATTCTCGCATTTGTAGATGAAAAGCGTTGAATATAATTACGCTTTGTTTGATCTGTCTAGCCCAAACTTTCGACGAATGATGTCTGCAATGTTCCATTGGAGACGACAGTCTTGAATTGCTCCGGAATCGGGGTTTCATTCTAAAATAGATTTTGTTGAGTTACTTTTCTCATCAATTAAGAGTCAGTCAAACTTACGTAGTCGTCACCAGCAGGTGTTGGAAGCATAACGTTCATTTCACTCGACTTCGAGCTAATGATCTCAACATCAAGCGAGTCCTTGCTCAAGTACATTTGACAACCATCAGATTTATCTATTATAATAGTCGGAACCTTTCCGAGAACCTAAAAGAAAATTTGAATGAAAATCGATTTCTTAAAAGTTCGAATAAAATATTTTACCTGCATCTGAACGCTTTGACAGTTGACAAACTCAACCGAGGATACCAGAGAGTCAAACACAACCGAGCATTTCTTGCACGAGTCAATGACGATGCTGTTGAGTTTGCCTTTCACTGTCAACGTGCTTCCTTCAGACTTAAACATGTAAATAACGTTGTTCATCTCGGCATTGTCAACGAGGAGATCACGATTGTTCTTCTGGTATTCGATAAGCCACTTCTTGCCATCACGATTGAACACTGGAGGCTTATCAACTGGAGCAGATACCGGCTTTGCTGCGATTGTAGGTTTGAACGGCGTAGGGCCAGTTGCTTTGAATGGAGCTGGACCCGATCGCAAAGCTGTATTTTTGTGAGTTTGCATGTCAGATGTCACTTTCTTCAAACTCTTTGTAATGTCAGCTCCTTGGTTGATTGCCGCGAACAAAGCGTTGCGATCATCATCTCCAGCAGAAGCGGAAGCATCGAAAACTGGGACTACTGGAGGTGGCAAATTTCCCATTGGAGGAGGAGGAGGAGGCCCACCTGAAGTGCCATTGGCAGTTGCTTTTGTCTTGCCAGACCAAACGATGCCAGTTGTCTACAAATTTAAATTTTCGATTAATAAAATTAAAAATTTCAAACTCAAATTTTATCTTACATGATATTGTTTAATATATTGCTGCAACTCAGTCAGAGTTTGTACCCATGCCTTAGCCCAGTTAACATGTGTAATGTCCTTTTCCTTCCATTCCTTTAAAACGCGGTTCGTGTAGAATTGACCGGCATCATTCATTTCTTTGACATGAGGTCCAGGAGTTGGAGACTAAAACAAGAAGAAGAAAAGTCAATTAATCGAAAAGTTATTAAATTGATCACAAATCTCTTACCACGCAGACCCATCCGAGAGCCGGAATGCTCTCGCTAATAGCCGACAAATGATTGAAGACTTTCGAAGTTCGATGCTTTTCACGGAAAGCTTGAACTGCATTAATTTGCTCCGACGTTGGTTGAAGTAACTTAGGAAGTTCTGATTGATCGGGGGCAGCTGATGTACTAGCCAATGTTACATATTTCAACTGAGCATCGAAAGCTTTCTTCACGAACTCAGCTTGAGTGGCAACATCGTCTCCAATCTTTTTGGATAAATCCAAAAACTGAGCTAAAGAGCCCAAGATAATATCTTCGTACGCGTTGACGCTCATTGCTTTCGGTGGTTCAAAGTTTGCTTCTTCAAGTAGTCTTGATCTTCGTTGTTCCTGTTGAATCTTCTCCAAACGCTGTTCTATGTGTGGTAAGACCGTTGGTAAGTATCTCTCGTCAGGAGTTGTTAAGTCTGTTTGGCTGTACGACGATGAGACTTGAGTTGATGTTTCTGCGGGGACCGTTTGCTCCAAACGCGTTACAAGCGATTCTAAACGCCCAATAAGGTTTACCAACTCTTTTGGTTGAGTATCTGAGGTATTAGCTAAAGAAAAATAAAACAAAAATCAAATCTAAATATCGAGAATGTTTCAATTATGTCAAAGTGCCATTTCAAGGATTTCCGTGCTCTTCTCAATCATGCAACAACATAAATATTTGATTTACTATTTGGAATAGTTTCACATTCCTCGCATGGAAACTCGTTGACCGACGGCCCGAGTGGATCAAATCTCACTCGATGTTCGATCGCTGCATTTGCTGCATCGATTAAATCAGCGAAATATCTGTGTCGTTTAAGCGCCAGACAATCTAAAGGTGTCGTTGGTGGAGTTGAACACGTTTCACTGTGAGTTATGTGAACATGAATGAGGGGAAAGATTTTAAGAAAAAAGACATTTTCGACACGTGGATTAGTAATCAATTGCAAAGTGAAGAAGAAAATTGTGAAACATTTAGTCGATTGATTTCGTAAACATAAATAGGAACCCAAGATAAGCAAATAAATCAATGAAGATGAAACGAATAACAAACGGAGAAGATTCCGCTGTCAAACAAAAAACAATTCGAAAGAAAAAACGATGCGAAACAATTTGATTTCAATCGGAATTTAACCTGCTGTTGGGGAACCAATCCGGTAAACCTTCCAAGCCTGGAAGTGAACCTTTCCTTTCGATGTACGGCGTACACATATTTCCTCGAGGCGTTTGAACTGGAGCTGAGTCACTAAACACGTCGTCATCGTCTTCATGTGGAACTTGTTGCCAATCATCGTTGTTGACGAAGAAGTGACTTTCTGGTATCACTTCAGCGGCTTCACTACATCTCACTTTCTTTTTTATCGAAGCTCGTGCTGAGTCTCGTCGAAGGAGGCAGCTGGGCAATTGCGTTGATTTCTTTGTAGAAGAGTCGACAACTGTCACAGCAATCAAATTATCACTTTCCGTTTGTGAAGTTTCTTTTCCTTCCTCGAATATCTTATCACCATCAACAACTTCATCAGGAACATTACCTTCGATAACGGTAACATCGCTTCCGTTTGAGGTCGACTCATTGCTTCGTTTACGATCCAATCGATTCTTTAATTGAATATCAATTTCCTCTGAATTGAAAAGCGAAGTGAGAATAATGAAAAATATTTCGCGAGTCAGTTGAAAAGCGATTTTTAGTGTTATTTACACCGAAGGCGAAATGGAGAAAGAAACAAATCGAAGGATATTGACATTAAATTTGTGTATTAATAAGCGACCTTGTGAGCGTTATTTTATCCTTAATGTGCCCTCACCTACTAATCCATCACTCATAATTAAACCGCTAAGATTATTGTCCTCATCGCTGCTATTGCTCTTATCATTTTTCGTTGGTGACTTATATGAGACAGCATCTGTTGCTGGTTGGCTTTGCGGGTATTTAATGGAATTAAACTGTTTCATATCCTCCTTGTTTCCGCTCGCATTATCCTTCGAGGCTTTTCCATCCTCTTTCCGTTGCTGCTCCTTTTTCAAGGCTTTCTTGTTCACACAACAACAACCAAACATTTTTCCTTCACTTTCCCTGGCTTTATTATCTAGAAGAGTTCTTCTTATCGAGAAGTCGACTAAAGAAATATTTCTTATTCGATTTGAATCGAAACAGTTTATTAAGCGACAGGAAAATCTGGTTTCAATCTTTTTTCTTTTTGTTTACTTCAACTTTTCTTCTCTCACATGAAAATTGATTTGCCGATGAAGTTTATTTTTCTTCTCTCTCTTAAAATATTTTCTATTTTTGTGATTTCGCGATTGGATCATCTACTGAAAGATTCGCGGTGATCGAAACAAAGTCTTAGGAAAATCCAACGGAAACTAAGGGACGCGTTGAATGAGCAAAATTATGTAATGATTTTCTTTCTTCCGAAATTTTCCTAACAGAAGAGAAGTGCAGACAAGGATCCAACTTTTTTGGGTGTTGCTGATTGCGATTAAATGAATTTTTCAATGTGGGCTCGAAACTCTGTAGAGACTTCTGATGAATTAATAATAATGCTTTAAACATTGAGTCACACCTTGAATGGAAAATTTTTCATCACAACTCTTCAATGAAACCAGATTAAGTTCCTAATCACTTTATAAAAAGATTTACGATTCAGAGAATCTTCAAGTGGATGTCAATCGCATTTTTTCATTTAATTTTCTTTGACAAACCCGAATCAGTTTAGTAATAAAACCGGACGCTTAGGTGGACGACAGAAAACACCAACGAGAAGCATCTAGATACAAAGTCAAACTGAGCTGAATAAGTTTGGAACGAGAGCGAGAGAAAATTGAAATCGAATGGAACGACAAGATTCGCAAGAAGGAAAAATTGAGCGTCAGAATGAAAAGCGATGGAGATGTGACCTACTTTCGTTATTGTAAGCGCTCTCTTTCTCTTGCCGCTTTGTCCACGAGGGAAATTTAATAAATCAACAAGTCTTTACCAAACCTCTGAGTAATTTGTTGACGGTTGCGGCTGGAAAAATATTCGACTCGGTTTTGTAGGCTCAATAAATTGATCTACTTTTAATTAACGCAATTTACTCATTGAGAAGTGTGCTACAGAAGAAGAAGCAACATTAACCATTCGCAACATTAATTTATTCGCTTTTTATTGCATGAGATTTGATTTCGATGATTGTTACTTCCTCTTTCGCTTAATTTCCCTCAACAGTAGGCTCACGGTTCATTGACGATGCTCTTAATTTATTTATTCAATGAACACTGTTCGTAAAAGTTTAATCAACTGCCGGAAGGTAGCTTGGTCTTGTGACACGATAAAAACTCGAGAATTTGCTCTTGCGCAGCTTCCAACTGAACATTCAGAGATTTTCCACTTTGTTATTGAGAGAAAAATCAACTTCAGTTTCATCTCAAACGATACAGCGATGAGTCATAATCAGGAGAGCCTCAATCAGATTCCGAGTGATGGAAAATTTCCAACCACCTACACTTCTCAAAGCTCACAACTGAGAATCTCAAGTCTTTTTGGTTTCTTTCGCAAAAAGATAAAGACACGAGCGAGAAAATTTCCGTGAAAACATTGTGCTAAAAATATTCTTTTTTCTTCATCGTCGCGAATGATATGCGGAGAGTAAAATGGATTAGAAAAACTTTGTAGCGACTCGAAGAAGAAAAGATATTTCTTATCAACCGGCGTGTAAAGTCGATAGAAGAGTTGAAGCGAAGCAGCTGTTGGGCGTTGCCAGTGAATCGACCCTCAAATATTCTTTTTTTGTTTTCATCACGAATTGGTCAACGCACTTTCGCAAGTAACGTGAAATTTCATTTTCTCGCCAAATAAGGGAATCGTACGCAGAGCCGAAAGTGCAATCAATAAAATGTCTGAATGTCAAGGATACTTTTCTTCGGCATCGTCTGAAGTCAATGTACTCGGCATCGTGAGATACAAATTCAATTTTAACTTTGAAACATTTTAGCGGAGACTAATTGTCACTGACTAATCGACGCTACATGATGAAAGAATTGAATAAAAATAACCACTTGGATCATCAACAACAACAAAGTTCGGCGAATGACTCATCCAGAGAAATTACTTTGCAACTACACAAATCGTAACACGAAATCAATTTTGGCTTTTACGACATTAATTTGAATCGACTTTTAATCTCCCACAAAGAAAATGCAATGATTAGTCATAAAAGGAAATCTCTTTAAATGGCACTTTTGGTTCTTGGAAAATATGGAGAAAATACTCACAGCACTAGAGCTTCAATAATTTATCCGAAATGTTTGCAAACTCGCGAATTATTTTACACTTAAACTGTGATTTCAATTGCTTGAATAAGAAGCGAAAACTGTGAATTTTTATTTCTTCTCGGAACTTTACACAAAAAATTTGTCGGCGAACGTAGAAACTTCCCTGCAAATGAAAAAGCGGCCTCTGTTGGACATCTTAGCGAAACTTCGATTCGATTTGAAAAAAACATTCATTTCGTTTTCTAAAGTAAAGTGACACTCGCTCTCTAGAATACAACGAAAATATTTTAATTATTTCAATTTTATTTATATTTTAGGTACTTAACAGCGATCGCAGAGAACAAGCCAGCGGAGAAAACAAACATGGAAATGACAGAAGCTTTGAATGATGAGCCTGAGAAGAAAATTATCAAATTATCTGAGTTTGTTGAGCATAACTTGGATCCTTTGGCATTCTTCTCTCGCTTTCTCGACATACCCGAGATTATTCTTCAACATTTAAATGGAAAAGATGTGATACAGTTTTCCGAAGTCAGTCCAAGTTGGTATAATGTCATCGCAGCGTCTGAAGTTCTAATGGAAAACATAAAAATTGTTTTAAATGGAAAGCTCCTTCAAGAAGATTACGATTTGTTGAAGAATAGCTCAAGAAAATATCAAAACATTGAAGTCCGACGAAACTTCGTTTTTGGAAAAGACAAGTATGAGTTCAAGGAATTTGACTACATTTCCGATTCGGAGCTTGATTTTTTACTTATCAAGGCTCACGACTGGAAAAGCGTTTCAATCAACGAAACATATTTTAGAAGAAAACTCGAATTATTGACATTTCTCTCATCAATCAAATCAACAGTTGAAAGTTTTTCTGTCATTCACATTAGATCTTACAAATTTCCATTTACCGATGCTGATGATGAGAGAACCTATCGTGAAAATCCATTTCGATTCGACGGCGATTCGTCTTCAAACTTTGGATCTTTCGAAGCTTTAAAGTTCCCAAAGATAAAACATTTGAAAATGAACTTTCTTAAACTTTCTTCCTCCACGAGTGAAGTTTATTACCAACTTTTGGTAAGATCTCCGGCTATTGAAAAATTTGAGTTCGAAGCTGAAAGTGTTATTGAGAGGGACAGTGCTTTAATTAAAATGCTTGAAAACTCCACAAAACTAACAACTTTGACGCTTAAAACATTCATGAACGAAATGTTTAATCGTAATCCTTTGAATCGATATCATTTTAAGCTCAAAAGTTTAAATTTACGTATCCAAGTAAATGGTGAAGTCATAAATATTCGGGAATTCCTTAAATTTCAAAGCGATCTCGAAAGTTTGTCGTTAGAAGTTAAACGTTACAAGGAAATAATTCCCGAGATCATGAAACTGACCAAACTTAAGACACTGGAACTCAAGAATTTTAAAGTTTACTCGAAGGACGATGTGCCAATTGAATTATCTACATCGATCAGTAATCTGAAATTTAAATATTTAGTTGACCCTGTCAGCCTTAAGTTCTTGTTGATGTCAATGCCAAACCTAAAATGTCTTCACTTCTCCGAAATTGATAAAGAAATCTTTCGAGTTTTACTAGAAGTTGATAGAAAATATGAAGAATTGAAAGTTGTCTGCTTGAGAGATGTCGAGGAAAAAGATCTGAAAATGTTGTTGATTGACGAAAATAAAACTTTTTGAAATTATTTTTTTCTGAAGGTAAATTAAATAAATCTTTTATTATTTTGCTTTTCACTTGAAGAACTTCACTCAGATTGATTTTCGTCAGATTCGGTGCGAAGTTCAAGAACGTGATGTGCAAAAGATTTTTTTGCTCGACTTGAGTCACGTTTGTAATTTACAAAAATATTTTTATGCATTTTCAAAGCTTTGGCGAAAAGTTTCGAAGCTGAATCTTCTCTTGATTTTTGAATACGACAGGTTCCGATTTTTTCCTCTAAAATTTCTATAGACGTGTATAAGTAATCTCCAGTGATAGCACAAATTGCTTTCTTCTGCTTATCTTCAAGAATTTTTCTCACGGCTTTTGTCGAACAAATGAATATTTCTTGCCCTAAAGTCAGAGTTGGTAAAATATAGCGTTCATAAACTGAAATCAATGATTCTTGTGAAACATCATTCTTTTCCAGATATTTAACAAAGCTAAGACGTTTTTCAACTTCATCCGCTTGCCTCTTTGCATGTTTTTCAAAGGTTAACTGACTATCGAAAACAATTTCTTGATATACTTGCTCAGTAGTTTCAGAAATAATGAATCTGCCCATATTAAAAGCAAATTTCATCTTTGTCTTGGCTTTTGAAAATAATTGATATTTTATATTTTCTTGATTTATGGTAAGCATATTGTCTTCGGCCCATTGCGACAGAATTTCTAGCGCAGAATTCATTGAAAGTTCGATATTTTCTTGTTCCTCTCCGGAAACAAGCAAAACTAAATCGTCTGCTCCAAGAATATATTTAAACCCATCAAGCTCCGCATCACTAAGTGTTTGACCGATATCATTAATCATCAAGCTCAAGATAGTTTTACTCGTAGTCGAATCTTCTAAAAAACCCTTTCCCATTACTTTGAAGGAAGATATGCGATCATAACAGCGAACTCCAATTAATCGTTCATGAAGAACATCAAATAATGCTTTGATAATAAAAAGAGGTGTTTTAAGCTTGCGAAGCTTTTTAAAAAAGATATCTGTCGATAAGGATTGATATAAAGATTTAAAATCGACATAAACTACAAGAGTCGTTAATTTATTGTAGAAGGCGTCTTGAATCATTTGACATAAAGTAATCGCTTGATAACTATCAGGTGAACTATCAGGCAAGTGAATAGCTTGGGGATCACTCAAATTTTCGGAAATTTTTGAAAATAATTGTGTCATCAACATGTTTTCATAAATTTGAAGGAAAAGACACTTAACAGGAATTAGACGATAGCTCTCAATCTTAGAAGCATTTAACTTGTCTGATTTCAAGATGGGATCAATTATTGTTTTTCGCCATTTCTCAGGAATTCCGTTTCTCAGATATGAATTAAATAATGCGAGAATGACATTTGGTGATTGATTAACAAAGTTCTCAATTGTTTCCAATGAAATTCCATCTATTCCAGGTCTACTACACTTGTTTATGCAAGAAATTGCTTTTTCTACATTCTCAATTGAAAATTCTTCATAAATTAATTCACCAACAATTTCTTCTTTGTGAACACTTTCATATTTAAATTCATTTTCATAGTAGTCAACGAAAGCTTCGGCTTTTTTTAAGTTTGTTGAATAAATGAGACCATCGCTTTTAATTATATTGTTTGCATCGATCAAATTTCTCCCTTTGCTATCTAATCTATTTAAGATTCCCTCAATATCATGTTTTATTTTATTTTTCAATTCCATCTCGATTTCTTTATTGAGGTTTGCTTGACTTTCTTTTAAAAGCGAATCCTTTTTTCTAGACCAACCCGCGATCAAATTATTTAGCTTCTTATCACGAGCTTTTAATAAGTTCGACAATGTGTAATTCCAGATAAACTGGACCTGACTCTTTCGATTTTTAAAGTTCTCTGAATTGTCGGAAAGAAATTTACTTATTTTCTCCTCGGTCTCATTGCTGTTAGTGCTTATCATGTTATTAATCAATGAAATGTGATTTTTCATTTGCTTTTCAAGAAATGGAATTTTAACTTCAATTATAATGCATTTGTGTTCATTAGTTCCAAATATTCCCACAGAACGTTGAGACACAAATTTTGCGAAATTAATTCCTGTAAGAACTAAATCAGGATTTGTTTTTGTTCCTTTACTATTCAGAAAAGTATAATCATTGGACGTTTCACTGACAATACGTTGCAATGAGTTGTCTTCTATAAATTTCATTGTGTTCTGTCCCGATTCATTCGTTTGTTCATATCCCATTTCCTGTGATCTACAGTTGAAGTCACCGAAGATGAGAGAATTTTCTCCAATTGGTAAAACAGCATAGCCTGCGATGTTCTCTGGAGGGTTGTATAAGGCCACGCATGGAAATTCTGTGCCATTCTTCCAAACATTCAAAGACACTGCCTCAAGTTTATCGTGTCTGTCGCCTCTTTTTACTATTTCAAAACTGCACGGATACTCTCTCAATGCTCCAACGATGATTCCAGTTGATATTGATCTGTCGTCACTCTTTACTTTCACTTGATATTCACTAAAAAAGTTGTCAATTTCGCCATATTTTGAAAACTTTTCGGTGAATTTTTTTCCTGTGTCCAAAATGGCGAACACATCGGCTTCATATTTATTCACGATTTGTTCGAATTGCACTGTTTTACTATCGGTCAATCCACCGGCATTCCAAAATATTATTGTAAATGTATCTTTTGATTTATTGTGAGTCATGTTTCTATTTTTAAATTCACTGTGTACGTCTTCTCTTCTTGAGAACTGGAATGAAATGAATATTTTTTCTAATCAGTGCAAACAAGGATATGATCGCTCAATTGCCAATGTATTGTGTACAATTATTAATCTACTTGATTGTATAATTGACACAATGACACTTAGTCACACTATCGAATTAATAGAAAAAAAATTGCGCAATACTATTCCACATACGATCAGTGCTTAATGTTTGTGAGAAGAGAGAATGATTCTCACTGGAGCTTTCAAACATTTGTCTTAGTATTCGTGGTTCCAACACTGGAAAGATTTTTATTTTCTTCTTAAAATCTTTCCAAAGCTTTTGAGTCGGTTGAGCAAAACTCGTCGAGTGCTAAGTTGACTAATCCACAAATTGAATTTAAAGAAGCGCCAACCGCCAAAAACGAGCTTCTCTCATAAATTGAAAGATAAAAAAGATTTAAACAACTTCAGCTGACTGTTTAACCGGTTGCTACTAAAAATGCTTTGTTGAGAAATAAAAATTTATTTTTAAAATCTAAACTTAAATTTATTGACTTGATTTTCATTTCTTAACCTACTGGTCTGTTTGGGAACATTTCTTCAAGAGATGCGTTCGCAATAACTTCATTTGCTGCTCTCGTGAAAATGTCTGAAAGATTCTTCTCCAGCGATGGAATAATGTCTGCTAAGAAGTGATCAGAATTCTCTTGAATGAAACTTTTGCCGATGCGACTAAGCGTTGGCTGATTGTCGAAGAGATTTTTCAAGTCGATTTGATTTTTGCCTGGGCTGATCTTCAATTGGATTTTCTCGAATTGCATGTAAGTTTGACCTCCTTTCTGATAAGTTCTTGCACGAAGCTTCACACGCGCTCTGTAGTCCTCTGCGAAGAAAAGAAATATTTATTAAAAAACTTTTTCTTTCGATGAGTTTTGTTTTGACTTTACCTAAGACTCCAACGATATCTCCTTTTCCAGCGAGGTCCACGACAACAGCTTTAATTCTCAAATCGTATTTTCCTCTGAACTCAAGTCGAGGAAGATAGATAATGAAGTCGAACGACGGTTCATTGATATTTGCCCTGTAAAATATTTATTTTTGTTAAATTATTTTTTAAATTAAAAGATTGTTCAAATTACTTGAGTTTCTCAATTTTAAAATTACTCGCTCCTCTCGTTACAACCATTTGAGTGAGATAAACTTGGAAGTTCGGGCCGCGATCAATGTGAATGCTTTGAAGTTAAAATAATAAAAAATTAGAAATGATTGTGACTTCAGAAGTTTAAAATTATTTACTTGTCTAAGGCCAATGGCTCGAGTCCCTGTCGAAATTTAAAAAGAAAAACTTTAACAAAACATTTTTCAAAAAAAGAATTTCTTTTACTCACAGGAATTCTAAAATCTGGCGCAAGCTGTCCGGAAGCTAACCGAGGCTAAAAGAAAATCATTTATTAATTTAATTTCATTCAAAATAATTCAATTCTCTACCTGCAAATCTTTCACGCTGTCAATGATGCATTTCGCAATGTTTGGATCGTTCCGGCTGCAGGTTTTGATTGTCGAAGCTGCAAGATTAAAAGACTGTTAAACTTTGTTCGACGGCATCATGAATATTCATTAAGAATCTTGTTTTTTTTGTCTTCGTTGTTTTCCTTGAGTTTCGATCTCATTGAAAAATGCAAATTTGCAAAGATTTCTTCTTTTTCTAAAGCAGTGTCTGATGAAAGACTTAATTTGCATTTTAAATCGAGAGATTATCGTCTGACTTCGTTAGAACAAATTCTTTTCGTCGAAGGGTCTTTGAAGATCAATGCACATTAGAACTTTTTTAACATACGCAGTTTCTCATGAGACAACTCGATCACTGTCGCTAGGATCAGCGACCAACTCAAAAACTTCTTCATGTTCAAAGTTTAATTTTAAAACAAAAAATATTTCCGACACTTTTAATCTGATCGCGACGAGACAAAGTCTTAAACTAAATATTTTTCAGAAAACTTTATTAGTTTTATAGCCGGCGAGTGGCAAAGAAGATGATCACCTTAGGCATTATCAAGCAATGACGAAGCCTTTTGTGTTTTGCTTCTTTCGAGTCTCTTTCTGCTGGCGATTATCTAGATTTATTAAGCACTGTCAAAGCCGTGTGACTAAACTAGAATAACCGAGAAGATAAAGTTCCGCCATATATCGTCTGCTCTTGCGTGCCAGTTCGATGACGTCGAACGCTGCTTATCGAACCGGTCAGTGCAAAAAGAAATTTAATTTTGTTGTTTGTTTTATTGAGTTTCTTAAATATTTGGGAAGAGCTCGTCGAACGACGCTTCTGTCGCAAGTTTATTAGCGATGCTTGTCAACACTTCTGAGAGATTCTTTTCTACGTCCGGATAAACATCGGAAAGTAGGAAATCCGAGTTCCTGGTTATCAGAGCATTCCCAATCTCCTCGAGAGCTGGTTGTCCATCGAATAAGTTTCCGAGCTTGACAGCTTTGATTTTTCCAGGCTGAAAATTAATCTTGATTTATTAAAAACATTCATTAAGAGCAAACGTTGTTAGATACCTGAATCTTGATGTCGATTTTATCGAAATTAATGTAAGTCTGGCCGTTCTTTTGATACTTTGTTGCACGCATTGAAACTCTGGACTTTGGATTGTCAAGAAGAGCATAAGCATCCCCACGACCCTTCAAGTTAAGTCCAAAGAGATTGAACACGAGATCATATTTTCCTCGAATGTCGAGGTAAGGGAAGCTAATGATAAAGTCGAATCGTAAGTCGTTGAGATTTGCTCTGTAAATAATTAAAAGTTTTCATTGATTTTCCGGAAGTTCAATAATTTAGAGTTTACCGAAGCTTCTCAATCTTGAATTTGCTTGGACCCCTGATGAGTAAATTAGTGAAGGTAGCTCTGAAGTCTTTTCCTCCTCCAACGTTAATTCTGTCGATAGCGAAAGGCTCAAGTGGTGGAAGTTGAAAGCCAGGGCCTAAGTTCCCGGTTGCTAGACTTGGCTAAAGAGTTTGTCATCATTAAATCTTTAGAACTTCTTTAATGTCATGAGTAACCTTAAGAACCAACCTGAAGAAACTTTACAGATCTGTGAATACAATCAGCTAAATTCCGGTCATTCCTTGAGCAAACTTTGATGTTAGGAGCTTGAGTCGAGTTAAAAGAAAAAATTTGCATTTTAAAAACGATGAGGGAGATAAAAACTGGTTCAGGTAAGTCGCGGAGCACATAACTCAGACAGAAAAATGTGTTTATTTTGAGAAAAACATCGACAAACAAATCGTCAGAATGACTTGCTCGTTACTGAATTAAATTCTAACGACCTGAGCCACTTAATAGAGGAGACAATAACTTACGTAGTCTTCCATTTGAAGATTTTGTCAAAAACACGACAAAGAACAAAATCAGAAACCGATTCATTGCAACTGAACTGAATGTCCGTTTGACTTGTTTTTTTTTTGTTTCGTTTTCGGTTTCAAGGATTCTCAAAAAAGAGCTTGATCAGTTCGATCGGATGCTCGAAGTTGAACTAAAGATTTTCAAATATTCTAACTTGATTTTATAGCCAACGATGAAATATGAAAACTTGCTTCGTTGAAAAATCGTTTAAATTTAGATTTCGCATTTTTCTAAACTTGAATTATGTCGACGGTGTCGTCTAGGGTCGAATTGCGATCAGGAGAAAGACTTAAACGCTGCAGTCGAAAATAAAAACATTTTATGAATCATCCACGTTCCATTGAATGAATTCTTTAAAATTATTCAAAAGCGTGATCAGGTGAATCAACTTCAACTTTCAAGGTTGCTTACAATATTGACTTCTTCAGACATCGACGACCGCTGTAATAACAAAATTTATAAATAAAAATTCTTAAAGAACTCTTCTTGCTTCTATCTCAAAGAATCTTTAACTTTATTTGACAAGAAAGGTTGAATTAGATTCCCTAAAGCTTGTGAACTCTCCAAGCCGCAAAAGGCTTCGCTACAATCACTAGCTACAACTAAATCGACTATGAAATTATTTCTTCAAACAAAACAAAAGCTGTGAAAGCTGGATTTTCATTAAAGGCACCTTAGTAAATATTTTTTGTGTTGTTAATTAATTATAGAAAGCATTCGCCAAGCAAACGCTGAGTGCTAATGAGAAATAATTCAAATCATTCTCTCTCATCATCTTTAGGTACGTGAATTTGGTTTGACTCAAGTTGCGCAGCTAGTGATGTGCATCCTACGCAACTGTGAGGCTATTAACTATTTCAAAAATTTGAACTTTGAGAATGTTTTTGTTTGCGCTTTCTTTCTTTTAACTTCATCACAAGAAAATATTTTAAATTTTCAACAACTTCTCATTACTAAGTAGAGATTACGATTATGATGACGATGATTGACAAACAGAACAAGCAACTTTCCTTCTTCTGTTTCTAATAAACCTCGCACAAATATTTCATTCCAAAAAGTGTTTCGATGAAAATGTTATGCGTGTTGATGATTGATATTGTCGTTAATGTGGAATGAATGATCGGGATTCCAGATTTATCACGAAAGTTCTCCGATCGGTTGATTCTGAAGCCACAAATCATGCAAGAAATTGTACAATCTGTCACTGACAGCGACCTAGGGAGATAAAGAAAGTTAAATTACGAAATATTCTTTCAGATAACAAAGACAAACCTTGTAAGGCGTTGGATTCAAATGACGAAGATGATCTTGTCTTAGTGCACTGAGTGACTCTTGAACTCTTGCTCTGACATCTTCTAATGTCGGAATCGGCTGACGAATTGCTCCATCTTTCCAATAAACTTTGTATAACGTTTCAACCTTTGCTGGTGTTACAAATGCTCGCTTAGATTCATGGAAAGGATGTCGGCAAAGAACTTTCTCTATTTTTGTTAAAAGAAAAAAATGTTTTTGATAAAAATGTTGAATAAATTAAATAAACTTTGTTACCTCCAACTTCCGGTGGTGGTTCATCTTCACGCTGCAAAATATCGATAACGGCCCAGCCTTCAATCCCATAAAGACGGAAAACATTTTTTCTTCCAGGCATCGTCACTTTCTCAACATCCTGACTCAATTTGATGCGAGGCTGATTATTAATCTCAACGAGTTTGTAGACACATCCGAGCGCTGGTTGTTTCTGACATGTAACCAGATGCGTTCCAATACCAAAGCAGTCGATTTTGTGACCTTGCTCGTTTAAGCTTAAGATAGTTTCTTCATTGATATCGTTCGATGCGACGATTGTAAGCTTAGCGAACCATGGAAGCTCATAATGCTCTGATACACGAACGAAGTTTGAACGTGCAAGGCATGACAGATATGCAAGATCGCCTGAATCGATTCGAATTCCAATCGCACGATATCCTTGATCATGAAGGGCCAAAGCCACAGCGCAGAAGTTCAACAAACCGCTCCTGAAATTGTTGAAAGGATAAGTCACAAATCAAAAAGTTCTAAATTCCAATAATCTTATCAACTATCGAAAGGGAAAGTGCTTTAGAAGGACAAAATACATGCGGTTAAGTCGTTAGGATCATCGTCATAGTTAGTTTAATGACATGAATCGACATAAAAACTTTCTACGCAAAAAAATTGATCGGAAAATTTCGCAAAAAAGTTCAAAAGTGCGAAATTGATTGAAGCCATGCAACGTGCAATCTCCCGGATGAAAAAAACCTCACATTCGCTGAAACGAAACAGCTACAAAAATCAATTCATTTCGATTATCACCTGTTGAAGCTCATGTTGGAAAGTCATTAAATATCATTTTTTCGTATTCGTTTCAGTGCCAATTAGGGTGAACATTAATAAGAGAAAGAGAAGAATTTTTTGTTTCGAGTGGTAAACACAGAAGATGAATGCGTTTTATGCGTTGAAAGCTTTATGCTGATGTAATATTCACATGAAGACTGAATCGTTGTTAGCTTACAAATGAGTTATGTAGATGACGTTCACAGTTAACATGAAAGAGAGCAAAATAGAGTCGAGCTTTCATACCTCAACGACTTTCCAACATGTGCAAACGGCGTCGGCACATACTTAGAAAAACCATTTTGGTTGTTGTTCAAATCATTTCTTTTCGAATCGATCGTCTTAGAGAGCAATTTCCTTATTTCGAATTCAGGAAAACTGAGCAAGAGAAGGAAAGTTTTTGAGAAATTTTCCGAAACAAATTTTTTTTTAAGGGAACATTAATAGGAAAAGTAAGAAAGTCCACAAATTGTATCTAAAGTTAGAGAATAATCCGAGAGAATGATAAGCGCTTAAGCCAAAATGTACCGTTTAACATCATACGTGTCGACCAGAGCCATAAAACCATTTGGAAATGCAATTGCGAATGAAACCATCGCAGCAAGTTCTCCATCGCTGGCTTCAGCTGTGCTGATCTTGAGAACGTCTGTCAAGTTTCGTCGATGCTCAATCGCGAGGTCGAGGAGATTAGCTGAGCAGCCTAACGAAGGAATTAATATCCAATCGATTTGTGTTCGTAATTTCAATGCAAACCTGAATCCTTGTGAGGCAGCTCCTTATTAACCAATTCATCAAATCCGGTGAATGAAGTGATGTAGGCGTGGGCGTGCGTTCCCTTCACAGGAATGTTGAACAACTTTCCGGCTAGTACGTTCGACGTTCCATCGAATCCTCCTGCATGAATATGAAAAAGCAAATTAAGTTAATGTCTGCGGATTAAATTTATCGATCAATCATGCTCCACTTTTCCTTTCGCCTCAGAAAGGCTCCGATCAGTACCACGAAGCTCCGAATAAATTTATAATTGTGAGAGAGCCTTGTGAAAGCTCTTTTCTTCATTCAAGAAAAAAGGAAAACTTTAAAGGACATTTCAAGGAATTTTCATTAATTTAAATCTGAAAGAAAAGTTTTCTCTACAAATCTATTTCTAAATGTGATTAATTTCTTGTGAAACTTTTTTAATTTGAGAATGAAAACTTGACCTAACTTAACATCAAATTAAAAATGATTCATATTCTTAAAGAGATTTCTCGCTTAGGCGCAAAAATTCAATTTTATCGCCAACACGATTATTTCCATCGAACTTTCCGCAACACGCGGACCAGTAGTAAAAGCTCAGAAAGAACTAAATGGTGCCATCCCGTGCCATCAACGAAAAGTTTTTGGCTTTTCTTCCGCTAAAGCCTCATAAAGAAACATTGAAAAGGGAAATTCCCGAGCTGAGCTTCGATCAACACATAATTTACACATATTCGAGCTTTCTTGAGATGGCACAGTTGCGTGAGCACGAAGAAAAGCGTTGCGAAATCGTCCGCGGTACCGTGCGAAATTGAACGACAATCACGTCGCTTTATTGCTTTACAACTTCTTTGCTCGATGAAGCGCAGAAATTCCTGTCAAAAAACTTTCTTCGTTTTCGTGTGAAACGCTCAGATGGTTCTTGCGAAGGAAAAGCACGAAAATCACTTGGTGACCCTGAGCTATCAAAATTGGCATTTTTGCACTTGAAATTTTTTTGGAATTCAAAGCATGTGGAGCCTTTCCAATTCTGTTTTTACAACATAAACAATCGTCGACGTTTCCATGGCAATAAAAATAAAAATCACTCGCGATATGTTAGATTCAGTTGACTCACCTACGTAAGCATATTTAGATGCACTCAAGCCACCATCGGGTCCTTGAGCGCGACGAAGACCAAATTCGAGAAGTTTCACAACAGGACCAGACACAATTCGATAACGTGCAGCATTTGTCGCCATTAAACTATAAATAGAAAATCAAGAATTGAGCTCGCAACGAACAAACAAAAACATTTTTCCTTGATTTCTACCTTGCATAGTTGACTAGGGTCAATAGCGTTGTCTCTAACAGCTGAACAATGATGAGTGGACCTTCAACTTTGATCAGAGGAACACGAGGAAAAGCGACGGAGCCTTCTTCTAAAGCGTAAACAGTAACTTCCTTAGCTGTCAACTTTCCCAAATATTCGAAGAACTCCTCCTCAATTCCTTCTGGCAAAACAGTTTTTAAATAATTGATATCGCCTGACGAGTAGTGAAAGTTCTTCAAGAACTTCAGACACTCCTCAAGGCCAGCGAAGATCGTGAATTCTCCATGAAATGGATTGTTGCGGAAGAACAAATCGAAACAAGCAAAATCGTTCGTCTTGCCCGACTTCCAATAAGCATAAGCCATCGTTATTTGATAAAGATCTGAGAATCAAATAAACAATTTTGTTTAATTCGACGTTTTATATTTCAGTTTAAAATTGCGGAGATAAACCCGATGACAAAACAAGTCGTTGAGATGCCGTTTCGGGTTTTAATGATTAAATGCCACAGTGATCTTGCTTGACCTGCCTTAATTACGTGAAGCAAACCGTAAGGCGCTTGGTAAAAATACGGCAGCGGAGACTGATAAGAGAGTCGTAAAGAATGAAAATAAGTTCACTTACCCGTCAGCAAAGGTTGTATCACTGTTGAAATTAAAGGAATGTCTTAAGAGAAAGATCTTTTTTCTTATCAATTTGATAAGCTCCTCACCTCGATTCTGATAAAAGCAATGACTTGAATCTCTTCTTTCATTTTGAATGGAAAATGCATCCATCTCCGAATTATTGTTATCACACGTTGTCATCGCTGCTGAATTTCCGCAAGGTATTGATGCAATGAGACGTTCTAACCACTTTTTCGGAATTTTGAAAAGCTGAGCTTATCGCGCACTTTATCTCGAAAACTTGAACTTTGAAGCAACAAGAAATTCCGCACAACTCAAGAGCGACTTGTTTAACGAAAGAATGTAAAACTATGAATGAAGTTATCGTGGCTACGTTCGCTCACGGCTCATGATTCACTATCCATCTCCTTCTTTTGAGTTATTTTTTGCATTTGTTGATTTCGATTCACTGAGATAACAAAACTTCTAGATGCGACAAAGGTTTGAGAGAAGATTTTTCTGAGCTTGTCGCATCTAGTTTAGGTTTTGCAATTCATTCTTTTATCGCTCGATGGCAGCAGTCGAAAGTTTTCGCGGGAATTTCAAAGAGTTAAGATTTTTTTTATTCCAATTATTTATCACAGAAAATAATTAAATTACAACAAGTTCAATAGATTTCATGTACGTTTGTGTATATAAGAAAATAAAACTAAAGTTTTTCTCATTTTTCATTTTGATTTTTCCGTCTTCGCGTTGGCTTCTCGTGAATTTTCCTGTGTTTGAGAAGATTCTCGAGTGTAAATAGCTTTTTACATCCTCCCTCGCCGTCGCATCGGAACTTTCCGTTGGGCTCTTTGTGCGTATCTTGATGTAATTGAACATTGCGCTTCGATGAAAGACTTTTGTTGCATATTGCACAAGCAAACTTTGCCGGAAACACTTTTGCTTTCTCGCGAATATTTCGCTTGGATGGACTTGGATTAATTCTAATGATGATCTTCTTCCGCTTCGATCTCAACATTTCTCTAACTTTCTTCGGTTTGTGAGGAGGCTTCTCTATGGCACCTTCAATGGGATTTGTACTTGATGTTATCTTATGAGTCACAATATGATTCTGAAGTTCGTCTTCCGATGAAAAACGTTCGGGACAAGATGTGCAAACAAAGTTATCAGACGAAATGTTTTTCTCAGGTGAATGAGCTTCCTTGAATGTCACTCGTTTCTCGACATGTGGCTTTTTGGCGACTTCACTTGATTCATTGAGCTTTTGAAGTTTCGCTGTTTCAATTGTAGCTTCAGCTGCTGAGACAGTTTCTTCGTCATCCTCAATTGTTATTGATTCTTCATCAGCGAGAAAAACTTCTGGATCGACTGACACTTCCATCGCTTCACTGTCATTTTCCTGAGCAGAAGTCACAGTTCTCACTTGATTTTTGGATTGAATTGTAGGAGAGATCAGGAGAACAGGAGATGGCTGAAATATCTTTGAAATATTCTGATGAGGCGTTGCTTGAACGTTGTTTGCAACTTTGAGATTCACGAGCATTGAGTCGTTGACATAGGATCGCAGTAATTGCACCACATCGTTATCAGAGAGTAAATTTTTATTCGTTAAGATGTCACGACAATTTGAACGTCGCAGTCGTTCGATAAGCTCCTCGTAACTTGCTTTGCGATCGTATTCTTCTACAAAAAGGAAAGTAATTGAATTTTAAAGTCAAAATGATTTAGCAAAAGTCTTACCCCATTTCAAAGCTCTCAGGATTAACTTGAGAAGCTCGTAATCCTTTATGAGCTGTCCAATTTGTAGATTGTGATATGACACAATAGAAATATTGTTGTTTGAGCTTTCACTCTTCTGACTTTGTTTCTTCGGTCGATTCGGTTCATCGATCTTTGTGATTGTTGTGCTCGCTGGGAGCTTTGGATTCTTAATTATCTGATCGTTTATAATTTGCTCCAAAGTGATGTGATCGACGTGTCGCGGATTACGAATCTTTTGTGGTTGAAAGACGATTTGCTGACGTTGACTAAACTCCTTTTTAATTGTAATGTTGCTGAATCCAAAGTCAGGATTAGTTGACGTCTCGATGATCGTTGTTTGTGGAGCATCAGATTTCTTCTTCTGATTATTCTGCAGCCACGACGTGAAGCAATCTTGGTTCTTAGCTGCTGAGAGCGCGAACTTATCAATCGATTCAATCTTGAGGAAACAAGTTGCACAAATTTTCTTCGGCAACAAATCATCTTCGAGCACCTAAAATTGAAAGAGTTCGAGAAATTGCATAAAAACAGGTTTTCACGCTCGCGAGCTAAATATATTGTCGTGTTTCAGTTTTTTCTTTTCTTTCGCCGATGCGTAGTAATGGAGTTTTTCTCTTTGCTTTACATGCTCGATACATACGAAGACAGAGACAGAGAGAGCGTGCGAGAAGAAAAAAAACCTTCAGCTCATTATGCAAAAGGCATCAAATATGCAACATAAACGATTTTACTTTTTTTTTTCTTGATTAAGCTGAAGCTTTAAGTGAAATTCCATTCTTATTAGATTATTTTTGTTGACGCATAGCTTTCCATCAGATTCGCGCGGTAATCAGATGTTGTTGCAATTCGTCTGAGAGAATTTGAATCAAGACCTTGAACTTTATTTTTTTGTCGAATTCAGACGTCGAGACACTTTAAATATTATTGGAATTTGTTGCAATAAGCTCGTCGACATCTGGAGCTGATTTTGTAACACAATTGTTGATGACAACTCACCGTAATGTATAAAAATTTCAATATTTTCGTTTGGAGACAAAAGCTCGCTGAAGTATCGCCAAAAATTGGAATCGAACACGTCAAATCACTTAATTCCGAAGCGCAAACGCGACATCGATTATCCAGCGTATCGAACGCGTTCATTTTCCTCACGAGAGTCACAAATAACTTTAAAAGCTGTCACTTAAATTATTTTTCGTTTTTCTTCAAAAGCTTTGAGCGTTTTCAATTCTCCGACAGAGTAAGACGTTTTCATTGAAACTTGAGAAGTGATTCAAAGGCCCTCGCCTTGTTTTTTTAAAAAGCGAAATTTAAAAATCGAAATGTCCTTGATTATAAGAAGTAAAGAAGGACATGACCTTCCTGAAGGTGCGGTAAGGTTGACCCCCGAACAGGCTCTTAGATATCAATTAAATATCATTAATAATTGGCCGAAATATACTGAAGTGTAAGTTGCACATGAAATTCCGGCGAATGTTTTGATATTTACAATTTTTTCTTTTCGATAGTTTCGCTCTGAAGTCATCACCAGCAATTTTAGGAGGATTCGCAATGTTATCCTCGATTCTCATCAACAATCACTTTCGCTACAAACTCAAACTCGGCAAGTATGGTCGAATGTCATCGTACATGTCAGTCGTAGCTACTCCTGTTGTTGTCACAGCTTTGTTCCACAAGACGGTAAGATCAGATCAAAGAAATAATTCGTACAAATATTAATTTCATTCTTGTTTGCAGTTTATTCAAACCTACATCATCATGAGAAAATATAAATGCCCAGTTTGTCTGCAAACTCAAGCTGGATTTATTCAAGCAGGAATGGGAGTCGTTTATCCATTTATGTTAGCTCCCTTAGCTGCTTTCCTTTTCGCCACACGTCATTTCACTTACCGAGTGCCATCTCTAACAACACACACGAGAGATGTCTTCAAACTTTATTTAAAGTTCGTCAAGTCTGGCTCGACAATGGGAGGAGTTCTATTAGGAGTGAATTTTGTTGTCGCGATGCTTGTTACAGCGAGACAAATGCAGGAGCACACAAATATTAACTTGGAGATCCTTGAACATGAGCGAAAAGTTGAGAGCGGCTCATTAGAAGAGTTCGAGTTGAATTAGAAGATGAATTTTATTAAGAGATTAGTCAGCAAATAATAAAAGTAAATATTATTGAAACTCGAAATATCAACGACCACTTGAATGTCACGAAGCATCATTAACTTGCGATATGGATCAGCACTTAACAAAATTATTAAAAAAAAAATTATCAAACAAAATTCAAGAATTTAAAAATCGAGCATAAATATTCTCTTCATAGATCACTTCTCTTTGCTCTAATATCTCTCTTGGAACATTTTGCGAAGGCTTCGATATTCAATGTCTGATAAAAAAAATAATGTTTCCGCTCAAAAGCTCTGATTATCAAACAGGACAAAACAAATTATTCTCGTTTTGCGCGAGGCAATACGAAAACAAAATCACTTGATTCTCTCGATTCTACCAGCAAATATCATTCCTGTTTAAGAATCAAGCGAGTTTAGTTGATCGTTGGTCGTCGATCGCGGAGGTCAAATAAACGAAGATTATTAACATTGAATCTGTGTGCTGTGAATAAACGAAAGTGAAGTTAAAGTCTAAAAGATTTAATTGAGCATCAAGAGTTAATTAATAGAAAGAAGAAGAATAATTCAAGTAAAGATCGTTTGATTTTCTTTAAACAAAGTGAAGATTAATTCAAATTCTTAACACAAAGAATCAAAATGAAACACGAGCTAAAGGATCGCAGTGATTGACAACGCGAACTAATTAAAAGTTTCTTGTGACGTTTTGCATATCAAAAGACACAAAACAAGAATTAAATTTATCCAATGAAGCCTTCGAAAGAATCAACTTTGAAATGACATTCAAAGAATTAAAAGTTCTTCGCGTAGAAGAATCATTTAATGATCGTTCTTCATTCAAAGCTGTAACATTTTTTTTTTTTGCTCATGTAAAATTATTTGAGCACAACGAAAAGAACATGAAAAATGGAATTTCACTTCCTTTCAACGCAAAAATTGAGCGATCTTCGGGATTATTGGAACATCCAGAGACGACGGAAAATAATTTCCATAATTATCCCGTAATCAGTAAAATATCGAAATTCATTGCTGCTGGTCATTCCTCAATTAAAAATCGTTGCGTATTGTTAATCTCTGGCCGGTAAACGATACTTTTCGCTGTTTTGTTTCTTCCCCAAGGTCGCTTTAAAGTACCAGCACATAGTTCAAATTCAGTCTCATTACCTGATACGCTCGTTCAACTGCGAGAGTGGGAAAAGACGCAGAATAGCAAAGCAAAACCTGAGCGGCTGATTTTTTTTTTATTTTGTAGACGATGAAGCATCACCGATGCTTGTTTTTAAAATTTTCAAGAGCTTCCTAGTTCGTAGAGGATTTGTGTTAGTTTGAATAAATTGATTCTCGTCTGAATGAATCATTTGGAAATGACAATTATCGTGATGCGGAATTAACGAAAATTTCACAGTTTTTCCTAAAACAATTAGACGCGTAAAGGTCAAACCCCTTCGAGTGCAGTGAAAAAAAATTCTTGTTCCGATTGATTCAAAGTGTTCATCGAATAATTAATTCATAAGTTCGCTCGTGTATTGCTTTCTTGACCTACGATAAAAATACAAACAGGTTTCAAACACGCTCATTAAAATCATTTTTCTCACTATTCAGATGATCGGCCAATAACAAACATTCAGAATGAAAATAAATTGCCGTCAAATATTTTCGTTGATCAAGAAAGATGTTTTGGTTAAGATCAGACAACCAGTAAGAGTCGTAATTGCTTTGCTTTGACCTTCTATTGAAATTATTAACTTCGCAGTGGATGACAATTCTCCAGTTCTTTTGGCCGTGTGCAATCTTCCTTTCATTGTTCATCCTGCGATCGAAATTCCACGTTCGTCATGTCGACAGTTGTCAATATCCATCAAGAAATGTGAGTGAAGAGAAATTTTCTATTTTCACTTTTTGAAAAAATGTTTTGTTAGCTTCCAACGAATGGACTTCTTCCATTTATTCAAAGCTACGTTTGCACTATCGAGAATCAATGTTATAACGTTGGAGAGTACGAGGAAGTTGCCAGTTGGGACAAAGCACCGTGAGTCTTCAATTCATCATTTCTGCTGACATTTAAATAATTTTTTTGCGCGTGTTTTTCAGTCTCACTGCCGTGCTAAACATTGTGCAAACTTTCTTGAATGAAAAAGATTTATTCGACGCCGTCGTTGGACTCCCCAAATCAAAGGAAATAATTTCAGTCGTCTTCAAGCTTGTCGGTCATAAAAAGTTCAAGGAAATTGAGAGTAAACTTGTTGCTCTGTAATTATTTAAAATCGGCTGAATCATTTTTTTTAATTCCAAACAGAAAATGCCTTCAATCTCATTCGCGATTTGCCTGCAGTGAGAAAAAGTTTCAGCAACATTTCACTTGACTTGAAGGGATTTTCATTGAACGATGAGATTTCCGGGCAACTTGGGAAAGCTTTGTGTGGTCGTAAGTTTCCGGAATTCATCGACAATCGTTTCGTTGGGAGTATCGTTGACTCACAAGACTTTAAAGGCGGTGACAAGGATGAGTTAGAAGTGATGCCAAGTAAGATCGATAATCTGTGCTCATGACTAATAAATTAATTAAAATAAATTCCGCAATCAGCTCCATACTGCAAGCAATTGTATTTAGACGTGACGACATCAAACGTTGGGAAAGTTGCTTGGAAGCATATCAAACCTTTTATTCAAGGAAAGATTCTTTATGGCCCAGTCAACGATGAGACGACAGAAATCATTTCTCTCAGCAACAAAACGTTCGTTGAGATGCAAAGTCTTCGGGAATTTGTGAAAGCTCTGACGACAACTTTTAAAATGCTGAAAACTGATCAGGAATTTAGAGAAAACTTTGATAAATTGTTAGACTTGGCTAAGACGCCGCTAGTTCAAGCGATTGTTGGAGGAGCTTTCGATGTGGATCAGTTAACTGAGATGCTGACAAGTGTCTTAAGTGATAAAAGAATTGATCAATTGATTGACGTCGTGCCGAACATTTTCGATTGCCTCTCCGTCGATCGATTTGTTCCAGTGAAAGATGAGAAGGAACTTGAAGAAGTTGCACTTCAATTGGCGAAGAAGAAAATGTTCTACGCTGCGTTGTTCTTCACAACCGATGTCACCACAAACGAAATCGCTTACAAAATCAGAATGGAAGTTGAGAACACTCCGAAAACTGTCGAGAACAAAAATCGATTCTGGTTCCCAGGAAGTGCAGGAAACTTCCCACTCGAAATGCGTTATCACAGAGGATTCATTGAGATTCAAAGTTCACTCGACAATGCGATCATCAAATATCACAAAAAGAAACAATTTGTGCCAGTCGAGCATTCTGAAGACAAAGATGAATTTGATTCTGATTCCTGGACTGATGAAGATTTCCCATCTGAATTCACCGAAGACTCAAATACTCAAAACTCTCCCAAAGAAGTTGACGAAACAACTGAAGCAGTGACAGAAGAAACTGACTACTCAGACTCTAAGATGCAAAGTGATGAAGAACTTTGGAAGCAAATCAGCGAAAGTTCTGATTCCAATGAAACTTCTTTCGTCGAAAATCCATCTCGCAAGAGACGCCAGCTTGACTCACTTCTCTCAACGATAAGATCAAGTGATCCAAAGAAAAGCAACCTCGCGACTTACGAAATCGATGACATGCAACTTCACACGAAACAGTTTCCATATCCAAAGTACACTCGCGACGCTTTCAAAAATGCTTTGTACATTGCGCAACTGATTCAAATTCTGTTCTTCTTTGCTCTCATCATGAACATTGCTTCATCAGTTCGCGAAAGAATTTGGTTCAAAGAGTCAGGAAACCTTTCGGTGAGTAGCAAATCTTTGAAATTCGATTCTTGAAATAACAAAAAATTCTTTCAGCTAATGCGAACGATGGGACTCAGAGAATCATCGGAATTGATTGCTTGGATCGTCATTAGTTTCGCTGAGCTCGCAATCGCTTTTTTTATTGCTGAAGTTTGTCTTTACAGCGTTGAAGTCTTACGTTTCTCAAGCAGCATCGTTATTTATTTCTTCCTCTTGACTTATGGTCTTGCAGTGGTTTCGTTTTGGTACAAAACTAAAAATCATTTAATCAAAGTCAGGAAATAATTTTTTCTTTTATCGACAGTTTCATGGCATCAACATTTTTCTCCACCGCGAGCATTGGATCTGTGTCAGCTGTGATTCTCTTTCTGATGACTTTCCTCCCTTACATCATAATTGTGTCTCTCGGAACTTTGCTGAGCAATGTTGGAAAGGTCATTGCGAGCTTATCGATTTCAACAGCTTTCTGTTACGCGTGGCAATTTATTTTGCGGAGTGAGCTACAAGAGAAGTCTCTGAGCCTCGCTTACATTTTCGCTGGAGACTTTTACGAGAATGATTTCAAGTTCGGAATTGTTATGATGATTTTCGATTTGGTGCTTTACGCGTTGATTGGATTTTTCGTGACGAAATTCTTGAAAGATGATTTCCGCTTTTACAAAGTTGAGAGAAGAAATATTGGAAAAGAATTTGGAGCGAAATTAAACGGAGTCAACAAAGTTTACGAGAACTGCGATCCGAATAAGCCAGCAGTTGACAACGTCTCAATCTCCTTCAAGAAAAATGAAGTTTCTTGTCTCTTAGGACGAAATGGAGCAGGAAAGTCGACGATAATCAAACTTCTGACTGGACAAATTGAGCCAAGCTTTGGAGAAGTTCTTTTGCCTCCGGATTACGATTTGATAACTGCGTTTAACAATCCACACGAGAAAGTTGGACTCTGTCCGAACAGTTGCGTGTTGATTCCAAACTTGACGGTTGTTGAGCATTTGAAGCTTTACGTGAAAGTGAAAATGATTGAAGAAGGAAGCGATGAGATTCATCGAGTGATGGCAAGAATGGAATTGGGAAAATACCAAAACTTCAAAGCTCGCGAGTTATCCGGCGGATACAAAAGAAGATTGTGCGTCGCGATTGCTTTCCTCGGTTCTCCTAATCTCGTGATTCTTGATGAGCCTTGCAGTGGAGTTGATACTCACGCCAGGAAAATTATTTGGGAATTGATCGGAGCTTTGAGAAAGGATCGAGCGGTCGTTCTAGCAACTCATGATCTTGACGAAGCTCAGCATTTAGGCGACAACATTATCATCATGAAAGATGGAAGAGTCGCTTTAGAATCGACGACGAAAGATCTTCAAAATGAATTGACAAAGAACTTTACAATCAATGTCGAGCTTAAAGCTTCTCTGGCAACTGACAAGGATTCAGCAAATGAAGTTAAAGAAGCGATCATCAGTCACACTTTGAAGGCTCCTGCTGACATCAATTTACAAGATTTCAACTTATCAGCTGTCGTTCCTTATTCCGACGGCGAGGGAACATCGATCGAGTGAGTTAACTTTTATATTCGAATTATTTTTCTAAACTAAAATTATTTTTGTCTACCACAGTCACACAAATTTATTCCGCGCTTTGGAGAAACTGCAATCAGACAAAAGAATCGTAAGCTTCAATGTTGTCAGCAAAACTTTGGATGAATTATACAAACGAGTCGAAGATGAAGGAGTCATTTTAAATGGAGATGGAAACATAAAGCTCAACATTAACAATAATCTCATGGACAACATTGATTTAAAGAAAACTGTGAAAGGTCTTCAGGGAGATTATCACAGCAACATTGACGAGACAGAGAAATATTCGTTCATGGAAATTGTTTGCAATTTATTCTGGAAACGATTCCTTCACTTCAGTCGAAACAAAAAACTTTTGATGAGCATTCTCGTTCTTCCTGTTGTGTTTGAAATAGTTGCGATGGGCTTCATGAAGATTCGTCCGCCTGGTGATTACGAGAACGCGATCGAGTTCAATCGAGGAATGTATCCGAAGTCGACAGAGTTTTATTCGAAGGAAAATGTGAAAGCTTTCAGTGAAAATCTTTACGAAGACTTTGAAGAAACTTGTGCTGTGAACGGAAACTGCGAAATGTTTGATTCATCAAAAGAATCTTTCGATTGGATCTTGAGAACTCAAGAAGAATTCATCGGCAGACGTTACGGTGGAGTTTCTTTAAATAACTCGAACTCAATCGTCTGGTACAACAACAAAGGTTATCACGCGATGCCACTTTACTTGAACCTTTTGAGCTCTGCTCTTCTGAGAAAAGAACTTAATGATTCATCTTACAACATCAAAACAATCAATCATCCACTTATGTTAGGAGAGGAAGCCCTCACTGTGTCCACAATGTGAGTTTGACCCTCAAATTAATTTTTTTTATCAAATAATTTTATTTTATTTTCTCAGATTGCAACAAGTCGCTGACAGTGGAATTGCTTTAATTCTTCTCATATCGTTCAGTTTGGTGACTTCAGGAGCTTCAGTTTACATTGTCAATGAACGAGTTAGTGGAGAAAAGCTTCAGCAAAAGCTCGCAGGAGTGAACTTCCGAACTTACTGGGGAGTCGCTTTCATCTGGGACTTTGTCGTTTACTTCATAGCAATCATTCTTGCTGTGATTGTTTTCAAAGTCTTTGACATTCCTGTCTACGTCGATAAAGACAATTTATTGGGAATCGTTCTCCTTCTCGTCGTCTACGGCTTCGCAATGATTCCAGCTGTGCATTTATTCGAGAAGCTTTTCAACGAAGCGAGTTTCGCGAACATGTCGATCTTCTGTGGAAACATTGTAATTGCATTATCGACAATCGGAATCATCGTCTTGATTGATGTATTCGCGGAGACTGATAATCAAGAGGAAATAAGACATTTCCTGAACCGACTCTTCCTCATTTTCCCACAACATGCGCTCGCTGATGGACTCATCGAAATCTGCAAGAACTACATCGTTTCAAACACTTTCAGTCGGTTCTACATCGACACTTACAAGTCACCAATCAGCACTGATCTCCTCAAACCTCATCTGACCTCTCTGATTGTCCTCGGCATCTTCTTTATGATCGCAAATTATATCATCGAGAGTGGATTGTTGTGGACTTTCTTGAATCGTCAGCAAAAGTCACTAGACGATGATTTAAGTGTCGTCACGATCCAAAACAGTTTGAAAAAGCAAGGAAAATTAGATGAGAAGACTAAAAGTAGCGTTCTCGTTCAAAATCTCTTCAAAAGTTTTGATGGACGTCGCTTCGCGGTTAACAATGTTTCATTCAAAGTCGGAGAAGGATCTTGCTTTGGTTTGCTTGGAGCTAACGGAGCTGGAAAGTCTTCAATCTTCTCGATATTGTCAGGCGAATCTCAAAGATTTAATGGAACTGTCGACTTCTCAAGTAAAAAAGAAAACAGCATTTCTTACTGTCCACAGACGAATGCACTTGACATGCTCCTGACAGTTGAAGAAATCATTCATTTCTATGGAAAGCTCAGGAATATTAAAGACTTGAAAAATCTTACGAAGACAGTTCTCGAAGGTTTCCATCTCAAACCTTACAAAAATATTTTAGTGAAGAACTTGAGTAACGGAAATCGAAGAAAATTGAACGTTGCTTGTGCTTCCTTCGGTGATCTGAGTCTCGTGCTGATGGACGAACCAACAAGTGACATGGATCCACTCACTCGCAATCTCGTTTACAAAACAATTCATGAACTGAACGACAACAATTGTTCAGTCATTCTGACATCGCACAGCGTCGCTGAGATCGAACAACTTTGTCACTCGATTGGAGTCTTAGTCGATGGTTCGATGCATGCTTCGGGAACGCCAAGCTCTCTCATGAAACAGTTTGGGAATCGTTATGTTGTGACTTTGTTGTGTGAGAAGCCACTTGACCAACAATTGGAAACTGTGAGTTGAAAAATTAAATTAATTTAAACAAAATCTTAACTTTTGATTCCTCAGGATCTTCGCAAAACATTCCGTTCAATGACAAACCTCATGTGTCATCATTATTCAGCTCAATTCACCATTCAAGTTAATGATAACGCAACCGACGACAAACGCCACATGATCTTCAGTGATCTTGTGAACACAATTCATGAGTTTGCTTCATCCAATAATCTGAAGTACACGATCAACTCTTGCCAACTCGAAGAAGCTTTCAATGAAATCACGAAGAAAGAAATTAGGAAAGTTTACGAAAACAAAGCTTTCATGCCAAGTGAATAGTTCTTGAGCTTTTATTTTTATTGAATTTAGGGAGAGAAGGGAAAATTTAGAATTAAGTTTTTCCAATTTATTTTTAAATTTAAAAAACAAAGAGCGACAATAAAATATTTTGACCTTTTCGAATTATCCTTAACTCGAATGTAATTAAAAAAATTGTTTTTCGGAAAACGATTTATCTGTCATGATGATGAAATAATTTTCCTATCGGCGGAAGCAATGATCATCGGTTTGAACTGGAACGAAAAGTTGAACGTCATAAAAGATTCGCTTCCTGTCTCAAGTAATTATCATTTTCACGTGTGGCTTCACTTGATCATGACGAATTATAATTTTCATGCAAAACGATGAACTTACTCGATTTTGTGAAGGTGAAATGTCAAAGGAAATTTTTCGCTGCGTCGAACGTGAGAACTTGAACTGTAATTTAACATTTCTAAGCGTTTCTAATGGCACGCATGGCAATCACGTAGAAGAAAGAAAACATTCGTGATCACATGCTGCAGCGATCGTCGAAAAATCGCGGAGCTTTACTCTCTCTTGTGAGCATAACTGTTATAATATTTTAGGGATTTTTATGCGCAGAAGAAATAAACAACTTTCGTTCACTTTCACCAAGAACTTTCTTCTTCTCGTGGCTATTTTTTTATTATATAATATATTATATAATATATAATATAATAATATTATATAATATAATAATTTAAGAGAAAGCCCTTTCCACCTCCAGCTCTCAATTGCTCAATGAAACTTTTTTCTCACATTTTCATGTTTACTTTCCGCTCAACTCGAAATCGAATACAAATTGTTTGGCGCTCAGTTGATCGTCTGACGCTGATCGCGGAGGTTCAAAAAAAAAAAGAAAATAAGAATTCGAATTTTTATATTTTGCAACGAATGTGTTTACAGATGATAAATTGAATAAATTGCGTAGTTGAAGTCTTTAAAGTTTAAAAATTGATTTAATTAAAAAATCGCTCTTAAACTGCAGTGAAATTCGAAAGTGGATCAATGGGTGAAAGAAATCCGAATACTTCAACGTAAAAAAAATTCATTGAATGTAAAAAGAAAAAGTTTAAAAGCGAAAAGCAAAAATAAAAAATTGTTGTTGCATTTGATTGAATGATATCCGATAAATTACGATTCGCGGTAAGCTTCCCAGTTACAACAGGTTCCGGTTTAAATCATATCAACACGCGTCGTCTGATCCAGCTTCGTTTATTTGGCGAATGGTGAGTGATAAGAAAGTGGAACATTAATCGGAAGCTGTCGCCGGCAAGTTTGAAATGTTCTTCTCGATAAGTTCAATGAAGTGGAAAATTCAATTTTGTTTTGATGGAGATCATCGCAAAACAGGTTTTCGGATGTAAAATGATTTATTGAGTTCTCGATTCAAGTCGCGCGTGTGTTTCTCGATTTAATTAAATTAAACAATTAAAAGTGTTTGAGAAATAATATTTCGATAAGAACAAATATTTTCTTTGATGACTCGAAAAAATTGCCCATTCTTTAACAAATAAAAAGTTCAGCTCGCATTTGCATTGCTCAATTTGTTCAAACGAGCCAAGAGACGAAAAAAAAAATTTACAAGAAAAAAAAGTTAAACTGAGGTAACACTTCAATTAAGACACTTTTTGCAGTGGAAGAAACAAGTAAAGTAAAGCAGGAAAAAATAACAAAACAAGCTTTGTAGCCGCGTTTGTGAATATTTGAACGAAGAGTTGAGAAATCAAAACAAGAAACAAAAGGCGCGACGCAGCTAAATAGTCAATTGAAGACTTTTAACATTCGATCACGTAATGAGGAGATATTTAAGTGGAAAATCAAGTTCCATTCGAGAGGCATAGCTAATTTCTCTAATGAAAAAAAAATCTCAAACTTATTGGGTCAAGGTCGCTCAGAAGAGAATTATCAGTAATGGATCACTGAGGTCACATTGATGAGAGAAAATCAACGCTCTTCACTCTAATAAACAAGAGGTTGATGCAATTGATGGCACGCGTTAATTTCAATTTTCAATTTTGATTTGATCTATTGCTCGCTGACGACAACCAGACCATGATCGCACTTAACATGCTCGCGTGTTGGAAACACGTTAAATTTCACTCGAAACTCGTGGGAAAATTACTCATTCATTGTAATTTCCGTGGCTTGTGATCAAGTTTATTTTCTGATGTCCAAATCAAACTCTACAACTCACACATGCACTTGCATGATTCATTTGGAGATTTTGATTGATTTTCGAGGAATTCCATTTTCCTATTCTGATCTGCGTTCAACTCTAAGTAAACAACGATTGCATTGGCTTGGAGTTCCATGGCCGATTAGCTTTGAATGCTCTACATTTAATCATTTGAAAATAATTGCAGTTTAGCGATCGGTCCGAACGTAATACTCGAATTTCCTCATTTCTACCGGCAATAAAGTTTCGCTGGCGTGATCTGTTAAATTGTTTCCGATTTTTAACAATTAACGAAACTCGTGCTTCTTGTTTGAACATCAATAAAACTTTGTTTTAAAGCTTAAAGTCAAATTATCGTCAAGGACAACAAGCAACGACGATTCAGCCAAAGTTCAGTCACAATCGATCGTCGTTAGAGTTTTCCTGATGCTTGTGTTTGTTATCAGCTGATTAAACAAAGACTAAACGCCAGGAATAGCCCAAGCGAACTCTTAAAACAAAAAAAGATGTTTTTTCGAAGCTTTCAATGTTTTTACGATGAGATTAAACTTTAATGTGATAAAGTCATCAGAACACAATCAAACACGCGATCTCTCCACAAAACGAAATTACAAAATATTTTCGTTTTGTTATTTGCAATTTCTCGAGGGCGCAATCAATAAAAACTAATAAATCATCAAAGATATTGTTCTACTAAACGTGATTTGTTCATTTGAAGTGCTCGTTGACCTTTGCTCGATTCGGTCAATGAAAACAATCGCGAAACTAATTCATTGCTGTCTGTTTGTCGGTCTAAACAATTAATTTATTACTCAAATTAGAAATGATTCAGAAAGCTTAAGATAATCGTTGATAAGAGAATCAATGTGGCGCTAAATCGAACTCTTCCCGATGCAGAGTGTTCTCCAATCCAATCGTGGAATTGCGATAAGTCAACGTACGTTCCAAGTCTGTTTATAATTATTTTAGAGCAATAGTCACTCGGCCGGTAGTCAATCAATCCGAAAAGCTTTCCATTGCAAACCAGTGGCGAGCCGTCGTCAGTTTCGCATCCATTTATGAAATAAGGGCCAGCGCATAACGTCGTCGATGTCACTTTATTTGAAACGACTTCACACGCGTCTCTCACTTCAATCTCGACTTCGCCTGATAACAGATGTGGCGCTCCGCCATACTTAAAAATAAAAGTGTGAGAATATTATTCTCTGAATCTTATTGAGACGATTATCAAGAAGGTCTTACTCGAGTGGTCAAAGACCAACCGTAAATCAAACATTTCGTCGTTTGTAAAGGCGCTGATGTGCCGATATCTTCAAGGTCAATGATTTGTATGCTGTTATCGAGAACTTCATCAACAAGCTGTGAAAAGATTATTTAGAAATCTAATTCGATCTTAAATCTTTAACTTACGAAGCCAATTGCTAAGTTACTTTCCAATGAGGATCGACTGAAGTTCTCGTGAATTAAAATCGTTTCTAAAACTCCTGAGAACGTGTTCAGTTCCTTTTCGAGTCTGTATTCACTTCCAGCGATCACTCTCACTTCTTCAGGTTTCAGTAGAACGTCCCTGAAAGTTCAAATTTAAAATCGAGTTGAGAAGAGAAGTTTAAACTTTTACTGCTGATAAAAACAAGTCGCGAGGGTTAGCACGGCCTTCCGACTAATGAACACTCCTCCACAGAAAAACTCTTCTTCTGTTTTCACAAGCTGCAGAGATGCAATGTACTTCAAGTGAGAGATTGGAGTGTTGTCGTTGCCATCGTTGATCACAGGAAAACGCTGAGCTCTCACTATAATATATAAATAAATTTGAATATATTATATATAATAATTTTGAAATAATTTCGAAAAGAAATGTTTTCACGATTACTCACCAACGAGAATACAAAGTAAAATACTTAAAGCGATAAGCAGTTTCATGTCGATTCAATGAAATTTCAGCAACAACTGGAAACGATATCAGAGAAATTCTACGCTCAGGCTGTTTCTTAATCTTATCTCTAAAACATTAGATAAGACACCCTCGACTGTTATAATTTTTTTTATTGGATATCTCGTTAAACAATCATTAATGCATTTGAGGCTCATTTGCGATGGAATTTTTTTAATTTCTCGAGATTGCAATGATGTCAGATGTGATAACCTTTGAGCTCCGCTATTTTTAGCTTCATCTCTTATCACGCGATTTTAATTTCTAGCAAATCTAAGGGAGCGCCAATCACAACAAGAAAATTCCTCATTGTCACTCAAGTTAATCTTAAAAGCGAAAGAACTTCAAACAAATTGAATTGCGGAAATGAATTCGATGATAAAGCAAATACAAATCCGACCTACGACAACAAAACTTAATTTACGATTATCTCTAACATGAAAGCTTTCGCGTGCTATTAAAATTGAATTATGGAGTTGATATCTTGATGATGATTTACAATTTTTCATTTCCAGATAAATTATGACATTTGACGGAGGCGAATCATGAAACTAAAGAATTTCAATTTCCGACAAATACGTGCTCTAATTAGAAAAGATGTTTTGGTTAGACTGCGACAGCCAGTAAGCTAAAGCGTTAAGTTATTTCCAACAGTTTGTTTAATAATATTTTGTTATTTCCTTAGTGGATGACTGTTCTTCAATATCTTTGGCCTTGCGCGATATTTCTGTCTTTGTATATTTTGAGACTGAGATTTCAGCCGATTCAAGTCGACGATTGCCAGTATCCCTCGCGTGGATTACCATCCAATGAGTTGCTTCCCTTCTTTCAAAGCTACATTTGCACGATCGAGAATCAATGTTCGAATATCAAAGACTACGAAGAGATCACGAGCTGGGGTGACGCACCGTAAGTCAATCTCACTCTCTCTGGTTCATTTATAATTAAAAATTCTTATCAAATACTTTCCAGTGTCACGCCAGTGCTAAATATAATTCAAACATTTTTAAATGAACGAGATCTGTTCGACGCTGTTACTGGACTTCCGAAATCAAAAGAGTTTCTTCCGTTAATCACGAAAATTGCGACTCATGATAAGTTTAAATATATTGAATGTGAGTCACGTCTCAAAGCAAAGATTTCTCTTAAAATTAACATTTAAATCTCAACAGCGAATGCTGATTATCTCGTTCGTAACTTACCAAAGATCCAGAAAGTTGTTGGAGAGGCCTTCGACGTTAACAAACTTTTCTCGAACGACAGAATCTTCTCCAGTCTCGGGAAAGTCTTGTGCGGTCGTCCCTTTCCTCGAAGCAACAATATTCGATTCGTTGACAACATTTTGTACTCGAAAGATTACAATGGACCGGACAAAGTTGAACTTGAAGTCATGCCGAGTAAGGAAATTTTAATTTGAGCAAATATTTTGACTTTTTTTAATGAAATCTCAGCTCCCTACTGCAAGCAACTTTATCTGGACGTGACGAACACCAACAACGGGAAGATCACATGGAAACTACTCAAGCCAATTATTCAAGGAAAGATTCTCTTCGGTCCCGTTAGTGACGAGACAAAAGAAATTATGTCAATGAGCAATTCAACGTTTGAAGATATGCAACGACTGAAAGACTTTGTAAGATCAGTTGAGACAAGTTTTAAAATGCTGCACACAGACAAAGAGTTTCGCGATAATTTCGACAACTTAATTTCTTTGGCGAAGTCTCCGTTTATTCAAGCGATCCTTGGTGGCTCGATCGACATTAAAACGATCGAGAGCGTGCTCAACAGCATCGTGCAAGACCCAAAGATCTCTGAAGTGATTGGAATTGTTGGAAACATTCTCGATTGCTTTTCAGTTGATCGCTTCATTCCAGTCAAAGATGAAAAGGAACTTGAAGACATGGCTCACGATCTTGCAAAGGATAAATTGTTTTATGCTGCGTTGTACTTTGCGCAGGATGGCAAAACCAATGGAAGTTCTTACAAAATCAGAATGGAAGTTGACAACACGCCAAAGACAATTGAGAACAGAAATCGATTTTATTTCCCAGGCAAGAAAACTCAAAATTAATTTAAAAGTCTTTGAGGGAAATTAACTTTTTCTTCTCTTTCAGGAAGTGAGGGAAACTTCGAGCTTGAGATGAGATATCATCGAGGATTCATTGAGATTCAGAATTCCATCGACACTGGCATCATCAAGTATCACAAGAAGAAACAATTTGAAGCTGAAAACAAAGTCGAGAGCTTAGACGATCTTGACTTTGGTGATTCACTTTTTAAAGACGAAGACGACAAGAATGTTTCGGAAAGTGTTTCCTATGAAACTGATGATGACTTCGGAGGATTAAAGCTTGACACGAATGGAGATTTTGACGAAGCTAATCAGACAACGACAACAACTCCATCGACAACAACAGGAGCAGCTTTCGACTTTGGCGATCTTTTCAAGTCTTTAAAGGAAAACTCTTCAGTGACGAATTCGAGTGATGACTCTGATGATGACTTTTGGAAATTCGATGAAGAAGACGAGACAGTGAAACCTGAAACATTACAAACGACAACCGAGCAAAGCTCGCAAGAAGAATCTGTAACGCTTCCCCGCCAGAAAAGACAACTGGAGACTTTATTAAGCATGTTCGGCTTTGGAGGAAGCTCTCAAAAGAAAGAAACTAAAAAACTTACGTTCGAGGTCGATAGACTGTCGATCCACACGAAACAGTTCCCTTATCCAAAGTACACACAAGACGACTTTAAAAAAGGTCTTTATCTCGCGCAAGCTGTTCAAATGAGCTTCTTCTTCGCGCTCATCATTCACATCTCGTCATCTGTTCGACAGAAAATCTGGTTCAAAGAGTCTGGAAATTTGTCGGTGAGTTTGTTTGATTATTGTCTGACGACTTTGAACTAAGATTTTTCTTCAAAGCTTTTGCGAACGATGGGAATGGACGAAAGCTCAGATTTATTTTCATGGATCATCACAACATTTGTCGAGCTCGCGATTGTGTTTCTTCTCGCGGTTGTGATCCTTTACAGTGGAGGGATCTTAGAGTTCACTAGCAAAATATTGATTTACTTGTTCTTGTTGATCTTTGGTGTTTGCGTCATCTCGTTCTGGTGAGTTGAAGACAAACTTTTGATTTTCTTAATTAAAATTTAAATTTCTTTAGTTTCATGGCTTCAACATTTTTCTCCACCGCGAGCATTGGATCTGTCTCGTCTGTGATTCTATTTCTGATGACTTTCCTGCCTTACATCATCATCATCTCTCTTGGAACTGTCTTAACTACTTTTGGGAAGTTCCTCGCGAGTTTATCGCTGTCGACAGCTTTTTGCTATGCTTGGCAATACATTTTAAGGATTGAGCTTCAAGAGAAGCCTCTGAAGTTCTTTGATTTGTTCGCTGGAGATTTTTCCGAAAACGATTTTAAATTCGGGTTGACGATGATCATTGTCGACATCGCTCTTTATGCAGTCATCGGATATTTCGTTCAGAAGTTGACGAAAGGTTAGATCTCATTAAATCTCTTGAATTTTTTAATAAAATATTTTTTATTTCAGACGATTTTAGGTTTTACAATGTTGAAAGAAAGAACATTGGTCAAGAGCTCGGAGCTAAAATGACGAAAGTCACCAAAATCTACGAGAACTGCGATCCAAACAAACCTGCAGTCGACAATGTTTCCATCGCTTTTAAAAAAGATGAGATTTTATGTCTCTTAGGTCGAAACGGAGCTGGAAAGTCGACGATAATCAAACTTCTAACTGGACAACTCTCGCCAAGCTTCGGAGAAGTTTTCTTGCCACTCGATTACGATTTGATCTCAGGATTCAGAAATCCTCAAGAACAAATTGGACTTTGCTCGCAAAATAATGTTTTGATACCAAACTTGACTGCCGAAGAACATTTGGAGCTTTACGGCAAAATGAAGTTGAGAAAAGGATCGGGAAAAGAAATTCGTCGAGTGGTGAATAACATGAAGTTAGGAAAATACAAAAACTTCAAAGCTTTTGAGCTTTCTGGCGGATACAAAAGAAGATTGTGCATCGCGATTGCTTTCCTCGGTTCTCCTAATCTCGTGATCCTTGATGAGCCTTGCAGTGGAGTCGACACTCACGCCAGGAAAATTATTTGGGAATTGATCGGAGCTTTGAGAAAGGATCGAGCGGTCGTTCTAGCAACTCATGATCTTGACGAAGCTCAGCATTTAGGCGACAACATTATCATCATGAAAGATGGAAGAGTCGCTTTAGAGTCGACGACGAAAGATCTTCAAAATGAATTGACAAAGAACTTTACCATCAATGTCGAGCTTAAAGCTTCTCTGGCAACTGACAAGGACTCAGCAAATGAAGTTAAAGAAGCGATCATCAGTCACACTTTGAAGTTGACTCCAGAGATTTCCTTACAAGATTTCATTCTGTCAGCTGTCATTCCATATTCCGACAGCGAAGGAAAATCATTTGAGTGAGTTCATTACATTCTCAAAATATTCTTTATAATTATCAAATTAAATTTGTTGTAGCTTCTCAAACCTCTTCCGAGCTTTGGAGAAACTTCAAAGCGAAAATAAAATATCGCGATTCAATATTGTTGGAAAAACCTTGGACGATCTTTATAAAAGCGTAGAAGACGAGGGTCTAATTGCAAATCAAAATGGAAATGGAATTTCAACATCGAATAACAATAATTTGATGGAAACTATCGATTTGAGGAAAATGGTTAATGGATTGCAAAATAATCAAGAATCGCCAAAAGTCAAATCTTCGTTTATGGAAATTGTTTGCAATTTATTCTGGAAACGATTCCTTCACTTCCGCCGGAACTATAAATTGATGATCTGCATTCTCGTTCTTCCTGTTGTGTTCGAGGTAATTGCGATGGGCTTCATGAAGATTCGTCCGCCTGGTGATTACGAGAATGCGATTGAGTTCAATCGAGGAATGTATCCGAAGTCGACTGAGTTTTATTCGAAGGAAAATGTGAAAGCTTTCAGTGAAAATCTTTACGAAGACTTTGAAGAAACTTGTGCTGTGAACGGAAATTGTGAAATGTTTGAGTCATCAAAAGAATCTTTCGATTGGATCTTGAGAACTCAAGAAGAATTCATTGGGAGACGTTACGGTGGAGTTTCCTTCAACAACTCTGACTCGATCGTCTGGTACAACAACAAAGGTTATCACGCGATGCCACTTTACTTGAACCTTCTGAGCTCTGCTCTTCTGAGAAAAGAACTTAATGATTCATCTTACAACATCAAAACTATCAATCATCCACTTATGTTAGGAGAAGATGAACTTAGCGTTTCTTCAATGTGAGTTTGAAAGTTTGAAAATGAAGAAAAATATTTATTTTCCTTTTTTACTTTTTCAGATTGCAACAAGTCGCTGACAGTGGAATTGCCCTAATTCTTCTTGTATCGTTTAGTTTGGTCATCTCAGGAGCTTCAGTTTACATTGTCAATGAACGAGTTAGTGGAGAAAAGCTTCAGCAAAAGCTCGCAGGAGTGAACTTTCGAACTTACTGGGGAGTCGCTTTCATCTGGGACTTTGTCGTTTACTTCATCGCAATCATTCTCGCTGTGATTGTTTTCAAAGTCTTTGACATTCCTGTCTACGTCGACAAAGACAATTTATTGGGAATCGTTCTCCTTCTCGTCGTCTACGGCTTCGCAATGATTCCAGCTGTGCATTTATTCGAGAAGCTTTTCAACGAAGCGAGTTTCGCGAACATGTCAATCTTCTGCTTGAACGTGATTATTGCGTTAACAACTTTGACTACGATCGTCTTGTTCGATGTCCTTGCGGAAAATGATGAGCAAGAACGAATAAGAAATTTCCTTAACCGACTCTTCCTCATTTTCCCACAACATGCGCTCGCTGATGGACTCATCGAAATCTGCAAGAACTACATCACATCGAGAATCTTCATTCGTTATTACATCGACACTTACAAGTCTCCAATCAGCAGCGATCTCCTCAAACCTCATTTCATTTCTCTGATTGTCCTCGGCATCTTCTTCATTCTCTTGAACTTCATCATCGAAAGTGGAATCATCTCAAAATATCTCAAACCTCAGCCGAAGCAACAAGAAAATGTACTTAAAGTTGTGACGATTCAAAATACTTTGACGAAGGAGAGCAAGATGAATTATGTTGCTAACTGCGCCTTGAAAGTTGAGAATCTCTGCAAAACTTACGATGGACAAACGTTCGCGGTTAACAATGTTTCATTCAAAGTTGGAGAAGGATCTTGTTATGGTTTGCTTGGAGCTAACGGAGCTGGAAAGTCTTCAATCTTTTCGATCTTATCAGGAGAGACAAAGAGATTCACTGGAACCGTTGACTTCACTAGCAAAAAAGAAAACAGCATTTCGTATTGTCCACAGACGAATGCACTTGACATGCTCCTGACAGTTGAAGAAATCATTCATTTCTATGGAAAGCTCAGGAATATCAAAGATTTAGAGAATCTAACGAAAACAGTTCTCGAAGGTTTCCATCTCAAACCTTACAAAAATATTTTAGTGAAGAACTTGAGCGGTGGCAATCGTCGCAAGTTGAACGTTGCTTGTGCTTCCTTTGGAGATCTGAGTCTCGTGCTGATGGACGAACCAACAAGTGACATGGATCCACTTACTCGCAATCTCGTTTACAAAACAATTCATGAACTGAACGACAACAATTGTTCGGTCATTCTGACATCGCACAGCGTCGCTGAGATCGAACAACTTTGTCACTCGATTGGAGTCTTAGTCGATGGCTCGATGCATGCTTCGGGAACGCCAAGCTCTCTCATGAAACAGTTTGGGAATCGTTATGTTGTGACTTTGTTGAGTGAGAAGCCACTTGATTATCAATTCGAAACTGTGAGTAGAAAAATGAAATTAAATAAATCTCAATCTTAACTTTCGATTCCTCAGGATCTTCGTAAAACATTCCGTTCAATGACAAACCTCATGTGTCATCATTATTCAGCTCAATTCACGATACAAGTTCGAGACTTTGATAACGTCGATCATTGTCACATGAACTTTAGTGAGCTGATAGATCTGCTTAACGCATTCAGCTCCGTCAAATTATTGAAGTACACAACCACAAAGTGCCAGCTTGATCAAGTCTACGACACGATCATCAAGAAAGGACTTAACAGCGCTTATGAAAACAATGGATTTGTATCGAGTGAATATCAAATGACTTAACTAAAAAAAATGGAGAGTTAGAGGAGTAGATAGGGTAATCAAAAATCTGTGGTCATGAAACGTTGAATCAAAAAATAGTTTTAAGAGAATTTAAAAATAAATAAAAAGAAACTTTTGGAAAATATTTTGATTTGTTTATCTTTGAGTTTCAGTTGCAACGAAGGAATTTTCTTATCTCAATTAAAATCGTTAAGACTCTCTTCTAATTGATAAAAGTTTCTTATCATGATGATCGAAGTTTTTGCAAAAATAATTTCAGTCGCTGTCGAATCTTTGGTGAATCAAGTTGAGCTTTGATAATTGCAGGTGAGAAAATAAATAAAAGAAAACAAAGTCAAGTCTCAGCAATTGCACAAAATCGAAGAATCAAGAAGCAATTGAGTCACTGAAAGAATTTTAAATCTCCTCGGAAAAGTCCTTTCGCGGTGACATAATCGAATTCCATTCAAAAATAATCTAAAGTGATAACAAAAATTATCTTCTTGATATCAAAAGAATTCGCGAGCGACGTAACATTTTATTTTAAAACCGCAATCTTTTCTTCGCAGTTATTTTCTGAAATCCGTTTACTCTTCAAATCTTAAAATGGGTGAGTTGTCTCATCGATAAACCTTTGAAGAGCTTTCAACGAAATGAATGTTGTTACGATAAGAATTTACTTGAGATCGACATCATTTAATTTCCCGAGTAATTCAAAGAAGCAAATAAATTATTCACGTCCTTTTGATATTCTTTTTATAAAAGATCAATCGTTGCCGTGGAACAAATCAACAATCTTCGAGGAGATCGAGAGTTTTGGAATTTTGGCTGGAGAAGACAACGGAAATAAAGTTTATGTTGGACGAGTTATCGACAAGGATGGCAACTTCGTTCCAGCTAAAATTGTCCCTGCTTTGAAGTCAAGTTTCTTCGTTTACAATGATGAAGAGGAAGAGTCGGATCAATTCGATTTCTTGGATCACTGCAATGACTTTCACTGGGTTCGATCAGCTGATGCAAACTTAGACGAAGCCGCTGAAATCTCAGGTCAATGCATCGGTCGAGGAACTTACAATGGAAATGTTATTGTCGGTAGCGTTGATTCAAGTTCTAAGAAACTTATCGGGGCTTATGATGGAAAAGCTTTTGAGCTACCGTCTTACGACGTTTTGATCTACAAATCTAAAGGTAACAAAACATTGTAAAAGATAAAACTTTTATTGACTAAGATAACTTTTAAGGTGTGGTCTACGAAACGATCCAGAAAGCCTCGAATGTTTCAAAGCAAAAAACAACGCAAGTCTTCGCTCAATCGATTAGCATCAATGGAAGCTTTGAGGAATCGAAAATTGATGGACAAAGTTATTTGATTCAAAAGATTCGCCAACTGGAAATGGAAAAACTTTCCTACATCAAAGATTACGACGCGCGACTTAACTTTGAGCAACGTAAAGTCGTTGAATTGAGTCACAACTTGAAACAACTGAGAATGGAAAATTCTCAATTTCAAATGGAAAGAAGAGTTTTCGAAGAAAAGTTTTCAAACGAGAACCAAAAGTTTTCTTCATTGGAATCGAAAGTTCAAGAGTTTGCTTTGAACAATTCTTATTTACTTAAGAAAGTGACAAGTTTGGAGGAAGCGATCAGAATTGAGAAGCACATGATTGAGTCTGTCGCTGAAAAGCTCGCTAACAGTGAATCCTACAACAAGACTTTGCTGACAAGAGTCAAAAGCTCTGAGGAAACAATCAAGATTAGTCAAAAGAAAATTTTCGAACTCGAAGGAGATTTGATGGCATCGTCGAGCAGCGATTCTTTGATGATCCGATTGTCGGAATATGAAGAGACCATCAAACATTTAAGAATTCAAATCGAATCGATTATGAAGCGACTTGAGATCACTTCCAACGACAATGAATTCTTAATTCAAAAGCTTGAGATGCTGATGAAGACTTTGCGTTCGTACCAAAGTCAAATCGATTGTTTGACCAACAAATTGCAAAGCGCAAAAACTGTCATCGCTGCGAAGCACTCAGATTTATCTCGAGCGAACGCTCAAGTCTCGAAATATGAAGGAGCTTTGTCGTCTTGTTACACGTTGAATGGTGAACTGATGACTAAGGTTTCTGGCTTAAACGCTGCAACGCAAAATCAAATCGGAAGCGACTGTTCATTCAACTTGATCGATTATTCCAGTTTCAGTCTCGAGAAATCTTCCAGAAAGACTTCAACTTTGCTTCAACTGACTGGATCCCGTAATTACTTGAACTTCAATGAGTCGGTGCCAATGCCACAACCAGCGCAAGCTCAAGCTTATGGAACCTTCCAAACTAATGGAAACGGAGTTCACGACAACGAAACAGCAATTTAAATATTTTAATGTTTTATGAAAAGCAAAATGTTTTGCAACGAATGAATAACGTTCTCTTTTCTGTGCAACTGATAAGTTTTGGTTTTGCAATGAGAAAAATATTTCTTAAGACAATAAAATTTCATGAAAAATAATTTACAAAATAATATGTAAGGTCGATGACCTTTATGAAAAGCTTTTTAAAGAATCTTTGTAAGCTTTTTAAAAGGGACGCTGGGATTTTCAAGGAATTATATATAATATATAATATAATGAATAAAAATAAATTACTTATAATTCCTGGGAAATCCGGTTTCCCTTTTAAATGCAGCCTTAAAACCCGATAAACGTTCATTTACCTTACATGAATCAATTATTGTCTTTTCATGAAACATTTATACGCATTACGCTGAATATTCCTTTGTTTTAATCACCAGACTTCCGATTACGAAGTTCTGAAGATAAGACAAGTTCTTATATAAATTAAACTGGCAACCTGAGAACAATCAGTTTTGAATTGTCGATCCCCGTGAAAAGTTTATATTTAAGTCGTGAAATCTTTTTTTTAAAATGGGTGAGTTGGAATCGATTGAAAATAAAGAACTCAGCTCTTAGAAGAAACTTTCAGCAAAATGAATGTTGTTACGATTAAAATTTACATGAGATCGATATCATTCAGTTTCCCGAATAATTCTAAAAAACAAATTAATAACTCAAGTCCTTTTGTTAATGTTTTTATGAAAGATCAATCTTCGTCGTGCGTTACACCAAAAAACTTCGAAGAAATCGAGAGTTATGGAATTCTGGCTGGTGAAGATGATGGAAATAAAGTTTATGTTGGACGTGCAATGGACAAGGATGGAAACTTCGTTCCAGCAAGAATTGTCCCGGCTTTGAAGACAAGTTTCTTTGCCTACAAAGACCAAGAGGCAAAGTCAGATAAATTTGAAGTTTTGAACACTTCCTTTGACTACAAATGGGCAAAAGCAACTGATTCAAATATATCCGAAGCAGCGAAGATCTCTGGTCAATACATCGGTCGTGGGGATTTAAACGGCCACGTAATCGTTGGTCGTGTTGATGTCAATGAAAGGAAATTGATTGGATCCTATAATGGAAATGCAGTTTTGCTTCCATCTTACGAAATCTTGATCAGCAAATCCAAAGGTAAATATTTTTATGCTGAAACCAAAATTTCTAAGTAGGAAATATTAAATTCAATTTCAGCTGACGCCAGCGGATCTAATCGAGACATTTCAAGTGTCTCTCAAAAATATACAACGATCAAAACTTCCGTCATACACTCAACAACAGTTAACGAGAGCTGCCAGGATTTAAATCTTGACCAGGAAAGCTGCGATCAAAAAATTCGTGAGCTTAAATATTTTTACGAAGAGGATAAGCGTTCTTTCACTAAAGAATTCGAGTCACGAATTGACTTATTGCGATATGAAAAACAAGATGCGTTTAAGTTGGTGGAAAAATTGAGAATTGAAAATTTTCGATTAATCAATGAAAACAAAAAGTTTGAAGAAAAGTTTTCCTGTGAGCACAAAAAAGTTTCTTCGTTTGAATGTAAAATTAATGAATTTGCTTCGACCAATTGTCATTTGGTTAAGAAAGTGAAAAACTTGGAAGAAATGAACAGAATTGAAAAGCTCAAGACAGAATCAATTGCTAAAAAGTTCTGTAACAGTGAATCCTACATCAAGACTTTGCTGCTTAAAGTTACCAACTATGAGGAGACCATCGATTCTTTGAAACAAAAAGTCTTCAAATTGGAAGGAGAATTGATGAATTCATCGAGCAGTGAATCTTTGATGAAGCGTTTGGCTGAATGTGAAGAGACCATCAATTATCTGAGAATTCAAATCGAGTCCTTTATGAAGAAACTTGACATATCTTCTGACGAAAATGAATTCCTTTTGCAAAAGCTCGAGATATTGAAGAAGACTTTGAGTTCTTACCAAAATCAAGTCGATTGCTTGAACAACAAATTGCGCAGCGCTAAAACTGTCATTTCTTTGAAACACTCAGAGTTGTCTCGAGCTAACGCACAAGTTTCAAAATACGAAGCTGCTTTGTCTTCTTGCTACTCGGTGAACAATAAATTGTCAACTGAACTCGCAGGATTAAGAGCATCCATGCAGAATCAAATTGGAAGTGACTGCTCATTCAACTTGGTCGACTGTTCAAGCTCCACTCGTGAAACTTCAAGACAAACTTTGTTGACTTTGTTTGAAGAGATGTCGATTGGATCTGACTCTTTCCACAACGAAACTGAGTCAACTACATCATTTGAGAAAGCTTCGGGATCTCGGACTAACTAATCTTGTTAATATTTTTAAACATTTTTTGGTGAAGGGACAATCAAAATATTTTGAAATTAAATTTTATTGAAGAAAAGAAAATTTTATAATAAACGTAAACACTTTTATTTTTATCCTGACAATCAAATTGTCAAACTTTATCGCAATCGTAAGCTTCTTTGAATCCGGAATTTTTGGAAATAAATTTGTGAAATTATTTAAGTTTCCTGTTAATACGTCTTCAGCAAAGGCCACTGAAATATCAACGTCCTGAAGTTTTCTGAATCTTATTCTGGCAACTGCAATCCAATAAAGTTGTCGATTGGTTAGTCGATTTGCTCCTAAATTTAGTTCTTCTCCTCCTGATTCCAACCAATCCTTGTAGAACTCGTAATTATATTGATAATAGTTCTTAATTTTAGGAATACTTATATCGTACTTCTGTAAAACATTTTTTATAAATAAAAAATTCTGAAAATTCATCTACAATTGAACTCACAGTTCTGAGATATCTGAATAAGACTACGGAGACGTACTTCAATATTAAACTCGCCACTGTCGCTGTGTTGTAGAATCTTGGTCGTTGGTCGTGATAAAACGGATAATCAAGATATAAACCTTCAATGACTGGAAAGAGGTAAATTTAGCAAATCATTAATTAATCAAAAATCTTAGAAATATTTACAAATTATGTTGTCCTTCAATCTGTAGGTAAACTCATAAGTATCTGGTGAAAGTTCTAAAATTTCTCTTATTTTCGGCTCTCTTCTAAGTTTATGATGTAAATCAATCATTTTGTGTTGAACTTTGATAAAGTTTTGTTCAAAATCCAAATCGCCATAAAGTTCCTCAAGCATCTCAGTTCCAACGAAATCTTCAGAGTAACCAAATATAAACTTGACCGATTGCAATTTTTCGGTAACATCCTTCAGAACTTCTTCTCCCCATTGTTTTATCGATTTAAACTTTTTCAAAGCGAACTCGATCGTTTCGCGAGAAAATTTTCTCAAAGAATCTTCAGATTTTTTATCGAAGTATCGTTGCAAGTAAAGAGCGTCTAAAGCCGGTGCCATGCAAGTTTCGATCATAATTGTACATTCCATCCATCGTTCGTTAGCTCTGCTGGCCGCATATTGCACCAATCTATATTTGTCGTCAGCATACACCAGGAATCCATTTTTAAATTCATACAACAAATCGTAAACCAAATATTCTGCGATTACGCTGAAATAAAATAATTGATTGATGAGTTTTCACATGAAAAACAAATCAAATCTCTCACTCTTTATCTTTCTCTGCTAGAAATTCTGCAGCTTTTAAAATTTTTTGTGGGTCTTGAACACTGATTATTGTACTCGAATTAATTTTCGTGATTCTTTGGTTGTTGATGATTGTGAGCCAATCGAGATTCAATGATGAAGTTAAATTGTTAAGTTCGTCAATCGTCATCAACTTTGAAGCGTTTTTATCCTCAACACTTGAACTTAAATTTTTCTAAACAAAATTTTATTATTGAATAATTTGAATAAATTAAACATTAAAATCCACTCACCAACTGATGGAAAAATTCGATTTGTCTGTTCGCGATTTCTTTAAATTCTTTTTTAAACTCTTCTGAGAATGAAGAATTTCGGTAAATTTGATTCATTTCGTAAAGCATTGTCTCGTAGCTTTCAAGTCGCAGTTCATAATTTTCAACTTCAGATCTTTTCAAATATAAATCCGTTAAATTATAATTGTAGTAACCAACATCTCTCAAAAACAAACGTTTCAATGCATTTGTCATTTCTTGCTCAATATATTTCTTCAAATTGAAATCCTTGTCATTCTTTTCTGGGTAGAACTTTAAGCCAAATGATCGCAAGTATTCACGAGCTTCGCTGACTCCATTCTTTCTGATGTTTTTGGAGTTCACACATTTAGCAAAAAATGTTTTCATTCCTTTCGATATTCGCGAGTCGTTCACATTCACAGGCTCTGATAAAACTCTTTTCACTTTTTGATAGTAATTTGCAAAAAGATCCCACAAAAATCCTGAATAAGGCGATCGATCGTTCACACTTTGATATTTATCGAAAGTTCCCAGTGCAAACTCTTTAAAGTCATCACAAGGTCGAACAGATTTATTTTGAGTTGCTGCAGAAAACAAATATTTGGCGTCCGACAAACAATATTTTGTGTCACATAACTCTCGATCTGTTGCTTCCTCTTGTGACAATGAATCTCCAAGAAATTGTAGATCGAAAGAGTTTTGAGCTTTGACCGAGCAAACTACAAAAATCAGAAGAAATATCTTCATTTTGTAGAAAGAACTTCACTGATCGCGACACAAGACAAGACTAACGAATATTCTTTTCTAAAACAACCGAAGCCAAACTTGTTATTTTGAAAGGTTAAAGCACACACGTATAAATATTCGAAATTAAGATCAACTTCGACGGCGGTAAGCCGTAAACTAGTGCAAAATACTATTCAAGAAATCCATAAACGTCGTGCAAGATTCTTTGAACGTTTCCGAATTTATATCGTCGACTGAAAGTCTGCAAGTCGTCATTCCGATACTCATGGGAAACATTTTGACAAAGGAGCTTTGTCGTCTTGTTACACGTTGAATGGTGAACTGATGACTAAGGTTTCTGGCTTAAACGCTGTCACGCAAAATCAAATCGGAAGCGACTGTTCATTCAACTTGATCGATTATTCCAGTTTCAGTCTCGAGAAATCTTCCAGAAAGACTTCAACTTTGCTTCAACTGACTGGCTCCCGTAACTATTTGAACTTCAATGAGTCGGTGCCAATGCCACAACCAGCGCAAGCTCAAGCTTATGGAACCTTCCAAACAAATGGAAACGGAGTTCACGACAACGAAACAGCAATTTAAATAATTAACGTTCTCTTATCTGTGCAATTGATAAGTTTTGGTTTTGCAATGAGAAAAATATTTCTTTAGACAATAAAAGTTTATGAAAAATAATTTAAGGTCGATGATCTTTATGAAAAGCTTTTTATGTACAACATAGGAATCCATGTTGAATTTTATTGAGAATTTATCCTGACAATCTGATTGTTAAACTTTATCGATCTTGCAATCGTAAGCTTCCTTGAATCCGGGATTTGAGGAGATAAATTTATGAAAATTATTCAAGATATTTAATTGCCAATCTGTCTCGTATGGAATATCAAGCCCGGTCTGAAGTTTTCTGTATATTGTTCTGGCAACTGCAATCCAATAAAGTTGTCGATTGGTTAGTCGATTTGCTCCTAAATTTAGTTCTTCTCCTCCTGATTCCAACCAATCCTCGTAGAACTCGTAACCATATTGCAACTGCTCATAAAAATAAGGAATGACCAGTTTGTGTTTCTGTAAAATAATTTAAAATAAACATTTAATATCTAAGAAAAGGACGCTGGGATTTCAAAGGAATTATATATAAAAGGGGGGAGGAATGTCACCCGCTCATTAAAGGTTCTCAGAGAGAGAGCGAGAATAGAATTTTATAAAGAGAATGTAAATGAGAAGGTATTCAGTTTGAAGCATTGAAATAAAGAAGACGTGATTAAGGAAAAGTGTTGGTGTTTTGACTGGATCTTAAAGTAGCATCGAGAGGATCTTGTAACCAGTTCAAATATATTATTATAAAAATCATATAAAATACATATAATTCCTTGGAAATTTGGTTTCCCCTAAAAAACTTATTCAACTTATTATTACATATCAATTGAACTTACATTGTTGAGATAATCATATAAACCATTGAAGACGTATTCAAACATGAAAAGGCCTACGGTTGCAATGTTATAGAATCTTGGTCGCTGGTCGTGATAAAACGGGTAATTTAGATAAATGCTGTCGATGACTGGAAAGAGGTAAATTTAGCAAATCGCAAGTTTATCATAAATCTCAAAAATATTTACAAATTATGTTGTCGGTCAATCTGTAGGTAAAGGAATAAGATTTTAGTGCTCCAAGTTCTAAAAGTTCTCTTATTTTCGGCTCTCTTTGAAGTTTTTCGTGTAAGACAAGTGTTTGGTGTAAAGATTCGATTAAGCTCTGTTCAAAATCCAAATCGCCATAAAGTTCTTCAAGTATCTCAGCTGACACGAAATCTTCAGAGTAACCGAATATAAACTTGACTGATTGGAATTTTTCTGTGACTTCCATGAAAATATCTTCTCTCCAATCCTTTATCGATTTAAACTTTTTCAACGCGAACTCAATCGTTTCATGAGAAAATTTTCTCAGAGAATCTTCAGATTTTTTATCGAAGTATCGTTGCAAGAAAAGAGCGTCTAAAGCCGGTCTCATGCGATAGAATAACATTGCAAAACATTGCTGCCATCGTTCGTAAGCCCTGCTGGCCCCAAATTTTGCCATATTATATTTGTCGTCAATATAAACCAGGAATCCTTCAGCTAATTTATACAACAAATCGTAAACCAAATAATCTGCGATGACACTGAAATAAAATACTTAGTTGATAAGTAATTATTTGTAAAATAAATCAAATTCTCACTCTTTATCGTTTTCAGCTAGAAATTTTGCAATTTTTGAAATACTTTGTGGGCTCGAGACTAAGATTTGTGCACTCGAATTAATTTTCGTGATTAATTGGTTGTTAATGATTGTAAGCCAATCGAGATTCAATGGAGAAGTTAAATTGTTAAGTTCTTCAATCGTCATCAACTTTGAAGAATTTTTATTTTCAGCACTTGAATTTAAGTTTTTCTAAACAAAAATTTTAGATTTAATAATTTGAATAATTAGTTATTTAAAATCGAACTCACTAGTTGTTGGTAAAACTCGATTTGTTTGTTCGCGATTTCTTTAAATTCTTTTGTATATTCTTCTGAGAATGAAGAATTTCGATAAATTTCATTCATTTCGTAAAGCATTGTCTCGTAGCTTTCAAGTTGCAGTTCAAAAAATTTTTTTTCAAAATTTCTCAAATGTAGTTGCGTTTGATTGGAAGTTTCAGAGTAATCAACTTCTCTTAAGAACAAAAGTCTCAATGCATTCTTTCTTTCTTTCTCAATAAAATTCTTCAAATTGAAATTTTTTTCATTCCTTTCTGGGTAGAACTTTAAGCCAAATGATCGCAAGTATTCGCGAGCTTCGCTGACTCCATTTTTTCGAATGTTTTTGGAGTTCACACATTTACCAAAAAATGTTTTAATTCCTTTCGATATTCGCGAGTCGTTCACATTCACAGGCTCTGATAAAACTTTTCTCATTTTTTTATCGAATTTGAATTGAACATCCCCAAAAAATCCTGCATAAGGGATTCGATCGTTCACACTGTCATATTTCACGAAAGTTCCCAGTGCAAACTTTTTGAAGTCATCACAAGGTCGAACAGATTTATTTTGTGTTGCTGCATAGAAAAGGTATTTGGCGTCGGACAAACAATATTTTGTGTCACATAACTTTCGGTCTGTTGCTTCCTCTTGTGTCAAAGATTCTCCAAGAAACTGTAGCTCGAAAGAGTTTTGAGCTTCGACCGAGCAAACAACAAAAATCAAAAGAAAAATCTTCATTTCGTTTAAATAACTTCACTGGTCGCGACACAAGACAAGACTAGAGACAACTTTTTCTAAAAAGAACCGAAACCAAACCTGTTAACTTTGAAAGGTTAAAGCACATATACATAAATATTCGAAATTGAGATTAACTTCGACGGCAGTAAGCCGTAAACTAGTGCAAAATACTATTCAAGAAATTCATGAATGTCGTCATCGCAAGATTCTTTGAACGTTTCCGACGCTTATGGAACCTTCCAAACAAATGGAAACGGAGTTCACGACAACGAAACAGCAATTTAAATAATTTAATCTTTAGTTGTATTTTGAAATTCGTTTGCAACAAAGTATAACATTCCCTTATCTGTGCAATTGATAAGCATTCGATTTGCAATAACAATAAAATTTCATGAAAAGTATTTTAAGGTCAATGACCTTTTCGAAAAGCTTTTTAAAGAGCCTTTGTAAGCTTTTTAAATGGGACGCTGGGATTTCCATGGAATTATATACAATTCCTTGGAAATCCGGTTTCCCTTTTAAATGCAGCCTAAAAACCCAATAAACGTTCATTTCCCTAATATGAATCAATTATTATCACTTCATGAAACATTTATGCGCATTACGCTGATTATTCCTTTGTTTTAATCACCAGACTTCCGATTAAGAACTTCTGAAGATAAGACAAGTAAGAATTCTTCTATAAAACAAGACTAAGGCAACATGAGAACAATCAGTTTTGATTTGTCGATCCCCGTGAAAAGTTTATATTTTAAATCGTTTTACTAAAATGGGTGAGTTGTAATCGATTGAAAGAAAGAACTAAGCTCTTAGAGAGAAACTTTCAGAAAAATGAATGTTGTTACGATCAAAATTTACTTGAGATCAATATCATTCAGTTACCCGAATAATTCTAAAAAACAAATTAATAACTCAAGTCCTTTTATTAATGTTTTTATGAAAGATCAATCTTCGTCGTGCGTTACACCAAAAAACTTCGAAGAAATCGAGAGTTATGGAATTCTGGCTGGACAAGATGATGGAAATAAAGTTTTTGTTGGACGTGCAATGGACCAGGATGGAAACTTCGTTCCAGCAAGAATTGTCCCGGCTTTGAAGACAAGTTTCTTTGCCTACAAAGACCAAGAGGCTAAGTCAGATAAATTTGAAGTTTTGGACACTTCCTTTGACTACAAATGGGCAAAAGCAACTGATTCAAATATATCCGAAGCAGCTAAAATCTCAGGTCAATACATCGGTCGTGGGGATTTAAACGGCCATGTAATTGTTGGTCGTGTTGATGTCAATGAAAGGAAATTGATTGGATCCTATAATGGAAATGCAGTTTTGCTTCCTTCTTACGAAGTCTTGATCTGCAAATGCAAAGGTAAATATTTTTATGCTGAAACCAAATTTTCTAAGTAGGAAATATTAAATTCAATTTCAGCTGATGCCAGCGGATCTAATCGAGACGTTTCAAGTGCCTCTCAAAAATATACAACAATCCAAACTTCCGTCATACACTCAACAACAGTTAACGAGAGCTGCCAGGATTTAAATTTTGACCGGGAAAGCTGCGATAAAAAAATTCGTGAGCTTAAATATTTTTACGAAGAGGATAAGCGTTCTTTCACTAAAGAATTCGAGTCACGAATTGACTTATTGCGATATGAAAAACAAGATGCGTTTAAGTTGGTGGAAAAATTGAGAATTGAAAATTTTCGATTAATCAATGAAAACAAAAAGTTTGAAGAAAAGTTTTCTTGTGAGCACAAAAAAGTTTCTTCGTTTGAATGTAAAGTTAACGAATTTGCTTCGACCAATTGTCATTTGGTTAAGAAAGTGAAAAACTTGGAAGAAATGAACAGAATTGAAAAGCTCAAGAAAAATCTCAAAATTCTGTAACAGTGAATTATCAAGACTTTGCTGCTTAAATTAAACTATAAAATCGATTCGCAAAAGTCTTCAAATTGGAAGAAATTGATGAATTCATCAGCAGAATCATGATTTGGCTGATTAAACCATCAATTATCTAAATTAATCAATTTTATGAAGAAATGCTTCTTCTACGAAAAAATTTCTATAAAAACTGGAAATACTGAAGAAGATAATCAAGTCGATTGCTTGAACAACAAATTGCGCAGCGCTAAAACTGTCATTTCTTTGAAACACTCAGAGTTGTCTCGAGCTAACGCACAAGTTTCAAAATACGAAGCTGCTTTGTCTTCTTGCTACTCGGTGAACAATAAATTGTCAACTGAACTCGCAGGATTAAGAGCATCCATGCAGAATCAAATTGGAAGTGACTGCTCGTTCAACTTGGTCGACTGCTCGAGCTCCACTCGTGAAACTTCAAGACAAACTTTGTTGACTTTGTTTGAAGAGATGTCCATTGGATCTGACTCTTTTCACAACGAAACTGAGTCAACTACATCATATGAGAATGCTTCTGGATCTCAAACTAACTAATCCTGTTAGCATTTTAAACATTTTTTGGTGAAGGGACAATCAAAATATTTTGAAATTAAATTTTATTGAAGAACTAAAATTTTATAATAAACGTAAACACTTTTATTTTTATCCTGACAATCAAATTGTCAAACTTTATCGCAATCGTAAGCTTCTTTGAATCCGGAATTTTTGGAAATAAATTCATGAAATTGGTTCAAGATATTTATCTGCTCAGAACCCTCAAATGGAATTTCAACGGCCTGAAGTTTTCTGTAATCTTTTCTGGCAACTGCAATCCAATAAAGTTGTCGATTTGTCAATCGATTTGCTCCTAAATTTAGTTCTTCTCCTCCTGATTCTAACCAACTCTCATAAAACTCGTAACCATATTGATACTGATCGTCGAAATAAGGAATGTTTAGATTGTATTTCTGCAAAATAAGTTAAAACCAACATTTAAATTCAAAACAAAATCCAGAAAAATCGTTTGTTATTTTGAAAATTCTTAATTGCACCTACATTGTTGAGATATTCATATAAAACTTCGAAGACGCTTGTCAATATTAGACTCGCCACTGTCACTGTGTTGTAGAATCTTGGTCGCTGGTCATGATAAAACGGATAATCTAGATATAAACTTTCGATGACTGGAAAGAGTTAAATTTAGCAAATTATAAATTAATCATAAATCTCAGAAATATTTACAAATTATGTTGTCCTCTAATCTGTAGGTAAACTCATAAGTATCTCTTGTCAGTACTAAAAGTTTTCTTATTTTCGGCTCTCTTTGAAATTTTCGATGTAAGACTTTCATTTGGTGCAAAGTTTTGATAAAGTTTTGATCAAAATCCAAATCGCCATAAAGTTCCTCAAGCATCTCAGCTCCAACGAAATCTTCAGAGAAACCAAAGACGAACTTGACCGATTGCAATTTTTCGGTAACATCCATGAGAACTTCTTCTCCCCATTGATTTGTCGATTTAAACTTTTTTAAAGCGAACTCGATCGTTTCGTGAGCAAATTTTCTCAAAGAATCTTCAAATTTTTTATCGAAGTATCGTTGCAGGTAAAGAGCGTCTAAAGCCGGAATCATGCGATCTAGGATCACTTCTTGACATTTCTTCCATCGTTCGTCAGCTCTGCTAGCTCCAAATGACGCTACTGTATATTTGTCGACAACGTACACTAAGAATCCATCAGTTAAATCATACAACATATCGTAAACCAAATAATCTGCGATGGCACTGAAATAAAATAATTAGTTGACAAATTCTCACTTTTTATCTTCCTCTGCTAGAAATTCTGCAATTTTCGAAATACTTTGTGGGCGATCGACTAAGATTTGTGCACTCGAATTAATTTTTGTGATTAAGTGGTTGTTGATGATTGTGAGCCAATTTAAATTCAATGGAGAAGTTAAATTGTTCAGTTCGTCGACCGTCATCCACTTTGAAGAGTTTTTATCGTCAACACTTGAATTTAGATTTTTCTAAACAAAAATTAAAGATTTAAATAATTTGAATAAATAGAATATTAAAGTCAAACTCACCAGCTGATGATAAAATTCGATTTGTTCGTACGCGATTTCTTTAAAAAATTTTTTAAATTCTTCTGAGAATGATGAATTTCGATAAATTTCATTCATTTCGTAAAGCATTGTTTCGTAACTTTCAAGTTGCAGATCGAAATATTCTACATCAAAATATTTCAAATGTAAATCCATTTGATTCCAATCATCATCGATTTTATCCATGTTGTTGGAAGTTTCAAAGTAAATAATTTTTCTAAAGAACAAAAAAATCAATGAGTTTGTTCCTTCTTGCTCAATATAATTCTTCAAATTGAAATCCTTGTCATTCCTTTCTGGATAGAACTTTAAGCCAAATGATCGCATGTATTCACGAGCTTCGATGACTCCATTCTTTCTGATGTTTTTGGAGTTCACACATTTAGCAAAAAAAGTTTTAATTCCTTTCGATATTCGCGAGTCGTTCACATTCACAGGCGCTGATAAAACTTTCTTCATTTTTTTAAGGTAGTTTGCATAAATATCCCACAAAAATCCAGCGAAAGGTAATCGATCGTTCACACTTTGATACTTATCAAAAGTTCCCACTGCAAACTCTTTAAAGTCATCACAAGGTCGAACAGATTTATTTTGCGTTGCAGCAGAAAATAAATATTGAGCGTCCAACAAACAATATTTTGTGTTACATAACTCTCGCTCTGTTGCCTCTTCTTGTGACAAAGAATTTCCAAGAAACTGTAGCTCGAAAGATTTTTGAGCATTGATTGAGCAAAATATAAAAATCAGAAGAAATATCTTCATTTTGTAGAAAGAACTTCACTGGTCGCCACACAAAATAAGACTAGTGATTTTATGACGTAAAAATCGTTTTTATTGTGTTTAGGTCAATCTGTTCTCAGGAAGGAGTTGTAAATTCATTCAATTAACTTCATATAATTTATTGGACGAAAGTCAACTGACCAGCGCAACAACCAGTCTATCGATTGTTGAGCGGTTGTTTAGTTTAATCCAAATGTTTGGCTAGATCACGAATCGACCGTGATGGTCAAATCTTTAACGTTCACCAACCCTAAGTCAAACATTATTGCAATCGAAAGCTTCTTTGAATCCAGGATTTTTGGAGATAAATTTGTGAAATTCATTCAAGTTATTTATAAACTGAGGAGTCTCAAATGGAATCTCAACGGCTTGGTATTTTGCGAATTTTGTTCTGGCAACTGCAATCCAATAAAGTTGTCGATTAGTTAGTCGATTTGCTCCTAAATTTAATTCTTCTCCTCCTGATTCTAACCAACTCTCATAAAACTCGTAACCATATTGATACTGGTCTACAATTTCAGGAATGTTAAGATTGTATTTCTGCAAAATAAATTAAAAGAGAAAATTAAAATCTAAAAAATCGTGAAAATTCATTTTGCATTTACATTGTTAAGATATTCATATAAATCTTTGAAGACGTATTCAAACATTAAAGTCGACACTGTCGCTGTGTTGTAGAATCTTGGTCGCTGGTAATGATAAAACGGATAATCAAGATAAGAGCTGTCAATAACTAAAAAGAGTTGAATTCAGCAATTGCTAATTTATCACAAATCTCAGAAATATTTACAAATTATGTTGTCCTTCAAAAAGTAGGTAAACTTATAAAATTCTTGTGTTCCCAGTTTTAAAAGTTCTCTTGTTTTCGGCTCTCTTTTAAGTTTTTCGTTTAAGACTTTCATTTCGTGTATAGTTTTGATATAGCTTTGGTCAAAATCCAAATCGCCATAAAGTTCCTCAAGCATCTCAGGTCCAACAAAATCTTCAGAGTAACCAAGTACAACCTTGACCGATTGCAATTTTTCGGTAACATCCTTCAACACTTCCTCTCCCCATTGATTTGTCGATTTAAACTTTTTTAAAGCGAACTCGATCGTTTCGTAAGAAAATTTTCTCAAAGAATCTTCGGATTTTTTATCGAAGTATCGTTGCAAAAAAAGAGCGTCCAAAGCCGGGGTCATGCGATTTAGGAAAAACCATGAACATTGCTGCCATCGTTCAAAAGATCTAACTGCAGCTAAGACTGCCAATGTATATTTGTCCTCAATGTACACCAGGAATCCATAAATTAATTCATACAACAAATCGTAAACCAAATAATCTGCGATGGCACTGAAATAAAATATTCAGTTGATGAGCATTTAAAGTGAAACAAATTCTCACTCTTTATCGTTCTCTGCTAAAAATTCTGCAATTTTCGAAATAATTTGTGGGTTTGCGACTAAGATTTGTGCACTCGAATTTATTTTCGTGATTAATTGGTTGTTGATGATTTTGAGCCAATTTAAATTCAATGGAGAAGTTAAATTGTTCAGTTCGTCAATCGTCATCCACTTGGAAGAGTTTTTATCCTCAACACTTGAATTTAGATTTTTCTTAACAAAAATTTATCAATAAATAATTTAAATAAATAAATATTTAAGTCAAACTCACCAGCCGATGATAAAACTCGATTTGTTTGTTCGCGATTTCCTTAAAATCTTTTTTAAATTTTTCTGAGAATGATAAATTTTTATAAATTTGATTCATATCGTAAAGCATTTTCTCATAGCTTTCAATTTGCAGCTCAAAATATTCCTCGCTGGAACCTCTCAAATGTAATTCGGTTTGATTGAAAACTTCATAGTACCCAACATCTCTAAAGAACAAACGTCTCAATGAACTCTTTCCTTGTTGATCAATATAATTCTTTAAATTGAAATCCTTTTCATTTTTTTCTGGATAGAACTTTAAGCCAAATGATCGCAAGTATTCACGAGCCTCGCTCACTCCATTCTTTCTGATGTTTTTGGAGTTCAAACATTTAGCAAAAAATGTTTTCATTCCTTTCGATATTCGCGAGTCGTTCACATTCACAGGCGCTGATAAAACTTTTTTCACTTTTTTATCGTAATTAAATTGCAAATCTAACTTAAATCCAGCGTATGGGTCTCGATCGTTGACACTTTGATATTTATCGAAAGTTCCAACTGCAAACTTTTTGAAGTCATCACAAGGTCGAACAGATTTATTTTGCGTTGCTGCAGAAAACAAATATTTAGCGTCAAACAAACAATATTTTGTTTCACATAACTTTCGGTTTGTTGCTTCCTCTAGTGACAAAGAATCTCCAAGAAACTGTAGCTCGAAAGATTTTTGAGCTTCGATCGAACAAAATACAAAAATCAGAATAAATATCTTCATTGCGAAGAAAAGAACTTCACTGGTCGCGACACAAAATAAGACTAGCGAATATTCTTTTTCCGAAAACAACCGATACCAGCCTACTTTCCTTTGCGCTGGGGTACGGAACGTTTCTGCTATACCGTCCCTAGATGGTAAACCATTCGGTTCATTCGAAGGGGAATGCTCTGAAGATGAAACTTTTCCTTTTAACAGTCATGACCTTTTGAGCTCCTTGAAACTCAAATTAACGCATTGCGAACTCTCAAGTAACAACACATCGATGATTGTGTGTTAGCATGACTCACACAGTAGTGTTCGACCGCCGACAACAATGCGCCGTTGACTGCAATGAGTCTACTAAAAACTTTTTACCGAAATAATTTATCCGAATTCTTTCAACATAATTTAAAAAGTTTTTATCAAAGTTCAACATTTTCTTCTTTAAATTTCTCGAGAATTCTCGTGCCATAAATTTGCAAACCTTATCAAAACGAAAACGATGACCATTTCACTTCGGGTTATCGATGAGTTGGCGGGAAGAGCAAAAAAGCGATTTCATTTCAACACAGACATGCAAAAGTTGTTTAGACACGAAATGAGATTCAGGAGCAGAATATTTCATTTTGGAATCGACCCAGACTTGAAAAATTCTTTGCTTTTCTCCTAATTAAAGCATTGCGATTGTCCGCGCTGACTTCATTAAACAACTTGCGATAATTACATCAGCGATTTATTTTTAAAATGATTTTTTTCAATTTTATTTGTGATAAGAAGAACGAGAATTATATTTCCGAGATTCATGATCGCAGCTTCAGTTTAGTCTGAGCCTTTGATCAGAGAACATGGAGCTCTTAAAATATTTAGTTTCGAATCAATTGTAGGATTCATGTAGATTTAAGGAAATACTGCCAACTGAATCGGCTCAAAGTTCTTGAAAACGACATCGCAGTCACGGAAGTTTTGGCAAGTTACACAACAGAGATCAAATCAAATGATGATTTCACAGCATTTTGGATATCAAACGAAGTGGAGACTGAACGTGTTCCAACGAAAATTTGTGATTTCCTTCGAAACTTAGAAAGAATCTATATTTCGGGTAGTAAGATTAATCGAATCAATCGTGAAGTATTCACAAATTGCAAGAAAGTGACGATAGTTGAGACAGTTTTTACTCCTCTGACGACAATCCCCGAAGATCTGTTTATGGATTTAGTCGAACTAGAGGAACTTTGGCTCTACGCTAACAAACTTGTGTCCTTGCCAGCTGACTTGTTAGTAAAAAATACAAAAATAAAATTATTAGATGTGGAAGGAAATCGCCTCAGCACAATTGACACCGAACTACCATCAACATTGACTTGGATTGGCTTTCGTTTTAATGTTTGCATTAACATGAGATTTCCTGATGACATCGCGGACTTTAGTTTGTTCATTCACGAAGTTGCGGCTAATTGCGAGAGTGAAGAGAAGAAATCCAATCGCTCTAAAGTGATCGCAGTTGAAAAAACTTTATCAGAGAAGGAAGAGGAAATTGCGAATTTAAAGTCAAGCTTGGAGAGTTTAAAAATTTCGATGGCAGAGAAAGATACAAACATCCGACAACTTTCACAGAAAAATGATGAAATTCAATCGTCTCTTGCCAACTGTAACGTCGATAACAAATTTGTACAAGAAAACCTCACGACAATCGTCGCAAGTCATCAACAAATGATCGAGAAAGTGGAAACGTCGCATCGCTCTAAAGTGATCGAGAAGAATTGAAAACAGATATCAGTGCAAACGAAATGGACAAAAGTGCTGAGATGTTAAGACTTTTGTCTGAAAACCGAAGTTTAAAATTAAATTACGAGAATTTGTTAAAAACTTTGGCAGATCTAACGAAATCCAATTGAACCATCTGAATCTCGAGTCGTGGCATGTCACACAAAAATTGAAACTAATTGATAATGAATAAAAATAAATTAAAATTGTAATCTTGTAGTTATGATGAGCTCTGAGCAATAAGATTTCATTTCAGTTAACGACGTCAGCGATTCTGGAAATATCGTTCCAAAATATTTCACATTTGCCCAAACAAAATTTTAATCGAAATTGAAGAAAAGCTTTTCAGTCAATTGACGTCATAATATTTTAGATTCAGAATGAAAGTCCATGATAATCAGCTCAAATCTATTTTTAAATGACCTTTTGCTTGGCTTTGCAATAAATTTGGCGATAAGAAATCCGAGATTTGCACTCGCAGCTTCAGTTTTATTTGAGACTTCAAATAGAGAACATGGGGGCTTGGATTCCCACACAACGCACAACACTAAATTAATTTTATATGTTGTGTGACATGCCACGACTCTCTTTCTAACTAAGAAAACTTGGAAACTATGGAAATCTACGAAGATAATCAAATCGATTGCTTGAACAACAAATTGCGCAGCGCTAAAACTGTCATTTCTTTGAAACACTCAGAGTTGTCTCGAGCTAACGCACAAGTTTCAAAATACGAAGCTGCTTTGTCTGCTCAAGCTCCACTCGTGAAACTTCAAGACAAACTTTGTTGACTTTGCTTGAAAAGACGTCGATTGGATCTGACTTTTTCCACAGCGAAACTGAGTCAACTACGTCGTATGAGAATGCTTTTGTATCTCAAACTAACTAATCCTGTTGATATTTTAAAAAAATTTGGTGAAGGAACAATCAAAATATTTTGAAATAAAATTTTATTGAAGAATAGATAATTTTTGAATCAAGGTAAACACTTTTATTTTAATCATGGCAATCCGATTGTTAAACTTTATCGATTTTGCAATCGTAAGCTTCTTTAAATCCGGGAAATTCAGAGATAAATTTATGAAATTCATTCAAGATATTTATCTGCTCAGAACTCTCAAATGGAATCTCAATCCCGGTCTGAAATTTTCTGAATTCTATTCTGGCAACTGCAATCCAATAAAGTTGTCGATTAGTCAATCGATTTGCTCCTAAATTTAGTTCTTCTCCTCCTGATTCCAACCAACTCTCATAAAACTCGTAACCGTATTGATATTGGTCTACAATTTCAGGTTTGTTCAGTTTGTGTTTCTGCAAAACAATTTAAAATTGAATTAAACAAAAATTTCTAAAAATTCTTTTAAAATAAAACTCACTTCGTTGAGATATTCAAATAAACCTTTGAAGACGCTTCTCAATATTAAACTCGCCACTGTCGCTGTGTTGTAGAATCTTGGTCGCTGGTAATGATAAAACGGATAATTAAGAAAACTGCCGGCGATGACTGGAAGTAGTTATATTCAGCAAATCCTAAATTTATCATAAATCTCAAAAATATTTACAAATTATGTTGTCCTTCAATATGTATTTAAACTGATAATAATCATGTGCTCCAAGTTCTAAAATTTCTCTTATTTTTGGTTCTCTTCTAAGATTTTCATCTAAATCTAACATTTTGTGTAAAATTTTGATAAAGTTTTGATCAAAATCTAAATCGCCATAAAGTTCCTCAAGCATCTCAGCTGACACTAATTCTTCAGAGTAGCCAAATACAAACTTGACTGATTGCAATTTTTCGGTAACATCCTTCAACACTTCCTCTCCCCATTGATTTATCGATTTAAACTTTTTCAAAGCGAACTCGATTGTTTCGTGAGCAAGTTTTCTCAAAGAATCTTCAGAGTTTTTATCGAAGTATCGTTGCAAGAAAAGAGCGCCAAAAGCCGGGGTCATGCAACCTTGGAGCAAATTTGTACATATCTGCCATCGTTCGTTAGCTCTGCTCTTTCCATAAATCGCCCTTGTATATTTGTCCTCAACGTACACAAGGAATCCATAAATTAAATCATGCAACAAATCGTAAACCAAATAATCTGCAATGACACTGAAATAAAATATTCAGTAACCTAACATGTAAATCAAATCATAATCTCACTCTTTATCGGTCTCAGCAAGAAATTCTGCAATTCTTGAAATTTTTAGTATTTTATAGGTACCGATCCTTGCACTCGAATTAATTTTTGTTGTTAATTGGTTGTTGATAATCATAAGCCAATCGAGATTCAATGAAGAAGTTAAATTGTTAAGTTTTTCAATCCTCATCCTCGTCATCAACTTTGAAGAGTTTTCATCCTCATCAATTGAATAAATTTTCTTCTAAACAACAATTAATTATTAAATAAATTAAACAATAAATTCAAACTCACCAGCTGATGATAAAACTCGATTTGTTTGTTCGCTATTTCTTTAAATTCTTTTTTAAACACATCTGAGAATGAAGAATTTCGATAAATTTGATTCATTTCGTAAAGCATTGTCTCATAGCTTTCAAGTTGCAGATCAAAGTATTTTTTGTTGAAATATTTCAAACGTAATTTCATTTGATTGGAAGTTTTATAGTAACCAACATCCCTAAGGAACAAAAGTTTCAATGAATTCGTCTTTTGTTGCTCAATATAATTCTTCAAATTGAAATCCTTTTCATTCTTTTCTGGGTAGAATTTTAAGCCAAATGATCGCAAGTATTCGCGAGCTTCGCTGACTCCATTCTTTCTGATGTTTCTGGAGTTCACACATTTAGCAAAAAATGTTTTCATTCCTTTCGATATTCGCGAATCGTTCACATTCACAGGCTCAGCCAAAACTTTTTTCATTTTTTGAAAGTATATTGCTTGAAGATCAAACAAAAATCCTACATTAGGTGATCGATCGCTCACACTTTGATATTTATCGAAAGTTCCAACTGCAAACTCTTTAAAGTCATCACAAGGTCGAACAGATTTATTTTGAGTTGCAGCAGAAAACAAATATTGAGCGTCCGCCAAACAATATTTTGTGTCACATAACTCTCGCTCTGTTGCTTCCTCTTGTGATAAAGAATCCCCAAGAAACTGTAGCTCGAAAGAGTTTTGAGCTTTGACCGAGCAAAATACAAAAATCAGAAGAAAAATCTTCATTTCGTTGAGAGAACTTCACTGGTTGCCACACAAAACAAGACTAACGAAAAAAAAAATCGAGAAGAACTGTAACCAAACTTGTTTGCTTTATTACCTGATTTTGACTCTAAAAGGTTGAAGAGCACGCAAATAAAAACTTGCAAATTTAACGCACAAACTTGAATCGATATTTCGCATAAAAAAATTAAATAAACATTTTAACATCATTTAATCATTTAAAGATTCTCTGGTCGGCATTATTTCGTAAATTCGTTAGATACATTGCATAAATCTATAAATCAAATTGATGATTGCAATTGTAAGCTTCTTTGAATCCGGGATTTGAGGAGATAAATTCATGAAATTCAATCAATTTATTTTTCGTTTCAGTTTCAGTTGTTTTACTGAATATTGTTCTGGCAACTGCTACCCAATAAAGTTGTCGATTTGTCAGACGATTTGCTCCTAAATTTAGTTCTTCTCCACCTGATTCTAACCAACTCTCATAAAACTCGTAACCATATTGATACTTGTCGTTAAATTTAGGTTCCTGCAAAATAATTTTAAATATAATAAATATTCCTGAAAACTCATTAAGTATAGAACTCACATTGTTTCGAACGTATTCTTTTAAAATTTCATATACGGTTCCGAATATTACTATCGACACTGTCGCTGTATTGTAATATCTTGGTCGCAGGTCATGATAAAACGGATAATCTAGATATAAGCTTTTAATGACTGAAAAGAGTGGAATTTAGAAAATGATAAATTTATCATAAATCTCAGAAATATTTACAAATTATGTTGCCCTCCGATCTGTACGTAAACTCATAAGATCTTGTTTTCAGTTCTAAAAGTTCTCTTATTTTTGGCTCGGTTTCAAGTTTTTCGTGTAAGACTTTCATTTGATGAAAAGTTTCGATAAAGCTTTTGTCAAAATCTAAATCGCCATAAAGTTCCTCAAGCATCTCAGTTCCAACGAAATCTTCAGAATAACCAAAGATAAACTTGATTGATTGCAATCTTTTGCTAACTTTCTTCAAAACTTCTTCTGGCCATTGATTTATCGATTTAAACTTTTTCAAAGCGAACTCGATCGTTTCGTGAGCAAATTTTCTCAAAGAATCTTCAGAATTTTTATCGAAAAATCGCTGCAAGAAAAGAGCGTCTAAAGCCGGTGCCATGTGAAACGCGATCTCTCCTTGACAATTCTTCAATTCTCATGTTTGCCTTGTAACATTTTATATTTGTTTACAGAGTACACTAGGAATCCATCAATTGATTCAAACAACATATCGTAAACCAGGTAATCTGCGATGGCACTGAAACAAAATAAATAGTTTCTGAGCAGTTATTTGTAAAGCAAATCAAATCTCACTCTTTATCGTTCTCTGCTAGAAATTCTGCAATTTTTGAAATAAATCGTGTACTTGGGACATAGATTCTTGAACTCGAATTAATTTTCGTAAATAATTGGTTGTTGATGATTGTGAGCCAATCGAGATTCAATGGAGAAGTTAAATTGTTAAGTTCGTCAATCGTCATCAACTCTGAAGAGTCTTCATCCTCATCACTTGAAGATAGATTTTTCTAAACAAAAATTTATTAATTATTTTGAATAAAATAAACATTAAAATCGAACTCACCAGCTGTTGGTAAAACTCGATTTGTTTGTTCGCGATTTCTTTAAATTCTTTCGTAAACTCTTCTGAGAATGAAGAATTTCGATAGATTTCATTCATTTCGTAAAGCATTGTCTCGTAGCTTTCAAGTTGCAGTTCAAAATATTCTTTGTCAGAATAATCCAAAATAAAATTTTTCAAATCCATATCCATTTGATTGGAATTGTCATTGAAAACTTCAATACGACCAATTTCTATAAAGAACAAACGTTTCAATGAATTCGTCCTTTCTTGCTCAATATATTTCTTCAAATCGAAATCCTTGTCATTCTTTTCTGGATAGAACTTTAAGCCAAATGATCGCATGTATTCACGAGCTTCGCTGACTCCATTCTTTTGAATGTGTTTGGAGTTCACACATTTAGCAAATAATGTTTTGATTCCTTTCGATATTCGCGAGTCGTTCACATTCACTGGCTCTGATAAAACTTTTCTCAATTTTTTATAATAATTGAATTGAATATCCCACGTAAATCCTGCATAAGGGTTTCGATCGTTCACACTTTCATATTTATCGAACGTTCCCAGTGCAAACTCTTTAAAGTCATCACAAGGTCGAACAGATTTATTTTGAGTTGTTGCAGAAAACAAATATTTGGTGTCCGACAAACAATATTTTGTGTCACATAACTCTCGATCTGTTGCTTCTTCTTGTGATAAAGAATCTCCAAGAAACTGTAGATCGAAAGAGTTTTGAGATTTGACTGAGCAAACGACAAAAATCAGAAGAATTATCTTCATTTCGAAGAGAGAACTTCACTGGTCGCCAGACAAAACAAGACTAACGAATGTTCTTTTTCGAAAGAAAAAAAACGAAACAAAACTTGTTTAGCTTTGTTTATCTAATAGTTTTGACTCTAAAAGGTTAAAGAACATGCAAATAAAAACTTGCAAATTTAACGTAAATAAATAATCGTAAAATTTTATTCAAAAAAATAAAATTTATAAAAATTCTTTTCAGAAAGAAACTTTTGACATTTCATATAAAACTTCGAGATGCTTTTTTGAAATAAGTATTGAACTTTAATCTTTTCAATTTTATATAAAAATAAATAAAATTAATTGTTTTTATTTCAAAAGTAAATAAATAATTTTCTTTAATTTTTTCAATAAAATTTTTGATTTTCGCTGATTTTGTTTTCGTTTGTTCGATAAACATTCTTGAAATATTTCAATTTATTTTTTTCGTTTTCTCTATTATCTTGACACGTTCCTCTTTGTTCGTCAACATTTTCTCTTCTTTCTTCTTGTAGATTGTCATCCGATAATCGGTTAGTCGTCGTCTCCTTGTCCTTTCTTTCTTCTTCTCTTCAAAGAAATTCTGCAACCTTGAAACTTCTCATTTGTGTGTTTCGATTTTCATAATTTTCAAATTTTTGTTTTCATCTAAGTCGATTCACTTATCTTGATGAATGTTAACTCACGATAGTTCGAGTTCAGCTTTGAATCTACGACTTTCTCCACGGAATCAAGTCAGAAAAGATCAAGAACTTTCTGAATGTTTTTCGATTTCAATTGCTTTTCGGCAATCGGTAGATTTCCAAATTGACAGTAAAATAAATCAAAAATAAAAAAGTCCATTCTTCAGTTTTCGTCGTCACAATTCCTTTGTTTTTATCGTGCAACTCTTCAACATTCGAGAATTTTATTCTTCGATATTCAGTAAATCAAACATCAATAAATCGACTATTTCAATTTTCATTTAAAATTTGCTGGATTCCAATTTAAGACCAGCTTCAATCCATTTTTTGAACAGTCGTTATCCATAATAACAAATTCATTTCTTTTTTCATATTTCTCTGCTTTCTCCAATCTTTGTTTCGTTAACATTTGAAACGTCAATCAAAATAAATGTCACATAATGTTTCTTCGGTTCCGGTTTTTCACCTTCATTCAGTTTGTGAATTTCCGTTCTTTTGTCACCTTTCCGAAACATCAACTAGCTAATAATTCCAAAATTTCAATCTCGCATCTCAACATGTCCCAATTTCATTTATGAAACTACTTCATCTTCATGGTCTTGGATTTGAATAACGTTTTGAAACACAATCGAATTTAATTAATTTAATTTTTCCTTTGTCATAGAATTGCAGTCCCAAAATAAAATGATAATATCTTAGACTAAAGTAATTCTCTTTTTCAAAATTTTCATATCAACGGAATACTTGTGTTTGGCTAAATGAAAAGACCATCAATCATCTGAAAATTTAAATCGAGTCCTATAAGAAGTTGCATATCTTCGTAAAAACGAATCTTCAAAATATTTGAAAATCTTTCTTATCAAAAAATCAAGTCGATTTATTTTATCTTGATAATTCGACTGTTAAACTTTATTGATTTTGCAATCGTAAGCTTCTTTGAATCCAGGATTTGAGGAGATAAATTTGTGAAATTCTTTCAAGTCAGCTCTAATCTCAGAACTCTCAAATGAAATCTCAATCCCGGCTTGATGTTTTCTGAAATATGTTCTGGCAACTGCAATCCAATAGAGTTGTCGATTGGTTAGTCGATTCGCTCCTAAATTTAGTTCTTCTCCTCCTGATTCCAACCAATTCTCATAAAACTCGTAACCATATTGCAACTGGTCTTCAAATTCAGGAATGTCAAGATTGTGTTTCTGTAAAATAATTTTAAATAATAAAAATTCTTGAAAATTCATGAAATTGAAGTTACATCGTTGAGATATTCATATAAAACTTCGAAGACGCTTTTCAATAATAAAGTCCCCACTGTCGCTGTGTTGTAGAATCTTGGTCGCTGGTGATGATAAAACGGATAATCAAGATAAGAGCTGTCAATAACTAAAAAGAGTTAAATTCAGCAAATCATTAATTTATCATAAATCTCAGAAATATTTACAAATTATGTTGTCCTTCAATATGTAGGTAAACTGATAATAATCTTGTGCTCCAAGTTCTAAAAGTTCTCTTGTTTTTGACTCTCTTCTAAGTTTTTGATGTAAATCAAACATTTCGTGTAGAACTTTGATAAAGTTTTTGTCAAAATCCAAACCGCCATAAAGTTCCTCAAGCATCTCAGCTGACACAAATTCTTCAGAGTAGCCAAGTACAAACTTGATTGATTGCAATTTTTCGGTGACATCCTTCAAAACTTCTTCTCCCCATTGATTTATCGATTTGAACTTTTTCAAAGCGAACTCGATCGTTTCGTGAGAAAATTTTCTCAAAGAATCTTCAGATTTTTTATCGAAGTATCGTTGCAAGAAAAGAGCGTCAACAGCCGGGGACATGCGAGTTAATATCTCATCCGTACATTGCTGCCATCGTTCGTCAGCTCTGCTGGCCCCATATTTCGCTAATATATATTTGTCGTCAACGTACACCAGGAATCCGAAAGTTAATTTATACAACAAATCGTAAACCAAATAATCTGCGATGACTCTGAAATAAAACAACTAATTGATGAGCTATAAGTTTCAAAATGAATCGAAATCTCACTCTTTATCTTTCTCTGCTAGAAATTCTGTAATTTTTGAAATACTTTGTGGGCTCTCGACTAAGATTTGTGCACTCGAATTAATTTTCGTCATTAATTGGTTGTTGATGATTGTTAGCCAATCGAGATTCAATGGTGAAGTTAAATTGTTAAGTTCTTCAATCGTCATCCACTCTGAAGAGTCTTCACCCTCAACACTTGAATTCAGAATTTTCTAAACAAAAACTTATCAATAAGTAATTTAAATAAAACATTAAAATCGTATTTACCAATCGATGATAAAACTCGATTTGCTTGTAAGCGATTTCCTTAAAATCTTTTTTAAACTCCTCTAAATATGAAGAATTTCGATAAACTTGATTCATATCGTAAAGCATTGTCTCATAGCTTTTAAGTTGCAAGTCATAATAATCTTTGTCAATATAAATCAAATATAAATTCGTTAGATTGGAATTATCAAAGTAACCAACATCTGCAAAGAACAATCGTCTCAATGAAATCGTCCTTTCTTGCTCAACATATTTCTTCAAATTGAAATCCTTGTCATTCTTTTCTGGGTAGAACTTTAAGCCAAATGATCGCAAGTATTCGCGAGCTTCGCTGACTCCATTCTTTCTGATGTTTTTGGAGTTCACACATTTAGCAAAAAATGTTTTCAGTCCTTTCGATATTCGCGAGTCGTTCAAATTCACAGGCTCAGCCAAAACTCTTCTCACTTTTTTATTGTAGTTAAATTGAAAATCTAACAGAAATCCTGCATAAGGGTTTCGATCGTTCACACTTTGATATTTCACGAAATTTCCCACTGAAAACTCTTTAAAGTCATCGCAAGGTTGAACAGATTTATTTTGAGTTGCAGCAGAAAACAAATATTTGGCGTCCAACAAACAATATTTTGTGCCACATAACTCTCGATCTGTTGCTTCTTCTTGTGTCAAAGAATCCCCAAGAAACTGTAGCTCGAAAGAGTTCTGACCTTTGACCGAGCAAACGACAAATATCAGAAGAAATATCTTCATTTCGTGGAAAGAACTTCACTGGTCGCCACACAAAACAAGACTAACAAATGTTCTCTTACGAAAAGAACCAAACTTGTTTAGCAACTGGAATCGACATTTTGCACAAAAAATTAATTATAAATTCATTTTTTTGATTAAACAATCTCTGGTCACCAATATTTCATAAATTCGCTAAATACATTAAACAAATCTATCAATCAATTCACTAACAAATACTTATATGTCGAAGAAAAAACGTTTACCTAAAACAAATTTCTAAGACTCTGCAAATCGCCATTCCGAGATAATCGCAGGTAATGACAAATAAAATATAACAAGCGACAACAAAATTTAATGAATAATAACTTAAGTTGAATGACTTTATGAAAGTATTTTTTAAAGAGTCTTTATAAGAAAGTTCCTATCCGATAACACATTTGTTCTTCCGATCATTTGCCTTTTCGGTGTTGGAAGTTGAGGCCAATATATTTCTGCGCATTTATTGGAATATTTTTTTTGTTTAGAGAAAGACCTAAGCTCTTAGAAGGAACTTTCAGCAAAACGAATGTTGTTACGATTAAAATTTACATGAGATCAATATCATTCAGTTTTCCGAAAAATTCGAAAAAAATTAACAAATCAAGTCCTTTTGTTAATGTTTTTATGAAAGATCAATCTTCGTCGTGTTTTACACCAAAATACGTTTCAATAAACGTAAACAGTTCAATTTTTATCATGACAATTAAACTATTTAACTTTATTGATGATTGCAATCGTAAGCTTCTTTGAATCCGGAATTTGAGGAGAAAGATTCATGAAAATCAATCAAATTATTTTTCGTTCCAGTTTCAGTTGTTTTACTGAATATTGTTCTGGCAACTGCTACCCAATAAAGTTGTCGATTGGTTAGTCGGTTCGCTCCTAAATTTAGTTCTTCTCCTCCTGATTCTAACCAACTCTCATAAAACTCGTAACCATATTGATACTTGTCGTTAAATTTAGGTTCCTGTAAAATAATTTTAAATATAATAAATATTCCTGAAAACTCATTAAGTATAGAACTCACATTGTTTCGAACGTATTCTTTTAAAATTTCATAGACGGTTGCGAATATTACAATCGACACTGTCGCTGTATTGTAATATCTTGGTCGCAGGTCATGATAAAACGGATAATCTAGATATAAGCTTTTAATGACTGAAAAGAGTGGAATTTAGCAAATCATAAATTTATCATAAATCTCAGAAATATTTACAAATTATGTTGCCCTCCGATCTGTACGTAAACTCATAAGATCTTGTTTTCAGTTCCAAAAGTTCTCTTATTTTTGGCTCGCTTTCAAGTTTTTCGTGTAAGACTTTCATTTGATGAAAAGTTTCGATAAAGCTCTGGTCAAAATCCAAATCGCCATAAAGTTCCTCAAGCATCTCAGTTCCAACGAAATCTTCAGAGTAGCCAAATATAAACTTTATCGATTGCAATTTTTCGGTAACATCCTTCAGAACTTCTTCTCCCCATTGATTTATCGATTTAAACTTTTTCAAAGCGAACTCGATCGTTTCGTGAGCAAATTTTCTCAAAGAATCTTCAGAATTTTTATCGAAAAATCGCTGCAAGAAAAGAGCGTCTAAAGCCGGTGCCATGTGAAACGCGATCTCTCCTTGACAATTCTTCCACCGTTCGCTAGCTCTGCTCGCCTTTCGGTACGCCATTTTATATTTGTTTACAGAATACACTAGGAATCCATCAATTGATTCAAACAACATATCGTAAACCAAATAATCAGCGATGGCACTGAAACAAAATAAATAGTTGCTGAACAGTTTTTTGTAAAGCAAATCAAATCTCACTCTTTATCGTTCTCTGCTAGAAATTCTGCAATTTTTGAAATAAATCGTGTACTTGGGACATAGATTCTTGAACTCGAATTAATTTTCGTAAATAATTGGTTGTTGATAATTTTGAGCCAATCGAGATTCAATGGAGAAGTTAAATTGTTAAGTTCTTCAATCGTCATCAACTTTGAAGAGTCTTCATCCTCATCACTTGGAGATATATTTAAAATCAAACTCACTAGCTGTTGGTAAAACTCAATTTGTTTGTTCGCGATTTCTTTAAATTCTTTCTTATACTCTTCTGAGAATGAAGAATTTCGATAAACTTCATTCATATCGTAAAGCATTGTCTCATAGCTTTTAAGTTGCAAGTCATAATAATCTTTGTCAATATAAATCAAATATAAATTCGTTAGATTGGAATTATCAAAGTAATCAACTTCTTTCAGGAACAAAAGTTTTAATGAAATCGTTCTTTCTTGCTCAATATAATTCTTCAAATTGAAATCCTTGTCATTAGTTTCTGGGTAGAACTTTAAGCCAAATGATCGCAGGTATTCGCGAGCTTCGCTGACTCCATTCTTTCTGATGTTTTTGGAGTTCACACATTTAGCGAAAAACGTTTTTATTCCTTTCGATATTCGCGAGTCATTCACATTCTCAGGCTCTAATAAAACTCTTCTCACTTTTTAATCACAGTTAAATTACAAATCTAACTTAAATCCAGCATAAGGGTTTCGATCGTTTACACTGTCATATTTATCGAAAGTTCCCACTGCAAACTCTTTAAAGTCATCACAAGGTCGAACAGATTTATTTTGCGTTGCTGCAGAAAACAAATATTTGGCGTCCAACAAACAATATTTTGTGTCACATAACTCTCGGTCTGTTGCTTCCTCTAGTGACAAAGAATCTCCAAGAAATTGTAGCTCGAAAGATTTTTGAGCTTCGATCGAGGAAACTAGAAAAATCAGAAGAAATATCTTCATTTCGTTGAGAGAACTTCACTGGTCGCGACACAAGACAAGACTAACGAATACTGTTTCGAAAGAATACCAAAACCAAACTTGTTTATTTTATTATCTAATAATTTTGACTTTAAATGATTAAAGAACACGGAAACAAAAACTTGTTAATTTAACGTGCAAACGGGACTCGTGATTTCAAGGGAATCTTACAATTTATATATAATTTATATATAATTTATATATAAGTTGTATATAAATTATATATAATTATATATAAATTATATACAATTTATATATAAAATTTGTATAAAAATACAATTTATATACAATTTATATACAATTTACATACAACTTATATACAATATATCATGATAGTTCCATGATATATTCATTTGTATCATCATAGTTTTATATATAATTTATATATAATTTATATACAATTTACATATAAAATTAATATAATTCATATATAAATTGTAAAATATATCATGCGGTTTTTCACGGAATATTCATCATATTTTATCCAATTTATATATAAATTATATATAAATTACATATAATTTTTATATAATTTTTGGCTGAAATATTTTGCGATTCGCATGTCATTCTTTTTATATTTTATATATAAATTATATATAAATTATATATAAAATAGAAGAAAAACAAGAATTTCTATGTTGTTCTACAGTAGCGCCCAAAAGTGAAAAAAATAACCGTTAACTCACTTTTGGGCGCTACTGTATTTTATTTCAATATTAAGTAATTTAAATGAAGACAACGAAGGAAAGAATTGGAAAGAAAGAACATGGATTAAGAAGTTAACACGAGAAACTTAAACAGTTGTTTCTTTTTCTTTGATGCGACGAGATTGCTTTGGCCTCTTCGGCTCAATGTCAATAGAAGAAAAATGTCAGTTTATGATCTTGAAACATCCAAAGCACCAAATCGACAGTATCCTTTTCATCCAAAGTTGCTAAGAGTTTTTTAGTAGTTTTGTCCTTCTTGTCCTGTTAAAATGGCTCAATTTTGATAATACAGTTTCTCATGTTAACTTCCTAATCCATGTTCTTTCTTTTCTTCGTTGTTTTCATTTAAAAAATTTATTTTGAAATAAATTAGAACAACATAGAAATTCTCGTTTTTTTTCTATTTTATATATAATTTATATATAAAATATAAAAAGAATGACATGCGAATCGCAAAATATTTCAGCCAAAAATTATATAAAAATTATATGTAATTTATATATAATTTATATATAAATTGGATAAAATATGATGAATATTCCGTGAAAAACCGCATGATATATTTTACAATTTATATATGAATTATATTAATTTTATATATTAATTGTATATAAATTGTATATAAATTATATATAAATTATATATAAAACTATGATGATACAAATGAATATATCATGGAACTATCATGATATATTGTATATAAGTTGTATATAAATTGTATATAAATTGTATATAAATTGTATTTTTATACAAATTTTATATATAAATTGTATATAATTTATATATAATTATATATAATTTATATACAACTTATATATAAATTGTATATAAATTATATATAAATTGTAAGATTCCCTTGAAATCACGTCATCCCGTGCAAACTGGATTCGACATTTCGCATAAAAAATTAATTATAAATTCAATTATTTAATAAAAGATTCCCTGGTCGCCAAAATTTTTAATTTCGCTTGATACTTTCAATAATTCTATGAATCAACTTGATGATTACATTCGTAAGCTTCTTTGAATCCGGGATTTGAGGAGATAAATTTGTGAAAAATTTTTAAGTTATTTAGCGTCTTCGGAGTCTCAAATGGAATTTCAACGGCCTGATGTTTTCTGAATAATGTTCTGGCAACTGCAACCCAATAAAGTTGTCGATTTGTTAGTCGATTTGCTCCTAAATTTAGTTCTTCTCCTCCTGATTCTAACCAACTCTCATAAAACTCGTAACCATATTGATACTGGTCTTCAAAAACAGGAATGTTCAGATTGTATTTCTGCAAAATAATTCAAAAGAGACATTTAAATTCTGAAAAATTCCTGAAAATTAATTTTCATTTGCACTCACATCGTTGAGATATTCATATAAAACTTTGAAGACGTATTCCAACATTAAAGTGGACATTGTGGCTATGTTGTAATATCTTGGTCGCTGGTAATGATAAAACGGATAATTAAGAAAAGCGCTGTCAGTGACTGGAATGAGTTAAATTCAGCAAATCGTTATTTCATTATAAATCTCAGAAATATTTACAAATTAGGTTGTCCTTCAATATGTAATGAAACTTGTAATAATATTTTGCTCCCAGTTTCAACAAATCTCTTGTTTTCGGCTCTCTTACAAGTTTTTTGTGCAAGGTTTGCATTTGATGTAAAACTTTTATAAAGTTTTGGTCAAAATCCAAATCGCCATAAAGTTCCTCAAGCATCTCAGCTGACACGAAATCTTCAGAGTAACCAAGAAAAAAGTGGACCGATTGAAGTTTTTCGGTAACATCCTTCAAAACTTCTTCTCCCCATTGATTTGTCGATTTAAACTTTTTTAAAGCGAACTCAATATTTTCGTAAGAAAATTTCTTCAAAGAATCTTTAGATTTTTTATCGAAGTATCGTTGCAAGAAAAGAGCGTCTAAAGCCGGGGAGATGTTATTTATGATCACTTCTCGACATTCCAGCCATCGTTCCTCAGGTCTGATGGCCCCTAAGATCGCCAATCTATATTTGTCGTCAACGTACACTAGGAATCCATCAATTAGTTGATATAAAAAATCGTAAACCACATAATCTGCGATGACACTGAAATAAAATAATCAGATGATGAGCTGCAAAATAAATCAAAAACTCACTCTTTATCGTTCCCAGCTAAAAATTTTGCAATTTTCGAAATACTTTGTGGGCTCGAGACTAAGATTTGTGCACTCGAGTTAATTTTCGTGATTAATTGGTTGTTGATGATTGTGAGCCAATCGAGATTCAATGGTGAAGTTAAATCGTTCAGTTCGTCAATCGTCATCCACTTTGAAGAGTTTTTATCTTCAACACTTGAATTTAGAGTTTTCTAAACAAATATTTATCATTCTATGATTTATGGAATAAACAAGTGGCTGTAGCAGTTCGTACCGAACTTACTTTAGGGTTTTTCATCCGTCGGACTGGTTACAGGAGGTGGGCTTTACTGGGTTTACTGGTCCGAGTTGGACCCGAATCTGGTCAGCTCTGAGATTTTTTAGTTCAACTCAAATAGCTGATCACTTCATGTGAACGAGTCACAGCGGAAATGTGCATTCGTTTTCGAGAAAACTTATTTCAAAACTAAAAATCGACTTTTTGTATGGAGATTCCAGATTTTGGGCCCGTGGGCCCGATCCTGATGAGCTAGCCAAAAATCCTCAAAAGTTGTTTTTCGTATTAAAATTCTCTATCGACTAGAGGAGAAATAAATCGCTAGCTCATCGCGTTCGCGAGTTATCTCAATCACGGACATCGGACGTCGGACCACGGAAAAAGTGATCACAATAGGGTGTTCCATCCTTCGGATGAAAAACCCTAAAAATTAAAATAGAACTCACCAGCTGTTGGTAAAATTCGATTTGCTTGTTTGCGATTTCTTTGAATTCTTTTTTAAGTTCCTCTTTGAATGATAAATTTTGATAAATTTGATTCATTTCGTAAAGCATTGTCCCATAGCTTTCAAGTTGCAGATCAAAATATTCCTCGCTGGAACCTCTCAAATGTAATTCCGTTTGATTGGAGATGTCATAGTAACCAATATCTCTAAAGAACAAAAGGCTCAATGCATTCGTTCCTTCTTGCTCAATATAATTCTTCAAATTGAAATCCTTGTCATTAGTTTCTGGGTAGAACTTTAAACCAAATGATTGCGCGTGTTCGCGAGCTTCTCTGACTCCATTCTTTCTGATGTTTTTGGAGTTCACACATTTAGAAAAAAATGTTTTTAGTTCTTTTGATATTCGCGAGTCGTTCACATTCACAGGCTCTAATAAAACTTTTCTCACTTTATTATTGAAGCTTACTTGAAGATCCCACAAAAATCCTGCAATTGGGTTTCGATCGTTTATACTTTCATATTTATCAAAAGTTCCAACTGCAAATTCTTTAAAGTCATCGCAAGGTCGAACAGATTTATTTTGCGTTGCTGCAGAAAACAAATATTGAGCGTCCGACAAACAATATTTGGTTTTACATAACTCTCGCTCAGTTGCTTCTTCTTGTGACAAAGAATCTCCAAGAAACTGTAGCTCGAAAGAATTTTGAGCTTCGATGGAGGAAACGATAAAAATCAGAAGAAATATTTTCATTTTGTTGAAAGAACTTTACTGGTCGCGACACAAGACAAGACTAACGAAAATTCTTTTTCAAAAACAACCGAAATCAAACTTGTTTGCTTTATTACCCAATGATTTTGACACTAAAAGGTTAAAGAACACGCAAATAAAAACTTGTTAATTTAACGCACAAACTGGAATCGACATTCCGCATAAAAAATTAATTATAAATTCACTGTCGGCCGTACATTTCTAAATTTGCTAAATACTACAAGAAATCCATGAACGTTACCGAATTTCAAAAACAAACCCATGATTGCAATCGTAAGCTTCTTTGAATCCGGGATTTGAGGAGATAAATTTATGAAAATCATTCAAGATAGCTAACTCCTTAGGACTCAAATGGAATTTCAACGGCCTGGTATTTTGCGAAATCAGTTCTGGCAACTGCGACCCAATAAAGTTGTCGATTTGTCAATCGGTTTGCTCCTAAATTTAGTTCTTCTCCTCCTGATTCTAACCAACTCTCATAAAACTCGTAACCACATTGCCAACAGTCTTTAAATTCAGCTATGTCTAGATTGTATTTCTGCAAAACAATTTAAAACAAAAATTAAAAATAAATATTCTTGAAAATTCTTTTTCAATTGAACTTACATCGTTGAGATATTTATCTAAGACTCTGTAGACGGTTTCCAGCATTAAATTCGCCACTATCACTGTGTTGTAGAATCTTGGTCGCTGGTCATGATAAAACGGATAATTAAGAAAATCGCTGTCAATAACTAAAAAGAGTTAAACTCAGCAAATGATAATTTATCACAAATCTCAGAAATATTTACAAATTATGTTGTCCTTCTAAAGGTAGGTAAACTTATAAAATTCTTGCGTTCCCAGTTTCAACAGATCTCTTGTTTTCGGCTCTCTTTTAAGTTTTTCGTGTAAGACTTTCATTTGGTGTATAGTTTTGATAAAGCTTTGGTCAAAATCCAAATCGCCATAAAGTTCCTCAAGCATCTCAGCTGACACAAATTCTTTAGAGTAACCAAGTACAACCTTGACCGATTGCAACTTCTCGCTAACATCCTTCAGAACTTCTTCTCCCCATTGATTTGTCGATTTAAACTTTTTTAAAGCGAACTCGATCGTTTCGTGAGAAAATTTTCTTAAAGAATCTTCAAATTTTTGATCGAAGTAGCGTTGCAAGAAAAGAGTGTCTAAAGCCGGGGTCATGCGATTAAGGAAAAACCATGAACATTGCTGCCATCGTTCAAAAGATCTAACTGCCGCTAAGATTGCCAATGTATATTTTTCCTCAATGTAAATCTGCGATGTCACTGGAATAAAACATTTAGTTGATGAACTGTAAAATGAATATAAATCTCACTCTTTATCGTTATCTGCTAGAAATTCTGCAATATTTGAAATAGTTTGTGGGCTCAAAACTAAGATCCGTGCGCTCGAATTAATTTTCGTGATTAATTGGTTGTTGATAATTGTGAGCCAATCGAGATTCAATGGAGAAGTTAAATCGTTAAGTTCGTCAATCGTCATCCACTTTGAAGGGTTTTCTTCTTCAACACTTAAATTCTTCGAATTGAAATCCTCTTCATTATTTTCTCGGTAGAACTTTAAACCAAATGATCGCAAGTATTCACGAGCCTCGCTCACTCCATTCTTTCTGATGTTTTTAGAGTTCAAACATTTAGCAAAAAATGTTTTCATTCTTTTCGATATTCGCGAGTCATTCACATTCACAGGCGCTGATAAAACTTTTCTCACTTTTTTATCACAGTTAAATTACAAATCTAACTTTAATCCAGCATAAGGGTTTCGATCGTTCACACTTTCATATTTATCGAAAGTTCCCACTGCAAACTCTTTAAAGTCATCACAAGGTCGAACAGATTTATTTTGCGTTGCTGCAGAAAACAAATATTTGGCGTCAAACAAACAATATTTTGTGTCACATAACTCTCGCTCTGTTGCTTTTTTTAGTGATAAAGAATTTCCAAGAAACTGTAGCTCGAAAGAATTTTGAGCTTCGATCGAGGAAACTACAAAAATCAGAAGAAATATCTTCATTTCGTTGAAAGAACTTCACTGGCCGCAACACAAAACAAGACTAACGACAATTCTTTTTCTACAAGAACCGAAACCAAACTTGTTAATTTTATTATCTAAAAATTTTGATTCTAAAAGGTTAAAGAACACGCAAATAAAAACTTGCAAATTTAACGTACAAACTGGAATCGTCATTTCGCATAAAAATTAAATAAAAATTCAGTTATTAAAAAATTCTCTGGTCGCCAATAATTCTTAAATTCGCTAAAAAACCATCAACTAATTTACTAACAGAATTTTCTTTGTCGTAGAAAGAACTTTTGAACATTTATGAAATAAATATCGTTGACTGATAGTCTTTGAAAGCGTAGATGGATGTGAACTCGTATGATGACTATTGTCTAATTTTATATAAAATTATTATTATATATTATAATATTATATATATGATAATATTTTTGTCTTAGACTAAATGTAACGTTCTCTTATCTCTGAAAAATTTTGCGTATCAACGGAATATTTTTGATGAAGCGTTTGGCTAAATGAGAAGAGACCATCAATCATCTGAAAATTTAAATCGAGTCCTATAAGAAGAAACTTGACATATCTTCTGACGAAAACGAATTTCTTATGCAAAAGCTCGAAATATTGAAGAATACTTTGTGTTCTTATCACAATCAAGTCGAGTTGATTTTGCAATCGTAAGCTTCTTTGAATCCAGGATTTGAGGAAATATATTTATGAAATTGTTTCAAGTTAACTATCGTCTTAGGAGTCTCAAATGGAATTTCAACAACCTGATGTTTTCTGTATAATGTTCTAGCAAGTGCGACCCAATAAAGTTGTCGATTTGTTAGTCGATTTGCTCCTAAATTTAGTTCTTCTCCTCCTGATTCTAACCAACTCTCATAAAACTCGTAACCATATTGATACTGGTCGTCAAATTCAAGAATGTCAATGTTAAGATTGTATTTCTGCAAAATAATTTAAAAGAGACATTTGAAATCTAAAAATATTCTAAAAATTCTTTTTCAATTAAACTTACGTTGTTGAGATATTCATATAAAAGTCTGAAGACGCTTTCGAACATTAAAGTCGACACTGTCGCTGTGTTGTAGAATCTTGGTCGTTGGTAATGATAAAACGGATAATTTAAAAAAGCGCTGTCGTAGACTGGAAAGAATTAAATTTAACAAATCGTTAAATTATCAGAAATCTCAGAAATATTTACAAATTAGGTTGTCCTTCAATATGTAGTAAAACTGATAATAATATTTTGTTCCAAGTTCTAAAAGTTCTCTTGTTTTCGGCTCTCTTACAAGTTTTTCGTGCAAGGTTTGCATTTGATGTAAAACTTTTACAAAGTTTTGGTCAAAATCCAAATCGCCATAAAGTTCCTCAAGCATCTTAGTTCCAACGAATTCTTCAGAGTAACCAAATATGAACTTGACTGATTGCAATTTTTTGGTAACATCCATGAGAACCTCTTCTCCCCATTGATTTGTCGATTTAAACTTTTTCGAAGCGAACTCTATAATTTCGTGAGAAAATTTCTTCAAAGAAACTTCGGATTTTTCATCGAAGTATCGTTGCAAGAAAAGGACGTCAAAAGCCGGGGAAATGCAACTTATGATCACTTCTTGACATTCCAACCATCGTTCCTCAGGTCTGATGGCCCCTAAGGTCGCCTTTCTATATTTGTCGTCAACGTAAACTACGAATCCATCAATTAATTCATACAACATATCGTAAACCAAATAATCTGCGATGACACTGAAATAAAATATTTAGTTGATGAACTGTGAAATGAAACAAATTCTCACTCTTTATCGTTCTCTGCTAGAAATTCTGCAATTTTTGAAATACTTTGTGGGTTCGAGACTAAGATTCGTGCACTCGAATTAATTTTCGTGATTAATTGGTTGTTGATGATTGTAAGCCAATCGAGATTCAATGGAGAAGTTAAATTGTTAAGTTCTTCAATCGTCATCCACAAAAAAATGTACGTAATTTACGTAACGTAGCGAATTTGTTCGGTAAAGAGAAAATTTAACGGCTGAATTCAAATGTGGCCTGCGTTCTTGACTTTAACCTTAAAGTCAAACTCACCAGCTGATGATAAAACTCGATTTGTTTGTTTGTGATTTCTTTAAATTCTTTTTTAAACTCTTCTGAGAATGAAGAATTTCGATAAATTTGATTCATTTCGTAAAGCATTGTCTCGTAGCTTTCAAGTTGCAGCTCAAAATATTCCACGTCAGTATATTTAAAATGTAATTCCGTTTGATTAGAATTATCAAAGTAACCAATATCTTTAAAGAACAAAAGTCTCAATGTATTCGTCCTTTGGTGCTCAATATAATTCTTCAAATTGAAATCCTTGTCATTCTTTTCTGGGTAGAACTTTAAGCCAAATGATCGCAAGTATTCACGAGCTTCGCTGACTCCATTCTTTCTGATGTTTTTGGAGTTCACACATTTAGCAAAAAATGTTTTAATTCCTTTCGATATTCGCGAGTCGTTCACATTCACAGGCTCTGATAAAACTCTTTTCACTTTATTAAAGTAGTTGTTTTGAAGATCCCACAAAAATCCTGCATAAGGGTTTCGATCGTTCACACTTTGATATTTATCGAAAGTTCCCACTGCAAACTCTTTAAAGTCATCACAAGGTCGAACAGATTTATTTTGAGTTGCTGCAGAAAACAAATATTTGGCGTCCGACAAACAATATTTTGTGTCACATAACTCTCGCTCTGTTGCTTCTTCTTGTGACAAAGAATCTCCAAGAAACTGTAGCTCGAAAGAGTTTTGAGCTTTGACCGAGCAAACTACAAAAGTCAGAAGAAATATCTTCATTTCGTTGAAAGAACTTCACTGGTCGCGACACAAAACAAGACTAACGAAAATTATTTATTGAAAAGAAACCGAAACCCAACTTGTTAATTTAACGTGCAAACTGGAATCGACATTACGCATAAAAAATTCTAATTTATTCATTTATTCAAATAAACATTCTCTGACGATTAGATTAGTTCCTAAATTTACTTATACTATTCAAGAAATCCGTGAAACATGTTTTCGATTCTTGATTTCATTCAATACATACATTCAGGAACCATTTGATGTGTCGATAGTAAAGCGATTTTGACAATCTTTTAATGTGCCTGTGGTAGCGCAGTGGTAAGGACTGATATTCCAGAGGACGCGGGTTCATTGAAAACATTTAAAACTAGAATTGTTTAAAGTTTTATTCACGCAAGGCTTCAAGCCACTAATAGTGTCAAAACTATTTCACAAAATAAAGTTATTTATATTTTTTTATTTGTCACATCGGTAGTGTGTTGTATTTATTTTCATTCAAGTTAAATGATTTAACTAATGATTGTCAAACTTCATTATCAATTGATTTTGCAATCGAAAGCTTCCATAAATCCGGGATTTGAGAAGATATATTTATGAATTTTATCCAAATAACCTAACTGACTAGGAGGCTCAAATCCCGGTAAAGGTTTCTCACTTCCGTAGTGCTGCTTTCTGAATATTGTTCTGGCAACTGCAATCCAATAGAGTTGTCGATTGGTTAGTCGATTTGCTCCTAAATTTAGTTCTTCTCCTCCTGATTCCAGCCAACTCTCATAAAACTCGTAACCATATTGCAACTGGTCTTCAAAAACAGGAATGCTCAGATTGTGTTTCTGCAAAATAATTTAATATATTAGTAGCAAAATAATTTAATTCTATATATATATTATAATCGTATATAAAAATTACATTGTTGAGATATTTGTATAAATCGTTGATGTTTTCAAATAATAAAGTCGCTACATTTGCTGTATTGTAGAATCTTGGTCGCTGGTCGTGATAAAACGGATAATCTAGATAAGAGCTATCGATGACTAAAAAGAGTTACATTCAGCAATTGCTAATTAATAGTAAATCTCAGAAATATTTACAAATTGTGTTCTCGGTCAATAAATAGGTAAACTTATAATAAAACTGTGCTCCCAGTTCTAGAAGTTCTCTTGTTTTCGGCTCTCTTTTAAGTTTTTGGTGTAATACTTTTATTTGGTGCAAAGTTTTGATAAAGTTTTGTTCAAAATCTAAATCGCCATAAAGTTCCTCAAGCATCTCAGCTGACACAAATTCTTCAGAGTAGCCAAGTACAAACTTGACCGATTGCAATTTTTCGGTAACATCCTTCAAAACTTCTTCTCCCCATCGATTTGCCGATTTAAACTTTTTCAAAGCGAACTCGATCGTTTCGTGAGAAAATTTTCTTAAAGAATCTTGGGATTTTTTATTGAAATAGCGCTGCAAGTAAAGGACGTCTAAAGCCGGGGACATGCGACCTACGAAAAACCATGAACATTGCTGCCATCGTTCGTCAGGTCTGTTGGTCACTCGTTTCGTCATTTTATATTTGTCGACAACGTACACTAAGAAACCATCAATTAATTCGTACAAAAAATCGTAAACCAAATAATCTGCGATAACACTGAAACAAAAAAATAAATAGATGAACTATCAATTGCAAAATGAATCAAATCTCACTCTTTATCGTTCTCCGCTAGAAATTCTGCAATTTTCGAAATACTTTGTGGGCGATCGACTAAGATTTGTGCACTCGAATTAATTTTCGTGATTAATTGGTTGTTGATGATTGTGAGCCAATCGAGATTCAATGGAGAAGTTAAATTATTCAGTTCGTCAATCGTCATCCACTTTGAAGAGTTTTCTTCTTCATCACTTGAATTTAAATTTTTCTAAACAAAAATTTATTTTTGAATAATTTGAATAAATAAATTATTAAACTTTAACTCACCAGCTGTTGGTAAAACTCGATTTGTCTGTTCGCGATTTCTTTAAATTCTTTTGTAAACTCTTCTGAGAATGAAGAATTTCGATAAATTTGATTCATTTCGTAAAGCATTGTCTCATAGCTTTCAAGTTGCAGATCAAAATTTTTACCGCCAGAATATTTCAAAAGTAGTTCCGTTTGATTGGAATTTTCAGAGTAATCAACTTCTTTAAGGAACAAAAGTTTCAATGAATTCGTCCTTTCTTGCTCAATAAAATTCTTCAAATTGAAATCCTTTTCATTCTTCTCTGGGTAGAATTTTAAACCAAACGATCGAGCGTGTTCACGAGCTTCGCTGACTCCATTCTCTCTGATGCTTTTGGAGTTCACACATTTAGCAAATAATGTTTTCATTCCTTTCGATATTCGCGAGTCGTTCACATTCACAGGCTCTGATAAAACTTTTTTCACTTTTTTGATGTAGTGGAATTGAAAATCCCACAAAAATCCTGCATAAGGTGTTCTATCGTTCACACTGTCATATTTTTCGAAAGTTCCCACTGCAAACTCTTTAAAGTCATCACAAGGTCGAACAGATTCATTTTGAGTTGCTCCAGAAAATAAATAGTGAGCGTCCGACAAACAATATTTTGTTCCACATAACTCTCGGTCTGTTGCTTCTACTATCGAGAATGAATCTCCAAGATATTGTAGATCGAAAGATTTTTGAGCTTCGATTGAGCAAAATACAAAAATCAGAAGAAATATCTTCATTTTGTTGAAAGAACTTCACTGGTCGCGACACAAAACAAGACTAACGAAAATTCCTTTTCCAAAAGAACCGAAACGAAACTTGCTAATTTTATTACCTAATGATTTTGACACTAAAAGGTTAAAGAATATGCAAATAGAAAATTTGCAAATTTAATTTGGTGTCTAAACCTGTGGTGAATTTTTGGTGATTGCAAATGTTCTCATATGATTAGCTTCAACATTTTTTCGATTTCCAGAACTCTTGCGATTGTTTTAATTATTTAACATTTCTTTCAATACAAATTTGAATTGACAAAATGTAAACTTTTCTGAAAGCTCTTTGGAAAGCTCATTTTGATATTTGTAGAGCTTTACTGAACAATTTATATCTGCAATAAAAACTTCATTTAAAACAATGTCGACTTTGTTTAAAGAGAGACAACTTCATCGTATGCGAAAGCTTCTGGATATCGGAGTGATAACTAATCCTGTAAACATTTATTGGTGAAGAGCAAAATAACTTATTGAAAATCCTGAAAATAAAAGATCAGACGCGCTGATTTGATTGCGCAAAACTGTTTTATAAAAACAACCAAAATATTTTAAGATAAAGTTTTATTGAACATTAGAAAAGATTCCGATAGACGTATAAAGAAAATTGTTAAACTTTCTCGCAATCGAAAGCTTTTATGAATCCGGGAAATTTAGAGATAAAATCATGAAATTTATTCAAAATAGCTATATTATCACTTCTTTCAAATGAAATCTCAACGGCCTGATGTTTTCTGAATAATGTTCTGGCAACTGCAACCCAATAAAGTTGTTGATTTGTCAGTCGATTTGCTCCTAAATTTAGTTCTTCTCCTCCTGATTCCAACCAACTCTCATAAAACTCGTAACCATATTGCAACTGGTCATAAAAATCACGAATCTTTAGATCGTATTTCTGTGAAAAAAAAAATTAAAAAAAAAAAAGAAAATCCTAAAAATTCTTTTATAATTAAACTCACATTGTTGAGATATTCATTTAAAACAACGAAGACGTATTCAAACATTAAATTCGACACTGTCGCTATATTGAAATATCTTGGTCGCTGGTAATGGTAAAACGGATAACTAAGAAAAGTGCCGTCGATGACTGGAAAGAGTTAAATTCAACAAATCGTGAATTAATCATAAATCTCAGAAATATTTACAAATTATGTTGTCCTTCAATATGTAGTGAAACTTATAATAATATTGTGCTCCCAGTTTCAACAGATCTCTTGTTTTCGGCTCTCTTTTAAGTTTTTCGTGTAAGACTTGCATCTGGCGAAGAACTTTAATAAAACTTTGATCAAAATCCAAATCGCCATAAAGTTCCTCAAGCATCTCAGGTCCAACGAAATCTTCAGAGTAACCAAATACGAACTTGATCGATTGCAATTTTTCGGTAGCATCCTGTAAAACCTCTTCTCCATATTGATTTGTCGATTTAAACTTTTTTAAAGCGAACTCGACCGTTTCGTGAGCAAATTTTCTCAAAGAATCTTCAAAGTTTTTATCGACGTATCGTTGCAAGAAAAGGACGTCTAAAGCCGGGGCCATGCGACTTATGATCACTTCTTGACAATCCAACCATCTTTCGCTAGGTCTGCTCGCCCCTAAGGTCGCCAATCTATATTTGTCATCAACGTACACTACGAATCCCTCAATTAATTCATACAACATATTGTAAACCAAATAATCTGCGATGGCACTGGAATAAAATAGTAAACTTTTTAGTAATCAAAATGTAAAATGAATCGAATTCTCACTCTTTATCGTTATCTGCTAGAAATTCTGCAATTTTTGAAATACTTTGTGGGCTCGAGACTAAAATTTGTGTGCTCGAATTAATTTTCGTGATTAATTGGTTGTTGATGATTGTTAGCCAATTAAGATTCAATGGAGAGGTTAAATTATTAAGTTCTTCAATCGTCAACCACTCTGATGAACTTTTATCCTCATGACTTGAAGATAGATTTTTCTAAACAATAATTTATCAATTAATTTGAATCAGATAAAATATTTAAAATCGAACTCACCAGACGTTGATAAAACTCGATTTGTTTGTTCGCGATTTCTTTAAATTCTTTTGTAAACTCTTCTGAGAATGAAGAATTTCGGTAAATTTGATTCATTTCGTAAAGCATTGTCTCATAGCTTTCAAGTTGTAGTTCAAAATATTCTACGTCAGAATCTTTCAAATGTAAATCCGTTTGGTTTGTATTTTCAGAGTAATCAACTTCTCTAGAGAACAAAAGTTTCAATGAATTCGTCCTTTCTTGTTCAATATAATTCTTCAAATTGAAATCCTTGTCATTCGTTTCTGGGTAGAACTTTAAACCAAACGATCGAGCGTATTCACGAGCTTCGCTGACTCCATTTTTTCTGATGTTTTTAGAGTTCACACATTTAGCAAAAAATGTTTTGATTCCTTTCGATATTCGCGAGTCGTTCACATTCACAGGCTCTGATAAAACTTTTTTCACTTTTAGATAGTAGTTCAATTGAAAATCAGTTAGAAATCCTGCATAAGGTATTCGATCGTTTATTGTTTGATATTTATCGAAAGTTCCCAGTGCAAATTCTTTAAAGTCATCACAAGGTCGAACAGATTTATTTTGAGTTGCTGCAGAAAACAAATATTTGGCGTCCGACAAACAATATTTTGTTTTACATAACTCTCGGTCTGTTGCTTCCTCTTGTGACAATGAATCTCCAAGAAATTGTAGATCGAAAGAGTTTTGAGCTTTGACCGAGCAAACGACAAAAATCAGAAGAAAAATCTTCATTTCGTTGAAAGAACTTCACTGGTAGTCACACAAAACAAGACTGGCGAAAATATTCTTTTTCGAAAACAACCGAAGCCAAACTGGTTAATTTTATTACTTATATTTTTGAAGAATAAAAAGATTAAAGCACACGCGAAAAAACTGGCAAGTTTAACGTGCTAACTGGAATCGACATTTCGCAAAAAAAAAATAATTATAAATTCATTTACACTTAAACCTCTCTAAGTTCCCCACCCAAAAGCCGGCTCTAAAATGCCTGGTTTCAAAGATGGTCTGTGAAAGAAGCTGCAGCCAAAATCAAGCAAAAGGCAGTGAAGACAAAACAAAATATCAACAACTTAAGTTTCAATTCAAAGATTATTAGAAGAAAAGTGTCTTCCAGTTTAAAGCAAGGACTGAAATCCTACGATGTTGTCGACAAGGAAGCTCTGAAATTAATGAAAACGATGAGAGTGACCTGGACTGAAATTGAAGATAAAACTTTAATCTTGACGAGAGTCGCAATAAAGTTTGCGTTTCCACTTGAAGCTCAATCATCATATTACATCAGTCAAAGTGTTTATCGAGACATTCTCCATTGGCGAACAGATCATGCTCTCAATAAAACAACAAGATCTTGTGCAAGACGTATTCAGTATCTAAGCAAAGTTAAGACTGCTATCGGAGACTTTTAACGACGAAAAATATTTTTAATAAAGTTTTATTGACGAATAGAAAAAGGTTTCGATAAACGTAAAAATATTTCATTTCTATCCTGAATCGATCGAGGTTTTCACTTATTCAAATCTAGCTTCTTAATAGTTTCTCTTATTCGTTTATAGCGAATTGGTTCAATGATTTTCAAAGTGTTCATGTAGGAAATGAAGTTTTTCTGTTCCTTTTTACTGAGTTCCTTGAAGTTCTTATGAATCATCAACAAATCATTGTCAGTTAAATTCATTGTTTGTTGGCTGTTTTCGTTTTCTACTTTCTGAAAATTACACTTACAATAAACTTGAACTAAGCTTGTGAGCTCCTGTGGAGAGAGTCGTTGACCTTTCTGCAAATGTTCAAACGCCAAATCATACGCAATCAGCATTCGGTCTAACTCAGAATAATAGGAAGTAGAAGAAGAAGCTTGTAGATCCAATTTTTGACGCTTGGCAGGTTGATCGTCGAGTTCGTCTTCAGAAATGTCGCTTAACTCAGAAATCTTTGATTTGAGTTGGATTTGTGTCATCGTCGTTTGTGGAATGTGCAATTGTTCTTTCAAGTGAATCGATTTTTCGAGAAGTTCATGTTTCTTGAGATCTTCAATGTGTCGCTGCCAATAAGCTCTCCAAGCTGGAACATAATTGAAATCTCCTGTTAGAGCCATTCTAAAGCTCGTGTCGATGTAGAACTTTTTCCAGACTTCACTGAACGAAGGACTCGTCGTTGGATATTTAAGAAAATGATTGTAGCAAATATCTAATTCGCATGAGATCTTTTTGAATCGTTCGTCGAACATGCTCTGCAAAGCTTCGTTGCGTTGATGTTCTAGCAAGCGCTGGGAGTTACTGGATGTCAAGTTGAGATTAGTTTCACTTTCTTCGCTGCTTTCAGACACAAAGATAGTTGAAGAGTCTGATGATTCGTCGCATTCGTTTATGCTATCGGGATGACTTGGCTGATTAATTAACGATGGCGTTTCTTCTATTAGCAATTCGGGTTCTGATAAATCAATGATAACTTGATTAGCTGGCGTTGATATTCGATTCACCGGCTCTGCAGGTTGCGATAAATCAATGAATCCTTCGCCCAATGCTTCGCCAATGTATTCATCTCCATTTTCTGTAGGTTTGTCGCAAGCTTGGCTAGATGACATCCTTTAAAATTCGAAAGGAGATTTTTATTGTTTATTTTGGCCCGTTCGTCAGTTACGTCAACGATCGAATTGAATTTAACGAATTTTTCAAAATTCAAGTTAGAAAAAAATAAAAAGCGCTTCTAACGTATTTTCCAAACACCGATCGCATTTGTTCGCCGAAAATATTCAATTAAAGTGTCTTAAACTAACGATGGACGACTTCCAGAAAATCGAGAAGATTGGCGAAGGCACTTACGGTGTCGTCTACAAAGGCCGCAACAAGAAAACTGGTCAAATAGTTGCAATGAAGAAGATTCGTCTTGAATCCGAAGATGAAGGAATTCCGTCAACTGCTATTCGGTAAAAAAAAACATTCTTTAAAAGTAAATAACTTACATCGTTCAATGAAAAACAATTTGTTTTAGTGAAATCTCATTGCTGAAGGAGCTGAAACATCCAAATATCGTTACTTTGGAAGATGTGCTGATGGAAGATAATCGACTGTATCTTATCTTCGAGTTCCTGTCAATGGATCTTAAGAAATACATGGACTCGTTGCCATCTGAGAAGATGATGGACTCGGAACTCGTCCGAAGCTACTTGTATCAAATCACTGCCGCAATGCTTTTCTGTCATCGTCGTCGCGTTTTGCATCGCGATCTTAAACCGCAGAATCTTCTCATCAACAAAGAGGGAATCATCAAAGTTGCTGACTTTGGTCTAGGACGATCTTTCGGAATTCCCGTAAGAAACTACACTCACGAAATTGTCACATTGTGGTACAGAGCTCCTGAAGTTCTGCTCGGGTCTCAACGCTATTCTTGTCCTGTCGACGTTTGGTCCATTGGCTGTATCTTTGCTGAAATGGCAACACGTAAACCTCTCTTCCAAGGCGACTCCGAAATTGATCAGCTGTTCAGAATGTTCCGCATACTTCGTACTCCAACAGAAGAAATTTGGCCCGGAGTAACATCATTGCCCGACTACAAAACTACTTTCCCATGCTGGAACCAGAATAATCTCACATCACAAGTCAAGAACATTGACTCAGCCGGCATGGATCTTCTCGAGAAAACGCTTATCTACGATCCTGCCTTCCGCATCTCGGCAAAGGAAATGATCGAACACAAGTATTTCGATTCAATCGACCGTCGCTCAATTCCACTCTTCTAAATCAATAATTTTTCTAAATTTTCGAGGACATTAATCAACCTCGTTTATTCCATGTATTTGAGATCTGTAGTAATTCCGTTCCGATTTGATGCCTTATCTAACCTAGACTTATCTAAGGGCTTTTGATAAGAACCATTCTAAATAAATAATTAAAGAAACAGAAATCATTAAAAACTTGTCTTCTAAGTTGATTTATTATTTTCAGGAGCTGCTCGTCTTATTTATTTTGCTGAAAGCTCTTGAATAAGTTTTCATGATTAGGAGATAAAAATACAATTTACAAAGTATTGATAAATATTTGTTTTCTTTATTGATTCTTCATTCTTAATATTCATATAATTCTCCGTCTTATGTTTCATTCATTCACACGGCGAACATCAGCATTACACAATTTTCTTGATTTCTCTTACACACTCGCCATTATTTCATTAGATACACAAACCGCCTTCTTCCTTCTTTCTATGAGGAATCTTTAACTCTAAATGTTATCGTCCGTTCTGTTTAATCATTCGGAAGAAATTTCCCATTCAATTTTCTATAAGTTGGATTAATAAGTTTGGGTTTCTCTTTAGAGTGTCTGTTGAAGTAAATTTAAGATTAAAAACCTATTGTTTTATGTTTTTATTATTGAAACTAGTTTTCACTTGTAATATCCTTAAGATTTTTTGCTTCTAGCCCTGGTAACAGCGGGACGGCTCTGAAGCGTTTGCATTTACAAATGTAAATTTTACATTCTGACTTCTCCTTCGAAAATTTTCTTTAGAAAGGCGACAAAGGGAAAATTTGTCATTTTACATAAAAAAGAGAATGAAAGAAATTCTAATTTCATTTCATTAAAAATATTTTAAGACTTCAGAAATTGTCGATAGAAATTAATTCGTCACCTTAAAGATTTACAGAAGGAATACTTTCGTCAGAATATTCCAAATTTTCAAGACTCGAATTTCGAATTTTCATTTCCAACGTAAGCTTACAGATGAGATGAAAGATTTATGCGAATAGAAATGTTTAGTTTAATCTTTAGAGGGAACAGAATGATAATTTTTTTAGTTCATAAATATTTTGCTGCTACTGAGAAGTATCTCTTGAGAATCTTATCTTACAAAACAAAATTTATAATAAAAATTTTTCATAATGGTCTCTGGACGTTTCGTTTATTTAATGCTTTGCAGATGACGATGACTAACTTTTCAGCATTTTTCTATTGCAACTTGAACTTGACTCATAAAAGATGAATAATTCAATCACTCTCTGGTCTTGTGCATCAGAAAACTTTCTGTGCGATTTATTTATCAAAGAGGAAAGTTGAGTTATGCAATTTCAAATCCATGAATGGATTGAGAGTTCGGAGTTGAATTGGTGTTGACTTTTGTAAAACAAAAACTTAATTCTTTTCGGATTCCGTTCTATCATCTTGAATCCTTCCTTTTTGTTTTGTCGTTACTTTCAATTCGTTATTTACAAAATTTTATAATTTTATTTCATCTTGAAACCATCCATGTGCGATTTATGTTTCAGTTTTTTTTATGTTTCTTGTATAAAACATTGCTTTCACTTTATTTTGTTTGAATCTTCTTACGACTTGGTGTAGAAAAATTAAAGGAAGTTTAATATCAAGAGATTGAAGGAGTTGAGAGTAAGTGAAAGGTCGATGAAAAGTGAGAGCTTGATAGTAAAATTTCTTCTCAAGTGTGAGACGTCAAAATAGATTTTCTTTTGCTACTTTTTAGGCAAAAACTTTTTGAGTTTCGGGCTTGAAAAAACTGAGATTCTGTCAGTATCTTTGCTTTTGCTCTGCTGTACAGCGAAGCCAATTCAAAAACTTTTCGAGATTGAGAACAATTAAGCTCCGCGAAAGAATCTGTGAACTAACTTTAATCTGCGAGATTTGAAATGAGGAAATATTTTCTTAAAAGACTAAAAGTTTCATTAACTTAAGACATTTCAAAATCGGTCAATAATAGTTTTGCCGATATTTTTGGAGAGAAAGACGAAAGCTTAGAATACTTTTCATTTCTAATCAAATAATTTACCACAGAACTTTCTTCTCAATAAAAATGCTTTTCTTTTTAGTCTCTTACGACTTCCATTGTAGAAAAAAGTCTTCACCTTCCTTAAGAAAAAGAAACACTCTCAATCTCAGAGCACTCAGTGCTTAAAACCTTGTCAACCACTTTCTTTATTGCACAGTCTCTCATGTTTTAATATGAAATCCCATCAAGTTTCTTCGTTCGCAATGCAACTTCATTCTTTTTCACTTCTTTCAGAGCCTTTTCATTCACAATTATATTAAGTATCCTATGAAGAGGGACAGAAAGCAAATTAATTAGGTTTCTCTCTCGCTAATAATATGAATCAAAGCTCAGCAGAAACTTTAAATCAAAAGCTGCCTTCTACCGTTCCTCACAATTTATCTCCTCTTTTGTTTTTATTTAATTAAATAACTTTTCTATTTACAAAAAAATAAGATCAGAGATTTTCTCGTCGCGTGTTTATCTACTTTAATCACTTTTATTATGTCCGGCATTGGATCTTTGCGTCTCTACGCGTCTTTAATGTTTCTTTTCGCTCTTTTAAAACTTTTTTTCTTTAATCACTTTCAGCCAATTTTAAGACTACTCGTCATTCATTGTTTCTTCGTCAATTTTTGTGCTGTTGAGAATAATTTTTTTTTCTCTCAAAGATTAATTTGCATCGTCACCAAAAAACGGTTTTCTTTCTTCTACTATCACTCAAACTGTCACAAAAGCATTCCATCTGCCTAAACGTATCTAATATTTGGTTGTGAATCGTACGAATGCACTGATTTCTACCGGTTCGGCTCCTCGACATGATTGCGCCCTTCGTAATCGACGACCTCTTGGTAGATCAACTCCTTCCACTGTTCAACAGTGTGCTCGCGTTCATCAACACTATGATCGTAAGGACCTGGCGCCGGCTACAAGGATAAAGAGAGAAATATTAACGCAAACTGTTTGTGAAGTAAAAAATTATGTTAGAGCAGAAGTAACAACATTTTCTTTAAGTAAATTAGAACTTTTCTTTCCTTTTGAACTTTTATACTCGTCGCGTTGACTTCGCTCTCATCATACCACACATAAATGTAACTGTGCAACAAAGCCTGGTCAACGGAGATGCGATGTTCTGGATCGACGACCAGCATTTTACTGAGAAGGTCCCGAGCTTGAGAAGCTTTTAAGCGATTGTGCTCATTTGAATCGCTCGGGAAGAGAACATCGGGAAACAGTCGATCAAACGAATATCCTTGATACCTCGGTCGGTTCTCAACATAGTTTCGAACTGTCGGCTGCAGACGTTGCATGAATGACTGGGAAGGTGTTCCAAGTTGTTCTAAAAGAATTTATTAAAACAAAAGTTTCTTTTATTTCACTTCAAGTCACTCACCAATAATTTTATTCCACTGATCGATGTGATCAGTTCCAGGGAATAGAACTCCACCGCGAATCATCTCGCCCATGATGCAACCTACTGACCAAATGTCTACATTCTCCTTGTAGCCCATTCCAAGAATAACTTCCGGAGCTCTGTAATATCTCGTTACAACATATGGCGTCATCATGAATGTTGTGCCAGCTGTACGAGCTAAACCGAAGTCAAGAATCTTAAGGGTGCAGTCCGACTTTACCACGATATTTGACGGCTTTAAGTCCTGCAATCAGAGAGATAACATTTCATGAAATGTGTCTTGTGATGTTTTTATTTTTATCATCGTCGCTACGAGAAATCGATAATTCCATTGAAACATCAAATTATCGATGGACATTTTATTGCCTTGACTAAATCGGATATTTCTCTGGCACGGTTGACGGGAAGACATAACTTTTCACTTCATTTCCATTTGTGAGAAATTTATTTAAAAACAGAGATTTTCCAGAGAAAGAAGCTGAAGCTTCTTCTTAACAAATTTATGATAAGAACACTCAAAATCAATAAAATTTGTTTCTATCTCAATAAGCAGATAAAAAGAATTTTAAAATGAAACTTACTCTGTGAATAATTCCGGCTGAATGTAAGTGTTTGATGCCACACAACATCTGATACAACAGATACGACATTCGCTCATGATCGAGATCCATTTGAATGACCTGACACAGGTTGGCATCCATGAGCTCCATGACGAGATAAACATCTTGGAACTCTTCCAAAGTGCGCTGTGGCGTGAACGCATTTAACAAACCAATGATCTACAATAAAGGGAAAAATATTTTAGTCATCAACGTGAGAAAGCTTTTGTTTAAATTTAAAGCCAAGATTTAAATCACTTTTGTGTTGTCGAGAGAAGCATGAAACCAGAAACTCCATTTGCAACGGAAATTAAGGTTTCACCGTCTCGAGCATTAAAGCGAAAATTTCAGTTAATTATTTATAAAAAGTTTGCGACTTCATGAAACGTAACTCACATTTTTATGATTGACTAATTTCATAAGCTTAAATTCCCTGTAGGCTCGTTTGGCATGTGTGACGTTCTGGAATGGCCTCGATAATTTTTTGATTGCGACATTTTGTTGAGTGACAGTGTCGTATGCGGCGCTGTTTTTTGGAAAGAGAAAAGCAATTAGTAAAATTTCGTTTGGAGAAGAGCGAACTAGATTAATTCGTTAGCAAAAAAAGAAGTCCAAGCATTAACAGAGAGAACTCTGCTTATAACAAACTAAGATACAACATTCGAAAGCTTAACAAACAAAAAAGGTGCACAACGAGAATGAACATGCAAATTAGACGAACGACCCTTTAATAAATTTTGGTCCCAAAGGTGAGATTCGGATGGAAAATGTTGTTTTCCCATTTCCTGTTGACATCAGCTTCGGATATTCGGGTAAATGAGATTTACCCTAATCTCATTCTCATTCAGAAAAGTAATGAGACAACTCAGCCATTTGAAGAGAAGTAGATGCCAAACACTTTCATGATTTGTTAGTTAATTTAGTCCGATTAGTCCACAAGATTCGGCCAAACAGATTCACAGTACTCACCAAACCATTCCTTGGGCGCCTGTTCCACGAGCTGATAGTTCAATGTAACGTGACGGAACATTGAATTCTGTATCGCCGAACGTGTAGCGGGTAAAGTTCTGTAAATCGTCTTCGGCCATTTCTGCCATTTTTTCTTTTTTCTTGTTCAACTTTTAAAATTCTTTCGTAAAATGTCTAAGCAAACTTTTTTTTGCTCGATACCGTGCAACAAACAATAAATGAACTGTCAATGATTTTCAAATTCGACTCTACAACCTAATTAGATAACAAAAAAGATGAAAAGAATTTAAATTATTAAAACATTAATTCCCAAAGTAAAGTCTAGACTTAAGAGTAGGACTTGCTCGTTCGCAAGTTTGTTTCAATTAAAACCAGTTTGGTTTTATCATCCGCACGTGAATCACAAACAATGCGATTGCCTATTTTAAGCAATTCCCGATAGGAGTTCGCAATCTCTTTTCTTTGACGCAATGAAGTTCTTTTCAAGTGTCATTGGTCTCTATCAATTCTATGATTGATTACGAACTCGAATCGTCATCGTTTTATTTAGTTCGTCTGCTTGATGATGAATCACATCTCAGCTACTTAAGTCTTAAGGTGCTATAAATTGTTTTTATCATGGATTTTGTTGATATTATGAATTCGTATCTTCGACGAATGATTCAAGTCACATTCATTAATCTTAAAATAATAAAAAAGAGAATGCAAAACTGATATCGACAAAAAAGCTAAAAAGAAAACAAATAACAAACAGCGACGGACGAAAGCGAGCTAACACATTGAACCAAATGAGAAATAGAGGAAGACGACTCACCAGACAATTCCTTGAGCTCCCGATCCAATCGGCTTAAGATTCTGATAACGTTTCAATATTGTGAACTTGGTATCCCCCACCTCAACGGTGTACAATGCATGACGAGTACTCATTTTGATTTCTGAAGAACTTTTAATCGAATCACAATTTTATTGTCTGGAAAGGAGAAGAAGTTTAAACGAATTAAGATTAGATTTCCGAGAATTCATTGAATGAATTATGATTGTGAGTTCAAGAGGCGCAATTTATGTTCGTCAATATTATTCGCTTTCAACTTAATTAGAATATTTTTATGACTTCAAATCGATTTCCATTGATTTGCAATAATTGACGTTCGAAGGAAATATTTTCCTTTTCATTTTTCTTCGAAGCCTTTTTGGGAACTTACCATAATATAGCGATTGCCATTATGCCGACTTCAATTCAGTAATTCTTTGGATATTAATCCCGATGATTCAACTTTTAATCTCTCTCTAATTATCCACACAAAACAGGAAATTAATCAGCAAAGTCTTCTGCAAATAAAAAAAGGAAGAATTTGTAAAATGGAAGGAAAATTAAATGAAAAGTCTAATTGGATTGGGAAATATTTTCATTTCTTTGGAAATTAATTTTCTTAAATTTGCATTTGTCTCTGACAGATTGAAATATCGATTTAAACATTCATCCATTCATTCAACACTAGAAGGACCTTTCGTTGAGATAAAGCACGAAACGGTAAAGGACAAATATTCCGCCATTCAAGAAAAGAATGAATGAAATCTCCCCTGCGAGGAATCATCCCACGCACCACAAAAATCAATCCTTCCAACAAAAGAGAAAATTCTCTTCCCTTCAACGTCGCAATCACATATTGAGGACAACTTTCAACTGCATTGAATTTCAATTCGAGTGAGTCATATTCTTGAAAACCGGTGGAAATATTTCCTTTCGTCAGACGAAATGTCCTGAACTTAACCGAGTCTCCGGCAGTTGTTCCGGTTTATTCAATTCACGAGGGATCGGCGAATGATTTTTACTTTAAAAGTTGCTGTCGATGCGCAAGTGCAAGAATACAGATGAAGAAGCGGAAGCATCCGGAGCGGGGGGTTGATGCACTCAGTTCCTTTTTTTCAGATTTTGGGTTAAATCATTGCAGTAAACTTCTTGCGCCATGAGTCAAGCATCATTGATAATTAATTGAGTAACATTTCAGTTACGTGAGGATCAACTGATTCACACAAAAGTCGAAAACTCGTTTGCTGATGTCCTTTCAATTAAGCTCAATACTTGACCAACTTTATTGGTCATTGGAGTAGAACTTTCTAATTTAGGAATGCTTACAATTCATTAACTTCTACCTCAGTTCACATTTATTCGAGTCAGCTTTCTTCTTCTGCCACCAAACTTTTTCCTTTTTCGGTTACGTAAATTTTGCAGAAATTGGTTTCACTTAAATTTTTGATCGAATCAATTATATCGAAGTTTTCTCTTTCTTGATGAGTACGACCTAGCTCTGTGCTCGACTAGTCCTCGAACACTCAAAATTTCAACCAAAAACAGATTTTCACAGCAGAAATGAAATATTCGGACCGACGCGCTCGAATTCCAAAACACTCAAAACTCATCTGCGATGGAAAAGTTCGGAATTTCCCTAAATAACGCTGCTCGGCTTTTCACTTACACATTCAACTCAACATACACACAAACAACGAGGCCCGATGTTGATTAAGAGGGTGAAAGTTTTACGAGTCTCGCAGTTCCGATTTATTTCATTTAACGTGGATGGGGAGCACACACAACCAACAAAGCTTACGGAAGGAGCACACGACAGAGAAAGAAAAAGTGTCAGTAACGTTTTTTCCTAAAAATATCCAACTTCTTCTCACTGAATTGTTCTTTCACCCGTTTGCAGGATATTTACAGTAAATAGCCACCCTCTCTTTTTTCTCTGTGCATGACGATTATGACGTCAAATATGAAAATCGATTTTTCTTCGAGTGCGGACTTGCTTGGTCGGCAAATCTCGCTTTAATATTCAAAATCTTTGCGACACCCGAATCAATAAAGTTCCCTCTGACGATGAAGGAAGTTGACAGGTTTCTCACGTGAATGGTTTTCCCTGTGAGCGATATAAATTTACATTTTGTAGGTGACCCAGTCATTGACATCCCTTTCAGTTCATGAATAAACAAAAGGATAAGGCAACTCGCCGGATAATTGTTTTCTATTCATTCGCTTCTCTGGTTCTCTGGTTTCCAATTCGATTAAAGCTTCTTCAATGCTTCGTTAAACAATCACATCAGTGGAGCTTTAATTTCATAATAAACATTCCTTGTTTATCTGCATTTATAATTTTGATGTGTCACAGAGAAGAGAAGACCTATAAAAGATTTTTTGTTGCCAATAATCAAATCGATATCTTACGTTAAAGTTAATGCGAGAGCCTAAATCTTAAATCTATCAACGACACAAAAACATGATTTTCTCCGAAGCCGAGAAAAATCATTTTTCACCCTCACAACTTAGTGGCAAATACTGAATACTCAAGGCGTGGTTATTAGACGAGGCAGCAGTCACATTTACAAAATTTTCTTTTGGGCACACGCGCAAATCGCACCGCGATGTACACACACACAAAATAATTTTCCAATAAGGATAAATGCGAACGAAATGCACTTCAAATCTGACTTTGGAGAATGTCTTTAATCTTATCTTTAGAGTTTTGTTTTCGGCCTCTCTCTCTTTCTTTCGCTCTACACAAGAAAATCCAATAAGAAAAAAATTGGCCGAAAAATCAGACTAAGAAACACAAATTTATCGATTTCTTGCAAATCATTTCTTCATTTTCAAGCCACGACTCCACAATTTGGATTCACAGGATATCTAAGCGATGCAAAAGGACAATCCCGTTATGATTTTTGTGAGACGTTTGAGGAAATTATCCATTGACGCGACATGATCAAGAATTTATTTTTTTTCAAGATTTTTTTAAGAAAATGTTTTTTTCTTCAATTTTTATGTCGCTGCTGATAACAACTCGACGCTCACCTCTTGTACTTTTGATACACGTCAATTCTATCGACAGTTTTTTTAATTTACTTAAACTGCATACGAGAGAAACAAATTTAACTTTTTTTTTTACTTTTTACTTTCGTCAGAGAAGACTTCTTGAACACGTTAGAGTTGCCCGCAGCGACAAGTCGAGTTGCCTGATTCAAATGAGCAAGAAACTACTAGAACTGCAACAAAAAATAAAATATTTCTAATTTCGCGATTTCTCTAGTTTTGAAGGGATAGGTGCATTCAAACTATATCAACTTGCTTAAGAACTTTATGAAGAAGTTGTGACAGTGAAAAGATTATGATTTAAAGTGGCCAAAGACTAAAAGCATCAAAATATAAAAAATTTGAGATAATTTTCAGAGATTCATAATTAAATTGATAAATCCCGACTCTCAGACGATCCAGGCGCAAGAAAACGAAAGGTAAATCATTGTGATTGTGTTGAGATAACATTTTCTTTAAGTTTCTCGCCGAAAATCATCAAATCGTCTTTTAGCCATTTAATCACAAAAAAAAATCTCCATTCTCTCGTGCAATCCTCCAATTCCTTTTACAAATCACATTTGTTCTCTCGGTCATCAGACTTGTGCCAGATTTCGATAAACCTTGAGATCCTCGCCATTGCAACATTCAAAGTGATAAAAAATTGTCATCGCAGAGATGAAAATTTTTTTGTCAAAATTAGTTCAATTCATAGTCAAAATGTGCTGAGTGAGAGAATTTGAAATTTGATGGTGTTTTGTTTCGGGTCGGTGTGTGCGGATTGGGGAGGAAGCTCGCGTTTTATTTATTTTTGTGGATCCCGGCTCAAGCAAGACACGATCATCTTGAAATAATTTAACAAATAATTTACTTAGAATTTTTACGTAAAAGAAGTGCAGGAGATCTTTATCGCTCTATGACGCATCATGGCACATTCTTTCATCTCTCTCTCTCTTTATATTTCGTTTGTTGTTAAAGTTTATCGTACTCAAATGTCGTGATAGACTCATTTGAAGATATTTATGCTTCCGAACCAGTGAATCACATTTAGGATGCTTTCATCATGTTTCTTAGGGTTGAAGAATTTTTCTTCTTTCTTTAAATTGTGAAATGGATGACAATTAAATTTTTCATAATTTCCCTTCCAAAAAAAATCAATCGACGATTAATAAATTTATGAGACTTAAACATTTTCCTTCCTCATTACGACCCCCAGCGGATGTTTTCTCCGTATCTAAATAAATTAATTGTTTCTTTCTTCTTTTGTAGACGACGCAGCAGACATTGACAACTTGAGTGTTTGAAAGTGAAGTTGAGGATGATCATTAAGATCGAATAGGAAAGTGAAAAGTATTGAGAAGAAATTAGTGATAAGAGAGTAAAGGACAAGAGGCATTCGTGCGTGTGTGTGCGAAGCACGCATTTGAATGAAAAATCAATCTGCATCAAATGAGGAAAAGAGTAACTTTTTAATAACCAATCGACTGCTTCACGACGCATCCGACTTGGACGACAGCGAGCTAAACATCGATAACCACATCAACGGAATCATGATGACGAACGATTCAATCGATTCGACTGGTACGAAGATGCTGATGCCACATGAAATGGGTGGCAGTGCAAGTACCGGAGCAACGAGCCTTGTTGGTCAACATTCCATTCATAGCTTCAACGATCCAATGCATCACGGCACGTCGTTCTATCACTCAGCTAGCGGCTTCAATGGCTTCCATAACTCATTTCATTCATATTCCACCCTCAATAGTAACAGCACAATGATCACCAATGGTCACACATCGTTTAATAATCTAATGCATCAGCCAATGAACAACAACCACAACGCTGTTACGACAGCATCTTCCGTGCCTCCGCTTATCCATCAGCAGACCTTTCACAACAACAGCAGCAGCGAAAAGCTTCACGCGGCTGAGCCTGCTGTCAGCGAGCAGGCAAAAGAAGAAGCGAAGGACTCCGAAGGTGAAGAAGTGGTTGTGCCAGAAGAACATGCAGTGCCAGCTGATGAGAACGAACCAGAAATCGATATTGTCATCAGCAATGTTGTCTGCGCATTCAGTGTTCGCTATAAACTAAATCTGAAGGAGATCGCTTTGAATGGAGCGAATGTCGAGTTCAAAAAAGAAAATGGGATGGTAACGATGAAGTTACGCAAGCCTCAAACTACAGCATCAATCTGGTCATCTGGTAAAATTACGTGCACAGGTGCAACTTCCGAAGAACATGTAAGAAATTTCTAATTTTTATTTGTAATTTATAAAAATCCTTTTTTTGTTTTAGGCCAAAATTGCAGCTCGTCGTTACGCTCGTGTCCTTCAAAAGCTCAACTTTCGTGTTCGCTTTCAAAATTATCGCGTTGTAAACGTGTTAGGCACGTGTCGAATGCCCTTTGCGATTAAGATTGTTCAATTTTCGGAAAAGTACAAGAAGGAAGCGAGCTATGAGCCTGAACTTCATCCTGGCGTCACTTACAACCTATACAATCCCACTGCCACTCTTAAAATCTTTTCGACTGGTAGCATGACGGTGACAGGTAAAGAGAGAAAGACTTTCTCGTAAGAAAACTGTCATAACAAGAATTTCCTTTCTATTCTTAGCTCGAAGTGTTGCTAACGTCCAAGCTGCAATTGAGCACATTTATCCGCTTGTGTTTGAGTTCCAGAAACCTCGAGCTCCCAAAGAACCTAGCAAAGAGGAGGAAGAAGAGTTTGAAATGAAACTCATTGGACAAGATTCTGATGACGACGATTTCGAAGCCGACCCCGATCTCGAAGAGGATGTCGATCCTTTAAATCTTGAGCCGAAACAGAATAAACGAAAAAATCTCGAATACAAAGACGGAGTTCGAGACATCTCACATTTGACAAAGCGCTTCAAAGGTCCACGAGAAGGAGCCAAACGACCACCTGGAAAGATCAACGACGCAACCGAAGATCTCATTTACGTGAGCGATGGTGATATGGATGCCGATGATCCGGATGATTATTAATCGGTTGTGCGCTAATTTTCTTTTTAAAAGTCACCCTTTCGGTGCTTAGAGACGCTCTGCACCATCACAACTCTCTTAATTTTCCCGATGGTCGTCAAACAAACAAAACAGAAACGTTATCCAACCACCGAATATAGTTTAAACTTTCATCTGCTCCAACCGCTTTTGTTCCGTCAACTTTCCTGAGAATTAAAGGCTTCTTATAAACGCACGCGACGGAGTTAGTTACGATCAACTCACGTTTTAGGTTTAAAAACATTTTTCAGTTGAGTTCTCTTTTCGAAAGCGATCACGCAGATAAAAGATTTAAAAATATGAAATGCGGAAAAGCAATAATTTATCTAAGAACGAAACAAATTTATGTGAATTGACTGACCGAAGGATTAAAGAAAACAAAACTTTCTAAAGCGATCCTGAATATGTTCAGATGACATCGCAATTTATCAGTTGATTGGCGAAGAGAAAGCTTTCCCTTCTCCCAAAGCAAAAGAAAAAAAAAATTGGGTCACAGGTGAATTATTTGGGAAAATTTGCGTAATCAGTTGACGAGTAACTGAAATTAAATTTTATAGCTTTTTGGGATTTTTAACGAGAGAGAAGTTTGTCAGCCAAGTTTATTTCAATTGGAAAATTTGCTGAACATTATTCGAGGATTGAGAAAGAAAAGTTTTTGAAGAGAAAAGAAAAACCAAAGAGAGCATAAAACACACAAAAACACAAACAAATTGAATAATTATTTAAATCATTTTTCCTCTTCTTTTTATGTTGCGTTGACACTTCCTAATTACAGTCGCTGGCCATCAAATTACGATGATTTCATGGCAGGAAACTGTAACGCTTAGTAGACGCTTTTTTTTATCAATGAAATATGTTTGACGATTTTACGAGGCAGCTCAAGGAAAAATCCGAGAACGTGAAATCTGCTTACTCGTCCATCTCCTTTCGTTACACTCGTGCTATTAGAGAAAGATTCTATGAGCTTGTGACATTAAGCAATAACTTTTCATTACCGACGAGATTGACTAAACAATATCACGAAAAAATATCGACGATAATTTATTTCATCATAATATCAAAAAAAAAACTTTTCAGTTTTCTGAATATGAATCAAACTGTTCATATCTTGAGATGCCACTTTTCTCAGGCTGCCATTTCCCAACAAAATAGTTTTTGCGAAGAAATGCTTTTAATTTCGAAGAAGTTTAGTTTCCCTCAAAGAAGAAAGTGGCGTCTCTGTTCATATCGCTTTTTCGTAATAAAGTTCCCTCAGCTCAATAAGCCAATTCTTTAAGCGAAAAAGAAAGAAAACATATTTCCTCAATCAAACGAATTGAAAAATATCAGAGAAAAGCTTCACACAACTTGGTCGCTGTATAAGTCGAAGATGATTTGGTTTTATTTGCCTTTGTTTTTTGGAGCCATGATCCAACGAATGATCATGAAATCTTCTTTGTTTTGCACGGATAAGGACGAAAATGTTTCATGATTTCGTTGGACGTTAAGATCTGATAAAACGATAATTACGAAGAACTTTAACGAAAGCTTATTTATGGGGAAGTTCTTTGTCATAATGTCAATTTAGCTCGAACGTCGTCATGAAGAAAATGATTTTTCTTTTTGTTTCTTTGAGAATTGATTAAAAAATAAAAAAAATGGAAAATAATTGAAATTAAGAGAAGAACACTCAAAAAATGCTGATACAACTATGAATGTTTGCCTTATTTTTAAAGTGAAAAGAAAAACAACATTTATATGATAATTAGAATAATGAATGATGAGAAGGGAAATTCCTGACGATTTTTTGCTGTGCTCGTTTGTTTGCAGATAAGTCTAATAACACACTTTCTTAGAAATTCAATAAATCTCTCCAAGCCCAATTGTGAATTGAAACCAAACCTATTACAGAAAAATGAGTGGAAATGGAATTGAATTCGTGAACATAGAAAAAGCTTAATCGAGGATGAAAAAAAAAATGTTAGCAAATACCAATTTACAAATTTATCGTAGAATTGTAAATTTTCCATCAGAACTCACAAAAAAAAAATGGTTTGAAGAAGAATAATAATTTTCAATTAAGATAAGATGAAGATTTGGTTTGGAAATATTAGAATCATGAAATAATCCTTTTTGTACCAAAAAAAAAAAGAAAAACTAAATCAAACCACGAGAAGTTTGATCGGGCGGGAAGTTATGGCCTGAAAAACAATGATTTTCGATGTTTACTAAAGTGTATAAGAAAATCAAACGTGAGCTAACATTAGACATTAAATTATTTGTTTTACTAACTTCTTTTTTTTCCCCTTTAGAATTCGTTATCAAGAATATCGTGTCACTCACTTTTGTCTTTGCAATCCTTTTTGTCGAGAAGATTTCTTTATGATTTAAAAAGTTTAAAAATTCTTTTGATATGGAAATAATAAATAATATTTAATTACAAATATATTTCAGAAATTAAATGTATTTCGATTTGTTTTCGGACACAGAACGAAGTGTCTCTTTAATAAGCTATCAATTAAACGAAATCAACGCGAGAACGAGAAACTGTTTGAACGTTTATACAAAAAAAAAATGAAGAAAAACTAATCATGAATAGATGAATAGAATCAAGACAAGTAATTCAAAAAATAAATTATTTAAGATACAAAAATATTTATTTTTGAGTTTTATTAAATTCTTTTGTTACAGGATCAGGGTCGAGGACTTTCTTTTACCTCAAAATTATTATTTTCGCTCATCGATTGCGAATGATTCTTCATGTGTCGTTTAAGCGACGACAAAAGTTGAAATGAACGAGAGCAAGCTTTGCAAACGTGGTCCATTCCCTCGTGAACTTTTAAATGTTCTTTTAATTTGTTGCTGAGAAAGAATTTCTTCCCGCAATGCTTGCAATCAAATTTCGGGGGATAATGATAAATTTCGTGAGCTTTAAGATTACGCGAGCTATGAAAAACTTTCGTGCAATTTAAAAACTTGCAGGGAATTTCTTGTTTCTGTCCGTGATTGTTGCTGATGTGATCACGAAGGCGAACAGCTTGTCCAAAGCGTTTAGGGCAGAATTGACAAGAAAACTTTCTTTCTCCTTTATGGACATTTCGAATGTGAGTCTTAAGAGTTTCTCTCAAGCTAAAGCTAGAAAGAAAAATGAAATTAGAAGAAAAGTTGTGATTCGATTTAAATTCTTTTACCTTTTCCCACAAAAGCATTCATGAGGTTTCAAACCAGAATGTTTGTGTTGAATGTGAACTCGCAGACCTGTTGCTGATGAAAGAACCGAAGAACACATCGAACAAGAATGTCTCTCCTTGAATTCTTTTGGTACATGAGAATGTTCGAGGTGACTTCTAATTTCGTATTTTCCATAACTTGCGAACGAGCAATGATCACAATAATATTTCTTGATCTGGAGATGTTTCTTTCGGATGTGTAATGTTAATTGATTATTTCCAACAACGACTTTTCCGCAGTCAGGGCAAACTCGTTTATCGCCTCGATCTTCAGTTGGAGGTGCGTGAATATTTTTCTTGTGTCGAACGATGTCAAATCGTGTGTAAGCTGCGTAATCGCATTGATCGCAATGAAAGTCTTTCACCTTTACATGGATTCGCTTGATGTGAAGTGGAATTTTCCTTTTTTCTGTAAACTTCTTCCCGCACATTGGGCAAGCGTTGCTGAATTAATGAAAAGAAATCATTGAATAATTCATTTCTTATCTTTGATATCTTTCAAATTACTCTGGATAGTCATCAGTCGTCCGATTCGTTTTGTCTTTAGTTTTTGATTGACTTGCTGCATCGTCAGACTCAATCGAGCAGTTATCGTTTGATTCCTCCACAGTCGCTTGTTTAAAATCATTTTCTGTCTTTCCTAGAAGATCCTGCAATAACTTCTGTGTTCCAATAATTTGTTTAGAGAATGTTTGAATGCTCTCGAATGTGTCTTGACAGGATTTGCAAATTGTAGTCGATAGCAGTGTTGATGAAGTATTGAGCTGAAAGGAGAAGATTTTCTTGATCAAAAAATTAAAAAGAAGATTAAGCTCAAACCTTAATTGATGTCAATGATTCTATGATTTTAATTAGATCATTTGATAACAAAGTTTGACTGTTGTTCAAATCTTCTAAACAACAACGGCACTTCTCTTGATAAAGAGCTGTCATTTTAAATTAATTTTTTATTCAACTTAATGTAAACAAAGCTAACTTTTCACTTGAAGAAATTTTTTGTTGGCCGAAACTTGTCGGTCTGCGCTAGATGTAAACAAAACAGTTTCTAAAAATAAAAATAAATATTGAAATCATGGCTAACAACAAGAGAAAAAGAGTTGTTTTGACACTGGAGGATAAATTAGAAGTTATAAAGTTACGAGAAGAAGGTTTGATTAATTAGAAACTCTGATTTGTCATAAAATAATTTATTTTACTTTTTAGGAAATTCAATTGACCGAATTGCAACTCAGTTTAACATTGGAGGATCAACAGTCAGCGAAATCTACAAAAGAAAAACAGAAATTGAAAGTGCTGTGGAGAAAAACAAGAAAACTGGAAAAGTCAGGAAAACAATGAAGGAAGGAAAAAATCCTGAAGTCAGTTTACAACTTTAAAGCTCATTGCTCTCGTCTAACTAAAGATTTTATTCATTTTAGCTTGAAAACGAGCTCTACGATTGGTTCCTGGAGCAAAGAGAAAACGGTTCGAGTCCAAGCTCACCAGAAATCATTGAGAAAGCAAAACAAATCCACTCACAGCTAAATCAAGAAATCGAATTTGATTGGAATCCAACGAAAGGCTGGGTCATCCGATTTAAGGAGCGCTACGGAATAAAACCTGACACAAAACCTTTGGAACAACCAAACACGACAGCATGGCACTCAGCATTAGACGCAGCAGAATATCTTCTCGATTACGTTAACAGTCGCGATTATCTTCTGAAAGATGTGATTACAGTTAGAATGATCCGTGATCGAATAGCAAGCGAGGAACAAGAATGTCAAACGAGTGATTACTGATAAATAAATTTAGATAAAACAATTTCTATTCAGTCAAACAATTTCAACATTTTTATTGCTTCTCATGATTTGTCGATTAATTAACAAATAGAACAAAAAGCACAGCAGCACTGAGCTCGGCATTAAGAGTACGATAGGAATTAAAATTAGGATTTCATAGTTCTTCTCTTCAAACGTGAAGATATCTTCTTCGTGATAGTAGTCTTCATAGACAGCTTCTTGAAGATTAACGTAAATTTCTCGATTCGAGAAACCAGAATAATTAATTGCTACACAAACGTAAATTGATGACTGCGTGACATTGTTGAGAATAAGTTTACTTAGAAAAACATTTTCAGTGATTTCTTTCAGTCCAGACGACGACACTAGCGGATCGTAAAAGTTCTCGTAATATTTGATTGAGCGTGAGCTTTCAATGTAGCTATTGTAGGATCCGATCATTCGCTCATCATCTAATGTGCTTTCATCTTGCTTCCGAAACCATTTTATTGTGATCGGTCTCTGTAAGCTCTTGAACTTGCACTGCAGAACCAATTGTGAGTTCATTGGGAGAGAAAACATGTCCGGAGTATCATTCAAAAGCTCAGGAGGTGGCAGTGGATCTACAAATGACAGATCTTTTAAAAGAAAGTTCATAAAACATTTAAATTTTCTCACCAATAATTTCGATTTCAAATGATTTTGTGACTTCGACATGTAAAACTGATTTCTCGTTGATTTGATAAGGAAACATCTTGCACATATAAAATCCATTTGAAGTGTTTCTATCGTTCAACTCCAATGATAATCCACATGAGCTGCCACAATCAACATCAACCCAACCTTCAGTGTCTGATGATTTCCAACAAACGCCTCCTTTGCAAGCTTTTTTAAACGACCAATTAACGCTCGCGTTCTGATTAAACCGTTCGTGCTTATCGACGAGCAAACATCTAAGAACGATGTCGATATTTTTCGTTTTCATGAGTTTCGTTGGTTGCGATGAGTAAGAAATTTGATAAGTTTCAGTTACGCCAATCGTCAGAAGAATTATCCAAAGTTTCTTTGCAAATAAGATTTGATCTGTTAAAAATAAAAAAGTTTAAATTGTTTCATCGAGAAATTGAAAGTAATTTCTTACTTATTGCTTTTATGACAGAAGCAAATTCAGGGAACATCCTTTAACAACATTAATCGCTTATTTTCTTTCAACTTGACCAAATCATTTCCACGACAATGTTAACGCACATTTTCTGAATGTTTATTTTCTTCTGGTATCTCACTCGACGATCGCTCAACGTGGATAATTGTAGTAACACGATATAAACAAAACGCCTCTCTCAGTAGATGAACAAGAGATTTCAATTAAAAATAATGAATTTTCAAATATAATTAATTTCCGATTTTATTTGTTTTTATAAGACGCGCGCGTTTCTTAGACGCTCGGTGCGAGGCGATTATTTTAATTGTGTGTTGAAAAGTTTTTAACTACGAATGTTGTTTGAACTTGAAACCGCTTGGCGAGAAGAAAGTTTCTTTTCGAGATGAAACGTGAATCTTGTTCGATGTTCAACTAAATAAATTGGCCAAAACGCACTGCACGGAAAATTTTAATTATTTTTGTTCTCCTCTGATATTTAATTTCAAAGCCTCGAGTGTCAGCGGGGACTTATAAATTAGCTGTTCGGCTGGAGTTTAGATAAATAACTTCTTCTGCTCGAAATCAGCACGAAGCACGAAACACTAATAAATCCAATTTGCTGATTCTTCCGCGCACTTTACTTTCTGAAGTAGCACCAACTATTTGCTCGAATCAATCGAATTCAGAAGCTACAACTGATAATAACACATTTTCTCCTTCCATCTTGTGCTTCGCCTTCGATAACGGCGGCAAACAACGTTCGGCTATTCAATTGATAACGGAATTTATCATTCGATAACTTCCATTCGCTTATCACTCGCGTAAATTAATTTTTAATTGAGATAAACGTGAGCTACGATAAAATTCAACTACTCGACTTTCGTTTGGAAGACGATAAGCTAATCGTTCGGTGGAATTATTCAGCGATCGGTGCTCCAACGTCGATAGTCAAGAGCTAACTGAAATCGAAACAACCGCGAACTAATATCGAGCGAGAGACGGAGAGGAAAAGTTCTTTCCACGATTTCGACAAACAAACCATTATCTTCCCTCAACCTCATCGTCAGCTGTATTTGCTCAAAAAAAAAACTCTTCTACTTATTATTAAACTCACGTTTCTGGCGAACATCGTTCTTTTCTTTATTCTTCAATCATTTTCTCAAAATTTTCTTCTCCAAATCATCGAGAAACAAAAATACAAAAAAAAAATGAAAACTAATTAGAAGCAATGCAATATTTGGTTGATTCATGAGATTTTTCTTTCGATCTTCGTGCTTAACTCTCTCAAAACCGGGTGATGGATTTACGACTAAATTGAACGTAGTGCGATGATTGTTGTTAATGCTTGCACTCTTGAATAGATTTGAAGGAAGAATTTATTCCTTGTGTGAATGTTCGCGTTCTTTAATGATCGAGAAATCGAGTCTCATCCAGATGATCACGAAAAGGAATAAAAGATAGAGGAACACAACAACCAGCAAAGGTTCCTGAAGCATCATGATGCGTGAGAAGTTGTATTTAACGTTGAAGTCGTTGATGTGATTCTCAACCAAATTTGTTTTACGGAATGTAATAACTGGACGTCCTGTGATGTCCAAATAAGTGAAGTGGAGTGAGTCGGGCAATCGTTCGACGGCGTAAGGAGCGATCAGCTTCAAATTCTTGCTTCCTTCCGGAAGAATAATCTTTGTCACCAACTCATCAACAGCCATGTCGTCGAAGACGTGATCGAGGAGACGCATTTTAAGCATAAACGACTCGCCGTTGTGGAACAAATACTCGAAGCTTGGAACATTGTAGCCGATTGTGTAATGTGTGCGCCATCCACCGAAAAGAGGGAAACGTGGGCGGAGATCTAATTCAACGGAATCTTTCAATGATTTCATTGCCGATGTTGAAATGTTTCCGTTGGTGTCGCGGTAATAAACTCCAGTTGCAGATGCTGGTAAGATCGTCTTGTACGATTTAACGCTTGCTGGGCCGCTTCGTGAATCCTTCTGGTAATCATATCGCGAGAACGATCCTTTCAACAAAGCTCCGGAATGAACAATATCGATTGTCTCTTCAACAGCAACATTTCCCCAGTGAGAGATCTCAATCGTCCTCTCCAATCGAGTGATGGTCATGAAAGGGGAGTTGTTCTCGTAGTGGACGATGATTTCGTTGTTCGTGTTTGCTAAAAATAAAAAATAATTATTCATTGGAAAACTAATTAAGCAATTTCCTTGAAGTACCTGCAACATTCTCGTAAGGACCATAGACGATCTGAGTGTCGGAATGAACTGAAGGTTTGACTTGCGTGAAGCTTTCAACATTTCTCGATGCAAGGTGAATCGTAGTTTTCTGCGATAAAGTCTTGAATGGCGAGTAGAAGACAGCGTTTCCGAAGTATCTGACGAGTTGACGTTCGGCTTGAGTGATTTCCGTGGGATAAGGTTGAAGAGCCTTCGTGAAGACAGTTTCAATGTAGATGACGGGATTTGCTTGGGCACCGGACAACGTCATCGTATACGAGCAATGTTCAGCTGCTTTCGCTAAAGTCAATTTCAGTTCCTTTTTAGCTGAATCACGCGCTGAGATGAAAGAGAGCTTGTCGCAGTCGCTGGATGGCACTAAGAACACATAACTTGAAATCGCCTTTTTCGATTTGTGCTCAAGTGTGATTTTGTATGAGACTTTAACTAATTGCGATGTTAAATCGATTGTTCTATCGACATTCTTGTTCTCAATCTCGACATCAACAGCTCCAAGCACAAATGAGCTCACCGAGAGAAACAATATCGCTAATAAACTCAATTTCTTCATTTTAAAGTATTCCGGCTTTTTCGCTTTTCACTGATGTGGCTTTTGGAGTGTTCAGTAAAATATTTCTTCTTTTTTATTTTTATTTAGAACTTTCTATTGACTTGCACTTTGTACATTTGTCTTTTTGTATATTTCAAGCTTAAATACAAATTTTTCTTTTAAATAACTTTTAATTAACTTAACAGTTTGAATCCTTTTCTTTAATTTCTTGAGTTCAACATCAAATAACAAGCTCAATTATCATTTTTATTAATCAATTCCTTCAGACGACGGACAGACAGACATCACTAAAATAAATTCTCTTTCTCAGAAAAAAAAGAATCGAAATCGCAAAGAATATTTTTCAAGTTTTTAAATTCCAGTTTATAATTGTTTTCGCTATTATTAACACAAATTAAACATGACAGGTCAAGGCTTGTCATCATTTCGAGTCTTTGTCAAACGAAATCTCGTTGCAATTACGATGATTCCATCTTTGATACGTAAGTCTGATTAGATTATGCATTTTTATGAAATTACAAAGATCATTCAACTTTTAGTTATGCATCTCGGATGGTCAGCTCTTCAAAACGTTGACTCACTGGTTCAGGAACACGAAAGAAAACCTAATATCCCGATTGTCGATGTGAGCTTTGGAATTTCTTTATCGCGCAAAACAATTTTCTTGAACTTTCTTCTTAACTTTTTTAGTTGCTTCACAAATTAACTTCTTCTGATAGTGCCAAGAAAATGGACTCAAATATAAGGCAATTCAGACATCATGCAGATTAAACCAAGCGACTGGACGGAAGCGATGCTGCTTATTGTTGTACATAGCTGAACCAGAAAGACTTTATAATTTACTGATTTTAATTTTAGTTTTATTTTGTGATTTGTCAGCGAAGGTTTTATTTTTGATAAAGTAATGAAGCTGAATAATTTCTTCCTCAATCTTGTCAATAAACCTTGAAATTAATAAAAGAAGCCTTGATCATTACAAATTTTCGACAAAAATTGCGTCATGAGACGAATGCACATTTCGTGGAAAAAAACCAGTTTTCATCGCCATCGGTCGCGACCTTTCGACTTTGCTCTCTTAATCTAATTTTTCTAATATTCTGAAATGCATTTGGATTTTTATTTGCATAGATATTTGTGCAATAAGATAATTAAACCAACATAAGAGCCAACGACAATTTAAGAGAAAAGAAGGCTTCGGCCAAAGTTTCTTGTCTTGTTTTTGTTTTGAAGAAAATAAAATGTTTGGCGATTATCAAATAAGAACAACGTTCAGCAAGAGCGTGTTTCTTGCCATTCACAAGCCAACGTCACAATACGTTGCGCTAAAACGGATCTCAGCTGACAGCTACTTGGATGATGATTTTAAAAATATTTGCCAAGAAATTTCGTTCTTGAAAGAGCTCAAACATCCAAACATCATCAAAATACATTCAGTGTTTGTTAGGAACTTTGATATCAATGTGATCTATCCGTTTTATTGCTTTGGGAGCTGCCGAGAAGCGATGAAAAATTTCTTTTTTACTGGATTACCAGAAGTCGTCAGTTGTTTAATCATAAAAGATGTCCTCACAGCGCTGGATTATTTGCATAAACGAGGAATCATTCACAGGTAACAAATCAAGCTTCATCCTTCAACTGATTAAAACATTAATCTCTCTTATCCAATTTAGATCAATCAGAGCTTCGCATGTGTTGCTGAATCAAACTCACGCAGTCTTATCAGGATTCAGAGATTCAACTTCTTTGGTTGACCACGGCGAACGTATCAAGTGTCTTCATAATCTTCCACATAATGCAGCGAAGTCAATCAATTGGTTCGCACCCGAACTTCTCGAGCAGAATCTTCTAGGATACTCTGAGAAGAGCGACATTTACAGCGTCGGGATCACTGCTTGTGAACTGGCTAATGGAATTGCTCCGTTTGCAGATCTCAGTTCAACTTTAATGTTAACAGAAAAAATTCGTGGCAATCAGCCGAGTCTGCTTGACATGTCAACATTCCCCAGCGACGAAATCATTGCCCAAGCTGCTGACAGTGGAATCGGCTTCGTTGAGTGGGGTGCCGATCAAACTCGTCAAGTTTATGCAAGTCGTACACTAACAGATGCTTTTCACAAGTTTGCTGAAGTTTGCATGACACGATTTCCCGATAATCGTCCCACTGCCCAGCACTTGCTAAGCCAACATGCATTTTTCAAGCAAGTGAAGCACACGACTTTGGAGGAGCAGTTGAAAACAGTTCTTGAGCCAATAGACTTTGATAAGATCAGCGTAGACAATCTCGCCCAGAAAAGCAGTGACGACGATCTAAGCAAAGACCTTGAATCTCTCAACCTGGCGGAACCTATCGAATGGGACTTTTAAAATCAAGCAAGTCTTTTGAAAGAAAGAAACTCTAATTTATTAGATTGTTCTTGTTTAAGTAACACACTCGATGGTTAAAATTTCATTTCGATTTCTTATAAAAATGTTTCAAAAATGTTAATTTTAGTATGTTGTGGATTTCCAGAGCAGTCTGGCAATCAATTCTATTTTGGCTGAAGTAAATTATTAGACCTCTAAACATGGAAAATGCAATAAGAAGGAAATACTGATTAGAGGTGAAACGGGGGAGTGAATTGAAAAAGCACTTTGAAGGATGATATAAAAATTACTTCGCAAAAATAAAATAGTGCTCTTGAAAAAAATATGAAACAGCTCAGTTTAACCATTCATGACCATTCTGACGAATTCCTCGTAGTTCACATTGCCTTGCGAGTCTTCTTGATTGTTCATGAGTTGCTCGACTTCCTCGTCGCTCAATTTCTCACCAAGTGTCGTTAGCAAGTGACGAAGCTCAGCTGATGAAATGAAACCGCTTGCGTCTTTGTCGAAATGACGAAGCCCTTCAGTGAAATCGTCGGCAGTGTCTTCCGAACGTTGTTTTGAAATGGCCTAAAATAATTTCGTTGTTGCAAAATGTTTCAATCAAACTTCTTTTTATACTTTACCTGATAAATTGGCAAGAAAACCTCGAAAGAAATCCGATCGTCAGACTTCAACTGATGTGTGAATTTCTTAACATCAGCTTCAGTTGGGTTCTGTCCCAAAGCGCGAAGACATTCGGCGATTTGTTGTTGTTGGATTTTTCCATCACCTCGATTGTCAAACAAGTTGAAGGCTTCTTGGTACTCTGCAAATACGCAAAAAGAACTTATCATTACATTTCACTTCAATACCTTATAAGGACTTCGGTGACTTTGATTGACCGCCATATCAATTTACCATCAACAGACGAGAACGAATGTTTCTTTATTGGCTCGTACATGTGAAACATTAAATATTATCAACGAAAAATATTCTAATTTTAATTGTCAACTACAAAAGACTTTAAAATGTCTTTATCAAGAGAGATCTGCGGAGTGAGTGTGGAAAATCAATTCACTGCAACGACTGAACATTAACTGACGAATTGCTTGGTTTCTCGCATGGAATAGCAAGATTCGCACTCATGTGTGCAATCTCGAAGAAGAAAAACGATTCGAACAAATACTCGTGAAGGAATTCCTTCGAGCAACAATTGTTTTTGACCATTTTAGGCTACAAATTAACTTTTATCAAGGAAATCTCAACCCAGTTGTACAGTGACAGCGTCTGAAGAAACTGAATGAGCCCCATGTGCCTATGCTAACAAACACAAAGACAGAACAACTCAAAACGTAAAGTGAGAGTTAATGAAAAATCACACAAATTCATTTCGCGTGACCATAAATGGAAGAAATCTCTTGAGGTTTTCGAATTGTTTTCGCTCAGTAAGCATAACAATTCTTCCACTTTATGCTCGAAGCAGACGGTGATAAAACTCAGATTTCAAAGAGCACTCGTCTCGTGTACTTCGTCTGCAGTTTTGTTATCAGTTAGATAAATTTTTTGCCTTCTTTAAAATTCACACTCGATTTAAAATAAAATGTTTATGATAAGAACGAAGTAACATGAATGAACGTCAATTCATTTGAAGAGTTTTAAGAGTGATCAAAGACTTATCTTCAATTATGTGGGTCACAGTTTGATTTAAAACTTCATCTGAATATGGTGAAGCTTTTGTTACTCACTCAATGAGCTTAATACGAAATATTGGAGAATCCAACTGTGTGCTCAGAGATGACAAATGAAAAAAGAAATAAAAGCGAAAATCCCGCGAAGAAACACAAATCACTGATTGGAATTTAAAGATGTTGAGGTCATTGAACCGAATCTCATGGAATATTTAAGACATTTGCAGATTGCGTGGGAGTCAGGGAGCTTTTAATTGACTTTATAGACCTAATAAACTTTTTATCTCATTTCTTTATCAATAGACACTCACACACTTTGGAGTACGGCGAATCAAACTTTACAAATTATGAGTCACAAAAATTTTGCCAAATAATTTCTGACTTAGCTCAAGTGAAATTGGATTTTCTAAGGCGTCAATAATTATTCCACATTCTGAGAGACACGCAAGACACAAATATTGTTTAAACTGTGCTGGAATTTGCTGATGATTCATTATAAACATTGAAAACTTTTCAGAAAACTTGTCGACGCGTTTTTCCGATTACTAACCTGCGAGTTGATCTTCCGTGTAGTTCGTCTGTTGAGAGAATGAAATTAAGACTTGATTAAACAATTCTAAAGTATTGGAAGCTTTGTTTTTACCATTGTTTTACGATTTTTTAATTTCTCGAATAAATTTGATGAATGCGCTTTATATTTTAAAAAAGTTTATTTTGTAATTCCAAACCGCGAAGCGTTTTATTGAAGAGAGCAATTCTCAAGTTGTAATGTTTTGATTTTGCAAAGAAAAATTAATTTTCAATCATGCGGCATTTGATACTCAATTTAGTTTCAAGACAAAGTCAACTTCGAAGTTGCGCATTAAGAAATTTCGTTCAACAACGACAGCCATCAAGTTTCTTGTGTCAAAGATTTTTTTCATCGAAACAGCAGAAAAAGGAGAAACCAAATGAAGCGGCTGCTCCGGTGAATTGCAATGTAGGAACAATTGGACATGTAGATCATGGAAAAACAACATTAACAGCTGCGATAACAAAAGTCCTTGCCAAAGATGGACTCGCTAACTTTGTGGATTATGATCAGATCGATGCAGCGCCTGAGGAGAAAGCAAGAGGAATTACAATTAGAACAGCTCACATCGGATATTCAACGCAGAAAAGAACATATGCTCACACAGATTGCCCGGGTCATGCTGATTACATCAAAGTAAATTATTTTCATGATAAAGGAGATTCCTAAATTAAATATTTTCTTTTTAGAACATGATTTCTGGAGCTTCTCAAATGGATGGAGCGATTCTCGTCGTGGCGGCTACAGACGGTCAAATGCCTCAAACCAGAGAACATCTGTTGCTCGCAAGACAAGTGGGGATTGACAAAATTGTTGTCTTTATTAACAAAGCTGATCAAGTCGACAAAGAAGTGTTAGAACTCGTCGAGATCGAAGTCAGAGAACTTCTTTGCGATTTTGGCTTCGATGGTGATAACTCTCCAATTATTTGTGGCTCTGCGTTGCAAGCACTTCAAGGAGTTGAAAGTGAGTTAGGTGAGCCATCGATACGTAAGCTACTTGATGCAATCGATGAATACGTTCCAACGCCGGTTCGGAATCTCACCAGCCCGTTCCTGTTACCGATTGACAATGCATTCACCGTTCCTGGAAGAGGAACTGTCGTTGTAGGAACAATTAAACATGGAACTATGACTAAAGTAGCTGAAGCTGATCTGCTAGGATTCGGAGAAAACATTAAAACTGTCGTCAGTGACATTCAAGTCTTCAAGAAAAGTGTTCCGAAAGCATTCGCAGGCGATAATGTCGGAGTTTTGCTTCGAGGTGTTAAGATCGCTTCAGTTCAACGAGGAATGCTTCTTTGTGCTTCAGGATCAGAAAAAATGTCAAATCACTTTGAAGGGAGCATGTATCTTTTAACGAAAGGAGAAGGAGGACGTTCAAGACCGTTGACATCAAAATACATTCAACAACTTTACAGTCGAACGTGGAGTCTTCCAGCTCGAATTGATCTTCCGAGCGACGTACCAATGTTGATGCCTGGCGATCACGCTCAAGTCATTAGAGTAAGCTTACTTTGGCAAATGGTAATGTCAATGGGACAACCTTTCACAATTCGTGAGCAAGGGTGTACAGTTGCAACAGGTATCATCACAAAGCGTCTGAATCCAGTTGAGATAAAAGCAAATAAGCTTGTTAAACTTGAACTGCCTGACTTTTGAAGCTATTGAGATGAAATAAAAAAATGATTTAATTAGTAGAATAAACTTCTTTCACTTTCAAAGGAAGAATTAATCAAAACCTTTCTTGCCTTTTAATTGTCGTGAAAATCGCATTTTAGAGTTCTAGCGTTTAACGCTTGATTCAAATTTGAAATTTCACAAATTTTTTAATTCGAGGGACGAAAACTATTTTCAAACCCAGAATAGTGACTCGCGGGGTTCAATTAACTTCAGAAAATCGGCTGGCTGAAGAAAATAAAGAAAATCAGTGGAAAACTGCGTTTGATTGATTGAGTGACGAAATTATTTAGCTGACTGTTAATTGGCAATCAAAAAACATGAAAATTTAAACGATTAAAGTGAAAAAGACTGTGAAAAACAAATACAGACGTAGAAGAAAGAAAAGAATATTTTGAAGAAAGAAAATTAAATAAAATGATGAATTACAATACAAATATTCAGCAACAACAAATTGGAAGAAGCAGCAAATATGAGGTTATTATCCCAAGATTTATTCTGATTACTCAAGCCCGTGCATTACAAAGTTTCACAAGAATTTCTTGTTCAATTGCATTTTGCAAGTTCTCGGACAAAGAAATTTTAGAATGATTGCGAAAAAAAAGGGAAAAACAAAAATAAGCTTCAAGTTCATAAAATACTTCTGAAAGTTTTAATCTCTGTCTTACGATTATGTTTCATTCGGATCAGAAAGTTTCTTATAATTTGTTGACATTTTGCGAAAGAAATTTTCTCTCAAAAACATTTTTTCTTGATCTCAAGTTATACTCAAATTAATGATCACTCTTGTGAGCTAATCGTGACATACCAAAAATAGAAAATTCATATTTTCCAATGATTGCTTTTCATTAGAAAAATGCGAAAACAACAAATAAAACAACAGAGAGAGAAAATTTCTATGTCGTCTGAGATATCTTTGTGTGGGTAGTTATCAGCTGGCTTTGAACTGATAAAGAAAATAAAACGCAATATTTTTGTTTGGCCTTAATCTGCCTTGGCTTTCACGAGAAAAAATAATGTAACGCGTCGGAATTTGAAGAACGTTCTTTCATTTTTTAACAACGCACATAGCTTTTGCTCAACGGAGAGCATCGTCTGCATCATTAAAATTAAATATGCATGTAGATTGTAGAACGAACAAAATGAATGGAAGCTGATGACGCGATTTTCTTTTCCTTCTCCCGACATCGCTTTTAATTTCTTGAAGTAGATAATTATTTAAAGTGAAATCCATTCCAGACACATTCTTTGTTTGATGCAATCGTCGTCGCATTCAAAGTGTTAGTGAGGATATTTTCCTTTCGCTGATTTATATCCACAAGATTAAATATGACTTGCGAACATGTGATCGATTTTTCTTTAAGGAAATGCATTGAAGACAAGAACTTCCTTTGTTTCCTTTTCCTTTTCAAAGAAAAACACGAAGAGGGAGGATTTTCTTCTTTGTCTCGACAGTCGTAGAGTCAGTGGGTTGAAAACTTTTTGTTCATTAGCGCCTTTGATACATTAACATGATCTGTGTTGTTGTATTACACTTCTTGCTTCTAGTTTTTTTCACTTAAAATTTTATCGACCTGAAAGTTTTGTCTGCTCAAAGGTTTCGGTCGAGGAATTTTCAATGAAAGGATAAAATGTTGATTCATGAAAACTTAGTTTCCCCGGCGGGGCTTTCCCATTCATTCTAAATTGGCCTAATAATTCATTTGATTGCATAAAAGGATAGAAACAAATAACTACGCTAGACATCGATATGCTCTGTTGCTATCGGTAAATCTCGTCGTCGTCTAGAGCTTGTTGTCGTATCGTTTGTTTGCCATTTCTTTGTCTCGAAGCAAAGTTTTGCTATGAAAATTGCAAACTGTTGCCATTTCTTTCTCTCAGGGTTTGTACTTCATACTAAAAATCGTAATACGAATGTGTTGAAGTCTGAGACGACGTGAAACGCAATTGTTTGTGGTGCGATGAATTCATTTTTCGGGGGAGCAAGCGTGTTTTACATAAAAGGTTGATGGCATTTTTATGTGCGACCAAAAGAAAGCAGAAAAGTATACACTCCAATGTTCTCCTTATCAACAGTAAGAAGAGTAAGTGAGTGAATGAAACCCTTCACGTTTTCTTCTTCTCGTAAGTCCATACACGAACTTTGAACTTGCAACAAATGTTCTCGACACTTTATTCTTAGATCGTTTTGATTTCATTCGCTTCGAAAGACATTGCTTTCATTTTAAATTTATGAACTTGATTGAAACATCGATGAGAGCTGAAAATGAAACGAATAGTTTAATTAAGCTTCAAGGCAAGCAACCACTAACAGAACGTGGAGATTTGCGTTCAATTAAAATTGCGTCATACGTTTCAAACACTCGCACGAAACGTGGAACTGTTTTTCCAAACCTTTGTTCTCAAAGTCGGTTAGAATGCTTCCGGTCTCGATTTGCGGCTTCGGTGAGAACTCACTTAGATATTTTCCAATTCAACTATAAACTAGAAAATCGTCTACCGACTTCGATTACATCGATTTTTCTATGCTTTCCCTTCCTCCATTACAAATTAATGCGGGCGGAGGCGATGCTTTTTATTTTCTCCTTTTTTACGAATTGGGCTTTTCCGATTTTCTTTACCTCAAATACAAACAAACGGAGACACGTGTTTCTTCTTGACTTTGACCATGGCTTTGAAAAAAGCCAACAACAAACTGTTTTTTGAAACCAAGCGAGTTTGTATTAGCGAGATCATCGACCTTGCGAATTGTTCGTTCAACTCATGTCAATGTTTCAAGACAACCCTGAAAGCGAACGATAATATTCTTATCTAAGTAACTCTCCTTTTAAGAAATAGACGAATCGAAAGGAACGAACAGAGTTGTCATGTTTACGTCTCTCTCTTTCGCAATGAAATTGTCAACTTCTTCGTTAATGACAAACAAGAATAATTATCTCAATCCATCTTATCACCCACAGAACTTCCCACAATCCCATCAGTTGATAACAACGCTGAATGGGTCCGTTCCCACAACCCAAACCTTGACAACAACAGCAGCTTTCAACAACCTTAACTCATCATCGGCAAGTAGCAGCAACTATACAGTCTCAGAGGATGAAATATCGAAAAAACTGCCAAAAGAAATTTTGTTACGCATTTTATCATATCTTGATGTCGTGTCGCTGTGCCGGTGTGCCCAAGTAAGTATCACGATTAATAAATATGAAAGAAATGCCGAGACATCAACAACAACTTCATTGGTGGGACTGTTGTCCCGTTTATTATTGACGTCGTCTAGATTGCTAAACGTTGATTAACAATAAACGACATTGTAACGAAGTTAAAGATTGTCCCCAGCAGTTCACCTGTAACGTCACTCAATGACTTAGCCAAATGGGGTTGTTGTGTTGTAGTCTTTTTTATTCTCTCTAATTTATTATTCAAAGACTCTGGACATGGAAGCAAATACATGGAGTGTGTCTCAGTGGTTTGCTTTCATTACGACTAACTTGAGTCTGAAGATGTTTTTGATTAAAAATTCAACTCTGAGTCTTCACTCACTCTATTCGAGAGAGAATAAAAAAAGCTTTTAAAACTTCAGCAAAAGACGAAAATATTTTCATTATTAATTGAAGAAACGACGCAGTTTAATGAACTTTCCGTTATTGAATTTTTTCCAACTTAATTTCGCAGGAAAACGAAAATATTTTTAATGTTGCAATTCTTTTTAAAACGCAGGTTTCGAAATATTGGAACATTTTAGCGTTAGACGGCTCCAATTGGCAGAAGATTGATTTATTCTACTTTCAAATGGACATTGAGGTGAGTCGAAAAGTGTGTTTCGTGTTTCATGAATCGCTGACGTCTTTAATCATTAATTAGGGTCCAGTAATAGAAAACATTTCGCAACGTTGCGGAGGTTTTCTCAAATATTTATCGCTTAAAGGATGCCAGAGTGTGGGCGATCAATCAATTCGAACGCTTGCTCAACACTGCCATAACATTGAACATTTAGACTTAACTGAGTGCAAGAAGATAAGCGACGTCGCCACTGAACCACTCAGCAAGCACTGCAACAAGTTGGCAAGCATATCGCTCGAGTCTTGTTCGCAAATTTCCGATTTGTCCTTGAAGTCGTTATCTGATGGATGTCCCGTGAGTTTTGCCAAGTTACGATTGATTAATTAATGTTCACAGTTATCTTGCTTTTTAGAACATTTTGGATATCAATGTCTCGTGGTGTCATCTGATTACAGAAAACGGCATTGAAGCATTGGCTCGCGGATGCCATAAAATAAAGAAATTCAGCAGTAAAGGTCAGTAAAAGCTTTTTATTTCTTGTAGCAAATTGTTGATTCATTTTATTTCATTTCAGGATGCAAGAAAGTTAACGACATAGCGTTGAATGCTTTGGCCAACTTCTGCCCAGGAATTGAAGTTCTAAATCTACATAGTTGTGATGTAAGTGTAGCATCTTGCTCTTCGTAAGCAAATTATTAGCCAAGACTTCATTTCACAGACAATAACCGACTCATCGATTCGAAACGTTTCCATTCGTTGCCCGAACTTGCGACAACTTTGCGTAAGCAAATGCAGTGAGCTCACTGACTCGACATTACTCGCAATCGCGACACATAATCCACATCTAAGCACTTTGGAAGTTGCCGGATGTCATCAGTTCACTGATATTGGCTTCCAGGCTCTCGGGAAGGTGAAATTGCATTTTTGACGAGCGTTTGTCTTGAAGAAAAAAGATTTCCGTATTTATAGAACTGCAAATATCTCGAGCGCATGGATCTGGAAGAATGCAGTCAAATCACGGATCTAACGCTGGCTCATTTAGCGACGGGATGTCCAAGCTTAGAGAAGCTGGTAATATTTCTTAATTTTGTTAATTGATATTTATTAAAGAAATTAATTATTCCACCAGACACTCTCACATTGCGAACTGATAACTGACGACGGAATTCGCCAGTTGGCAGCTGGAAGTTGTGCAGCTGAAAGCCTCTCCGTTCTTGAGCTTGACAACTGTCCTTTAATCACTGATGCAACACTTGAACATTTAACATCTTGTCACAACTTGCAGAGAATTGAACTTTACGATTGCCAGTTGATTTCGAGAAATGCCATTAGAAAGCTCAGGGTGAGTTACAATTTATTTCTGTGTTAACATTAAATTATTTCACTTCATTTCAAGGCTGTTTTACCAAACATTAAAGTTCATGCCTACTTTGCGCCTGTGACTCCACCAGCTGGAGCCATTGCTGGTGAGTTTGCTTGAATTATTCTTTGCTAAAGTCGAATTTATCATTTTATTCACCAGGACCAGGCCGACAGCGTTATTGTCGTTGTTGCGAGATTCTCTGAGATCAGGTGAAGTCAATTTGTCATCATCATCCGCTTCTCGTCTAATTAAAATATATTTTCTTTAACTTTTGGCTCTGCTCGGATCCATCAGGCTTTGGGTTTCGCAAGACGAATTTTATTATGTAAGCAGAGTAGAGACGACTGATATTTTAGTTTTTAGTTTCGAATGTTTTGCTACCAACAATTTCGGAAACCATCAAATCAAAACGATTTAATTTACATCCCTCAATCTCTCTTTCTTACTTTCATTCTTCTCCAATTGATTTTAAATATTTTTGTTATTCATGTAAAGTTCTCAAAGAAAGAGGATCATTCGTAAATTGCTCGACTCTTTAAATTATTCTGCAGCTAATTGATCTGACGAGTTTGATTCGATAACAAGAAAGAATAAATTAATTAACATTCAAGTAATTTACGAAACTGCCTCAAGGTGCTCTGTAAAAAAAGAATTTATTAAAAGTTTTTAATGTTTCACTGACAAAATATTTAGTTTTTCGGAATTATCAGTGAAAAGAAAAATTTGATTTTGTAGAAACTCCAAATTGATTTTGCGAGATTTTTTTTAAACGCATCCCATGCTCATTTAACGCAATATTTTTCTTTTCTCTTTTTCTTGTGTCTTTTTCATCCTAATATTAAGAAATGTCCATTTAAGTGGGAAAATGTGAAGAAAAACTCTGTGAATGCAAAACCCTAGACGAATGAAGGAAAAACGAATTAAGCGACCAGAAATAATCGAATGTATTTGAAGTTTGTAGATTGCTTGTGGTCGTTAGAACTGCGACCATTGATAACAAGAAAGTTTCGTTTAGTTTTCTCTCCCGCGAGTTACGAAAATAATTTTTCTCTTTCGATTTTTCAAACAAATTTTCTTCATTTTACGAGAAAAAAAAATGGAAATTTGCATGCGATAAATTCCTACGCCTACACATTATTTTTCCAGCTAAACATTAAATTACGCAAACATCGCGGTAGATAAACAAAAAACAGAAATTATCATAAACAACTTCGAGACGAAGAGCGATAAAGATTTTTATCGGAAAAGATAAATTTTTGAGACATTTTTGACACTTTTCAAACACGAGATTAATGATGATCGATAAGAAAATCATTAACATAACTTCGTCATGTTTTCCGAAAAGAAACTTGATGAGATAACAGAACAAAAACGACTCCAAAAAAAGTAGTGAAAGCTTTTCGTGTGAGTGAAAATCTCATTTGAACTAAATATTCCTAAAATTAAATCAAAATTTGTCAAGCGCTTGAAGATTTTTACCAATTGAAAGTTATTCGATACAAAACAAAACTAAAAAAGACTTATTTTCACGCCAAATCCTTGATCTGAAATAATTTATTTCCCCAGTTCTGTCGTTTTTGTTCTAGACTTTACTAAAAACAATAAATTTTTGTGTTTCTCAAAACATAAATAAACCAAAATGTGAGCTAGACGAGGATTCATTAAAATTACATTTTCTTAAAGAGAAACATTTAGTGTAAGCAGCTTTTTTCAATGTCGGTAATCCAAGAAGAAAATAAGCAAACGAAAATTTATTATTCTAAATATAATAAACAGAGAAATAAATTTTTAAATCATAAGAATCTTCATAAACATCACAAAGCACTCCTAAAGCTCACTTTCCAAACCATAAACTAAAGTATCCGAATAAGTTTAGGCTTCGTTAGGTTAAGTCAACGCTAGTAATACTTCAAGCCCAAGCTGATCCACTGATTTCTTGCAAGAGATCTCAAGGATTTCTGTTCCATCAAGAGCTTTTTATGTTTATGACCGCACAACATAAATATTTTCTTTCATTTCCAAACACAATTAGATTTCATCTTGCTGTGTGATTGAAGTGAAAATATTTGTTGATTTCACTACCGGATTTTGTGTTGTGTTATGCAAATGATAAATAACTTGTAACGAGGAATAATAATTGTTTTAATCTAGAAAAACTCTTTCATCCGAATTCTAATGAAAGTGAAAGAGAAGACTTTGGAAGTGAAAAATCGTCGTAGAATTTTTGTCTACAAATAGAATGTGAACGTTAGATTTTAGGGAGCGTTTCTCATTTTTGGTGCGAATTTCTTGATTAATTTTCGTCGATTCATCTGTCACAGTTAAATAAAAAAGATAGAAACAAAAAGTGATAGGACAAGAAAATTAAATGAGATGAGAGAGGAAAACGAATCAAAATCTCAACTTATCTATGATAGTAGACAACAGTTTGAGGGAAACGAAAAAATTTTGATAAATAAAAAGTGAAATTTGAAAGGTGCTAGTCTTCAACATAAATAAAATTTAGAAACTTTGAATGGGAAGTTCAATAAAACAAAAGAAGAAAACTCTTTGATCGCTGTTTGAGATTATCCGAGAGACGAACTTGATAACGATCTGAAAGGATGTTGAACGTCTGGGGCGGAGAGTTCATGTTTATTTTCTTCTGATGATAGTGGCAGACAGTTTTTGCATTTTGAAGCTTTCTTGCGTGACTCTCGAGCTAAACCATATAAATCATATAATATGATTGACATAAACGTAGATTAGAAGAATGAAACATAATTCGATAACTCAAATTCTAATAATTACTTATTAAAGAAAAAAGAATAAAAATTGAAACCATTTGTAAAGAAAGGTTGAAGGATCAGAAATCAATTTCGTAGGACGACGGATTATCTATAAAATTTTTAAGTGAAGTGTTTCAAAGGAAACTCAAGCGAAAGCCATTTTATATCAAGAGAAAACATAAATAAAAATAAAATCAAAAACATTTTCGTGATCTTTCCTTTTCTTAATTTTCAGAAAATGAATTTTAATCTAAGGAGCAACATTTAATTAAAGTTCAGTCTTCTTCTATACATGAAATATTTCTTCTTTCTTTGTGTTTGTGATCTTCCGTCTCTCTCTTCGTCTGTGTTGGCGAATACATTTTCAATCTTCTCATTCTTCATTGAATCGTTGTCAAGTCGAGTTCGCAGTCTAAATTTCGTGTGCTCTCGCAAGTAAAAGGGAAAATTACAGACAATTAGTGGCGAAAAGAGGACTAAAGGCCAATTAAAGTGTTCAGAATATGAGTAAAGCCGTGCAGAATCAAGTTATCACGATGGATTTCGAAAATAAAATATGATATAAGTAGAAGGAAAGTCCGTCGCAAGGTTTTATTTAAATATATTTTGAAAAGAAGTGAAGGAAGAGAAATTGAGTTGATTTGCTGGAGACAACGGAGCTTAAAGATTGTCCAATGGTAAGTCTCAAGCTCGAGTCATTCGTGAGTGATGAAATATTTAGAGAAATCGCTTTGAATTCATTTTTTATTCGACATCGAGAAAATCAATAAGGGGAAAATTTTCCACCAACACATTCGAACGAGAGAACTGCTGGCGAGAAGAAAACGAAGTCAAAATGTTTTTTTTTTCTTCCAAAAAATAACTCGTCTTTCGAAATGCGACTCGCGATAGAGATTCTTGCGTTTCTTCAACTTGCGATTCTGGATCATTTAAATTTACTTTTTAACAAGCTTTTAATGATACAAAGAAGAGTCTCACTCTTTCATCATCTTGACCTCGTTTCATGAGAAGGAAATATCATCAGCTCGTGCTGCTCAATGCCAAGCGATTGATAAACTTTTCCAAGATAACCTAAAGTCGTCGATATTTTATTCAAATTACGCATTGGAGGTAGCACAGTTTAGTTTTACGAGACTCAGTGTTTAATAATCATTAAACCAGTTGAGGAGGAAGTAAAAGATGAAGATAAGATGATTGTCAAGACGATAAGAAGGAAAGTCGAAAGAAATCAAGAAAGAATTATCAGACGAACGTGAAAGTTCTTGCTCAAAAAAAGTAATTTAACTTCAATATTTCTGCTTCCAACTTACACATCGACAGACAGTGCTCACTGTTGATTTTATTTCTCCTACACGATACACAAATTTGCAATTTCGATGATGATGTTGGTACGGTCATCAGCTGTAAAACAACACATGAGTTGGTGTCATAGTCTTTTTCGTTGGTGAATCAGGAAAAATTCAGAGTTTTTCATGGAAAAAATGTTTCGATATTGATTTGAAGAGAAAAACGAAAGAATTTTAATTTGTTGAGCAATCAGAAGAAGAAGCTCACGCGAAGTTATGCAAGCTAAAGGGGAAAACTTCTGAAAATAAATAAATTTAGCCTTGTAGCGTAGTTTACATGATGTAACGATGAGAAATATTTGGTGACAAACGAAACGAAATCTAAACTTCCTAAATAGATAGAACCTCGACTTCTTCCTCTTCTAACGTTTTATTCGCAGTGGAAAGACACTGGAAAGAAACTCCACGAGTCAGATATTCGAGAAGGAGAATTAATTTGTTTAATTCTGCGCAATTAAGACTTCATCAACATCTGCTATTGCTCGTGTACTTCCCTTCAAAAGAAATGATTCGAAAAGCATTAGCATGAAGACTTTGATAAGAAAATTTAATTGTCTCGAAGATGAAGAAGAATTGTTTGATTACAAGCGGACCTCGTTTAAAGACCGGGATAATTACTCGCTCTCGACTTGTGTGACACACTTTAAAATTTCGCTAAATCGGCACACGCGTTTTATTGTGTCGACGATCTTGAAAACTACTTCAAATAAATTTTCCATCGACGAATTTTATTTCTTCTGTTCAGTTTCGTGTATAGGTCAGCTGTTTACTTTTAACATCGCACAGTTGTTTATTTGTGAGGAGACACGCTCACTAATGTAATCCGCATACAACATAAAAAGATCCAAACAATGTTTCGTTTTTATTATTACGTATTAGCAAAGCAACACTAAAAGGAAAATCATAAGAAACTTGATATGATTTCTTCAACCGAGATTGCTTCAAATAAAAAAGTTACCGAATTGCGAATAACATGAGGAGGAAGAGTTAAAGACTTTTTCTGCGTAATTACCTTTCGACTTTAACTGTATAAGCAAAAGCATTGATGGGATTAACATTAAACGTGTTTCATCGCTTTTTCAAGACCGGAACTTTAGTTAAATTTTCAGAGTTTAAAGCAAATTTTTAAATTACGAATATATTGAGGTCGTAATTTAAAAGTAAAAAAAAATATTTTCTTCAATCGCTTTTTGCTTCACGAGTTGTGCGCACTGGAGTTGCCTAACAAATTTCCATTTTTCAACTCGATATGTTGTTTAAAGCTTCTCATGGCCATTTTCTGTTCGATTTTCAATCGCTTGCGATATGCTCTGACAGTTGGTTTCGATTAGAGCTGACAAATGTGTGAAGGGAAATAAATTGTCTTGCTCTTGTTTGATTTGAAAAAACTAATTCGCCCTTAATGAAACTTTATTTCCCGACCTTGCATATCGTTGACAAGTTCGATAGTCTATCGCCGTTAGTTAACTTCTCCCTCAGTGTTGCCAGACTTGTCGCAGCCTTTCAAACCAAAATTTTCCCCATTTTGACATCCAAACGAAAACGTGTATTGAATTGCTTTTTATATTTCGCTTTGGCAATTCCGTCGACTGTCCGCGAGCGATTTTATTCACGCGAGCCAGAAAACGCTAAAATTAGACGACGACAAAAAGTTTTTTTTTTATTTTGAAGTTTGTTGATTTTTAGTGGAGAACGAAAATTAAAAAAATCAACTTCTACAGTGAAGTGTGACATGCGGCAAGCATCAATACTGATGTTGGAGCCAGACAATAAAGAGAACCTCAGCAAAAAACCGAAGTTTCTCATTGTTGTCTCTCAAATGCGCTTGATTTTTACCAAAGACATTTGAGGACTTCTTCTTTAAAACAAAGCGGACACAGTTTCGCCGAATAGAAAGAAGAACTGGCAACCAAATTCGTCTTGAACGTTTATTTTGCCTTTGACGTATATTCCATTCAATGAACTCGTCCGGTGAGTGGACAGTTAAACAATCCCTCCCTCCTCGTCCACCCTATTCTATTACTTCTCTCTCTCTCTCGTCTACAATGTGGGCGACAAAATTTACGGAAATCAGCAAAAAAGTTTGCGAGTTGTAATGAAATATCTCCTTTGTCTGCTTCGCGCTTCGATTCCACGTTCAATGATCTGGTTGTCAAGTGAATTTCGCTCCTTGAATTTCGATTTTATGTGCATTTCTTCAAAAATAGATTTCATTTGTGCAAAGTTAGAATTTGAGTCGGAGAAGCTCGATAATCTTATTCGCTCGTGTTTAGTGCGATTGAGTCACAAAGAAACAAAAAAAATCTTTGGTTCCCTTAGATGACGATGGAGCAGCTTCGCTAACACGGAACAAGTTTCGTTTGTAATGCCAATTTTCTCATCATTGTTGCTGTTGTTGTTGCTTCGTCTGAATGGGCCCTTAAATTATAAATTTGGCGATGTTGCCAGGTTTTGTTAAAGTATTTGATTAAAATAAATGTTTGCCTTGGTCTTTACTCGATTTCACGAGTGGATGAAGCTTTAACATGCATTTCAAGTAATCTCTTGTAGTCTCTTCCATTGCAAAATCTGTAATTCATGATTGAAGTGGATTTACGTCACAGCTCCTCGCGGTTACTACTCAAGCTTCGAGTAAAAGGTTTCGGTTACACAAAAAGTAGTTTCAGCTCGAGATTACTTTGTTTGCTTGCACTTTCCTGTCTATCGAGCGTAAATTAAATTTGCAATTGCTGTCACGAGTTGAAGTAACTGGTAACTTGCCTTGTAAGTCATGTGTGCGATTGTTAAACATTCTTGAGCAAATCAAATCCTTTCGATGGAAAGTTTTAGCCTTAGAGGGTAAAAGGTGATTGATCGCTTTCAAGAATATTCTCATTTTTGAGATTTCGTTTCAGTCAAGCTCTCTCGGCGATATTTACGAAAAGGTTGAATACAATTTCGCTTCTTCTTTTCTTCGCTCGGATGACGTCAAGCGTAAGAGTGTCGAAATAGGCCTAAAGAAAAAGATTTAGTGATGAGCGATTGACTCATGCGAACTCAACGTGAGCTTCAAACTCGTGTCGTTGCTATCAGCGTCGAAAAAACCTGCTCGACATTTAAAAATCTACTCATAAATTTTCTTTTTCGTTATCAATGACTGGAAGGAGAGGAGATCACTCGTAATCTTCTTACTCAAAGCTTTCATTGTATTCACAGCGTTCAATGAATTTTGTTCCTTTCATCGCATGGCAACCTAACGTGACTTTCAAGAATCTTTCATTGCCCACACAGCATTTGATTTGATGATTCATGACGTGGAGTTACTTTAACTTTCATTCGTTTTGGCGACGTCTAAAATTTTCCATAAGATTTCGTTTTGTATCAGCAAAACTGTGAACTCCATCAAGAAACAGTCGCAAAGTCTATTTCAATCAAAATGCTTCTGTTCTCCGATGAACAAGCTCGAGCTTTTATTTTTTAAGGTCATTAGTAAATTAAATGTTATGTGCACTCGGTAACAAGTGAATCGATAGAGAAGTCAACTACAGCTCGAGACAGAACGACTGCAAGTTCGTTTAGTTGCATAACAAATACAAGTTGACAGAGGTTTGCTACACACAAGTGTCTCTCGTTTTGAATTATTTTATTGTGAGCTTTGCAAAGTGTGAGTTAATTAAACAAATGTTAATGATCGAGAATTAATTTGAAATCGTTGTGTCACATAAATCTGAATATCGACGACTACACGTGCCATTCAAGAAATGTTCTAAAAACTATTTAAATATTTTTAGTTTACTTGATAAGAATAAGAAAGAGACCAGACACGACGGCTGATTCATGTGCCAAGAAAATTAGGGAAAAAAATATTCAAGTGCGATGTCTGAAAATTATTTAAGCAGACGCGGTTGTGAAACTTTTTATCATTAGGAAACAGTGAAAAACAGCTGATTAGACTTCAATGCAATGGTTGAACTCAATTAACAATCGTTAAAGTGTAAATACCGTCAGAATTTCCTCCTCTCTCCCTCATTCTAAGGTCACAGTTGGTGAAGCAAGTTATGAAGAATAATTTTGTTTCCGTTAGGGCAAAGGCCCTTACTGATATTTGAGTCACATCGCACGTCACTCGAGAGACCATTCCAACAAAAGACATCTCGAGTAATGAACTCTGTACGAATGATGAGACGCAATAAAAAGATTTCTTCATCTCGCAGACTTTGCTTAAAGCTCTGGCTTGGAAAATTTTTCGTTTTCGCTTGTTTTGCGAGTTGACTTCCATTCAACGATGGCTCACACTCAAAATGATGTTTCACGCTCTAATATTTTCATTCTAAATTTTTTTCGGTTGTGTAAAGTTTTTGGGGCAATTGAGTGAGAGATAAAGTTTATCAGTTCGTGGACACACTGTTCCACTTTTTTAGAATGTTTATCACCTTTTGGCTGGGTAATCAAATGCCAGTTTTACTTTTATTCGTCTATGCGATAACGTTCAAAGAGATTGCGTTTGTGTGGAAATCTTTCTCCTTATCGACAAATACCAAAACGAGGAATAAGTGCGCATACAATCTCGCGAACGGTAAACGACGAATGTATGAAATGTCTTTGGTAGTAAATTTTAATTTCTCTTCGCCCATGACCTAATACAACAAATTTTGTTAAGGAAACAGAAGAAAGATATCGGAAAGGTCGTTTGCTTGAAACATTGACATTTTCATTCGCAGGATGCGTTCGTTGATTTTGAATCACTTCCATTTCCTATTCCAAAACTTTCTCTTTCCAGCGGAGCGGCTCCGCTATTTCGTAACTATTCAGGTTTCGATGCTGCTCTGTTGGATTTTACTTTTCGATTACAACATTTCGATCGATTCGAAAGTCAAGCGATGTTGCCATGTACTCACTTCTCTCTGTTTTTCTTTTTTGGCCACCGCATCTCGTTCCCGAAAGTTTCCAACCAAAATCACATTTTTGTTTAGATTTTGGGATTTTGTCGCGTCGACCTCATTACATCGTTTCTATCTTTTCACTTTTGTTTCCAACAGAAAACGATGTTTGAACACATCTCGCTTCCTTCTCATTTAATTGACACACATTTTTTTCGAGTTCGAGAGACAGAGTCGTTAGACTCAATTCTAAAACAATTAAACAAACTTTTCTGCTGATCAGGTTTTCTTAGCTTGACGACTGCAACGTTGCAATGTTTAAAAGTAATCAGTCAGTTTCAAACGAGCTGTGATCACATGTAAAGCACATGGAGATGAAGTTTCAAAAAGAAAGATCACCGGTTGCTCGAGCTCTTGAGAGTTTAATTAAAATAGATTCATCCTCTGTCGGTGCGACCTCATTTCTCTTCAATAAAGAAAGAAAGAAAATAGAATCAACGATATTTCCAGGGGCCCGCTTGCATTTGTTAAGCCCACTTAGCACTGACACTTGTAAATGCCGAGAGGTTTGTGCATACATCTATCGACTCTGTTGAATTTTAATTTGCTGATTCACCTTGAGCAAAATCACAAATCGTAACAAAGCAAACTTTTTTCGCTTAGCCACCGACTTTTCGAATTGCTAGAAGATTTAAAGGCGAGTCCAATGCAATTAATTTGAGTTCGAATGTTTGTCTTGCATTTGCCAAGGTCTCTCAAAGGCAACTTTATGATTGGTCGCCTTAATCAGTTTGAATCACACGCCGTGAGGTCGGAGCGACATTTAATTTATTTTTCGAGCTCAGCGGAAATTTTTCGTAATTAACGAGAGTTTTCGATTTCTCAAGTAGATCAAGTAAATCTCACAAGAAAAACAATCAATCGGATTAACGATGCGAATGGATATTGCGCATGAAGCTTTACTTACTTAGACTTTGGAATCGAAGTGCTCGAGTGCTAAGTCGTATATGCAATTCGCGAGGCTAATTTCAATTCATTTAATTATCATCAGAGACTTTTTTTTTCGTAAAAGGAATTGCACTTTAAACTTATTCTTCCTCTCTTTGTCTTACAGATGCATAGTGGAGGAGGAAGAATTGCTTTGAAGCAGAACTCAGCTGTTTCAGTTTACATCGGAATAGCTTCGCTTGTGCTAGAAGGTCGAGTCATATCAACTGACGAAGACGACGACGATGCCTTTTCGAAGAAGTTTGAGTCGAACATCAATCAACCACAGTTTTCAGATGAAAAGGGAGTTGCCGATAGTTCTAGCCAAGGGTCTTCATCGTCACGACAAGGAGTCATTCATCGTATCAGCGAGAAGTTGATGAGATTACGTCAATTTCCCGGATCGAAAGAAATCGTTGAAACATCAATGTTGGCGATTCCGACAAATTCAGAAGATTGCGAATATGAACGTCAACCAAGGTTGCGTCATGTCGCGTCTGCCAGAGAATTTCAACGGACGCAACGACTGACAACTGTCTCATCGTCATCATCATTGAACTCATCGTCAGCTGCTTCAGTTCTTCATGACATCGACGTTGATTGGAACGACATCTCTTTCGTGTTTAACGGATTAGACAATTTGCCTGGATCACCAATGAAGTTATCATCAAACGCTCATTTCCGCTCATCACTCGGACATCCGATTCAACAAGAACAGAATCTGAATTTGTTTAAAAGCAAAGAGAAGGTTGGTACGAAGACAACAACAAAATCGAAGCAAGGTCCTCATTGTGAGAAGTTCTTGAAAAAAATTGGTTTGCTGAAAGCAGAATCACCTGAACCCGAAGTTGATCACATGTGCAATCATGTTAGTGGCTATGTAAGTTCTTTCTTCATTTATTAATGAACAACTCAAATTCTAATCGTTCAAATTTTCTTCCAGTGTCGTCGTTGGCAGTTCCACTTGAAGATGTTGCTTCAAATTTTATCAAAAGGAGAAGACGCTTGTATTGAAATCTATTTAGGACCAGAAAATAATGCGATTTTGCTTGAGCAATGGACCTTCCAGTTAACAGACAAGTAATGCTGAGTCTCTCCTCATTGAGACTTTATTTAACTCTCTTTCATTTTTAGTCCATCACCATCAACGCCTGTGATGACAATTCAAGCATTGTGCAATGCAATTCGATCTCAATTGTTCTTCTCTCAAGTCTCGTCGTGGGTTGATTTGCTTAAAAAAGCTTATGGCGACACAAGTGATCAAAAGCAAAATCTGTTTAGTCCCGAAATCATTTCTGCTGATCATCTGCAGAATCCAAGATTAAAGAAGAATTTAGAAACGATGCAAGTTGATTTGGATATTTTGTTTCGAATCAAACCGTACGACGGTGCAACTTGTTTCAACGACAAACCGAATGTTCACAACTTTCCCGATACAATCGTTGGTGATAAAATGGCGCTTCGAGTTTGTTTGAAGAGTTTGCCTCGTTTGGAAAAGATTCCAACGTTAAACACGGAGAAGGCGAATATCAATGGTTTCTCTTGTGGAAATCGAATCAAATCGAGTGGACCTTTAGGCTCACCTGTTGCTGGCTCGAGTTGCCACTTGTTGCATGACCGATTGTTGTCATGTCATGAAACGGGAAAGCATCGTTGCAAGGATGTCTACGAGGATGAATATTTTGTAGATCAAAAGACCGAAAACAATTCTCCAACTGCCAAAAATTTCGCTGTCGTTCAAGAAGCACAAACTGTTCCAACTCCACAGCCATCAGAACCAAAAGCTCCACTCTCACATCGTGAACGTCAGTTATTAAAGTACAAGAAACGTTTATTGAAGCGAGACAAACATAACAAAAAGGTTCACGATGGTGATCAAGCAAGTGTAAGCTCACTCAATACAAGTGGAAGTGAAGAGTTCGATAAGTTTGATGAAACCGAAATCAACGAAACCTTTGCGCCTCTTTACGGAGACAAGACAGTCCCTACTGCCACCAACAACAACTTAAAAACCAGCACGATCGCCACTCAAACTGAAATCAATGAAGAATCAATGTGCAACTCATGTGGCGAAAGTTTAAAATGCTGGAACTGTGATAAAAATCAAACTAAAATTAAAAGTCAAACGACGTCGTCATTGTGCGTCAACATTGGATCAGTTGTCGGAACGATGATTGGCAACAAAGCCGATTTACTGTTGCAAGCGATTCAAAGAACAGCTGACGCTCATCATGATCAATGCGACGTCGTTCGTAGTGATAATACGGAAGATAATATTTTTTCTAGTTCTAAGTCTCATCGTGATGCTCCAGTGACTCCAACGAGCGCTGTCACTGGTGTGAGTCGCGCTTGTGATAAAATTAAAGATAATAACAATTATTTAATCAAAAATAATAATGACGACGGTGATAAGGACGACGCTGTGCAGTTGGAAATGGACAATGATTGTCGTTTGTGCAAGCGTCAGAAGACACGACACAATTATGCGGCATCGACAAGTGTTAGCAATGGAAGCACAGGTGGCAGCTACAGGCGCACGATGTCAGAATGTTTAGTCGGAATTAATCCAGAAGAAGGAGACGATGAAGTTGATGGGGCGATGAATTATTCACCGCTTCCAGTTCATAACTGTGATGATGCTGAATTCAATTACGCGTCAAATTCATCAGCAAACGAGGAAGCACTTGCTTACGGCGACTTGAAGTCATATCGTCGAGCATTCTCTGATGATGTTATCAATCAAATTCCGTCAGAGTCTTGCTGCTTTGAACCAAATGACGATGAAGATTTTATTACATTGAAGTGTCATCACTGCAAGCATGATGAAGGTTTAATGAAAGCTCCAGCAGCTTTAAAGCTGACGCCGAACGTAACATTGCTGCATGCGCGTGTCGTCAATTCATTGTCCCCAAGCAAAAAGCAGTTGATGAATCAGAAGACACCAAAAATCAATCTCAGTCACGTTTTCGATAGCATAAACCCTATCAACGACTCGGGTATCGTTCAAGACGTTTCACCAACATCTGACAACGTATTTGCGTTCAACAGCTCTCCAGCTAGCAGCTATCCACCAACAATGATGCAGCTCTCACCGAGAATCCCTGGAGGATCAAACTCATTGCTTAAGAGACGCTCGCGACACATGTCAGATCGTTCTTCAATCTCCGAATATTCCAACTTTTCTGATGAAGATGAAGAAGTGCTTAAGGCAATCGTTGAGTCAGCAGAGCCATTGAAAGCACCTGTGAAAGTGCCATCATCATCAACAAAGATCTCATCGCTGTACAAAAAGTTTGTGACGAAAACTCATGCAGCATTTAACAAACTTCCACTCTTGAGTACGATCGAAGAGTCGCTCTTACGAGATCGTTTTCAACCGAAAGCTATCGTGAGTGGATTCAAATTGTTGTTGGGTGCTTCGGGAAGCTTCTGTCCTACTCAGCTCACCATTCCAGCGCAAACGTTCTTCTATGAGTTCCAAGGAATGAAACATATGTCGACACCTTATGTGGTGAGTTAAAGAAAAGTTTAAATACAAATCAAGAATTCAAAGCTAATGAGAAATTTCCTTTCAGTGTGAATTTCGTCTTTCACGTCGTGGCTACTCAATCCCTCGTTCGGGAACGGTCCAAGCCACGTTGTTGAATCCTCAAGGCACAGTCGTGAGAATGTTTTTCGTTCCGTATGATTTTCGTGACATGCCAGCAATGTCACAAACGTTTATTCGTCAACGCGTATTGGCAATCGATGAACATGTTAGCCAAAAAGATGCAGAGCAACTGAGTACAGTCGAACAAATGAAACATTTGCGATATGTCGTCCATTTGAGGTCAATTAAAAAACAAATCTTTTGTGGAATGTTCAAGAACTCATTTTTTTATTTTAATTTCAGATTCCAAACCGGTCGATCAGGACGACTTTGCCTCCACACCGAGATCAAACTGTTGATTTCTCGTCGCACAGAATTCGACACAGCACAAGCTCACGCAAAAAATTCGCTTGAGTCGCCCAATGACCTCAAGACCGTTACGATTACTCCAAAGTTCAGTACGCGAATCGATAAGAACTAAAAAATTTGTAATGTTTGTGAAATATTTTTGAAGAGCGCATGATTTCGCTTAGCGATTGGTCTCTATTCGTGATAAACAATTTTATTTTCTAAACTACCAGCAACTCGCGAAGTTATTGATGGAAACTTTAGCTTGATGATCGATTTTATTAAATCTCAACCATTCAGGAAAAAAACACAAAACAAAACGATAAAATAAATTCTATGATGGAAGCTGCGTGTGATGAAAGGATTTCTCTATTTTTTATTAAATTTAAAGAGAAGAAAATCGAGGGAAAAAATAGTTTTTGGAGAAGAGTCGTTGGCATTTTAAATGATTCAAAGTTTAAAAGAAATGAAGTTATGCAGAGATGTCTATGTTCGCTGGGCTTGTGAGGAATTTCAAAGCTTTTAAAGCTAAATGTGTTATTTCTGATTAATTTCTTTCGCTCTGCGAATGCTTTCCCCTTACATCGAGTAGTCTCACTTAAAGAACAAGCGTGAACTTACTGCCATTCGCGAAGACCTTATGAGCTGATGAAATTAAATGAAATGTAGATTTTCTGTCGTAGAATAAACTTAGATTCTTGCTGTTAATGGCTGTCACTCTCAGTCAAAAAGAAAATTCTTTGTTGTCTTCATTTAGTTCGTGAATTATTTCTTAATTAGAACATTTCGTTTTTCGTAATTGGAATTGTCGTTTTCTTTCATTTAAATATTTGCTTAGATTCAATTTATTTAATCAAATGCTTTGCTTACATTTTGATTTGATTATGTTCTGGTCTTAAAATCTTTTTGTGCAGGGGCTCTTCCTTTTGTCCTTTTTGGAAATAAGATTGCAATAGATGTGTAAGCTGATAAAAAACGACGATGAAGAATTCATGAGAAACAATAATTTGATCTTAATTAATGCGTCATTAGGGACATCATCCCGAGTTAAAAAAAATATTATTATTGATGTAACATTAGTTTTAAAAGCGAAACAATTTGAATGATTCAATAAAAATCAGCATTGCAAATGTAATTTCCAACTTTTTCTTTTTGAAGCAAATTTTGTTTTTCAGTTAGAACTCAGAATTTGACAAATATGATATATAAAAAGAAAATCGTTGATTCAGCAAAAGAAGGTAAGGATTTAAGGGATTGGTGGAATCATAATTGAAACCTCTTAAGCAGTTGAGTCGACGAAATTTTAGGATTGATCGACTGTGACTAATGATAAAAGTTCATGAATTATTTCCATTTAACTTTAATTGTCGAATGTCAAATCAAAATTATCCAAACGTGTTTCGCTCGGATGATATCATTGTGAAAATTGTGTTAAGTGTACCAATAAACTCATCTTTATCATCACGAATGTGAATTACGTATTTGTAATCACCTGCTGGAAAGATCGAAGTCAAAGCGTTCGTGCTGGGTCTAGCATTCGTCACGTTGAGGAACTGAAAAACATTCTTAAATACATTAAGACTTTAATAGAACTTTAATAGAACTCACTGAGTAAGGACACTTGTGAATTATGCCAGGAACTGTGTCATTGAGAAACTGTAATGTTGTCGCAATCAATTTGTTGCTAAAGTTATCTTCGTCCACAATTTTGCATAAATCGAATTTTGGACAATGAAGAACTTCACGATAAATCACTCCGTACTTGAAGAAGACATCAACATTAAGCTGTCATCCAATTAAAAATTAAATAAAATAAGCCTCAAGATTTTTTAAAACATTTTACAAATATTTTGTAGAGAGGTCTTTTGGTGAATCCAATAATATTGACTGCTGAGAACGATCGGTTGTAAGATTTTGCGAAACATGTCAAGTTGTGAACGTATTTCTCCGAAGAGTTGCATCGAACTCCTTTGACGTAGATGTTCTGGAAGTCCTTGGTGCAATAACTTGCAGCAAGCAAGATGAACAAAGGAACAACTTTTAGAACGATCATCTCACAAAGAATAAAACAGAACTTTTGTTTTTAAATTTCTGGAATCGCATGGTTTCTTTTAAATGATGATGTTCATGATGCTTAATGATGATGATAATGTTGATTATGTAAATTTAACATTGAAAATACTTCTTTCTGTAACTTTCCTTAAAATATTTTTTTATTATTTTTTTTTATCACGAACTATGACATTTTGTGTTTAATTCTCTTCCGCTTGAAACTTATCAGCTACAAAATAATTTAGTAGATAATTATGTTTGAATTTCAAAATTTATGATTGATCATTAATCAAGAACGAAACCTTATCAATTGAATAACTTTTTCTTAAAAAGAATAAAAGACAGAAGAGAATAGATCTAAATATCCTAAACCAAGTTTTATTTTTGTGTATTTACATTCTTTTGTGATTTTTTTGTCATTGGTTTTTGTAGCATTTTTGAACATATTTAATATATTTAATATATATAATATATATAAAATATATTTAATATAATTTAAGAGATTTTAAATGAATTTGTCCAAAAGTGATTAGAGTTCAGCTCAAAAAAAATTGTTTCTTACTTACGATCTGTGATCGTGATCTTCTTAATTTCTTTTTATTCAGAAAAGCCAATAATTTTAAAATTTAAACTCTGAACGAATTGAATTTAGAAAATAATTTTATAAAAAAAGAAAAGCAAAAAAAAATCGAATTGCGGGTCAATCTAGTGATAATCTTCATGAAGAAGAAGGTACGAAATGTTTCCGGGCAATAACTCTCTCTCTCTCACTCTGATCTCATTTAAACAAAATTTAGAACTCGGAAACTGAGCAGAGAGACGTCATAATATTAAGTCTACATCTTTATACAGATTATACATTGAAATCCATTAAAATACGTCGAACTTACTTACAGATTGTATCATTGAATTATTTTATTTATATCTGTTGTCGTGCATGAAAAGTTGTGGGGAGAACATGAAATGATTGAATGTGAGACAACGTCACATGTTAGTGGAGAAAAATGAAGCTTTTTAATCTTCTCTTATCCTTCTTCCCTTCCTGTGACGTTTTTGTGGCTTTCATGCTTGGCAAACTGGCGGAAATTGAACTTCATCGAATAGTTGAACAGTGGTCTTAGCAGGATAATCAACGACATCCTTCAAATTGCGCAAGTTCTCCTTCTCAAGCTTCTCAGCCTCGACAGCTTTTCCTCTCATTATTTCCGCGTAACTTGTCTTGACAATCGGAGTTGAAGGAACAATGTTCTCCTTCGTTTCCACGACTTCAGTAATGGAGGTCGCTGTCGAGTCACAAGACTCATTGCCATTGAGTTCGGTGATGTCGTATAACGATCCACGCAAATCATGAGCTCTCACTAACTTGCACTCGCCACCATTTGAATCCAAATTGTAAATGTACAAGAAACCGTCTTCACAAGCCACCAATAATCTCGTTTCCTTCTCGAGTTTCGTGACAACGCATTGATAACGAAGACCTGGTTCAGCCAGCTGAACATACGCGAAAGCGCGGTCTTGATTAAGAACATTACTCAACGGATTTATCGTCTCCATTGCTTTTGAGAATGCTTTCATGAAACCTGATCTTTCCTCGACTTGCTGTTTCTCATCTTCATCAGCGCTGTCGCTTGCAGCAATTTTATCTTGACGACGTTCGGCTGCTTCCTTTGCCTTCTGATCGATTTTGAAGACATGAATCGTCTCCGTATTGCTGCTGACGCTGACAAAGTTATTGCACAAACTAAAGTTGAGCGATACGATTTGAGCGTATCGCTTGACTCCTCGTCGGAACTCCATCACACGTTGAGCGTTCTTCACACAAAAAACTCGAATGACAGTTCCTTTCTCCGAAGCAGTTGCCAATAAAACGCCAGTTGACGAGAAGTTCATGGCAGCGACTTTAGAACTGTGCGCTTCGATGATTAATCGAGGTTTCATTGAGCCCGCATCGAAGATTTGGACATTGCCAACTTCATTGGAGACAGGATAGGCGAGATGACAGTTCAACGAAAGTGAACAGAGGCCAGTTGAGTTCTCAGGTAAATTCTTGATTGAATGTAGCAAACGCATATCTCGAATGTTATGGATGTAAATGCTGTCCTTTAAGCAAACGACAAGCCGTGATCGATTCATAGTCACACTCAAGATGTGCTTGGGATACTTGAACTCACATATGTCGGCTTTCTTTTTGAAGTGACAGATCTAGAAATAAAAAGAAGTTTTATTAGCAAAAGTCAACAGGATGAGAGATTACGAGAAGGCTCGACTTAAATGATTATGCAAGCAAGCTTATCATAAATAAAACTTCATGTGATCTCATTTAGCAGCTGATTTGATTTCTAAAGTGTTTCACTTGTGCAATGCTTAGTAAACAGTTAGTTTTATCATCTAATCAAATATTGATTAGACTCTCAATGTTCACTGACAAGTTCGTGATATGATGAATTGCGAATAATCGAGAAGCCTTTGTCTATCACGTGTCCTGAAATTTCATTGTGCTGTGCTATCGTCAGCTCAATGATTGTGCGATTAATCAACTTCATAAAGGTCTTTGTACTCACTTTCAACTTGTTTTGTTCACTTGACCAGACAGTGGCCACAAGAGAGCTCGAGAACAGCCGCTCCGCGATTCTCGTGTCGACATGATCGCTCGAGTAGATTTCCTCGACTTTATTGACGCTTTGGATGGTAAATAGCTTGTACCCGCTATCATTAACGACGGAGAGAGATCTGTTGAGGAAGGCAATGAACAACTGAATAAATAATGACGTGATTTCATTTGAAAATATTTTGTTTCGCAAATTCCGCTTAAAAAAATATTTTCTTTTAAAAAAAACGCGCAAACGCTTTAACATCAACAAAAAAAAAATATTCAACAATCCTGAGAGGTATTTGCAAAGATCGCAGCAAAAACAGTTGATTTCTTGATATTCTTGTTTTATTTCATGGTCAAGTCAGTGGCGATGCTCACAGATGATCGAAATTTCCAATAAAGTCGAAATGCTTTGTGCTGCTGATATCAGTTTATTGACATCGAAACTGGATTAGTTAGTGATAATGAAAACTCTCAAGGTGAAATATATGACGCGCCACTGGCCTCAAGCATTGTTTTGAAGTTTTCTTCTTCACTAATATTGCGATCTACTTTGTGAGTCACACAACCACACTCGAAACATCTGTTTTTAGCTTGTTGATTTTTTTTTATGGGTAGAACAAAATTTTTAAGAAAAACATCGAATGACGTCATGGCTAAGGCGTAATTCTGCGCTTTGTTTCTGGGTGTTGCTTTAATCAACTGTTCTGACCCTCGAGAACGATCCTTATCCACGAATAAACGAGCAGATGCTTTGATACTCGTGCGAGTTTCATTGTGTGCATTTTTTATTTCAACTCTTTCTTCAACAAAAAGTTGAGGCCTTGAAACTTAAAAATAGAGAAAACGTCAGGCCAGCGATAAATATTATTAGCGCTCGTTTTCATTTGCAACACCTTCGTCATTGATGCCTTTATCAGAAAGCTTTCTTGAACTTGACAACAACTAGAAGTTGCTTCTTTTAGCGAGAGAACTGCAAAACATAAAATGGCAGCTTGGTTATTGATTTTAATAGAAATTGGGTCAGCGTCGTATGATATGTCGTATGATCGCAATTAAATATTGAACATAAATATTTTTAATGTTTCTCTCTCTTTGTTTAAGTTTAGTTTCAGCCATTTTTGTTTCTTTATATCGAATGCACTTTTTTCTTCTCTTCACATTCTCGTGAAAAATCGATTCAATCAACATAAAGAAAAATTTCTTGTTCGTACGTGTAATCCTGGTTAAAGTTTATTTTGAATTTTCCATTGCTCGTCTTCTTGTTTTTGCACTGATTTTTCATATCACTCATTTGATAATTAAAAGTTCACGATGAAACTTGAATTGCTTTTTCACTTTAAAAAAACTTTTTTTCTTTACTTGTTTTGTTGGTAAACACCAGATCTTAGCACAGCAGATTGAACAACACTGAAGCACTGGAATAAACTGTTGGAGTTTTTTTTTTCTCCAGCAAACTCTGTCAGAAGCAAACTCAGGGGGAAAATATTTTCCTTTAATTTTCTTTTTAAGATTTTTAATCAGAATTTTAATGAGGAAAATTGAAGTTCCTGGAAATGTCTCCTGAATCGCTTCTTATGATTTAAACCCAATACAACGGTATTCCACTACAAATATAGTTGCAAGAGAATCAGCTGAGAGGCTCAACATGAATTTGCGCAATTGCGCAATGTTTCAATGCAACGTTTCCAATGCTTCATCAACAACAACACAAAACGAGCGCTTAAATTTTAGTGAGCGTTTTAATAAAATTTTAAACTGCAGTTCGCGATGCCTTGGAAATTTATGCAAAACATTTATTCTAATATTTTAAGGTTGCTTACGAGCAGATTGATTAATTAAGTAATTAAATAAATTTAACGGAAAACTACGCAAATGGGGCTGACAACTATGAGAGAAAAGTGGAAATCGGGGTCAGTTCAAAGATGACGTCTCCTAAAATGATTAATTATTCTCTCTTAGAGATAAATTGTAAAATGAAATTACTTTCTTAATGCCAAACTTTATATTTCTTAGAGAAATTATTTTATGTCACGTCACATTCGAACAGACCCTTCTAGAGAAAAGGAAAAAATAAATAAAAGTCGACTCAGTATTAAATTGCCATTTCGCGTCAAATAAAGACCTCTCAAGGTCTAAAGCATAAGTTTTTTCGTGTAACATGTCGTCACGTCTGTTGGATATTGCAAGGAAGTTCAATGTTTTCTACTTGAATGGTAATTTTCGTTTTGAAGTTTTTGTTTTGATTCAACATCGACATTTTTTTCTTTCGAGGCATCGATAAATTTTTTTCTATTTGCTTTTCGCTCAATATTGCCAACACTCGCCAGATACGAAAAAGAACTTCTATCGAATTTCATAATTATTCAGCTTCAGGATATTTCCTTTTGTTAATTGTTTCGTCGGAGTTCAATCCACGAAAATGCCGACAAATCGATTTTTTTGCGCAACAAAGATTTCTGATAAGATTTCCTTTCTCTGATTACGTTTATATTTAGGATTTGAGAAAAATGTATGTCGACCATTTATTGTTTGTGGACAGCAAGTTGGACTTATAAGACCCGATGTGATGGGAGAGCTGCTTAAGTATCCAGAAGTTTTCTTCATCCGTGATATTCCGAAGGGCGAAAAAGTATTTGAGGTTCGTCTAACCACTTAATTGCTTATCTTATAAATATTTTTTACTTTTTCTTATTAGACAATAGTAGAGCTAAATCCTGCTTATAGGGATTACAATGAGAGAACGGAGCAAGTAGATACGATTCTTAGAGAAATGCGTACGAAAGGACTTTTTCCGAATGCACTGAAAGGATGGCGTGACGAATGCTATGAAGTATTGAGTATCAGCAATGTCTCGCTGCTCAAAATGGACCGCTCAGCGACATGTCTGTTTGGTATTAGAAACTTTGGCGTAGAAATTAACGGCTACATCAATTGTCCTGATCGTGGAATGTGTATTTGGCTGCAGCAACGATCGCCAACGAAACAAACGTGGCCAAATCGCTGGGATAACATGGTTTCAGGAGGACTGAGTGTAGGATATAAGCCGCGCGAAACGGCGATCAAAGAGGCTGCCGAAGAGGCATCGATTCCGTCAAGCCTAGCTGAGAAAATCGTTGCTGCTGGATGTGTTTCATTCTTTTTCGAGTCGGAACGAGGACTGTTCCCTAACACTGAGTATGTTTATGATCTCGAGTTGCCGCTTGACTTTATTCCTTTCAACGCTGACGGTGAAGTATGTCTCGAACTTTAAATCTCTCATCTTTCAATATAATTTAATTCCCTTTAAATGTTTTTAGGTCCAAGGATTTGAACTTCTTCCGATTGCTGAATGTCTAGAGCGAGTCTTCTCACCTGAATTCAAGACTACATCGTGCCCGGTCATAATCGATTTTTTAATTCGACATGGCCACATCACTCCTGAGAATGAGTCAAACTTCACTGAAGTAATCGAATTGTTGCACGTGCCATTAACCAGACTTTATTACCAGACTTTTCGCCAGCGTAAGATTGAAAACGGTGACAAAAATGGCCAAAACTAAGAAAAATCTTTTTTGATACAATATTTAAAACAAGAGAAGACAAATTTAATCTGAATATCAAATTCTCAATAGCCACTTGCAAAGATAATTTCAAATTTTAAATATTTAATTTAAAAACTAAATAACAGAAAAAATCAAATGAATCCAAGACAATTTCCCTAGACAGTTTCCTTAACTTCTTTCCGTACAATTCGTATCATCTGACGTCTATTGTGTTTTGTGAGTTAGTTTTTTGCTGCTTCGAAAAAAAAAAATATTAATAAAAATAATTCTAATGAAAGACGACACCCACGAGAGAAAATATGAACTTTAAGTTTGCATTAAAAAAATATCTAAGATTATTGTTTAACTGAATGCCAATGAAACTTCAATTAGCAATTGACATGATATAATCAGATAAATTGTCAGAGATAACAAATATGCACAACCAACCGTTGACATCAATTTTTTTTGTAGGAGTTCTACATATTTAAATTTTTATTATACAAATAAAAAGTTTCAGCTTCAATTGAGTTTTGTTTTATTGAACCTTACATTGAAGGCTAACTTTTCGTACTCGTAGATTTCTGTCAAACATCTTAATTAGCGGAAAATCGCAATTTCAATGAAAGTCGATTTTAAAAGAAGTTCTTAACGAACTTTTCAGATTTAAATTTATTCGACAAATGTGAATTCGACAATCCGAAAAAAAAGTAAATAAAAACTAAAAAAAAGTATTTGGAATCAACAGAGGCTGTATGCTTGAAGTCCAACTAGTTTGAAGCTGTTTACGAACATCCGGGATATCAGCAAGGTTCACCACAGCAATCATGAGTCGCCAGATTCCAATCAATAACTTTTTTGTGAATCTATCGCCGTCGATTAAATTAATTTCCTTCGTGACAGTGATCGGATATTTGCTTTCGTATTCAGAAACTGCTGTTCAGGTTAGTTGAATTGAATGAATGTCATAATGATAAAGATATTTATTTATCTTTTGTCGATTAAGTCGCATCAAACATTTGCTGGATGTTCAATAATTTTTCTTTTGCTATTTTAGGCGTTGAGCGTTATTCCTGGAAATCTCTTGCCATCAACATTCGCAATATGGACTGCATTTACGTTTTGCTTCCTCGAAATTCACATTTGGGAAGTTCTAATCGATATTGTCTGCGTGACGCTTTGTCTGAAATTGATCGAACCGCTTTGGGATCAGATCCAAGTGATGACGTTTTTTGCTGTGGTAAATTTTAGTGTTGCTGTGCTTTCATCACTCTACTACTTAGGACTTTATGCATTAACTAAAAACACGGAGATACTGTTCGATGTTAAAATACACGGACTTATCGGATTCCTTGCGGGTTTGTGTGTTGCTATAATGGCAATCATGCCAAATCTTCTGATTGCAAGAACACCATTCGGAAATTTCACTAATAGGCAAGTTGTTTTATTTTGACGCATTGTAAGTTTCTTGTTAACAAGTTTTATTTCACAGAAATATTCCTCTTACGTTCATGGCAACGTCGATAGTACTTTGGGCATTAAACATCATTAGCGGAACGTACTCGGTGATGTTTTGCAGTGGCTTAATCTCGTCGTTCATCTATTTACGATTTTACCAACGTCATGGAAACGGAATTCGGGGCACAAATGCAGAAAACTTTACATTTGCGAAGTAAGAATCATAAATAGCTCTGCGATTGATAAATTATTGATAAAAAAATATTCTTTTTAGCTTTTTCCCGACAGTCATGCAGCCATCTGTTAATTTCCTTGTTAGTCCAATTTATAAATTGAGCTTGAACATTGGACTTGTAAAGCATCAGCCCATTATTCCACTGAATCACTCTAGTTCGAGTGATCTACGATCACTTACCATGTCAATCTCACCGTCCGATCAACAGGATAACGAACGACGAAGAGCAATCGCTTTGAAAGCGCTCAACGAACGATGGAAAGCACTCAATGCTGACCCGTCAAAATCTCAATTACCAAAGTCCTTCCCACAAACGACAGTTGGAAAGCAGCAACCTTCACATCAGCACAATCAAGCTGGTTTCAGTCAACATGGTCACAGTCATGAGCGAAGAGTTATTCCTAAGTTTAATATTGATGAGATCATGAAACCAATTCCTATGCCTGCGCCTCCAGGGATGATGCCCAATGAAGCTCCATCAAGCAGCACTATAGGCTCAACTGATCCGCCCTCTTCGACGAACGATTGATAAGCGTTCCATTGTTTAAAGTATTTCATTCTTAATTAAAAAAAACCTTGAATAAAAAAATACTTTTTCTTTTTGATTATTTTTTAAAAAAAAATATAAATGAAGCCATTTGATTTAAAATTCGATGATTTGTAAATTTTTTCATGAGATAGTGACGTGTTGTTGTAAATAAAAGAGAGAAGATTAACTCCTTGTCTGTGTAATGACTAAAATATTTTCTCCTTCATGACTTCATTCAATGTGAACACATTTAATTTTTATTTTTATTAGACAAAAAATATCGTTTCATTATCAATAAATTGTTAATTTTTTAATGCGCTCGTTCAGCGGCGGTTACAAGTTCTCTTCCCTAGAAAGATCTGCGAGCTTGTCGAGAGGATCATGGAGAAAGGTTCGTTTTCCATTCTCCTCTCGACACACAAGCAAATGAAAAAATTATTATCCAATGACACATTCAATGATTTGATTTGTTGTGGTCTCCATTTAAAATGTTTCTTATTATCCTCAAATTTCCATGTTACAATATTTATCCAATTAAATATCCTTCTCGTTCTACGAATTCGCGATTGAAATGGGGGGAAAGCGAAATTATTCATTTACACAATTGCTACACAAACTTTTATTTTCCTTCGTCCACAATTAACGTCAAATATCTTTTTGTTTTAAAAACATTTTTCTTTTTAGGAAGGAAAAGACTTTAAAAGAGCAACATTTTATAAATCGCTTTTGCTTTTTTATAAGAGCGTCGAAACTAATTCAAATTAAATTGCAAGAATTTCCCTTTTGAGACTTTAAATGATATCAAAAAAAAAATTAAATCGCGATTTACATCGCACGGGTTAGTTCGATTAGTTCGAAAGAAACGAAATTAGCTGCTGATCAAATAGAACTTTCATCTTTTTGAAACGATTGAATCGCGACGGGATTTTGTAAGTATTTACAATAAAAATATTTATGAAAGCTCGCCGTCGGAGCGTGGAAAGTAGAAGGGAAAAGCTTTTTTAAAGCCTACACGCGTCTTTTGATGAAAGTTGAACTCTGACTCTCGTATTAATGGATTTGATGGCGTTGTTGATTTATTGTTTCGTTAATGAGTCGATTTATTCTTTCTCCTGACGAAGCTCTAACAGCTCATGAGGTTCTCCGTCTTCCTAATAGAGAGAAAGCAATTAGATGATTTATTGCAAAAGATAATAACTTGTCTCACCATCCGCATCGGATTTCCGGCTAACTCTCCCTTCGAGAGATGATCGACGATGATTGTACCGAGTGCATCACACATCACGTTGATTGTGGTTCGGAATCGATCGCTAAAAATGTTTAAAGAATTTAATAAATCAACTCAGTGAGAAGACTTGAGACGACTCACAGAAGCCAATCAACAGCGATGATGATTGTAACATCTTCAGCGGGCAAGCCGACAGTGTCGAGCACCATAACCATCGTAATCAAGCCAGCTTGTGGAATGCCAGCAGCACCAATTGAAGCAGCAGTTGCAGTGACACTAAATCATCTTATAAACTCATCAACTCATGATTGAATGCAAAGTTATTTACCTGACAGCAACAATGTGTCCGAAAGTAAGTGAAATGTTACGTAACTGAGCGATGAACAAAGCAGCGACAGCTTCATAAAGCGCAGTACCTGAGAAAATTAATTATTTTGATTAATAAATGAATCTCTCTCTCAAGTTGATTCGTAATAGTTTACCGTCCATGTTGATGGTCGCTCCAACGGGAATAACAAAACGAGTGACACGTGGATCGATTCCCATGTTGTCGAGACAATTGATGGTGATTGGCATTGTCGCTGAGCTTGATCCAGTTCCAAAAGCTGTGGCCAGAACTTGAGACATCTTGAAAACGTATCCGTAAGGAAGCTTTCGTACAACCATGAAAAATATAACAGCAATCGTTCCGAAGCCGTGGATGAAGAGACCGAAGAGAACGGTCATGAAATATTTTCCGAGTTGACCGATAACTTCTGCGAGTGATTCCATTTCGAGAATCTTGGCAGTGATCAAGAAGAAAACTCCGATTGGTGAAAGCCTGTGAAGGTTGAAGTGCCAAGATAGAGAAAGATCATTTCAAGTTTTGATTGATTTTTGAAGCTCACCAAATGACCCATCTTGTGATGATCATCATTGCTTCGCTCATAGCGACCAAGAAATCTTGAATTGGTTTGCCCTTCTCACGCATCTTTCCAATCGTTGCGCCAAGAATGACACTGAACATCACAAGTCCCAACACATTCATGCCTTCACGCCATTGTCCCTGGATCTTGAAGTTTTGTAATGGAACTGTGATTCGAAATGATTGAAGATTAGAAAAGTAATTGGAGAAAGAGAGAAACCAACACCTTCGCATTCAACCATCAAAATGTTATTTCTCATCAACAATCTTAAAGATATCCAATCGTTTTTTATCTCGCATTTCATCTGTCGCGCTCAATGTTTTCCCCATCAAATGACAAAGCTCAGAAGTAGAGCGCTTCGCCCCAACGCAATCATTTGATTCGCGCGACCGATTTATCTCCAACAGCACACGATTTGCTGCTGCTTGGTTGATGTGCAATTGATATGGGAAAACATTGAGGATTTCCTCAATTACTTTGTTATACAATCGCAAGCAACACATCTGTTATCACCTCTCATCTTGTGTGTAACAAAAATGCGATTGTTTCATTTTTACAAACGAGGGACAGGCTGCGAGTATGACGGGCTAAGCTTAAAGCAAACATTTCGCTGTAGCGTACACCAACCCGAACTTATTAAAAATGAGAATGATTCGTTTTTTTTTGTTTTGCGATTAATAATGAATTTTTGTAACCAACAACACCACATGAGATCTGCAAGCGATGACAACAACCAGTCGTTTCCTTCTTTCCTTTCCATTGCACTTCATCATCATCTGACGAAAGCGATTTTAATTATTTTTTGAAATTCACATTTAAGAAACTTTCTGAAAATTAAGTTCAAGCGAAGTCAAGTTTGATTATTTGTTGCGGTAGCTTTGGGCATGCCAATTGTTTAGCCCACACACCTGCATATCAAAATTAAATATCTAAAGCCTGATTTCAATGTTGAGAGCTCATCCGAGTCTCGAAAATAAATTTTGAAAGCATTGATCGCCTAACCTTCATTGCCTTGATAATCTTTGAGCTTAAACTTGCTCATGGTGAATTGGTTACGGTCGGTAGAAGACAACGAAGAGATTAAAAACTTCGTACCGTTACTCAATTCAGCTGTTACATTTGCTGGTGGCTCCAAGTGAGTTCTATACTGGAACATGGTCGCTTGAACGATGTTTGGTGGAAAGAGATTTCTGAAAAGATTCGATAAGCGACGAGAGATCATTCGAAGTCTCTCGACTCACCTCACTAAATCCAAAAGCGTGTCAGCAGTGAGAACGTCACGTGTTACTTTCTGCTCGTCTTTAAGATTGGTTTTATGTCCATCACCAGGTCTGATGACACTCACGAGAATGATGCCAAGGATGACTGCACAAACTGTCGTCGTGAAGTAATAGATAATCGATCTGTATGCAATTTTCTTTGATAGACTTAAGTCTAAAGCGCCAATAGCACTGGTAATCGATGAAACTATCAGTGGTACAATTAAACATTTCAGCATCCTTAAAAACAAATCACCGGGATATTGAATGTACATAATTTCTCGTTCCGTCCATTGTGTGTCGGAATTTTTTAAGATAAGTCCAAATATCGTGCCACCTAATGACATTGAAAGGATTAAGCTCTGTAATCCTTAATCGAAGGAATTATCTCTCTTACCAATTACTCCAACGATTGTGACAATGGTGAGGAGATTTTCGCCAAGAACATTTCGACGATTGGCAGGCGGTCGCTCGTGATTCGAGCTTTGATTATTGGTCGACATTGTTTGATCCGTAAAGCTAGATAAAAATTATTGTCTTCTGTTGCTGCACAATTCCGTCGTCAAACCTTCCAGGGGAGTGGAAAAACCCTAAAAGGAACAGGAAACGAGAGTCTCATAAATTTTAATCCCATTCACTTAATGGACTCATAATCGAATATTAGTTCTTCATCCGGTCTCATCATCCCACAGCGACGGAAGATAATGGATTTGCTTCAAATTATCTCAAAGGATTTGCTCATCTTGAGCAACTTTTTTTTGCCTTTTTTCATTAATCAGTAGCCACCCTTATCGCCCAGGAATCTTCGAAGCATAAAAGTTACCGCAAAACAATCAAAATTAGGCGAAGCTCGAAGATATTTAATTAGGAAGTGGCGAAAGAAATTTATCTCAATTTAGAAGTTTTCCTTCATTACCAAACGAAACAGATTTTTTCTCCATAAATTGAAACCACAAAGATTTCGCTCGCATGAAATATTTGCTCGAATCATTGACTTTGTCGTGTTTGACGAGCACTTGAGCTTCTTTCTACTCGAATAGATTCAGAGCGTGGCATATTCGAATGAGCTTTTACTAAAACTTTATATTTTCATCATTGAGACATCAGCAAAGCTTCACATTTAGATTTTCCTTCCCTTCCTTTCCCTGTTCTGTTTGCTTCGTCGCTTTTCGACGGGTTTTCTTCTGGAGATTCGCTTTGTTGTTGTTTACTTTCTGCCGTTTGTTAATGCCTAATATGTGCGAAGAGCTTCGTTCCGCATCAATTTCTCTCCTTCCTCGTCAATTTTAACTTTGATTTCTCTTAAGAGCTTTTTGGGGTGGGGAGCAGGAGAGCGAGAGTGTTGTTCTCCGAACATTGACATCAATCGAGTGGTTTCGTCTTATTAAGTAAAAAGATATTACAAAGCTTCCGATTCATTGTTTGATTTCATTAAACGCTTTTTCGTCTTTTCAAAATAAAAGCGAGGAGAAAATGTTTTCATCCGGATCATTTAATTTCAACCGATTACATCACTTTACACTTCAGCTCAATGTCTTGGTCTTATGCCATTACTAGGAGATTTCTTTTTCTGTCATTTGCCTGAGATTTTCTATTATCATTGTCATCGTAAGCGATTTTTTTTTGTTTTCCCTCCTCTGGAAGCAAACCGCCCTCGCTTATGATGCTAAATAGCACAATTACACAATATCCAAGAGCGAAACTGACAGTAAATATAAAATGGCGCATTATTGTTATGTAAATTGAAGGGAAAGAGGAAAAGATTAAGGACGACAAAGACACGAAGACGATTACCACTAGAATGGAACAAAACGGTGAATTAAATTGAATTTTATTTAAATTCAACAAATCCCTTTCCCGTCACAATGAATTATTTGTAAAGGAGTCCGTCGATGGACGGAGAAGGTCAGAACTTGCGATGTTGATATTGTCGCTGTTGAACTGTAAATTTTCATTTGCCCGAGGACTTCTCTCGACGAAGGAGAAGAATTTCTCGCCCTTTATTGCAAAAACGATTTCGTCCTACGCTCTTTATTGCTTTGTTTTGTTATAAGAAACGTAGAAACCTCGAGCATGTCACATCCGATTGCTTCACTTTCTTTCTTATTAAAGCAGCCTCGAGTGACAATAACTGCTACACACATTTCACGAGAAGCATTTTATCCTTTCTCGAATCAAAATTGCCGATTTCTTTTCGGGCTTCGAGTTTGTTTTTTCATGTGACAAATTGTTTGAAAGTCGAATTGTAAGGGAAAACTTTGAAAGTAGGGAAATACGTTTTGAAAGGAGAAGGAATTTTATTATATTATATATAATATAATAAATAATATAATATAATATAATAAAATATTGAAGGAAGTTGCACTTGAGAGTTTCTTTTCTGAGAAATATTTTATTGCAAACTTTGCTTGGCGAGTCATCGCTACTGACAAATTTGACGACTCAAACTGAGTCATTGATATTTATTTTACAAGCGAGAGAACCTTGTTGTGGTTCTCTTACACAAATGCTTACAAACTCATCCTTTGAAGTTCGTTAAATCGTCTGAAGCAAACGTAAATCATTAGAATGAATAAATTTTGAGTGTCAGCTGCCAAAATAAATTCGCAGAGTCATCTGAGCGAAATTTTTCACTTGATCATTAAAATGAGACGATATGTAAGTATCTTAGAGGTAGAGCCGTGTAATGCTCGATATTTCAAGTGTAAAGTAAAGCGATTCAATATTTCACGAGTGAACGTGTCGCTCCAGCCATAAAATCATATTTGCATCATCGCTGAGGTTTCGAAACGCAAAGCAAAGTGGGCGCAAGTTCATTTGTTTCATCACGAATGTGCTACAATTGAGTTAAATTACAAACAGCGATGCGTTCGCTCTTAGCATGAGACTTCAGTGAATGTAAATAAATTGATACGAATGTCAAGTATCAATCATTGCTCTTTCAATTTTACTTCTGTCACCTCTTGAAATTGCAACTCTACAATTTAAGATTTTTGTTTATTTGCGGCTTGCTGCATGTTGGCGTTAATTTCATTCTCTCCCTCTCACTTTTGTGCTCGCAAATATTTGCGACGACATGTGCTAATGATATTCAATGCAAAGTCGTCGAGCAGTCAAATAGAGAATCCAACAGGTTCGACGGATTTAAATGAGCAAATAAAGAGCATTTTAACGCGAGTCAACAAAGTTATTATAGTCGCAAACATCGCAGTATTTCGCACCTGCGATGTCTGAAGCATTGATCGATCATTCAATTAATTCCGACCTTGAACTTCCGAATCGATACATCAAGTCTTGATTTCTTTTCATTCAAACCAGAATATTACATTTCAAGAACTGCGATTGACTTCTTAAATTAGACGAGAAGCTGAGCTATTAAATGAAACGACGAGAAAATCTCTTCTTACGATGTTTTCATCTTTTTTACAATTTCCACAAGAGACACAAACGAAACTTGAGTTTTAAATAAGAAATAAGAAAGCGACTGTGGGACATGAGACGAACGATCAACACGTGTGAGAGTAGCTTCAAACTGTTCGACGCACTAAATTATTTTCGTTTTATTGTTTACCGCAACGTTTGATATTGAAAAATCTTCGCAGAGTTCTGTGCTCATAATTTAAACCTAGTTTGTAGTCTACTCGACTTGAAGGAGATAACGCAGTGACATGTTGACTATTTGTTTTGAAACTCTACCACCTTCAGTTATCTAACAAAACTGTTCAGAAGACGCGCTGTCAACAAAATATTTTGATAAGAAAACGAATCGCGGTTTCATGTTGATTTCCATTCCGATCACGAAGAGGCGGAGAGAAAAGGAGTAAACGCTGTGAATTATTATTAAAGGAGAAGTTCAAATGGAAGTAAAATTTATCTGACGAATGACACGTGACGAGAAAATATTTAAATCTGTTTTCGCACATCATGAGACAATCGTCAAGTTTGTCACAGGAAAGTTTTTTGTAAAATCTTTAAAGCGATTACATCAAGCAACGAGACCTTGCGACTGTTCTTGAGCGACGCGCAGTTTATGCAAATGAATGAAATGTCGCGACATCAATCCAAATCCCTTCACGAAACTCTTCGCAACAAACTTTTGTACATGAACATTCTTTAAAAATGATTTTTGCCACAGCACGTTCTATCTACGTTGACGAAAGTGAAAAACACCAGACGATTTCAAAATGAGCCCGAGCATCTCAATCAGTCTTTGTATTCTCCGAAAGCGATAAACTTGTAGCAATAAAAAGTCTTTAATGTCTTCGTAAAGATCGAAGAGCGTTCTTGAGAGTTTCATCTCACTTTTGTTTTGTGCAGAATCCACTTTCAGTTGTCGAGTGCCTCAAACAGCTGATATTGAAAAGTAGAGATTTCTGTTTGCTAAAGCATAAAATTAGACTTTCTGACGAGGGAGTTTGTCAAGCTCTCATGTCTTGGAGATCCAATGAAAGTCGAAATGAAATTCAATTTAAGGGCACTCGTCAACATTCCGCAATAAAATTTGAACTCGTAATCTAAAGTTGCCGAAATAAATTATTTATACGACCAGACCTTATCGGGGCCTGACAGTCCGCAAATTAAGAACTTCGCTTTTCGTCGATTATGGAATTCGTTTGAGATCAAAACATTTTTTTTTTCGATGTCGCTCGCTTATTTGCTACGGCTAAGCTGATGGATGTGTAGGTCACACGACCTTTTCTGTCTTCTTATTCATTCCACGAACGAGTTTTAAAGTCGCAACTTAGTTCGTCTCAGTTGAAGATATCAATGATTGGACCTGACTGAACTTCAAAGAAGAAATAATTGAGTTTTACTTTGCAGAGTTGCCATGGAGAAAATTGTTATCTCGAAAGTTGCAGTATCGCTTTACTCAGATGGATGACGGTGATGTCCAATGGGAAAAAGCTTTCAAGCGAAAGAGCTGCGAGGCAAAAACGAAATTACAAAGTAAAGAGAATCTTCTCATAAATTGGAAGCGAGGCTGAGTTGCGAAATAAAATCATCAAATGGAAATGTTTGTCATCAGGAATTACGACTAGCTCTGTCCGTGTATTTGTGATTTCAAAGCATCATTCGACTGATCACCCTTTCAATTAGAACTCGTTGTTGATTCTCGATTACCCTCAATGCTTCCACTCAAAGTTCTTAGTAAAAGGAAGTTCATCTATTTCAACTTAAAGTCAAAGCTTTCGCAGTCACACTTGAGCCTCGGGAATTCACAGCTCCAAAAAAAAAAAGGTTTCTGCTTCATCAACTCCAATTAAGAGTTGGTTAAACTCAACGGATGGGTTCATGTTAATGATGTTGATATTTCTGCTGCTTCGTCGCTCATCTCTCAATTCAAAGAGCGTCAACTTTTCGATTTTTCACCCTCGAACTCGAGCAATAAATAAAATTAAAAATAAAAGCTTTTAAGGAAAATCTCGGCTCGAAAGTGATGTGAATTGGAAAAGTTTGTTCGTGGGAGGGAAGCTCTCGTATGTCGATGATGCAGAATGTTTATAATTCAATTTCTTCTTTTACACAGAACAGTTTGTCGTAGTCTTCGACGGCAAAGCCAGGACGGGAGGGAAAGTGAAAACGAGCAATAATATGGAAAACGTTTTTCCCTCTCGCGCCTCCATCAAGTGTCTAATTTTCACACTTCTCTCGACATCATCTCTCGTCCCAAGAAGCTTTTCGCGCATTAAACACCAGAAAGCCATCACGGTCTAAGCATTTTAAACTCCTTAATTCCATTATTTGTTGCTTTTAATTTAGTTAATGTAGAGTTTTAGAACTGAAGGCTCTATTTTTTATTTATTATATATTTATTATATATTTAATATATATTATATATATAATATTACAACAGAAACTTCAGAGTAAGTTTGAGTAAGTTTTGTTTTCTGAATTGAAGAGGATTCTCCTCTGAAACTGACACAAAGTGTGTTCAACTAGACATTCAACAGTTCTCTTTTCCAAAAGCTTTTTCCAACTTTTATTCGATTTCCTTTCCATTAATTTTCATCAGAAGCAGATTTTCTGCTTTCAAATTTATCGTTTCTTCGGCGAGAAGTTGTTCTCGCTTTAAACTTGATTTCTCTTTTTTCTTTTTCGCCTTCAGTGCCATTCAATTCAATTGTAAAAGAATGGGAAAGGGGATGGCAGGGTGAAGAATGATGAGTCGAAGATATAAAAATGCGATGTAGAATTACTTTTATGATTTCGATGAGGAAAAAAAATTCTTCTTCGCAATTGATAAGATAAGAAAAATCGTGAGATGATTTTCGCTTTTTCCATTTCGTCGTTCTGTGCGAGCGATGCGAAGGGAAAAGTGAAAAATCATCGAAGATATGTCAATAATGAGCCAAGGAAGTTTAATCATTGGGAGTCTTAATTCATCTTTTCCTTCTCTGACAAAAGATTGCTTTGTTGACAAGGCAAACCATAGAAAGAAGCGCTTCATGCTTTAGGCATAGACTTCAAGTTCGCGGGGGTGTGATCATGAGTTCCGTAAAGTTTACTGATTAATGCTCATGAAAAAATAACGAATCTTGATGTTGCCATATCATTTCACTTTCAAAACGAAAGAAATCGTAAATTCTTATTTTTCTGGAGAAAAAAAATTAAATCGAAAAAGCTCAATTTGCATAATTTTATGGGCTTGAAGAACCTGAGAGATAAAAACTTTGAAATTAGCAAATTTATCCGATTAATTATTTATTTTCTTCTTCCTTTTAATGTTCTGTAAAATTTGATTCGCTTTTCGAAAAAAATTAAGAGAAAACTTTGGCAACGATTCAATAAAGTTTAGAAGTTTAAAACTAAAATTATTTTTTATTGAACTTTTTTTTTGCGGAATCTTAGAAGAATTTAATTCTTCTAGAGCCTTCCACTTACTTCAATTTCAATTCTCTCCGCGAAGATTATTAAATTCCTTTTCGCTGAATATTTAATTCTGTTTTGTTTACTCCTCGCTTTTCATCGACTATTGCCACTCAATGGAACCGTTTAAAATCCAGTTTAATCTTCACTCTCCTCCGCTTATTTCTCACTTCTTCTTCTTCTTCTTTTATGATCCCGAAGGGCCCTTTAAGCCACCAACTTCAACTTCACATAAACTCAAACTTTCTATTTGAATTTAAATCGCCAACATCTTTCTCCCGTCACAAGCAAAATATTTCCCAAAAATCGCTCAACAATTGCGACCTGTTACCGCGACTTTATTCGCGAACTGAATGATCCGAATGATGAGAACACAATTGCACAATTATTAGTTGCAGAAAGATCTCTGCTCACAGAGTATAAAAATCACCAACTGTCGTGTGCTTGCCGCTTCTCTCGTTCCACCGAGGGTTTCTTATTCGCTCGACAGAATCAACGATACTGAAACGCTCGAATAGAATATTTTTTTCTTTTTGGGAAATGCGACTCGGCTGGTTTTCTCGATTGATATGATTCTCATTTGTTGCTGAATGGAAAGATGTTTGTGTGAGTTCGACTCGTTTGTTCGGCAGTCGTGCCAGTGAAGTGCGCAGACGCTTCATCATGCATTTAAGCAGCTTTTTTCTGTAATCTGCACAGCTTCCTTATCAAAGGAGCTTTCAAAGAGGGAAAAGTTTATCGATGATGTGAGGAAAATATTTTTCAAAAGAAATCCGACTACGTCGCTGTCGACCAATACTTGGAACGTGCCTCATGTTGAGAACGAAACACCGCGAATATCATCAGTAATTACGATTTCAGAACACTCACTCGTGAGCTGCAATGAGCGGACGAGTGAGTGATTGTGTATGTAAACGAGCGGAGAGTCTAATAAAGATGTAAGTCACGTAACAAATGGAGTGGTAAGGAATTTACAAACTAATTTCCATCAATGATCTTCTACTTAATCCAAGATGATGATGATGATGTTGTTAAGGAGGGAAAAAGAAAAATCTCAAGAGATTTACAACTCATGAGTTCTTTTACTCTCAACTTCAGCCTTTTTATTTCCCCGAAGTGCAAGAGAAGAACGAATCGACAAGCAACAAGTGCTAGGCGAATGGGGGAAGGCTTATTGCGATGAGGTGGGTGAGGAAAGTTCTCGTTTCATCAACTGCTCTTCGATGCGACTTGTTTCTTTTTCCCCGGGATGGATTTTCTCATTAAGATCCAAACGGAAAATGACGAATCGATGTTTTCGATTAATGAGAATTTTCCTCGCATGAAAATAAAAGTGAAAACTTCTTTTTTCCTGATTGCCTGTTGATTACTTTGTGAGTACATGAATTTATCGTTTAGTTTATCTCTCAAATCGGGATCATGTTGATCAAAAGTTTATTTTCTTTTAAAAGCTGAAAAGCTTCTTCTTTGACATAAATCTCTGTCATCAACGCCGGAAGAAAAATGTTTTCGCATTTCGCACATTTTATTTTATCGTGGCTTCTATTTTTCAAATACTTTCCCGAATGACTTTAGTGTCTCAATCCGAAAATACAAAATACGACAAACATGAGAGACTTTCTTCTTTCGACGGAAAAACTCTCGTGTCTTGTCGTCTCCTTTCGTCATCTATCACTTCGATGGCTGTTTCGTCTCGCATCGGTTTGTTTGAAACGTAGAAGAGATCAACGAAGCTTCGAATTGAGATTTTCATCGATGAAACTCATGGGAACTAAATGTTTTGCCACCAACGCCAAAGCAACGACGACAGAGATTTTCGCTACACATCCACACACATCATCAAAATTGACATGATCCGGTATTGTAATGATAGATTAAATCAAGAACAGCTTGTTTGGGGAGCCATACGCTCCGATGTCGTTAAAGTGGATACTTTATTACCATGTAATGATCCAATTTTCAAGCATGAAACCGACAACAAAACTCAACAATGCACCGTTATTTAGTTATTTTATTTACACACATCTCTCGGCCTTTGGATATGGAAATGCACCTCTCGCTGTTGATGAGGCAATGAAATATTGTGGGAAACCGCGTTTTTAGAAAGGTTATTTTGTATCTACCGTTCATCGAAGCTAATTGGAAATATTGAATTTGATATTCGCTCCAGAAGTAATTAATTTACTTCTGAGTTTTGTCGGTGAAAGAATGAACTCGATTCGAAAGAGTAATTTATGCGACAAAGACTCATAAATTAAAAGAGCGCGCGGAAAGGCTTATTAAAATATGGAAAATTCATATCAAATGACATGAACACGATACTTTTGCTCGATGAATTCTATGGAGAGGAAAAGTTTAAAGCTCCATCGACCGACCCAGATGGCAGTTCCACACTTTAACAGAAATAAATCGTCTCGTCAATTGAATTCCAAAATAAGATTCCTGCCAACTGAAAAGTTGTTTATCAATGAGCCTCCACCACTTAACCGCGCGCTCAACCGGTCAATTAATGATAGTCCCCGCTTAAAGTTCTAATTGTTTGTTTAAGCTAATTGGTGTCAAATGCGGATATTTGTCATTTCATGAATAAATTAATGCGGATTGCGTTTGAAGAAACTGGAAATTTCGGTCCATAACGGAATCTTTCTTGAATCTCTTTAATTACAAAGAGAAATATCGAAGCTGATGAGTGAACAACAAATTCTATTAAAATTGTTCTCAACTTTCTTCTGGAAATGATTAATTAAATAAAATAATTTTTATTCGTTGCATTGGGCATCAAGAAGTTTTCTTTGATTTAATTATTTTAATGCAATTTCCTGAAGCTTCTTATTTTAGAAGGCATTGGATTCAGCAAAACGCTTTCAAAGGAACACACAAGCGCTGACTATTTCGCCGAATGAACTCGCGTAGCTGACAACCACCAATAACCTCATTTTTTCTTTCTTTTCTCTGCGAGCTCTCACATCGCGGACATTAGTTTTGAAACGTGGAATTAAAAATCATTCAAAATGGTAAGTAAAAAGTGATTTTCAATTGCTAAATGTGTGATTAATGTGATCTCGAGCACTTCCACTGCGTTTTGATGTAGAATTTATGATTGAAAGTTTGTTAATTAAGTGAAAAAACTTATAAAATGATTTTCCGAAATGCTTCCGTGCCGATATTTATAATTTTATATTTTTTCAACTTGAAGTTCGATGAATTAAAATCTTAATGTTCGGTAATACGAAAGTTAAAGCGATAGCGAAACTTTTGCGCTAGTTCCCGAAATCGAGAATTGTGAATTTCATTTCATTTCGAAATTTAAATATTTTTTTCTGCCATTTCGCCATTGAACGAAAGAAAAATTAAAACGTGTTGTGGAAGAAAAAATCTACCTGATGATCACGATAATCCTTAGAAAAGCTTAAATTTCAAAAGAAAAATTCTAACCAAAATGTTTCTCTTTAGGTCAACTTTACCGTCGACGAAATCCGTCGCATGATGGACAAAAAGAAGAACATTCGTAACATGTCCGTCATTGCTCATGTGGATCACGGAAAGTCCACTCTCACTGACTCCTTGGTATCAAAGGCCGGTATCATTGCCGGAGCCAAAGCTGGTGAAACCCGTTTCACTGATACGCGCAAGGACGAACAGGAGAGATGCATCACCATCAAGTCAACGTGAGTTTTCATTCGCATTTCCTGTTGCAAAAAATATTAATTCCCTTTCTCTTTCAGTGCTATCTCTATGTACTTCGAATTGGAAGACAAAGATTTGGTCTTCATCACTCACCCAGACCAGCGCGACCAGGAAAACAAGGGTTTCTTGATCAACTTGATCGATTCACCTGGACACGTTGATTTCTCCTCAGAAGTCACAGCCGCTCTTCGCGTCACTGACGGAGCTCTTGTCGTCGTTGATTGCGTATCAGGTAAATAATATTTTTAAAATTGATATCAAATTGGCTTCGTCATCAAAGAAGAAAAAAAAGATTTAAAAATATTCTCGATTTCGCAAGATGGCGATTTCTGTTACAAAGTTTTCTCGACTTATTTTCCATCTTCCTGAATGAACATGCTACTCAATTTTACTTAAACTTAGAACACAATCTCTTCTGTTTTGCGAATGTAAATGTGTTGGTATTGATGACGGAGTCAATATTTACTTGTGTTGACTGCACCGTACGATAGTTATTTTCATTTTCTTTCTTTCCTCTCTTTCGTATGTTCTTTTCAAAAGGTGTTTGCGTCCAAACTGAGACCGTCTTGCGTCAAGCCATCGCTGAGCGTATCAAGCCAATCTTGTTCATGAACAAGATGGATCGCGCTTTGTTGGAATTGCAATTGGAGGCCGAAGATTTGTACCAGACATTCCAGCGTATTGTTGAAAACGTCAACGTCATTATCGCCACTTACTCTGACGATGATGGACCAATGGGAGAAGTTCGTGTCGATCCATCAAAGGGATCAGTCGGATTCGGATCAGGTCTTCACGGATGGGCTTTCACTCTCAAGCAATTCTCTGAGATGTACGCTGCCAAGTTCAAGATTGATGTTGTTAAGCTCATGAACCGTTTGTGGGGTGAGAACTTCTTCAACGCCAAGACCAAGAAGTGGGCTAAGATGAAGGAAGATGACAACAAACGCTCGTTCGTCATGTACATCCTCGACCCAATCTACAAAGTCTTCGATGTCATCATGAACTACAAGAAGGAAGAAATCGGCCCATTGCTCGAGAAGATCGGAGTCACCTTGAAGCACGAAGACAAGGATCAAGATGGCAAGAAACTCTTGAAGACAGTTATGCGCACATGGTTGCCAGCTGGAGAATCTTTGCTTCAGATGATTGCAATCCATTTGCCATCACCAGTTGTTGCCCAGAAATATCGTATGGAAATGTTGTACGAAGGCCCAATGGACGATGAAGCCGCTGTTGCCGTCAAGACTTGCAACCCAGACGGACCATTGATGATGTACATCTCAAAGATGGTACCAACCACTGACAAGGGACGTTTCTACGCTTTCGGTCGTGTCTTCTCTGGAAAGGTTATGACTGGTCAGAAGTGCCGCATCATGGGACCAAACTATGTTCCCGGAAAGAAGGACGATTTGTACGAAAAATCTATCCAACGTACTATCTTGATGATGGGTCGTTATGTTGAAGCCATCGAAGATGTTCCATGCGGTAACATTTGCGGTTTGGTCGGAGTCGATCAGTTCTTGGTCAAGACCGGAACCATCACAACATTCAAGGATGCTCACAACATGAAGGTACGTTTAACAATTTTAATTAAAAAAGAAAAAGTCTTTCCCTTTTAACGTGATGACAACAACGGACCTGTACTGAATTAAAACCGTGCAGATAAACTCGTATTGCTCATAGTCTGACTTATCTCTAAACAATTATGTAACAAGATTTATATGAAGAACATTCATTAATAGTTCAATTTATTTTCTTCAATTTAGGTCATGAAGTTCTCAGTTTCGCCCGTCGTGCGTGTTGCTGTTGAACCCAAGAATCCAGCTGATTTGCCCAAGCTTGTCGAAGGTCTTAAGCGTTTGGCCAAGTCCGATCCTATGGTGCAGTGTATCATTGAAGAGTCTGGAGAGCATATCATCGCTGGTGCCGGTGAATTGCATTTGGAAATTTGCTTGAAAGATTTGGAAGAAGATCACGCTTGCATCCCAATTAAGAAGTCTGACCCCGTCGTCTCATATCGTGAAACTGTTAACGAAGAATCCAACATGATGTGCTTGTCGAAATCTCCAAACAAGCATAACCGTCTGTTCATGAAGGCCGTTCCCTTCCCAGATGGTCTCGCCGAAGATATTGACAAGGGTGATGTTAACTCACGTGACGACTTCAAGATCCGTGCTCGTTACTTGTCAGAGAAATACGATTGGGTAAGTTTAAAAATAATTTTATTAAAGACTTAAAACTAATTCAACAATTTCAATTCCAGGATGTCACTGAAGCTCGTAAGATCTGGTGCTTCGGTCCCGACGGTACCGGCCCCAATGTCATCATGGATTGCACAAAGGGAGTCCAATATCTTAATGAAATCAAGGACTCAGTTGTCGCTGGTTTCCAATGGGCTACCAAGGAAGGTATCCTCTGCGACGAAAACATGCGCGGTAAGCATCAATCAAAGCAATTTAATTTGATTTTATTTTTCTACGTGATGATTTTATTCATTTTGACCATATTCACAATGTGATGGTTTCAAACTTATAGCTCAACAGGTCTGAAGACAAACAAATTGTCCAGATCTTTTGAAAATACTTAAACCTTTCATTAACTGGAGTTTTTCTTTTATTTTTAGCTGTCCGATTCAACATCTATGACGTCACATTACACGCTGATGCCATCCATCGTGGAGGTGGACAGATCATTCCAACTACTCGTCGTGTCTTGTACGCTTCGGTCATCACAGCCTCACCCCGTCTCATGGAACCAGTTTACTTGTGCGAAATCCAATGCCCAGAAGTCGCTGTCGGAGGTATCTACGGAGTCCTCAATCGTCGTCGTGGTCACGTATTCGAAGAATCACAAGTCGCTGGAACCCCAATGTTCGTCGTTAAAGCTTTCTTGCCTGTCAACGAGTCGTTCGGATTCACCGCTGATTTGCGTTCCAACACAGGAGGACAGGCTTTCCCACAGTGCGTGTTCGACCATTGGCAAATCTTCCCAGGAGATCCCGCAGAACCATCATCGAAGCCATACCAGATCGTGCAAGACACCCGCAAACGCAAGGGTCTCAAGGAGGGTCTCCCAGACTTGGCTCAATACTACGACAAGATGTAAAAGTCTTCGCGCAACATTATTCAGCTTTTTTTTTTGTATTTTTGCTCTTCATTTAATACATTTCTCGTTGCGCTTATGCGCTGCAAAAAAAATTCAATTTTTATGATTAAAAACATTAAAGATTTTTACACACAAAAATTCAAATATTTTTAAAGACGAGAAATCAGCGCTTCTATGCAGACATGGTTGGGTTGACGATGATTTACGCGATGGTTCGTTCACCACACGGAACTAAACTTGTACGAATGTTCTTTTGATTCATTCATAAATATAAAATAAACGAAAAATGGGAAAATCTGATAAAATAAAGCTTTTGTGAAAAATAAAACATTTTTCACGAAATACAAAATATTTTCTTCACTTTTAATCGAAAAGCTATTGTTTCAGCTGTTTAAAACGTGACCGGCATTATCAGTTGAAATGAGTTGGCAACATTTGACTTTGACATTGAAACTTCAAATGTGTGAGTAAGCGAATTCGTTGGCTGATTCTCTAAGATTTGTCAAAGCTTTAGATAATCCTAAACTTTTTAAGCTTTGAGTCAAAGTCTTAGACTCTTTCTAAGATGATTTATCAATTATCAAATTCAAAGTTTACTTAAGGGCAAAAAACTGTCGCACGTGCATTTAAATTAAATGTCAAAACAAATAAAAAAAATATTTTCGCAATAATCAAAACAAGTTTTCTCAAAAATGTTTTTAATTAAAAACCGGAAATGTTGAAATCTTTTTGAGCTTCAAAATATTTTTCAGTTTCTTCGTGTCCATCGATTGAACAACATGCATCAAAGAAACGATTATGAGAAAAGTTTGAAGCAAGGTTCAAGAACGTTGATAAAGAAATATCCAGCTTATCGTGATAGTTTTGTGAATGGAAGTTGGAAGTGGATTGAAGGAAAGCGTCGAGATGATTCAGCGGAAGAACTTTGGAGAGTTCATGATAAAATTTATGATCTAACTAATTTCATCTCGTCACATCCTGGAGGAGAATATTGGTTGCAAGTGACAAAAGTAAGATTAACGATTTTGCGAAACAAAAGATTTTGAAACCAGTTTATCGAAAGTCAAGGCATAACAATGACCGTGAAGAAGAGACTTTAAATTTAAAAATCAAATCTTGTTTTGTGGTTTTAGGGCACGGACATCACGGAAGCGTTCGAGAGTCATCATTTAACTTCCAAGCCTTACGAAATTCTTAAAGATTATTTTGTGAAGGATGCGACTGAATCGCGAAATTATTTCTTTACTTACGACGAAAAAGGATTTTACAAAACTTTGAAGAAACGAATCGCTTCAAAGCTTAAGACAGTCGATTACTCAGTCACATGGAAGCCTCGTTTAATCCATGACGTCAATTTGTTTGTGATGTTTTTCGCAGCGATTATGATGCAACGATCTGACGAGAACTGGCAGTTTGTCTCGTGGGCAATGCTTTCTGCATTTTGCATGGCTCTGTCAACAAACCTTGCTCACAACTTTGTTCATCAAGCCGACAACTGGAGAATGTATTCAATCAACGTTTCTCTCTTTACTTGGCGGGACTATCGAGTCTTTCACGTTTTGGTAATTGAATGCAACGAAGAAATAAATTCTCAGACTAACAATTCGAATTATTTCAGTCGCACCACATGTTCACGAACACTTACTCAGATTTTGAAGTCTCAATCTTTGAGCCTTACATGAAATGGATTCCAACTCAAGTGAAGTCTTGGAGATATCGAATTTTGTCTCTCATCTTCGCTCCAGTGATGTATCTCGCGTTCTTCCACAACATGTGGCGATACAGATTGCAAGGCTACATTTGGGCAAAGGAAAGAATCTTCTACTGGGACGAGTTGTTGACTTTAGCTCTCCCAGCGATTATGGCGATTTCATCGAAGTCTTCGTTCTCATGGACGGAACTTTACAATCATTGGAGTTACATTGTGATTCCAGCGGAATTTCTCTTTGCTTGCATTTACTTCAACCGAGGACATCACGGCTCAGATCAAATTCATCAAAACGATGAAATAAAAAGTTATGACTTTGGAGAATTCCAATTGAGCACCACAGTTGATCGATCTGAGGCAAATGCGAACACGTTCACCTCGTTAGCGCTCTACGGTGATCAAGTTTTGCATCATCTTTTCCCAACGTTAGACTCTTCGATTTTACCGCAGCTCAGAGAAACCTTGAAGAAGACCTGCAAAGAGTTTGATATAAAGCTTCGTCCTGAGACGACGTTGCTGAGAGCGACTTACGGACAATTGAAACAACTTTATCGAACTGAGACTATCAAATGCTCGTAGATTTATTTGAAAATAAAGAAAATCAAAATGTTAGATAAAAAAGCTAAACAAGTTTTGCTTCGGTTTCTTTTCGAAAAAGAATATTCGTTAGTCCTGTTTTGTGTGGCGACCAGTGAAGTTGTTTCCACAAAATGAAGTTTTTTCTTCTGATTTTTGCAGTTTCCTCTATCAAAGCTCAGAAGTTCTGAGTCAGAACTCTTTCGAGCTACAATTTCTTGGAGATACTTTGTCACAAGAAGAATCAAAAGAGCGAAAGTTATGTGACACTAAATATTGTTTGGGGGACGCCAAATATTTGTTTTCTGCTGCAACTCAACAGATAAACAAGTTTGGTTCGGTTTTTTTTTTTCGAAAAAGAATACTCGTTAGTTTCGTTTTGTGTGGCGTCCAGTGAAGTTCTCTCAACGAAATGAAGATATTCTTTCTGATTTTTGTAATTTTCTCGGTCAAAGCTCAAAACTCTTTGAGCTACAATTTCTTGGAGATACTTTGTCACAAGAAGAATCAAAAGAGCGAAAGTTATGTGACACTAAATATTGTTTGGGGGACGCCAAATATTTGTTTTCTGCTGCAACTCAAAATAAATCTGTTCATTTGTGATGATTTCAAAGAGTTTTCAGTTGGAACTTTCGCGAAAAATCAAAGTGTTAGCGACCGAACACCTTATGCAGGTTTTACGTGGGATATTCAATTTAACTACTTTAAAAAGTCAGAAGAGTTTTATCAGAGCCTGTGAATGTGAACGACTCGCGAAAATCGAAAGGAATTAAAACGTTTTTTGCTAAATGTGTGAACTCCAAAAGCATCAGAAAGAATGGAGTGAGCGAAGCTCGCGAATACTTGAGATCATTTGGCTTAAAGTTCTACCCAGAAAAGAATGACAAGGATTTCAATTTGAAGAATTATATTGAGCAAGAAAGGACGAATTCATTTAAGCGTTTGTTCTTTAGAGATGTTGAAGATAAAGATTCCAATCAAACGGAATTACATTTGAAATATTATAACTTAGAAGATTTTGAACTGCAACTTGAAAGCTATGAGACGATGCTTTACGAAATGAATCAAATTTTTCGAAATTCTTCATTCTCAGAAAAATTTAAAAAAGAATTAAAAGAAATCGCGAACAGACAAATCGAGTTTTACCATCAGCTGGTAAGTTTGATTTTGATATTTTATTTATTCAAATTAATTAACAAACTTTTTGTTTAGAAAAACATAAATTCAACTTTTGATGATAAAAACTCTTCAGAGTGGATGACGATTGACAAATTGAACAATTTAACTTCAACATTGAATCTCAATTGGCTCACAATCATCAACAACCAATTAATCACGAAAATAAACTCGAGTGCACGAATTTTAGTCGATCGCCCACAAAGTATTTCGAAAATTGCAGAATTTCTGGCAGAGAACGATAAAGAGTGAGATTTGATTCATTTTAAATGCTCATCAACCAATTATTTTTTTCCAGTGCCATCGCAGATTATTTGGTTTACGATTCGTTGTATGATTTAATTTATGGATTCCTGGTGTACGTTGAGGACAAATATCAAATGGCGAGATTTGGAGCCAGTAGAGCTTACGAACGATGGAGAGAATTGTCAAGGAGAGATCGCGGTTCACATGGCACCACCTTTAGACGCTCTTTACTTGCAACAATACTTCGATAAAAAATCTGAAGATTCTTTGAGAAAACTTGCTCACGAAACAATCGAGTTCGCTTTAAAAAAAGTTTAAATCGAAAAATCAATGGCCAGAAGAAATTCTCAATGATGTTTCCGAAAAATTGCAATCGGTCTAGTTTGTATTTGGTTACTCTGAAGAATTCGTTGGAGCTGAGATGCTTGAGCAACTTTAAAGCGATTTGGATTTTGATCAAAACTTTATCAAAGTTCTACACGAAATGAAAGTCTTACACGAAAAACTTAAAAGAGAGTCGTGGCATGTCACACAACATATAAAATTAATTTAGTGTTGTGCGTTGTGTGGGAATCCAAGCCCCCCATGCTCTCTATTTGAAGTCTCAAATAAAACTGAAGATGCGAGTGCGAAACTCGGATTTCTTATCGCCAACTTTATTGCAAAGCCAAGCGAAAGGTCATTTAAAAATAAATTTGAGCTGATTATCATGGACTTTCATTCTGAATCTAAAATATTGTGACGTCAATTGACTGGGAAACTTTTCTTCAATTTCGATTAAAATTTTGTTTGGGCAAATGTGAAATATTTTGGAACGATATTTCCAGAATCGCTGACGTCGTTAACTGAAATGAAATCTTATTGCTCAGAGCTCATCATAACTACAAGATTACAATTTTAATTTATTTTTATTCATTATCAATTAGTTTCAATTTTTGTGTGACATGCCACGACTCGAGATTCAGATGGTTCAATTGGATTTCGTTAGATCTGCCAAAGTTTTTAACAAATTCTCGTAATTTAATTTTAACAGCTGCGTTACATTTGTGGCTAAAGCGTCTTTCTCTCTTTGGCAAGTTTCTTTTTTATGTTTTATCGATCATTTGTTGATGACTTGCGACGATTGTTGTGAGGTTTTCTTGAATTTCATCATTTTTCTGTGAAAGTTTTCGGATGTTTGTATCTTTCTCTGTCATCGAAATTTTTAAACTCTCCAAGCTTGACTTTAAATTCGCAATTTCCTCTTCGTCTGATAAAGTTTTTTCAATCGCGATCACTTTAGAGCGATTGGATTTCTTCTCTTCACTCTCGCAATTAGACGCAACTTCGTGAATGAACAAATTAAAGTCCGCGATGTCATCAGGAAATTTCTTGTCAATGCAAACATTTCCACGAAAGCTAATCCAAGTCAATGTTGATGGTAGTTCGGTGTCAATTGTGCTGAGGCGATTTCCTTGCACATCTAAATAATTTATTTTTGTATTTTTTACTAACAAGTCAGCTGGCAAGGACACAAGTTTGTTCTTGTTGAGTTCAAGTTTCTCTAGTTCGATTAAATCCACAAATAGATCTTCGGGTAATGTCGTCAGAGAAGTATAAATTATCCTAACTATCGACACTTTCTTGCAATTCGTGAATACTTCTCGATTTATTTGATTAATCTTTCTGCCCCGAATATCAAAAGAGTTCATGTTTCGAAGGAAATCACAAATTTTCGTTGGAACACGTTCAGTCTCCGCATAAATTGGTATATAAAATGCTGTGAAATCATCATTTGATTTGATCTCTGTTGTGTAATTTGCCAAAACTTCCGTGACTGCGATGTCGTTTTCAAGCACTTTGAGCGGTCTCAGTTTGCAGTATTTCCTTCCGACGTTAACATAAAATTCACAATCTATTCGAAGGCTTTCAGCGAATCCGCAGATAACAAAAATGATCACTAAATATTTTAAGAGCTCCATGTTCTCTGATCAAAGGCTCAGACTAAACTGAAGCTGTGAACATGAATCTCGGAAATATAATTCTCGTTCTTCTTATCACAAATAAAATTGTAAAAAATCATTTTAAAAATAAATCGCTGATGTAATTATCGCAAGATGTTTAATGAAGTCAGCGCGGACAATCGCAATGCTTTAATTAGGAGAAATGCAAAGAAATCTTCAAGTCTGGGTCGATTCCAAAATGAAATATTCTGCTCCTGAATCTCATTTCGTGTCTAAACAACTTTTGCATGTTTGTGTTGAAGTGAAATCACTTTTTTGCTCTTCCCGACAACTCATCGATAACCCGCAGTGAAATGGTCATCGTTTTCGTTTTGATAAGGTTTGCAACTTTATGGCACGAGAATTCTCGAGAAATTTAAAGAAGAAAATGTTGAACTTTAATAATAAAAACTTTTTAAATTATATTAAACAAATAAAACTTTTAAGAATTCGGCGAAATTATTTCGTTAAAAAGTTTTCTAGGCAATTGACGTCATAATATTTTAGATTCAGAATGAAAGTCCATGATAATCAGCTCAAATCTATTCACTCCGGCCCACACAATTTTTTTTCAAAAAATTGTCGGGCCCGGAGTATTGTTTTCGGTCAAGAAATAAAAAAATATAACCACCATTATATTTCACTTTTCTCGACGTTTCATGATATTTTAAGCCAGAAAAACCAATAAAAAAAAACCTGTCCGGATTCGTGTGTGTATGTATGTATGTATGTGTGTCTGTAAACACCATAACTCTCGACCCAATGCAGCTAGCGTGCTCAAATTTGGTTTGCAACTTTGTATTGTTCCTCGGAGAAACCCTATTGAAAATGAGCACTCTAGCGCCTCCCCTTCTGGTACCTCCCATACACATGGTCTAATAGTTATACATAGTTATACATAGTTATACATAGTTATAAATAGTTATAAATAGTTATATTAGCTATAAATAGTTATAATAGCTATAAATAGTTATAATAGCTATAAATAGTTATAAATGGGCCGGAGTTTAACCGGCGTATAGGTCGCGTAGCGACCGTCGCGGGTCGCGTGGTTGTGTCTTAGGCCGCAGGCCGGAGACATCCACCGTGCTCTCTAGTTTTAAATGATCTTTTGCTTAGCTTTGCAATAAATTTGGCGATAAGAAAACCGAGATTTGCACTCGCAGCTTTACTTTAAATACACGAGCAAAATAATGGACTCATCTTTATTGACATTGATCTAACCTTTAGACTAACATGAAATTCCCGAAAGTCCATTTAATAAAACTTTATCAGAGAAAGAAGAAGAAATTTCGAAAATGGAGACATCGCTTGAAGAACTTTTGCAGAATCTGTCAACAGGTAACAGTTAAGGCTAGCGAACGGTGGAAGAATTGTCAAGGAGAGATCGCGTTTCACATGGCACCGGCTATGGACGCTCTTTTCTTGCAACGATTTTTCGATAAAAATTCTGAAGATTCTTTGAGAAAATTTGCTCACGATTCGTGAGTCACGAAACGATCGAGTTCGCTTTGAAAAAGTTCAAATCAATTAAGGAGTGGGAAGAGGAAGTTTCTGGGAGCACGAGAATTTTTTAAGTTTACGTACAGATTGAGCGACAACATAATTTGTAAATATTTCTCAGATATTCGATAAATTTACAATTTGCTTAAATTGACTCTTTCCAGTCATCAGGAGCGTTTTTCTTAATTATCCGTTTTATCATTACCAGCGACCAAGATTCTACAACACAGTGACAGTGTCGACCGAAGTTTCTAGATACGTCTCCAGAATCTTACGCAGATATCTCATCAATGTAAGTTTAATTGTAAATGAATTTTCAAGAATTTTTATTTATTAAAAATATTTTACAGAAATACAATCTTAGCATTCCTGTTTTTGAAGACCAGTATCAATATGGTTACGAGTTTTATGAGAGTTGGTTAGAATCAGGAGGAGAAGAACTAAATTTAGGAGCAAATCGACTGACAAATCGACAACTTTATTGGATTGCAGTTGCCAGAACATTATACAGAAAACATCAGGAAATTGCTATTCCACTCGAAATGTTTATCAGATAGAAATTTTGAATGAATTTCATGATTACATCTACAAAAATCCAGGATTCAAAGAAACTTACGATTGCAAAATCAATGAGTAATATTGTTTTAAAAGGATTTATTTGCAAATAAAAGAAATCATTCATCATTAACGTAAACTGCGTCGTTGAGTTTTATTTTTCCTTGCTGTCGAATTCCTAAATGAATTCCCATCACTGGACTTTCTCCAACATTCTCAAACTGACGATACGACTTTAGAGTTTTCAATGGCTCATTGTCAAGACTTCTTTCACCCGAATGAGGATCGATGTTTGTGAACTGGCAACGAGTGCAAGGCTTAACATTTTTGAAAATCACTTCGTCGCCAATTTTCACCCATTTCCAATTATCTTCAGCGAAAGCTGTTGCACCTCGAATAACAAAATTTGGACGGAATCGCAAAGCTGTGACATCATTTTCAATTCTTGAGTTTAATTCTTCGATGGAGTGTTCGTTGATCAGCATGAAACTAGTTGCATCATGAAGAGCTCCTGTGTCTTCAGGAATTGCTGTTTCGAATTTCTTGTTTTTCTCACGAACGTCTCTTGATGGCTTGAGTGAAGGATAAAACACTAAACGAAGTCCCGAGTCTTCGTTAAGGATAAAACGAGAAAACCAACGAGCGGCATCTTCACCAGCATCGTGAACGTTAACGCTTTCTCCCCAAACAACAGCTTTTGTCTGATCGCGGTTCAACATCTCTTGGAAATAGATTTCGACTGAATTCATTCCTGGAGCGGTTAACTTCATGATGTCTCCAGAGATTTCGGGCATTGCTAAAACAAGTTTTGGATATTTCCTTGCAGTAACAAACTCTCCTTCACTTGTCACGACCATGAAGGATCGATCTCGTATAAAGTTCTGTTGTAAACCAACTTGATTGCAATCGAACTCGTCAAGTCGAATCCATCCGCAAGATTTAATTGGATAACACAATAAATCGGAGATTTCTCCGACTTTTCTCCATCTAAAAATGGAATTTATCAATTTTTAATTTCGAGTGATAAGAAATGTTTGTACTTTTTTGGTATTGTGTTGCTGCAGAGCTTTTTCTTTATAAACTTCCAAACCAAACCACCGACGATGATTGTGCCACCAAGAGCTACAACAAATTTGACTTGTTCAGGTAAAACTCCTAAAGAAATGAAAGAATTGATAATATATATTATACTATATAATATACTAAATAATTACTCATCGTCTGCTTCACTTCAGAGGTAAACTATAACTGAGCTTTTCATTTTTTGAAGTTCCAGATAACAATTCGTGTCTGATAATGAAATCATTTCGAGGCTCATGTATTTTGTTATCTTATCAATTACAAACGAACAGCGCAATAACGATTAACGAAAATCCAGTTTCTTTTCTTATCAACAAAAGCTTCTCTTCATAATTTCGATCGAATAGACTAGAAAACCGTTGAAAGCATGAGAAATATCTAATTTCAAATGAAATATCCAGAACCATACACTCGCGATTCGAGCGAGCATAAAACTTCGAAAAATATTCGAAGAAAATAGGAAAAATTCGTGTTGGACATTATCCTTAAAATCGCGACAGAGTTAATTACATCGCGCTACTCGTCTAGTAGATATTCCTTTTCAATTAACTCACCATCATGGGGTAAGTGTATCGGTTTGAAAGTGCAAGTGATAGCAGCATGAGCCGTGATAAAATGATAAATTCAAATCTCCACCCAATTAGAGTTAGTGGAAAAATCTTTTTACTCAAATCGCTCTCAGGACAAAGTCTTTATTAATTGACGGAAATCGATTTTTGATGCGATTCCAAGAATTGAATAAATTTCTTGTCTCATACTTTGATCCAAATACCGAAATCTTTCCTTCAACATGCTTTTGCAATAAAAATTCTCCATGTTTACGAGAAAAGCGATTCCTAAGGAATTTTTTTTATCGCGTTTGCGTATTTTTCGCAATCTTTCTGTGGGTGCAAATTTTTTTTCTCTGCTGCTTCTCGACTAATCGAGTAAGATTTGCCAAAATGCTATTCGTCAGGATGTTTAATTTCCTTTCTAATCGATTGGAATTCACGATTTCAGCGAGCAACCGATTTTCACATGCCAGGCACACGTCTTTCACATCGATCCGAAGACGAAACGAACCTGGATCACAGCATCGACGAAAGCCATCAGCGTTAGCTTTTTCTATGATTCATCGCGGAATTTGTATCGAATCATTTCAGTGGAGGGAACAAAGGTAGATCAACAAAGCGAGTGCAAAATGTGACTGTAATTAATTCATTTCCACTTTGAATCGTCACAGGCTGTTATTAACTCTACGATTACGCCCAACATGACATTCACACAAACGTCACAGAAGTTTGGACAGTGGAGTGACGTTCGAGCGAATACTGTTTACGGTGAGTTTCTAAAATTATCGATCGAGCTTCGCTAAAATATTTAAATTATTCTAGGACTGGGATTTGCGAGCGAAGCGGAGTTGGGAAAGTTTATTGAAAAGTTCCACGAGGTCAAGGAAGCAACGAAAAATGCGATGGCGAAAGCAAGTACTAATGGAAGTTCAGCGGTGACTCCTGTCACGTCTGCAAATGCGTCGCCTGTCACGTCGCGTTCATCCATAACTCAAAACGATAGTTTCGTGTCAGATATTGCCGACCCACCACTCTCAGCGACAGGATCCATTGTAAGTTCACTTTTAAATCTAACGATCAATGTTTAATCAATTTTTCTTTTGTAGAAGTCAGAGAGTCCTCAGCACACATCAGCTGTCAATAATAATAACACGATAGTCAATGATCATAAGACCGTATCAAGCATTTCTTCCACCGAAGGCATGACGGGTTCAGAGCAGCAACTCAAGTACGAGAATGAACGATTAAAATTAGCTTTAGCTCAGAGGTTCGTTCTTGCTTTACGTTTCAAATGATTTATCTTTAATCTTCTTTAATTCCTCCAAAGTTCTGCTAATGCCAAAAAGTGGGAGATCGAGCTTTCAACGCTTAAAAGCAACAATCTGCGGCTTACTAGTGCTTTACAGGTAATACCAAAAATTGATAACAAATGATAAAATTTTAATCGACAAACTTTTCTTTTTAGGAATCAACGGCTAATGTTGATGAATGGAAACGACAGCTTCATTCGTATAAAGAAGAGAATCAGAGGCTTAAACTTAGATTACAAGATTTGGAGAATTCTAAGAGTGGCAGCGTGTCTGGAAATGATTCCTTGGCCGACGATCTACGAAAGGAGATTTCGATGTTGAAGAATCGAATTGAAGGTCTCGAGAAAGAGCTAATGAATCAAGAAATGGAGCTGAAGTCAGCTAAAATTAGCTTAAAAGACAAAAACAACGATCCGACGATTAAGAACCTCTCAGCGCTCTTCCAACAATTCTCGATTCACATGAGCGACCTGCAAGGTGTTCAGAAGGATATGGATAAAATTTTCCAGCATCACAAGACAACATGAGAGTTGCAGAATCTAAAAACAAAGCTCAATCTTATTGAAAACCATCAGAGCATATTTTCCGAGGAAATTTTCAATTCCCTTCATCAGCGAGATCAAAAGAAAGACAAAAATAACAATTCCACTATCAACAACGCAGTCAAAACTAAATCGACGGATAAAATTTTACAAGTAACGAACGAGAATATTTCTCCAAGCGAAAGCATTTCCAAGAAAGATTCGTTGCCGGGAACTCAAACTTTAAAAAGAAAACGTGACGCAAAGTCTCCTTCAACAAGATCTGTCATTGATTCTCCATCATCCGATGCAACGAGTCGAAAGCAAGGAGCAACAACTGCTACGATTCTCGTCTCAAAAACAAAAACTAAAACTGGACTCCCATTGTTGTTGAAGAAGTAAATTCTCAAGTGAAAGTGTTTTCCTACAAATTTGAAGAATTAACGGGCCATTCCATTTGACAAAGGACAGTGAAGTTTTTTTTAAAGAAGATTGTTAGGAACTTTAAAGACAAAGTGTGAACGCTCAACTTTGTACATACTTCAATGTCAGGGCAATTTTTACGTTCGCAAAATTCTCTTCAATGCATCAAAATATCGAAGGTAAATTACATTTCAACGTCTCTCTTCCCTCATCTATCTCGATGTGTTGCAGCTGAGGCTTTGCCATGAAGAGCACTCCCTAGCATGTAGAAAATTGTTATTAAGACATCGATCAAAGATGTTGAAGTGAAAAAATATTGGATTCCCAATTAAAAGACAAAACGACGACAATGTCTCTCTATCTCTCACTAACGCACATTCGTATACAAACGGAAAAGAAAATTTATAAAAGGCAAACTTATAATCTTCCTTCGTTTACATCCTCACGTTTACACCTCTCTCATGTGTACACCTTCACTTGCATAATTAATCGAAAATGTTGAAAGAGAGTTCGCTTTCTTGATGGACGTTTTCATCCTCAGAGACAAAAATGCTTCTACGATAGCGAAAGAAAAATATTTTCCACAAAATTTGAGAGAGTTCCTGTAAAGAAAAATTTGTTTCACGATTCTCGCTGCTGAAGAAAATTTCTTGGATATTTTAATTATTTTGGTCTTGACGACTTAACCACTGAGACTTACACGATGAATGAAAATTAATTTATTAATGATTCAATTAATGAAAATTCTGAAACTTAACCATTTCCATTTTTTAAATGTTTTTTTTTTCGTCGTTAACTTGATGGATAATTTTTTTGTGCCCACCTTTTGTTATAATTGTTGAAACACGAAGAAGTGCAGCTCATGCAGCTCACAATTGTATTACCGATATACTTAATGAGATTATTTTAGAGTATTCAAGAGACTCGTGATGATTTTTTAATATTCTTTTTTTTTTGAAGAGTGTTCAACTCGTAAAAGTAAAAATGGATAATGCTCAAGATAATTTGCATTGCAATCAGAAGCAAATTTATAAACTGAATTAAGATAAACCCCGAATCAGTTGTTAGTTGCAGGATGAACCTTTAGTTGAGCTTTCTGCATTAGTAGACGGAATACGAATTACAAAAAATAGTTGCCAAAAAAAAGAAAAAGATGAAAATTAATGTTAGTTCAAAGTTTGGACTCAAACAAAAGCTATAAAAATTAAAAAAATGTTAATTAATTAAGATCTGATTTCTTCCGATTCTATTATTCGACATTCTCTGTTTAGTTTCTTAGACATTGACAGACATGAAAATTTTCTATCGACTTTTCAAATTGGACGACAAATCATGAATATTAATGAAGAAAGAAGTTTAAGAAGAAGAAAAAAGAGAAGTTCTATTGCATAATCAAGGAGAATGGAGTTTGTCAATAAGAAAAAATATTCATTCGAATACCCCAGCAATTAGTTTTCATAATAGAAATTAATGAAGGACAAAATGTAATATTTATTAATTACACTAATGAATAAAACTGATAAATTATTAATACATGACCTTGATGTTGAAGTTTTTCTTTTGAACTTTTAATTTCAGAGAAAACTCGAAGTCACTGGAAGAGATAAATGAAAAGTCGCAATTTTATATTTTCAATCAAATCTTTTCATTAATTCTTTCTTAATACGTTTACACTCTACATTTTGAAAATGATAAATTTAACACAAAAGAAAGAGGTGGGAATTCTCAACACGAAAAAGAAGATTCTCGCATGCTGAAGCATAAGCTTTGCATGAAAGTGAAATCAATTGGAAGTACAATGAGTTGAATTGAAGAGAGTGCAAAGAAAGAAAAACGTGAGGACATTGCTTGTGAACGCTAGAAAATTAAGAATGTGGCATGGATTTGTTCCTTTTGTGTTGTTTTGTGTATCGCGGCATGGCAATCTATGAGCAGCCAGCGAAAATGCCTCAGAGTCGCTTTAAGATCTTTCGTTTCTCTTTCATTAGTTTCTCCTTCTTCTTGTCCTGAATTTTCTTATCGGAAGCGAGTTTCTTGCTCGAACTGCAACCGTCATCGTCAGAGTGTTCTGTTTTGCTGGAGCAGCTTGGACGTGCGTGAATATCGGTCATGAGTTTAGCTCGCTGTGAGTAGTCATCGTAATGCTCGAGCAACATCTTTCCTGCTTCTTCGTTAAGAGCTGACTCAGCGTTCGGAACAATCAACAGGCATTTTATTGTCTAAAACGAAATGCAAATGATTTACACAATTTAATTAGACAATTGAATCAATTTCTCTTACCAGCAAAACATGTTTTATTCCTAAATCGCTCTTCCAGTCTTTTTTCAGTGTGTTGACGCAGATTTCTCCGTTTGTAGCAACATTAGGATGGAAGATCTTTGTAAGGAAAAAAGCTTTCGGTGGATTTGATGGGAAATCTTTCGGTAAAGTGAGCTGAACACGGAACTGTCCACCAGCGTATGGAGTTCCAGCTAAGAAGAGAGAAAAATGATTGTGGCGATGCGTAAAGAATTGGGTCAATGTCAAATGAGAAAATGCGTAGATTTCTCTCTCCTAATTTCCCAATTTTCCTTCCTAGACTTTTATTTACCTGGACCTTCGATGACTGCTTGAATATCGGTCAGATTGGATTCATTGAGGTGGATTTTAATTCCTTCGAGTTGTTCAGTGGAAAGGTTCTTAACTTCTTTGGATACTTGACGAATCACTTGTGGATTATGATTTTCTAGATTTGACATCTGAAGTAAAAACGATTAATTACTTGTTTGCAAACAAAAGAAAATGGGGGAGGAAGGAAAAACATGAAAATGAGAAAAATGGTTTCAAAACAAAAATTTCATTTCCATTTATCTCGAAATTCTTAATCTTCTCGTCTTCAACTTCACATTGATAAGATACTCACTGAACTCATCTTGGTGATATTTATATTTGATAATTGTTTAACTTGACTTGTTTGTAAATAAATTAAGTTTTGTGGACTCGAAGAGATTTTCAAACAATTTCAAATAAAACGCAGAGTGTTACGACCCCTTTTCCGTTAACAGTTTGAGGGGCAAACAACTTTCCAACAACAACAAGTAAATTCCGTAAAAAAAAAATATTTGTCAGTCGCACTATGAAATTAAACCAATGAAGTAGCTCAAGTTCTACAAAGCAGAGCAAAGTTCAAGTAGTTTCTTTATATTAACACTTAATTTATACGAAAGAATTCGAGAAGAATATTTGCGTTCGTTTCGGAAAAAACTGTGAAATAGAATAAACTTTATTAATTCCAAAATTAAACATCTTTGTTCGCGGTAAAGTCAGTCGAGAGGGAGTGAGCAGGAGCGCGTGTGTGTTTTAATTTGCGTGATAGATAATAAACACGATATACATTTCGAAAGTTGAACAATAACGATGGCAGAAGTAGAAAAAGCAACAGAAGAAGTTGGCTTCTTTAGCGAAATCATCCAGGAAATCATAAGCAGTCCCTTGAACCTTGCCCTCGTCGCCATCATCACGTTTCTCGTGTATAAAATCTTCAAGAGCCAACAGCCACCTAAGCCGTCACCTCCAAGCGCTCCCGAGCTGCCGAAGCTTCGACGAGATTTCACGGTTGCGGAACTCAAAGCATATGATGGAAATCAACCAGATGGACGTGTACTAGTAGCTGTATTGGGAAATGTTTATGATGTAACTCGAGGAAAGAGATTTTACGGTCCGGGTGAGTTGTCACGCTGCAATGGAGCTGCGCCTTTTTCATTTAGTATCTTCAGAGGCTTTCAAGGTTCCAATTCACTTAATGTTCACTCATTCCGTTCAATATCTTTGTTGTCAGTTCTACACATCTTCTTGTTCTCTCTCTCGAATAACAAATTCGAACATACAACTTTCCCCATACCGGTTTTCGTTATCCAAAAGTGAAGTCGCAGCAAGCTTAAACTTTCATGACTCGCTGTTCTTTCGCTGTGAGCGAATGCAATTAGCGATCTTTGTAGACGTGTTAGTAGAACTGTCTTCAATTAAAATTCAGTCGTCTGAACAAACGTAGGAAGATATTGGCTCAAAGTTTAGCAAAATGAAAGTGCCACCTGGAATCGAGTTCACGCCTTGTCACATCGTTTAATGATAATTTATGATTTATTCCATGATTATTTTAGGAGAGGCGAGTCTCCCAAAATCAATTATGTGCTTGTGTGTTGCTAGATGATTCGTCATGAAAACAGATTTGCGTTCGCCGGTAGATTGTTTTTAAACTCGCCTTGATAAAAAGATTCCCTTTTTGGAGTCTGAAGTTAATTCAATCTTATCGGTAATATTTCATCCATACTTGGAGACATTTACAAAATCTTTTATTTATGGAGTTTATGGTGATAAGGCAGAATACAGATAGGGAAGACATTGATTAGATAAAGCAAGCAAAGCTGCTGTTATACCGGGCGTACAAAGTACCGAGAGCAAAAATGTTTTCTTATTTTTAATTTCATTTAGACGCCTACGATTCTAGACAGATTTTCTCTTTTTTTATATCGAAAACATTCGATGAATGGAAAACATGAAAGATTTATTTTGCGAATGACGTCACTTTGAGATTATTTATGAGAAGGCAGCTACTTACGAAAAAAGATTCTTGATTGCAAGATGATAGCATGACACTCAAAAAATTAATAAATTCAATTTCATTCGGTGTTGAAATGAAAACATTCGTTTGTTGAATTAACATCGGCAACCGCCTGTTGCGTGTGTTCACTTCTACTATCTCGTGATTGTCTGAGTGTAGCGTTTTCATTGTCTGAGTCGCCGGTCGCTTATTGTGACCCTAATTCCATATCTGCCGATGTCATGATTTACCAACATCTACTATAATTCAATTGTTTTCCTCAGGCGGACCTTACGCAGCTTTTGGTGGACGTGATGCAAGTCGTGGTCTAGCGACATTCGCTGTGGAGACGAAAGAAGCTGAATACGATGACTTGAGTGACTTGTCGCCTGCTGAAATGGATTCTGTTCGTGAATGGGAAATGCAGTTCAAAGGTGAGACTACTTCATTATAAATCTGTGACATTGAACTTTACTGTTTTCGTTTTCAGAAAAATACGACTTCGTCGGACGCTTATTGAAGGTGATTTTGATTTGAATGAAACTTTATTTACAAGTTATCAAACTAACTTCATTTCGTTTTAGCAAGGAGAGCAACCCACAAATTATTCCGATGAGGATGATGAACCAACAGGATCTTCTGATAAATCAAGCGCTGACCAAGACAAGTCATCAAGCTCTGATGGTAAAACAGATGCCAAACCTCATAGGGAGTGAGTCGCATAAGAAGCAAAACGAATCGAATCACGACACACCAAAAATTCGCTCCATCAAGTAACTTTTTCTATTTTCGATTAATTGTCCTCCTCGTTTTGATGAACTTGAGATTTGGCTTGTAAAATTTATTAAAATCACAATTGCAAGAACGCACCAAGTCTTGAAATATTTTTCTTTCATTGAAAAAATATAATAATTCGTTTCATTATGATTGCTCGTGTTATTTTTTCGGTCTTTAAATAGAAGCAGATTTTACGGGTCAATGACGAAGTTCAATTCGTTCTTCCGCCGATAAACAAGATTCTTCTCGTACTTATCACATACAAACAAACAAAAAAAAACTCATTCGGAGATTTCCCTTTTCGTTACTGTTAATAGCACCATCAGATTTGTAAATCTAAGATGTCGGCTAATATCTAAGAAGAGCACACATAGAAAAGATTTCAAAAACATTCAAGATATTTTTATTGAACAGCAGATTTTTTCTAAATGTAGAATTTGGTATTGTGAGAACCTATTAAAGAAACTGAATAAAATGAATGAAAAATAAATTTATTTCTTTTTAACTTTACTTAGGAACTCAAAATCTTCTTTGCTGAAACATAAATCGTCGCGAAGATTCACAATATCAGAAAATCGAATCTTTTTTCGGCGACTGTGACACTTTGACTCAACGATCTCTTGTTCAAGCTTGATAGCTTTCCTTGAATCTTCTTTTACTCATCATCCTAACGAATCAAAATCATTCAGAAGATGGAAACAGAAAGCTCCATCTTACCAAAGCTGCGAGAGATAAATAAAAATACTTTCGAACAGTTTCTCGTTTTTCAACACTGCGCTGAAACTGCAACGATTCCCAAAGAAGATTGCGAAGAAAGAAGAAAGAGAAATTTATGCAAATTTATTTATTATAATGTTTTGCGCAATTACTGTTTGATATAAGAACGGACGATATGATAAAAAGCTTTTCTTTCTTCTGCAATAATAGCTCAAAAGAGAGAGAGAGGGTAATAATGACACTCATTTATCAGAGTCGGAAGAGCAGTGAAATGTCAAGCTTCTCATTCATAAATTCTTTTTCAGATTTGTGAGTTCGCTTCTGTTCGAGGCCAGAAAATATTAGCTCAGATTTTTAAAAGATATCGCTCGAGGACACTTAAAGAGAGACGGAAGGATTTTAAGAAGATTGTCTTGTGAAAAGCGCAAAAGAAAAAGAAGTTTATTGTGTGTTTAAGAAAAAGAAAAATGCAATAAATTTATTTTTCATGAAATATTTTTCATGTTTCTTGCCAATAAATTTCGATTGCTGCGAAACATTTGATGCAAGCGAAAAATTCTTCTTTAAAAAGAAGAAAGTAAAAGATCCTTTAATCCTGTTAACGATTCTTATGCAATCTTCGAGATTTCTAAAATCTTTTCATGGACCGCAAAGCGAAGTGGAAGAACTTTTAACTGGCGAATCATTAGATGAATAATTTTATAATTGAAAATAACCACGTCAAGCTGCTACAGCAGAAGGAAGCAAAGAGATTACCGACCGTGGCGAGAAAAAGATGGAGCAAGGAATTAAAAACAATTTTAATTTCGTTTCATTACACTTTGGAGAGCATTTGAAATGAAACTTTTCTTTTTCTATCTTCGCTTGAAGAGAAAATTTAATTTGATTCAAAACCATAAACCAAAATTTAAAACAAAGACAATTGAAAAGTTTTTCCTCTTTCTCGCCGAAAAATCTGCTGTTTGCTGAACGTGTGGAAAATTCCCAAATAATTTCAATTTCTTCTGCGGCTCTCGACAATGGCTTAGACTTTTCTTCCTTCCCCTTTCGCCAGTTCTCTGCACGAAAAACTTCTTTTAATTAATTTCCGAAAGCGAGAAAAAGTCGAGGTTGAGGAAGAAAATTTGCCATTAAGCTCAAACGTCTAACTTGCACAATAGTTTTTCAATCGAGCAATCAACTTTCGATTTTAGAAATTCAACTCTAGATTTAATTTCTCTAAGCTCTTTAGTCTTTTTCACTTGTTCACTAAAAGTCACTCGAAAGATAATAAATCAAAATCATTATCACACTTGTTTTCATTAGAGCAGAACAATCTCAACGAGTGCAGGAGAAAAGAGCTTCAGACATTTGAAACAAGCAAACATTGACTACACACATTTGCCTGCTGCTCATGTTCACAATTTCCTTTCAACAGCATAAAAGCTACCGACATAACAACATTCACGTTCTAATGATTGTAAAATAATCATGAGAGCGAGAGAAAGAGCATTTAAGTCGAGATGATAAAATTTTTAATTAATCATATTGTTCTGACACTTCCCGCCTTCACTGAACTCATAAGCGTTTGCTCCAAGATTTTAATTAAACCAAATGAACAGTAGCTCTGCTAGTGAGAGAGAAGGATTGAGGTTTAAAGTGATAAACCAAACCAAACATTAACGTTTACGGTTGGAAAGCACTTCGGCAAATGAAGGCCGATGCCCGAGCGATGCTCACTTGCCACGAATTCGACCATAAATATTTAATGAACATTATTAATGTGTTTTACATTCTTCTCCGCTCCAGCCAAGGGATTTTATCAGCTGAGGAATTTACTATGTCTGTTGAACATATGATCGGACTATTCGAAATATGAGAAACACCTTCGGTCTCGATAAAAGCCAATGAATGAAAAAAAAAGGTTTTTGGGGTGAAAATTCTTTTGAAGCATCAAATGATTTTACTCTAGAACATGAATGAATCGACTACGATAAACATTCATCAATTAAATGTAATGAACCAGTTCTTTCTTGTTCACTCACTCGAGAAAAACGTGACTTTATTTCTTAAGGATGAGGGGAGTGCTCTCTCAGTCTCTTAATTTGTCAACTTTTCACTCTCCTCATCAACATGTTGATTGATGACACGTCTGACTCCATCGTGTGAGTGAACATCGTTTGGGGGTGAAATGAAAGGAAAATCGTGTGGTCGGTAGACACTGCTAAGGAGATTAATGCGACTTTTACAAGTTTTCCCATTTTCTTCTTTTGCTTCTTCTGATCCCAATTCAACTACAAGTGAAAGGTTGAATTAAGTTGATAATAAATTGATTGATTGATGTGAAGTCTCATTGATCCATTCTGGACAATCATTAACCTCTCAGACGTCTTCAATTTCATTAAGAGCATCGAGACACGAATCCTGCATAAGAAACATTAAAAACAAATTTTCTGCGAATACACAAAGCGCAGAGAGATAAATAAAAAAAAATGATAAACTTTGCGACTTAACAACAATCTTGTTTTTCACATCTTGTTCCATTGAAGATTCTCTCGTCTTCTGTTACGATTCACTACTTTTCTTATAAGCATTAAGCATTATCTTCTTCCTTGTTACAATCTTCTTCTCATCTTTCAGTGCTTTTTTTTGTTCCGGCAAGACGAGAAAAATCTGAATTTCATAAACAAGCAGAGGCGGATCACGACGAGAAGGAGAACGAACGTTTGAGACGGGAAAGTTCTGCCGGATTCATCCTTTCATAAAAAAGAAATGTAAAGTTTTCTTGAGAGACTTCGCTATTATCATCCTTTAGAAAGCAGTAATTGCGCAAAACATCATAATAAATAAATTTGCATGATGACATCATCGTTGTCTCTTGAGAGTTTCTGCAGTTGAAGTCGAGAAAATGTGTTAATAGCGTTTGAGGTTCATGGATCGAAGTGATTTCCTTTAAAAACTTGTTAACGAAGAAAATGCTGAAAGATTTTTTAACGTTGCATAAGTGGAAGCGGAAACTGCGTGTTTTGAGAGAGAGAATCCTTTAGCCACATGTGCCACTTGTTTTTGTTTTTATTTACTTTTCACGCTCGCTCCTTTCGTTGCCACAGAAATTTTTGTTTGTTTGGGTTCGTGAACATCATAATAAGTCATTTCAGTTGCGACATAAAAAGTCGTCGTCACTTCATTTGCTGATGCGATCTTTTGAGATGATTTCCAAATTGGTTTCTTGTCTCAAACGACTTAATGCTTAAAACAGAAGTTTCTTTCATTTCAGTTTTCAAGAAATGATTCGACTTGAGAGTCGTTTAAAGATTCAGATGATTCAGTCTCTTTTCGAACGTGTTGGAGTCAACAAACAAAATCTTTTTAAGAAAATGAATCCTTCGAGTTAAATAAGTTTAAAAGAAAACTTCTTAGTTCACTTCCTCACAATAAGAACGCGAAACCTTTGAGATTGGCGACATGTCTGAATGTTAAATGATGGAATTATACGAAAGAAGCGTTGACTTGAATTTTAATTTCGCCGAAAGTTTCACTGCAAAAGAAAATTGCGGCGAGGATGGAAAATGTGTAATTACCTTTAGTGATAGTTACGAGACGAGCAGTGAGTTAGATGCGATGTCCCACAAGCAGCGCAACCAAGCAAATGCACGTGAACGCTATCGGACTCACAGGTATCGATTTCATTAAAGTCTTCGACTAAATCAGTTCAATCATGATTTGCTTAATTTGTCAAAGTTCATTGTTTAGCGTCAACTCAGCGTTCAACACTTTACGGCTCTTGATACCCACTGAACCGAAAAATAGAAAATTATCCAAGATTGAGACTTTGCGACTGGCGAAATCTTACATTTCACATTTGAGTGCTTCGCTGATGATTGGTGAGAAAAACTTTTTTTGAGAAGAACTTTCATGCAAAAATGATTTATTGTCTGATTTTAAAGCAAATTCTTCATGTCGACAGCCTTGCTTTGAAGCATCATCCAAGAAGATCGTCATGGACAGCAAGCTTATCGACTTTCGTTCGAACATCTGCACATTTTGTGTTTCGTCGGTAATTCATCAAAAGCGGATTAATTAGACTTTAGTGACATTGAAGTGATTGCTTCGCCTTTTCACTGAAATTGCCGAGTTCGTTAAAGTGAAATCTTTTTCATGTTCAAGTTGATCCAAGGGAAAGCCAAAAGAAAAGAGATTTCATGGAAATGAATGTAAATAAAAACTGAATTAAATAAAGTGAACGAAGTGATAAAATCCAATGATGATGAAGAGGATTAGGCAAAATTCTCTTTTTTTTCAGAAAAATCTTTTGGTTTGTTCTGTGGTTCGTTTGTTTGACTTAAGAATTTGAGTGAGTTTTCTCAGAAACTAATCTTCAATCAAATCTTTCATGTTAGGAAAATACAAAAGTTTCCTTTTATTGTCACGAACAATTTGTTTCTGAACATTTCCTCAACTATCTCATGTAAAATCAAACTTAACATGTCTATGCATTTTATATCAAATCGACCAACATTAAGCTGAAGAACCGTCAGTTCTGTGGATTACTTCGAATAAATAAGTTGAAAATAAAGGAAAAATGAAAATTTATTTTATCTTTTTATTGCTACTAAGTGCTTTGTGCGAAGGAACGATTTTAAATGTGGACACATCCCTCGAAGTCTTGTCGAAGGCTTTTGAGAACGTTACTCGTCATTTGTTTCAACTGGAAACGAGAATGTTCATCAACAATTATGAAGTCGACTCGGATACGGTGACGTCGCTAATCTTGAAGGACTTGAACGAGAACGCGATGCCATTTCAACTGAAGAACATGCAAATGGAAAAGGAAAAGATCTTGCTCGACAGCTCAACTCTCTTAACCTTCAACAATTTCGCATTCGTCAAGGAATTCAATCAAAAATTAAAGTTGACGAACGAATATTTCAAACCACTTCAGCTTTTCGTCTATTGCCAACACGCAACAATCTTTGAAATTGAATCTCTCGAAGCGGATGTCATGGAAAGGGCGAAGAACAACAAAATTACCGAAGTGGCGTTTTACGCAAGACAGAATGTTAATTTCAATTCATATTTGGTGGACATCATCCAATACGAATATTTTCTCGTTGATGCAACAAACGACGTCACACTTTTGACTTTTGTTTGGTTCTCTCCTGGAAAATGTGGAAAGCTTCAGCTGATTGAACTCAATAAGTTCAACAAAGTGACAAGAAAGTGGGAAAACAAAAATTTCTCAATGAAAAAATCGGCAAATCTTCATGGCTGCAACCTCATTACAGCTGAAGCTCCGGCAGATTTGGTTGCAATATCGCAACTAGATTCTAATGTTCCTAAGTATCTAAATGTTCTCAACAACGCAACAATAGTCCATAAAATAAAAAATTACACCGGTGAAATTGACGTTTTATTCTCGAAAGGATGTTACAATGCGTATGATCGATATCGCTACACACAGAACAGCTACAGGTAAGTAACTCAGCGATATTAGACTCTAATGAATAGAATAAGACATCGAATGATTAATGTTTTGTTGCTTACATAGAAGATCAAGTGATTTGATGAGAAAGCATGTCAGAAATTATTTCTTTTCAATTTGTTCTTAGACCGGGAGGAGTTGACGATATCAATTTCATCACCTTTCCTCTCGATTACAAGAATACACGATTGATGACAAATGATACGTTCGAACTTTATTCTGAATACGACAAGTTGGTGATGCCTTTCGATGGATTCACGTGGGCAATGATAGCAATAACTTTTGTGACAGCATTCGCAACGATTCTGATCTTGTACTGCGTGAAAAGATCAATAAGAGACTTCATCATCGGCTCGAACGTTACCAGACCAGCGCTCAATGTCATTCAAATATTCTTTGGAATCTCCCAAACTGTAATGCCAAGAAGAAACTTCGCAAGATTCCTGGCGATGGTTTTCATTCTTTATTGCTTGATCATTCGAACAGCATGGCAAGGAAAAACATTCGAGTTCATGCAGAAAGACATTGAAAAACCGATGGAAGAGCATACGATAGACGAGTTAATCGAAAAAGAATACGTTTTCGTTATGGAGGAAAATTATAAAGAAAAGTATCCGGAATCAGAAATATCCAAAAGGTAAATTGAATATCCTGCTAATATGAACAGGTTGATAGTCTGTGACTTAGTAGCGTCAGTAAATTAATAGTGGCAACAGTTGGAAAAATTATATTAAATCTAGAAGTTCATTTCTTAAACTTCAATTGCTTTTTCAACTACCTTAGCCACGAGTTGTTGGAACACTTCATATAGCGAATAAACATCCGTAACAGATTAGTTTGGTAACAGCAACAGACCTGTAATCTGGAGGTCCTTTTTTCAACTCCCAACGCGAGTTATATATGTTTTTTCAAAGTTTGGAATTGAAAGAATAGAATGTTCCACATTCCACATTGTTCCGATTCACTTATTCCAACAGGTTATGGGCATGTTTCCACTGCGGATAATCTATCGCGGGTGTTTATTTCAGTTGGCTTCTTTGCTATATGAAGTGTTCTAACACGAGTGAGTTACCGGATCGATTAAGCTGACACTCTATCTTAAATTTTGTTTCAATTATATTTTATTATAGAGGCAAAGTCATCTGGCTAAACCCTGAAAAGCTAGGAAAATTGAATGTTTATCAGATGAGTTCGTGTTGGTTTCAATTGCATCCTACGAGAGATTTGTTTAGATGGTGGAAAAAGGAACGTCTTAAAAGAGTGGTTAAGAAAGATTTGCACCTAAGCATTTGTGGACTTAAATTTCCACGTCATCATCATTTGTTCGAAACGATCGATCACAGAATGAAACAACATTTCGTTGGCGGATTCTTAAAGCATCCATGGCTTGGACGAGCATGTGGCAGTTTGCCTTGGCCGGAACTAAAAGAAAAGCGCTTTAAAGTCATCGAGAACCCAAAAGTGTTGACCATGAAGATGCTTGAACCTGGATTCGTTATTTGGACTACAAGTTTGTTGTTCGCAATTGCTGCTTTCATCTTCGAATGGATCGCAACTCTGAAAGATTATCTCGTCATGAAATACATTTTCCACGCTTTTTACGCAGTACGGCATTAGAACGCACAACCTTTGACGTGAGAAATTAAATGTTAAGCGTGATCACACAATCTCTCATGTAAAGGAACTTCAAATTTTTTTCGACATCACGCACAATTTGTTCTTGAATATTGTTTACAGTTGTTATCAAGAATCTCACATGTAAAATCTTATTAAATACGATAAAACGTTTTTCGAGTTGACCAACATTTATTTCCTTTTGGATTTCAGTTCCGTGGATTACTTCGAATAAATAAGTTAAAAATCTGAAGGAAAATGAAAGTTTATTTCATTTTTTCGTTGCTTTTGGTGAAAATTTTGTGCGAAGGAATGATTTTAAATGTGGATTCATCGATCGAAGTCCTGTCGAAGGCTTTCGAGAATGTTACTCGTCATTTGTTCCAACTGGAAACGAGAATGTTCATCAACAATTATGGAGTAGACTCGGACACGATTACGTCACTAATCTTGAAGGATTTGAACGAGAACGCGATGCCATTTCAACTGAAGAACTTGCAATTGGAAAAGGAAAAGATCTTGCTCGACAGCTCAACTCTCTTAACGTTCGACAATTTCGCGTTCGTCAAGGAGTTCAATCAAAAATTAAAGTTGACGAATGAATACTTCAAACCACTTCAGCTTTTCGTCTATTGTCAACACGCTACAATCTCTGACATTAAATCTCTCGAAGCGGATGTTATGGAAAGAGCGAAAAACAACCAAATCACAGCGAAAACCAACCAAAAAGCTGCTCCTAACGGAGTTTCTGAACTTAATTCGTATTTGGTGGACATCATCCAATACGAATATTTCCTCGTTGACGAAACAAACTTTATCAAATTTATGACCTTTCTTTGGTTTTCTCCTGGAAAATGTGGAAAGCTTCAGCTAATTGAACTAAACAAATTCAACAAAGTTACAAGAAAGTGGGAGAATGAAAAATTCTCAATGAAAAAATCGTCAAACCTTCATGGCTGCACTATCGTTGAAGCCGCGGCTCAATTTGATCCTTTTACATTTTCACAGCTAGATATTGAAGTTACCAAGGCTCTACAAGTTCGCAACAACGCAACAATGAATACAGCGCGCAGCAATGTTGATATTTTGTTCGCAAAAGGATGTCTCGATGCTTTTGATAGATACCGCAACAAACAGAACAACGACGGGTAAGTAATTCATGGGAACTTGTACATCGGAAGTTATTTTTAGGGTTTTTCATCCGAAGGATAGTGGCCGCTTTTTCCGTGGTCCGTGATTGAGATAACTCGCGAGCGCGATGAGCGAATTATTTCCTTCACCAGTCGATAGAGAATTTTTATTAGAAAAATAACGTTAACTTGATAGCTCCACACATTAGATCCATTTCTGACCAGTTGACCCAGTAAAGTCCTAACCTTCTGTAACCAGTCCAACGGATGAAAACCCTACAGTAAGTTCGTTACGAAATGCTACTACCACTTGTTTAATTTGTTCTTAGATCGGAAAAAAGAGACGATATCAATTTCATCACATTTCCTATCGAATACATAAATTCCTGATTGAGAACAAATGACACATTTGAATTTTATTCTGAATACGACAAGTTGGTGATGCCATTCGATGGATTCACGTGGGCAATGATAGCAATAACCTTCTTGATAGCATTCGCGACGATTTTGATCTTGTACTGCTGCGTGAAAAAATCGATAAGAGACTTCATCATAGGCCCGGACGTCAACAGACCATGGTTGAATGTCATTCAAATATTTTTTGGAATTCCACAAGTTGTTATGCCAAGAAGAAACTTCGCAAGATTTCTGACGATGGTCTTCATTCTTTATTGCTTGATCATTCGAACAGCGTGGCAAGGAAAAACCTTCGAGTTCATGCAAAAAGACATTGAAAAACCAAATGAGCACACAATCGACGATTTGATCGAGAAAGGTTACAATTTCATTATGGAGGACAATTATAGGGAAAAATTTCCGGAATCAGAGATTTCTCGAAGGTAAAATGATTTTTATACTCAGAAACACTTTCTAACTAGTGCGATCGTTTTTACTTATAGAGGAAATGTTATTTCCTTTTCGGGTTACTTAGAAAAGCGCATGTGGGCTCAAGAGATAAACACTTGTTCGTTTCATCTTGTGCATAGTCGTGGACTAGGTGAAAAAAAAATAATAGAGGATAGAAAGAATATTCTCAAAAGAATGGTTAAGGATTATTCGCACTTGAGTATTTGTGGACTCAAATTTCCACGTCATCATCATTTGTTTGAAACAATTGATCACAGAATGAAACAACATTTCGTTGGCGGAATCTTCATTCATCCAGACTTTGGGAGATCATGTGGTAGTTTATCGTGGCCGGAACTAAAAGCAAAACTCTTTACAGTCATCGAAGAACCGAAAGTTTTGACCATGAAAATTCTTGAGCCTGGATTCGTTATTTGGACTACGAGCTTGTTGTTCGCATTTGCTGTGTTCATCTTAGAATGGATCACAACTCTGAAAGATTATCTCGTCATGAAATACATTTTTCGCGCTTTTTACTCATCACGACATTAGATCGCACAACAATCATTGTCGTAAAATATTAAAATTTCTGTTAAAAAATGTTGCAATGGAATTGTGATTTGTTTGATCAAAAACGTAAGAATTGAAACACATTTCTAACTGTGAATAACAAAAAAATAATTACCGTTATATCGAAGATCACACACGAGCTACATGCAACAAAAATACAAGTAAAACAGCAGTTCATGATGCACTTACTGCAGGGTTTTCCATACTGGTCAAAGGTTGAAGGTCAGATCTGATCCATCCATTCGTTTCAACATTCTAAACGTTTCTTGTGAGCAAATCACAGAGGAATAAAAAACGAAATAAACACCCTGTCTTGTGCTCTGAGCCCCACTTGCTCGTCTTATCTATAAATTGATGACAACCAAAATAGACCACAATAAATTAATTTCATTTGTTGGATGAAAAAACCTAAAATGTTGAAGTCTTGAATATTTTCTCATGCAGATAAGACTCGTGTTAAATATTTTACATGTTCGAATGTTGTGGGACATTTTTAACAAGTAGCTCAAGTAATGTTCACTTCTTTCAGTACGAAGGATTTCTTCGAGTTACAAAGTTGAAAATAAGAAAATTGTGAAGAAAAATGAAAATTTATTTCATCTTTTCATTGCTACTCAGTGCTTTGTGCGAAGGAATGATTTTAAATGTGGATTTATCGCTTGAAATCTTGTCAAAGGCTTTTGAGAACGTTACTCGTCATTTGTTCAAACTGGAAACGAGAATGTTCATCAACAATTATGGAGTAGACTCGGACACGATTACGTCACTAATCTTGAAGGATTTGAACCAGAACGCGATGCCATTTCAACTAAAAAACTGGCAAATGGAAAAAGAAAAGATTTTGCTCGACTGCTCAACTCTCTTAACGTTCAACAATTTCGCATTCGTCAAGGAGTTCAATCAAAAATTAAATTTGACGAATGAATATTTCAAACCACTCCAGCTTTTCGTTTATTGTCAACATGCCACAATCTCTGACATTAAATCTCTCGAAGCTGATGTCATGGAAAGGGCGAAGAACAACAAAATTACCGAGGTCGCGTTTTACACAAGACAAGTTGTTCACGTAAATTCACATTTACTGGACATCATCCAATATGAATATTTTCTCATTGACGAAATGAACTTTATTAAACTTTTGACGTTTGTTTGGTACTCTCCTGGAAAATGTGGAAAGCTTCATCTAATTGAACTAAACAAATTCAACAAAGTGACAAGAAAGTGGGAAAACGGCAAGTTCTCAATGAAAAAATCTGCGAACCTTCATGGTTGTACTATAACTGAAGCTGAAGCTCCGGCAGATGTGGTTACAGCTTCGCAGCTAGATGCTAGTGTTGCTAAATATCTTCATGTTCTCAACAACGTAACAATAATACATACAAGAGTAAATAAAATAAATACCACCACAAATACCATCAGCAAAATTGATATATTGTTCTCGAAAGGATGTTACAATGCGTATGATCGATATCGTCACACACAGTACAACTACAAGTAAGTAACTCGTGACTCGTGAGACATCAGACTTTAATATTAGTAATAAGAATTGGCTTGATGTGAAATTCCTTCTTTCTGTCTGTGACGTTACGCTCGACTATAACGCAACTAGTGGCGAAAAAAATGAACTGGCGCGAAAAAATGAAAATTATGCACGAATCCAAAACTTCGGGAAAACTCGGGAAATTTCTCAAAAACTTCGGGAAAACTTAAGGAAAATTCAGAAGACCGGTCACAGGCGACCTGGTAGAAGGATTTTCCGAATTTTCCTTTTTTTGGTATCAAATTTTCGTATGTTCCATAAAAACTATCCCAACTATCCGAAAATATTCAAACTATCCATAAATATCCCAACTATTCAAACTATCGCCGATTGTACTAATTAGCCGTATTAAAATTGTGATTCACTTATGTACTATCGGCGTTTAGACGAATTAGGCACTTCACTCTAAATAGAAGTGCTGGGAAAAAATCTTCTCATTACTTTGTAAGTTCTTGAAGAAGAAACATCAATTAACTTTTTAAGCCATAACTTTTTTCTCACGGAAGGACGGACAGACTGACAAAGACTCCCAGGAATTTAGCACGAAATCTATCGCCAGCACGAAAGTTATCGCCAAGTAATCGCTTTGACGATAGATTCTAAAGTTAACTTTTGTGCTGGCAATAAAAAGTGTTGTAACGGCCAGAATTTGTTTGAAAGTTATCGCTGGATCAACGATAACTTTTTGAGTCAACGTTAGATTTTATTTTGAACCGGCGATAGATTTTTGCGATAACTTTACGAGCGATAACTTCACGAACGATAGATTTACCGAGCGATAACTTCACGAGCGATAGATTTACCGAGCGATAACTTCACGAGCGATAACTTTACGAGCGATAGATTCACCGAACGATAGATCTACGAGCGATAAAAGGATTCGTGAGAATCGGATAATATCGGTAAAGGGAAAATGTTTGGGTATTAAAGGATTCGTGGAAATCGGATTATTTCGGTAAAGGGAAAATGTTTAAGTTATCGCTCGGTAAATCTATCGCTCGTGTTGTTATCGCTCGGTGAATCTATCGCTCGTGAAGTTATCGCTCGGTAAATCTATCGTTCGTGAAGTTATCGCAAAAATCTATCGCCGGTTCAAAATAAAATCTAACGTTGGTTCAAAAAGTTATCGTTGATCCAGCGATAACTTTCAAATAAATTCTGGCCGTTACAACACTTTTTATCGCCAGCACAAAAGTTAACTTTAGAATCTATCGACAAAGCGATTACTTGGCGATAACATTCGTGCTGGCGATAGATTTCGTGCCTATTTCACAGGGGTCTGACAAAGTGGCTGGAAAACTCGGAGAAACTTTGTAAATATTTTAGAAAAACTTCGGGAAAACTCGGGGACACTCAGGAAAACTTGATCATTCGTCTCGATGGGTGGCACAACCGCCCGGGGTAAATTTATGATTAGAATAACACAAAAGATCAAGTGATTTGATCGAGTGTTTTACTTGGTGTAAACAAGTAAATTCGTTTACCTTTTCTCAGAAATTATTTCTTTTTAATTTGTTCTTAGATCGGGAAGAGTTGACGATATCAATTTCATCACTTTTCCTCTCGATTACACGATTTCACGATTGATGACAAATGATGAGTTTGAACTTTATTCTGAATACGAAAAGTTGGTGATGCCATTCGATGAATTCACTTGGGCAATGATTGCAATAACCTTCTTGACAGCATTCGTGTCGATTCTGATCTTGTATTGTTGCGTGAAAAGGTCGATAAGAGACTTCATCATCGGCTCGAATGTCAACAGACCAACGTTGAATGTTTTTCAAATATTTTTTGGAATTTCCCAAACTGTTATGCCAAAAAGAAACTTCGCCAGATTCCTGGCGATGGTCTTCATTCTTTATTGCTTGATCATTCGAACAGCGTGGCAAGGAAAAACTTTCGAGTTCATGCAAAAAGACATTGAAAAACCAATCGAACACACAATCGACGAGTTGATCGAAAAAGGCTACAATTTCTATATGGAGGAAAATTATAAAGAAAAGTTTCCGGAATCAGATATATCTAAAAGGTAAAGAAAATATCCTGCTAATGTGATTAAGTTGATCGTCTCTGACCAGTAGAGTGGCGCCTTAGTAGCCTCGGTAACTTAATCGTGGCGGTAGTTGGAAAAGTTAAGAAATCTAGAAGTTCTAATGTGACAACGGAATTTTAACAATAATTTATTAAATTTTAACTGCTTTAGCGACTGAAGCTACCACGATAGAGTTACCGGAGCGATTAGGCCGACACTCTATCCTAAATTTTGTATTATTTATATTTTATTATAGAGGCAAAGTCATTTGGCAAAACACTGGTGGGCTAGGAAAATTGTATGTTATTCAGATGAGAACGTGCTGGCTTCAATTGCATCCTACGCTAGATAAGTTTAGATCGTGGAAAATGGCACGTCTTAAAAGAATCGTTAAGAAAGATTTGCACCTGAACATTTGCGGACTGAAGTTTCCACGTCATCATTATTTGTTCGAAACGATCGACCACAGAATGAAACAACATTTCGTTGGCGGAATCTTCAAGCATCCATGGCTTGGAAGAGCGTGTGGCAGTTTGCCTTGGCCACAACTTAAAGAAAAACGATTTAAAGTCGTCGATGACCCAAAAGTTTTGACATTGAAGATGCTTGAACCTGGATTCGTCATTTGGACTACGAGCTTGTTGTTCGCAGTTGCTGCGTTCATCTTCGAATGGATCACAACTCTGAAAGATTATCTCGTCATGAAATACATTTTTCGCGCTTTTTACGCAGTACGCCATTAGAACGCACAACCTTTGACGTGAGAAATTAAATTGAAAATGTTTTAAATTCATTACGACATTAGAACGACGAAAGTATTGCAATTTAAAATTTCGGTAAATCTAACGCTCGTTAAAGGAAACTTCAATTCGAAGTCCACTGACTTGGAAAAGTTTTCTAAAAGCACTTGACCCATAAAATTCGATAAAACTCCGCGAACAAGCTTATCAAGGCTTACAGATGTTTTTACAAATTCTCTCTTGTAATGATCATCATTTTCGTTCTCTGGGATATTCATTGTGATGTAAACCGTCATACTTTTGATTGCTACTTTGTGATCAAATGTTGAGTTGACAAGAGTATCGTGTATCATTGAAGATACTTGTTGATGCATTGTACAGATCTTTGTTAAATCGAAAGTTCAATTCGTGTATGAGAACGATCCCAATCTAGATCAAGTGTTAATAAAATGATTTGAATTGAAAGAAAATGAAATTTACCGCAAACTTAACGAAAAACAAGAGCAAAATAAAATTTCGCATCTTCAGCGACATCTAAAAAAATTGACTGGAAAAATAGCTTTCAAAATATCCAGCTGACACAAATAATTTGTTTTAAAAACTTCCTCAATCAAACAATTTTAACATACAAAATCCCATACAAAAAAACATACGTAACGTGCGTAACGTATCGAATTTGTTCGGTAAAGGGAAAATTTGACAGTTGAATTCAAATGTAACCCACGTCCCTGACTTTACCCCGAACAAGAATGATCTCAATCAATATTAATTTGGAAAAACTAGTCGTAAACTTGTCGTAAAAACGGTTTTATCAAAGATCATTCACGCACAAAGTGTAATTAAATATTAATTCTTCAGGTCTTGAATATTTTCCCATGCTGATGAACACTCGTTTTACTCAAGGGGAAAGTAACATCGAAAAAAAATGTTCATCGAAAAAAAATTTTCTATCATAGAAAAAAAATTTTCGATGATTTTTTTCGATGATTGAAAATTTTTCGATGATTTGCGGAGGCTGTTTGATTCATGCCTTGAACACATATGAAGACGGATAGATCTATGCTTGGAAGTATATCTATTCAACAGTGAGTCTCAATAAAGGATAAGAAACGTTTAAAAAAATAGTTATTTGGTTTTAGTTTCGTCACCACAGAACGATTTCTGAAGGTCTCTAAAATTTCTCTGTATGGCCGACATTGCTCCCTTACTCAAGCAAGTTGTTTGTACTCCGACAGAAAAATTTTACTATGAGAGTTTTAAACAATCATAAAAGAAAAGATCTTTAATAAAAATTATAATTGAAAGTAGTTTGTACACTAATATATTATATATTGATCCAGACTGCACAGAAGAAGTCATTGAGATGAAGAAATCATCAATTTTTATTCGTTGATAATTGGACACAATAAAACTTTCTATAACACTTAGCACAAGCCAAGTTTTTATTGATAAAAGATGAAAACCGAATAATAAGCTATACAAGCAAATTTGCTGCCATCGAAAAAAATCATCGAAAAAAATCATCGAAAATTTTTTTTTCTATGATAGAAAATTTTTTTTCGATGATCGAAAGGAATTTTTTTTCGATGTTACTTTCCCCTTGGTTTTACTCTCAACAACATAAAACATGTCTTGAAAATGTTGAAACCATTTAATCGACTGAATAGATCAAACATTTAGTTCTGTCAGTTGAGTGGATTTCTTCGAGTTAATAAGTTGGAAAAAAAAAATTTGGAGAGAAAATGGAAATTTTCATTTTGCTTTCGTTGTTTTTAAAAATTTTGTGCAAAGGAATTTCGTTAAGTGAGGAATCTTCGGAGCAAACCTGGTCGAAGGCATTTGAGAACGTATCTCGTCACTTGTTCCAACTAGAAACGAGAATGTTCATCAACAACTATGGCGTAGACTCGGACACGATTACGTCATTGGTTCTGAAGAATTTAAACGAGAACGCGATGCCATTTCAACTGAAGAACTTGCTACTGGACCAAGACAAAGTCTTTCTCGACTCCTCGGCTCTCATTACGTTCAACAATTTAGCACTCACTAAAGATTTCAATCAGAAATTGATTTTGAACAACGAATACTTCAAACCGCTACAACTCTTCGTGTTTTGCCAAAACGCTACCATCAAAGAAATTGAATCACTCAGCCTCGATGTCGAAGAAAGAGGGGAAAAGTACGTAATGACCAAACTACAACAAAAATTGGACGATCCAATGAACGGCGGAGACCCATTTGGACAATTTCCTGTGCAGAGATTTAACTCGTATCTCCTGGACATCATCCAATACGAATACTTTCTCGTTGAAGAAGAAGGTTACATCAAGATTATGACTTTTTTGTGGTTCTCTCCTGGAAAATGTGCAGAGCTGACATTGATTGAAGTCAACAAATTCGACAAAATCACGAAAAAGTGGGAAAACGACAAATTTTCAATGAAAAAGATGGCAAATCTTCATGGATGCACGATTGTTTATGAACGTGAATATTTAGAAACGAAGGGTTACTTTCATTCATTAATGGAGATACCTTTTCATTTGATTTTTGAAAGTAACATTAACGTCAAATTTGTTCAAATATCTATGCAACCGAAATTTGATTTGTTTCAATCAAAAGGATGTTTGACTGCGGTTAACAATGACAGATATCACTCGTAAGTGATTCTTGGAAAGTTTCTGGTTGATTCCTAAATTTTGATTATGTTTTATCAGGTTCGAACTCAACTTTATAACTTTCCCAGTTGATTATACAACCTCCCGTTTGTTTCCGTACGATAAACCAGAATATTATTCTGAATACGAGAAACTTGTGATGCCTTTTGACGTTTTCACTTGGGTGTTAATTGCAATTTTCTTCATGTCAGCATTCGCAGTGATTCTGATTTTGTACTTGTGCGTGAAAAGATCAACAAGAGACTTCGTCATTGGGCCGAACGTGTCAACACCGTCGCTGAATGTAATCCAAATCTTTTTTGGAATCTCACAAGTCGTTGTACCTCGTAGAAACTTTGCCAGGTTCCTCACGATGATGTTCATCCTTTATTGCTTGATCATTCGGACAGCATGGCAAGGAAAAATGTACGAGTTCATGCAGAAGGACATTGAAAAACCAGGAGTCGAAACAATTGAACAAATGATCGAGCATGGCTATATTTTTTTTATGGAGAACAATTTCGAACAAACATTTCCGAATTCAGAAATTTCTAAACGGTAATAAGTTGAATATCTTCCAGAACTTAATGTGTCATAAACTCCAAATATTAATTTGTCCTTTGTTAACAGGGGGAATATTCATACACGTGATATGATTGTTGACTACGATAACTCAAAGGGAGCAGTTCAAATGAATTCGTATCGATTCGTTAGTCAACCATATGATCAACAAAAAAAAGATATTGAAAAAATCAAAAAGGAAGAGTTCGCTGCAAATGTCTGTGGACTAAGATTTCCACGTCATCATCCTTTATTTGAGATTATTGATCAAAAGCTTCAACAATATTTCACTCACAAACTCACTAATTTAGATTTTCTCAATGAATTAGCTGCCGTTAATAACCCTAAATCCATTTCATTGTCTGCCGATTATCAATGGCCATCGCATAATGAAAAACGTTTTAGAACTTACAATGATCCGAAGGTTTTAACTATGAAGATGCTTGAACCTGGATTTGTTATTTGGACTTTAAGTTTGCTGTTGGCAGTCACTGCATTCATTGTCGAATGGTTGATAACATTGAAGAACTTTCTCGTCATGAGATACATTCTGGAGGCATTTTATACTACAAGACGTCAGAATACACAATTCAAAGAGTCGGAGACAATCTTGAGAGCAGAAGAAAAGCACGTCATGATTATTGAAGAATTATAGGTAAAACATTGCAACTGTTACAACTTGCGTAAACAATATAATTTATATGATTCCACATTTGCAACTCGAAAAGAATTTTTCTTAAAATCCGGCCAATTTTTATACAAAAATTAAATATAATTTATATATATTTTTTATATAATTGTGATTCAGAATATTGACAAATGCAAGGAAGTGCTAGAAGATGTCGTTGCTTTGGCTACTCACGCCCTCGAGAAGTACATCAACAATAAAATGGTAAATTAAGTGGTTAAATCTAAGTCGCTTTCAATTCTAATCGATCAATTAAATCACTCACAAAATCATTTTTTTTTTCTAAAATTTACCCTTTTTTTACTTTTCTCCACATTTTTTGCCATTCTAAGTCAAAAAACCATAGATAACAATATAACTAGATTGGCCATCCTCAAATATTTTGTTAGGTGAAGGTTATTTTGTTGTTGTTTTCGTTTGTATGAGGGTCGATGCCCCTCATACATTTCTAAAATTGTTGATGTTGGACCCGAAGGTAAGCAAATATTCTATGAGGGGCGATGACCCTCAAAATATTTTATTGAGGGCCGATTACCCTCACAAATGGAAAAACAACAACAATAAAAACCTTCGCCTAACACGCTTGGCCAATCTAGTTATATTGTTATCTATGGAAAAACGAAAGAAAATTTATTATAAAGCTTTGTGCAGCACCTCCCTTTCTGGTTTTATCACATAACCGGAATTACCACCGTGCGATCTAGTTTATTTAAATTATTACATTATAGTTTTTTCCGCAGGACGTTGCCGCATTCATTTCGAAGAAGCTTGATAGAAAATACAACTGGCATTGTTGGCTACGGTTTTGGATCATTCGTCACTCATGAGACGAACTTTTTTATCTGTTTTTGCCTTGATCTTAAACTAAATAACTAATCAAGTTGTTTGAAAGCACAGTTTATTTTCTGCACAGTTTACGTGTTCCACAAAGTTTTTCAAATAAAAAGTTTAAGAATCAATAAAATTAGGTTTTATTCGATTTACACGTCATGTGTCGTTTCATATTCTGTAATTGTTGGATGATAACATTTCCCGTGCTCCTTCAGTTCGTCAACACTTTCATTTTCTTTCCAAGCTTTATTATTTCCAATGAATCGATACAACTGACACAACTAAACGCTGGTTGACCTATCTAATGCCTATGCATCTGAAAGGAAAAAGAAGTCAAAAGTTAAACCGTGAAATTATTAGCAAGAAATAAAATTCTCTCTAATGAATTCTGAGGAGATTACGAAATATGTAAATAATCATGTCATAAACAATACATTTCGACTTTCTTCTTTTGCATTATCCAAATGCTAAGTTAGTCAGTTTTGCGTCTCGACGTCTGTTGCTTACGAAATCTGGACGACTTTATCTATTTTTTAGCATTTAAATTACGTAGCAACTCTTCTGTAAGATTTTTTTATTATGATTACCGGACAAACTATCCTGCAAGTCTTAAAAAAATTCAAAAGATGCTTCCTCTTCCTGAAATCTATCGCCAGCAGGAAAGTTATTGCTAAGTAATCGCTTTGACGATAGATTCTAGCAAAAACTTTTGTGGTGGCGATGAGAAGTGTTGTAACGGCCGGAATTAATTTGAAAGTTATCGCTGGTTCAACGATAACTTTTTGAACCAACGTTAGATTTAGTTTTGAACCGGCGATAGATTTTTGCGATAACTTTACGAGCGATAGATTCACGAGCGATAACTTAAACATCTTTCCCTTACAATAATAATCCGATTCCCGCGAATCCTTCGAAATTTTTCTTCGACAGTAGAATTTTTTTTTTCGACAGACATTTTTATTGATGTTACATTTCCCTTGTTTTTTTGACTTGAGTTGATCTTATTTTCTTACAGTGAACTACAAAAATCGATTACCATTTTATCAAAGATCCCACACGCACTACTTGTAGGTTACAAATTGTAACTAAAGAAATAAGTAAAACAGCAGTTCGTAACGAGCTAACCGTAGGATTTTCATCTGTTGGACTGGTTACAGGAGATGAGACAGTTTACTGGGTTCACTGTTCACAGGTGAATCATCGCTTTTTTTGTGGTCCGTCTTCACAAATAAACAAATACATCATTTGTTTGCCTCGGTTTCAGCACGTCCAGCATTATCAATAAGTAAAGCACAAGTTGCGACACAAATACGAGAGCTAATAACTGGAATCGCAGCAAAAGTATTTTGTAACATGAGTTAAAACTAGCGGAGAAGTTTAGCGGAAACTATTGGATTTATATTTTTAAATGTCAACGGAAGCTTTTCATGTTTTCAAATTTTGTCTGTGATATTTCAAAAAAAGATTTAAAAAAAAGTGCAAAAATATTTTCTTTCACATCAAAACTATTTTCCTGGTTCCATACATTTTTCGACGTATTGACGATTGTAGTCACATATGGGCTCGTCGTATGGATTCCAATAAGGACACTTTTTATAATTTTCATTGGAGATGCAATCGACAACAGCGTAAACAGACTCAGGAAACGTAACGCATTTAGGTTGTCCGTCATTTTTAAAATTTTGATCAACACATTTTGAAGCACTCTCTTTTAAGACAGGTATCCAAGCCTTGTCATTGTCAACATCAACTAAAAACGCTTCCGTTAAAATGTCCGCGTTCATTCCCGTTGCTTCTATAGCAACTCCATTGTCGTCTTTAGAATATTCTATTATTCCCGAAGTTTCAAAACAGCAAGTCGCTATGCAGCACGTAAGAGCGTCTGAGTCCTCAATTGTAGAACATATCGTCATGTAGCAAGTCATAAAAAAATCTGATGAAATACTTAGCATTGGATAACGGCAACACGCATCTAAATATGGAGCCATGTTCGCTGATAAATATTGGCACTCTTCGGCATTATCTCCGTAATCATAACTATAATCATAGTCGGTCGATGGAGCGTAATCATAACTATATGAATAATCGTACTCATATGATGGAGCTTCCTCGTAGGCCGGATAATCATACGAAGAACTTCCTGATGCAGGTGCGTTGTAATCGTAGGAATAATCGTCTGAGGTAACCTGCAATTAATAACATTAAAATACATTCCAAACAATCGCTAAGTTTCAATTAACCAATCCGATCCAATTTGTCAGAACGAAGAACAAAATATTTTTAATTTTTGAAGGTTCCATTTCGAACAAAGAGTTAACTCGAACAGAAGACTTTGTTGCTTAAAGAGTTTAAGTTAAAGTTGTGAAGAAAAAATATTTTTGGCATTGACATTGATTAAAATGTTAACGGAAGTTTTCTCATGTTTTCAAATTTATTTCTGTGGTAACTCAACAAATGTTTCAAAAAAAAGTGCAAAACTATTTTAAATTACTTTTTTCGACGAACGGACGATTGTATTCACATTTGGGGGTTTTCATTTCTTACGTTACGCAATATCCATACCTGCTTTCAATGCAGTATATCTGAAGTTCGAGTCTTCAGAGTCCAGAACCTTGAGATCAAACCCACCGGCCCAATACCTGGAAGCTCGATAAAAAAAGACGATTTTGGCTTGTAGCTCGATTTGTTCGAGAACGGAAGCAGCAAGCTTCTTCCGGTTTAAATCATTTGGTTCTATTTAGGGACGAGACAAAAACCTTTTTAAAAGGACTTGATAGCTCAAGTGGTTCGGGCCCACAGGGCTGGAGTCTGGTGAGCTCCATACAAATTTTCTTAACATTTGCGCTGACACTTCTTCACGAGAAAGTGTGCTCAAACAAAAGTCCACCTTCGACCAGCGCCAAGTGAAACTTCTTTCCCTATGACATTTCGACTATGGACTATGGTCAGCTGGTCACGACAAAGCAATAAATCCCAGAAAAGTTTTACATATACTCAAAAGAATATTATCAAAAGAATGGTTAAGGATTATTCGCACTTGAATATTTGTGGACTCAAATTTCCACGTCATCATCATTTGTTTGAAACAATTGATCACAGAATGAAACAACATTTCGTTGGCGGAATCTTAATTCATCCAGACTTTGGGAGATCATGTGGTAGTTTATCGTGGCCGGAACTAAAGGCAAAACTCTTTACAGTCATCGAAGAACCGAAAGTTTTGACCATGAAAATGCTTGAACCTGGATTCGTCATTTGGACTACAAGTTTGTTGTTCGCAGTAGCTGTGTTCATCTTAGAATGGATCGTCACTTTGAAAGACTATCTCGTCATGAAATACATTTTCTCTTTTTACTCCTTACGTCATTAGATTCATTGTCGAAAAATATTAAAATTTAAAATTTCGGTTTAAAATGTTGCAATGGAATTGTGATTTGTTTGATCTAAAAATATAAGAATTGAAACACATTTTCTTATTGTGAATAACAAAAATTTAATTATCGTTATATCGAAGACCACACACGAACTACATGAACTAAAATACAAATAAAACAGCAGTTCGTGATGAGCTTGCTGCAGGGTTTTTCATACTGATCAAAGGTTGAAGGTCAGATCTGATCCATCCATTCGTTTCAACATTCTAAACGTTTCTTGTGAGCAAATCACAGAGGAATGAAAAACGAAATATACACCCTGTCTTGTGCTCCAAACCCGACTTGCTCGTCTTATCTATAAATTATGACAACCAAAGGAGACCACAATAAATTAATTTCATTTGTTGGATGAAACAACCTAAAATGTTGAAGTCTTGAATATTTTCTCATGCAGATAAGACTCGTGTTAAATATTTTACATGTTCGAATGTTGTGAGACATTTTTAACAAGTAAGTAGCTCAGGTAATGTTCTTATTTCAGTATAAAGGATTTCTTCGAGGTACAAAGTCGAAAATAATTAAGGAAAATGAAAATTTATTTCATCTTTTTGTTGCTGGTGAAAGTTTTGTGCGAAGGAATAATTTTGAATGTTGATCCATCGCTTGAAGTCCTGACAAAGGCTTTTGTGAACATAACTCGTCACTTGTTCAAACTAGAAACGAGAATGTTCATCAACAATTATGGAGTAGACTCGGACACGATAACGCCACTAATCTTGAAGGACTTGAACGAGAACGCGATGCCATTTCAACTAAAGAACTTGCAAATGGACAAGGAAAAGATCTTGCTCGACAGCTCAACTTTTTAAGGCTTTTTTCGATAGAAAAAACCTTATTATGGCCACTTTGTCCGTCCGTCTGTTCGCACTGTATAGCAGCCTAGAGAATAGCTGGGAGGCTGAAACTTGGTGTGTGTGGTCCTTAGGGAAGGGGTCAACGTGTGACGGGGCCAAAAGGTCAAAGGTCAACTTTTTCAAAATTTTCAAAATTTTATCCAACGGAAGTTTTTATCCAAAATTTTATCCAAAATTATATCCAAGGAAAATTCTTATCCAAAATTATATCCAAGGAAAATTCTTATCCAAAATTATATCCAAGGAAAGTTCTTATCCAAAATTATATCCAAGGAAAGTTCTTATCCAAAATTATATCCAAGAAAAATTCTTATCCAAAATTATATCCAAGGAAAGTTCTTATCCAAAATTATATCCAAGGAAAGTTCTTATCCAAAATTATATCCAAGAAAAATTCTTATCCAAAATTATATCCAAGGAAAGTTCTTATCCAAAATTATATCCAAGAAAAATTCTTATCCAAAATTATATCCAAGGAAAGTTCTTATCCAAAATTATATCCAAGGAAAGTTCTTATCCAAAATTATATCCAAGGAAAGTTCTTATCCAAAATTTTATCCAAGAAAAATTCTTATCCAAAATTATATCCAAGGAAAGTTCTTAGCCAAAAATTATGCAGAAAAAAGAAAAAATCGAAAAAAGCCTTTTACCAGGTCGCCTGTGACCGGTATTCTTAATTTTTTAACCTTCAACAATTTCTCATTCGTCAAGGAATTCAATCAAAAATTAAATTTGACGAATGAATATTTCAAACCGCTTCAGCTTTTCGTCTATTGCCAACATGCAACAATCTCTGATATTGAATCTCTCGAAGTGGATGTTATGGAAAGGGCGAAAAACAACAAAATTTCTGTAGTTGGTTTTTTCGGAGTTTCTCAACTAAATTCATATTTATTGGACATCATCCAATATGAATATTTTATCATTGACGAAACAAACTTCATCAAACTGCTGACGTTCCTTTGGTTCTCTCCTGGAAAATGTGGAAAGCTTCAGCTAATTGAACTAAACAAATACAACAAAGTGACAAGAAAGTGGAAGAACGACAAATTCTCAATAAAAAAATCGGACAATCTTCATGGCTGCACTATCTATGAAACATTACTTTCACCTGATATGACTACATCTACAAACCCAGGAAATGATATTAGCGAGTATTTTCCAGTTCTCAACAACGCAACATTATTTCCCGATTTTATGATACGCAAATCAGACATTTTTTTCAAGAGAGGATGTTACGATGCTTTTGATAGATATCGCTACGAAAATAACAACGGGTAAGTTAGGTACACTTAAACCTCTCAAGTTCCCCACTTCTCATAGTTCCCCACCCTTAAGTTCTCCACTTATAGGACCGACTTTTGGTTGGGGAACTATGGGAGGTTTGAGTGTACTTAACGGAGGGCTGCAACTACGCCAAAAGTGGAACTGGAAAAGAGGTTGTAGCAGCTTCTCCAGGAACAAAGATGACCAGCCCCTTAAAAATAATATCTCTTCTCTTTTTTCTTAGATCGGGAAAAAGAGTTGATGTCGATTTCATCACATATCCTCTTGATTACATAGTTTCGCGATTGGCCGTTGATGTTAAGTTTGAGAACTATACTGAATACGACAAGTTGGCGATGCCTTTTGATGACTTCACGTGGGCATTGATAGCGCTTACCTTCGTGACAGCATTCACGACGATTCTGATCTTGTACTGCTGCGTGAAAAAGTCGATAAGAGATTTCATCATTGGCCCTAACATCGACACTCCAGCGCTCAATGTCATTCAAATATTTTTTGGAATCTCACAAGTTGTTATGCCAAGAAGAAACTTTGCAAGATTTCTGGCGATGGTCTTCATTCTTTATTGCTTGATCATTCGAACAGCGTGGCAAGGAAAAACCTTCGAGTTTATGCAGAAAGATATTGAAATACCAATTGACAAGCACACGATCGACGAGTTGATCGAGAAAGATTACACTTTCATTATGGAGCCAAATTATAAAGAAAAGTTTCCGGAAACAGAGATTTCTAAAAGGTAAATTGATTTTTGTACTCAGAAACGTTTTCTAACTTTTTATTATATTTTTTTACGTATAGAGGAAAAGTTTCTTCACTTATAGATTATTTAGGAGAACCCAAGTGTGCTTACGAGGTAAACCCTTGTATGTTCCAATTTTTGTACAATATAGACAAAAATCTAAAGTATTCGATCGACCTGCAAAGAGATGTTACCAAAAAACTCGTTAAGGATTATTCGCAATTGAGAATTTGTGGACTTATATTTCCACGACATCATCATTTGTTCGAAACGATCGACCACAAAATGAAACAACATTTCGATGGCGGAATCTTCATGCATTCAAAGTTTGGAACATCATGTGGCAGTTTGCCATGGCCTGAGCTAAAGACAAAACGCTTTAAAGTCATCGAGGAACCGAAAGTTTTGACAATGAAAATGCTTGAACCTGGATTCGTCATTTGGACTACAAGTTTGTTGTTCGCAGTTGCTGCGTTTATCTTCGAATGGATCGCAACTTTGAAAGACTATCTCGTGATGAAATACATTCTGCAGACATTTTACTCGTTACGACATTAGAATGCACAACAATTGAAATTTAAAATTTCTGTTTAAAAATGTTGCAATGGAATTGTGATTTGTTTTATCAAAAATATAAGAATTGAAACTCATTTAATAACAAAAAAAAATTACCGTTATATCGAAGATCACACACGAACTACATGCATCTAAAATACAAGTAAAACAGCAGTTCATGATGAACTTACTGCAGGGTTTTCCTTTTCATACCGGTCAAAGGTAGTTTCAATTCTGATCCTTACATTTGTTTCAAAGTGATAACTTTTGTATAAGAATAAATTTAAGTGTCATAAATAAAATTTAAAGTAGAATATTTTGTCTTGTCTGATCTAGGATTGAACTTCATTTTCTTACAGTGACCTACAATAAATTGATTACCAATAAATCGAAGGATACACGCACAACTTGTAACTAGAGAAAAACGTTGAAGTCTTTAATATTTTCTCATGCAGATAACACTCGTATTAAATATTTTACATGTTCGACTGTTGTTAGACATTCTCAACAAGTAAGTAGCTCAGGTAATGTTCTCTACTGTCATTACAAAGGATTTCTTCGAGTTATTAAGTTGAAAATAAGAAAATATTGAAAGAAAATGAAAATTTATTTCATCTTTTTGCTGTTACTGAGTTTTTCGAGCGAAGAAATGATTTTAAATGTTGATTCATCGCTCGAAGTCATGTCGAAGGCTTTTGAGAGCGTGACTCGTCATCTGTTTCAATTGGAAACGAGAATGTTCATCAACAATTATGGCGTAGACTCGGACACGATGACTTCACTTGTCTTAAAGGATTTGAACGAGAACGCGATGCCATTTCAACTGAAGAACTTGCAATTGGAAAAGGAAAAGATCTTGCTCGACAGCTCAACTCTCTTAACCTTCAACAATTTCGCATTCGTCAAGGAATTCAATCAGAAATTAAAGTTGACGAACGAATATTTCAAACCGCTTCAGCTTTTCATCTATTGTCAACACGCAACAATCTCTGACATTGAATCTCTCGAAGCGGATGTCATGGAAAGAGCGAAGAAGAACAAAATTACCGAAGTGGCTATTGGCGGAGCTTCTCAACTAAATTCATATTTACTGGACATCATCCAATATGAATATTTCCTCGTTCACAAAACAAACTTCATAAAACTTTTGACCTTTGTTTGGTTCTCTCCAGGAAAATGTGGAGAGCTTCATCTCATTCAACTCAATAAATTCAACAAAGTGACAAAAGAGTGGGAAAACGACAAATTCTCAATGAAAAAATCGGCAAACCTTCATGGCTGCAATCTCTATACAGCTGATGCTCCGCCAAATGGAACATCATTTTCACAGCTAGATTTTTATGTTTCCATGTTTCTTCAAGTTCTCAACAACGCAACAATGGAACCTGCATTGTTCGAAATTGACGTTTTGTTCGCAAAAGGATGTCTCAATGATTTCGATAGATATCGTTACACACAGAAGGACATCGGGTAAGTAAAATCCAGGGAATATTCCATGTAAAAAAACTCTGAACTATTAGATGCGTTTCCATTTTTTCAAAAATTATTTCTTTTCTACTTGTTCTTAGCCCGGGACAAGAAGTCGATTTCAATTTCATCACTTTTCCTCTTGACTACATTGATACCCGATTGGTCGCAAATAGTAAGTTTGAGAACTATTCTGAATACGACAAGTTGTCGATGCCTTTCGATGGATTCACTTGGGCAATGATAGCGCTGACCTTTGTGACAGCATTCGCGACGATTCTGATCTTGTACTGCTGCGTGAAAAAGTCGATAAGAGATTTCATCATTGGCCCGAACATCAACAGACCAGCGCTGAATGTCATTCAAATATTCTTCGGAATCTCACAAGTTGTCATGCCAAGAAGAAACTTTGCAAGATTTCTGACGGTGGCGTTCATTTTTTATTGCTTGATCATTCGAACAGCCTGGCAAGGAAAAACCTTCGAGTTCATGCAGAAAGACATTGAAAAACCATTCGACAAGCACACGATCGACGAGTTGATCGAAAAAGGATACACTTTTCTTATGGAGAACAATTATAAAGAAAAGTTTCCGGAATCAGAGATTTCTAAAAGGTAAAGAGAATTTTGTACTTAAAAGCTTTCTAACAAATGACTTTCGAACGGTTTAATTTTTCTTCTAATATTTATTTCTCCAATAGAGGAAATGTTGTGGCAGCAGGTCAAGACCCTAATACATCGGCAGACATGGTTGTCCAGCAGATTAACACTTGTTGGATCAGATATATGTTTCCAGATCCTATTCATTTTATAGATACTCAAAAGTATGTTATCAAAAGACTCGTTAAGGATTATTCGCACCTGAGCATTTGTGGACTCAAGTTTCCACGTCATCATCATTTGTTTGAAACGATCGACCACAAAGTGAAACAACATTTTGTTGGCGGAATCTTTATAATTCCAGTGCTTGGACGAGCATGCGGCAGTTCTCCTTTTCCGGAACTTAAAGAAAAGCGCTTTAAAGTCTTCGAGGACCCGAAAGTGTTGACCATGAAAATTCTTGAACCTGGATTCGTCATTTGGACTTCAAGTTTGTTGTTCGCAGTTGCTGCGTTCATCTTCGAATGGATCACAACGCTAAAACATTATCTCGTCACGAAATACATTCTGCAGACATTTTACGCATCACGACATTAAAAGCACAACCTTTGACGTGAAAAAATCAATGTTTATTTGAAATTGTTTGAAATTCAATGTTAAATGTGAATAAAATTTGAAAGGAAAATCTAAAATCTTTTTAAAAGAAAACCCTTTGAGGACAATTCTGTGGTTTGTTCAACTTAAGAGCTTGAGTGAATTTTTTCAGAAGCTAAACGAATGCTTAACTTCTGTTTGATGATAGTTTCGTCAACAAAAAATGTCAAAGAGATTTCTTTTAAGTCAAACTTCAAAAGAATCTCAAAGAAAATTCTTAAAACAATCGCTTTCAAGATAAACTAGCCCAATCGATGGAAATCTTTTATTTGTTTTCTTTGGGGCGATTTAGTTCTCATCAAAGTTATTCAGTGTTCATCTCTTTGCTGCTGTCAGTTTGCAAACCTTTTTGTCGTTTCTCGTGTCTCTGGTTCGCGATGTCAAGTTTGTGATAGGAGAGAGCAGTTTGAGCGGAAGTCGTTTTCTTTCTTCGAAGGTTTGCCTGAGAAGAAAGTTTTCCTTGAATTAAAATTCATTTGTCAACAAATTCTCTCTCACTCACCAACTCAATTGCCTTTCGACGATAATCCCATAAATTCCAAACGTAAGAGTCGTCTTTGTTGTAAGGAACAGGATGCAGCTCAGTCTGAATTTCTCGTTCTGTTGATATTGCTCCACCTTCAACTTCAGATTGATCCACGCGAACATCAACGTCAACTTGACAGTTCTTCGACAACTTTACGATGTTGTAAATGTCAAAGAACAAAATTAACTGAACATTGCTGAGCATCATTTCCAGGATTTTGTTGATGCATCTGAGAAGAAAGATTTTATGAGATCATGAAACTTGATTAAACAATATTCAAGGAAAGTGTTTGCACGTCTTTAAATCTCAATCTCGATTGAATTGTGAACAACTCACTTCTCTGGTTTCGTCGCCACGAACAATTCGGCGGCGTCGATGCTGTAAAATCCATAAATTCTCTGGTTCCACAGAACTGTTCCCATCTCAGGAACGCTGGGCAATAAAATTTTGCTTTCCGACAACACGAAAGTGCAGAAGCCGAGGTATTCAATCTGCGAAGGAAAGTTGTGCTGAGTTGATTGATTTAAAGAACGAAGAGAGAGAGCGAAGTAATAAAAGCAACTGGAATGATGCTTTTTATGGCTTTTGCTTTCACTCGCTGCTATTTTATTTTTACCTCCGAATTGCTTTCCGGTGGTTGCACAATTGAAATGTTTGTGGTAGCGAAACTTGTTGATTCCAGCTTTAAGTGACGTCGTTTCTGGAGTCGAGTGAGATCCGTTTCAACTTGATTCTCACCAAGCAGTTTATGAACGATATCGTCAAACTGCTGCTGTTGACAGAGCTCGGACAAGTGCTGCAAATAATTATTGATTTGACTCTGCTGCGACAAGACAAAAGACAAATCATGAAGCAGCAGCCACTCTTCGGAGAGTTCTTTAAACTTTGGAAAGATTTGAACACTCGGCACTGCTGAACGATATTGAACGATGTCATGAAGCTTAAGAAGTTTCTCTCCATAGCTTTGAACATGACTTTCAATTCCCGATTTGATGCTCTTCAAGTTGCTTAGTAGCTTCCGAACATAGATTTCGTGCTGTCGATTCAAAACCAATAAATCCTTCATGACATCAATTTCGCTCTGCTCTAACTCGGATTGCACATTTAGCTTCAACTGACTCGCTTTTGTGATTTCTATTGCGCCATCAAACGCTGTGGTTAACTGTCGGAAGAAGAATAATCCTTCAAAGTGAAATTGGCAGCAAACAATTCAATCGCTTACAATATTGACTCGATCCATTATATCGCAGAGTGTAAATTGCAACAGCGACTCAATCGACTCGTAGGACTTCACCAAAGTCTTTGTCACTGCAATTTGAAGATAAATAAACAAAACTTAAGGAAATAAAATTTATCTCAACTGTCGGGAATGTTCTGGTCCATCGTATTTCCGATGCCAGTGTCTTTGTTGAAGAGAACGATTCCACAAACGATCATTCGAATCTCTTTCAACGAATCCATTCGATTTTGTGATTCGAGAGCTCCAAAGTTTTCAAAGTCACTATCAGTCATGATTGAGTTGAGAGCGTTTGTAATCTCCGTCATAACCTTTAAGAGAAATGTTTAAAAATAAATTGACGGAGAAGATAAACTCACTTCTTGGTTCGATGGACTTCCAAGTGCAGTTTGGAGAATTATGTCAATGATGATTTTCTTTTGCATGACAACGAGTTCATCTTTGCTTTTGACACTGCCCTCGATGATTTCTTTGACCAATGATGAAGTTTTCTTCGTGAGATTCTCATGCAACTCGTTGATCGTTTCTTCGTAAGTCTTGGAGTTCTCAATGAAGAAGACTTGCATCTTTAAAGTTATGTTCATTGGCGTCTCGTTTAAATCTGTTTCGGTTGAATATTTTCAAGAAAATTTTCTTCGACGAACGTGAGGAAATTTTATAATTTACCAACAATATGTTTCAGACAGATGCCGATGAGTTCCTCAATGGACTTGCGATCAAACTTTTCATTAAAGTCAACTTCATCCTTGAACTGCAGCGACAACAAATGCACAAGAAAAGTTACAAACTTCTTTTCGACCACAAAGTCTCGCTTGTCGCACTCGCGAAGAATCTCGTAGACGATGTTCTTGATGATGGCGGTTTGTGGTGTGAGAAGGAACTTGTTGTTAACCTCTGAAGTCCACATTTTAAAATGAAACTTCTCCAGTGGAAGGAAAAAACTAAAATGTTGATTGTTTAAAAGCTTTCCGATGGTTACTAAGTGACTTAAAGCTCTCTCGATCGATTTTCTCTCTGCTCAGGAATTCCTAAACTTTAAACGCTCGAAGCGATAAGAAAAATGTTGAACTTTGTTGCCGTCATCACAAAAGGTTTAAGTTATGAGAATTTAGAAAATGTTTCCAGCAAATAAATCAATTTCTTGTGTCGCATAATTTTCCAAGTGATGTCTGTATCCACGAATAATTTATGATCTTGTCTTTTGTTCAATTCGACACGAGAAGAAACACAAACTTTTCGTTCTCTCATTCCCCCAATCGACTTCTTTCTGCTATCAGACGATTTAGGCAGAAATTTCCCTAAGCGAAGAAGGGCGAAAGGAAAATATGAAAAACTTAACTCGATGCAGCACATTTTTATTTTCACACAAAGCAGAAAAGATTCGAGAAAGCGAATTTATCATATTTACTTTAATAAGGTAAGAGAAAGAGAAAACAAGATTCAATTTGAATTCAGGGACTTCTGTTTCTCTCCTTCACGACTTGAAACAACAACGAACGAGATTTGTTTGATAACAATTTTTTATTCAAAACATTTTCCCTTTAAATTAAGTTCTCCCATGTCAAGAAGAATTTTCATTTGTCAATTTCTAAAGTGATTGCCGGAATGTCTCGTCGCTTTTCTTTTTTGTAGAGTTTTCAATTTCGTTGCCGGCGTTTCCATGGAGCGAGAAAAATTATCAACAAAACTTTTTTTTAAATCAGTCAAATGGAGTTGGAACTAAATCGAGTTGATTACACTTTAGTTGGCATTGCTTTACAGCATTCGTTGAAAGTTCTGCCAGCGAAGAAAGCAAAGGAACAACAAAAGTTTGTGATTGGCGATCAAGAAGGAGTCGTTCAATTGTTGTCCGCGAAAAAAGATGAAGCGAGTGTTGTCTTTAAAACAGTTCCAGGCAACAGAATCACTTCAGTTCAACTCGGAGGTGGAACGAGCTCTGTTGGCGATAAAATATTTGTGGCGAGTGAAAACCAAATCATCGGTTACAACAAAAAGGGAAAAGTTTTCCTAACGTTCGACACAAATCTGACCGAGCCGATCAAATCACTTTGTGTGACCGGAAACGATTTGATTGTTTGTGGAAATCACGTCTACACGCATTACCGAGACTGCAAGGAATCTGGATCTTATCTCTGTGGAGACACAATTGTCGACTGTAACGTTTTGTGTCCAAACAATGTAAGTCAGCTTCAGCTCAACTAACAGCAAAGCTTTAACTCTTTTGCTTTTAGACGAGTCGAGTGATAACTGTTTTAGCATGTTCTGGTCGTGTTCTCCGTTTGCTCGAACATTGTCGCGTTCGTAAATTAATTGAACTTGAGAGCATTCCCACAGTTCTTCATGTCCCCAAGAACATTCACGGAAATAAAATTCTCGTCGGATTCTCCGATGGACGCGTTGCATTATTTCGCATCAATCCAACTCTCACTGATGGTTCGCAAAAACTTAAAAGAGTTGAGATCGTTTTTCTGACGCAATTATTATTTTTGCAGTGAAGCAAGAGACATTAGTCGAGGCGAAGGATAATTTATCAGCAGTGACATGTTTGGATACGTTCGATCTTTACGGCGATGGAAAGGAAGAGCTCATTGTCGGAAGAAGAGACGGAACGGTTCAAGTGTTTACGACGATGATGCTCGAGAATAATGAGTTCGAAATGGATTGTCAGCAATTATTGTACGAAGAGAATTTCAATGAGAGCATCTCATGTGCTTTCGGGGGATGCATCGGCGTTGCCGGTTACATGGAAATCATTGTCTGTACTTACACGGGAAAAGTCTTTGGTCTAACGACTCGAACACTTGGCGACATCCTGACGGATACGAAAAGCAACAATTATGATGTTGTGACGGATGCGAGTCAAAGGATTCAGAAATTGAAGTAATTTTCTCTTTTTCTCTGTTTGCCCGATTAACATAAAAAATTATCATCGTCCCGCATGAATGTAGATCTGAAATTGAATTTCTGGAACAGGCAGTGATGAAGGAAAGAGAGAAATATCAGCTTTCGACACAACCCATGAGCGCAGGATTATCAGCGATTCCACTCATGGCCATTAATGATTCGGTAATCGCTGTTACTTGGCTTAACATTCTCTCTCTCTTTCTCTTTTTCTTTTCTTATTCGAGTAAGTCTTCTCTTATCTTAGATCTCATTATCTGCTGATGATGCGACATACATTCTCTCGCTTGAGCTACCAAGTTCCATCGAAAATATTCTACTCCAGTCCGATGTGGCATTGCAAATGTTGGACGTCGAAGGAAATACAGCAGTTGTCAGCAAAAGCGAATGCGATAAGAATGACGGCAACCTTTTATTGTGCTGTTATCGATGTCAGGTCAATACGAATCGTGTGGATTTAAAGTTCCGAACTGTCGAGGGTCAGCACGGTACATTGCGTGTTTACATCACTCCCAACATCCAACCGAAATGTTGTCAACTGAAAACTTACGCAATTCATCCACTCTCCTTGCACATGGCCGTTCACAACTTCGACGAGACGAGGTTAATTAACATCAAGCAGTCGTAGAGGGAAACTTTGACTTCCTTATCATCTATTATTTCACTTTTCCAGACCAATGAACACATTATCGCTGAAGGGAAACTTTAGTCAAGGCGAGATGCATAGCTGGATCAGCAATTGCTTGCCAGAAGTTCCTGAACGAATCAATTCGTCAGATGAAAATGTTTTGATCTTCAAAAATGTTTTTCTTGAGACTTTTCTCGTTTGCAAATATTCGAAAGGCGCAGCTGAGTTCAAAAGTGATAACATTTCAACAATATCCATTATTAAAGATTTCATTACAAAGGAAGCAACAACTCGTCATATTAAAATTGAATTATTAATGAGTGAGATATTTTAATTAAATGATTTTAAAATGCTGAAGGAATTTATTTTGTTTCGCAGATATCAACGATTCATCGATGGAGAGCTTTGTGAATTTAGTGGAACCGAAACTGCAGTCGTACATCGATCTAAGAAGAAATCATTTAATCCTTCAAGCATTGCTCGAGCTCAACGTACAAAATGATGACGAATTCGAATTGTTATCTGACGACTACAAAAACTTATTGCACAGCAAGCAAAATCTTGAGGAGAAATTCAAAAGCGAGTCCTCGAATCTCGATCGGCTAATTGGCATCTTGATGGATAGTTACATCGATAAAAATAAGTTTAAGGGAATAAGTGTCAAGCAAAAGCTCGAAACAATTTTTAAAGCTCTCAAGGAGTACAAACACGGAACTCTTATGAAATTGCTTTGTGCAACGAATGAAGAAAAATAAACTGGAGAAATAAATTTATTTTGTCATTTTGTATTTTCAAATTTTTAGATCATAAAATAAATTTCAGATTAAGAGGCTTACGATATTATATATAATTACGATATTATATATAACATTTACGCTGCCATCAAATTCCTACATGGTCGTCCATTCAGTGACATTTAAGTTAACAAAGGAAAGAAGTTATCGCCTCTAGTTCAAGCTCAAAGTTAATTTGCTGAATTAAAGAATATACAAGTATATATTATATTGTATATTATATTTATTTTTCTTCATTCGTTGCACAAAGCAATTTCATAAGAGTTCCGTGTTTGTACTCCTTGAGAGCTTTAAAAATTGTTTCGAGCTTTTGCTTGACACTTATTCCCTTAAACTTATTTTTATCGATGTAACTATCCATCAAGATGCCAATTAGCCGATCGAGATTCGAGGACTCGCTTTTGAATTTCTCCTCAAGATTTTGCTTGCTGTGCAATAAGTTTTTGTAGTCGTCAGATAACAATTCGAATTCGTCATCATTTTGTACGTTGAGCTCGAGCAATGCTTGAAGGATTAAATGATTTCTTCTTAGATCGATGTACGACTGCAGTTTCGGTTCCACTAAATTCACAAAGCTCTCCATCGATGAATCGTTGATATCTGCGAAACAAAATAAATTCCTTCAGCATTTTAAAATCATTTAATTAAAATATCTCACTCATTAATAATTCAATTTTAATATGACGAGTTGTTGCTTCCTTTGTAATGAAATCTTTAATAATGGATATAGTTGAAATGTTATCACTTTTGAACTCAGCTGCGCCTTTCGAATATTTGCAAACGAGAAAAGTCTCAACGAAAACATTTTTGAAGATCAAAACATTTTCATCTGACGAATTGATTCGTTCAGGAACTTCTGGCAAGCAATTGCTGATCCAGCTATGCATCTCGCCTTGACTAAAGTTTCCCTTCAGCGATAATGTGTTCATTGGTCTGGAAAAGTGAAATAATAGATGATAAGGAAGTCAAAGTTTCCCTCTACGACTGCTTGATGTTAATTAACCTCGTCTCGTCGAAGTTGTGAACGGCCATGTGCAAGGAGAGTGGATGAATTGCGTAAGTTTTCAGTTGACAACATTTCGGTTGGATGTTGGGAGTGATGTAAACACGCAATGTACCGTGCTGACCCTCGACAGTTCGGAACTTTAAATCCACACGATTCGTATTGACCTGACATCGATAACAGCACAATAAAAGGTTGCCGTCATTCTTATCGCATTCGCTTTTGCTGACAACTGCTGTATTTCCTTCGACGTCCAACATTTGCAATGCCACATCGGACTGGAGTAGAATATTTTCGATGGAACTTGGTAGCTCAAGCGAGAGAATGTATGTCGCATCATCAGCAGATAATGAGATCTAAGATAAGAGAAGAAGACTTACTCGAATAAGAAAAGAAAGAGAGAGAGAATGTTAAGCCAAGTAACAGCGATTACCGAATCATTAATGGCCATGAGTGGAATCGCTGATAATCCTGCGCTCATGGGTTGTGTCGAAAGCTGATATTTCTCTCTTTCCTTCATCACTGCCTGTTCCAGAAATTCAATTTCAGATCTACATTCATGCGGGACGATGATAATTTTTTATGTTAATCGGGCAAACAGAGAAAAAGAGAAAATTACTTCAATTTCTGAATCCTTTGACTCGCATCCGTCACAACATCATAATTGTTGCTTTTCGTATCCGTCAGGATGTCGCCAAGTGTTCGAGTCGTTAGACCAAAGACTTTTCCCGTATAAGTACAGACAATGATTTCCATGTAACCGGCAACGCCGATGCATCCCCCGAAAGCACATGAGATGCTCTCATTGAAATTCTCTTCGTACAATAATTGCTGACAATCCATTTCGAACTCATTATTCTCGAGCATCATCGTCGTAAACACTTGAACCGTTCCGTCTCTTCTTCCGACAATGAGCTCTTCCTTTCCATCGCCGTAAAGATCGAACGTATCCAAACATGTCACTGCTGATAAATTATCCTTCGCCTCGACTAATGTCTCTTGCTTCACTGCAAAAATAATAATTGCGTCAGAAAAACGATCTCAACTCTTTTAAGTTTTTGCGAACCATCAGTGAGAGTTGGATTGATGCGAAATAATGCAACGCGTCCATCGGAGAATCCGACGAGAATTTTATTTCCGTGAATGTTCTTGGGGACATGAAGAACTGTGGGAATGCTCTCAAGTTCAATTAATTTACGAACGCGACAATGTTCGAGCAAACGGAGAACACGACCAGAACAAGCTAAAACAGTTATCACTCGACTCGTCTAAAAGCAAAAGAGTTAAAGCTTTGCTGTTAGTTGAGCTGAAGCTGACTTACATTGTTTGGACACAAAACGTTACAGTCGACAATTGTGTCTCCACAGAGATAAGATCCAGATTCCTTGCAGTCTCGGTAATGCGTGTAGACGTGATTTCCACAAACAATCAAATCGTTTCCGGTCACACAAAGTGATTTGATCGGCTCGGTCAGATTTGTGTCGAACGTTAGGAAAACTTTTCCCTTTTTGTTGTAACCGATGATTTGGTTTTCACTCGCCACAAATATTTTATCGCCAACAGAGCTCGTTCCACCTCCGAGTTGAACTGAAGTGATTCTGTTGCCTGGAACTGTTTTAAAGACAACACTCGCTTCATCTTTTTTCGCGGACAACAATTGAACGACTCCTTCTTGATCGCCAATCACAAACTTTTGTTGTTCCTTTGCTTTCTTCGCTGGCAGAACTTTCAACGAATGCTGTAAAGCAATGCCAACTAAAGTGTAATCAACTCGATTTAGTTCCAACTCCATTTGACTGATTTGAAAAAAAATTTGTTGATAATTTTTCTCGCTCCATGGAAACGCCGGCAACGAAATTGAAAACTCTACAAAAAGAAAAGCGACGAGACATTCCGGCAATCACTTTAGAAATTGACAAATGAAAATTCTTCTTGACATGGGAGAACTTAATTTAAAGGGAAAATGTTTTGAATAAAAAATTGTTATCAAACAAATCTCGTTCGTTGTTGTTTCAAGTCGTGAAGGAGAGAAACAGAAGTCCCTGAATTCAAATTGAATCTTGTTTTCTCTTTCTCTTACCTTATTAAAGTAAATATGATAAATTCGCTTTCTCGAATCTTTTCTGCTTTGTGTGAAAATAAAAATGTGCTGCATCGAGTTAAGTTTTTCATATTTTCCTTTCGCCCTTCTTCGCTTAGGGAAATTTCTGCCTAAATCGTCTGATAGCAGAAAGAAGTCGATTGGGGGAATGAGAGAACGAAAAGTTTGTGTTTCTTCTCGTGTCGAATTGAACAAAAGACAAGATCATAAATTATTCGTGGATACAGACATCACTTGGAAAATTATGCGACACAAGAAATTGATTTATTTGCTGGAAACATTTTCTAAATTCTCATAACTTAAACCTTTTGTGATGACGGCAACAAAGTTCAACATTTTTCTTATCGCTTCGAGCGTTTAAAGTTTAGGAATTCCTGAGCAGAGAGAAAATCGATCGAGAGAGCTTTAAGTCACTTAGTAACCATCGGAAAGCTTTTAAACAATCAACATTTTAGTTTTTTCCTTCCACTGGAGAAGTTTCATTTTAAAATGTGGACTTCAGAGGTTAACAACAAGTTCCTTCTCACACCACAAACCGCCATCATCAAGAACATCGTCTACGAGATTCTTCGCGAGTGCGACAAGCGAGACTTTGTGGTCGAAAAGAAGTTTGTAACTTTTCTTGTGCATTTGTTGTCGCTGCAGTTCAAGGATGAAGTTGACTTTAATGAAAAGTTTGATCGCAAGTCCATTGAGGAACTCATCGGCATCTGTCTGAAACATATTGTTGGTAAATTATAAAATTTCCTCACGTTCGTCGAAGAAAATTTTCTTGAAAATATTCAACCGAAACAGATTTAAACGAGACGCCAATGAACATAACTTTAAAGATGCAAGTCTTCTTCATTGAGAACTCCAAGACTTACGAAGAAACGATCAACGAGTTGCATGAGAATCTCACGAAGAAAACTTCATCATTGGTCAAAGAAATCATCGAGGGCAGTGTCAAAAGCAAAGATGAACTCGTTGTCATGCAAAAGAAAATCATCATTGACATAATTCTCCAAACTGCACTTGGAAGTCCATCGAACCAAGAAGTGAGTTTATCTTTTCCTTCACAATTTATTTTTAAACATTTTTCTTAAAGGTTATGACGGAGATTACAAACGCTCTCAACTCAATCATGACTGATAGTGACTTTGAAAACTTTGGAGCTCTCGAATCACAAAATCGAATGGATTCGTTGAAAGAGATTCGAATGATCGTTTGTGGAATCGTTCTCTTCAACAAAGACACTGGCATCGGAAATACGATGGACCAGAACATTCCCGACAGTTGAGATAAATTTTATTTCCTTAAGTTTTGTTTATTTATCTTCAAATTGCAGTGACAAAGACTTTGGTGAAGTCCTACGAGTCGATTGAGTCGCTGTTGCAATTTACACTCTGCGATATAATGGATCGAGTCAATATTGTAAGCGATTGAATTGTTTGCTGCCAATTTCACTTTGAAGGATTATTCTTCTTCCGACAGTTAACCACAGCGTTTGATGGCGCAATAGAAATCACAAAAGCGAGTCAGTTGAAGCTAAATGTGCAATCCGAGTTAGAGCAGAGCGAAATTGATGTCATGAAGGATTTATTGGTTTTGAATCGACAGCACGAAATCTATGTTCGGAAGCTACTAAGCAACTTGAAGAGCATCAAATCGGGAATTGAAAGTCATGTTCAAAGCTATGGAGAGAAACTTCTTAAGCTTCATGACATCGTTCAATATCGTTCAGCAGTGCCGAGTGTTCAAATCTTTCCAAAGTTTAAAGAACTCTCCGAAGAGTGGCTGCTGCTTCATGATTTGTCTTTTGTCTTGTCGCAGCAGAGTCAAATCAATAATTATTTGCAGCACTTGTCCGAGCTCTGTCAACAGCAGCAGTTTGACGATATCGTTCATAAACTGCTTGGTGAGAATCAAGTTGAAACGGATCTCACTCGACTCCAGAAACGACGTCACTTAAAGCTGGAATCAACAAGTTTCGCTACCACAAACATTTCAATTGTGCAACCACCGGAAAGCAATTCGGAGGTAAAAATAAAATAGCAGCGAGTGAAAGCAAAAGCCATAAAAAGCATCATTCCAGTTGCTTTTATTACTTCGCTCTCTCTTCGTTCTTTAAATCAATCAACTCAGCACAACTTTCCTTCGCAGATTGAATACCTCGGCTTCTGCACTTTCGTGTTGTCGGAAAGCAAAATTTTATTGCCCAGCGTTCCTGAGATGGGAACAGTTCTGTGGAACCAGAGAATTTATGGATTTTACAGCATCGACGCCGCCGAATTGTTCGTGGCGACGAAACCAGAGAAGTGAGTTGTTCACAATTCAATCGAGATTGAGATTTAAAGACGTGCAAACACTTTCCTTGAATATTGTTTAATCAAGTTTCATGATCTCATAAAATCTTTCTTCTCAGATGCATCAACAAAATCCTGGAAATGATGCTCAGCAACGTTCAGTTAATTTTGTTCTTTGACATTTACAACATCGTAAAGTTGTCGAAGAACTGTCAAGTTGACGTTGATGTTCGCGTGGATCAATCTGAAGTTGAAGGTGGAGCAATATCAACAGAACGAGAAATTCAGACTGAGCTGCATCCTGTTCCTTACAACAAAGACGACTCTTACGTTTGGAATTTATGGGATTATCGTCGAAAGGCAATTGAGTTGGTGAGTGAGAGAGAATGCGTTGACAAATGAATTTTAATTCAAGGAAAACTTTCTCCCCAGGCAAACCTTCGAAGAAAGAAAACGACTTCCGCTCAAACTGCTCTCTCCTATCACAAACTTGACATCGCGAACCAGCGACACGAGAAACGACAAAAAGGTTTGCAAACTGACAGCAGCAAAGAGATGAACACTGAATAACTTTGATGAGAACTAAATCGCCCCAAAGAAAACAAATAAAAGATTTCCATCGATTGGGCTAGTTTATCTTGAAAGCGATTGTTTTAAGAATTTTCTTTGAGATTCTTTTGAAGTTTGACTCAAAAGAAATCTCTTTGACATTTTTTGTTGACGAAACTATCATCAAACAGAAGTTAAGCATTCGTTTAGCTTCTGAAAAAATTCTCTCAAGCTCTTAAGTCGAACAAACCACAGAATTGTCCTCAAAGGATTTTCTTTTAAAAAAGTTTTAGTTTTTTTTATTGAAACTCTCAAACATTATTCACGTTTAACATTGAAATTCAAACTTTATTCAAATAATAATTTTAATTTCTCACGTCAAAGGTTGCGCGTTCTAATGTCGTGATGCGTAAAATGTCTGCAGAATGTATCTCATGACGAGATAGTCTTTCAGAGTTGTTATCCATTCATAAATGAACGCAGCAACTGCGAACAACAAGCTTGTAGTCCATATGACGAATCCAGGTTCAAGCATCTTCATGGTCAACACTTTCTGGTCCTCGAAGACTTTAAAACGTTGGTTCTTTAGCTCAGGCCATGGCAAACTGCCGCATGAACTTCCAAACTTTGAATGAATGAAGATTCCGCCAACGAAATGTTGTTTCATTCTGTGGTCGATCGTTTCGAACAAATGATGATGACGTGGAAATTTCAGTCCACAAATTTTCAAGTGCGAATAATCCTTAACGAGTCTTTTGGTACATTCTCTTTGCACCTCGATCAAATATTTTGGATTCTTGTCTATATTGTGCAATAATTGGATTATACAAGGGTTTACCTCTTGAGCCCACTTGCGCTCTCCTATATCATCTATAAGTGAAGCAACTTTTCCTCTATTTGTAAAAAAATAAATTAAAAAGTTAGAAAACGTTTCTGAGTACAAAATTCAATTTACCTTTTGGATAGCTCTGATTCCGGGAACTTTTTAGTATAATTTGGTTCCATAACGAAAGTGTATCCTTTCTCGATTAAGTCGTCGATTGTGTGCTTGTCGAATGGTTTTTCAATGTCTTTCTGCATGAACTCGAAGGTTTTTCCTTGCCAGGCTGTTCGAATGATCAAGCAATAAAGAATGAAGACCATCGTCAGGAATCTTGCAAAGCTTCTTCTTGGCATGACAACTTGAGAGATTCCAAAGAATATTTGAATGACATTGAGCGTTGGAGTGTCGATGTTAGGGCCAATGATGAAATCTCTTATCGATCTTTTCAAGCAGCAGTACAAGATCAGAATCGTTGCGAATGCTGTCACAAACGTTATTGCTATCATTGCCCACGTAAAGTCATCAAAAGGCATCGCTAGCTTGTCGTATTCAGAATAAAGTTCAAACGTATCATCTGTGGCCAATCGCGAAACTATGTAATCAAGAGGATATGTGATGAAATCGACATCAACTCTTTTTCCCGATCTAAGAAAAAAAAGAAGAGAAATTATTTTTAAGGGGCTGGTCTTCCTTGTTCCTGGAGAAGCTGCTACAACCTATAAGCGGTCCTAAAAGTGGAGAACTAAGGAGATGGGAAACTATGGAAAGTGGAGAACTAACTTACCCGTCGTTATTTTCGTAGCGATATCTATCAAAAGCATCGTAACATCCTCTCTTGAAAAAAATGTCTGATTTGCGTATCATAATATCGGGAAATATTGTTGCGTTGTTTAGAACTTGAAAATACTCGCTAATATCATTTCCTGGGTCTGTAGATGTAGTCATATCAGGTAAAAGTAATGTTTCATAGATAGTGCAGCCATGAAGATTGTCCGATTTTTTCATTGAGAATTTGTCATTTTCCCACTTTCTTGTCACTTTGTTGAATTTGTTTACTTCAACCAGATGAAGCTTTCCACATTTTCCAGGAGAGAACCAAAGAACTGTCAAAAGTTTGATGACGTTAATTTCGTCAACGAAGAAATATTCGTATTGGATGATGTCCACTAAATAAGAATTGAATTCAGAAACTCCGAAAAAACCAACTACAGAAATTTTGTTGTTCTTCGTCCTTTCCATGACATCCGCTTCAAGAGATTCGATGTCAGAGATTGTTGCGTGTTGACAATAGATGAAAAGTTGAAGCGGTTTAAAGAATTCATTCGTCAACTTTAATTTTTGATTGAATTCCTTGACGAATGAGAAATTGTTGAACGTTAAGAGAGTTGAGCTGTCGAGAAAGATTTCTGCTTTTTCCAATTGCAATTTCTCTAGTTGAAATGGCATCGCGTTCTCGTTCAAGTTCTTCAAGACGAGTGACGTCATCGTATCCGAGTCTACGCCATAATTGTTGATGAACATTCTCGTTTCCAGTTTGAACAAATGACGAGTTATGTTCTCAAAAGCCTTCGACAAGACTTCAAGCGACGAATCCACATTTAAAATTATTCCTTCGCTCGAAACACAGAAGAGCAATGAAAAGATGAAATAAATTTTCATTTTTATTTAATATTTTCTTATTTTTAACTTAATTACTCGAAGAAATCCTTTCTACTGACAGAAATGAATGTTCCTTGGGCTATAAACTAATTGAAAATGTTTCAACACATGTCGAACATGTAAAATATCGAATGAAGGTCTTATCTACATGAGAAAATATTCAAGACTTCAACATTTTAGGGTGTTTTATTACATTTCCGCATTGCTCAAACGTTCAGAATGTTGAAATGAATGAATGAATCAGAATCATCTTTGACCAGTATGGAAAACCCTGCAGTAAGTTCAGCACGAACTGCTGTTTTACTTGTTTGTGTAGTTCTTGTGTTATAATAATAAGAATGGTCTTGATCTGAAAGTCTTCCTTCCTTCATTCTATCCCGTTCGACTTTAGCGCAACTGGCGGCGAAAAATGAACTAAGCGTCGTTCATGAAAAGAAAACTTTGGGAAAACTCGAAGAGATTCGTTTTGTCAGGCGGCATTGTCGCACGGGAAAACTAGTTTTCGATATAATGGTAATTAATTTTTTGTTATTCACAGTAAAAAAATGTGTTTTAATTCCTACATTTTTAGATCAATTGTATTGTATTTTTGCGAAGGGGATCTTGCGAAGGCGATCCTGGATCACCGATCTACAGAAACGTAGGCAAATTGCCTCTTATATCTAACTCCGTTAAGACAACCGCTAAAATCCAGAGCAAACCTCTGTTTACAGAATATTGCAGCAGCCCGTAATCAAGTAGCGTTTATATCTGAAACATCCCTACGTCCGCCATAAAGCGCGAGATTCCATCTCATATTACATTACAACACAATATTGAGACTGTGTGCAAACATGATTGTGTGGTAGCGAGAACATCGCCAAGGATCTTCCACGCCGATCAACTCGACTCTCTACGGCACGCTTCTACCTGCACTCATGACGTCCCAACACTGATAACAACAGTTGGTGTACATGAGAAGGAACGTGGCTCCAAAAGGATGTTTCATATTCCACTTTTAACCGGACAAGAGAGAACTCTTTGAATAACTGAAGTTCCTTTGGCGAGAGTTGGATTCGCACTTCGGAACTACTGCATTGAAAGCAGGATCACGAGTCACACGAATTCTACCACACGACCATCCAAGTCTGGAACGCGGTACTTCAGACTATGGTTTTTCTTTCAAAAAAACAGCTTCTGATGTAAAAGTTCCCATTAATAACTTACCCGTCGTTGTTCTGTTTGTAGCGATATCTATCGAAAGCATCGAGACGTTGTTGAGAAGTTGTAGAGACTTTGGAACATCAATATGTAGCTGTGAAAATGAAAAAGGATCGAACGGAGCCTCGGCTTCATAGATAGTGCAGCCATGAAGGTTTGCTGATTTGGTCAAATTTGGTTTGTAACTTTGTATTGTCCCTGGGAAAAACTGTATTGAAAATGGGCTTCCTAGCTCCTTCCCTTTTGGCAGCTCCCATACACCCCAAAAACTTTCTATACGGGTTAAGTAATGGGCCGAAGTTTGACCGGCGTATAGGCCGCGTAGCAACCGTCGCGGGTTGCGTGGTTGTGTCTTAGGCCGGAGACGACCACCGTGCTCTCTAGTTTTCTTTTAAAATTGAAACTCAAACTTTAAGTTCTCGTTCAAGTCCTTCAAGAAGAGTGACGTAATCGTGTCCGAGTCTACGCCATAATTGTTGATGAACATTCTCGTTTCCAATTGGAACAGGTGACGAGTAACGTTCTCAAAAGCCTTCGACGAGACTTCGAGCGATGGATCCACATTTAAAATTATTCCTTTGCACAAAACACTCAGTAACAGCAAAAAGAAGAAGTAAACTTTCATTTTCCTTTTATGTTCAACTTATTTATTCGAAGTAATACACGGAACTGACATCCAAGAGGAAATAAATGTTGGTCAACTCGAAAAATGTTTTATCGTATTTAATAAGATTTTACAAGAAAGATTGTTGATAAATATTGTTTACATTATTCAAGAACAAATTGTGCGTGATGTCGAAAAAATTGAAGTTCTTTTACATGAGAGGTTTTCTGATCACGCTTAACATTTAATTTCAAACAAATTTTTATGTGTTCTTTCGTCGATCTAGGCCACATTTGAATTCAACTGTCAAATTTTTCCTTAACCGAATAGACTCGCTACGTTACGTACGTTACATACGTTACGTACGTTTTTTGTATGGGAATCCAATGTGGCCTACATACGAGTACCTGCCTAGAGCCAATTTCCATAAGTTTGCAATGTTTTTTTAGGGTTTTTCATCCGAAAGATGGAACACCCTAATCCGTTTAGCTTCAGAAAAAAATTCACTCAAGCTCTTAAGTCGAACAAACCACAGAATTGTCCTCAAAGGATTTTTTTAACATTGAATTTCAAACTTTATCCAACAAACATTTATTTTCTCTCTTCGAGTATTGTGCTTTTAATGTCGTGATGAGTAAAATGTCTGCAGAATGTATCTCATGACGAGATAGTCTTTCAGAGTTGTTATCCATTCGAAGATGAACGCAGCAACTGCGAACAACAAGCTTGTAGTCCAAATGACGAATCCTGGCTCAAGCATCTTCATGGTCAACACTTTCGGTTCATCGTAGACTGCAAAAAGTTTTTGTGTTAGTTCCGGCCACGACAAACTGCCACATTCTCGTCCAAGCACTGGATGCTTGAAGATTCCGCCAACGAAATGTTGTTTCATTCTGTGGTCGATCGTTTCGAACAAATGATGATGACGTGGAAATTTAAGTCCACAAATATTCAAGTGCGAATAATCCTTAACGAGTCTTTTGAGAATATACTTTCTTTCCTCTATTATATTTTTTTCACCTTGCCCACGACCATGCAAGACATGAAACGTACAAGCGTTTATCTGCGTGGCTTCTAAATTATTTTGTTCTACTTTTTTCAAATAATAATCCCTCCTTATTTCTGCATCTGAAGTAACTTTTCCTCTATACGTAAAAAAATATTAAAAGGAAAATTAATGATTCAGGTCAAAGTTGTGTAAGAAAGCGTTTCTGTGTACAAAAATCACTTTACCTTCGAGAAATCTCTGATTCCGGGAACTTTTCTTTATAATTGTCCTCCATAACGAAAGTGTAACCTTTTTCGATTAACTCGTCGACTGTGTGCACATTTGGTATTTCAATGTCTTTCTGCATGAACTCGAAGGTTTTTCCTTGCCAAGCTGTTCGAATGATCAAGCAATAAAGAATGAAGACCATCGTCAGGAATCTTGCGAAGTTTCTTCTTGGCATGACAACTTGTGAGATTCCAAAGAATATTTGAATGACATTCAACCATGGCGTGTCGATTTCGCGGCCGATGATGAAGTCTCTTATCGATTTTTTCACGCAGCAGTACAAGATCAGAATCGTCGCGAATGCTGTCACAAACGTTAATGCTATCATTGCCCACGTGAATTCATCGAAAGGCATCACCAACTTGTCGTATTCAGAATAAAGTTCGATCTTATCTTCTGTTCTCAATCGGGAATTAATGTATTCAAGAGGAAAAGTGATGAAATTGATATCGTCAACTCTTTCCAACCTAAGAACAAAATAAAAAGAAATAATATCTGAAAAACAAGTTCTCATGAATTACTTACCCGTCGTTGTTCTGATTGTAGCGATATTTTTCAAAAGTATTGAAACATCCTTTTGCGAACAAAATGTCAATATTCCGGGATCTTGTAAGAATTGTTGCGTTGTTGCGAACTTGCAGAGAAGTGGTAACTTGAGCATCAAGCTGTGAAAATGTAAAATAATCGTAATCAGCCTGGTTTTCATAGATAGTGCAGCCATGAAGGTTTGCCGATTTTTTCATTGAGAATTTGTCGTTCTCCCATTTTCGTGTTGTCTTGTTGAATTTGTTTAGTTCAATCAGCTGGAGCTTTCCACATTTTCCAGGAGAGAACCAAACAAACGTCAGCAGATTTATGTAATCAGTTTCGTTAACGAGGAAATATTCGTATTGGATGATGTCCAGTAAATACGAATTGAAATCAACAACATCTCTTGAGTTAAACGCCACTTCGGTAATTTTGTTGTTCTTCGCCCTTTCCATGACATCCGCTTCGAGAGATTCGATGTCAGAGATTGTTGCGTGTTGACAATAGATGAAAAGCTGAAGCGGTTTGAAGTATTCATTCGTCAACTTTAATTTTTGATTGAACTCCTTGACGAATGCGAAATTGTTGAAGGTTAAGAGAGTTGAGCTGTCGAGCAAGATCTTTTCCTTTTCCAGTTGCAAGTTCTTCAGTTGAAATGGCATCGCGTTCTCGTTCAAGTCCTTCAAGATTAGTGACGTCATCGTGTCCGAGTCTACTCCATAATTGTTGATGAACATTCTCGTTTCCAGTTTGAACAAATGACGAGTAACGTTTGCAAAAGCCTTCGACAGGACTTCGAGCGATGAATCCACATTTAAAATCATTCCTTCGCTCGAAACACTCAGTAACAGCAAAAAGATGAAATAAATTTTCATTTTTTTTCAGATATTTTCTTATTTTCAACTTAATAACTCGAAGAAATCCTTTGTACTGACAAAGCAAACGTTTCTTGGGCTATTAACTTGTTGAAAATGTTTTAACACGATCGAACATGTAAAATAATAAATGAAGGTCTTATCTGCATGAGAATATATTCAGGACTTGAACTTTTTTCTTTAAGTACAAGCTGTGCGTGTATCTTTCGATTTATTGGTAATCAATTTTTTGTTTTGATTTATGTTTATATGCAGCGGATACTGATTTGTATTAATTCCTTTCTGGTCCTCTCCTGGTTTTGTCAACCCTCAGCAGCTGTAGGGCTGTGTTCGTTAACTCTGGCTCTGGTGATCCCCTAAGGGAACGCCTTAGTAGCCTTGGTAAGCGGGATGCTAAGTTGACATCTATCTTCTGCAATGACCTAACGTTGCGATGTACCCCTTTTTAGCATGAACATGTTTCTTACTTTCTCACAATGAATGTACATGAGTAAGAAGGAGTGGGATCGGTACCATGGGCACCTAAGAGCTTTTAATCTAATCTAATCGATATTCCGTGTACTCGTTTCATCATATTAAAAATTACTTTCACCTTGTACACTTTAAAAACCACTTCAAGTAAAAACTACAAGTCATAAACGTAACAACAAATCATTTTTAAAATAAAATATAAATAGGTTCCACTTTTTGGTTAAAGTCAGGTAACCTGACTCAGGTTCGTAGGCCACATTTTAATTCAATTGTCAAATTTTACCTTAACCGAATAGATTCGCTACGTTACGTATGTTTTTTGTATGGAAAGCCAATGTGGCACACATACCTGCCTAGAGCCAATTTCCATAAGTTTGCAATGATTTTTCGTCCATGCCATGAAAACATTTTCAATTAAGAGCTTTAAGTTTTCACGTATTACATCGAAGGTTGTGTGTTTTAATGTAGTGATGCGTAAAATGCCTGCAGAATGTATTTCATGACGAGATAGTCTTTCAAAGTTACGATCCATTCGAAGATGAACGCAGCAACTGCGAACAACAAACTTAAAGTCCAAATGACGAATCCAGGTTCAAGAATTTTCATGGTCGACACTTTTAATCATTTCATGTAAAGAACTCAATGCTGTAACTCCAAAGATAACAAAGTTCCACTTTGAGCTGGTCAGCTCTGAGATCCAAGCATTCGTTTGAGCACGCTGAACATTTCTCGTGAAGAAGTGTCAGCGGAAATGTTAAAAAAGCTGAATAAATCGAAAAAGTTTAAAAAATTTGTATGGAGCTCACCAGACTCCAGCCCCGTGGGCCCAAATCACATGAGCTATCATGTCCATCTAATGAGGTTATCGTCTCATCCATAAAAAGAACCAATGTAGCTAGCTGCTTTCGTTCTCGAGAAACTTCAGATTTACTGCATTGAAAGCTGGATCTTACGAGTTTCAAGAATTTTATCACTCGACTATCGCAGTCTGGAAAACGGTTTGGATATTGCATAACATAAGAAATGAAAAGCCCAAGTGTGAAAACAATCCGTTCGTCGAAAAGTGTGAATAAAAATATTTTCGCCCTTTTTTTAAAACATTTGTTGAGTTACCACAGAAATAAATTTGAAAACATGAGAAAACTTCCGTTGACATTTTAATCAATGTCAATGTCAAAATTAATTCTTCATAACTTTAAGCAACAAAATCTTCAGTTCGAGTTAACTCTTTGTTCGAAATGGAACCTTCAAAAATTAAAAAGATTTTATTCTTCGTTCTGACAATTTCGATTGGACTGGTCAATTCAAACTTCGCGATTATTTAGAATAAATTTTAATGTTAATAGTTGCAGGTTACCTCAGATGACTATTCCTACGATTACGCACCGGAATCAGGAGGTTCTTCGTATGATTATCCGGCCTACGAGGAAGCTTTATCATATGAGTACGAATATTCAAATAGTTATGATTACGCTCCATCGACCGACTACAACTATGATTACAGCTATGACTACGGAGATAATGCTGAAGAGTGCCAATATTTATCAGCGAACATGGAACCATATTTGAAAACGTGTTGCCGTTATCCAATGCTAAGTATTACATCAGAACTATTTATGACGTGCTACATGACGCAATGTTCTGCAATTGAGGGCTCAGACCCTCTTACGTGCTGCATAATGACTTGCTGCTTTGAAACTTCAGGAATGATAATATATTCTAAAGACGACAATGGAAATGCTATAGAAGCAACTGGAATGAACGCGGACAGTTGTGTGGAAGCGTTTTTAGTTGATGTTGACCATGACGAGGCTTGGATACCTGTCTTAAGAGAGAGTGCTTCAACATGTATCGATCAAAATTTTAAAAATGACGGACAACCTAAATGCGTCACGCTTCCTGACTCTCTTTACACAGTTATTGATTGCATCTCCAATGAAAATTATAAAAAGTGTCCTTATTGGAATCCACACGACGAGCCCAAGTGTGAATACAATCGTCAGTACGTAGAAAAGTGTATGGAACCAGGAAAATAGTTTGATTTTTAGATAGAACATTTTTGCACTTTTTTGAGTTATCACAAAATAAATTTGAAAACATGAAAAAGCTTCCGTTGACATTTAAAAATAAATCCAATAGTTACCGCTAAACTTCGCCGCTAGTTTTAACTCATGTTACAAAATATTTTTGTTGCGATTCCAGTTATTAGCTCTCGGATTTGTGTTGCAACTTGTGTTTTACTTATTGATAATGCGTGCTTTACAGCTTTGCATTTCTCTTTCTCGAAATCCCCTCGAAATAATTATGAAAATTACAATTCATGCGAATCAATTTATTTTTTAAAACAAAAAAAAAAGACAAAAAGGCAAAGCAAAAGAGACAGCTTTTTCCAAGAAAGGCCTTCTACTTTTCACTGAAAGTGTTGCAAATCGATTGAAACCAGAAACGAAGGATGGAACACCCTATAGTTCCCGCTTTGTCCGTGGTCGGACCATGTCCGTGGTCGGTATTTCTTAACCAGTCGGTAGAGAATTTTAATTAGAAAAACATATTTTGAGGGTTTTTTGATAGCTCATTATGATCAGGCCCACGGGCCCATAACCTGGAATCTCCATACAAAAAGCTGATTTTTTGTTTGGAAATAATTTTTCTCGGAAATGGAAACACATTTCTGCTGTCACTTGTTCTAAAGAAGTGTTCAGCATGGTAAACCGAGTGCATGAATCTTATAGCTGACCAGATCTGGGTCCACCTCTTGCCAGCGCCAAGTGAAACTTTTTTTCCTTTGGAGTTAGAGCATTGAGTTGTTCACATGAAATGATCAGCTCGACACGATAAAGCAAATAATTTCAAAAAATCCAAGCTCTCTGTTGTGTCGAAGATCATATAGCGATTCTGCCAAGCTTGAAATGTGCCTGTGATAGCTCAGTGGTAAGAGCAACGGACCGGTAATCCGGAGGTAGCGGGTTCGATTCCCGTTCACACTCACACATTTTATAGTTTTGGATTATCGCTATTCGCGGACATATTACTCTCAAATATTGGTTCTATTTCTGACCAGTAAACCCAGTAAAGTCCCACCCCCTGTAGCCAGTCCAACAGATAAAAAACCACACAATAAGTTCATGACAACTGCTACTGACACTTGTTAACAATTCAATCGAGATTGAGATTTAAAGACGTGCAAACACTTTCCTTGATTATTGTTTAATCAACTTTCATGATTTCATAAATTCTTTCTTCTCAGATGCATCAACAAAATCCTGGAAATGATGCTCAGCAATGTTCAGTTAATTTTGTTCTTTGACATTTACAACATCGTAAAGTTGTCGAAGAACTGTCAAGTTGACGTTGATGTTCGCGTGGATCAATCTGAAGGTGAAGGTGGAGCAATATCAACAGAACGAGAAATTCAGACTGAGCTGCATCCTGTTCCTTACAACAAAGACGACTCTTACGTTTGGAATTTATGGGATTATCGTCGAAAGGCAATTGAGTTGGTGAGTGAGAGAGAATGTGTTGACAAATGAATTTTAATTCAAGGAAAATTTTCTCCTCAGGCAAACCTTCGAAGAAAGAAAACGACTTCCGCTCAAACTGCTCTCTCCTATCACAAACTAGACATCGCGAATCAGCGACACGAGAAACGACAAAAAGGTTTGCAAACTGACAGCAGCAAAGAGATGAACACTGAATAACTTTGATGAGAATTAAATCGCCCCAAAGAAAACAAATAAAATATTTCCATCGATTGGGCTAGTTTATCTTGAAAGCGATTGTTTTAAGAATTTTCTTTGAGATTCTTTTGAAGTTTGACTCAAAAGAAATCTCTTTGACATTTTTTGTTGACGAAACTATCATCAAACAGAAGTTAAGCATTCGTTTAGCTTCAGAAAAAATTCACTCAAGCTCTTAAGTCGAACAAACCACAGAATTGTCCTCAAAAGATTTTCTTTTAAAAAGGTTTTAGGTTTTTTATTAAAACTCTCAAATTTTATTCACATTAACACTAAATTTCAAACAATATCCAACAAACATTTATTTTCTCTCGCCAAAGGTTGTGCGATCTAATGACGTGATAAGTAAAAAGCGTGCAGAATGTATTTCATGACGAGATAGTCTTTCAGAGTTATGATCCATTCGAAGATGAACGCAGCAACTGCGAACAATAAGCTTGAAGCCCAAATGACGAATCCAGGTTCAAGCATCTTCATGTTCAAAACTTTCGGTTCATTGACGACTTTAAAGCGCTTTTCATTCAGTTCCGGCCAAGGCAAACTGCCACAAGAACTTCCCAGCTCTGGATCTATGAAGATTCCGCCAACGAAATGTTGTTTCATTCTGTGGTCAATCGTTTCGAACAAGTGATGATGACGTGGGAACTTCAGTCCACAAATACTCAATTGCGAAGATTGCTTAACGAGTCTTTTGATAACATACTTTTGAGTATCTATAACAATATTTGGATTAGGATCTGGAAACATATATCTGATCGAACAAGTGGTCATCTGTAGGATAATCATGTCTACCGATGTCTTAAGGTCTTGACCTGCTGCCACAACATTTCCTCTATTGAAAAAATAAATATTAGAAGAAAAATTAAGTTGACCGGTCGAAAGTCATTTGTTGGAAAGCTTTTAAGTAGAAAAATCAATTTACCTTCTGGATAGCTCTGATTCCGGGAACTTTTCTTTATAATTTGGCTCCATCACGAAAGTGTAACTTTTCTCGATCAACTCGTCGATTGTGTGCTTGTCAATTGGTTTTTCGATGTCTTTCTGCATGAACTCGAAGGTTTTTCCTTGCCACGCTGTTCGAATGATCAAGCAATAAAGAATGAAGACCATCGTCAGAAATCTTGCGAAGTTTCTTCTTGGCATGACAACTTGTGAGATTCCAAAGAATATTTGAATGACATTCAACCATGGAGTGTCGATGTTGGGGCCGATGATGAAATCTCTTATCGATTTTTTCACGCAGCAGTACAAGATCAGAATCGTCGCGAATGCTGTCAAGAAGGTTATTGCTATCATTGCCCACGTGAATTCATCAAAAGGCATCGCCAACTTGTCGTATTCAGAATAGTTCTCAAACTTATGATCTACGAACAATCGGGTATCAATGTAGTCAAGAGGAAAAGTGATGAAATTGATGTCGACTTTTTTTTTCGATCTAACAGCAAATAGAAGAAATAATTTTTGAGAAAAGATAAACGCATTTAATAGCTTAGACTCCCTGTGTTTATCTTACCCGTCGTCCTTCTGTGTGTAACGATATCTATCGAAATCATTGAGACATCCTTTCGCGAACAAAACGTCAATTTCGATCTGTGCATGTTCCATTGTTGCGTTGTTGAGAACTTGAAGTGAATTAGAAACATGCAAATTTAGCTGTGAATATGATGTTCCATCTGGCGGAGCATCAGCTTCATAGAGAGTACAGCCATGAAGGTTTGCCGATTTTTTCATTGAGAATTTGTCATTTTCCCACTTTCTTGTCACTTTATTGAATTTGTTTAGTTCAATCAGCTGGAGCTTTCCACATTTTCCAGGAGAGAACCAAACAAACGTCATAAGTTTAATAAAGTTTGTTTCGTCAACGAGGAAATATTCGTATTGGATGATGTCCACCAAATATGAATTGAAACTACCAACTAAGTATAATTGAATAACTTCTGGCATTTTGTTGTTCTTCGCCCTTTCCATGACATCCACTTCAAGAGATTCAATGTCAGAGATTGTTGCGTGTTGACAATAGACGAAAAGCTGAAGTGGTTTGAAGTATTCATTCGTCAACTTTAATTTTTGATTGAATTCCTTGACGAATGCGAAATTGTTGAAGGTTAAGAGAGTTGAGCTGTCGAGCAAGATCTTTTCCTTTTCCATTTGCAAGTTCTTCAGTTGAAATGGCATCGCGTTCTCGTTCAAGTCCTTCAAGACGAGTGACGTAATCGTGTCCGAGTCTACTCCATAATTGTTGATGAACATTCTCGTTTCCAGTTGGAACAAATGACGAGTTACGTTCTCAAAAGCCTTCGACAAGACTTCGAGAGATGGATCCACATTTAAAATCATTCCTTCGCACAAAACACTCAAAAGCAATGAAAAGATGAAATAAATTTTCATTTTCCTTTATTTTCTTATTTTCAACTTAATAACTCGAAGAAATTCTTTGTACTGACAGAAATGAACGTTTCTTGAGCTACTTACTTGTTAAAAATGTCTCGCAACGGTCGAACATGTAAAATATTTAATACGATTCTTATCTGCATGAGAAAATATTCAAGATTTAAACATTTTTTCTTTAGTTACAAGTTGTGCGTGTATCCTTCGATTTATTGGTAATCAATTTTTTGTAATTCACTGTAAGAAAATGAGGTTCAATTCTTAGATCAAACAAGTCAAAATATTCTACTTTAAATTTTATTTTTGAAACTCTAACATTTTCAAATAAGAATTTCAATTTCTCACGCCAAAGGTTGTGCGATCTAATGTCGTAAAGAGTAAAATGTCTGCAGAATGTATTTCATGACGAGATAATCTTTCAAAGTTGTGATCCATTCGAAGATGAACGCAGCAACTGCGAACAACAAGCTTGAAGTCCAAATGACGAATCCAGGTTCAAGCTTCTTCATGGTCAAAACTTTCGGTTCGTCAATAACTTTAAAAAGTTTTTCCTTTAGCTCAGGAAATGGCGAACTTCCGCATGATCTTCCAAATAATGGATGCATGAAGATTCCAGCAACGAAATGCTTTTGCATATTGTCATCAATCGTTTCGAACAAATAATGATGACGTGGAAATTTCAGTCCACAAATATTTAAGTGTAAATCTTGTTTAACCATTTTTTTGAGATGTGACTTCTTCCACTCAATACCGGAATTTGGGTCTTTATTATACAACCATTGGAACCAACAAGTAATTATCTGAGTGACGTACAAGTTATCCGATGTATCACGGTTGTTTGATGTAGTGACTTTCCCTCTACAAAAAGTCAGTTAAAATATTTTGAGTAGCGATCACAGAAAGACAAACAATAATTTTACCTTTTAGAAATCTCTGATTCCGGATACTTTTCTTTATAATTTTCTTCCATTTCGAAAGTGTAACCTTTCTCGATTAACTCATTGATCGTACGCACTTTCGGAATTTCAATGTCTTTCTGCATGAACTCGAAGGTTTTTCCTTGCCAAGCTGTTCGAATGATCAAGCAATAAAGAATGAAGACCATCGCCAAGAATCTTGCAAAGCTTCTTCTTGGCATAACAGTTTGGGAGATTCCAAAGAATATTTGAATGACATTGAGCGCTGGTCTGTTAACGTTCGGGCCGATGATGAAGTCTCTGATCGATCTTTTCACGCAGCAGTACAAGATCAGAATCGTCGTGAATGCTGTCACAAACGTTATTGCTATCATTGCCCACGTGAATCCATCGAAAGGCATCGCCAACTTGTCGTATTCAGAATAATATTCTGGCTCATCATATGTCATCAACCGCGAATTTATGTATTCAAGAGGAAAAGTGATGAAATTGATATCGTCAACTCTTCTCGATCTAAGAACAAATAAAAAAAATAATATTTCTGAGAAAAGATAAACGAATTAATTAGTTTACACCAAGTAAATCACTTGATCTTCTGTCTTATTTTAATCAATAAAGTCTGATGTCTCACGAGTTACTTACCTGTAGCTGTACGGTGAGTAGCGATATCGATCATACGCATTGTAACATCCTTTCGAGAACAAAATATCAATTTTTCTGTTTTGGAATATATCTCCCTGCAAAGTTGCGTTGTTGAGAACTTGGAGAGAACTTTTAACATCAGTATCTAGTTGCGAAAATGTAAACAAATCTGTCGGAGCTTCAGCTTGAATGATGATGCAGCCATGAAGGTTTGCCGCTTTTTTCATCGAGAATTGGCCGTTTTTCCACTTTCTTGTCACTTTGTTGAATTTGTTTAGTTCAATTAGCTGAAGCTTTCCACATTTTCCAGGAGAGAACCAAAGAAAGGTCAGAAGTTTAATAAAGTTCGTTTCATCAACGAGAAAATATTCGTATTGGATGATGTCCACTAAGTACGAATTGAAATAAACATTTTGTCTTGTGTAAAATGCCAATTCTGTCATTTGGTTGTTTTTTGCTCTTTCCATGACATCCGCTTCGAGAGATTCAATATCAGATCTTGTAGCGTGCTGGCAATAGACGAAAAGCTGAAGCGGTTTGAAGTATTCATTCGTCAACTTTAATTTTTGATTGAACTCCTTGACGAATGCGAAATTGTTGAACGTTAAGAGAGTTGAGCTGTCGAGCAAGATCTTTTCTTTCTCCATTTGCAAGTTCTTCAGTTGAAATGGCATCGCGTTCTCGTTCAAGTCCTTCAAGATTAGTGACGTCATCGTGTCCGAGTCTATTCCATAATTGTTGATGAACATTCTCGTTTCCAGTTGGAACAAGTGACGAGTTACGTTCTCAAAAGCCTTCGACAGGACTTCTAGCGACGGATCCACATTTAAAATCATTCCTTCGCACAAAACTTTCACCAAAACCAAAATTAAAAAGTAAACTTTCATTTTTCCTTTATTTTCAACTTATTTATTCGAAGTAATCCACGGAACTGAAATCCAAAAATTAAATATATGTTGGTCAACTCGAAAAATGTTTTATCGTATTTAATAAGATTTTACATGTAAGATTATTGATAACAAATGTAAACAATATTCAAGAACAAATTGTGCGTGATGTCGAAAAATATTTGAAGTTCCTTTACATGAGAGACTGTCTGATCACGCTTAACATTTAATTTCAAACAAATTTTTATGTGTTCTCTCGTCGTTCTAATGTCGTGACGCGTAAAAAGCGTGGAAAATGTATTTCATGACGAGATAGTCTTTCAAAGTTGTGATCCATTCGAAGATGAACGCAGCAACTGCGAACAACAAACTTGTAGTCCAAATGACGAATCCAGGTTCAAGCATCTTCATGGTCAACACTTTTGGGTTTTCAATGATTTTAAATCGCTTTTCTTTAAGTTGCGGCCAAGGCAAACTGCCACATGCTCGTCCAAGCCATGGATGCATGAAGATTCCGCCAACGAAATGTTGTTTCATTCTGTGATCAATCGTTTCAATCAAATGATGATGACGTGGAAATTTAAGTCCACAAATGTTCAGGTGCAAATCTTGTTTAATCATTCTTTTAAGACGTTCTATTTTCAACGATCTATACCAATCTTTCGAAGGATGCAATTGAAGCCAGCACGCGCTCATCTGATGAACATGCAACTTTCCTAGCTTATGAGGCTTTAGCCAAATGACTTTGGCCCTAAAATAAAATATAATTAATACAAAATTTAGGATAGAGTGTCGGCTTAATCGCTTTGGTAATTCAGTCGTGGTAGCGTCAGTCGCTAAGGTGGTTAAATAATTGGGAGAACAGGTCACAGGCAACCTTGTAAAATTTTCCAAATTTTTCGGATTTTTTGAGCTTTTCTTTTTCGATATTAAATTTTCAGATGTTTCGTAACAACTATCCAAACTATCCGCCACTTTCTAATATAAATAGAAGTGCTGGGAAAAAAATCTTCTCATTAATTTTTGAGTTCTTGAAGACGAAACATCAAATAACTTTTCATGCTACAACTTTTTACACCATAACTTTTTGCTGAGAGACAGACATAGTGGCCACGATTTTCTTATGAAAAAATCTCTAAAAAGCAATTACAGTGAGATATCAAACTTGCCGCGTATCAAATTCGCCTCAACGCCGATTGTACTTAAGTGAGTCACAATTTTAATACGGCTAATTAGGCTAGAAATAGATAGTATGTTCGATGTTCTACCTACAGCCCAATTAGCCGTATTAAAATTGTGACTCACTTAAGTACAATCGGCGTTGAGGCGAATTTGATACGTGCTATTGATCACTGATTCGGATGACTTACAAGGATTTTCTAATAATCTTGAAATCCTGAAAATTGTAGAGATTGAAACGACTTGATTGAAGGTTCGAGGTGAACTAAAATGAAACTTTATTTCTAGCTTCAAAGAGAATGAAATTGTAATAAGAATATTTGTAATAAGATGACGCAAAGTGCATCGAAAAGAAGAAAGGAATTTGAATGGTGAAATATATGCGCTCTCAGCGCAAACACTCCCGGCGAAAAAAAGGACTTTTTTCTTAAATCTGAATTGTTAGTGGGGTAAAAAACCAAATTTATCTTGGAAAACCCATCTTTTTTGAACTAAAAACCTTGATGTATTTGATAGGAAAAAACGTTCGCTTAATATTATTGTTAGTTTGTTTGATTTGCTCGTCATTGAGCTGAAACCTTGTTTTTGTTTTCCTGGCTTCATGGCAATGAAGAGGACGATATTTAAAGATGTTTGTCAATCCACCTGCTATGGTTGAACTTTGACTAAAACGAAAAAGATTTTAATATTTGGTTTCATATGAATAAAATAAAGTAATAAATGAAAATTGGAATTTTGATTGCGTAAACATAAATTGGTAATGTTGATTATGACGGAGTCTCATATTCGAAGTTTCTTTGGGTTGATCACAAGGCTCTTCTGTGATTCAGTTGCTTCCTTTGGTTGTTTGGGCAGCAAGTAATGCGCTATGAATCGTCTGCTCTTCCTCAAAAAATTCATTAAGCTGCTTAATAGTTGGCTGATCAGTTCCGTTCTTAGCATGCTTAAGAAAGTTTGAGCGAGTTTTCGTATCCATTCTCTGCAGAATGTGACAAAGTAATAAAGATTCGCATTTATCAATGTTGAGTCCCAAAGCAGCGAGATTATGAATTGCGCTTTGATATTTCTGGGTGAAGCTCAAATAATCACTTCTCTTTTGCGCATCAGTCATTGGTAAATCGCGAATGACATTAAGATGATATTCGTGCGCGACAAAGTTGTTGTTGAATTGTCTTTCTAAGACTAACCATGCTGTATCATAATTGGCTTCGTCAAGTGTTAAAGATCGGATCGAGTCAAAAGCCACTCCTTTTAATTTGTTTTGCAGAGCGGTAAATTTTTGGAAAGTTGTCATATCCATTGCATTCGTCACATTCTCGAACATTTTGCGAAAGCCATTGTAATCTTGCAGATCACCATTAAATTCTCTAATTTGACTTAACTTCTCAGTTTTAAATTCGCGTTTTCTATTCGAAAAAGCTTCGTTTTGTTTAATTTGATTTTGAACGAGCATGCGCAAGATTTCTTCCATTTGATTCGGTGTCGCTTGCGTAGAATCTTCGTTGGCAGCAGCAATCATTTGAGAAGCTTGAGACTTTGGCGGTATTTCAGATTGAATGAGATTGCTTGGTTGATGAGACATTGGCAGAGGGTGTCCGTTGAATTGTTGAGGCGGCATTCTTGTCGGATCAAATTGGAGTTGATGAAACCTCCAAGCATTTTGGTTTGCTGCGGCAGCATTTATTTGTGCCTGATACCCAAGAAGTTGAGCTTGATCGACTTGCATTTGCTGATTCTCAGGGGACAGAGTGTTATTAAAGGGAATTGGATGACCAAAATTTGCGTTGCTTTGATAGTTATTCATTGGAAAAGAGCTTGAAGTGAATATTTGTGCAGCGGGAATCGAGTTTCTCGAAGGAATTTGGTTTCCATTCATATTTCCAGCAAAGTCGTTTTGTTGCGAATGGGATGAAACTTGAGTTTGCACTGGATGATAAGAAGTTGCAGAAGAAATATGAGGAAAAGGTGGAAGCATAAACTGAGTTTTGCTTGACGCACCCAGCAAAAAATGATTTTGTTGAAATTTTAAGAAATCTTCATCCAACTTTTGTTGCTTTTCTAGTCGACGACGTTCAAAATCTTCTTGTACAGTATTTGTCATTTGTGGAGATGATTGGGAGGCAGCTAGAGACCTTGCCGAGAAACGTTCCGACAGGCTCGTGATTGGGGAAATTTGCAAGTTGAAATTCGGTTCAGAAGCGGTGCTAGCAGGAATGAAATCATTCAAGCCGAAATCTAACTTATTATCATTTGCATCAGAAGTTGCTTCAGTTACTTTGGGCGTTTGTTTGGGATCTTGTTCGACATCGGAAACTCTTGTAGATACGAGAGGGATTTCTGGGTTCATTGCATTTAACAATTTAATTGTAGCGATAAATTCTACTTGCGCTTCTTCGAACAATTTGCGGATGACATCTCTTTCTTCATCTGTTGTTACCAAAGTGTTGAGGATATTGTTGTTGTTGACCAGATCTCTGTAGAAAGGGTTGATCTTCTTGAAAATTTTCGCCGCTTTTGTTTCATTACGATTTTCTTTATTAAGTTTTGTTGTGTTTAAATGTTCGTTTATAAGAAAATCTTTAATTTTCAATTGCTCACTAATCAATGCTTTAACTTGTTCGTCCATGATTGCAAAGTTTCGCGCGAGAGACAGAGTTGGATAAGATATTTATTCAATTTCCTTTGCAGAAATAACAAGGATTATTGTTAAGTAATTGTTTCTTTTTAACAAAGTAACTCTTCACTCTTAAGGTCTTCATTTTATTGATTTGAAAAAAGTTTTTTATGATTTATTTTTCACTTCACGATTATTTATTTGAGCGGCAGAGCTTTTGGTTGCGAAATTATTTTTATGTAAGCGAATCAAATTTTTATTGTTTTCACTATTTTAAAGTCTTACTCTCGGCGAGCGACAAGAAATAATTTCTTTATTTAAAAGTCTTCTCTATGGCGAGCGAGAAGGAATTGATTTTTGATTTTTAATTTTAATGTCTTTTGAAGTTATCGGAGTTTTTGATTATTTTATCACTTCACGGCAAATTATTCGACGCCTTCTCCTTGTGAGAGGCTTGAGTCTGTAGTTGTGAAAATATCTGAGGCAGACGCGTTCTACCTACAGTAACCGTCAAAATTATAGGACCGATGGGAGATTTTTCATATTTTCCTCTATAACTTTTGAACCAATCATCGGATTCTAATGATTTTTTCTCAACAATATAGCCAAATAAATTTCGAATCTAGTTTATTCAAAGTTTTTCAGTTAAGTTAATTAAATATATTCTTAAATTAACCTCAAAAAAATTTAACAGTTTTTTTATGTTTAAAAATATTAGGACCGGTATCGAAAAATTTGATTTTAAAGATACACTTTATACTTTCAAAGATATTGAGTAAGAGGAATAGATCACGGTTATAGGAGCTATATTTAGCGATATTTTTTTTCAATTACAAATTAGCAGTGTCATCAGAATTATCACAAAATAATGAAATCAAAATTTTAAAATTAACTCACAAAGATCTTTGAGATCAGTAATCGGAAAGAAAAAAGTTAAACACTAAATTAAAGCTTAACTAATCACCTTTTAAGTAAATGAAATAACATTTTGATAAGTTAATAAAATTAAAGAAAAATTTGAGAAAGTGTGTGACAGTGTCATCCAAAATGGCGACTATAGTTCAGAACTATCAACGAAAAACATTAAAAAATTTATTTTTCTTTAAAAAACTTAATTTATTCTGAAAGCCTATAAGTTTATCTAACTTTTATTCGCTGAGGTCAATTTGGTTGTTAAATAAGTTTATTGTTGAGAAAAAATCATTAGAATCCGATGATTAATTCAAAAGTTATAGAGGAAAATATGAAAAATCTCCCATCGGTCCTATAATTTTGACGGTTACTGTATGAGAAATTTAAGTTTTTGTTTTTAGATTTAATTATGAAATAACTTTTAACTTTGTTGAAGGATCAGTTCACGGCTGGTTATTTCACGCCTTCTTCGGATGAGAGGTTTGAATTTTAATTGCGAATTTGTCTGAGTAAACGCGATTCAATTTTAAATGTTTTTTGCTTAAATTGTTCACTGATTTATTGAATTCACTCTGGGAGCGAGATGAGACTTAAATTTTCGCTTTAATTGTCTTTCTCTAAGGCGAGCGACTTTGGAATAATTTCACTATTAAGCAATGTTCCTAGGGGCACTTAAAGGAATTATTCACTGTGTTTCTTCACTTGGGCTAGCGACGAAGAATGTTTTAATCACTGTTTCGCGTCCGAACGTGAAATGATTAAATTGGAATGTCTTTCTCACTTTACTGAGCGGCACTTTAGCGATTTAGTCACTTAAAAATTGTTTGTCACTATTTTTCGCTTTAAATTTTTTGCTGCTCTTAAACTTCCCTTCCCGGCCGGAGAAGGTGTTTGGCTAGCGAACTGTTTTACTGGTAAACTATATCTCGAAGGACCATGAAAAGAATCGGTGATCTTATTGATCACTAATTCTGTTGACTTTACAAGGATTTTCTATTTATCTTGAAATCCTGAAAAATGTAACTAATGAAATGCTTAGTTTGAGGGTTCGAGGTGAACTAAAATGAAACTTTATTTCTAGCTTCAAAGAGAATGAAATTGTAATAAGAATATTTGTAATAAGATGACGCAAAGTGCATCGAAAAGAAGAAAGGAATTTGAATGGTGAAATATAAGCGCTCTCAGCGCAAACACTTCAGCTAAATGTTGGTCGATTCGATATAAAATGCATAGACATGTTCAATTAGATTTTACATGAGATAGTTCAGGAAATGTTCAGAAACAAATTGTGCGTGACAATAAAAGGAAACTTTTGTATTTTCTTAACATGAAAGATTTGATTGAAGATTAGTTGCTGAGAAATTAACTCAAATTCTTAAGTTGAACGAACCACAGAACTTACAAAAGATTTTTCTGAAAAGTTTAAAGAAAATTTTGCCTAATCCTCTTGATCATCATTGGATTTTATCACTTCGTTCACTTTATTTAATTCAGTTTTTATTTACATTCATTTCCATGAAATCTCTTTTCTTTTGGCTTTCCCTTGGATCAACTCGAACATGAAAAAGATTTCACTTTAACGAACTCGGCAATTTCAGTGAAAAGGCGAAGCAATCACTTCAATGTCACTAAAGTCTAATTAATCCGCTTTTGATGAATTACCGACGAAACACAAAATGTGCAGATGTTCGAACGAAAGTCGATAAGCTTGCTGTCCATGACGATCTTCTTGGATGATGCTTCAAAGCAAGGCTGTCGACATGAAGAATTTGCTTTAAAATCGAACAATAAATCATTTTTGCATGAAAGTTTTTCTCAAAAAAAAGTTTTTCTCACCAATCATCAGCGAAGCACTCAAATGTGAAATGTAAGATTTCGCCAGTCGCAAAGTCTCAATCTTGGATAATTTTCTATTTTTCGGTTCAGTGGGTATCAAGAGCCGTAAAGTGTTGAACGCTGAGTTGACGCTAAACAATGAACTTTGACAAATTAAGCAAATCATGATTGAACTGATTTAGTCGGAGACTTTAATGAAATCGATACCTGTGAGTCCGATAGCGTTCACGTGCATTTGCTTGGTTGCGCTGCTTGTGGGACATCGCATCTAACTCACTGCTCGTCTCGTAACTATCACTAAAGGTAATTACACATTTTCCATCCTCGCCGCAATTTTCTTTTGCAGTGAAACTTTCGGCGAAATTAAAATTCAAGTCAACGCTTCTTTCGTATAATTCCATCATTTAACATTCAGACATGTCGCCAATCTCAAAGGTTTCGCGTTCTTATTGTGAGGAAGTGAACTAAGAAGTTTTCTTTTAAACTTATTTAACTCGAAGGATTCATTTTCTTAAAAAGATTTTGTTTGTTGACTCCGACACGTTCGAAAAGAGACTGAATCATCTGAATCTTTAAACGACTCTCAAGTCGAATCATTTCTTGAAAACTGAAATGAAAGAAACTTCTGTTTTAAGCATTAAGTCGTTTGAGAGCAAGAAACCAATTTGGAAATCATCTCAAAAGATCGCATCAGCAAATGAAGTGACGACGACTTTTTATGTCGCAACTGAAATGACTTATTATGATGTTCACGAACCCAAACAAACAAAAATTTCTGTGGCAACGACGGAGCGAGCGTGAAAAGTAAATAAAAACATAAACAAGTGGCAAATGTGGCTTCGAAGGATTCTCTCCGTTTACACGCAATTTCCGGTTCCACTTAAAAACTCGAGAATCTTCGAGTCTCATCTCCTTCCCTTCGATTTGCTACTCAACTTCTCACAATCTCACATCATAAGAAGCAATTAAAATCGTAATGAGATTAAATCTTAATTAACCATGTGTTGATTAAATGTTGAAGTGTTTCGTGCTTCAACGGATTCAACGATTTACAAGCAAAAGGGAAATGAAAATTTAAATAAAATTCCATGAGAGAAAAATAAAATCCTCTCTCGATGCGATTTGTAGACTTTAATGATCAACTCAACGATTTTGTCTTCAATTTGTTTGTTATTGCCAAGGCAAACGAACTTCTCAATTCAATTGTTGGTCCGAATCGAGGTCAAATTTCTTTTTAAAAAATTGAATTTATAAAAAAAATTCTTAGACGATTTTCCTTCGGAAAACTCTCGACCATTTCCATTTCACTGGAATTTCTCATTTTCCAGAAAAAGAGAATTTTCTACTTGAGTTTATCTTGGTTGAAATAAGCGCCTCCTTCCTTCATTCTTCTTCTTGTTATCGCAAAGCACAAGAGAAAGATTTTCTCATCGGATTGGAATAATTTTGTTTTCAAGGATTTTTTAGATGGGCTCATTAGTCTAAGAGTTTTGTTGTGAAATCCTTGAGACTTTAATAAACGCAATAAATTATTCTCGCTCTAAAAATATCTTCCCCGAGTCTCGTTAAAGTCAAATCGCGTAAACATTCACTTCGCTTGACACGTTCATCGAGTCAAACAAATGTTTGCATGCAATTATTTCTTTCCATTTATCGCAAATATTTCATTGCAAAGCGAGTGTGAAAGCAAATGTAGTAGCAAGCGTAGGCGAAAGTAAATTAAAGTTTAAAGTTTCGTTTGAAAGGCCGCAATTAGATTACACAAAACTATCAAACTCACCCTCGAAGCGTGCAATTTACAATGCAAAAAAAAGAAATGCTTAAAACAATGGAAAATGTTGAAACGTTAAATAAATGTTTTACTAAACGAGCTCCGCTTCAAATAGAAAAGCATTTTTCACACATAATCATTTATTATCGTGTCACATAAAGAGAACTTTTCCAAATTGCACGAAGCAATTGCACAAAACAAAAAGTTCTTTCTCTTTTTCGTTGTCGAGTGTGAGCTTAAACTTGCCTATCGCAATTGTCACAACAATTTGTCTTCTTCTTCGTTGAAGTGCGATTAAAAGTTGAAGAAGCTTTAAAGAAGGATTTGACGAAGGAGAAATATTTTTATTAAACTAACAAGGAAATGTAAGTTGTGAAAAGATTTTTCAATATTCAACATTCGCTCGGAAACATGACACAAAAAGAAAACATTTCTTCCTCTATGAATATATTGAATATCCAGAAATAAATTCGAATGGCGAAACGAAATGAAAAGAAAAGCTGCAGTGTAAGGATTCAATTTTTAATATAATTTTGTGAATAGCTCATGACACTTTTGTCGAATGTTGAATTGAATTTGAGAAAGGGATTCGACTTGGAGAAGTCACAATAACGAAAGAAAGATTCATTTGATTTTCGACTAACTTTTCTTTTTATTAATAAAACATTTAAACCTAACAAGGACTCCTACACATTATTACTTCGATACCGTGGACTTAGTCAATCAAAATTATTTGCAGAACAAATTTGTTTTTCTTTAACGACAACAACTTCGTCGACGCAAATTTTCGATTAAATAGACTTATCTATTGAAGCTGTGGTGATTATATAAGGCATTTTAACTTCTTCATTCTGCTATAAACATTGAGTGTAATGAAATTGAAGTTTCATGTGACGACTTTTGTTTAGAATAAAAGTTTTCTTTATCAACGAACAGAGGAGAGAGTGAGTGAGAGCTTCCTGTAGCCTAATTGATGTTGAGTGATACTAACAGTTCCAAAGTTTAAATCAATTATAAATACATGGTCTGGCTTCGTCGTCCTATGCTTTCATCTCTCCTCCCTCTCTCTGCCTTTACATTATGATACTGAGGGTTAACCTCTTACATGGGTGGACACTTGATGATGTCATAATAAAATTTGCGTGTACATTTATGAGCTTCATTAAAAATGCAAACCGCTTTTACTCTCATGAAAGTTAATTCACGAATGTGATTAAATTATGTTTGCTGTAGACTGTTGCAGTCACAGTTTTAATTGTCCACTTACAGCACTTTTCAACTGAGATTTTACTAACGAAAAGTCCATCAATCTTTAAATTAGTCGATCATCAGAAAAGTTATCAACAGAAAGTTTTTTGGTTATTGCAAGAAGATAAGTCAACTTTGAAAGATGAAGTTGTTAACAAACTTCTCAAGATTATTTCTCTAAATGTTTGAATATCAATTGATTCTGAGTTTAAAGCAATATTATCCTCAATGTCACACAAGTCGTGTTTCTCTAATATCGTACATGGATACTTTATTTACAGACATTTAACTTACTCAGCTCACCAACTTGATGGTGAAGGATGGATTTCTTGATGACAACGAACATTTAAGTTGTTGGAGAGAGAGAGCAATGACATCAACACTTCGCTGTATTCACTGAGCTGCTTATCGACTTCGTTGTAGTTTTAAACTCAGATGGATGGCTATGATATTATTAGATGTTGATTTCCACGAATAAAGTTAATTGGATACGACTTAGATGAGTTCTTAGGCTAGTTTTGATTCTTATACGAGTTGAAGACTGAATCGAAGTCTCGATTGCGACCTGGTGTTAGAAGCTCGGGTGCCCATTTGTTTGCCTTGTAGTACATTTCTCTATACATCGATGGACAGTTTTGCTGTTGGTTCTGTTTTAGAAAATAAATTTTAAATATTATATAATATATTTAAGTATTAATATAATATATTTATATAATATATTTCATGGTTAGAAAGAAGTTTTCCTTACCTTGCTAAAATCTATATTCGTTCTTATAGTCCTATGATGAAGTTGCTGGAGAGGACGTGCATTGTTACCTAATGGAGCTTTGGGTGTTTGCTCTGATCCTTGCATCAGTCTTCTCAATGCGTACAGCTAGAAAAAGGAATTTCACCGAAGCGAAAGAAAAATATATTTACTCAAACTTTCAGACTTTGAAGTATAAATTTACCTCTTGTTTGGTTATGTAAATTGGTTTGTTGAGAATGATCCACACAGTGCTTTCCCAACAGCCTGGATGTGTGGTGGATCCCTCGTACGTCATGTACTGATCAGTGTTGGGGAGTAAAGACCTTAATGCTAGATGTCTTATTTGAGTGGAAGAACCTGCGAGCGTTGAAAATCAGAACGAATGCATAATTAAAATTTATGCATAAAATAAACATTTCGCTTCTTCCTCTTTTCGCCCAAGCAAGTACTCAAAGTCAACAACATTCATGGCAAAGCACAGGCGAGAGCATTATGTTCTTCCACCACCCACGAGACAGAAACACATCAACACATTTTTTGGATGTCGAATCAAGGCAACTTCAAAAGGAGCCGAATATTAAATTTGCATTTTCAAATTAGCGAGGAACTCGCTGGGGAGAAAGTTTTGAAAAGCCCGAAGGCGACGAATTTTTGTTGACTTTGCGGAAGGTCTAGACGAGATTTAAAGTCGACGATAGTTAAAGGAAGCTCTCACCTTTAAAAGTTACTTTGTTAAACGTGCTAGTTATTATTCTAAGTTCAGGATTCGGCGTCTCTCCGATTTGAACCATTAGAGATATTCCAACGATTCCTTGTGCTTTGTGTTGCGCCTCCGACATGTTATGATACAATTCTGTGTTGAATCCGTATAATTGGATCTTCGAGGTGAAAGGAAAGAAGATAAATAAATAAATAAATAAACAAGTTTCAATGTAAAAAGTTGTCGGAAAGGTGAACATCGCGATGTTGAGACTTTAGCATAATTTTGTTTCTAAATGTAAATTTCAGGCGAAGCTGTTACACTCTCTTCCAGTCTCTATTTCATTATCCTCGCGGAATTTCTCCTCATCGGATGTAAATTCCATCCTCTCCTTATGTTTTGTCTTCCCTTAAAATCTCAACAGATTTTTCCCTGCCGCGTGCTTTATTATGCGAGAAGCGGAAAAAGTCTGCTGAGAATTTTAATTAAGAAATCATATAAACTTCAACAAAACATTATTGGCATGCAAAAGCGTATGTTGTGATGCGACGTCTTTCCGATGTTTCGAAGCGAAGGCAAGAGAAGTTTCCGAAACAACTTTAAACAAGGAAGCATTATGAATATTAAAACTCACTTCGCCAGGGAATGAGTAGCCGTGGATTTGATGCTCCGATCCTTGGTTATTTTCCGTTCCGTAATGAATGTAAATTTCCTCAAATTGATATCTGTAGGCTAGAAGTGCAATGAAAATGAATTTTTATTATCACAGCGATCATGGACTTTTTGATGTGTTCGCGGGCGATTTAAACGAACCTAGAGGACCGCCTGAAATATTCACATGCTGCTTTGTATCTTTGTCTACACGGAACACAAGTGATTGTCCGGTGTTGTGAAGAAGCCCCGTGACCTGAACACGAACGTCGATAGAAGGGAAACTCTCGTTATTATTTCTCGAAACATTATTTGCATTTTGTTAACAACCTTATGCTTATCTATGTGAAGTGGCCGTAAGTATGGATCAAATAACAATTTGTCTGGCTCAATGTTGATGGGCGACTGACGGCGGCCTTTGTTGCACATGTACCAAACTGGATTTATGAGACCCCAGAAGCCTAACAAAATCAATTGAAGCAACATGTCAGTTTTAATTGAAGTTCATTATTCAACACTTATCACATTTGACTTTAATGAAACTAAAGCTTTCACTCACCGGGACCGGAAATGCCATCGTATGTCCACCACTCATCCCAACTTGCTCTGATATCTATTGAGGAGACAATTTAAAGTTCTTAGAACAACTTTTCTTCTTGAATTCACAAGTTCAATTGTTTCACTTTAAATTCGCATAAATTATTTCGTTAATCGTCCTCTTTGATTTATTGAAATTCATTTGAAACATTTTCATTGGAAATAACTTTTAGTTTTGAAATTACTTTTGATTGTGAAATTAATAAATTATCATTAAAAGTTCGATAAAGAAATCAGCACAAAAATAATCAATCTAAGTCAAAGAAAATTGCATTTCAACATTTTCGGTTAAAGTTTTTGTGGCTTTTTTGGGTTTCTTGCTGTCTCAAGCAATAAATGTTTTCCGCAAAATTGTTTTTGCCGAGCAATTTCTTATCAAAATAAATAAAAATAAATCAACTTTGAGAATTTGTTTTGAGGTCACTTAAGACGTCACTTAAGAGGTGATAAGCTTAAGATTAATTAGGCGGAGAATAAATTAACGAAATAATCTTTGCACTTTGATTCACTTGTTAATTACCATTTGTCGTCAACAAAAGAATTATAACATTTATTCCTAACTTCACTAACATTATTCAATTTATAAAATCTTGATTTCGATTCTAAAACACTTTTCGAATATTTTTTAAAGAGCCGTTTAACTTCTCGCGATTAAGATTTAAATTTCCATAAAAGTCTTCATCGGTTGGATTCTTAATCAACACTGAGTCCTCAGTTATCACTTCAATTGAACTCCACGATTACGCGAATACAAATTTACGCTTCTGTACGAGATAGACATAATCGCTGTTGACATGTTTGTGCAATATTTTTTGTTCCTCTCAACTTCGATTTATTTTTATTTGATTTCAACAATTCACAGACATCGAGGATTCAATTTGAGCATCGAGTTTGTTTCGCGTGGACTAAGTAGCATTGTTTAATGCTTTTTTGATCAATAATTTATTTCACGAGCAGACTTCTCGATTAGAATGATCCAATTTGTAACACAATCACGTTTGAAAGATTGTCTCTCACATGAGTGAAAGCCAGACCGCTCCAAATCACCCGAATCACGACACCGCGCAAAGCATTACAAACAGAATTAAACTTTCACAGCGGATTGAGATAAATTGAATATGCGAGTTAGAAGCATCTGATTTTATTGATGGCTTTCGACTTACTGACTAACAGTTTAATTCTTTTAGTTTGATCGGAACAGCGGAGAAGAAAAACCGAAAATCTCGTTGGATTTTCCGTATTTTGTTGTTGGGAAAGTCAGTTTCACGAGGAAAAGTCTCCAAAAATTGCATTCCCGGTAGAAATCGAGAGAGAAGCTTCTCTCAAATTTTTCGTAGCAACGTGTCTCTGTGACATGCGCAGCTTTGCTGAGGAAAAGCGAAAGTCTTTCTTCCCGTCTTTTGTTTGAACGCGTGAAATGTTAACACAAATATTAAACCGAGATTTACTTCGTTTCTCTGTGTAATTAACATCTCTTCCCCCTCGAGCTTCTCGAGTTTAATGAAATAATTAAAAATTATTCAAAACTTTTCTCTTGACGTTCTTTTACGACTCGTAATTCGCGGTTCAAAGAGTTTGATTGTAACAGCTAAGAGATTACTGAGATTTTTTTTTTGAATAATCCGAGATGTTTGATGAGAGTTGACAAACAGATTTATCGAACAAAGGGAGCACACAAATTGATATGTAAGAAGAAGTTTGTTTGGAAATGGGATTTGTGAAGTTCACAAGAAGCTTACGAGAAGATTCAGTGGCGAAGGGAAATCTTGATAATTGAATTAGAAATCAAGTTTACTTTGATAATCATGAAGCTCCCCAAACCGCGATCAGTGTTAAACTAAAATTTCAAAAACCCTTCGAAATCACGCTCAAGGGAGTAATTCGTTTCAATTTGTTGAAAACCTAAAATTCAAGATTTTTTTGCTCCCGTCTCTTCAGTAATCTCTTCAGTTATGCTTCGTCAAATAAAATCTCAAGTCCAATGAGATGTTTGTTTATGGCAATCAATTATTTCTCTGGCGCCATTTGTTGTTTGGCGCGCCAGACAGACTCGAGGAATAAAAAAGAAATAGTTTTATTTATCCAGTCTGAATTGATTTCTTTCCATCGCCCTCAAATATGAAATGTTATACGCTCGTCTTCAGATATGAAAGAAGGCGAAGAAAAGCTTTTAAGAAAATTGATTTAATTTTTCCGATGACTGGAGAGATGATTGAGCGGAAAATTCCTTGACGTTAGAACTAGAAATATCAGGGAAAGTCGAGTGGTTAAAGATTAATCGTCAAATGGTGACAACAATCAATAAATATTTTTAAATATTTTCAATATAATACAGTTGCGTGCAAAATCTTATGGCATTATGTTTTAAACTAGAGAACTGACTCTTATTTCATAGTTTTAATGGTCTTGAGACAAATGATTAGTTTAGTTATGATCAATACTTTGTCGAATATCCTTTTGCTTTGATCACAGCCTTGCCGATGTGACACAATAACTAATCAAAGTTCGCCACCTACGGCCTAAGACACAACCACGCGCCCCGCGAATCAAAATAAATTATTTTTGATTAAAAATAAAATTCTAGTTTTCTTCAAATTTCCTTTAGAGTTTTATCCTTTCATTTATAAACGAAGCTTCACGTTCATTGATCTGGTTTCTTACACTGGAGGAACGCTTGGATTTTTCCTCGAATTTTCTCTGATCTCGTTTGTGGAAACTGTTTATTACTTCGACGATCGAGTTGTCTTTGATTTTCTGAGAGGAAGAAAAATTGCAGAGCAAGTCAATCATACTGAAAACGTCGAACCAATTTTTATAAGTTTTAGAATGAGAAATGTGAACAAGTTAGGTCGCAGTTGGGTGGAAACATATCAAACCTCTTTTTTTGTTGGATTCTTGAGTAAATTGATTGTAACAAAATGATTAAGTAGTTGAACAATTTTCGTTATGTCTATCGAACAATGAGAAATCCCCGTTCCTAATGTTTTCTCGAAAATCGTTAAATATGACTCAAGGAAAATCGAAATAATTAAGAAAATCTTTAGTTTTGTGTGAAGAGCTGAAAGAAAAAGTGTGAATGAAAAGTTTTGTTCTGATATTTTGGATTGCAAGTGCAGTTTGTAAAATACAAATTGAAGAAATTAGCGAGAATGGGAAAGCAACGGCTTTGGCTTTTGAGAACATCACGAAACATTTATTTCAATTGGAGACACGAATGTTCATCAACAATTATGGCGTCGACTCAAATACGTTGACGTGGCTTTTGCTTGAGAACTTGAACAAGAAGGGAATGCCATTCAAGCTGCAGAATCTACAAGTTGTTACGGATCCTATGTACGACACTTTAGGATATGAGAAAATTATTCTCGACTCTTCAGCTTTTGTGATCTTTGACTCTTTTGCAAAGCTCCAAAAGTTCAACACGAAAATGGCTCTGACAAACGAATACTACAAACCGATCCAACTTTTCATATACTGTCAAAAAGCAACAGTTAAAGAAATTAACTCTTTAGCAAAAGATGTATCAAAAAGGCATTTGAACAAACATAGACCAGAGTGCGGACCGGATTTTAAATCCGGTGAAAAATGTTACAGACGAAAGGACATGACGGACATTATCCAATTCGAATACTTTCTGGTCGATGAAGCGACATCCGTCAAGCTTATGACATTTCTTTGGTATTCACCTGGAAAATGCGGAAAACTGCATTTGAAGCAAGTCAACAGGTTCAACAAACTCACAAAGAAATGGGAAAATGATAAGTTTGTTTTGCAAAAACTTGAAAATATGCACAATTGCAAAATTGGGATCAAAACAGATGAATCGGACGAAATTCCAAAAATATTGAGTTCTCATCTTAACTATCGCGAGAGCTCAAAACTTTTGTCCATATCAAATGTCATGATGGAAAGAGCTTGTTACGACAGAGTGGATACTATGATTAGAGATGAATGGAAAATGTACACAACGAACCTTTATTCATTATCTGTTTAACTCACAATTATTCATTTTAGACTGATGCAAGCTTTGGGCAGCGATTGGCACTGGTTTACAACTTATCCTATTCTGTATATGCCTCAGAGATTGGCAGCTCCTCCAGGCGGACTTTATTCAGAATATGAAAAGCTTTTGATGCCTTTCGACTTCTACACTTGGGCTTTGATCGCAGCAACGTTTTTGGCCTCATTCCTGATGATTCTGATTTTGTATTTCGTGAAACGATCGATAAGAGATTTCGTTATTGGCCAAGAAATCACGACACCTTCACTAAACGTCATTCAAATCTTTTTCGGGATCTCACAAGTCGTTGTGCCTCAAAGAAACTTCGCGAGATATCTGACAATGTTATTCATCTTGTTCTGCCTAATCATACGAACTGCATGGCAAAGCAAAATGTACGAGTTCATGCAGAAAGATGTTGCTAAACCAGAAGTTCAAACTGTCGAGGAGATGATCGAGCAGGGCTACACATTCTACATGGAACCGTTTTTTGACTACAATGAAAAGGAAACTGAAATAGTAAAAAGGTTGAAAAATATTTTCTATTGTTGAACAAATACAAAATTTCACTTAATTTTAGGGGAAAAGTCGTCATTGAATTTTCAAAAAACATCGTCGAGAGCAAAATTTTTGAACCTGATTTCAAAGGAGTTTTACAATCGAATCTCACCTACGAAGCAGAAATGGCAAATAAGACGGAAGGAAGATTTGCAAAACGAACGAGAAAAGAAGAAATCTTCTTTAAAATGTGCGGGATGCAGTTTGTAGCTCACGATTATTTTTTTGGAATCTTTGATTTAAAGTCTCAGCAGCTCATCACAGCTGGAATCATCCAACATGTGACATATGAAAAATGGAAGAAAGAAATACGAAAGCAAAGCTTGAAACATTCGATAATTAAAGAACCGAAAGTGTTAACCATGCAAATGCTTGAGCCTGGATTTGTTATCTGGTCATCAAGCTTAACTTTCACACTTTTCGCATTCTCATTGGAATGGTTGATCACTTTGAAAGATTACATCGTGGCCAAGTACATTCTTCGAGCATTTCTTCAATTGCAAAATCGTTCAGAGTGGCCACAAAAATTACCAGAAAAGTCAAACAAACGGGAACTTGAAATGAGAGAGGAAAATTTTGAAAGAATGAGAATTAAGATCGAAAGGAAATTTCCTAAGTGCTTAGAGAAGAAATTTGAGTTCAAAGAATGAATAATTTGTGAACGAGTGTTTTGTGGCTCGATAAAGATAGTCTTGCCCCATTTGAGTGTGATAATGTCTTTACATTTTTATTGGATTTCTAAACACGATTGAGTCAATTGATTATATGTCTCAATCCATACGTCTCGATGGGCGGCACAGCCGCCCGGGGCAAACTATTCAAAAATGTTTCTCGGAGAAGCTATTTATTAAGTTTTAATTATTTTATGGCAATATTGAAAGAAGTTACTAACATGAGATAAATGCTGTTTGAATTACCTTTTAAATTTTTCTAAAATTCACGAAAGTTTAAATTGTGATTATAAATAATTAATATGTTACTTTTACTTTAGTTATCACTAATTAAGCAATAAACTGTGAAAATTTGATTGATTTCCAAAATGCAATAAGATTTTGCACGCAATATATAATATATATAATATTTTCATTTTCCTAGAAATTCAATGAGAACTTTTCTGAGGAAAAGAAAAATGTTTTCTCTTCATTATTCGAACTCACTCACCCTTCAATATGTTCAGCAGGATATTATGTTTACGATTTAATGATGTTAATATCAATTTTTATGTTGGCAATGGAACGAAAAAGTTCTTGTCGAAATAATGAGAATCAGCATTGAGCTCTTACTCGCTCAATAGGAATTGATTGTGTTGTTGAACAAAAACAACATTTGTTCGAGGAGAATTCAATGGAAATTACGTTGAACACAAATTAATTCGGAAAATTCGAAAAACTCTTCACGGAATCTTTGAAGATAACAAAAATCTTTATTACATCGTTGATCATGTGGAAGGATTGTTATCTAGTAAACTAAAATAATTTGACATTCCTCTTGTGCAACGTCAGCACAAAACTCTTCTGCCAAAACACCATCAATCTTCCGCTTGATGTAGATAAATCAAAACTGATAAAAATAGCATCAGCAGAGATTCCATTTAACCTTTCACAACTGATGGCTGGAAAAATGTCTCAACAGAGTGTGGAAAATTCTTCCTTTTCCTTTCATCCATCGCTTGTTGTGTAATGGAGAGAAACCACTTTATATTTTTCAAGAGCTTTTAAATGCTTGTGACATTTAACGTTCGTCGAGTTTACTTTTTTATTTAATTTCGTACTTTTGAGGTTTTCCCTTCAGTAATGGATTTAAAGAGAGTTTCTCGAAGAGATATATTGAGTTATAGGCAACACGATTTAAAAAGGAAGTTGAAGCGCTTCATTGCGGAGTATTTTCGGAAAAGAAGCAGAGTCTCTTAAGTTGCCATATTTCATCCGAGGAATAAGTGGAAGCAAAGGTAAGTAAAAAAGAGAAGAAGCGAGAGAGACACATCCTTACCGATGTAACAGGAAATTTTTTCAGTATCTCCGGAAATTCGAGCAACATAAGCCATAAAATGACATCAGGAAAGTAATCTAGAACTTAAATATACGTCTCACTCGGCTCTTAATACGATGAAGGAAAACCGAGGAGAACCTCAGACTAATGAAGAGGAGAAGGAAGAAAAAGCTGTTTCAGGATGAGCGCTTCTGACTTTTTATCATCCTTTTTCATGTTTTCCTGTAATAAATATTGTAAGCAACGAGCATAAAAAATCGAAAGATTGCCAAGTTCATATTAAACTCTCTTACGTAATGACGTTGAGAATTAGGTGATGTCGAGTCTGAGATTGCCTTTAAGACGAGAAGTTACAAATTAAAAGCATTTTTATTGCCTTGCCTTGTGAGAAAAACTTTTTCATCAGCACATTTTAATGTCTTTCGTTAGAATTAGAGAGAAGGAAAGTTTTCTAAAGTCAACCCCATTGCCTGGCCTTTTATACTTTCTATTCAACGTGGTAAACATTCAATCAATAAAAGAAGGAAGATAATCTCCTCAAAACATTAACAAGCTCTGCTTTGTATACGCCGCCGCTACTTGTTCGCTCGAGCAAACAAATCGAAATTTATTGCACAACCACTCCTAATTTCTAAAAGCATCAGCCACTCGAAACTGATCGGAAAGTTGCGATAAAACTTCCTGCTTTTAAATAAATAACACGAGCGATGTATGTCGACGAGGAGCATACGACGAGTGTAGATTTTTTATCGGCGAAAAATTTTGTGGAAAATTTAAAGGCAAAGCTTTTGTAAACTATCAAGCGAACGTAGAAAGATGAATTCCCATTCAGACGGTTCTCACTCTCATCAATAAGATTACTGAGAAAAGAATGAAGATTGAAAGGTTGAAGCGTTTTATGATTTCTCTAAATAGGGGGCTTATCGTTCGATGTGTTTTGAATAAATATTGAGAAAGGCAGGAAAAGGAGGAAAAAAAAGGCAAAACGTCGGGGATGAGTCTGCAGTTCATGACACGAAGAATTTTCAATTCGACTTATCATTTAAGGAACTTTCAAAAGAATTTTCTTAAGCCAAACTATTTTCATTGTTCTGAACGTGACAAAAGCTTGTGAAAGTTCCTTTTAGTTCGGGAGAGGCAATTTAAATTTTTCCTTTCTTTCTCCTTCAGTCGAAGCGAAAGAGTAAACAAAATTTCAGCGAAAACAAGATTGCACAGATCTTTCTGTTTATTTCTTTATCGAAAGACTTCTTCCTCTCGATAAATTGACGTTTATAGTGAAAGTCACGCATGAGAAATCTCAAATCATCTGATCCTACGATTGACAAAGTAATCGTGAGGAGGAAGACTGGATCATAGAGCCGGAGGCTAAAACATGGAACATTAACTTGATTAGCCATTGAAAGTATTATCCTGTATAAATCACAAATACAATTTTCCCCTTTTTCCTTCATCGTTTCGAAGACAAGAGAGAACAGAGAGATATCTAATCCAATAATGCCGGCAGAAATAAAAGGCGAAACCGAAAGAAATGTCGAGATATCGGTGTTTTATATGATGAGCTTAGGGCTGTAAGCTGTTTGCCATTGCATGATTGCTTGTTTTTTCCGAGTCATAAAAAAATCCACACACGCGAGTTTGCTCCAAGCAGAAGACAAGGGAGGCAAAGCGAATGTCATCGAATGAAGAGAATAAAAGAAAAGTCAGCAAATAAGCCGATCACTTATTGAGTTATCCAAGATTTATCTTCGCGAAGTTTTATTGATTTGAGGCAAGAAGCGACCTTCGAGCTATGTCATCGATAAGCTGAGTCATGAGAGAGAGAGAGGATCCTAAAAGTTAATTGACAATGAGAAGAATTATTCACAACATCAATTCTTGATTTCTTATTCAAAGTTGAGGGAAAATTAATTCAAAATCAACTTGAGGTGGATTTACGTGATTCTCGTTAATGTATTTGATTATCTGAATGATAAAGTAAATATTTTTCCCTTGTGACATTGGAGAGGGAGAGAATAAATTTGTAATTCAACTTCGTCATTTTAAAATGAGAGAAAGTCTCCATCCGAGTGACGGAAAATTGTGTTTTGAGGTAGGAAAAGAAATGTTTGAGTTGCGAGGAGAAAGAAATATTTTATTTGTGTATGACGAGGAGGAAATCTAATTTGTTGAGTTGCTTGTTTTTCAGAACGTGACAAAAATGAGAAGAGTGAGCAGCAAAAATATTTGTCATTTTACAATCAAATTAAAGAGAATAACGAAAATCTCGTTTATTATTCGGAGACGGGATATCTCACCAGCAAATTTAATTTAGTTGGTTTCAATTTCAAGACTTTTGTTTAAAGAGTCAAGCACTGCTCCCCCCGACTCGAAAGCCACAAAACAAAATATTCCACACAACCGACGACTGGATAATGAACTCATGAAAAATGAAGTTGTTATAATAAATCGTTCCGACTACTTCGACTTCCGGTCGTTTTCGTGTTGAAAGGCATTCAATGTTGGTGTAGCTTCCAATGCATTCACATTCAAAATGAAATTTACTATGCGCTGCCATTAAATTGCACTTTACACGCTTCTTTATCAGCGATAACATTTATTCCAGCACTTGAGCCTTTGTCTGTTCGCAGAGTAATTTTTGTTTGTGCTTCTTTTTGTCTGGAAAGTTTAAGAAATTTCACGTCTGCTTGGCCTGATCCTTTTTACAAACTCTCCTTGAAGTTAAAGCGATTACTTCTTTCGTAAAGTAAACTTCATCACATTCCGTCCCTTTCCCTCCCCACGATCAAAATGAATGTCCGCTCTCAATGATCTCATAAAAATATTTTATGATTAAGTATTTTGATAAGAAATATTTTCGAACGCAATAACTTTCATGTAAACTTTTTCTTCAACACGACGCTTAAAAAAAGATGTTGCCTATCAAGCTGCTCGTGGTTATGTTCATTTCTCTTTTTGTTAACGCCTTTCTCAACCCTTTTTATCCGTTGCGAACAAGTTTATTGACGGAAATTATTCTGGGAAATAATAGTTCGAAGAAAAGAGCTTTAAGAAATTGTCTCAAAGAAGTTCGTTCACTTTCACTAACGCTCATCAAATGCAAATCAATACAAGAAATTTATATTCTCATCTCGTTCATAGAACCAAATATGAACTTTTCCAATAACGAAAAGAAGAAGGAAAAGCAATTATAGTTTCTCTCCCTACTCGGCTCCAACTTTTTATTGGAGAACTTTCTCTTCATTTCTTCGAAGAACCAGAACTTTAACATCGAAAGATTTTTATTAACTCGATAAGAATTTATGCAAGTTGGTGTTATCTTGTTACTAAATAAGATAATAAAGTGTGACCAAGCAAATGCGAATTAACACAAATGCGAGGGACAGAAGAAAAAAATGTTTAAGATTATCTTGATCTTAATTTTTATATATTATATATTATATATTATCATATATTATATAATATAATTAAAAAATTCTTATACTTTCTTCATTAACTCAAATTTGCCTTTAAATTATGTCTAAATTGCAAGCTCACATAAGTTAATAACTCATTTGTCGCTGATATTAAAAGTTCATAACTTTTATGTTAATGACACCCCAGGAGAAAGTGAAACCACAGTTAAGTGGGTTGATTAATGAGTTTTAAGCAGTTCATGCACATAATTTAAAATCTCATTCTCATTCATACGTAGCAAGAGTTTAAAGCTTGAAGAATGATTTTCAATTTATAATCCTCTCTCCATCTCCTGAGCTTACAATCTTAATTGAAATTTCCATATGTAAAGAGTTAGAAAACAATATTGAATGGAAAAACCCGATTCCATTCTTTTTATGACCACTGGTCGGATATCGACAGATCAACCAAGAAAATAGTTTCATGCATCGTACAAAAGACATTGTAAAAGTGTTAAGAAGGGTATCGACAATCGCTCGACACACAATAAATTGGCCATAACTCTGGAAATCGAAGGAAATTGATTTTATGTATGCACAAACCAAACACCCCCTCGACCGAAAACGTTTTGTGTGAGTATGCAAAACCGATTCTCGGGTTTTAGCACTGACTGTGGCGAGAAACGATTTTAGTGTCGAAGAGAAATAGATTTTTGATTTGTGATAATATTGACTTTGGGGAATTGTGCTTCTCGATATGAAACGAAGGAGAAAAGAAACATATCGAATTAACTTGAGAGACATTTGCGCTTTGAAATTTCAACCGAAACTTATAGTTCACAGCAGCGAAGTGATGGAGAGAGCATCATGCATGAGATATCAGTGAGAGGCGAGCAAGAGCAGCAGTGGCAAAATATTAAACGAAACATAATGAATAATTGAAATGAAAACAACGGCAGATAAAGATTAAACATTTCATAATAATTTATGTTCTAATATTTCAAAAGCATCCTCAGCTTAATGCTTTTCCTCTCTTTACTCTCGGTAGTTGTTTGATCCCCACAAAATGTTATTTCACCTAAATGACTTTCAAACTTTTGATAATCCGAACTTTACGCTCGAGTCACTCTTCCTCAACTCGCAATTTAAAAACAATAAAACGGTGAATGAAGGATTAGTTTTAATAAATAATGAGGTGGAGATTATTTCTTCAGCTCGCTACTGTTCCTCGCGGAAGTTGTTAAATGTTTGTTGGAGAAATTGCGTAACAAACAAAAGCGAAGCTAAAAGTTTTTTTGGCTCCGGTTTACGATAGACAGACTGACGCGCGTCTGGCGGCGCCAGAGTTCTGTGTGTGCGGGAAAATCGATTGAAAAAACATCTCGCAATTGAAACTTCTTATGCTGAATGTATCTCAGTTTTTAATAGCAACTCATCCCTCCGCCAAATTATCGATTTCCTCGCTGTTCAAACAATTCGGTTTTGAATTTCAATCGCAACCTTAAAAGCTTTTAAACAGAAAACTTTCTCTACTCGCACGATAAATCAAAACAAAAAAAATCAGAATCTCTCGAAGGTGCTATCAATCTGCGAGCTTTTATTCAGATATCGTCTTTAATTTTACGTATTCAATGATATTTCCTGAAAATTAAAATTAATCACTCTTTGGGGAGTCATCAGTCCTCTACCTTTTACCTTTATCAACACCGTAAACAGGTTCCTTTCACTGCGATGACAACGAGAGCTGGAGAGTCAGAGCAGCAAGAGTTGTGATAAGATTTTATAATGTGAATGAGATTTTGAGAAAGCAAGGGGAGGTGCTTATTACGACAAGACGTGGAAAAATCTCCTTCAGAGAATGAGAAATTCCAATAAATGTTTATGACTTGATGGAAAATGAGAATCGTATAAAAAAGTAAATGTTGACGATTAATTTAGAAATAATCAGTTTTTAGGATTTTTCTGATTTGAATATGAAAATATTTCTCTCTCAAAATATTTGAATTATTTTAGATTATCCTTGAGCAAACTAATTATCACTAAAATTAATTTATTTTAACTCCCTTCAAGTTGAAGCCTTCAACAAATAAATCATCCAAACTTCCCCAGCAAGTGATTAACTTGGTTCCTGTTCTGTTTGTTTAAAAAATGATTAATTAGAACATCAAAGAAAGATGGCACGCGGACGCGTCTTGGCGTGAAATTGGAAAACTTTCCGCTCACTCAAAAAAGCGAAACGAGATTTAGAAATAAATTGAAAACTGTTTAAATATTGAAACGAAAACCCGAAGACTTCTTCATCATACATTATTTCAATTTAATCACGCTGAAGCGAAGCAATTGAAACATGAAGGATTCTTCTCTTAGAGCGCAACAATAAATTTCAATGCAAAGCAGAAAAATATGAAATCATGATCCCAAAGCTCAAAGAGAGAGAAAAGAAAAATCGCAATATCATCCAAATTTATGGCAGAAAACAGCAATAAAATTATTAAGTTATATTCATTCTCATTCTTGAGATAATAAAATTTCCGAACTTTTCGAGATCGCCATGATTGAGATTACTTAATCTTTGATGATGTAAACGAATGTCGGCAAGGAAACTTTATTCATTTTCTGTCTTTACAACAAGTTTTCGATGATTGCAATCTCAACAAAAATACTTCCGTTGCTTGATATCTCGCTGAGAAAACTTTGATTGACGATGAGAAAATCTGTTTCGTTTTCCATGAATTCAGAAATATCTTGCGATTCGTTGACTTTTCGGATTTGAATTAGACTACTGAGTGATTTTGAAATCTCTTCGTTGTGGACAGTGACAGTTGACAAGAGTTTGAGCTTGTTACTGGTTCGAGGCATAACCAGCCAGAGAGCAAGAAAATCAGCTTCGGGATCAAGATATTCTTCGTCGTCTTCGAACATTTTCACGTAGTTCCCTCGGCACGCCATGATTAGGATTGGAAGATGACGGTCAAATCTCTCGTATTCTTTCGAGAGCAGAGCATTTGAATGATTAGCTGGAGAGGTCTCGTACAAGAGAATCCCAAGGCATATGTTCTGGTTGATCTCAAGGGAATCTCGAGTGACCGACACTAACAACGAAGTCTTCTCTTTCTCTTGAACTTCCTTGATATCAACATCGTCCTTTTGATGAACCTTCACAAAATGCGATAGCAACAACGATGAACTGACAAACTCTCCGCAATTCGAAAGCGGACACTTGAAAGGAGCTGCCATTGCATTTTCTAACGAGTCGCCAAACATTTTTCCTTCTGACGATTCAGCAAACTGAACAAGTTATGGTTACTAAGATTTGAAGTTTCTCATTGAAACTTCATCGTTGAAATAAACTTTTATTATCTCAAGTCGCCAGACGTCGATCATCGAACTCTCGATAATTTAAATTGAATTTTTCTTTCATTAACTTCCCAAGTTCAACGATGACAAGTCGTTGTGCTCTTAAAATTAATCATTTGAAATAGCAAAATTAATGTACCTTCGTTCCCTCTTCGCCTCGACTATGCAAAAGGGAAAATCTAATTTTCGCAATTTATCATGTGCTGTGACTATTGTGACATCTGCTGATTTTCCTATTTTCCTTACGGCTGTCAAATTATCTCGTCCTCGATAAAGGAAGAGACTCGGAGAACAAAAACTTTATTGAATTGTAGAAATTGGAAAACTTGTGCTTTAATATGCATCGCACCAAGGGTGGAAAATATTTTCATAAAGTTGTCGAGCTTCATTCAAAAAGGGTCGACGAAGTGAAAAGGCTCTCGTTATAATATTTTTTTACTATTGCAATCGCTGTGAGAATAAAATTTTGACTTTCTTTGTAATTGTTCAAGTTTTTAAGCTTCGAGTTGTGAAACTTTAACTTTAATTTTAAATTTTATGTGTTGACTTAATCCCTAAGTTGTTACAAATTTTCCCTCGTTTTAAAGCTTCAGGAAACAATGAGTGGAGATAGAGAAGTAAATAATGGTTCTCATTCCGGGGAACAGCTGCAATAAAAACGAGAGCTTTGCGTGCTAAAATTAACACATCGCCCAATAAACGGCGAATAAATCACCTAAAATGATGTAACATTTTACATTAAAGAGCATCATATCATTATTTGTTTAATTCATACTCATAATAACATGGTTTCGTTGTTAGCAATATAGAAACTGTTAAAATGCCAAGTCTCTCTCTTTGTTGGTGAATGAACGAGTTTTCACTTATTTTCATTGGCGATGTCCTTTCGAGCGAGAATTTAATTAAAAGCAATAATGACATTTTGATGTAAAACATCGCGCAGAGGAAAAATGCAACAACAAATGCCGTTGCGACACAAAAGCCGCTTTTCACCATTGATAGCGGATTAAATATTAAACACCAAATATTAAAACAAGCCAGAGAATGAAAATTTCCATAAATAAAGTGTTATTTATACCCATCAATTGTTCATGCTGACAATTTTTTCACTTTATTTACAAATAAATTATTAACTTCGTTGGTTGAATGGTTGCTTGTGCAAAGCATGTGCGGACGAAACAGCTTTGAAGAGTCTCTGCTCTCTCGTCAAGCGACGCGCGAAGGAAGTGACAAACGAAATGAGTTATTGCATAATCAAGAGAAAGGATTTAAAGAGTGGCGGGCAAAAGGAATATCAAGATAATTAAATTAAATTCGTGTTTATCCTGAAACTTTCAGAGAGTTCCCCTAACATTTGTTGTTTTCCCGTCTCCCACTCACTCCAGCCTCTCTCATCCCGATTTTGTTATTAAGAATAATTAAGGTCGTGATAATTTTATTAAATATCATTCATTCTTCTTCGTTAATTTATTCATGGGTTGGTGTCTAGTGGAATGAGAAATTACGGTTCATTTTCACATTCATTATCTAATTATTCAGCTTTGAAGATTTTCTTTCACGGAAAACTTTCCCTGCATTTTGTTTGATGAATTGAAAATTGTTTTAAATGAGATGCAGAATTTTCGGTCCTCAGCAAATAATTTCCCTGTCCACCAATCAGCACAAACGTATCCGATATCAATTGTTAACCTTACAAATTTCAGGCCTTTCTGGGGAGAATCAAATTTGAATTGCTAATTGAAAACAATCCTTGGCATGGCAATGTGCTCGAGAGACCAAGGAATTTAATTTGCAACATAAATTTATGATCAAAAGTGGTAGAAATATAATTTCAGTGTCAACAGTTAAGAAGTTCAATATAATATATAATAATATTATATATAATATAATAAGCTGATAATTAATCGCCAGGAGGTAAAAATTCCGAGAATTCCCTTTGTAATGTAATAATTCCAAAATTTCGCTATTAATCAATTATTCGGAACCGATTTTGATCGAGGGAAGTGGTACACACCTCAAAATAGTGTTTCATTGAAATTGCTGCGATTATAGATTTTCACGCCGGCTTCACACAAATGATTCGCTTGATGGAAACATCAGAAACTCTTTAACGATGGGCGCTCCTTGAAAGTTTTGTGAAGCTCACCTTGCAATGCTTTGAAATTGCTTGGTTCGATTAGCAACGAAAATCTTTTTGGAGTTTTACGTAAATTTATTTTTTGAAGGAAATTCGAATGAACTGACTCGTTCAACGTTTGTGCGAGAACTGAGAGATTCAGAATAAAAATATTTCCAAGAGAGAGCGAGGAAAAGTCTCCGAAATTTCATTTCTCGTCGAAATATTTTTCACGCATGACAAACGAAATCTAAACGAATTGTTGACCGACGATTACACTTAACCACTTAAGGTTTAATTTTTGGTTTCAGAATCAATTCGATTTGGCTTCAAATCTCTCATGAAAACGTTTCACTTTCCCTAAACGAGAGAAAAAGTATAAAAAGTTATCGCGATTGAGATACAAGAAAATGTTAGCTGAACTTTGCTGATCCAAACTCATTCATTCTCGAGTTTTATGATTCTCAGCTTTCTTTTAGCCATTTCAACAATTTTCCAATGCTTTATCTAACCTTCCCCAAAATTTATGTCGTCCCACACTTTTCATTGAAAAATCAATTATCACAACGTCAACGACAAAACGAAAAGTTTTCCATTAATTTCGTTTTTCATTCTCAACGCAAAGTTCATCGCATGTAAGTAATTAGATTTCACTTATTTGTGCTTCGAGATTCAATTATCTGTGAATTGATTGAGTCATTAGGTTTGTTCGAAGTTACATCAACGAGACAGAGAGGCTTCAAACGATAACTTGCAAGGACTTATTTGCAAGTTGAATAACTGAATTCCATTCAGATCGTTGACGTCTTCTAATTACTAGAATAATCAGTCATCAATATTCCGATGAGTGGAGAGAACATTTGTTCTCGAGTAAATCATTATCAGATCCCGACTCATGTCATAACAATTCGACATCATAAAAGAGTTCTGATGGGCTCATCCACTCATGTTAATCCCTTTCGGTGATTATAAACACTCGGTTTATTGTTGGTATGTGGAGCAGAAATGAAATTTTTATCGGCAAGCACTTGAGGAGTCTCATGGCAAGAGACATTAAGTGCAATCCTAATTGTTTAATTGTTCTGCTGGAAAACTTTTCTGATCGTAATTGAGTGGATTATTGGGTTGTAAATTATTTGTTTGCGATAACAAATGAGATCGTAATTAATCGACAAACGACAGAATGTCTCTCAAGTACAATGGAAATAAGTTTCATTTATCTAGGAAGTTCATGTCATTCCCATTCCTCGCACACCTTTCAAATATAAAAATTCCTCAAGCCAAATCGATTTTATCTCTTTATAAATATTCAAAGGATGGATGTGAGAACATTGTCAAAATCTCGATTTGAACCTTACGAAGCTTTTCAACAGATTTTTCCATTCGAGAAAGTTGACAAAGAATATTTTGCGTGACGATAATTCTTTATTGTGTTCAAGGGAGAAAGGGAAGCGCAACGACTCCCTGATGGCAAATATGAACGTTTGGATTTATTTTATTCACGTTTTATATGAAAAGCAAGACGAAATAATTTGTGAAAGGCAAGTCAGACGACTGGATAAGGCGAGAGAGTGCTGTGTATTAGATTGAAAGCCAGAGACAAATTGAACAACTTGTTAGAGTCATAAATTCATTTTTCTCGCTCAGGGAGCATTCACGTGATGGCTGGAAGTTAGATAAGTTAACTTAACGAAATTGTTTAAATAAAAGATTGCAATCCAAACGAATTCAGATTTAATTACCTAACGCCCTGAAGTGCTCTTTCGAAACTTGTTTCATTAAAAATTGTTGGTGGCACAACTTCATCAATTCATAATCATTATTTAGTCAAAGTGCTCTTAAACTCGCAATTAATTGTAAAACACTTCATTTTCCCACCTTTTTCTCGTTTAAACAATTATGAGGTTGAATCGAGCAAGGCGAGAGTAATTTTCTCTCGCTAACACCTGACGGTCGTGGGGGGAGAGAGGGCGAAACGTGATTTCATGCAAATTGACTTAATTTGGCAGCAGCACGATTGGCGCCTCTCGTAAAACATTTTGCTTCAGCTTTTGAGAAACGTTTAATGTGCCACTTAATCAGGCACAATTCAATTGAAAGTCTCAAGCCCGCGGGGAGAGAAAACTTTATCCATTTCCTTCTTTCGCGATCACTTTTTTTTCACTCTTTAGTTTATTATTTTCCTTGGGAAATTCCACAATTCTCCGGCTGAGTGTTTCAAGATAGAAGGAAAGCAATAAATTTGTGTAAGGTAAGCGGGAGTGATACATATCAAAACAATTTGTGAAAATCTCTCCCGCTTATCTGAGATTTTCCTGTTTTTTTCTTTCTTCGCCTTTGAATTGAGCAAAAGAAGTTTTTCTCCTTCTGGCTCTCAAATGCGATGAAAGACTTTTTTCTTCTGTTCCTTCAAGTCTTTTCCACTTCTTCTAAGAAAATATATCAAAATGATTTCACTTTGGCTTAATCATTAAAAAGAAGAAGCGACAGAACGAAAGGAAAAAGGTGAATGCATTATTATCCATGCTAGATTCACTAGCAGATAAAGGAAAGACTGTGGCGAAAAGTGACAAACAAAATGTTTGTTAACAATGAAGACGCCACAACAACAACAAAGGGAATAACGATGACGGAGGAGAAAACGTGATACTTCAAGTATTGCGATACAAAGGAAGGAGCAGGGCAGATTTCAATGATACGAGTTTAATGGAGTGTCTTTTGTGAGTCACCTAAAGGAACTGTTATGGATTTTTAATCGAGGTCGCTTGGGTGATATCTTCAAAAATAGAATTAGGGACAGTTCGTAAATCACGTGGAGCTTTCGATCTTTCTAGCTTTCCCAAGATGACAACAACATTCTTAAAGAATTTAATATATTATATATAATAATATTTTTCGATTTCCATGAGTGACTCAGCTAACAAGCCTAACTTCCAACTGCTTCTCAACTTGCATTCACCTTTCAGTTTCACTGAAATTAAATTAATTCAAGCTACGAACATAAAAGCAGACTCTGCAGTAAATGGGGAATAAAATCGATGAAGAATACAGCGATAATGTTCTTGCCTCGATAATTAAACCAAGAAGTTTTATGGGTTATTGAAAGATTTATTTCCTTCCCGAATCTATTTTACGACTTCAAATGATTAATCACACTAAGTTGCTGATTGTTTCTTTCCCTCTTGGCTTCTCTTTATGTGTTATTGCATGGAATTATGTTAACGCGTTAGCTTGCCAGCATCTTTTTCAAGCTTTTACGTTCATAAAGGTTTATTGCTTTAACTTGGCAATTACCTTGTGATTAACCAAATAAGATTTGAGCTGTTCTAGAAGAAAGAAAGTTTGATAATTCAGTTACTTCTAAGTTGGCAATTTATTTCATTTTTTTAACTAAACTAGCAAAGATCTAATAACTTTTCGATTCAATTTCTAAACGGCTTTAAAGTCCTTTTTTACCTGAATAGTTCTTGTCTCATAATTTTAATTAGCAACAAACTACCAGATCTTCTGAAAATGAATTGAAGACACGAAAAAAATGGAAACGTTTGATTATAGAAATTTGATTTATTTTTCAAATATTGCGAACAAACAAAAATTAATTTAAGTTCAGTGAGATTTGCTTTCCATGTGTTGCTTCATATCACGGAATTTTGGCATTTGATGATTGCAGGTCGGACACTTGTAACATTTGGGTCCGATGTGAATTTTCTCATGCTTTTTCAGTTCTTTGATATTTTCAAACTTTTGTTTACACTTCTGAAAGTGACAACGCAAAGATTTGTCTCCTGATGGATGAAGCGCTGCAATGTGTCCTTTCAAAGTATGTTTACTAATTGATCTTTTACAAATTGGACATGAAACTTTCAAATGATTTGGCATGTGTTGTCTAATTAAATATTTGTTTCTGAACTTTTTGTCACACAAGTCGCACTGAACTTCATTCTTATCATGATCTCTTAAGTTGTGTTGGTATAAATTAATCTTCTTGGAGAAAACTTTATCGCAAACTTCACAATTGAACTTTGTTGTGGACGAATGTTGATCAATGTGTGGCGTTAGACGATGCTCAGAGAACATTCGCTGGCAAATCGGACAAGCAACTTTGCAATGAGATTGAATATGCTGCCGAAGAATCATCTTATTTTTGAAGATCTTACCACAAACATCGCAATGGAACTTCTTTTCGCTATGAATATTATTTTCATGCTGTTTTAAACTTTTTATCGTTGCAAATGATCGAGTGCAAGATCCACATTCAAACTTTGTTTGTGGTTCCAAAGCGAAAACTCCGTGGCGATGCTGCTGCTGATGAATTTTAAAACTTTCTTTTTGGGCAAAAGTTTTTTGGCAAGTTTCGCAGTAAAAATTTTTCACATGAATCTGAAAATGATTTTGAAGACTATCTTTGTTTAAAGTTTTGAATTCGCATTTAGTGCAATGCCAACTAATTCCCTTGCGATGATCTTCGTTGATGTGAGTCGTTTTGCAGTTGCTGCAGTCAAATTTAAGATCGCAAAAGCGACATTCATCAATTTCTTTTGATTTGCTCATCAAATTACATTTTCCACATTTTTGAAAACCTTTGCAAGTTTCTAAATGTTTACCCAATGTACTTGATTGCCTAGCCGCAAACTCACAATTGCCACAAACGAAATAAGATTGAAACATCTTAGCTGGATGTTTCTTCCAAGTTTTGTCAAATTTTCCTAAAACTATTTTCACTTCCTTTACTTCAAACTCTGGCTCTGGATCGTCCGGCATAATGAAGACGAAATGTCTTTCGGGTTCGTGTTTGATGTTGTCAACGATAACTTGAGAATAGTCGGCCATTATGAATTTTTAACTTTCTCTGGAGATGTTAACTGTTCGAAGGATAAACTTAGAATGAAGTTTCTTTGTTTCAAGTTGCCAATTTATATCATTTTTTACCTAAATTAGCAAAGACCTAATTACTCTTCGGTTAAAAATCCTTCACTACCTGAGTAGTTCTAAGTTGGGAATTCCCAAACACAAAAAATGTGTGTTGTGTAAATCCAATAAAATTTTTTTATAATTAATTTTATTGCATAAATTGCATAAATTATAATGAGCAAATTTTTCTTTCCTCTGAGCTCAGTTCTTTCCCTCTAGGCTTCTCTTTATGTGTCACTCCGGCATCAACACATTTTTAAAAAAATTGTGTAGGCCCGGAGTATTGCTTTTGTGCAGAAAAAAAATTCTTACCAACCACTTTTTAGGGTTTTTCACCCTATTGTGATCGCTTTGTCCGTGGTCCGTGATTGAGATAACTCGCGAACGCGATGAGCTAGCGAATTATTTTTTTCGCCAATCGATAGAGAATTTAATTGGCAGAACAACTTTTGAGGATTTTTGGCTAGCTCATCAGGATCGGGCCCAAAACCTGGAATCTCCATACAAAAAGTCGATTTTTAGTTTTGAAATAAGTTTTCTCGAAATTGGAAGCACATTCCCGCTGTGACTTATTCACAAGAAGTGATCAGCATGTTGAACCGAGTGCATGAATCTTATAGCTGACCAGATCTGGGTCCACCTTGGACCAGGTAACCCAGTAAAGCCCAACTCCTGTAACCAGTCCGACGGATGAAAAACCCTACAGTAAGTTCGGTTCGAACTGCTACTGCCACTTGTTTGTTTTCTGTGTCACATTCCAGGCTCGCAGACACGCATGATCATCTCAACGCTAGAAATTCTGCTGATATCAACGAGAGTTGATAGAACCCTAATCTAAGAAAAAAGTCAATCTTGACTCGACTTGAAACAAAAGTCACTGGAAAAATAGATTAAAACTCGTTGCATTTAACGCGATGTTTTTGGAGTAAGAAAGTTTGATAATTCAGTTACTTCTAAGTTGGCAATTTATTTCATTTTTTTAACTAAACTAGCAACGATCTAATAACTTTTCGATTCAATTTCTAAACGGCTTTAAAGTCCTTTCATCAGGTAGTTCTGAGAATCTTTAGTTTACCTTTCTCCAAGAGATCTTCTGAAAATGAATTAAAGACACGAAAAAAATGGAAACGTTTGATTATAGAAATTTGATTTATTTTTCAAATATTGCGAATAATTTCAAACTAAAATTAATTCAAGCTCAGTGAGATTTGCTTTCCATGTGTAGCTTCATATCAATGAATTTTGGCGTTTGATGATTGCAGGTCGGACACTTGTAACATTTGGGTCCAATATGAATTTTCTCGTGCTTTCTCAATTCTTTGATATTTTCAAACTTTTGACGACACTTGTGAATACAACAACGCAAAGATTTCTCTCCTGATGGATGAAGCGCTTTCATGTGTTCTTTCAAAGCAAATTTGGCAATTGATCTTTTACAAATTGTACATGAAACTTTCAAATGATTATACATGTGTAGTCTAAGTAAATGTTTGTTTCTGAACTTTTTACCGCACAAATCGCAGTGAGATTCATTCTTATCATGAATGCATAAGTTATGCTGGTATAAACTATTCTTGTTGGTAAAATCTTTGTCGCAAACTTCACAATTGAACTTTGTTGTGGACGAATGCTGCTCAATGTGATCAGTTAGACGATCCTCAATGAACATTCGCTGACAAATCGGGCATGAAACTTTGTAGTGAGTTTGCATATGTTGCCGAAGAATCATCTTAGTTTTGGGTATCTTACCACAAATATCGCAATAGAACCTCTTTTCACTATGAATGTACTTTTCATGTTGATTTAATCTTAATTTAGTTGCAAATGATCGAGTGCAAGATCCGCATTCAAACTTTATTTGTGGTTCCAAAGCGAAAACTCCGTGTCGATGCTGCTGTTGATGAATTTTAAAACTTTCTTTTATTGCAAATGATTTTTTGCAAGTTTCGCAGTAAAAACTTTTCACATGAATCTGAAAATGTTTTCGAAAACTATCTTTGTTCAAAGTTTTATATTCGCATTTAGTGCAATGCCAATAAGTTCCCTTGCGATAAACTTCATTGATGTGATTCGTTTTACAGTTGCTGCAGTTGAATTGGAGATCACAGAAGACACATTTCTCAATATTTTCTGATTTGCTCATCAAATTACATTTTTCACATTTTTGAAAACCTTTGCAAGATTTTAAATGGGTAGCTAAGTCTTGTGATTTTCTAGTTGTAAACTCACATTTGCCACAAACGAAATAAGAATAAAACAACTTTGCTGGACATTTTTTCCATCCTCGGTCAAACTTCCTCAAAACAATCTTCACCTCTTTCACTTCTTCAAACTCTGGCTCTGGATCTTCCGGCATAATGAAGACGAAATGTCTTTCTGGTTCGTGTTTGATGTTGTCAACGATAACTTGAGAATAATCGGCCATGATGAACTTTTAACTTTCTCTGGAGATGTTAACTGATCGAAGTCTAAACTTAGAATGAACTTTCTTTGTTTCAAGTTGACAATTTAAAGCATTTTTCTACCTAAATTAGCAAAGACCTAATTACTCTTCGGTTCAAAACTCTTTGCTACCTGAGTAGTTCTAAGTTGGAAATTCCCAACAAAAAAATGTGTGTTATGTAGATCTAATAAAATTTTACCAAACAGCATAAAATATAACGAGCAAATTTTACTTCTTTTCTCTGAGCTCACCAGACTCCAGCCCCGTGGGCCCGAACCACTTGAGCTGTCAAATTCATCATTGATCAGCCCCGTCTCATCCATAAAACCAAATGGCTAAAACCGGAATTACAGTAGCTAGCTTCCCTTCTCGACTAGATAAAATTGATTTAAGTGAATGAATAGTAATTGAGTGAGTAGTCGAGAAGAGAAGAGCGAAGAGATCTCACAGGCAATGTCATGAAGTCATGTTCAATCTCTTTTTATTTCTAATGTTCAATGATTTTCTCGTTGTGACTGAATCTTCATACGACCAACAATTGAGAGTAAAAAAAATCTATTTTTGCAATTCGTAAACTCTCGAATGGAAATCTGTGACAGTAGCAATTGAAAACTGTGATTGAAATGTTTATTCTGAACAACAAGTGAGTTCGCTTTATTGACTAAGAATCATTTACTAAGTGTCTCTCTTAATAGATTGACGATTGCATTGCTCTTAGTAGCATTAGCCAGCGGATTAGATGCCATCGTCGTGAATTGCGAGTTTTACGTCACCAACAGAGAAACTTTCGGACCACTCGACAAACCTTATCAATGCGCAGCGAAAGATTTGACTGTCTCGGGCTACCAAACCGTAGACAAGGTCAATGGAAATCATTTAACTGGTCGCACACACGACGACACGAAACTGCTGAGCATGAAGAAAATTAAATGCGAGCGGCTTCCCAAAGGTTTCGACACTTTCTTCAAGAATCTCGAAGGACTTTTCGCTTTCTCGACTGGATTGAAAACTGTCGTGAAGGAAGATTTGGTCGGCTTTCCCAAGCTGCGTTACTTGGACATGGGATTCAATCACATCACGACATTACCGAGCAATACGTTTGAGGGAAATCCTGATCTTGAGTGGATCGACTTCTCCGACAATAAGTTGAACAACATTGGCGTGAACTTGGTAAGAACTTTTAATTGCGAATCTTTTGTTTTCTAATTGAATTTAAATATTTCTTTAGTTCGTTCCACTCACAAAACTCAACTACGCTGACTTCCAATCGAATCGTTGTGTTGACAAGAGAGCTCAGGATAAAACAAATTTGCACGAGCTTGAACTTGTCTTGAAGAGCGTTCCCTGCAAATTGAATGATGTTTAAACAAACTTTTGTTTATTTTGAAATAAATTTCGTTGATGAACTGTGATCTTCCAACCGATAATCAAAATCATTAAAGATGCGTCTACGATCATCACAAAATCCGGTTTTCATCTCCGCTCATTTTCTATTCGTTCGATGACAATGTTTCGGAAAGGTTTAGTCGCGTTTCTTGTTTTAAATTGAGAAGATTGTCGTCGCATCGGAACTCTCAAAGATGACTGACGACGCTCAAAAAACATTAAAATCAACTTTAGTTGAAGTTCTTTCTGTGATTTTTGATGTCGTCTCTTGCTTCGTTCTTGCAATTCCAATTTTCCTTTACGAAGCTTTCAGATTGATCTACAGAAGTCGCAAAGACATTCGAGGCAAACTCGCTTTGGTTACCGGCGGTGGAAATGGATTAGGTCGTGAGATCTGTTTGAAGTTAGCTGATGAAGGTTGTAATGTTGTAGTTATCGATGTGAATCTCAAAGCTGCTGAGAAGACAGCTGAGGAAGTTAGATCGAGAGGATTGAAATCCAAGGCCTTCAAAGTTGATGTAACAAAGTCCGAAGAGATTTTGAAGATGCGCGAAGAGTTGTGTAATGACCTTGGGCCAGTTGATATCTTGGTGAGTTAAACTTTCTTCTCTTCCGTGATCATTAAGTCATTCAAACATTCGATTTAGATCAACAATGCTGGATTAATGTCAAATGCAAACATGGACGAGAAAGCAGAGAACATTGAAGCGATGGTTAAAGTTAACGTGCTGGGTCCAATTCTGGTAAATTTCTAACTCAAGTGAGCAATCAATTTTACTGATTTTGCATAATTTGTCTCGTTCAAGATGTCAAAGTACTTCCTCGAGCAGATGAAGGAGCAGCAAAGTGGTCACATTGTGTGCATTGCTTCGTTAAGCGGACTCCATGCGACGCCCTTCTCAGTTCCTTACTCATCAACAAAGTTTGGAATAAAAGGTTTCATGGCAGCTCTGACTGAGCACTTGAGGCTTGAAGACTGGAGATCGAAAATTAAGACCACTTGTGTCTTTCCCTATTATATCAAGACGAGAGCTGATGTTATTGATTTCCTCAATCCAAAGTTAGTCATTTTTCTTCCTTTTCTTCGAGTCCACTTGATTGCATTCAATTAACGTATTTTCTTTCTTTTCAGCATCCGATATCCAGCACTTGAGATTGACGAAACAGCTCATGAGGTTGTTCAAGGAATTTTGAGGGAAGACATCACTTTAACGATTCCGAAGAATCAGAAACCGCTCGTGACGTTCATGAACGCTCTACCGCTGAGAGTTCAAGAGCTAGTTCGAGATCGTGTGTTGCGTGAATACGAGTTCGTCAACAAAGAATGTAAGCTCAACTTCGATTTCAAATGAGATTTTAGATCGCAATCTTCCTCTTAATAAAAAAGTAAAGAAAGGAAAACCGAAACCTTGTTTCCAATTATTTTCCTTTATGTAAATTTCCTTGCTTCCTCACTCGGATTTTCAATTTTCTATCAGACATAAAATCATTATTTCGTCTCACTCGAATGGCAGAAATAGAAAATAACGAAATGAAAAGAAACTCTCGACACTTGGAGCTTGGAAAATGGAAAATGCGAAGCCCAAAAGAAAAAAAGGTTTCAATCGATCGAATCCATAAAAATGAGAAGCATAATCAAAAACGACTTAAGAATGCGTTCAATCATCTCCAAGGAAGCAAAGCCAAGTTTGGCTGTGCATCGTCTTACACGCCACGAGTGCTTTCGAAATGAAAAATCGAAATCCATTCACTTGAGAAGCGACTCCCGGAAAAGCGATATCTTGGGCGCATTTCATTTGATGTTCTTTTCTTCCTTTCGTCTTTAAATTTCTCGCTCAATGGCTTTCCTTTCATTTCTTTCCGGGGGGAGAGATGTTTTATTTGGCATCCAATGATGCATGTAAAATCATCAGTGGTTTCGTTTGCCTCGCTCACCCGTTAAACACGTTCGAGTGATGAGGGGAAGGAAAGTGAAAATAAATCGATTTCTGCCTTTAAGGTTCATTTCATTCGACTCTCTTTCACTTCGTCGATGAGGGTGGTTAAGCTTAAGAAAATATTTACCTTTTTTTCGCCTTCGTTTCTTTATGTTCTTTAATACAAGTGTATGAAGGCTAATAATCTCGAATGTATTCTCGAACGTGAATCGAATGAAATTGATGCTTCAGATCAATCGGAAGAGTTTAAAGGAAAACATTGTTAGACTTGTCATTGTGAGTTTTTGTTCATAAATCATTGAAATAATTAATTTCTCTGCCAATCCTTGTAAACACAATTGCAAAGAAAACAGTTAAAATGTCAATTGAAAAATCATCAACAGTCTTGAACATCTTCTTACACTCTAACCTCCCTAAAGTGTCCACCTAAAAGCCAGGCCTTGAAGTGGACACACCTGGAGGTGGGCACTTGTTTTATCGAAGGTCAGTCACGCTCAATGTGTAACTGAAAATGTTCTTGAGGTCTTGAATATTTTCTCACGCTGATAACACTCGTCCTACTCTCCATAACACAAAACATGTCTTGTACATCGATTGGAGAAGCCATTTAGTTCTGTCAGTTGAGTGGATTTCTTCGAGTTATTAAGTTGGAAAAAAATAATTTGGAAAGAAAATGAAAATTTTCTTTTTGCTTTCGTTGTTTTTGAAAATTTTGTGCGAAGGATTTTTGTTAAATGAGATTCCTTTGGAGCAAACGTGGTCGAAGGCATTTGAGAACGTATCTCGTCACTTATTCAACTTGGAAACGAGAATGTTCATTAACAACTATGACGTGGACTCGGACACGATGACGTCATTGATTCTGAAGAATCTTAACGAGAACGCGATGCCATTTCAACTGAAGAACTTGCAATTGGACCAAGACAAAGTCTTTATCAACAGCTCAGCTCTCATAACCTTCAACAATTTCGAATTCGTCAAGGATTTCAATCAGAAATTGGTTTTGAACAACGAATACTTCAAACCGCTTCAGCTTTTCGTCTTTTGTCAAAACGTCACCAGGAAAGAAATTGAATCACTCAAAGTCGATGTCACAGAGAGAGCTAAGAACAACAAAATGACTGAGATAGTAGAACTCTCTGATGGTGAGGAAAACAACGAAGAACTAGAGAGCACGGAAGTAGTCTCCGGCCTACGGCCTAAGACACAACCACGAAACCCGCGACGGTCAAACTCCGGCCTATTACTCAATCCGTATAGAATTACACAAGCCATTTTACTAAAGACCAGCTCGCTAACTCATTTCGATTCAGAGTTATCATTTAAGATATTGGGTTGTATGGGAGGTACTAGAAGGGGAAAGGCTGAGGTGCCCATTGCAATAGGGCCATTATTCCTCCTAGGGACAGTACAAATGTTCATACCAAATTTCAACGCCATAGCTACACTCGTTCGAGAGTTATGGTGTTTACAGACACACACACACACACGGGAATCCGGACAGGATTTTTTATTCGTTTTTCTGGCTTAAAACGTTGAAAAAAGTAAAAAAAAAAAGTGGGTTAAAAATTTTTTTGTCTTGACCGAAAACAATACTCTGGGCCTGAAATTTTTTAAAAAAAAATTTGTTAGGGCCGGAGTGAAATGATTTGAGCTCTGAAAATGATCTATCTAAATCTCCTTAATCTAAATCTCCTTAGCTAAATTATTTGAAAGCAACGAGGAAGTTGAATTCTCCGAGGAATTTGAATTCACCGAGGAAGTTGAATTTAATTCATATCTTCTGGACATCATTCAATACGAATACTTTTTCGTTGACGAGGAAAATTACATCAAACTTCTGACTTTCCTTTGGTTCTCTCCTGGAAAATGTCGAGAACTGACATTGGTTGAAATCAACAAATTCGACAAAATCACGGAAAAGTGGGAAAATGACCAATTCTCGATGATAAAGTCGGCGAACCTTCATGGATGCACGATCGTCTATGATGCAGAACCACCTGATCTTACCATTAAATCATTATTGGATTTCCCTCATTTTCTATTATTTATAGAAAACATCAACGCCACTTTTGTTAAAAGATCTGGGAAAATGCGAATTGATTGGATACAATCAAAAGCATATATGACTGCGGTTAACAATGACAGATATCGCAAGAACAATCCGTAAGTGTTTATGGTAAAAAAAGACTTCTTAATTCTGTTCTTGTTTTAATCAGGCTCGATCTCAACTTCATTAGTTTCCCTGTTGACTATTCAACCTCACGTTTGTCGTCGTTTGATGAACCAAAATTTTATACTGAATACGAGAAGTTGTTGATGCCTTTCGATGAGTTCACGTGGGCAATGATAGCAATTTTCTACGTGGCACCTTTCACAACGATTCTGATCTTGTATTGCTGCGTTACGAGATCAACAAGAGACTTCATCATTGGCTCGAACGTCACAACGCCATCACTGAATGTCATTCAAATATTCTTCGGAATCTCACAAGTCGTTTTGCCAAGAAGAAACTTTGCTAGATACCTGACGATGTTGTTCATTCTTTATTGCTTGATCATTCGAACAGCTTGGCAAGGAAAGATGTTCGAGTTCATGCAGAAAGAAATTCAAAAACCTACAGTAGACACAATTGAAGAGATGATCGAGCTTGGCTACACTTTTTCTATGCAAGACAATTTCACAGAAAAGTTCCCGGAATCAGAAATTTCAAAAAGGTAAGAAACTGTCTCCAATTCCTCAAATTTAATAATTTTATACAATTTTCTATTAGGGGAATAGTTACAATACTTCCCGATTATCGAAAATTAGTTCAAGAAACGACAGCATTGTATTTCTATCTCCAACATAAAAAATATTATAAAGAAATGATCAAAGAACTCAAGAAGGAAGACGTCGCTACCAATATCTGTGGACTCAAATTTCCACGTCATCATCCCTTCTTCGAGATTTTTGATCACAAACTGCAGCAACTTTTCACTGGCAGACTCTGGAGATTACGGACAAGATTTAATCAAGATTTCATATTCGGCGATGCGCAATGGCCATCATACAATCTAAAACGCTTTAGAACATTTGACGATCCGAGAGTTTTGACCATGAAAATGCTTGAGCCTGGATTTGTCATTTGGTCTTCAAGTTTGCTGCTGCCAGTTGCTGCGTTCATCATCGAATGGATCGTCACTTTGAAAGACTATCTCGTCATGAAATACATTTTGGAAGCTTTTTACAGAACAAGACAGAAGCATGAACAATTCCAACAGTTGAAGGAAATTAACAAAACTGAAGAACAAGTCACGATTGATTTGATAATTGAAGAAGAGTAGAGCTGCTGAGCCAGAAGTTCTGACTTTCTGGGAGCCTTGATGAATCTAAAAAAAATATTAGCATTGGTTTTTCAAGTTCACGCATCGCACCGAGTTACAATATTTGATTTTTAAATTGCAATAAAATAAATCACTTCATTTGAACATTGCTTTTACAATTTCCAGGTATTCTCGAACGTGAATCGAATGAAATTGAAGCTTCAGATCAATCGAAAGAGTTTAAAGAAAAACATTGTTCGACTTGTCATTGTTTAAGTTCATAAATCATGGAAATAATTAATTTCTCTGCCAATCCTTGTAAACACAATTGCAAAGCAAACAGTTTCGAGTTGGCGTCTGTTAGCGAAATTAAATTCTTCCACTGAAAAAGAAATTAATTAAGCGCAGCGAGTTGGGTTATAAATTTCATTTTCCTTTTTTTATTCTTCACTTTATTCGCTGTTTTGAGACTCACACACACACACGATCTTGTTTAAACTCTTCATATGCTCATAAATTATTCCAACTCGAGCTGTTGCAGTTTTAGGAGAAGTTCAATTGAAAGCTTCCACTTGCATCTCAGTTCTGAGCAATTTTATCCAAACGAGACATGAAATGTGTCGGGAAAAATTTTGTTTGTTGCGAAAATTCTACTTTCGCTGTTTGCGTGTTGATTTTGCGGGACGCCAAAATAATTAAACTGACAGTTTTTTCACGCAGTGACAACTTCTCGCTAATCCACTAAATATAAATCCAGTGAAGCAGAAATCACCGCAATTCTCTATTAACTCGGAGAGCTTTAGCAAAATTCAAAATTAATTAAAGCAAATTTATTTTTGGCCACGAGTCAACAGCAGAGCTTTCTGATCTGTTTTATTTTCAAGTTTTGATCTGAAATTCCCAAAAGGAAAACATTTCCCTCGTTCTCATCGTGACGATCCATGAAAAGTCTTGTTTTCCTCGTCACTTTCCTTCAATAAAAAAAAATCCTCAAAGAAAGCAAGAAAGTTAAAATCACGTTTTTATATCATTGCCTCATAAACGTAATTACATTATAATTCCATTAGTAAATGCTCTTTGAAGTTTTGTTGCTGGTGAAAAAGTAATCAAAACTTTTCCTAGCCTTTCCTCTCTTGCGAGACCAAAAAAAGAAAAATAATTTTTAATGCAATAAAGTTTTCCAGTTTCTGGTGATGAAAGAGATTTTTTTTTTGTTGTTGAAGATGGAATGGAAATTTTTCGTTGTTTTCACTCGGTTACATGGTGTGACATTGTGAGAGATGTTTATCAGGTCGTAACGACAATGTTTGTATGATTTATGAAGCGCTCATCCACCCCGTTGTCGTTTGCTTCGTTTTGACTGTAGAACGAGAGCAGTTTCCTAAAACCAAGCCGCTCATCTGACGAAGCAGAAAAAGAATTTCCGGAGGAGATTTTCCGCCTTCTCGACAATCTTTCTAAAGCGTAAAATGCTTGATTACACATCCTTGCTGGTTGTCCGGGTTCTGTGATTGTTTGTGTGTCGAGGAAAGTTTTTCTTGGCGACAGGAAAGAGAGAGAGAGAGCAGAACTTGCAAGTAAAACTTTCGACTTCCTGATGCATTTCATATTTTCATTTTCCTCTCGATCTAACAGCAGAGAAAATTGTGACTTATTGTTTAATTTGAGAAATTAAAAAGTTTTCGCTCGATGTCAAACTTTCTCGCCATTGAAACCACACAAACTAAATTAAAAGTTTTATGATTTTCTTTCTGTGTTGTCGCTCGATGCGACTTTTTAATGAAAACTCTTTAAAATGCTTACCTTTCAACTTTAAATGTTTTCAAGGAATTCAATTCCCAAAATGTCCACAAGGAAAACTTTTCATTTATCATTCGAAATTTTTTCTTTCTAAAAATTTACTTTGCACTGTCGTCGGTACTCGTCCCTCCGTATTTCATCTCTCGAGAGCTTTTCAATTATAAGTATGTGCAATAAAAAGCAAAACTTCCTCCAGCAACAAATAACCAGCATTCAACCACTCGAAATTTATCGTTGCCACTTCACTGCAAATGAGGAAAAAGTCCACAACAATGCGGAGAAGTGTGAGACAGCGAGTTAAATTGACTCTCAATTGACTTCACGAAGTTTAAAGTGAGTTTTATTTTTCCCCGAGTTTTTCCTCTTTTATTTATTTTTCACTTTGGAGATTTTTCCTTTTAACTGGAGAAGCAAAACTTTTTTTCTCCTTCTCTTGCTCTCCTGAAGCACGAGACAAATTTCGCAGCGGCAAGCGTTTCACCGCGATAAAAGCCATTTAAAATCCCAGCAAAAACACCGTCGAGGGATCGCGTGAGTCAAAAGCTGTGTGAACAGCAAGAGAAAGGGATGGAAACTTGAAAAAAGGTTTGAAGACTGGAAGCACTCTTTATGAGAACTCATCGTCCCCTTTGTGATGTGAAAAATATGATATTCATCATGCTTGCGGTTGTCAACAACAAAAATCCCCCAAACACATTAACACTTTATGGAGTGTCGACGCAGAGCGCCCCTCGGATATGTCGCGTCATAAAAAAAAGTCTGTTATTGATATCGTCCCATTGAGCTTGCTGTTGAATGTCAATGCGATGCACGAGAAAAGCTCATCACGGAGCTTTAATTTGATTTTCAGTGCGTACATAAAACTCAAAAGCGCAACAGGAAATTGAAGAGTGAATCAATCGAGTCGCGGAAATGTTCTTTTCAGTGTCGATGACAATTCGCTGGTTAAAACGAAATATTCACGTCAGAAGCAAAAAGCGATCTTCAATTAATTTTCAACAATTGTTTATTGTAAAGCAAATTGCTTTGTGATTTTTGTGGAGTTCATCGACAGTTTCGTCACGCAATAAGTGAATATTAAAATCAATTCATGACTGAGAGTTGCTACTTCACTCTCTGCTAAAACTCTTGATGTGATTCCGAGCTAATTATAATTTTCATCAAATAAACTCTTTTTTTTAAAAACTAACAAGAAATAATTTGTCTTTGATTATGCAATTGCAGTTGCTTTTGTCACCTCATCTGTCATGAAGGTTTTGAGAGGTAATTTAATTTTTTCGTTTAGAATAAAAATTGATTGGCTAGAGACAACAAGAGAACTCTTTGATTAAAAATTTTAATTAACAAAGATATGATCGATTAATTTAACTAAAGTCGAAAATAAAAATGAAATGAAAAACTATGATAGAGCCAGCTTAGTTGCGATAGAGATTAGCTAGGTCTAGTCGACAATACAAATTGAAATTAAGATAAAAGTTCTATTGAATCGAACAATCAACTTCGCCGTTTTTGGGCAAACATTCGAAGACACATGCGATTGCTTTAGCGATGTAAGTCATCGTACCGTAAGAGCCGCTCGGAGCGCTGTCATAGAAATGCTGACAAATGTAAGCAGCTCCACCGCAGAGAAGATTTCCCGTGGATGTCGTTTCCTTGACTCCGTCCTTTGATTTCGCACAACACAAGGTCGCATCACCAGACACCAATTTCTGGTCATCCAGGAAAAGCTGATTGGCTTTGTGAACCAAGTGTTCCACGTAAATTATTCCGCCTAACGAGTGCGAAACGTTGTGCTCGGTTACGAGTGTCAATACCATCAAAGCTTCGACTACTAGTTGACGATATTCCGGTTGTGGAATCGTATTCAAAGCTGTTTCCACTTCAAGAGCAAACTTAAGCTCGTTTGATGTCATTTCTTGTGTTAAGCTTTGAGGCAAAACGCGGCCTTCGATTGCAAGTCCTTGACACTGTTGAGAAGGTAAATAAATATTTATTTACAAAACTCCTTAATCATCTTACCCGTTCGAGCACAGACCACACTCTCGGATAGAAATCTCTCGGTACGCGATTCAAAGCTCCATCGAGACGTCTTCGTCGTAACCATTGACCTTGACGATCATCAATCATAGCTGCGGGATCATCATCAGGATCTCCCAATCCTATTTGGCTTCGTTTGCTGACACGACTTGATTTGCAGCTGACAATGGAGAAGTTTCCACGTGCGACGCTGCTCACGGCAAATTCTTTGCCACTTAAAATGTGATACAGAAGATTCTTCATCTCGAACGGCGACAAGTTCAACAAATGTTCCGAAGCTTGTTCACCGTCACATTGTAAGGTTCTTGAAAGTTCTTTCGCCATGACTTGAATAATCAACCCAACACGAAGACGAAGCATTTCATGGAACAACTGTGGCTCCGTGCGAATGAACATCGACAGGTAAACAAGAAGTTCCTGTGTCAACATCGCAGTACTTTCATCGTCGCCGTAAGCCTCGTGAATATATTGACGAAGCTCAGTCTCCGGCAGAGGAGCAGTAATTGTGAATTCACTCGTCGGAGGCATTCCGACTGTAACCTAAAGGGAATAAAAGTTTTTAAAAAAATGGAAATTTATTTTTAAATTAAATTATTTCACCTGTTTCTGTCGCACCAACAAATCAGTAACCGCCTTGGCTAGATCCTCAACTCTCTTACCCAACATGCCTGCTGTGTGGCGCACCAATCCCCAAAGCTTTTGTTGACAGGCCTTCTCGTATAATCCTTTGAGCAGATCGCGAACTGTGACCACGCGACCTTCCTCCAACATGCCTTGATTTGCAGAATTAGAATTGTTACTTGATTGGTCATCATTTGAAGCCAGTTCTACATGGTTGTGTGTTGTGTTGGGTTAGGTTGGCAGGCAATGATCGATATTGTTTCCATAAGTTAATTGGTTTCGTTCCAGGGGTTAATTCAATTAAAATAAAACAAAGAGAGAGAAAATAAAAACGCAGTTAGTGAATACGCCGACAACTTTTTTTGTTTTTTGTTAATTTTGGAAGCCTTTTGTCTTTCACTTGATGAACCGGTGATGTTCGCTTTAATGAGAATTTCATCAAAGGCCACATCACCGCAAATGAAAGACAATTAAATCATCGACATCAGATGATTATCATCAGTTAATTGAAAGTTATAAAATTTTCCAATTTTGCGATTCCATTTCCGGCCGAAATAAAAGTTTTCAATAAATAAAAGTTCATTGACCCTGTTAATACAAAATTGTTTTCAATCTTTCTGATCTTTCCTCCTTAATCAAGATCAGGACAATAAGAGAAGTGGCCTACAAACTAACCAGAAATTGCCTTTCCTGCAAAAAGAGCTTATGATAATTTTACTGAAAATACAATTTACAAATTCTTTCTTTTTCGATGCAAATTTTCTTTTTTTTTTGATAACGAAATGAAAATTGAATTTAAGTTTCGTATGAAAGTGGGAAGACTGAGGGGGGAAGGGATAACTCGTGCATAAATAAAATATGAAGTGGAAAAGCCAATTGGAAAATAATAAAACTCTATTTTTCTCTACGTCGGATACGCGGAAAATCGAACTAAAGTGTTTTGATTGATGAGTCGAAAAAGATGAAAAGTTTGCCAATTAATTTGTTGCACTAGAGAGATCAAACTAATTGCGGGATTGAAAAACTTCGTCAGACACCAGCTCATTCACTTTTTGTATTAGCTTCCTGAACCGTCTTTAGTTTGACGTAATTTAAGTACAAAGCCCAAGTTTATCTTGTCTCCTATTTATAAAAGCAAAGCTGGATATGTAAGAGAGTTTACGATATTCACCTGTGTTATAATCGAGTCCTTGCGTGTCCACCAAATATTGTAAAATATCTCCTTGATCCTCGAGATTCTCAGTTTCTCTTAACATCGCAATCAACTCTTCAACTTCAGTATTTTCGAAGTTTTCTGCTGCCGCGCGACTTCGCGTCGGAAGTTGAATGCGTGGGAGGTCTGGCGTTTGGATGTGGACTTTATTTGGTGGAAGACCATCTTCGGTTGACCCGCGTCGTGGCGAAGCTTCACGATTCATGTTTTCTTGCGCCACAGCAGCGGCAGATGGGCCGATTGAGGTTGTGCTAGAATCTAACCATAAAGGCGTTACGGCGACTGACAATCTTCGTTCAGTTACATTACCTTCCATTCCGAGAACTTCAGCTGTGTTAGTTGAAAAGAAACAGGGATTTGTGAGGATTGAAATTTGGTTGGATTTTGACGGAAGAGCTTCCCAGTCTTATACTTACAGTCGACGTTGATTGAGCGAGTCTTTTTAATTGCGCCCTTGACTGACATGCGTCGTCGTAGATTACGGGGACGTAACGTTCCTGGCTTCATGGTCATCGTGTGCTTCAGATTTATCGAGCGCAGCAAATGCTCATCCAAATAAGCTTGAACATTAGGGTTTAGCTCTGAGCAAGGATTGGAAGCAAGAGGAAAAGAAGTCGAGAGGAGAAGTTCGTATTAGTATCAAAAGAAAATTTCATTAGAATTGTAACACGTTTTAACTTCACAACCGACACCAATTCACGTTCTTTAATAATTTACGCAATTTTCCTAATTAAGCTTCAACACTACTCACTGTCAGGGTAACCATCCTCTTGACTGCCAAGGAAGCTCAAGTCTGTTATTGCCGACGTGTTAAGGAAATCACAAAGATTACCCAACATTACGCGAGTTCCGTTGATGTAGCCCGACTTCAATTTCTTCATCGTCTGTACCATTGCCAATGGGATCCTGTTTTGATCTAAAGTTGTTCCGCGTTAAAAGAAGAAAACATTTTAGACATTGCTGACGATTTGTGCTCATGCAAAAGAGAGTTGGAAGAGTGGAATGGGACGAGAGGTCAAGGGTACAATAAAAAAAGGAATTTGCATGCAAAATTGAAAATTAATAACGAAGCATCTTTCTTCTAAGACAGACTCGAGACAAGTTGAGCTGAAAGTCAAATGAGATAATGAAACAGGGACAACTTCCCAAAGCATTAAAATTTAAAATGAAAAATTCATAAAAGAAAAAACTTCAAAGCAAAATGCAAAAAGAAAAACTTTTTCTTGTCACAGAGACTTGCGAAACAAGATGCACAAAAGATATTTTCGTGAAGAAGTGAGCATTTGATGTTATTGAAAGAAAGTTTAAAAGATTCAAGCAAGGTCAAGTGATATTAATCAAAAATCAAATCAAAAAGATTCTTCAAAGCAAAAGGAAGAGAACTGAAAGTATCAACATTGATTGGATTGAACAATGAAGCTTTGATCGGACGACAAAGACACGAAATCGTTTTAAACGCAGTTCAAGATTCGGTCAACAAATTTAATTTCAGGGAATCTTGAGAAAATAAATTGATAAACTCGAGTAGCAGAAATAAATTCATCTAATCGAGTTTAATGAAGAGATAAAAAATTCCCAAATTGTAAAGATTGAATTAAATTTACCTAAGAACGAGTGCGTGGCCAATAAACAAATTGTGGGTCGTCCCAACAAATGACTCCAGTTGTTACTGAGAAACGCTAAATTCGACATGAAATTACTGGCTAAGAGGTCGGGGTCACGGGTCGTGTAGTATTCGTCGAAGTCAGTGTACTTTAAAAAAAATTAGTAAATTTTGTTAATTTTAAGTGAAGAAATTTCTTTTTTTTGTGTGGTTCAACTTTCAATAGTTTTCCAATTGATTTCGTCTTCATTTGCATGCCCCGCAATTCTTAACCAGTTCTTAACTAAACTAACAAAATAAAACAAAATTCCTATTCTAAGAAAACGGTCTCTCCTCCAAAATGAGGAAGATTAATCTGTGGAGTGTTCTTTAAGAATTAATTATTCATTTTGCATGCAATCTAGAGGAGTCAGAGTTCGGTGGAGGCGAGGACACTGAATGAAATTTTCACATCCGAAAGTTTTTCTCTCAAAGGCCGAGATTTGCTTTATGGACGAATTTAATTTCATTCAATGACCTCAGCGTTGATTTTTTTCCTTTTTATATTTTTATATGCACAGAAAAGTTTGTTTTGCGCTTTGGGTTGAAAAGTGTGAGGAGGAGAGAGGGAGAAGTGAAACATTTAAGTGGATGAAAGCGAATCAAAGAAATTTCTCGCTTGCCGAAGTTCATGAATTCCATTGCGAGCAACGGTAAATTGGATTCGTTTAAGGTGGTAATTTCATGAATAATTCCATTGCTAATGGCGCACGAGAAATTTTATTCAATAAAAGAAACGAAATGTTTGTGCGATCTCTCAATTCGAATGAATTGTTTTGGCGTCTCGTAAGGAAGGTTGAGGCAAAGGCCAAGGGGAATCACAATCGAGAGATTGCAAATTGATTCGACAAACAATTGTGGGGTAATGTTGATTTCAATAGCGTGACGACGATGTGAGAGCTCAGAGTAGTCAACAAAGAATAGAATTCATGAATATCAGCAATTAAGGACTTTCTTGACTTTTTATGGAATAAAATTAGAAAAAGAATAATTTAAATAATACAACAGAATGGAAGATAAGGAAGAAGAGGGAATTGGCTGGCTTTTAAATCATTGCTAACCTAAGTGGATGTCTTTCAACACGAGCGTAATGAGTGGCCGACCCAAAAGGTTTTGCCATGCTGATTTTAAGAAATTAATTTCTCCCTTCAGAATGTCTATCATCAACTCGTTATCCTTGATTAATTAAAGACATTAAGTTAACTTGTTGTCTTCAAGGACCTAAACGAATCAGCTTACCGACGCAATGTAGAAACGTTGTAAATCGGAAAACTATAAAGAATTGATCTTGTTTTAAAGTTACATTCAAACCACCAGCCCCGAGTTAGTCTCATGAACGACTTTATGAGTTAATTTTAATTCCTCATGAGCGAATCCAAAATTTATCATTCAATTCTGCAAATGACATCACGTTTCGATAAACAGCTTCATAACTTTGCGATTGGTACGAAAAAAAAACTTCCAACTTTCTGATGATAAATTAAGAAGCTTTACGAGAATCATCAATTTATCCTTCCGATCCACTCCCAACAGTAAAGCTCTTCCATCACAAAACTTTAACGAAACGTGACTTTATCCGCAGAATTTTTCATTTCTTTTTTTTCCCATCTTTTGCTGTTACAAAAATGTTCCTGATCGCAATATTTTTCGGGTTGCATGCATTCCTCAATTATATTGCGAACGAACCATTTCATCTTTCCCAATAACTTAATTTCTAAGTAAAAATTGTAACGAATGTATACTTGCGGAGTGAAGGCAAAGATTCGATCCTTCAATGAATATAACTTGCTGGTGCTGAGGATACCAACATCGCGCGACTTGCGACCTGTCAAACCAAGTTTCTTGTTTCGTCCTAAATATGTGTAGAGATGACTGAGGACGCGAGCTGGTTGCACTTCGATTGGAGCTACCTCAGCGACGGTTTGAACGTGAAAACCGTGATCGGCAAGTTTATCACGAATGTCATTGTCATCAGCGATGATTACGACTTGGACGACAACCTGTTGATTCAAAATTTAGTAAAATTATCATTTAACATTCAATGAGTAATTACGTCAGGTTTCTTCTGAGCTCCAAGTCTTCTGTTGAGTGGATCTAACTCTCCAACTGCCAAGAATCCTTCTTGTAACAATTTACCGAGGATGTACAAGCTTTGTGCCCACAAGAATGGAGTCTGCAAGGATCGCAATTAGAAAATTTCATTTTGAAGTCATTTTCACTTTAACTTACACGTCCAACTGCTTGTCGTTGACTTGAGCCTGGATGTTTGTACTCGTTGTTAACTGAATCGTTCGGCACCATATAAAGTTCAGGAACAAGCTTCATTCCTTCTTCGGTCTTCACCATGATCTCTTCTAGCTTCTCTGAGTATACAGACACAGCATCTTTGTTGTTTTGAAATGCGTGGTTCAGGATGAGATAGCAGAAGAACAATGGCCACTCGCATTCGATGTTTTCAAACATTCTCAGTTCCCATCGTTCGTAATACAAACGTGAGCCGTCTTCGCGCGGTGTTCTGTATCCATCACGAAGGAATCTCTTGCAACCGTAACGACCTTGAAGTCGATTGACTATGGCATCTCGAGTCGATTCAATAAGTTGCGGATCGTCAACGGCAAACGCGGGAAAGCCGATGATCGATAGCAAACCAGAATCCAACTCTTTGCTGTTTGATTCTCTTGGTAACATTGACTGTAACACAGCTTGACACTTATGAGCCTCATCAGCTAACACATGAATTACACTCGCGGGACCTCCGCGTGCACCGAACAGATCCAATTCATTCATTGCTTCGAGTGCAGCCTTTGCCATGCCGATCGAGCTAGCATTCAACTCTGGCTGTCCATGATTCGATTTGTCGCCTCGCTCCCAGATTCCGTAATCTACAATTCAAAACATAATTAAAACAAATCAAATGAATTAAATTGATTGAGAGATCTTACCTGGTATACAATAAGCGCTCTCAATATAAAACACAAGATTTTGAATGAAGGAAACTTCATCAAGCGAGAAGACAATCTGCAAACCCGAAGCTGTCATTTGGGCGAGAATCAACAGGTAAAGTGAGATAGCATCGATTTGCAAATGACCCCACTCCTCGTCTCTAACTACAGCTTGTCCATTTTTGCTCGAGAACTTTGCGTGCAATGAATCGAGTGGATTTTGAGTGATCTTAAATCGCTCCACTTTGTCTTTCTGTCTCATCATCGACATTAGAAGTCCTCTCATGAGTTTCACGCAACTTTGCTCAAGTTCATAAGCTTTCGCACGATCCTCATCTTGATCTGCTATCTTCTTATAAGCCATGGACAATCCCCAAACCGCCAAAATGCAATAAACATTGTCGCGAATCTGAAAATAAAAGTTAATTGAGAATAATTGTGAATTGATTGATATTTCGTGAAGAAGAAGAATGTCTCACCCAAGCATGATGATTCGAAGGTGAAGCTGGGAATAGTCCAGTAACTGGCTCTTGATGTTTCATGATAAGTCGATGAACTACTCGCTGGTAGTAGTCCAAGCGAACGCCCGAATTTGATCTTGACCGCATTTCGTTGAAGTTTTCTAATGCGCAAATTTGAAAAATACTTTTTCTTGTCTAAATTCACTAATTGTCGAATTTTAATTCGTCACTTTCATATTTATGATTTTATATTCGATAGAGATTAATAGTAACCGCGAAGTGAACAGAGAACACGTTCGAGGATTTAATGAAAGGAGAGAAAATGAACTTTTCGCTAAATGAATTTTCCTTTGCAAATGACCCCTCTGAAAGTCGAATGTTCCTCAAGAAAATTACTTCGGCCTACAAGCAAACTTTCTTATGAAATTGGCTGAGGCTAAAAGTTTGTTTGTGACTTGAAATGTGATCACATTTAAAGTTTGTTTTTGATATTTCATGGAAAATAAGGAGGAGCAGAACTGATTTGTGGTCGGAGACCGAAGAAGCACCTGCCGTGTCAGTTCGATGAAATCATTTTAAAAGAGCTTTTAGAAACGTTGTCATGCAAATCTTTTATTGAAATTATGAAGACTAGACATAAATACTTCTATTCAAATCAGTTTCAGTGAAGTTCTCTAATGATTTATTTTAAAAATTTAAATTTTTCGAAATTTATTGAAAAGCGCTTTTTCGAAATCTTTGTAATTTGTTTTCTACTTTTTCGAAATACCGCGAATTCATCATCGTGAGAATTGTTTCTTAATGAAATACTTGTTGCGATGGATCCGGTCGCTGCTAAATTTCAATCCTTCACAATATCGCTTTTAGAAGCAACCAATTACGATGAAATCATCGCTGTTTGTCGTGTAAGTATAAAATTCATTCTAAATTTCAGATTTTTGTTTACATTTCTGACGAGAAACTTAATTAACAATTGTTAGGCCATTGATTCAATCGATCCTTTAATGTTTGAGAACCATCGAAAAGCGGATACTTATCAAACACTGAATCCACACGCGACAAATTTAACCAAAGCCTTAGCTAATGTCTTCCAAACCTCCAAAGACTTGTCGATTCACTTGAAGATCATGAAATGTATCATGAAGCCAGCGCTCTGCTTAAATTACTTCTACGTGGATCAGATTCTTAATTGGTATGAGATAGGATTCAGTAAACTTGGAGCCGAAGTTCTTCGCTCGTACGCTTGGCTTCAAAACATCCGACATCTTGAAGCGGTAAATGTCGCCTTTCCTAACAACTTAGAAATCCAAGATTCTTTTGAGGATGGATCGATAAAGTATTCTAAGCACACACGTTACTTTGCTCTCAGCATCGAGAACATGATAACTGCTTACGATGCAGGGATAGTTAAAACAAATCAACGTTTCTGGTTCGTCATCATCCTCACGAACTTGGAAAATTCACACGAGAACGTACACAAGCTTCTCATTGAACTCTACAAGCGAATGGTTCGATGCTACAAAGAGAGCGAAAATGCTCAAATTCAATTGATCGAAAAAGTGATTGATTTGCCTTGGACAAGCCGAAGCAAATATCCACTCTTGGCTAATATTATTCAGGTCAATGAGGAACTGTTGATTAAAAACTCAAAGTTTGATTTGTCGAATTTCATCGAAGGACTCAAAGTTGGTCTAACGCTTCATCATTTACTCGCGCCAAGTCAAACGCTCGTTAAAGTATTAAGAGGAAAAGAATATTTCAAGAAGCCTCTCTTCGACGCAATGGCGTACGTGATGTGGCATTGCGACATTAAACTTGCTTCTAACCTCGTCAAGTTTTGGTTCACCACTCTCAAAGGAAAAGAAGTTGAAAAACTCTTCGAGATTATGAGCAGAAATGGAAAGTTCAACAACGTACCAACAACCTCAGAAAAGTTTTATCGTTTGCTGTTGCTTCGTAATGCATTCAAGAAATCGTTTAAAGTGCCCGATATCGACTTAAGGATTAGAAAATTCGCTTGTGAAATCGATGACTTGCCAACGAAAATCGAAATCTTTCACATTTTGATTGATAACGTTCACAGTGAGAATGAACGAACGCAACGAATAGAAAATGTCTTAACAACACTCAAGTTTATCCGATCGAACATTGCTATGGAAGATTCCAGTTTCATCGACCAGCATATCATTCGAAAGATGCCTGACTTCTTCAATCTTCTCGCTTCTAAGAAAATGCGAGAGATTTCTGTTCTTCGAGAAGTCTTCAACATCGTTCGTGATGATATTTATCAGCAAGGATTCGAAATAAACAGTTACGAGTCGATCATGTTTAGTCTGAAGTTTTTAAATGTAATTCTCAAGCAGTACTGTGGCTCAAGCGGCAATCGATTAAGTCGAAGCACCAACATCGAAGGAAATCTAACTTTTGGAAAGTACTTGAAAGATCATCACATTTGGGACCTGACATCACAAGCTATCTTCATGCAGTTGCTCAGATTACTTGATCAAAACGACAACGGGGATATCAGTGAAATGGCTATGAGATTGTTAATCGAATACTTTGTCAAAAAGTCAATTGCTGAAACCTTCATTCTTGATGAAATACCATTCATCCAATGGATCGAACATAAGATTTTCGCCATCTTCAACGATCCGTTTATTCCAGCTTGCTCAGGTGCTGATCGTCATTTCATTCTCAAATTTGAGTACAGCATGAAATGCTCTTTGGATACAGTAGAACTACAAGCGATGTCGGAAGCTCTCAAGGAAAATTTCATCGGTCTAAAGAATGAAGACAATCTCGTCGATTCGATGGAGAAAGGTTTGTTCTCTCCCATTTTAATTCGGCACTTTTTAATTTATTTTCTTGCTTTAAAGGTCTTCATCTCTTTCGAATCATCGACAGTGCCAGTTACGCATTGAAACGCATGGAGCCTTCCAGAATTTGTCACCAGTCCATTTCTGTAATTTCTGTTCTTCTTAAGCTTATTACAAGTTACTTTTTGAACTTCATGAGCCGAGAGGGCTATCCACCAAGTTTCGAGATCCTCGATCAGAACTTGACAACTCTCATATCGAGACATTCGAACCCTCATGCTGAGCCTCACGTCTTGAAGCCAAAACTCATTTTATTTATTTGGTACACACTGCGCGCTACTTCGGAGGCCACTGAGTCTATTGCCTCAATCGTGAGGGCGAATTTGAAACCGAAGGAGAAAGATTTTCTCAAAACTATGCAAACTTGCATTGATATCAATGTTCAGATTCTCTATCGATGCTGCCACAAAGGAGTTATTGATTCAGCAAGTCAAGCAATTGGAAGAATCGCAAAAATTGTTTCTGACGAACGCGCGAGATTTTGTGTGGAGTCGTCGGAAGGAGCAAAGAATCTCAACATTCTCTTGGATTCACTCAAGAATGAAATCGACTGCGGAAAACGTCCATCGGGAGACATCCGAAGCGCTCGAGGCTTGATAGTCTTAGCGCACAAAATAATCAACAGTCATCCACCATTTCTTCAGCCCTTTGTGGACATCATTCTCATCGCGATGGAGACGCCAAAACGTTTCGAGGATAACTTGCTGACACAGTTCTTCGACACAACGAAGCCAATTCAATTGCATCTCTTAGCTGCTCTGATCCGAGATGGAGATCTTGTTGAGTACATGCTAAAATTCTACGATTCCATCCTCTTAGCGACATTCAAAGCTTACAAGGAGCCAAATAATGATTTTGTTGTAGAAAACGCTCTGCTTCAAATTATTGGCGCAATTATTCCTAAGTTGGCTAATCAGAAGCGGCATTTGATGGGAGAAGAGGAATCAACAGCGATCCGCTATGAGCCAAAAGCTGTAACTGCCTACGAATTCTATGTTAAGACAACCTATGCATTCAGAGTTGCCTTGTATGATTTAACTCATTTATCAGAGACAATGCCGAAATCGTACAAAATAGTTCTGCTCGAAATTTTCTCTAATTTCGAGTACAGATTCCCTGGAGAGCATTGGAACGAAATCGAATTGTTGAGAGGCATTTTTCGTGACCTGATGATGAAGAACGAATGTGAAAAGGTTAGAAGACTGGCTGCGAAATGTTATTCACAATGGCATGACAACAACGACGCAATGCTTAAAATCATCAAAGACGATGTTGCCAATCTGTTTGTGCCCAATGGAAATATCGTCTCATCTACTGCCCATTGCTTGACACTCATGATTCAACGCTATGAGAGCAACGTCAAATTCGTCACGAGCTTTAACACAAATGAATTTAAGTCTCTCTTACGCCAAGAAATCATTCGACTCTTTGAAACTGAAAAGTTTGTTGGAGCAATCAATTTCTACATTCGCTATCATCTTTTGGATTTCCTTATGTTCCTTGGCTTTACTTTCGATCACGAAGTTGTACAATCGTTAACCAACGAGACAGGCTTACAAAGTCATTTCGGTTACCAAATGTGGTCTGAGAAGTTGAAGCAGATTATGAAGAAATAAAGATTTTAAGATTTATTATTAAAAACCTAAACTTTTTGAAAACAACTTTTGATTTCAGCGTAGAAAATAACAGTTTTGCATGTTATTGAAAAAGCTTTCTTTATTCAATTGTTTTTATTAAATTAAGGAAACGAAATCGATAGTAATTACTGTTATGTGTTACAATGCAATTTAAGTAATCGAAAGAAAAAATATTAAATGTGTTTGGTGCGGTGAGAAATTGATAGGAAACGACAAAAAGCAAATTACTTTGGATGAACGTTTAGCACATTCCACGATCTTGAACACGTCGTCTGGGAGCGCACTTGATGATATCGTCGACACGCAAGATCATTTCAGCGGCTTCGCTAGCCGACATGAGGACCTGACGTTTAACGGCGAAGGATTCTGTGATGCCAAGTTCCTTCATGCATCCGATTTTGCCTGAATCCATGTTGAGACCCATTGTACTTGAGCCTTGAGTGTGAGCGGCTCTCAACTCGCTAACCAATTGAGCAGAGTCGTATCCAGCATTGTCAGCAATGATTGTTGGCAATTGAAGAAGTGCGCGAGCGAAAGCTTCCATAGCGATCGCTTCCTTTCCTGGAGTTTCAGCTGATCTCTTCAAGACAGCGCAAGCCATCAAGGACTCGGTGCATCCACCTCCATAAACAACACGCGATTCTTTCACTGTAGCGGCCAATACACAAAGGGCATCGTGCAATGAACGTTCAGCTTCATCAATAATCTGCTGAGTAGCTCCACGAATGACAACGGTACAAGCTTCACCAAGTTTGACGCCGCTGAAGCGCAACAAGGTATCTTCCCCAATCATAACTTGTTCGATAACATCACATGTTCCGAGTTTTACCAATTCTGGGTTGTCGAAGGTAGAAACGATTTCACCTCCAGTGACTAAGGCTAATCGCTCGATTCCATCAAAATCAGCATGTTCAATCGCCATCACGCCAGCGTCGGCAAAGAGTTGCTCGGGGTAGTTGTAGATTAATTGTCTACAAATAAAAAGAAGAATGTTGATGATGTTTTCAAGAGCTTTAGGACTTCACTTCTTACCTGTTAATAAAGACGTTGCACTTATGGCTGAGGATCTTGTTGACCTTGTCTTTCATTTTCTCCTTTTCAGCTAATTCCAAGTCTGCAATCTTGGCCATCGAGTCGACTTTGATGTGAGATCCGAATACTTTGATCTTGTCAGTGTCCATTGGAGTGTTACCGATAAGAATCCTTGCATTTTCGATTCTCTGAGGTTGATGAACTCCTGGCTTTTTGTCCAAGAGGAAACCTTCATCTAAGAAAGAATCTTCAAGACATCCTCCACTCTTCTTAATCAACTGAATGGCAGTCAACTCTCCTGATCCCTTCAAACGAAGGACGGCATCTACAGCAAGCTTTGAGAAGTATTCCTTGTGTTGTGAGAGGATCTTCGAGCTCAGGGTTGTGCGAGCAATGTTCATCAAGTCTTCCTTGAAACGCTCAGCATCACCAGAATGATCTTGAGTGGAATTTGTAAGAGCTTCACGAGCGACATCAGCAGCAATACGCCAGCCGGCAATAATTGTCTGTGGATGGATCTTAAGGTCGATAAGCTTTTCTGCTTCACGGAGAAGTTCAGAAGCCAAGACTGTGACCGATGTTGTTCCATCACCAACTTCATCGTCTTGAACTCGTGACATGTCGACCAAAATTTTAGCAGCTGGATTATCGACTCCGACTGATTTTAGGATTGTTGCTCCATCATTTGTGACCTCGACAGCTCCTGCACTGCGACCGCAAGACACGAGAATCTTGTCCATACCCTTTGGTCCGAGTGTACTCTTCACCAAATCTCCGATGGCGATAGCGCCGACGAACGAAGAGAGACGAGCCAATTCTGCTTTCTCCTCTTCAGCTTCATGCTTGAGAATTCTGACTGGGTTGAGTGACGTCTAAAAAAGGATGAAATTGTAAACAGATGAACCGGAGCGTTAGAAGCGAATGAATCACTTCTAACCAAAAAAAAGTTTTATCTCGAAATAGCTTCAGAATGTTTTGTCTTCAATGATGAGTTATCAAGATGAATAACTTAAAGTTCGTGAAATTATTTAAACACATCAAAATTAACGAAGTCATTGAAAATTGCGAAAAAATATTTTCATTCTCGAAGATTCCGCACATGGATCAAATAATTTATGTTTTCACAAAAAATACACAACTTCCAACAAATCTTTCAGATACTTTCACTTAAGACCCGACAAAACAATCGATTGAAGATATTTCGAGCATCAAACAAATCCTTTAATTACCATTATTTGTTCGATTAAGATTTCGGTCTGCTCTCAAATTGAAAAACTGCTAAATCGTAGAAATCGACCACCAGATGTCGCTTTCTCATTTCAACTTTGAGGCGAAACTTTCGCTTCTTGTGACGGCGTAGCTAACCCTTCGTAAAATATCGTAGGAGATTGAAATCTTTACTTTTGTCTCATTTAAATTACGCGTAGTTACTTTAGACACATCTCCGAAGGATCAAAGGATCACAGAACGTTGAAGACAGTCGTGCGAGAGTGAAATAGATCAAGATTTAAGAGAACAAAAGAAAAATATTTTTTTTTTCGTTTAAAAGACAAAACATTCGATTGAAAACCCAAAATACCACACAGAGAAAGAGAAAAACATGAATTCATCAGCAGTTAGAGCCTTGGCCTTAGAGTATAAAAGTTTACATGAAGACCCAGTCGAAGGCTTTCGAGTGAAATTACTGAATGACGAAAATTTATTCGAGTGGAGTGTAAGTTTGCTTCCTGTGTTAAAGAAAAGAAAAAAAATCCAAAAATTGATGATGAATCAGTGGATATTTTGAATTAGCTTTGTTTGTGACTCATTGGATCTTTCTCTATTCATATCCAGGTTGGAATCTTCGGCCCGCCAGAGACGCTTTATCAAGGAGGATACTTTAAGGTAAGTCGTGAACCTTTCTTGATGGCATTCGTTGTCGTTCGCGAATAATCAGATGCTTTTTATACACGAAAGAGAGTGAGGGAGAGAGAAAACAGCTTGCAATGAGCTTTTTTCAAGGTCCTCAAAACGTGAAACCTTTTTTTTTATTCGCCTCGTACTTTACTTTCGACAATGATTTCGCGTAGTTTGTATTTTCTCTCATCTGATGGCACCCGAACGACGACACATCTTCTGTCCGTTCATGTGAGAATTCTACGTAAACGGACTAATAATAAACGGGCCATAGCAGCCATACAGTGAACGCTCGCGCTTTATTTCTCCCTCCCGCGACGACAATGACCTTTATCTATTTACGCTCGAGGAAATGGTTCTTTGTTCTTTGTATTCACGAAAAAAAATTAAAGGAAAATGCTTTAGATACAATTCGCACTTGCAAGCACGAGTCAGAACAGGAGAGATAGAAATAAAAAAAGATTTTTTTCCATAACGGAAAACGTGCTTGTGATGAAAAAATCGATACAAAAATAAACGAAACGATGTCGTTTGCCGCATTGTACTGAAAAATTATTTGCTGTCTCGTTTCAGGCTCTCATGAAGTTTCCACATGATTATCCTTATTCACCGCCATCCATTAGATTCATCACAAAAGTCTGGCATCCAAATGTTTACGAGAATGGTGATCTCTGCATATCAATCTTGCATCCTCCAGTTGACGATCCTCAAAGCGGTGAATTGCCATGCGAACGCTGGAATCCAACACAGAACGTCCGAACGATTCTTCTCTCTGTAATCTCACTGCTCAATGAACCCAACACGTTTAGCCCAGCAAATGTCGATGCTAGCGTTATGTATCGCAGGTAATTATTTCTAGAAATTGAAATGAAACTTTAGAGATTTTAACATTTTTTTCTTTAAGATGGCGTGACTCGAACGGTCGTGATAACGAATATCCTAACATCATTAGGTAAGTGCGCATAAAATTATTCGTGTCATCGATTGATCAACAAAAGATTCTTATCTTTATCTAGAAAACAAGCATTGCAAGCGAAAATAGAAGCTGACAAGGAGGGCATCGTCGTACCGTTAACTTTAGAAGAGTACTGCCTCAAGCCTAAAACGAATCCAAACAATCAGGAGCCTCAGGTAAGAATCGATCACTCCACACACACTAAGAACAAATTTTAATTGCTTTCCTTTTTCAGCTCGACATGACAGACTTCTACGATGATGATGATGCATACGATTGCAGTGAGTCGGACTCAGAATCGATGCACGACGGTGAAGGCGAGGACAGTGGCAATGCTGAATAAAAGCTAATACTGCTCAGACCGCATCTCAAAACACAAACAAAAAATTTTATTGTTGCGATGCTAAGTTTATCTCGTTGAAAAACTGGATTCAATTAAAAAATCTAAATGAACTTAAGAAGCAAACCTTTATTTACATGAAACGATTTTCTAATTCATCGTTTGAAGATTAGTTTAATATTTATTAGTTTAACCGCAAAAGAAGTTTCTAAGCGTCTCGTAATGTAAGCGAATTTTTTTGTAAGGACGACATTTTCTCTCAAGACCTGATAGAGCGTCTAATGTCGATTCGAATTTAAGTGAGACACTGAAAAGTTTTAGATCTTCCTGTTATAATCATGTGAGCTCTGAAATTGAAATCCGTCGAACTCTCATAATGATTGAAGAAGGCTCTAAACTCCTCCCAACTTTCTCGAATTCAACATTTTCTAAAATGCCCTGAGATCGCAAAAAAATCGATCTTCATAGAAAACAACTCTAAAGCATCGAAAATGTTATCATTTGCTCTCACAATAGACCTTGCAAAGTTTCCCCCCATCAGTTTATCTCAATAGTCGCTGTAAATAGCCTTAAAGAAAATATATTTTTTAATTTTGTGACTTTCTTTAGTTCGAAGGCGGATAAAATAATTTTTGAAGATCAACAAACAAATTAAGTTCGTAGTGATTTTAATGAATTGCGCAGGAAGAGTTTCCATTTGAATATTTTTTTTTTGCGTAAATGAAAAAGAAAGAAATTATGGGTATTAATAAAAAGAAAGTAAAGTGGAACAAATGAGAACGAGAAAGAGTTTTTAATGAACGAGAATGAAAGACGATGATTTTTAAATTCTTTCTATGAATTTCTTTACTTCTATGAAAATTAAATTTTAGATTTTCAGTGAACAAAGTGGCTGCGAAATTAGATGAGGATCCGATAATCGAAATACGAAAAAGAATTTTAATTATTGCAAAGTGTTGAATTGTTTTAGTTGTTGGGATTGTTGGAATCTGACCGATCGAGACGAATTCTTTTGCGGAACAAGTTATCGGAAGGTGTTGACTCTGCTTCGCGTTTCTTGGGAGCGTTTTTCTTGTCCCATGTTTGGTGTAAGTAGCGCAAGAGAATATTTTTCTTCTCTGTGATAATAACTGAAAGAGAAGTAGATTGTTAGATAGAGAAGTAAATAGGCTAGTCGATAACTTACTCTGTTCAGCTGGAATATCAATTGTTGGCAAATAAACTGACGGTCTCTTCATTGAGGACGTTCGAGCATTGTCGTAGAGGGAGAAGTTTTCTTGATCGTGCACGGGCAAATCTTTTAGGAATTCGCTCACCGACTAGAAGAAGATAAAATTAACATTCTAATGAGTTATCCACAAGAGATCCTTTGACTTTTGAATAAATTTTTCACAACACATTTCATGCTTCTTTGTTATTTGACATTTCCTTTTGAGTTTTGAGTTTTCTTCATCAACTTACCATTTTAATTAATTCTTGTCTTATACTCTTTTGGATATTTAATGCTTAAAATACTTTAAATCAGCTGAAAGCTGCGATAAATCAAATTTTGTCTTCACTATTTCACAATTCTCGTCGAAACAGAGAAAATAAACAAACGACGTCGAATCAAAGGGACTCGCTACGCGAACTCAGTGTCGATGTGAAGAAAAAAAGTTATTTTAATTCTGACAATTTCGCGAATTAGTATTAAATGTCAAAGCTTAGGTTGATAGTGATCTAGATAGTCAAAATGATGTTGATTAGCAAGAGGATCTTGGGTCCTTCAGTATTTCTTCTGCTTTTCGCATTTTCGTGTGTCCTTGCCGATGAAGTATCGGATCCAATACAAAAGGAATCGCAACAACAAACAGCAAATGTTAGTAACAGCCTTGATAAAGCCAATTCTCCGTCCCAGGAAACTAATCTTACGCAAAGCAATGCAACCGAAACCAAAGTTATAATCATCGAGGAGGCTTCGACGACGAGCAAAGTAATAACAACCAGCACGTCAACTCCAGCTCCTGCACCACCGAATGCAGTTGAAGCTGAGAAGGGAAGCTCTCTTTCGATATTCTTCGTGCTATGTGTCATCGCATTGGGAATTCTTCTAATCCATTTGATGCTTCAGACTCATTTCCAATATCTCCCAGAATCAATCGTCACAGTTTGTCTTGGAGCACTGATTGGAATGTTTCTCAACTACACATCAGTTAAATCAGTATTTGAACGTGAAGAGGTCTTCTCGCCTACAGCATTCTTTCTAGTCCTGCTCCCACCGATTATCTTCGAGTCCGGATACAATTTGCACAAAGGAAACTTCTTTCAAAATATTGGAAGCATTTGCGTGTTTGCTATTTTTGGAACAGCGATCAGCGCACTCGTGATTGGCAGTGGAGTTTATCTGCTTGGAATTGCTGATGTTGCCTATCAACTTAACTTCATTGAAAGCTTTGCATTCGGATCTTTAATCTCCGGTGAGTTTCAATCTTAATTTCAATCAAATAAATTCTCATGAAAATAATTATTTTTAGCTGTTGATCCAGTTGCAACGATTGCTATTTTCCACGCGCTTGATATCGATCCCGTACTTAACATGCTTGTTTTCGGCGAAAGCATTCTTAATGATGCCATTTCAATTGTTTTGACGACAACAGTCATGCCAACCAAAACATCTGGAGATGAATTATTGAGTGTCGGATTAGGCGAAGCGATTATCAAAGCGCTCAATCGATTCTGTCTGATGTTCTTTGCTTCAGCTGGAATTGGAGTTGTCTTTGCACTTATCAGCGCTTTACTTCTGAAATATGTTGGTAAGTTAGTTAAATAATTTTATTTCGATGAGATTTTAATTAAATATTTTAGATCTTCGTAAACATCCGTCGCTCGAGCTGGCTCTGCTTCTGGTTTTTACTTACTGTCCTTATGTTTTGGCTGAAGGATGTCACTTATCAGGAATCATGGCTATTCTCTTCAATGGAATTGTGATGTCTCACTACTCACATTTCAACTTATCAACCGTTACGCAGATCACAATGCAACAAACAATGCGAACTTTAGCTTTCATCTGCGAAACGTGCGTCTTCTCTTATCTTGGCTTGGCAATCTTCTCTTTCAAGCATCAATTTGAACCTGCACTTGTTATCTGGAGTGTCATTCTTTGTCTGTTGGGACGAGCTGCAAATATCTTCCCTCTGAGTTGGATGGTGAATAAATTTCGAACCACGAAAATTACGCCGAAGATGTCGTTCATTATGTGGTTCAGTGGCCTACGCGGCGCGATTTCTTATGCTCTGAGTCTTCATCTTGAGTATTCAAAGGAGGAAACAAGGAGAGTTGTGATCACAACGACACTTATTATTGTTCTTTTCACGACGGTCGTCTTTGGAGGTTCAACCTTGCCGTTGTTGAAGTTCTTGCAAGCTGGAAAGAAAAGTCGAAGAGCAGCAGATGGCAGAACGAGAAGTCGTTCAGGAAGTCGAGTTCGACGTAAAGAGAAATTAATTTCACTCAGCAAGACTCGAGAGTTTGGACAAGCCATTGACTCCGAACATTTATCGGAGCTGACAGAGGAGGATGAAGTGAATTTTGCAGACTCCAAGCTTGGCGGATTTGCCCGATTGGATAGAAAGTATTTCACTCCGTTCTTTACTCGACGATTCACAAATCAGGTAAGTCAGCATTTCTCTCTTTTCTTCTCAAGCTCTGACATCCTCCATTTAACTTAGGAATTGCGAGACTGCAAATCTCAAATGGCTGAGCTGCAAAGTAAATGGTACGAAGCGATTCGAGTTGACAACCAAAGCGATGACGATGATGATAGACCGGAAACTCTTTCACAAAAAACCGAACGTACGAACTCGACAGTTTCAATGAACTCAACTCGAGCAATTATCATTTCTTAATCCGCTTCAATTGCACAATTAAACTTAACGTTAACAACCAAGTTGTGATGAGCCAAGACAAGTGAGTTGCAAGGCAGATAACTACAACGACTTATTTATTTCAATGTTACCAACTTTCTTACATTCGATGATGTCATAGATGTTTATTTTGTAGCTGTGAAAACCTTTCTTTGAGAGATAATAAAGAAATCATTTGAAGTGCAAATATTAATTTTTAATTTTGATCCTCGAACATTGAAAATTATTCCAGCTTTGAAATCTTGTGGAAATTAATATTTCCAAAATGATCCATCGATGATGAACTTTTCTCCGAACCTTTGGCCACATTTCGTTTCATTCGCAATATATGTCTTGACTATTTCAAATTGATCTGGATTTTTAATCATAGAAGTTGGAGCGTTGAGAAACATTTCTTGGTACATGCAGAAGAAATGCAATTCGAAATCACACTTTTTAGTTCCAGTAACTTTTGAAGCTAGAAAAAGAAAAGCTTTACCAAAATAAAATTAAATATTGTTGTTGTTTTACCTAAAGGAAAGCAAATGTGCAAATATTCCTTTAAAATTTTGATCCACGAAGTTCGAGGCTCGAACATTAAAAATTATTTCAGCTTCAAAAACTTGTGGAAATTAATATCTCCAAAATGACGAATAAATGATGAACTTTTCTCCGAACTTTTGGACACATTTAGTTTCATTCGCAATAAATGTGTTGATTTTTTCAAATTGATCAGGATCTTTAATCAAAGACGTTGGAGCGTTGAAAAACAATTCTTGTCGCATGCAGGAGAGGAGTGATAGAAACTTCAATCGGAAATCACACTTTTTAGTTCCTACAACATTTGAAGCTAGAAAACGAAAGATTTACCAAAATAAAATTGAATTATACAGTCGATTTACCTAAAGGATAGCAGATGCCAAACGAGCTTTCTATGACTGGCTTCCAAATGTCAAAGTCAATTCCAGAAACGTTGCAATCTGACTTGGTAAACTCGAAAATTTTGGTTTTCACAAATTTTTCCCCAAAATCTTCCAACGAAGTAACGTTCAGGAGACAAGGTGTCCTGCAGCATTCGTTCCATGAGCATTGTTCTTTGCAATCATCATAGACGTCTCTTGGTGGTGCAATATAGGGAAAAGCAACAACTTTCATTGAATTCAATTCAGCCTTTATGAAGGATACCTCGCACTTATTTCTTCGAATCGTAAAGTAATTAAATATGGAATCATCAACAACAAAAATGTCTTCGAATTTTGTTCCACAAGTTTCTTGCTCCATCAAAAATTTCCTCGTTGCTTTGCATTTTTCACTTGGAGCGAACAATGATCGAGGACAATTTACAAAGTTTTGTTGCTTCATGCAAGTCACCATTGGTTGATAATAGTTTGGGAGTTGACATTCATCCGTTCCATTCACAATGTCAACTATTTTCAAAAGTAAACTCAACAAAGTATCACCGAAGAAATGAAATTTACTTACTGAGAGGTTTGCAATGTTCAAACGTTTTACTCATCAAGAGCAACAAACTTTCTTTCTCATCTGCAGTGAATTCTTCATTTAGTATTTGATTATATAACTTCAGATACCGAGAAAGCTCTTTCGGAACATAATCGTTTTTCATCAAGCAATTGGAGCAACTGCATTTCTGGTCAGTTTGATATATACATTCCATTCCACATGTACCAATTTCAAGTTGTGGGGCATCGCAACAATCAAAAACATTGTCACTATGTGGTTCGATCATCTCTTTACATTTTTCGGATATTGTTTCTGCTTCTTTTGAGAACTGCCACCAAATTTAAATTTAGTTTCACTAGAAAGTAAATTAAAATAATTTCACTCACAAAGCAATTGACCAACAACAATAGAACCAACAACTTGAACATTTCAATAAAGTTTGAAGGAAAAACTTGTTTTCATGAGCTTTTATAGCAAGTTTCCATTGTTAACAGTTTCCTACAAAGCTTTTTAGAAATATTTCAAGTGATGATGTAAAATTGATAAGAATTACTTTTTATTGATTGAAAACGTAAAAAGAGCTTTTCGCCAATGTCACTTTTTACATTAAAATTCAAATGTTTTGGTGGGATAATAAAAAAATCGGTTGTAATTTGAGAATAAGAAATCTAAATTAGTCTTCTAAAAGTAAAAGCAGCAGTTCGTAACAAACTTTTTGTTTTTTTTTTCCGTAGAAATGGTTACAAGGCTCTGATCTTTTCTTTGATTTTTATGTTGGTGACGGTATCTCCTACCAATCTCTCCCCAATTTCCGATGGGACCCGAGGTGAAATCGTTGAGAAATAATAAAGAAATCATTTGAAGTGCAAAAATTAGTTTTATTTTTGATCCTCGAACATTAAAAATTATTTCAGCTTTAAAATCATTTGGAAATTAATATAACCAAAATGATCCATCAATGATGAACTTTTCTCCGAACTTGTGGCCACATTTGGTTTCATTCGCAATAAATGTCTTGATTTTTTCAAATTGATCGGAATTTTTAATCATAGATTTAGGAGCGTTGAGAAACAATTCTAGTCGCATGCAGTCGACAAGTGAATCAAACTTTAATTTGATATTACACCTTTTAGATCCTACAAGACTTGAAGCTAAAAAAAATAAAATTTAGCAACACAATTTCATTTATTACAGTCAATTTACCTAAGGGATAGCAGATGCCAAACGAGCTTTCAATGACTGGTTTCCAAATGTCAAAGTCATTTCTAGAAACTTTGCAGTTGGACATGGTAAACTCAATAATTTTGTCTTTCACAAATTCTCTACCAAATTCATCCGACGAAGTTGTATTCAGTAGACAAGGTGCAACGCAGCATGGATTCATTATGTCTTGCTTTGTGCATTGTAATAAACAACCATCAAAAGCACCGTTTGGTGGTAAAGTGTCAGGAAATTCAACACATTTCATTGAATTTAATTTTGCTCCTTTAAAAGCTTCCTCGCACTTATTATATCGATTCATATATTGCTCCCATATGGAATCATTAATAACAAAAATATCTTCGTATTTTGTTCCACAAGTTTCTTGCTCTTTAATAAACTTCCTCGTTGCTTCGCATTTTTCACTTGATTCGATCGATGATTGAGGACAATTTACAAAGTTTTGCTGCCACATGCAAGAATACGTTGGCAGAAAATATTTTGGGAATTGACATTCATCCGTTCCATTGACAATGTCAACTTTAATCAAAAATAAAGTTAACAAAGTATCATCGAATTGAGTTAAGTTTTACTTACATAGAGGTTTGCAATGTTCAAACGATTTACTTAATACGTGCAACCAGTTTTTTTTCTCTTCTGTTGTGAATTCTTCATTTAGATTTTTATCGTAAATCTTCAGAAATTGATCTTTCTCTTTCGGAACATGATCTTTTATGCAATTGCGGCAACTGCAACTATCTTTAGTTTGATCTGAACAAACCGATCGACATTTACCAATTTCGTGATGTGCCACTGGATAATCGCAACAATAGAAAATATTCTCACTATGCGGTTCGAACATCTCTTTACATTTCTCGGACATTATTTCTGCCTTAGTGAACTGCCACTAAATTTGAAATTAGGTTCAGTTAAAAACGGAAATAAAAATAATTTCACTCACAAAGCAATTCACCAACAGCAATAGAACCAACAACTTGAACATTTCAATAAACTTTGAAGGGAAAACTTGGTTTGGTTAGCTTTTATACAAAGTTTTTAGCTATTTTTGCAAAAATGACTTTGTTAACAGTTTCCTACAAAGCTTTTTAGAAATATTTTAAGGGAAAATGTAAAATTGATTGGAATTACTTTTTATTGATTGAAAACGTAAAAAAAAGCTTTTTCGCCAATGTCACTTTTTGCATTAACATTTAAATGTTTTGTTGGGATAATAAAGAAATCGATTAAAAATTGAAATTAGGAAATCCAAATAAGTCCTCTAAAAGTATAATTTAGGGCAAACATAAATTGGTAACGCAACAGAATTCATTCATTATGTAGAGACGACGTAGTAATATTGGTGGAGGTTAAAATGATTATAGAATTATAAAAGCAGAAGTTTCGTAACAAACTCACTGTTTTATCCGTAGAAATGGTTACAGGGCTCTGATCTTTTCTTGGATTTTTATGTTGGTGGCGGTATCTCCTACCAATCTCTCCCCAATTTCCGATGGAACTCGAGTTGAAAACGGCTTCTTTACTGCGCAGTCAGAGAAATCCCAAGTTCGAAGAAACTAAGTTGTATAAACAGTTGTAAATTTTTCAATGTTACAAACTTATTTTATTCACCTTGTAAAAGTACTTTTGAGCAAACATTTTTTATTTTTTCGTAACAGTTATTGTGATGAGCCAAGGCAGATAACTACAACGACTTATTTATTTCAATGTTACCAACTTTCGTACATTCGATGATGTCAAAGATGTTTACTTTGTAGCTGTGAAAACCTTTCTTTGAGAGATAATAAAGAAATCATTTGATTTCAATTTTTGATAATCGATTCTCGAACATTAAAAATTATTTGGGAAAAAATTATTTCAGCATAAAATCTTTGAAAATTAATTTTCCCAAAATGACCAGTCGATGTAGAACTTTTCTCCGAGCTTTTGGCCGCATTCAGTTTCATGCGCAATAAATGTTTTGATCTTTCAAACTGATCAGGATCTTTAATCAAAGATGTTGGAGCGTTGAGAAACAATTCTTGACGCATGCAGAGGAGAAGATAATCATACTTCATTTGGATATTACACTTTTTAAATGTTGTAACGTTTGAAACTAGAAAAATTTAGCGAGCTTTCAATGACTGGCTTCCAAATGTTAAAGTCAATTCCAAAATTTGTGGATTTGGACTTGGAAAATTCGATAATTTTGTCTTTAGCAACTTCTCTACCAAAATTTTCCAACGAAGTAGCGTTCAGTAGACAAGGTGCAACGCAGCAACCATGAAATGGGCACTGTTTTGCGCAACCTTGATAGACGTCACTTGGTGGAGAATTTTCGGGAAAAGCAACAACTTTTCTTGAATTTAATTTTGCTTTTTTAAAGGTTACCTCGCTCTCAATTTGTTGATTCGTAGATAGATCGAATATGAAATCATCAATAACAAAAATATCTTCGTATTTTGTTTCACAAGTATCATGTTGCTTTATAAATTTCCTTGTTGCTTCACATTTTTCAGTTGACGCAAAAGATGATTGCGGGCAATTCAAAAAGTTTTGTTGCCTTATGCAAGTTACCATTGGAAGATAATATTTTGGAAATTGACATTCATCCGTTCCATTCAGAATTTTCACTAATTTCAAAAGAATTCTCAACAAAGAATCATTGAAGTTAAATTTAACTTACTTAGAGGTTTGCAATGTTCAAATGATTCACTTATCACGAGCAACCATTTTGCTTTCTCATCTGCTATGAATCCTAGCTCCAATGTTTGGTTAAACATCTTCAGATATTGGTCTTTCTCTTTCGAAACAAGATTGTTTTCCTTCAAGCAATTGCGGCAACTGCATTTATCGTTTGGTTCCGTACATTCAGATAGACATTGAAAATCAATTGGAATTTGTGGAGTGTCGCAACAATCAACAATATTAGCACCATGTGGTTCGAACACCTCTTTACATTTTTCGGATGTTTTTTCTGCCTTAGTGAACTGCCACTAAATTTAAAATTAGGTTTCACATAAAGTAAATTAAAATAATTTCCCTCACAACACAATTGGCCAATTTATATTGGTAAAACTTTTTATTGATTGAAAACGTAAAAAGAGCTTTTCGATAATGTCACTTTTTGCATTAACATTTAAATATTTTGTTGGGATAAGAAAGAAATCTAAATTAGTCCTCTAAAAGTATAATTTAAGGCAAACATAAATTGGTAACGCAACAGAATTCATTCAATATGTAGAGAAGACATAGTAATATTGGTGGAGATTAAAATTATTACAGAATAGAGCGTAAATATTAATTCGAGAAAACTGGAACAAGTAAAAGCAGCAGTTCGTAACAAACTTACTGTTTTATCCGTAGAAATGGTTACAGGGCTCTGATCTTTTCTTGGATTTTCATGTTGGTGGCGGTATCTGCTACCAATCTCTCCCTAAACCCCGATGGGACCCGAGGTGAAAACGGGCCCTTTATTGCGCGGTCAAGGAGAGATCCCAAGTTCGAAGAATCTAACAGTTGTAAATTTTTCAATGTAAAAGTACTTTTGAGCAAACATTTTTTATTTTTTCGTAACAGTTATTGTAAATAAGTTTCGTCTTAGTTTTCATCTACTAAAAGAAACTTCATGATTGATTTAAATGTTTTTAATATCAAACTTTAGTTTTTGAAGATATATTGAACTGAAATTTTCGATTCGCGTATATCAGAATTTAAAGAAAACTTTTTCGATTCATAAAATACTCTGCATTTCTATGGAAATGTCAACAGAAATGTCAATATTACATATATTGAAACAAGTGGCAGTATCAGTTCGTACCGAACTTACTGTAAGGTTTTTCATCCGTCGGACTGGTTACAGGGGGTTGGGCTTCACTGGGTTTACTGGTCCGAGGTGGAGCCGAATCTCGTCAGCTCTGAGATTTTTTCTTTTTGCTTCACTTTGAGATGGACTTAGATTTGATCATCTCTGAGATCCATGTACTCGTTTCAAAATGCTAAAATTCGACAACAGTGTAAACAGTTGTTTCATCAATCGATTTTTTGATTGCTTTCTGAAAAACAAGTTATTATTGGTTTATCTAATGGTAATTTTTTTTTCTTCTCATTTTTAGTTGCTAGCTGATTTCCTCGCCGCTATTTGAAAAATAAGAAAATATTCTTATTGGCTCAAGTGGTTTTTACTACAATATAAATAAAACTCGCAACAATTTATCTTTCAGTCAAAGTTTTGAAATTGATTAGTTCGGTTTGAAAATGAAAACGATAGTAATTATTTTGCTGGTAACTTCTGTTCTTGACAGTCACTACGCCAAGTTTACGCCAGGGGTATACGAAGTAATTGGATTCCCAGGAGATAGCCAAGATGCAATTATAACAGATACAGACTACAAGAAATATTCTTTGGTTAAAAGAAGCCCTTTTTTCAAAAAATGTGACTTTGAACACGAACACGAAGTGCCCGATCCAAACCATCATCCTCCAAGTGATAAAACTTGCGATGACGAAGACTACAGTACACATATCAAAGATATCTTTAAAGATTTCAAAAGTTATTATAACTTTACTAAGCTATTTGTAAAAGGTTTATATCATCGAGAATATGTGTGCAGATGCGATAAAGATTGCGTCAGAACCTCCGAACATCTTTGTGTAGCCAAATATAATTGCCCAAATATAATGTCTAAAAAAGGTAAAGTATTAAAATTTTACATAAATCAATTTAATACCTAAACAGATTTACTCCTTCTCAATGAAGATCGTCTCTGTCCTAAAGACCATATCCGCACCGTAAAAGAAAACGACTACAGTATCATTTGTAAGGATGGCATAGAAACTGTTTCAAGAGTTAAACCATATGAGTGCGTCTGTTTTAAAGGGTATATAAAGTACACGGATAAACCAGGAGAGCCTTGTGTAAAAGCCGACTGTAAAAAAAAGTTGTAGAAGGTGTACTCAAATTATAGAGAGCTTCAAGAAACCTAAAAAAAAAATCTACAGATAACTTTTTGATTGATTTTCTTCTTTTCAAATCCAAAATAATTTCTATTAATTGATCAGATGTTTTGAAGTGAAATTAAATTGTTCTGATAAGTTAAAAATAATTAAAGGTCATTGATAGCAACAATTATTTGTTATTTTCTGGTTCAAGCTCCTATATTTTTCATTTTCATATAAATTTTAAAGCCTAACAGAATCGTTATATTACCTCGAGTCGAGATTCTCAACAAAGATCTCAAATGGCTGAGCTGCAAATAAATGGTACTAAGCGATTCGAGTTGACAACCAAAGTGATGACGATGATGATAGACCGGAAACTCTTTCACAAAAAACCGAACGTACGAACTCGACAGTTTCAATGAACTCAACTCGACCAAATATCATTTCTTAATCCGCTTCAATTGCACAATTAAACTTAACGTTAACAACCAAGTTGTGATGAGCCAAGACAAGTGAATTGCAAGGCAGATAACTACAACGACTTATTTATTTCAATGTCATAGATGTTTATTTTGTAGCTGTAATCCTTTCTTTGAGAGATATTGAATAATTGAAGAAATCATTTGATGTGAAAATATTAAAATAAGTATTGATTTTTATTTCAAAAGTTTTCAGCCTCTATTAATCAAACGAAACAAATATTTTCAGAAAAACCAAATTTTAAAGTATTCTACATTGAAATGTATTTCATAATTGTTTTAAAAACTCAAATGTGAAAAAGCATAAATTTAAAAAAAACTTTGTTAAGCTTTAAAACCTTGTAAAAATTAATAAAACCAAAATGATCCATCGATGATAAACTTTTCTCCGATCTTTTGGCCACATTTAGTTTCATCCGCGATAAATCTTTTAATATTTTCATATTGATCGGCATTCTTAATCAAAGATGTTGGAGCGTTGTAAAACAATTGTTGTCGCATGCAGGAGACAAGAGAAAGATATTTCATTAGGATATTACACATTTTAGTTCCAATAACACTTGAAGCTAAAAAATGAAAAATTTAGCAACAAAACTTCAATTATCGTAGTCGATTTACCTAAGGGATAGCAGATGCCAAACGAGCTTTCAATGACTGGCTTCCAAATGTCAAAGTCAATTGCAGAAGCTTTGCAGTTGAACTTGATAAACTCAATAATTTTGTCTTTTACAACTTCTTTACCGAAATCTTCGAACGAAGTAGCGTTCAGTAGACAAGGGGTAATGCAGCAACTGCTCACTAAGCAATTTTCTTTTGTGCATTTCTTGAAGCATTGCAGAACGCAACTATTATGGACGTCACTTGGTGGTGAAAGTTTGGGAACATCAACACTTTCGCTTGTCTTTAAATTAGCTCCTTCAAATTTTTGCTGGCACTTATCAAATTGATACGAATATTGATTGAATATGGAATCATCAATAACAAAAATGTCTTCGTATTTTGTTCCACAAGTTTTTTGCTCCTTTAAAAATTTCCTCGTTGCTTCGCATTTTTCACTCAAAGCGATCGATGATTGAGGGCAATTAAAAAAGTTTTGCTGCGACATGCAGCTAACCATTGGTCGATAGTAATTTGGGAGTTGACATTCATCCGTTCCATTCAAAACATTCACTATTTTCAAAAGTAATGTTAACAAAGTATCATCAAATTAAATTAGTTATAACTTACATAAAGGTTTGCAATGTTCAAACGATTTACTTAACACGGGCAACCAGTTGTCTTCCTCACCTGATGTCTTTCTTTCATTTATGTGTCGATTGTATATATCCAAAAACTGATCTTTCAGTCTCGGAACACGATAGTTTTCCTTTAAGCAATTGGCACAACTGCAATTATCGTCGTTTTCATCCCTACAAACTAATTGACAACTACCACTGTCGTGCTTAATAATATCGCAACAAAAGTGAACATTGTCACTATGTAGCTCGAACAACTTTTTACATTTTTCGGAAAGTATTTCTGCTTTTTTAGTGAACTGTCAAATTTCAAATTAATTTTCTCTGATAAAAGGAAATAAAATATTTTCACTTACAACGCAACTGACCAACAGCAATAGAACAAACAACTTGATCATTTCAATAAAGTTTGAAAATAAAACTTGTTTCGGAGGACTTTTATACCAAGTCTTTAAACAATTTTTTTTAAAGTACAATTTCCAACACAGTTTTTTTAAAAATATTTTACAGAATGAAAACAAAATGGTTGTTATCACTTTTTATTGAATGAAAACATTAAAGTGAAGCTTTTTAATCAATCACATTTATATCAATAAATGTTTTATGAACTGATACATTTTTTTAAACTTAGTTTCGTGTTTATTTTGAAGCTGTAAAAACTTTTTTTGAGAGATATTTAAAAAAATCATTTGAAGTGCAAATATTACTTTTTATTTTTGATAATTTTGATCCCCGAACATTAAAAACTATTTTAAGAAAAATTATTTCAGTTTGAAAACTTTTCGAAATTAAAAATTCCAAAATGATCCATCGATGATGAACTTTTCTCCAAACTTTTGGCCACATTTAGTTTCATTCTCAATAAATAATTTGATTTTTTTAAATTGATCGGGATCTTTAATCGAAGACGTTGGTGCGTTGAGAAACAATTCTTGTCGCATGCAGAAGAGAAGAGATCGAAATTTCATATGGATATTACACTTTTTAAATGTTGTGACGTATGAAGCTAGAAGAAGAAAAATTTAGCAATCAATTTTTCAATTAATACAGTCGATTTACCTAAGGGATAGCAGATGCCAAACGAGCTTTCAATGACTGGCTTCCAAATGCCAAAGTCAGTTCCAATCTCTTTGCAGTAGTTCTTGTAGAACTCGATAATCTTGTCTTTTACAACTTCTCTACCAAAATTTTCCAAAGAAGTAGCATTCAGTAGACAAGGTGTAACGCAGCAACCATTCAATGGGCACGGTTCTGCGCAACCTTGATAGACGTCTCTTGGTGGTGAAATGTCGGGAAAAGCAACACATTTCCTTGAATTTAATTCAGCTTCTTCAAAGGTTTTCTTGCACTCATAATTGCGATCCCAATTTTGATCGAATATGGAATCATGAATAACAAAAGTTTTTTCGTATTTTGTTCCACAAGTTTCTTGCTCCTTTATAAATTTCCTCGTTGCTTCGCATTTTTCAGTTGGAGCAAACGATGATTGCGGGCAATTCAAAAAGTTTTGTTGCCTCATGCAAGTTACCATTGGTAGATAATATTTTGGAAACTGACATTCGTCCGTTCCATTCAGAATTTCAACTAATTTAAAAAGGTAAACTGAACAAAATATCATCGAAGGAAATAAAATTTTACTTACTTAGAGGTTTGCAATGCTCAAACGATTTACTTAACACTGACAACCAATTACGTTTCTCATTTGCTGTGAATTCTATCTCCAATGTTTGATTATACAACTTCAGATATGGATCTTTTTCTTTCGAAACAAGATTGTTTTCCTTCAAGCAATTGGGGCAACTGCAACTACCGTCATTTGGTACCGTACATTTAAATATACATTGAAAATCAATTAGAATTTGTGGAGTGTCGCAGCAATCAACAATATTAGCACTATGTGGTTCGAACATCTCTTTACATTTTTCGGATATTATTTCTGCGTCTTTAGAGAACTGATACCAAATTAAATGAGTCACAACGCAATTGACCAACAGCAATAGAACCAACAACTTGAACATTTCAATAATGTTTGAAAAGTAAACTCTTTTCGGCGGACTTTTATACCAAATCTTCGACTAAATTATTATTTTTCAAATAAAAAAAACTAAACAGTCTATGTTTATTTAGTTTCCTACAAAAATTTTTTTTTATTATTTTACAGAATTAGAACAAAATGATTGTTATGTACTATAAATATTGCTTTATCAGACGAACATTTCTACCACATATAAAATGTTTATTATCACTTTTTATTGATAGAAAATCTTAAAATGAAGCTTTTTCGCCAATATCACTTTTTGTATTACAATGTTTTGTGAACTGATACAATATTTAAAATTTAGTTTCATGTTTATTTTGCAGCTGTGAAAACCTTTCTTTGAGATATAATAAAAAAATTCATTTGAAGTGCAAATATTGCTTTTAAAATTGAGAATTTTAAGACTCATCAATTATTTCTGCTTTGAAGACTTGTTGAAATTAATAACTCCAAAATGAAAAATCAATGATGAACTTTTCTCCGAACTTGTGGCTACATTTAGTTTCATTCGAAATAAATGTTTTGATTTTTTCAAATTGATCAGAATCTCTAATCAAAGATGTTGGGGCGTTGAGAAACAATTCTTGTTGCATGCAGAAGAGAAAAGAACGAAACTTTGTTTTGATATCATTCGTATCAGATCCTTTAACATTTGAAACTGAAAAAAGATAAATTTAGCAACAAAATTTCAATTATTGTAACCGATTTACCTAAAGGAGAGCAGATGCCAAACGAGCTATCAATGACTGATTTCCAAGTGTCATAGTCAATTCCACGATATTTGCAGTCGGTCTTGTAGAACTCGATAATTTTGTCTTTCATAACTTTTCCATTAAAATCATCCAACGAAGTAGCATTTAGTAAACAAAGTATAATGCAGCAATTAGCTGTTTCGCATTGTTTTAAGCAGTCAATTGTTGCTGAAATTTGGGGAGCAACAACACATTTTCTAGAATTTAATTTGGCTACCTTGAAAGTTTCCTTGCACTTATTCATTTGATTCGTAGATTGAACGAATATGGAATTATCAATAACAAAAATATTTTCATATTTTGTTCCACAAGTATCTTGCTCTTTTAAAAACTTCCTCGTTGCTTCACATTCTTCACTTGATTCGATCGATGATTCTGGGCCATTTACAAAATTTTGCTGCGACATGCAATTAACCATTTGTTGATAATATTTTGGGAACTGACATTCATCCGTTCCATTCACAGTATCAACTATTTTCAAAGGTAAAGTCAATAAAGCATCGAAGGTAAATTAAATTTAACTTACTTAGAAGTTTGCAATGTTCAAACGATTTATTTATCACGAGCAACCAATTTTTTTTCTCAAATGCTGAGTTTTGGTTATTCAGATTTTGAATGTATAACTTCAGAAATTGATCTTTCTCTCTCGGAACAAGATTGTTTTCCTTTAAGCAATTGCGGCAACTGCAATTATCGTCGTTTTCATCCATACAAACCGACCCACATTTACCAATTTCGGGCTGTACAGACTCGAAACAATAGAAGATATTCTCACTATGTCGTTCGAACATCTCGTTACATTTTTCGGATGTTACTTCAGATTTTCCTGTGAACTGCCACCACATTTGATTTCACCAAATTTTGTTTCACTAAAAAGTAAATTAAAATAATTTAACTCACAACACAATTGACCAACAGCAATAGAAACAACAACTTGAACATTTCAATAAAGTTTGAAGAGAAAACCTGTTTGGGTGAACTTTTATAACAAAGTCTTTGAACAAATTATTGAAAGTTTTTTTTAAAAAGAAAATGTTAACAGTTTCCTACAACGTTTTTATGAAATATTTAACAGAATAAAATAAAAATTGTTTGTTACGTTACTACTTTTTATTGAATGAAAACAAAAAAATTCGGAAGACCGGTCACAGGTGACCTGGTAGAAGGATTTTTTCGATTAGACTTAAGATTAGGATCAAGATTAGGGTTAGGATTAGGATTAAGATTAGGATTAAGATTAGGGTTAGGATTAGGATTAAGATTAGGATTAGGATTAAGATTAGGGTTAGGATTAGGATTAAGATTAGGGTTAGGATTAAAAATTTTGGGCACTTCCGGTCAAATTTTGGTCACTTCCGGTCAAATTTTGGGCACTTCCGGTCGACTTTGCGGCCACTTTCGGAGCTCTCCCGGTCGTCTACTATTCATTTCTGCCATAAATTTGCCATAAATTTTTGCTGACGGACGGACGGACGGACGGACAAAGTGGCCACAATAAGGTTTTTTCTAATCGAAAAAATCCTTAAAAAATCTATTGCTAAGAATTATTAAAGATAATTATTTTAATGTTAAATCGGAAAGTGATCAATTAAAAAGTTAAATAAAGTTTTCATGAAATTCCTTCAGCAATAATTTTTTATACATGTATCTTTATAAAAGTTTGCTTCGTTCTTGAAGAAATCGTAAAAACTTTTACCCATTCGATTCTGTATAGTCTCAAAATTATTGTGCATCAATGAGTAAATTAATTATATTGAAAACAAAATTATATCAATCTGTTTTGTTAGGACTTTCTCCAATTTTCTTCTGTCGACTTCTTTTAATGCGAAATATTTCAATCCAAACTTTCTAGTTTTGCATCCAAAATTCAATTCTTCAAACTTTCTATTCATTGACATCAAGATTTTAACTTTTTCCTTATTGATTAAGGTGATGCTTAGTTTGGTTACATTTGGCATAGACTTCAACAAAAAGTTAAAGCTGACATCGTCAACATCATAGTGAAATATCAGATCAGTGATTGTGGTTGACATTTTATTTGGAGTATCGTCAATGGAGAAGGAAGCGTAACATAAAAGACGTAAAAGCTTGAGCTTTGGCAAGTTCATGATAACGTCGAAAATTTCTTTTTCTTTTTTGTAAAAGTAGATCGACAACTTTTCGAGATCGCTTTGTGACTTGAGAAAGTTTTGAAAGTCGATGCAGAGGTCTTTGGCCCAATAGATTGATCTAAGAAAATATATCGTCAAACTCTTAAGTTTGAATTGAAATAGTTTCCAATGTTCATTCTCAAAGTAAGAATTTATGACAATCGATCGAATTGTGAGACTTCTTAGTTTGACAATGTTTTGAAGCATTTTTGTGAAAGTTGTTATGTTATCGATTTGATCTTCATCAAAATAAATTTTCTCGAGTGCAGCAGAATTTAGAAATAATCTGGAGTAACCATTTTGTAAATACGAAATGTTTACATTAATCAGCGCCAGATATTTCAACTTTGGAAACTTTAGAGCTTCGAAAGCTTCCATTCTTGATATGGAAGAGCATTTCTTACGACATTTATTAAGGATTTGAATGAATTCAACTGATGATTCGATTGACGAGAAAAACTTATAAAAATCTTTTGTTTCTCTAAAACAAACATCAATTGAAACATTCTTCCATTCGTGAGACTTTTCATAAAAGAAATCAAGTTCTGATGTTGTTATGTAGTCTTTGTCGAGTGGATATTCTGAATCGAAGTCCAATGCTCTTCGTCGAACGTCAATGTTCTGATACAATCTCGAACTATTTTTCAGCAAATTTAAATCTTCCGGTAACAACAAACTGTGTCTTTTGAAGACAATTTCAATGTTTTTCATCAGCACTATCGACGAGCCGATGAAATTATACCAACTTGGACGCACTTCAGAAAGTTTTAACAAATCTTTGTTCTTCAAATGTTTGAGAATCATCTCAGGAATGCCAAGGAACCGAGAAAAATATTCCATCGGATCCAAATTTACCAATTCGATCAGTTTTCCTGCTGCTTCTTCATTTGAAACTTCTGCTTTCGTTTCCTTAGCTGGTTTGCTTTCAGCAATCGAAGTCAATAACACTTCACTAGTTGCGTTCGGTGCTGAGCTTCGGTTCATCTTGATATTTATCTAAAAACAAAAAAATTAAATAAATTAAAAGATATAAAGATATTTTAGAAACTCTAAGATGTTACCTTCTCGAATGTTAAGAGCGAAATGAGTCGATCGGTGTTGAAAGTATTGTCCTACGTATGGGAAAAATTGAATGAAAACCTTCAGATTTTTATCTCTGCGGTTCTGGGGTAGCCCAACCAAAATTAGCATAACTAAAATCCTTCCGTGCTAAGGCAAATAGCCGAAGGTCTCCTTAGTTTATTTGTATCGTAAAATTTTTATGGCCTAAACAACTAAGCTAAGAACTTTAAGAACAATAATAAAGTCATAAGAATAAAATGGAATTCCTTGTTGAAAATTCAAATATTCGGAATAATTATTCAGAATTCCCTGGACTTTTGAGTGGAAAGAATTTACCTGAAATTTAGAAACGCCCTCAACGAAATAAATGCAAATTGATGTCACCATCGTCGAAACATCAACTCGAGATCATTGGAAATCGGCTTCTTGAAATGTTTCAAAAAGATCTGGAAAGAGTTTCTCATGTTTGGTAACTTTATTTTGTCGCAAATGTTATTCAAGCGCTGACATTTTCTCGGTAATAAATTGAATAGACATTATGCTGTGATTTATTCTCGTTTCTTTGCTATTAGACAAGCTGTGAAAATTAATAACTCCAAAATAACCGATTGATGATGAACTTTTCCCCGAATTTTTGGCCACATTTAGTTTCATTCGCAATAAATGTTTTGATTTTTTCAAATTGATCGGAATCTTTAATCAAAGATGTAGGAGCGTTGAGAAACAATTCTTGTCGCATGCAGAAGACAAGAGAATCAAACTTTAATTTGATATTACACCTTTTAGTTCCTATAACATTTGAAGCTAGAGAAAGAATGGAATAAGTTATATCATATAACAGAATAAAATTAATTATTACAGTCAATTTACCTAAGGGATAGCAGATGCCAAACGAGCTTTCAATGACTGGCTTCCAAATGTCGAAGTCAATTCCAGAATCTTTGCAGTTGGACTTAGTAAACTCGATAATTTTGTCTTTTACAACTTTTTCACCAAAATCTTCCAACGAAGTAGCATTCAGCAAACAAGGGTCAATGCAGCATTCCTTCGACGAGCACTGTTTTACGCAATCATCATAGGCGTCTATTGGTGGTGATATGTAGGGGAAAGCAACATATTTCCTTGGACTTAATCTAGCCCTTATAAAGGTTTCCTCGCACTCATTTTGTTGACTCATATATTGATCGAATATGGAATCATCGAAAACTAAAATGTTTTCGTATTTTGTTCCACAAGTTTCTTGCTCTTTTATAAATTTCCTCGTTGCTTCACATTCTTTACTTGATTCGAACGACAATTGAGGGCAATTCAAAAAGTTTTGCTGCCTCATGCAGTTATACATTGGTTGATAATGTTTTGGGAATTGACATTCATCCGTTTCATTCAAAATTTCCACTATTTTCAAAAGTTAATTCAACAAAGTATCATCGAAGGAAAATTAAATTTACTTACTTAAAGGTTTGCAATATTCAAATGAATCAATTAACACTGGGAACCAACTTTTTTTCTCATCTGCGGTGAATTTCTCATTTAGCTTTAAACCATACAATTTCAGAATTTGATCTTTTTCTCTTGGAACAAGATCTTTTTTCTTTTTGCAATTGCGGCAACTGCATTTATCTTCATTTGATGCCATACAAGCAATAATACATTGAAGACCAATTTCAAGTTTCGGAGCATCGCAACAATCAACAATATTGTTTCTATGTGGTTCGAACATCTCTTTACATTTTTCGGATGTTTCTTCTTTTTCTGTGAACTGCCACGAAATTAAAATTTAAGCTAAACAAATAGAGTAAATAAAAATAATTTCACTCACAACACAATTGACCAACAGCAATAGAACTAACAACTTTAACATTTCAATTAAGTTTGAAGAGTAAACTTGATTATTCGTACTTTTATACCAAATCTTTAACCAATTTTTATTTTAAAACAGTTTCCGACATAGTTTTTTGAATATTTTACATAATAAAAACAAAATGGTTGTTATCACTTTTTATTGATTGAAATAAAGTTTTTTTTGTTAATATTACTTTTTGCATTTCAATGTTTTGTAAACTCAAACAATATTTAAAATTTATTTTCCTGTTTATTTTGCAGCTGTAAAAAACTATTTTTGAGAAATAATAAAGAAATCGTTTGAAGTGCAAATATTGTTTTTTTAATTTTGATCCTTGAACATTAAAAATTATTTTGGGAAAAAATATTTCAGCTTCAAAAACTTGTGGAAATTAATATCTCCAAAATGATCCATCGATAATGAATTTTTCTCCGAGCTTGTGTCCACATTTAGTTTCATTCGCAATTAATTTTTTGATTTTTTCAAATCGACCGGAACCGTAAATCAAAGATGTTGGAGCGTTGAGGAACAATTCTTGTTGCATGCAGTCGACAAGAGAAAGAAACTTCATTCGGAAAATACACTTCTTAGTTCCAATAACTTTCGAAGCTAGAGAAAGAAAAAATTATCAACAAAATTTCAATTATTGTAACAGATTTACCTAAGTCATAGCAGATGCCAAACGAGCTTTCAATGACTGGTTTCCAAATGTCATAGTCAATTCTAAAATTTATGCAGTCTGACTTAATAAACTCGACAATTTTGAGTTGAACAAAATCTTTATAAAAATCTTCTGGCGAAGTAGCGTTCAGTAGACAAGGTGTCAAGCAGCAAACATTCGTTATGCACTTTTGTAAGCAAACATAATGGTCATCGTTTGGTAATGCAATGTAGGGAAAATTAACACATCTCCATGACTCATATTTAGCTTCTTTAAATGTTTCCTTGCATGTATTCATTCGATTCGAATGTTGATCGAATATGGAATCATCAATAACAAAAGTGTCTCCATATTGTGTTCCACAATTGTCTTGTTCCTTTAAAAATTTCCTCGTTGCTTCGCATTTTTCACTTGGAGCGAAAAATGATCGAGGACAATTTACAAAGTTTTGTTGCCTTATGCAAGTTGTCATTTGTTGATAAAATTTTGGGAATTGACATTCATCCGTTCCATTCTCAATGTCCACTAATTTTAAAAGAAATAAACTTAACTAAGTTTCATCGAAGTCAAATGAGATTTAACTTACTGAGAGGTTTGCAATGTTCAAATGAATTACTTAACACTGACGACCAATTACGTTTATCATCTGCTGTGAATTCTCTATTCAGGTTTTGATCAAAAAGCTTCAGAAATTGAGCTTTCTCTCTCGGAACAAAATTGTTTTCCTTTAAGCAATTGCGACAACTGCAATTATCATCTTCATTTATAAACTTACATTTAACATAACATTGATAGCCAGTTTCGTGTTGTGGCAGTGGACTATCGCAACAATCAACAATATTCGAACTATGTGGTTCGAACATCTCTTTACATTTTTCTGATGTTGTTTCTGCTTCATTAGAAAACTGCCACCAAATTAAAAAATAAGCGAAACAATTAAAATAAATTAAAATATTTTAACTCACAACGCAATTGACCAACAGCAATAGAAACAACAACTTGAACATTTCAATAAAGTTTGAAGAGAAAACCTGTTTGGGTGAACTTTTATAACAAAGTCTTTGAACAAATTATTGAAAGTTTTTTTTAAAAAAGAAAATGTTAACAGTTTCCTACAAAGTTTTTATGAAATATTTTACAGAATAAAATAAAAATTGTTTGTTACGTTACTACTTTTTATTGAATGAAAACAAAAAAATCTATAGCTAAGAATTAGTCAAGATAATTATTTTAATGTTAAATCGGAAAGTAAATGATCAATTAAAAAGTTAAATAAAGTTTTCATGAAATTCCTTAAGCAATAATTTTTTATATCTTTATTAAAGTTCGCTTCGTTCTTGAAGAAATCGTAAAAACTTTTACCCATTCGATTCTGTATAGTCTAAAAATTATTGTGCATCAATGAGTAAATTAATTATATTGAAAACAAAATTATATCAATCTGTTTTGTTAGGACTTTCTCCAATTTTCTTCTGTCGACTTCTTTTAATGCGAAATATTTCAATCCAAACTTTTTAGTTTTGCATCCAAAATTCAATTCTTCAAACTTTCTATTCATTGAAATTAAGATTTTAACTTTTTCCTCATTGATTAAGATGATGCTTAGTTTGGTTACATTCGGCATAGACTTCAACAAAAAGTTAAAGCTGACATCGTCAACATCATAGTGAAATATCAGATCAGTGATTGTGGTTGACATTTTATTTGGAGTATCGTCAACGGAGAAGGAATCGTAACATAAAAGACGTAAAAGCTTGAGCTTTGGCAAGTTCATGATAACGTCGAAAATTTCTTTTTCTTTTTTGTAAAAGTAGATCGACAACTTTTCGAGATCGCTTTGTGACTTAAGAAAGTTTTGAAAGTCGATGCAGAGGTCTTTGGCCCAATAGATTGATCTATGAAAATATATCGTCAAACTCTTAAGTTTGAATTGAAATAGTTTCCAATGTTCATTCTCAAAGTAAGAATTTATGACAATCGATCGAATTGTGAGACTTCTTAGTTTGACGATGTTTTGAAGCATTTTTGTGAAAGTTGTTATGTTATCGATTTGATCGTCATCAAAAATAATTTCCTCGAGTGCAGCAGAATTTAGAAATAATCTGGAGTAACCATTTTGTAAATACGAAATGTTTACATTAATCAGCGCCAGATATTTCAACTTTGGAAACTTGAGAGCTTCGAAAGCTTCCATTCTTGATATGGAAGAGCATTTCTTACGACATTTATTAAAGATATGAATGAATTCAACTGATGATTCGATTGACGAGAAAAACTTATAAAAATCTTTTGTTTCTCTAAAACAAACATCAAGTGAAACGTTCTTCCATTCGTGAGATTTTTCATAAAAGAAATCAAGTTCTGATGTTGTTATGTAGTCTTTGTCGAGTGGATATTTTGAATCGAAGTCCAATGCTCTTCGTCGAACATCAATGTTCTGATACAATCTCGAACTATTTTTTAGCAAATTTAAATCTTCCGGTAACAACAAACTGTGTCTTTTGAAGACAATTTCAATGTTTTTCATCAGCACTATCGACGAGCCGATTAAATTGTACCAACTTGGATGCACTTCAGAAAGTTTTAACAAATCTTTGTTCTTCAAATGTTTGAGAATCATCTCAGGAATGCCAAGGAATCGAGAAAAATATTCCATCGGATCCAAGTTTACCTCAGCTGGCTTGCTTTCAGCAATCGACATCGCTGTGGAAATGTTTCGTTCCAATGACACTTTACTAGTTGCGTTCGGTGCTGAGCTTTGATTCATCTTAATATTTATCTAAAAACAAAAAAATTAAAATAAATTGAAATATATTTTTGGAAACTCTAAGATGTTACCTTCTCGAATGTTAAGAGCGAAATGAGTCAAACGGTGTCCTACGTATGAGAAAAGTTGAATGAAAAACCTTCAGATTTTTGTCTCTGCGGTTCTGGGGTAGCCGTTAATTCATTTATGACTCAAAATAATATAACCAAAATTAGCATAACTTGAATCAATCCGTGCTAAGGCAAATAGCCGAAGGTCTCCTTAGTTTATTTGTCTCGGAAATTTTTTATGGCAAATAACCCCAACAACTAAGACCTTCAAGAACAATAATAAAGTCATAAGGATAAAATGGAATTCCTTGTTGAAATTACAATTATTCGGAATAATTATTCAGGATTCCCTGGAATGAATTTACCTGAAATTTAGAAACGCCCTCAACGAAATAAATGCAAATTGATGTCACGAACGTGCATCAAAACATCAACTCGAGACCATCAGAAATCGCCTTCTAAAAATGGTTGAAAAAGGTCTGAAAAGGGTTTCTCATGTTTGTTATTTTTTTTTGCATTAATTTGCATTTAATTTCATTAAACTTCCTATTGAATGATCTCTCAAATATTTTGTGGCATTGCAACTGGATATGCGTCTGATTATGCAATGCATTTGCTCTTCCGTTGCAGCGTGCTTGCTTTTTGATGTGCATCGGAATAATGATTGATAGGAAATATTCAAAATCTTTTTTCATTTCTTTCAGTGATGCAAGTCCAATGCAAGAATGCAGCTGCCCCGGGTATGACCATGTTTTCTACTTTGTCGGAAATGTTATTCATGCGCTGACATTTTATAGATAATAAATCGAATAAAAAGATATGTTGTGATTATTCTCGTTTCTTTGCTTTGAGACAAAAATTTATTTCAGTTTTAAAAACTTTGGAAATTAATAATCCCAAAATAATCCATCCATGAAGAACTTTTCTCCAATTTTATCGCCACATTTAGTTTCATTCGCAATAAATGTTTTGATTTTTTCAAATTGATCAGGATCCTTAATCAAAGATGTAGGAGCATTGAGAAACATTTCTTGTCTCATGCAGAGGAGAAGTGAACGAAGCTTCATTCGGATATCACATCTTTTAGATCCTACAACACTTGAAGCTAGAAAAATAAAAATTTAGCAACACAATTTCATTTATTGTAACTTATTTACCTAAGGGATAGCAAATTTCAAACGAGCTTTCAATGACTGGCTTCCAAATGTCATATTCAACTCTAAAAGTTTGGCAGTCGGACTTGTAGTACTCGATTAATTTGTCTTTCACAACTTCTTCACCAAAATCATTCGACGAAGTAGCATTCAGAATACAAGGTGTCTTGCAGCAGTCATTCGATCGGCACTGTTTTACGCATCCTTCATAGACATCAATTGATGGTGCAACTTCGGGAACAAAAACACATTTTCTTGAATTTAATTTTGCTTCTCTAAAGGTTTCGTTGCACTTATTTTGTTGAATCCAGGATTGAACGAAAATGGAATCATCAAAAACAAAAATATCTTCATATTTTGTTCCACAAGTTTCTTCCTCTCTTAAAAATTTCCTCGTTTCTTCGCATTTTTCACTTGGAGCAAACGATAATTGAGGGCAATTCAAAAAGTTTTGCTGCGACATACAAGTCATCATTGGTCGATAATTATTTGGAAATTGACATTCATCCGTTCCATTTAGAATGTCCACTAATTTCAAAAGTAAACTCAACAAAGCATCATCGAAGGAAAGTAAATTTAACTTACGTAGAGGCTTGCATTGTTCAAACGATTCACTTAAAACGGGCAACCAACTTTTTTTCTCATCTGCTGTGAATCTTTCATCCAGGATTTGATCATACAACTTCAGAAATTGATTTTTCTCTCTCGAAAAATTTTCCTTCAAGCAATTGCGGCATTTGCATTTATCGTCAGTGTGGTCCCTACAAACCGATCGACATTTACCAGTTTCGATTTGTAGATTATCGCCACAATAGCCAACATTGTCACTATGTCGTTCGAACAACTCTTTACATTTTTCGGATGTTACTTCACATTTTCCTGTGAACTGTCACAAAATTTTGTTTCACTTAAAAGTAAATTAAAATAATTTCACTCACAACACAATTGAGCGACAGCAATAGAACCAACAACTTGAGCATATCAATAAAGTTTGAAGAGTAAATTTGTTTTGGCGAACTTTTATACTAAATCTTCAAATATTTTTTTAAAATTAAGAATGTTAACAGTTTCCTACAAAGTTTTTATGAAGAAATAAAAACTTCAACTACAAGCGAATCACATCATGATTGCCATGCAGCGAGGAGTGGATCTGATGATAGGATTTCTATTCTGATTTTATTTTATGTCCAGTTGTCTTGTTATTGCTCAGGAGTTTCATTCTCATCTTCTCTAGCTCCTATTGAAAGCCATCTTCTCTAGCTCCTATTGAGATAAACATCCGTAATAGCTTAGTTGGTAAAAGCAACGGACCGGTAATACGGAGGTCCTGGCTTCGACTCACAGCGCGGGTAACAAATGTTATTCCTTCAAAGTTTGGAAAGCATAGAATGTTCATGAATGAACATGATAAGGAAAATCATTTGAAGTGCAAATATTGATTTTATTTTGATAATTTTGATCCTTGAACTGTTCAAGATGAACATTAAAAATTATTTAGTAAAAAATATTCATAAATTTGAGGAAATTAGTATCTCCAAAATGATCCATCGATGATGAACTTTTCTCCGAACTTTTGACCACATTTAGTTTCATTCGCAATAAATGTTTTGATTTTTTCAAATTGATTGGCATCTTTAATCAAAGATGTAGGAGCGTTGAGAAATAATTCTTGTTGCATGCAGTCGACAAGAGAATGAAACTTCATTTGGAAATTACACCTTTTAATTACTAAAACACTTGAAGCTAGAAAAAAAAAATTTAACATCAAAGTTTCTACTATTGTAGTCGATTTAAAAAAATGTAGTTACCTAAGGGATAGCAGATGCCAAACGCGCTATCAATGACTGGCTTCCAAATGTCAAAGTCAATTCCAAAAACTTTGCAGTTGGACTTGATAAACTCGATAATTTTATCTTTCACAAATTCTTTATGAAAAAGTTCTTCTTCCAGAGAAGTAGCGTTCAGTAGACAAAATGTTTTGCAGCATTCATTCGATCGGCACTGTTGTAAGCAAACATAATGGTCATCTTTTGGTAATGAAATGTAGGGTAAATCAACATATTTCATTGGATTCAATTTAGCTCCTTTAAAGGTTTCCTTGCACGTATCCATTTGATCTTTATATTGATCGAATATGGAATCATCAATAACAAAAATATCTTCGTATTTTGTTCCACAAGTTTCTTCCTCCTTTAAAAATTTCCTCGTTGCTTCGCTTTTTTCTCTTGGAGCGAACAATGATTGAGGACAATTTACAAAGTTTTGCTGCGACATGCAATTAACCATTTGTTGATAATATTTTGGGCCAACAGCAATAGAACCAACAACTTGAACATTTTAATAAAGTTTGAAGAGAAAACTTGGTTTCGGTGAACTTTTATACCAAATTTTAGAATAAATTATTGTTTTTTTAAAGACTAAACGTTTTATGTTAACAGTTTTCTACAAAGTCTTTTTTTTTTGTTAAAATATTTTACAGAATAAAAGCAAAATGTTTATTATCACTTTTTATTGATTGATAACATTAAAATAAAGCTTTTTCGTCAATGTCACATTTGCATTACAATGTTTTGTGAACTGTAACATTATTTAAAATTAAGTTTCGTGTTCATTTTGAAGACGTGAAAAACTTTTTTTGAGAGATAATAAATGAATCTTCTGAAATCCAAATATTGCTTTTTAATTTTGATAATTTTGATCCTTGAACATTATAATTAATTTTGGAAAAAAATATTCAAAAATTTGTGTAAAATTTTCACTGGAAATTAATATTTCCAAAATATTCTATCGATGATAAACTTTTCTTCAAACTTTTGGCCACATTTAGTTTCATTCTCAATAAATGTTTTGATTTTTTCAAAGTGATCGGGATCTTTAATTAAAGATTTAGGAGCGTTGAGAAACAATTCTTGTTGCATGCAATCGACAAGAGAATAAAACTTCATTTGGAAATCACACTTTTTTGTTCCTATAACTTTTGAAGCTGTTGTCGACTTACCTAAGGGATAGCAGATGCCAAACGATCTTTCAATGACTGGCTTCCAAATGTCAAAGTCAGATCCAGAATCTTTGCAGTTGGACTTGGAAAACTCGATAATTTTGTCCTTTACAAATTCTTTATCAAAATCTTCCAGCGAAGTAGCGTTCAGCAAACAACGTGTGAAGCAGCATTCATTCGATCGGCACTGTTGTCCGCAAACATAATAAAAGTCCATTGGTGGTGAAATGTAGGGAAAAGCAACAAATTTCGTTGGATTCAATTTAACCCTTAAAAAGATTTTTTCGCACTTATTTTTATGGAACTTATGTTGATGAAATATGGAATCGTCAATAACAAAAATATCTTCGTATTTTGTTCCACAAGTTCCTTGTTCCTTTATAAATTTCCTCGTTGCTTCGCATTTTTCACTTGGAGCGATCAATGATTGAGGGCAATTCAAAAAGTTTTGCTGCCTCATGCAAGTTATCATTGGTTGATAACTTTTTGGGAATTGACATTCATCCGTTCCATTCACAATGTCCACTAATTTTAAAAATAAAGTTATCAAAGTAACATCGAAGAAAATGAAATTTAACTTACTTAGAGGTTTGCAATGCTCAAACGATTTACTTATCACGAGCAGCCAATTTTCTTTTTCATCTGCTGTGAATTTCTCATTTAGCTTTAAATCATATAACTTCAGATATTGATCCTTTTCTCTTGGGACATAATCTTTTTCCTTCAAGCAATTGGGGCAACTGCATTTATCGTCATTTGGTACTTTACAAGTCATTTGACATTGGACACCAACTTCAAGTTGTGGAGCATCGCAACAATCAACAATATTAGCACTATGTGGTTCAAACATCTCTTTACATTTTTCGGATGTTTCTTCTGCTTTTTCTGCAAACTGTCAGCAAGTTTAAAATTTAGTTTCACTAAAAAAGAAAAATAGAAATATATTCACTCACAACGCAAGTGACCACCAGCATTAGAACCAACAACTTGAACATTTCAATGAAGTTTAAATGGAAAGTTGTTTTCGTGAACTTTTATAGCAAATATTCGAATAATTTATAGAAGTTTTTTGTGTTAAAAAAAACACTAAGTTGTTGTTGTTACCAGTTTCCTACAAGATTTTTTTGAAAAATTTCACAGAATGAAATATAATAAATGTTATAACTTTTTATTGATTGAAAACCTTAAAATGAAGTTTTTTGTATAATATGATTTTTGTTCCGGCAGACACCTACTATTGTGAGCTTCACTGACCACGGATAAAAATTTCATAGCAAGTTTCCGATAGCGAAATAATTAAAGCGCGGAAAACAAAAATTTGAAATATTGCTGATTGAGAGAAGCTCACAATAGTAAGTGTCTGTCGGAGGGTACGTGTCTGTCACAAAATTATTTTTCAATTCGCCAAAAAGTGATAGTGTATGAGAGGAAGCCTCTCAATCCAAAGAATGTCCCAAAATGACACGTCAATGACGAACTTTTCTCCGAACTTTCGGCCACATTTAGTTTCATTCTTTATAAATCTTTTGATTTCTTCATAATGATCTTGATCGTAAATCAAAGATGGAGGAGCGTTGAGAAACATTTCTTGGTGCATACAGATGCGAAGAAAATTATATTTCAATCGGAAATTACACTTTTTAGATCCAATAATATTTGAAGCTAGGAAACAAAAAATTTAGCAACAAAATTTCATTTATTTGGCTGACTTACTTAAGGGAAAGCAGGTGCTAAACGACTTTTCAATGACTGGCTTCCAACTGTCATAGTCATCAAATCCTAAACGTTTGCATTGTGGCTTGTAGGACTCGATAATTTTGTCTTTCACAATTTCTTCATCAAAATATTCCAGTGACTTAACATTCAGTTGACAAGGTGCCGTGCAGCATCCGTTCCATGAGCATTGTTGACCGCAATCATTATAGACAGCAGTTGTTAAATCCCTTTCAGGAATATAAACACATTTTTTTGCTTTCAATTTAGATTTTTTAAATTTTTTCTCGCAATTATTTTTATGATTCTTATATTGATCGAATATGGAACTATCAATAACAAAAATATCTTCGTATTTTGTTCCACAAGTTTCTTGTTCCTTTATAAATTTCCTCGTTGCTTCGCATTTTTCATTTAAAACAATCGATGATTGAGGGCAATTAACAAAGTTTTGTTGCCACAGGCAAGTTGTCATTGGTGGATAATTATTTGGGAATTGACATTCATCCGTTCCATTCACAATATCCACTAATTTCAAAAGTAATCTTAACAAAGAATCATTAAGGTAAATTAAATAAACTTACTGAGAGGTTTGCAATGTTCAAACGATTTATTTATCACTGGTAACCAATTTTCTTTCTCTTCTGATGTAAATGTTTCATTTAAGTTTTGATCATACAATTTCAGAAATTGATCTTTCTCTCCCGGAATATAATTGTTTTCTTTTAAAAAACTGCGGCAACTGCAATTATCTTTAGTTGGTACCAAACAAGCCTGTCGACCTTTCCAATCCATTTCGAGTTTTGGAACATTGCAACAATTAAAAATATTGTCACCAAGTCGTTCGAACATTTCATTACATTTTTCGAATGTTTCTTCTTTTTCTGCGAGCTGTCACCAAATTTGAATTAGGTTTCGCTAAAAAAGGCAAATAAAAATATTTTAACTCACAACGCAATTGACAAACAGCAATAGAACCAACAACTTGAACATTTCAATAAAGTTTGAAGAGAAAACTTGTTTTAGTCAACTTTTATACCAAATCTTTGAATGATTAAAAATACTAGACCGTTCCAAGTGAATTTTTTTGCTCTATTGAATAATAAAAGTTTTTTTCTAATAAAATATTGTTAACAATTTCCTACGTACAATAATCGCGTACAATCACTAACGCTTTCATTCAATCAGATGTGTCATGTTTCCAAAACGTCACACAATCAATTAACGTGAAGGTAAAGAGTTCATTCTCTTTTCAAGAGCCAAGACTTAAAAGAAGTCGTAGGATGAGAAATGTGAACATGTCATGTCGCACATGGGTGGAAACATGTCGTTCCTCAACCGCTAAGACAATTTTGTATTGGATTCCTGACTAAACTTGATTGCGATGAAAGGACATGATAGACAATTTTCTTCTGAAAAGAAAAGCTTTAGTTTTGTTTTAGTTGTTTGTCGAGGAAGTTGAAAATGAAAAGTTTAGCTTTAATGTTTTGGATTGCAAGTGCAGTTTGTAAAATACAAATTGAGGAAACCAAAAACGATAATTCATTGCCATTGGCTTTCGAGAACGTTACAAAATATTTATTTCAATTGGAGACACGAATGTTCATCAACAATTATGACGTCGACTCAAATACGATGACGTGGCTTTTGCTCGAAAGCTTGAACAAGAAGGGAATGCCATTCAAGCTACAGAATCTTGACATTCACCACACAGAAAATATTCTCCTCGACTCTTCGGCATTCGTAACCTTTGACTCATTGGAAAAGCTTCGCGATTTCAACGAAAAACTGACGCTGACAAACGAATTCTACAAACCGATCCAATATTTCGTTTACTGTCAAAGAGCAAAAATTTCTGACATCAAATCGTTGGCCAATGATGTTCCAAAAAGGAATTCGATGAAATTAGATTTTCCAGAGTGCAAACCTGGTGTTAGACCGAAATATGAATCCGGAGAATCCGAACAATCCATTAAAATGTGCGAATACCGACAGGACATAAGGGACATCATCCAATACGAATACTTTTTGGTTGATGAGGCCACATCCGTCAAACTCATGACTTTTCTTTGGTTTTCACCTGGAAAATGCGGAGAATTGCACTTAACACAAGTCAACAGGTTCAACAAACTCACAAAGAAATGGGAGAACAATAAATTTGTTCTGCAAAAACTTGAAAACTTACACAATTGCGAAATTGGATACGAACCAAAAAATAACTACCGAGCAAGCGATTTAGACAAGATTCCAACAATGTTGAGTTCTCATCTCAACTATCGCGAGACCGAAGCACTTAAGTCAATAGGAAATATCTTTACGGGGAAACAATGCTACGACTACTCTGAATTTGAGAACAGAGAACAAATCAAGAAAAAGTAATAAACAAGAAATTTGCATCTTAATCATTTTAAATAACATTTATTCCTTTCAGAGATTTTAGTGAAGGAGTTTATCTAGCCATCATCACTTTTCCTGTCGAATATTTGCACCAGAGGTTGGCAGTTCCGCCAGGCGGATTTTACAATGAATACGAGAAGCTAATTATGCCTTTCGACTTCTTCACTTGGGCTTTGATCACGTCAACATTTGTGGCCTCGTTTTTGATGATTCTGATTTTGTATTTCGTTGAAAGATCGATCAGAGATTTCGTCATTGGCTCGAATATTACGACACCAGCACTAAACGTCATTCAGATCTTTTTCGGGATCTCACAAGCAGTTTTACCAAAAAGAAACTTCGCGAGATACTTGACAATGTTGTTCATTCTGTTTTGCTTGATCATCAGGACAGCGTGGCAAGCAAAAACTTACGAGTTCATGCAGAAAGATGTTGCTAAACCAGAAGTTCAAACAGTCGAAGAAATGATCGAGCAAGGCTACACCTTCTACATGGAAGAGTTTTTTGCAGAACATAATCCTGAATTAGAAATATCGAAAAGGTAAACTTGTTTCCTTTAACTATACAGTCCAACTGAAGATTCTACTTAATTTCAGGGGAAAATTCGGAATGTATTACGAAAGAAACGAAATCGAGCTAAAAATCTTCAGGCCAGGCTTTAAAGGAGCTCTACAAACGAATCTCACTCACGAAGCATACATGGCAAAGAAAACAAAAGGAAGATTTGCAGAAAGAGTAAGAAAAGAAGTTTTACTCGTGGAAATGTGCGGATTAGGATTCTCAAGTCACGATCCTTTCTTCGGAATCTTCGATTTGAAGACTCAACAACTCTTCTCGGCTGGAATCATCCAGTACATGACTGAGCAGGTTTGGAAGGAACAAATAAGAAACCAAACGTTGAAATATTTGGTAATTAAAGGACCAAGAGTGTTGACCATGAAAATGCTCGAACCTGGATTCGTTATCTGGTCAACAAGCTTGACTTTCACAGTCATCGCGTTCGTATTGGAATGGTTGATCACTTTGAAAGATTACATCGTGGCCAAGTACATTCTTCGAACATTTTTTCAAATGCAGAATTCTTTTTAATGGCATCAAAAGTTGCCCGACAAGTCTTCTTGTTTGAGTTATTAGAGAGATGTACCAGAAGAGTGTTTTTCGCATCTTGTTTTTGTTCGAGACATCGCTCAATAAGACATCAATTTTTTCAAAGTTCGACTGTTCTGATATGAAATGCAAATATGAATGTTATCTTTTAATCTCAGACTAATTTTATGTGAAAGCAATTTGCTCTTATACTTAAAAGCATTTTAATCTAAAAGAATCCGAAAAAACAGTTCAATATTTTTTTATATAAAATTTGATTACTTGCTTTGGTTAGCCTTTATATCAATTCTTTAACTATTTTTATAATAAATGATTTTGTTAACAGTTTCCTACAAAGCTTTTTAGAAATATTTTAAGGGATAAAATAAAATTTGTTGATATTTCTTTTTATTGATTGAAAACATTAAAAAGAACTTTTTCGTCAATGTCGTTTATGTGAACTGATTCAATATTTAAAATTAAGTATTGTTTAATTTGAAGCTGTGGAAACCTGTGAGAGATATTAAAGAAATTATTTGAAGACTTCAAATTGAAGTTCAACTCTTGCTTAAAACCTTGAAAATTTTGAGACCCATCAATTATTTCAGCTTTGAAAACTTGTGGAAATTAATATTTCCAAAATGACCAATCAATGATGAACTTTTCACCAATCATTTGGCCACATTTAGTTTCATTCGCAATAAATGTTTTGATTTTTTCAAATTGATCGGGATCTTTAATCAAAGAGGAAGGAGCGTTGAGAAACAATTCTTGGTGCATGCAGAAGCGAAGTGAATCAATTTTCAATCTAATATTACACCTTTTAGTTCCAGTAACACTTGAAGCTAGAAAAATAAAAATTAAGCAAAATATTTTAATTATTGTAGACGGTTTACCCAAGGGATAGCAGATGTCATATGAGCTTTCAATGACTGGCTTCCACATGCCATGCACGCTGTTTGGTTCCATTCCATCCTCAAGGTAGTAGTTAGTGTAGAAATCGTTAATTTTGTCTTTAACAATTTTCTTACTAAAATTATCCGCTGAAGTTACGTTCAGTATACAAGGTGCCATGCAGCATGCTTTTGATGAGCATTGTTTTTTGCAACCATTATAAACATTCTCTGGTGGAATCATTGCTGGTATTAAATGAACACAATTCTTTGATTTCAGTTCAGCTTTTTTAAATTTTTCCTGGCACTTATTATCTTTCTCCGTATCTTGCGCGAAAATGGAACTATCAATAACAAAAATGTCTTCGTATTTTGTTCCACAAGTTTCTTGCTCTTTTATAAATTTCCTCGTTGCGTCGCATTTTTCATTTGACGCGATCGATGTTTTAGGGCAATTTACAAAGTTTTGCTGCCACATACAAACATACATTGGTTGATAATGTTTTGGGAATTGACATTCATCCGTTCCATTCACAATGTCCACTAATTTCAAAAGTAAGCTCAACAAAGTATCATCGAAATGAATTAAATTTTACTTACATAGAGGTTTGCAATGCTCAAACGATTTATTCATCACGGGCAACCAATTTTCTTTTTCATCTGCTGTGAATGTTTCATTTATGTGTTGATCATACAACTTCAGATATTGATCTTTCTCTCTCGGAACAAAATCGTTTTCCTTCAAGCAATTGCGGCAAATGCATTTATTGTCGTCATTTGCATCTCTACAAATTGATCGACAGTTACCAATTTCGTGTTGATGCAGTGGAAAATCGCAACAATCAACAATATTAGCACTATGTGGTTCGAACATCTCTTTACATTTTTCGGATGTTATTTTTGCTTCTTCTGTGAACTGTCACCAAATTGAAAATTAAGTTAAAAAAGTAAATTAAATCAATATTATTTGACTCACAACATAAATGACCAACAGCAATAGAACCAACAACTTGAACATTTCAATTAAGTTTGTATAGAAAAATGGTTTCAGTCAACTTTTATACTAAAGCTTCAAATAATTTTTTTTAAATTGATTTTGTTTACAGTTTCCTACAAAGTTTTTTTTGAAATATTTTACAGAATAAAAACAAAATGGGTGTTATCACTTTTTATTGATCGAAAACAATAAAAGATTTCAAAAACGAACGAAGGTTTCGTGCATAGTTTGAAACTGTAAAATGCTTTCTTTGAGAGGTCATAAAGAAATCAGGTAATCGGGAAATTTAAGTTTGACTACTAAAAATATATCCACAGAGCGGCAAAATAAACAGTTAACGAAATAGAAACTTCACTAAAGAATCTTTTAGTTAGAGACTCTGATCTTATCAGCTTCGATATATTTTTGCCTTACTTTGAGGTGGATTTGAATTGGAAACAACTCAGGGTTTCCTATACTCGTTTCAACATGCTAAATAAAGACGACAGTATAAACAGTTGTTTCATCAGACGAATTTCTGATTGGTTTCTACTCTGCTCTTTTAAAACAAATTATTGGATCGACTATTGGGTCAAAATCAAAATAAAATTCTATTTTTCTCGATTATTTACAGTTTTAAAAAGTTTTATGTCACATGACAAGAAAACTGCTTCGCCATTGAGACAATAGACACGTGAAAATAAACCGAGCAATTGTTGCTGGCTTCCACTCAGCTCTCTTAAAAACAAAAAGTTATTGTTTGTTCAGTTGATTTTTCTTAAAATATAAAAGAGCTTTGCAGCTTTTTTGTTTCAGTCGAAATTTCGAAGTTGATCAGTTCGGTTTGAAAATGAAAACGAATATAATTATTTTTTTCGTGACTTGTGGTCTGGTAGCCTATGTCAATTGTGGTGAAACATGGAACTTACCTCTAACACCTGGTGAAATAAACGGAGATCCTTATTGGCATGACCATGGTACTATTCCCCCGCCGCCAAGAGCAGCACAAATAAAACTAATAAAAATGAGGAACCATGGTATGGGTTGTACCGGACAACGATACGATCCATCATATACGCCCAGTGAACTTATACCCGATAGGGACTGCTTTAATAAACCCTTCATTGCACAGCCCCCTCCAGAAATTTTTAGTTACCAAAGAGAAATGAATTTATTGTGTAAATGCAATGAAGGTTTCGTCAGAGGCCCGGACGATGAATGCATTCTTCCTTGTGCTTGCCCAAGTAAATTAATTTTATTTTTAAATCGATTTATTACCTAAACAGATCTACTCTTTGTCAATGTAGATGCTAAACCACCTTCACAAGTGGAATATGAGTGTCCTGCAAATCAACACTACGAAGCATGCGGACCTAGTTGCGAGAAAATTTGTTTGAATGAGAAACCGTCTGAGACTAAATGCTTTAAGGCCAATTCCGATAACTGTTTCTGCAATGAAGGGTTTTATAGATACAGAGATGGTGATGGACCTTGTGTAAAATCTTGTCAACAAACAATTATTACTTTTCCATTTAATGCAATACCAAAAAATACTTGGGGGGACAATTTACACGTAGTAACTGTACTTGGGGCATCACAACCAGAGTCATCTAAAATTGATAATCTTTTGGGTAGACTTATTCAAGGATTATATGAATTGGTAATGAGTATTTTCAAAATATTATTGTGAATCAAGCAATGTTTATCATCATCACGCGTGTAGGTCAATATCAATTTGAAATGTACTCACAATATTTAGTGTTTGAAGATTCTTGAAAAATAAACAAGTTTTCTACAGATGACTTTTGTGTTTGATTTTCTTAATTCTATGGTGACTATTTCGATTCGTTCATGGACCTAATTAGGATTGGTAATTAGCCATTTCGTTCTTTCAAAACATTTGGTAATTAGTCATTGTCAATAATATTTCTATATATTGATTCAGATGTTTTGAAGAAATTGAAGTGAAAATAATAGAAACTATTTGCCTTTTTGGGTTGTTTTCTAAATTTATTTAGTAAAAAGGCAGAAAATTTTAAGGAGACTAATAAATGATATTTTAAAACTTTTTACAAGAACAAAATTTGCAAGAAAACAATTTATTTTATTTTTAGAAGCGAAGCTTTCTTTATTCTTTCGATATTCTTTTTGCATTGGGAATCTTCTAATTCCATTTGATTTTTTTTACCTTTAAAACTTGTGAAAATTATTGTTCCCAAAATGATCCATCGATGATGAATTTTTCTCCGAACTTTTGGCCACATTTAGTTTCATTCGCAATAAATGTTTTGATATTTTCATATTGATCGGCATCTTTAATCAAAGAGGAAGGAGCATTGAGAAACAATTCTTGTTTCATGCAGCCGACAAGAGAAAGATACTTCAATCGGATATTACACCTTTTAGTTCCAATAACACTTGACGCTAGAAAAATATAATTAGGAATCAAAGTTCAAATTATTATAGTCGTTTTACCTAAGGGATAGCAAATGCCAAACGAGCTTTCAATGATTGGCTCCCAAAGTTCATAGTCAATTCGAGAATTATTGCAGTCGGACTTGTAGAACTCGATAATTTTGTCTTTCACAACTTCTTCACCAAAATCTTTCACCGAAGTAGCATTCAATAGACAAGGTGCGATGCAACATCCATTCGATGAGCATTGCGTTTTGCAATCAGCATAGACGTCTCTTGGTGGTGAAATGTCGGGAACATCAACCCATATCCATGCAAATAATATAGCGCTTTCAAAGATTTTCTTGCACTTCTCTCTATGGATCAAAGATTGATTGAAAAAAGAATTGTCAATAACAAAAATATCTTCGTATTTGGTTCCACAAGTATCTTGCTCCTTCATAAATTTCCTCATTGGTTCGCATTTTTCTCTTGGAGCGAACGATGATCGAGGGCAATTTATAAAGTTTTGCTGCCACATACAATTAACCATTGGTCCATAATTATTTGGAATTTGACATTTGTCCGTTCCATTCACAATGTCAACTATTTTTAAAAGTAAACTGAACAAAGTATCATGGAAGTAATTTAAATTTAACTTACATAAAGGTTTGCAATGTTCAAACGATTTATTTATCACGGGCAACCAATTTTCTTTCTCTTCTGCTGTGAATTCTTCATTTAGATTTTGATCATACAAATTCAGATATTGATCTTTCTCTTTCGGAACATGATTCTTTATGCAATTGCTGCAACTGCAATTATCGGCAGATTCATCGCTACAAATCGATCGACATTTACCAATTTCGTGTAAAGGAAAATCGCAACAATCGAAAACATTTTCACTATGTGGCTCGAACAACTCTTTACATTTTTCGGATGTTTCTTCTTTTTTTGCGAACTGTCACCAAATTTGAAATTAAAATTCAATAAAAAAGAGGAAATAAAAATAATTTCACTCACAACGCAATTGACCAACAGCAATAGAACCAACAACTTGAACATTTCAATAAAGTTTGAAGAGAAAACTTGTTTTGTCGAGCTTTTATAGCCAAGTCTTCGAATTAATTACTAAAAGCTTAAAAAAAGAAAATGTTAACAGTTTCCTACAAATTTTTTTTGAACTATTCTACAGAATAAAATAAAATTGGTTGTTATTTTTAAACCTTCTGACCTTCTGTTTGAGCCTACAATAAATTTTGCTAGACAACAAGCAATTCTTGAAATTGAAATTTGAATTTAAGGGAATCATCCAAACAGTCGGCAAATCGCATCAAACGTTTTGAATTTTTGTGTTTTAAAAACGTGAAACAATTCTTCTAATAAAATCTTCTTTTTCTGTATTTTATTAAACTCATTGAGCCTAAGAAACACGTTTGCTGTTCGTAGATTCAACGAAGGAAGTGTAATCAAATGTTTTCCCGTCGTAAAAGCTTCGCTCATCGTGTGACAACATCAAAAATTAATCGGGAAATTAGCAAGGAAATTTGACAGCGAAGTGATTAAAAATTTATTTTCTTCGTTCATGATTTTGTAATTTCAACAAAAATACCTTTAAAAGAAATTTAGTTGTCAACGCTTCCGAGCTTTAACATAATTGGTCCATTTTTCAATCTTAGCCCACATTTCAAAGCCATCGCCACAAAGAATGGCCAAAGCCAGAAACTAATTCAACGCTACTACGAGAGGTCATTATTTTTAATTTAATTACATCTAACAAGACTGAACCAGGGCAGCTGAAAGAGAGAGACAAGGAGTTCGGTATTAAGGCTTGGATTTAGGGAACGTCAAAAAAGCGGAGAAAATTCTCGTAATTAATTAATTTGAAATGATTGAGTCATCTGGTGCCATATCAGTTGGCAAACATTTAGCCTCGCTTCGGCTGAAATGGGACGACGACGCTTCAAAATTTGCAAGAATTTCATTTTTTTCAGGAGAGAGGACGAAGCGAGAAAATTATGCATGAGTCGTAAAAGTTAATTTCACAGAATGAGGATTATTATGTGGGATTAAAATAATTTTTAAGCTTTCACGTTGTCATGTGATCAAAGTGTTCACAGTTTGATGGCGAACGATTGTCCGCATAGCACGTGCGTGTTTGTGTGTTCTCGTCTCCATCTTCGACATCATCATCATGTCGTTACTTTTAAAGGCTTCTGATGTTATCAAACATTCTTTTGCTGCTGCTCCTTTAACAACCGGAAGAAAATGCAGATGCGAGTTGAGCACGTTCTGCTCAAGATATTTTATGTCTCTCCGACCCTCTTGCCCCCGCTTCGTCTTGAATTGTGAGTTATCGTTTAACAACTTCGACAACAGTACATATTTTAGTGTTGCCTTCAAAAGAAGAAAAAAAGGGAAAATCACGAGCGAGAGGAGGGAAAGAAACGTAAAAAGCTCATTTTCAGCTCGCAGATAAAATTCAATGTTTTTCGCTCTGATTGCGCTAAAAATTCCAACTCGACACCCCTTCGTAACATGAAGGGTAAGTGCAGTTAGTGCGGGAACTCAGTCAGTTCTATTCATTTAACAATTATTTCCTGTTCATCTCGTGCTCATCGCAATCGACTTGAGAAGATTCAAAATAAAGAAGAAAAAAACTTTATGCAAATTGTAAAGTTCTCTTTTGATATTTTTAAAATGGAACACGAATGTGATGAGAAGGCTGCTGCTATTCGTTTTGTTTGTTTTCTTCTTGCGATTTTGTCACGATTAGATGCTTCAGCACAAATAAAGAATCGCAAAACGAGCAGCAATTCTTTTTCCTTTTCCTTTCGAATGGAATGTTTTGAAAAACAATTTTACGTTCATTCTCTCCTTTCATCTCTTCTCGATTCCATTCGAGTGATAAAGTTTTTTTTCTGTGTGAGAGTGATGCAGTGGGTGTTGAGATCAAAAGACGAAGGCAGCGCGGGTTAGTAGAAAATCCCTTTTACGAGACGTTTGCAAAGTCATGATTTCATGATTATGTTACTTTAGAAAGCTGGGGAGGAAACACATGAGATCGGCGGCGGCGTGTTTTATGTTCAATTTCTCAATTTTCTTGTACTTTTCTTCTTGATTCCATTGCTCACTTGCGGCTTCTATAAATCCAAGCAGTGTTTGCTTTCTCGAATAATTCAAGAATAGCTCTGCACGTGCGACTGTACCGGCCATCGAAGTAACTTTTCGAGATGGAAACATTAAACTTCCGAACGCGTCAACTTCAAAAATCTTGAGATTAAGTCAATTCTTATTATTATTGCGATATAGTTACGACGACTAGATTTATGATGCGGGCTTCGCATATTTCTCCCTTCTAATAATCGCTCTTGATGCTCAGGTGTGATATGCGCGTTTCTCGTCTTGCCAACTAGATAATGAAATACAATGCCACAAACATACGTGAAGCTTCGAAGGTGAAAAGGATTTATTGCACGATTTTCTGATTTTTTTTAACGAGATTTTTTCGTTCTCTTCCTGACATTTTCTTACCCAGCTACTTATTCAATCAATCATTTCGGATATTTGTTGCTAATATTTGTGATGTCTGTGGCAACGAGCGAGAAAATAAAAAAGAAAATAAAGAAAGTCTTGTCGTGGAAAATGAGGAAACTTTCCTTCAACCCACAACGAACTTTTCGCTCTCGTTTTACGTTTAAAAACGAAAGAAATGAAAATAAAGAACTTTTAATTAAATTGATAACAATGGAACGATTTCAAAAGTGTTGAGCTTTCTCCGCTGTTTCGTTAGTCATGAGAGGATTTAATTTTATACGAGGAACGAGGAGAAATGCGGTCGAAAAGTTTTGTAGAAAGTTAAGAAGTTTTATGCAGAAATGGCATTCATCCAAAGGTTCAAGCAGAGCAAATGAGACCAGAACAAGCTTTCGGGAATGTTCAGATAGTTTGGTTGGGATGATACATTAGAGAACTTATACTTGATTGTTTCCAGTGATGAAACTTTCAATTAAAACTCAAGAGAATCTCGCGAAATCGATTTAAAAAATTCCATTATTTTCGAATAGATTAAGAGCAAAGTACATAACTGAGATTGATTTAAATTACCTTAAAAATAATCTTTGCTTTACACTCAAGAACAACTTCCGCTTCATGTTCACGAGATTTATTGCACAAACATTATTCCGACATCATCAAAAATAAAAATTCAAGCAATTATTTACTTGATCTAGTAATTTTCTTCCCGATTCCCTCGAGTAGAGTTCAACATACCGCAGACCAAGCAACAAATTTCCTTATCCCTCCCGCACCATTCGTTTTCATAAATTATTCGTCTTTGTGTACATTGAAATTTCATTCGCCAGCTGCCTCTTAATGGGAAATTTCCGCATTATTTTTGGATCACATTTTTTTCACATATGATTCCTGCGGTTTGTATTTTTCCGCTTCTACTCGAGCGAGAAGCGAAGCATAAGCTCCGAAAATGGTTGTGGTGGTTTAGGGAGTTCGAAGGAAAACACCAAAATGATTTGCCGAGGGAATCGTAATTCAAAGAAATCAGATTTATTCATGAGGACCTCGATTGAAAATAAGAGATTGTAAAATCGAGTGCTGGGGACTTCAAGATGCTCAACTTTATGACACACATCGACATGCTTTCTCTCTTTCTTGAGCTCCGTGCCAAATTCGATTCGAAATGCCATCGATTTTTGCCTTCACGTATTTTTATTCCATTGAAGAAAGGAAATGTTTGCGGTGAAAGAAGAAAAGTTTTGCTGTCGTTGTCAGAGCACTTCAACCATTTTTCAATACAATCATTGGATCGACTTTATTTCGAGATGTAAAGCTGACGAGGCATTGCTGATTCTAATGAAGGAAACGAATAGAAAATGTTGAACGTCATCGTGAGCGAAAGCGAAGATTTCAGTTTCACTTTAGAGCAGCACTATCATTAAATGAGTTTTATGGATTTTCCTCCGAAGAAAGAGAAACTATTTTGATCATCCGTTGCTCTTCTATTCATTTAGCTTGTTAAAGAGATGAGAGTTCAGCAAAGTCTGTGAACCCAACTTGTTCACGAACTGCTGAACCTTTTGTTGAAGATTTTTATCGAAAGATTTGTATTCTTTCAATCATTCGGAGTGGAGTGAAAGGAATCCCTGAAGAATTTCTTTTCTTTACTCTTCTAAGAAAAGTCTTCTTGTAACTCTTTTCATTTCTCTCGTGCTACTGCGTGAAAGTGCAACAAGTCAGGAAAGTGAAGCTGTCTAATGATGCTCTTGCATGGCGTCTTTCGTTCTCTGCTAAACGAAGCTATTTTATTGCTTCAACTAGTGATTGCACGCTAGCGTGCGTTGAACGTGTTAATGGCACTTGACAGGTGCAAAAAAACTTCTCTCGAAAGGTTTTCAGTTCTGTAAATCGATAGCCACCGCTTGATGTCGTCAAGTGCGATAAATTTCATGAGATCGACCTCAATGGAGTTGGTAACGAGAAACAAATTGCTCGAGGTATCGAGCGTTATAAATCTGGCCCCAATCAAACATTCTCCGATATAATGGCTACTCATACGAGTTAGCAAACGTCATAAAATACAAATTGCCTCGCAAGTCACGAGGAATCCACGCTAATAGCCAATTTATTTTGTCTCTTTAAACACATCAATTATGAGTTTTAGCAATAAATGTAAGTAATGATGTTTCGATACAGCTTAAATATCGTTAGACTCCAGTAATTGACTTACTGAACAGAAGAAGAACTTTTTAGACGAGCAAGTTTAAAAAGTTTATGAAAGTCGAATTGTTGACTTCTAAGAAGATAAAGTCTTGAAATCTTCATGGAAGAGAGACTTGTCTCTCCCTCTTAAACAGAATAACAAAAATCAATAAGATTGTTTCGTTTTTGAACGTGGGGAGCATTTGGGGTTGATGCAAACTAAGTGGCAACACTGATGAGCAAACGTATTAGAAGACGAGAGAAATTCTTATCAAGTGACAGATGCAAAGTTTGTCTCAAAGCTTTCAAGACAGAGAATCTTGATTTCGAAATTGTTTTCCCTAAAAAAAATACTTTGGATTCCTTTCATTGCCGACCAGACGATGTCTAGCAAATGAAAAACTAAGAACGATACAGAAAATGATAAATGATCTGAAATAGTTCCCGTCAGACAGTAAAGCGTGAGAACAGAAATAAATTTTATGCAAGAAACTTTTCATTTGCTCTCTCTCCTTCCCCAAATTTTCTTTTAGCGGAGATGAAATTTATTTGTGGATTTCATCTACAGCAGCAAGAGCAAAACCTTTTCATTTATCTTTCTCAATAATCGTACGTAATCTCACATTCCCTATTCTTCTTCCAGCTACTTTCATTTTCTCGTCCATTGCGAGCAAACGTGAAAGCTCATTTCTTGAACTATATCCACACATAAATAATCAAACTCATGTGTGAGAGAGGGAGACGAGGAGGCTTGTTCTAGGCAAAGATCAGAAGAAAGCCTCAAGTCTTGAGTTGAGAAGCAAAATAGAATCCGTATATCATCTTAAATTTTCATGACGTCAACGAGGAAATTATTTCCCAAAGATATTTGCATAATGCTTTACATATTTGGCGATCCGAAGGTACGAGGCGTAGCTAAAGACATTAAGCTTAAAGTTAAAGCTCTTCTACGCCTTTGAAATGGTGTCATGTGCAAGTTATGACTGCGAAAGTTGCTGATAAACGAGGTTAATGTGACTATATCAACGCACTATGCCTTCGCTATCATTTTCATGAGAGAGATTGCAATAAATTGAATCATAAATTTATTTTTTAATTTTAGCAAAAATTTTATAAGATTGCCGGCATAACATAATTTAATTTTGAATTTTCGTACAATAAATTTTATGTCTTCGTCTTCTTTCATTTTCTGTGTGAATGCCTTCAGTCGTCCCTCGTCTCTTGTACAAAAGCGACTTCCCTTATCTCGAAAATGTAGTGCTCGACATCGTCAAGGCGCCGTCCATAAATCATGTGACGTAGAAATTATAAAGAAGCTTTGAAATTAATGACAAAATAAAACAAGTTTAGAAGCTTGGAGAGGGTGAGACAGAGAGAGAGAGTGCGAGTGATATATAAACTGAGGAACCTTCTTGTGAGAATATTTTTCATTTTAATTCAAAGCACATGTGAAAGGCGGACTGGGAATTTGCTTGAAGTTTGTGTTGTTAGTCAACCAACGATTCAACATTTAAATACACAAAACTTTTTCTTTCTCTTCCTAAAAACACTTTTCTGATTAAATTGCATAAAATGCAACGATTGGAAGTTACTCCACACGTCAATCTCGTAACTTTGTCTTCGTCTTTTGCTTAACGAGATGTAAAATATCTCGGCAGTAAATGAAAATTGATGGGATTTAAAGTAAAATCCGATTAAAAAAGGAGACAAAATGATAAATGGAATATTAAATTTCACAGCTTCTCTGGAACATCTGACACTTTTTTCAAGGGAATTTCATGGAGTTCCCGACGTTGAAGTAAAAACCACGAAAATGCTTTTTTTTTGTGTCTCCTGTGTTGGGTTTAAACGGTTGAGGAAATGAGTGTTCTTGATCCCACGTTGACCTGTCAACGACCTCTGTGGTTACCGTGCACATACGCAACAGAGATATCTCGAAACCAGACGAGAAATATTTTTCCTAGAAATCCTTTTGTAAAATATTTAAGACGAAAATGTCTAGCGAAAATGTTTATAAATACAACAAGCAGAGAGTATCTGGTTTATGTTTTATATAATCTCAAAATAATCCAACATTACACAAGGAGCAGAGCAAGGAAAAGAGAGCGAGCGTGAAGTAAAAGTTTTCTTTTTTAATTTCTTAACGTGCTTTTCAATGGGAAACGTGCCAGCAATTCGAGAAAGACTTTTCAACCCAATCACATATCGAAACGGATGAGAAGGAGCCAGAGAGGATGAGAATGAGTCTCCAGGGATCTATACATGTCACACACCTCAAGAATCTATAGAAAACTAGAGAGCACGGTGGATGTCTCCGGCCTGCGGCCTAAGACAACCACACCAACCGACAGTCGCTACGCGACCTATATCAGTTAAACTCCGGCCCATTTTTTTCCAGTTTACCCAACTTATTTTTAGGTTTAAAAATTATCCAAAATTATCTGGATTGTCCGGATAATGGACAAAAATACTGGATAAATATCCAAATTTTATTTGGTCCGGAAAATGGACAAAAATACTGGATAAATATCCAAATTTTATTTGGTCCGGAAAATGGACAAATATACTGGATAAATATCCAATTATCCAATTTTTATTTTGTCCGGATAATGGCCAAGTCTAGTTGTTACAAGTCAATACACAAAAAGACCAGCTCGCTAGCTCTCAATTCAATATTATAACTATGTATAACTATGTATAACTATGTATAACTATTTATAACTATTTATAACTAGCAACTATTTATAACTATGTATAACTATGTACCAACTATTTATAACTATTAGACCATGTGTATGGGAGGTACCAGAAGGGGAGGCGCTAGAGTGCCATTTTCAATAGGGTTTCTCCGAGGAACAATACAAAGTTGCAAACCAAATTTGAGCGCTTCTTCTGCATTGGTTCGAGAGTTATGGTGTTTACAGACATACGCACACACACACACACACACACACACACACACACACACGAATCCGGAGGCTTTAAACACCATGAAACGTCGAGAAAAGTGAAATATAATGGTGGTTATATTTTTTTATTTCTTGACCGAAAACAATACTCCGGGCCCGACAATTTTTTGAAAAAAAATTGTGTGGGCCGGAGTGATTTATAGAAAAAACATAGAAAATCAATAGGAAAAATATAGATTTTAAAATCCATTTATTTTCTATATATTTCCAATGTTTTTTCTATTTTCTATTAAAAATCTATTTGTTTTCTATAGATTTTCTATTAATTTTCTATTAATTTACTATTAAATTTTAATAGAAATTTGCTAGGTAGAATTTCTATGGATTTTCTATAAAAAAACTAAAATTGTCAAAGGTGTGTGACTATCCACTTTTTAAAATAAATTTTATGGGTTTTTAATAGAAAATTTATAGATTTTCTATAGAAACCATATAGATTTTCTATGGAGTTTTTGTTGAATCCCGTTACGTCAAAGTTCTACGTCGTTACGTTTTATGTTGAAAATACATAGAAAATTAATAGAATTTCTGTTTGAAATAAATAGATTTTCTATAGAGAATAATTAGAAAAATCATGGAATTTTAATTACTTAGGAGCTATGAAAGCTAGGAAAGCAATTCATAATTTTTTGACTCTGAATCTAAACTCATTTTGAAGGTATAAAGTGCTTGGGAAGGTACATAGGGTAGAAACAAGCTTCAAATCAGCATAACTAAAGCTGACAACAAGTGGATTATATTTTATCAGTTCTAAAATCCGTGTACTCATTTCATCATATTGAAAATTACTTAGGAACAAATCACAGTTAATCAAATTGAAATAAATGATGTATGCCTGAGTGTTCTATAAGAAGTCAGCGGATCTTATGCTTAGAGCAACCATAGTTTTACTCAGCATCGTCTACGCTACTTGCGGGAATTTATGTGATTCTTGCGAAATCTCCTCGTCGTTCATAAAAGTCATTTTCCTCTTTTCATTTAAACTTAACACATAACACTTCATTTACGAAAAGAACAAGTGGCAGCCCGTTCCGAACTTACTTTAAAGTTTTTCGTTCGTTAGACTGGTTACTGGAGGTGGGACTTTACTGGTCCGAAGTGGACCCTAATCTGGTCAGTTCTAAAATTATTTCTCAAACAAGAAGAACTCAGTGCTTTAACTTCAAAGAGAAAGAAGTTTCACTTGACCTCACCGATAATGCGTTATGCAAATTTATATTACTTTTGCATCTTCACATTAGTTCCATCCTTCGGATAAAAAACTCTAAACACTTCACGTCATATAACAACCAATAGTATTTCAAATAAAAATTGATTAGGTTTCAAATCTACAGGATGTAGGAAATTTATAGATTTTATCTAAAAAAATCCATAGAAAACGTTACGTTTCTTACGTCAAAAATACAGAAAAAACATTTAAAATTCATAGAAAATTAATAGCATTGTTTAAAACAAATAGAATTTCCATAAGTTTCTAATGTTCTTTCTATTTTTTTTGACGTAAGAAACGTAACGTTTTCTATGGATTACCTATTTAAAATCTGTTAATTTTTAATTAAAATTTAATAGATCCCAAATCACCTATTTATTTTCTATAGATTTCTTACATAAAATCTATATGTCAGATGGATTTTCTATAGAATTTCTATAAAAAATCTATAGAAAGGTGTACGGCTCGCCGGTGTGTGACATGTAAAGTCCCAGTCTCCAGAACAATAAATAGACATAAAATAAAATCAGAATAGAAATCCTATCATTAGATCCACTCGTCGTTGCATGGCAGTCATGATGTGATTCGCTTGTAGTTGATGTTTTTATTTTTTCAAAAAAACTTAAACAGGAAACTGTTAACATTCTCTCTTTTTAATTTTTTTAGTGATTGATTCAAAGACTTGGTATAAAAGTTGACCAAAACAAGTTTTCTCTTCAAACTTTATTGAAATGTTCAAGTTGTTGGTTCTATTGCTGTTGGTCAATTGCGTTGTGAGTCAAATTTTTTTTATTTATTTCATTTGCTCGTGAAACTAAATTTAAAAATTGGTGACAGTTCGCAGAAAAAGTTGAAGAAACGTCTGAAAAATGTAAAGAAATATTCGAACCACATCGTGAGAATGTTTTATATTGTTGTGATTCAGCAGAACCTGATTTTGATGAATGTCGAATGTTTTGTACGGATCAAACTGAAGTTAATTGCAGTTGTGCCATTTGCTTAAGGGAAAACGATCTTGTTCCGAGAGAGAATGATCAATTTTTGAAGATGTATGATCGTCGCCTAAATGAAGAATTCACCGCAGATGAGAAAAAAAGTTGGCTGCCCGTGTTAAATAAATCGTTTGAACATTGCAAACCATTAAGTAAGTTAATTTTATTTCACTTTGATGAAACTTTATTGAGTTTACTTTTGAAATTAGTTGATATTCTGAATGGAACGGATGCGTGTCAATTCCCAAATTATTATCGACCAATGGTTAGCTGCATGTCGCAGCAAAACTTTTTAAATTGCCCTCAATCATCGTTCGCTCCAAGTGCAAAATGCGAAGCAACGAGAAAATTTATAAAAGATCAAGAAACTTGTGGAACAAAATACGAAGATATTTTTGTTATTGATGATTCCATATTCGATCAAGAAAATAAGTGCCAGGAAATCTTCATAGAAGCCAACTTAAATTCAAGAAAAATTGTTGATTTTCCCTACATTTCACCACCAATCTATGTCTTTTTCAGTTGCGCACAAAAGTGCTCATGGAACTTATGTTGCATTACACCTTGTATACTGAATGTTACTTCGTTCGATGATTTTGCTGAAGAAGTTGTGAAAGACAAAATTATCGAGTTCTCCAAGTCCGACTGCAAAGAATCTGGAATTAACTATGACATTTGGAAGCCAGTCATTGAAAGCTCGTTTGGCATCTGCTATCCTTTAGGTAAATCGGTTACAATAATTGAAATTTTGTTGCTAAATTTATCTTTTTCTAGCTTCAAATGTTATAGGATCTAAAAGATGTGATATCCGAATGAAGTTTCGTTCTCTTGTATTCTGCATGCGACAAGAATTGTTTCTCAACGCTCCTTCCTCTTTGATTAAAGATCCCGATCAATTTAAGAAAATCAAAACATTTATTGAGAATGAAATTAAATGCGGCCAAAATCTTGGAGATAAGTTCATCATCGATGGGTCATTTTGGATATATTAATTTCGGCTCTAGTCAAAGACGTGGGTAGCGAATCTGTTCGGTAAGGGGAAAAATTTGACCGTTATTTCAAATGACACCCATGTTTTGTGTGATTTGTGAAGCTCAAAACTTTCGAAATAAAGAGCAATATTTTCACTTCAAATGATTTCTTTAATATTTCCAAAAAAAAAAGCTTTACAGCTGTAAATAAACTCGAATCCTAAATTTAAATGTTGGATCAGTGCACAAAACGTTGGAGGTGTAGAATTATAATGCAAAAAGTGACATTGACGAAAAAGCTCCATTAAATGTTATCAATCAATAAAAAGCTATAACAACTAGATTTTTTTTGTTCAGCAGTTAATTTCAAAAAAAAAAAACTTTTTAGGAAACTGTATTTTTATAAAAAAAAATTGATAAAATTATTTAAGACTTGTTATAAAAGTTCTCTCAAAACAAATTAACTCTTCAAACTTTATTGAAATGTTCAAGTTGTTGGTTCTATTGTTGTTGGTGAATTGCTTTGTAAGTTAAAATATTAAAATTTCCTTTTTTATTGAAACTTAATTTTAAATTTCATGACAGTTCACTAAAGCAGAAACAACATCCAAAAAATGTAAAGAAATGTTCGAACCTCATCGTGAGAATGTTTTCGATTGTTGCGAGAGTCCACATCCTGAGATTACTAAATGTGCATCGGTTTGTTTGGGTCAAACTAAAGAGAAATGCAGTTGTGCCAATTGCTTAAAGGAAAACAATTATGTTACAAGAGAGAAAGACCAATATCTGAAGTTATACGAACAAAACCTAAATGAGGAATTCACTGCAGATGAGAAAAAAAGTTGGTTGTTCGTGATAAGCAAATCATTTGAACATTGCAAACCTTTAAGTAAGTTAAATTTATTTCATTTCGAAGACACTTTGTTGAGTTTTACTTTGAAAATAGTGGAAATTGTGAATGGAACGGGTGAATGTGAATTTTCAAAATATTATATACCGATGGCTAACTGTATGTGGCAACAAAACTTTGTTAATTGCCCTCAATTATCGATCGCTCCAAGTGAAAAATGTGAAGCAACGAGGAAATTTTTCAACGAGCAAGAAACTTGTGGAACAAAATATGAAAACATTTTTGTTGTTGATGATTCTATATTCGATCAACATGAGGATCAACAATTTGAGTGCGAGGTAACCTTTAAGAGAGCTAAATTAAACACAAACAAATGTGTTGAAGTTCCCGACATATCACCACCAGTTGATGCCGGTTTTGAATGCTTAGAGCAGTGCTCGAATGATTGCTGCTTTGTATCTTGTGAACTGAACGCTGCTTCGTTGAATGATTTTGCTGAAGAACTTGTAAAAGACAAAATTATCGGGTTCTACAAGAACTACTGCAAAGATTTTAAAATTGACTTTGACATTTGGAAGCCAGTCATTGAAAGTTCGTTTGGCATCTGCTATCCCTTAGGTAAATCGACTATAATAATTGAAATTTTGTTGCTAAACTTTTATTTTTCTAGCATCAAATGTTTTAGGAACTAAAAGATGTGATATCCGATTGAAGTATCTTGCTCTTCGCTCCTGCATGAAACAAGAATTGTTTCTCAACGCTCCTAAATCTTTGATCTTCAATCCCAAACAATTTGAAAAAATCAAAGCATTTATTGCGAATGAAACTAAATGTGGCCAAAAGTTTGGAGAAAAGTTCATCATTGATTGGTTATTTTGGGATTAATTTTCACAAGTTATTAAATCAGAAATAATGTTTTTTGTCTAAAATTTGAGTCTTCCTACATTAACGTTTAAAAAAACATTTTAAATTTCATTGTCGACTGCATGCGACAAGAGTTATTTCTCAACGCTCCTGCATCTTTGATTAGAGATCCCGACCAATTTGAAATAATCAAAACATTTATTGCGAGTGAAACAAAATGTGGCCAAAAGTTCGGAGAAAAGTTCTTCATCGATGGATCGTTTTGGATATAGTTATTTCCTCAATTTTCAAGCTGTAATAATTATTATTCAATGAATTTTGCACAACAAACGGTCAGTGATGATGAATAATCGGATTTTTTCACAATTGGTCTCTAATCCTCTCTACTTCAGTCTCAGGAATTTGTTTTTTTTTTGCTCTTTCGAGAAAGATTTTTCAACCTCGACATTTCAGCATCAAAACATGTTTATTATGGTTGCGTATAAATGATTAGTGCGTAGCACCTTGTATACTGAATACTACTTACAAATTGAAAATTTGTTTTAATATTTTTCGTTTTTAGCGTGCTCGAAAAGATGTGATATTCGATTGAAATATCGTTCTCTTCTTGATGCGACAAGATGTTTCGGAGCACTCCATTATCTTTGGTTAAAAATGCAGATCAATTTAAAAAGATCAAAGCATTTATTGTTCAAAATTACATCAATATACTTAACACTTTACTACAAACCCTTCCAAGTTAATATAAGTACATTCATGTTTTTTTGGTATTAAATCAAAAGGTAAAGGAATAATTTCCGGTTGACAAGATTTTACACAAGGTCCATTGCCATTATCTTTTCTATAAAATCCTTCATTGCAGAAACAGTTATAGGAATTTGGCTTAAAGCATTTAGTCGTAAATGATGTCGATAATAGAGCGGATATAGATGTTTCATGCACACAAGTTTTCTCGCAACTAGGTCCGCATGCTTCGTAGTGTTGATTTTCATCACACTCATATTCCTGAGGTTCTGGTGTTTTGTTATCTTCATTGAGAAAGAGTAAATCTGTTTAGGTATTAAATCGAAATTAAAAAAATAATAATTTACTTGGGCAAGCACAAGGAAGAATGCAGTTATCATCTGGGCCTCTGACGAAACCTTCATTGCATTTGCACAATAAATTCAATTCTCTTTGGTAATATTCTAATATATTATTGAATGATGATGGGGGAGGCTGTGCAATGAAGTGTTTTCCATAGCAGTTTAAGTCGGATTTATCTTGACTGGGCGTATTTCTCGGATCGTATCGTTGTCCGGTACAATCAATATAAGGTACTGCCTCTTTTATTCTTCTAATTAGTGTAGCTCTTGGGACAATGATTGGTCCATCGGGAAGTTCCCCAGGCATTGCAGGTACGACATAAATATCCAATGTCCTTGCCCAATTGACACAAGTAACCAACAAAATAATTATATTCGTTTTCATTTTCAAACCAAACTGATCAACTTCAAAACTTTAACTGAAGAAAAAATTTCTGCAAAACTTTTTATATTTTAAGAAAAATCAACTGAACAAACAATAATTTCTTGTTTCTCAGATAGCTGAGTGGAAGCTAGCAACAATTGCTCGGCTTATTTTTAAGTGTCTAATATCTCATATTCGAATTATTTGAACTAAGCGACAAAACATCTTTTTCAATAATTATGTCATTCTCAATTGCGAAGTAGTTTTCTTATCATGTGACATAAAACTGTAACTAAGAGAATATTCTAATATTTCTCTGATATTCTAATTTAATGCTAGAAAATAATTGTTTGAAATTGATAACTGTAATTAAAGAAATTTATTTAGTTTTGAAAAATAACTTCTCCAAAGCAGTCCTTCTTCTTATGTCAAAATTTATTTCACCGAATTGATCAACAGCAAAGTACGTCAGAGCTCAATATATCTTCAAAAATTATATTCAGATAAAACATTTGAATCAATAATGAAGTCATTTCTCATTGAAGAGCAAATTTTCCAGATATTCCCGAGAAATTAAAATAGAATGTTTGCTCAAAAATACTTTTACAGGGTGAATAAAAAAAAGCGTTCAAAAAAATTAACAACTCATAATAATAAGAACTGGCTTGATCTGAAATTCCTTCTGTCTTTCTGTCTGTGGCGTGACGCTCGACTTTAGCGCAACTGGCGGCGAAAAAATGAACTAAGCGTCGCTGTGCATGAACCCAAAACTTCGGAAAACTCGGGAAAACTTCAGGAAAATTTCGGAAAAACTTCGGAAAACTCGGGAAAACTTCGGAAAACTCGGGAAAATTTCGGGAAAACTTCGGAAAAACTCTGGAAAACTTCGGGAAAACTTCAGAAAAACTTCGGGAAAACTCGGGAAAACTTCAGGAAAACTCAGGAAAACTTCGGGAAAACTCGGGAAAATTTCGGAAAACCTAGGAAAAACTCGGGAAAATTTCGGGAAAACTTCAGAAAAACTCGGGAAAACTTCGGGAAAACTCGGGAAAATTTCGGGAAAACTTCGGAAAAACTCGGGAAAACTCGAAAAAAATTCGGGAAAACTTCGGAAAGTATCGGGAAAATTTCGGGTAAACTCGAAGGGATTCGTCTTGACGGGCGGCAAAGCCGCCCGGGGTAAACTAGTCTATAATGTTTCTTGATAGAATCAATTTAAATTTTTTAAAATGTTGAATAAATATCTTATTCCTTTAAAAAAAACTACCCTCTAGTCGATCGAATAATTTGTTTTTTAGAGAGCAGAGTGGAAACCAATCGGAAATTCGTCTGGTGAAACAACTGTTTGTACTGTCGTCTATATTTAGAATGTTCAAACGAGTACATGGATCTTAGATCTGGTAAATTTGGTGCATTTCAAAGTCAAACAAAAAGCTTTTGACGATGATCAATAAAAAGTGATAACAACCATTTTGTTTTCTGCCTATGATCTCGGCAGCGAGTTGGACCTAGTTCGAATCCCACAAGCGACAAGGAATTTCAGTTTTTCAAAGAGAAATCTTGACCGGTTAAAATGAGCTGAAAATGAAATCTTCGTTTTCAGCTGCGTTCTCTCTCATGCACACCAAAAACGCTGTCAATGTTGGAACGGAATTTTCGAGGCCGTTTCAACGTCTGATAAGCGAAAAAAGTAAGATTCACACAGTCATTCAATACTGTGAATTATGAATCATGGAGGAACATACATTAAGTAGATAAAGGCCGAAGCCAACAACAGACAATTTGTAGGTCTGGTAGTCTAGAAGCTATGTTGGAATTGAGGTCGGTAAGGACCTGGGCGCGGCTAGTCAATAGCCGTTGGGGGCAGCTAATAATTTCTGCTTGCAAAAAAGCACTAAACGCTAACGCAATCCTTAGTACATAAAAAAAAAAAAAATTTATTGCGAATGAAATTAAATGTGGCCAAAAGTTCGGAGAAAAGCTCATCATTGATGAGTCATTTTGGATTTAATAATTTTCACAAGTTTTAAAAGCTTAAATTTTTTTCCAAAATGTTTTCAATGTTCAATGATCAAAATTAAAAATCAATATTTGCACTTTAAATGAATTTTTTATTATCTCTCAAAGAAAGGTTTTCACTGCTGCAAAATAAAGTTCTCAAAATATTGTATTTGTAAATTTGTAATGTTTTCAATCAATAAAAAATGATAACAACCATTTTGTTTTTATTCTGTAAAGTATTAAAAAAACTAATTCGGAAACTGTCTTGAAATGAAAAATGTATAAATATTTGGTATAAAAGTCCGAGTAAACAATTTTACTCTTCAAACTTAATTGAAATGTTCAAGTTGTTGGTTCTATTGCTGATAGTAAATTGTGTTGTGAGTGAAATTGTTTTAATTTACTTTATTTGTTTAGCTTTATTTTTAATTTAAAAATTGGTGACAGTTCACAGAAAAAGAAGAAGTATCCGAAAAATGTAAAGAGATGTTCGAACCACATAGTGCGAATATTTTTGATTGCAGCGTTACTCCACAAATTGAAATTGGTTTTGAATGTGAACTGCCTTGTTTGTTGCCAGATGAAGATAATTGCAATTGCCTCAAATGCTTGAAGGAAAACGATCTGGTTCCAAGAGAGAAAGATCAATATCTGAAGTTGTATAAACGAACACTGGATGAAGATTTCACAGCAGAAGAGAAACAAAATTGGTTGCCCGTAATAAGTCAATCGTTTGAACATTGCAAACCTTTAAGTAAGTTAAATTTCATTTTACTTCGATGAAATTTTAATTGTTGAATTTACTTTTCAAAATAGCGGAAATTCTGAATGGAACGGATAAATGTCCAAAATTTTATCAACCAATGATAACTTGTATGTGGCAACAAAACTTTGTAAATTGTCCTCAAGCATTGTTTGCTTCAAGTGAAAAATGCGAAACAACGAGGAAATTTATACAAGAACAAGAAACTTGTGGAACCAAATACGAAAATATTTTTGTTATTGATGAATCCATATTCGATCAATATACGGATCAACAAAATAAGTGCAAGGCAACCTTTGAAGGAGCAAAATTAAATCCAAGAAAAGTTGTTGCTTTTCCCTTCATTTCACCACCAGAAGACTTTTATTATAGTTGCGCACAACAGTGCCGATCGATTGAATGCTGCTTCACAACTTGTTTGGTGAATGCTACTTCGGTGGAAAATTTTGGTCAAGAATTTGTTAAAGACAAAATTAGCGAGTTCACCAAGTCCAACTGCAACGATTCTGGAATTGACTTTGATATTTGGAAACCGGTCATCAAAAGCTCATTTGACATCTGCTATCCTTTAGGTAAATCGACAACAATATTTAATTTTATTTTGTTAAATCTCTCTTTTTCTAGCTTCAAAAGTCGCAGGAACTAAAAAGTGTGATTTCGAAATGAAGTTTGATTCTCTTGTCTTTTGCATGCGACAAGAAATGTTTCTCAACGCTCCTACATCTCTGATTAAAGATGCCGATCAATTTGAAATAATCAAAACATTTATTGCGAATGAAACTAAATGTGGACAAAAGTTTGGAGAAAAGTTCATCATCGATTGGTCATTTTGGAATTTTTAATTTCCACGTGTTTTCAAAGCTGAAATATTTTTTTCACAATTTTATTTTTGCACAATAATTGTGATGATGAATAAACGTTTTTGTTCTTAATTAACCTTTGATTCCCTCCTCTCAGGAATTTTCTCTCTTTGCTGCAATTCGAGAAAGACTTTTCAACCCAATCACATATCGAAACGGATGTGAAGGAGCCAGAGAGGAGGAAAATGAGTCTCCTGAACAATAAATAGACTTAAAATAAAATCAGAATAGAAATCCTATCATTAGATCCACTCGTCGTTGCATCGCAGTCATGATGTGATTCGCTTGTAGTTGAGGTTTTTATTTCTTCATCGAAACTTAAACAGGAAACTGTTAACATTCTCTTATTTTTTTAAAAAAATCATTTATTCAAAGATTTGGTATAAAAGCTGACCAAACTAAGTTTTCTCTTCAAACTTTATTGAAATGTTGAAGTTGTTGGTTCTTATTCTGTTGGTCATTTGCGTTGTGAGTAAAATTATTTTTTTAATATTTTCTTTTTTAGTAAAACTTAATTTTACATTTGGTGACAGTTCACTGAAAAAGCAGAAATACTTTCCGAAAAATGTAAAGAGATGTTCGAGCCACATCGTGAGAATGTTTTCAATTGTTGGGAGAAACCAGGTCGTGAATTTGGTGAATGTGAATCGGTTTGTTTTAGTCAAACTAAAGAGAAATGCAGTTGCGCCAATTGCTTGAAGAAAATTAATTATTTTACAAGGGAGAAAGATCAATATCTGAAGTTTTATGATCGACACCTAAATAAAGAATTCACAGCAGAAGAGAAAAAAAGTTGGTTGCCAGTGTTAAGCGAATCGTTTGAACATTGCAAACCTCTATGTAAGTTAAATTTAGTTCCAATTCGATGAAACTTTGTTGAATTTACTTTTAAAATAGTTGACATTGTGAATGGAACGGACGAATGTCAATTTCCAAAATATAGTAATCCAATGGAAACTTGTATGTGGCAACAAAACTTTGTAAATTGTCCAGAATCATCGATCGCTCTAAATGAAAAATGCGAAGCAACGAGGAAATTCATAAAGGAACAAGAAACTTGTGGAACAAAATACGAAGATATTTTTGTTATTGATGATTCCTTATTCGAGCAATATTCGGATCAAAAAAATAAGTGCAAGGAAACCTTTAAAAGAGCTGAAATAAACACAACGCTATGTGTAAAAGTTCCCGATATTTACATACCAACCGATGTCTTCATGAAATGCGTAAACAAGTGCTCATGGAACGAATGCTGCATTGCACCTTGTCTACTGAATGTTACTTCGTCGGATGATTTTAGCGAAGAATTTGCTCATGACAAAATTATCGAGTTTTCTAAGTCCGATTGCAAATATTTTGGAATTGACTTTGACATTTGGAAGCCAGTCATTGAAAGCTCGTTTGGAATCTGCTATCCTTTAAGTAAAGCGATAACAATGTTTAATTTTATTTTGTTAAATCTTTCTTCTTCAAATGTTCTAGCTTCAAATGTCACAGGAACTAAAAAGTGTAATTTCCGAATGAAATATGATGTTCTTCGCTTCTGCATGAAACAAGAATTGTTTCTCAACGCTCCTTCGTCTTTGATTAAATTTCCTGATCAATTCGAAAAAATCAAAACATTTATTGCAAATGAAACAAAATGTGGCCAAAAATTTGGAGAAAAGTTCATCATCGATGACTCAATTTGGAAATAATATTTCCACAAGTTTTTAAAACTGAAATAAGTTTTTTTTTCCAAAATTTGAGTCTTTAACACAATTAAATATTTGCACAAGAAGCTGTCAGCGATGATAAATAAACTTTTTGGTTTTTCTAGAAATATTTGATTCGTGTAGCTGATGACTTCAATTTCAAAATTAAAAATCAATATTTTCATTTGCAGCAATTCGATTAAGACTTTTCAACCCAATTATCTATCGAAACGGAAGGTTTACAGCCTGCAAAATGAAAATGAAACTCCTGAACAATAAATAGACATAAAATAAAATCAGAATTGAAATCCTATCATTATTTAAATCGTTTTCAATCAATAAAAAGTATTAACAACCAGTTGAGCTTTTTATTTCTTCATCGAAACTTGAACTTGTAGGAAACTGTTAACATTCTTTTTTTTTTAAAATTAATAATTGATTCAAAGATTTGTTATAAAAGTTTACCGAAACAAGTTTTCTCTTCAAACTTTATTGAAATGTTCAAGTTGTTGGTTCTTTTGCTGTTGGTCAATTGTGTTGTGAGTGAAATTATTTGAATTTTTCTTTTTCTAGTGAAACTGAATTTGAAATTTGTTGACAGTTCACAGAAAAAGCTGAAATAACATCCGAAAAATGCAAAGAGATGTTCGAACCACATAGTGAGAATATTTATTATTGTTGCGATTCAGCAGAGCCTGATCTTGGTAACTGTCGAATGTTTTGTGCGGATCAAACTGACGGTAGTTGCAATTGTGCTAATTGCTTAAAGGAAAACGATCTTGTTCCGAGAGAGAAAGATCAATTTCTGAAGTTGTATGATCGAAGCCTAAATGAAGAATTCACAGCAGATGAGAAAGAAAATTGGTTGCCCGTGTTAAGTAAATCGTTTGAACATTGCAAACCTCTAAGTAAGTTGAACTTATTTCCCTTCGATGATATTTTGTTGAGTTTACTTTTGAAATTAGTGGATATTCTGAATGGAACGGATGAATGTCAACTCCCAAATAGTTATCTACCAATGATAACTTGTATGAGACAACAAAACTTTGTAAATTGCCCTCAATCATTGTTCGCTCCAAGTGAAAAATGCGAAGCAACGAGGAAATTTATAAAAGAGCAAGAAACTTGTGGAACAAAATACGAAGATATTTTTGTTATTGATGATTCCATATTCAATCAAATGAATAGATGTGAGGAAACCTTTAAAGGAGCTAATTTAAATTCAAGAAAATTTGTTGCTTTTCCCTACATTTCACCACCAAGTGACGCCTATCAAGGTTGCGCACAAAAGTGCCGTTCGAATGAATGCTGCATGGCACCTTGTCTACTGAATGCTACTTCGTTGGATGATTTTGGTAAAGAAGTTGTTAAAGACAAAATTATCGAGTTCTACAAGTCCGACTGCAAAGTTACTGGAAAGGACTTTGACATTTGGAAGCCAGTCATTGAAAGCTCGTTTGGCATCTGCTATCCCTTAGGTAAATCGGTTACAATAAATTAAATTTTGTTGCTAAATTTTTCTTTTTCTAGCTTCAAAAGTTATAGGAACTAAAAAGTGTAATTTCCAAATGAAGTTTCATTCTCTTGCCTTCTGCATGCGACAAGAATTGTTTCTCAACGCTCCTACATCTTTGATTAAAGATCCCGATCAATTTGAAAAAATCAAAACATTTATTGCGAATGAAACTAAATGTGGCCAAAAGTTCGGAGAAAAGTTCATCATCGATGGATCATTTTGGGATTATTAATTTCCACAAGTTTTAAAGTTAAAATATTTTTTCACAATTTTATATTTGCACAATAATTGTGATGATGAATAAACGTTTTTGTTTTTAATTAACCTTTGATTCCCTCCACTTCAATCTCAAGAATTCGTTTTTTTTTGCAGCAATTCGAGAAAGACTTTTCAACCCAATCACATATCGAAACGGAAGAGAAAGAGCCAGAGAGGATGAAAATGAAACTCCTGCACAATAAATAGACATAAAATAAAATCAGCATTGAAATCCTATCATTAGATCCACTCGTCGTCGCATCGCAGTCATGATGTGATTCGCTTGTAGTTGAGGTTTTTATTTCTTCATCGAAATTTTGTAGAAAACTATTACCATTTTTTTTTTTAAAAAAAATTAATAATTTGTCCAAAGACTTGGTATAAAAGTTCACCAAAACAAGTTTTCTCTTCAAACTTTATTGAAATGTTCAAGTTGTTGGTTCTATTGCTGTTGGTCAATTGCGTTGTGAGTGAAATTATTTTTATTTACTTTTATAATGAAATTTAATTTCAAATTTGGTGACAGTTCACTAAAGCTGAAGTAACATCCGAAAAATGTAAAGAAATGTTTGAACCACATAGTGAGAATGTTTTCTTGTGTTGCGAGAGTCCACAACTTGATTTTGGAAAATGTGAATCGGTTTGTTTGGGTCAACCTAAAGAGAAATGCAGTTGTGCCAATTGCTTGAAGGAAAACGATCTTATTCCGAGAGAGAAAGATCAATATCTGAAGTTATATGATCAAAATCTAAATGAAGAATTCACAGCAGATGAGAAAGAAAATTGGTTGCCCGTGTTAAGTAAATCGTTTGAACATTGCAAACCTCTATGTAAGTTAAATTTAATTTATTTCGATGATATTTTGTTGAGTTTACTTTTGAAAATAGTTGACATTCTGAATGGAACGGATGAATGTCAATTCCCAAAATATTATCAACCAATGATAACTTGTATGAGACAACAAAAATTTGTAAATTGCCCTCAATCATCGTTCGCTCCAAGTGAAAAATGCGAAGCAACGAGGAAATTTTTAAAGGAAGAAGATAATTGTGGAACAAAATACGAAAATATTTTTGTTATTGATGATTCCATACTCGATCAATTTTTGTATCAACTAATTAGATGCAAGGAAACCTTTAAAGGAGCTGAATTAAACACAACGCTATGTGTTAAAGTTCCCGACATATCACCACCAATCGATGTCGGTTTTGAATGCTTAGATCAGTGCTCGAATGATTGCTGCATTGCACCTTGTCTACTGAATGTTACTTCGTTGGATGATTTTGGTGAAGAAGTTGTGAAAGACAAAATTATCGAGTTCTACAAGAGCTACTGCAGATATCGTGGAATTGACTATGACATTTGGAAGCCAGTCATTGAAAGCTCGTTTGGCATCTGTTTTGACTTAGGTAAATCGACAACAATAATAAAAATTTTATTGCTAAATTTTTTCTTTTTCTAGCTTCAAACGTTGCTGGAACGAAAAAGTGTAATATCCGAGTCAAGTATCTTGCTCTTCGCTCCTGCATGCAACAAGAATTGTTTCTCAACGCTCCTTCCTCTTTGATTAAAGATCCTGATCAATTTGAAAAAATCAAAACATTTATTGCGAATGAAACTAAATGTGGCCAAAAGTTTGGAGAAAAGTTCATCATTGATTGGTTATTTTGGGATTAATTTTCACAAGTTATTAAATCAGAAATAATGTTTTTTGTCTAAAATTTGAGTCTTCTCACATTAACGTTTAAAAAAAACATTTTAAATTTGAATTCTTTAAAAATTGTTTATTTTCTAGAAATATTTGTTTAGTGGAGCTGATCAGTCTGAAATTTTTCAAAATTAAAAGCAATAATTTTTTTTTAATAAAAAAAAATTTCATTGATTTTTTATTATATTTCAAAGAAAGGTTTACTGCTAAAAAATAAATTTAAATGTTGTATCAGTTCACAAAACATTAATATACAAAAATTGATGTTAACGAAAAAGCTTTATTTTAATGTTATCAATCGATAAAAAGCTATAACAACCATTTTTATGTTCTGCAAGAGGTCTAAAAAAAACCGAAATTCGTCTGGTGAAACAACTGTTTCAACTGTCGTCGATATTCAGCAACTTGAAACGAGTATATGGATCTCACAGCTGGTAAATTTGGTCCACCTCAAAGTCAAACAAAAAGCTTTCGACGATCAATTCAAAGTGATAACAATCATTTTGTTTTAATTCTGTAAAATATTTCGAAACAAAAAACTTTGTAGGAAACTGTTAACACAGACTGTCTAGTCCTTTTAAAAAATAATAATTTATTCAAAGACTTTAGTATAAAAGCTCACCCAAACTTATTTACTCTTCAAACTTTATTGAAATGTTCAAGTTGTTGGTTCTATTGCTGTTGGTCAATTGCGTTGTGAGTGAAACTATTTTAATTTCTTTTATTTGTTTAGCTTAATTTTTAATTTAAAAATTGGTGACAGTTCACAAAAAAAGAAGAAACATCCGAAAAATGTAAAGAGATGTTCGAACCACATCGTGAAAATATTTACAATTGCTGCGAGACTCCACGTCGCGAATTTGGTAAATGTGGATCGATTTGTGATGGTCAACTTGAGAATAAATGCAGTTGTCTCAATTGCTTGAAGGAATATGTTCCGAGAGAGAAAGATCAATTCCGGAAGATGTATGATCGTCGCCTAAATGAAGAATTCACAGCAGAAGAGAAAGATAATTGGTTGCCAGTGTTAAATAAATCGTTTGAACATTGCAAACCTCTATGTAAGTAAAAATTATTTCATTTCGAAGACACTTTGTTGAGTTTTACTTTAAAAATAGTTGACATTGTGAATGGAACGGATGAATGTCAATTTCCAAATAATTATACACAAATGGGCAACTGTATTTGGCAACAAAACTTTGTAAATTGCCCTCGAACATCGTTTGCTCCAAGTGAAAATTGCGAAGCAACAAGGAAATTTTTGAAGGAGCAAGAAACTTGTGGAACAAAATACGAAGATCTTTTTGTTATTGACGATTCGATATGGGATCAATTTTTGAATCGATATTATAAGTGCAAGGAAACCTTTAAAGAAGCAAAATTAAACACAAAGCAATGTGTAAAAGTTCCCGAGATTTTACTACCAAACAACATCAGTGCTCGTTGCAGAAAACAATGCACTACGCAAGGCACAATTGATCCATGCTGCATTTACCCTTGTCTACTGAATACGACTTCGTCGGAAGATTTTGGTCAAGAAGTTGTGAAAGACAAAATTATCGAGTTCTACAAGTTCGACTGCAAAGAAAATGGAATTGACTTTGACATTTGGAAGCCAGTCATTGAAAGCTCGTTTGGCATCTGCTATCCCTTAGGTAAAACGGTTACCATAAAAAAAAATCTTGCTAATTTTTTTTATTTTTTCTAGCTTCAAGTGTTATAGTAATTAAAAGTTGTCTTACCAGAATGAAGTATCTTGCTCTTCGCTCCTGCATGCAACAAGAATTGTTTCTAAACGCTCCCACATCTTTGATTAAAGACCCCGATCAATTTGAAAAAATCAAAACATTTATTGCGAATGAAACTAAATGTGGCCAAAAGTATGGAGAAAGGTTCATCATCGATTTGTCATTTTGGAATTTATAATTTCCACAAGTTTTTAAAACTGAAATAACTTTTCTAAAATTCAAAATTTGCACAATAAGCTGTCAGCGATGATGAATAAACGTTATTTTTCACAATTAGCCTTTAATAAGTTCCACTTCAATCTCAGGAATTCCTTTTTTTTGCAGCAATTCGTGAAAGACTTTTCAACCCAATCTCATATCGAAACGGATTAGAAGGAGCCAGAGAGGAGGAGAATGAAAGTCCTGCTCAATAAATAGACATAAAATAAAATCAGAATAGAAATCCTATCATTAGATCCACTCGTCGTTGCATGGCAGTCATGATGTGATTCGCTTGTAGTTGAGGTTTTTATTTCAGGTCGAAACACATCCTGAATCATTTCAATGAACATTTATGTTTCATATGTGATTTCGTTCAGAATGCTCTGAGCTTGTTTTGTTTTCCAGTGCTTTGCTGTTTGATATGACACAACAATTGAAATGAAAACAAAAAAAAGAGAAAATTTGGAAACAAATTTGCTTTCGAGAATGTTTTACTTGATTTAATTCAATGCAGCTTTTGATGTTGAAAAGTTTGTATTCATTTAAATTAGATTCAATGGGAGAGGTTCCCAGGGTTTCGACGATTGGTTTAATGAAGTTCTTTAAAAGCTTTCAGTCCAACTCTGACGAACGCATCCCAAACCAAAACACATTTAGTTTCACCACTTGCCTCAGAGAAACTGCTTCCGCAACCACAAAATTACTTTCAAATGTTTTAAACAAGCTTCGGACAATCCAACAAACTTTTTCATTAAAACGAATTTTCAACGAAAAATAAAAATTAAAGCATCAGAATTGATTGATTTTTCCTTTTGATGAAAGTGTCGACTCAAACAAAAATAAATCGCCTAATGCCCCAGAGATTTCTAAAGAAAACTTGGAATTAAACTTTGACTCGAGTTTCATTTGAAAACGAATGAAAGAAAGAAACGTAAGTCGAGTCAAAACCTTTTTCAGTTCCTTCCACAAACAAATAAATCTTGTGTAAAATGTAAAAACTTTTTTTTGTTGTTGAGAGTTTTCATTTCTCGAAAGAGACGAAATCAATTCCGCAATCGTTTTGTATTGTGTGGAAAGTGGGTGGAAAGGGCTACAAGAAAGAAAGACAAAATTGTTGTTGTATTATCCGACATTTAGATTATAAAATGTCGAAGGGGGAGAGATGCTGAAGAAAAGGAAAGCAATATCGACATTAAAGTTTTCTTTCCATGGCAATAAATATTTTCCTTTCGTTGATGATTAGGCAGATTTATACAAAGCAGCTGCTTTTCTATTCATACGTCGGTGGCTGTTTCTGCGGAGCTTTCAGGGATCATCATAAATTATGTCATTATGCGAATTCCTTCCTACAGATCGTTTCCGATCCCTTGAATCCATTTGCTCTCCATTCACTGATTAAGCTTTCAATTAGCAGCAAATCCCAGAAGAAAGTCTTTAAATGTTATGACGCGGAGATAACGTTAACAACACCTCATGGAAATGATGTAGCTGATTCTCATTTCGGATGAGGAGAAAAAAAATTCTCTGCTGTAATTTTAATTAAAAATGTCTTTCATTTTTGCTTTTCCTGCAGTTCATACATAAGCAAAGCTCGCCTCGACGTGTTAAAGTAACAGTTACAGCAGCGGCAAATATTTTTACGACAAACAGCAGCAGCAGGAAAAAAATCTCGAGTGCTTTCTCCACAAATGCCATTGCTGAATCGCCCTCTCGTTATTTATTTATTTATTTTTTTCCAGAAGGAATTTGGGACGTGACTAGCTTAAGTTCATGAAAACACATTCCGAAACCATTTACAATCGCATTTCGACAGGAAAGTGTCCTATAAAGCCATAGACCGATATAGGTAAATTAAATGGAGAATAAAAGTGCCATTCAAGTTCGCCTCTGGCATTTACTCGTATCCAGTCGTTCAAGGAGAAGTTTTGTCCATTGAAAGAAAAACTTGAAATTCAGTTTCACTTTCATCGCATTTGCATGAACTTCACGAAAATCTTTGTGACAAGTGATCGTCACAAATAAAGTGTTTGCCTTGGGGATTGTACATAAATCAAGTAGCACAAAAACTCGAGACAGTTACTTCGTTAATAGCTCAATGTGTCAACGTAATTACCGAACAACTCCTTTTGCAATCGTCTCTCATATTCCCATGCAAAAGTAAATTGTGTTTTTATTCAAGTTCCGTGGTTGAAACAGCTCAAAAAAAAAGGAAAGCGTAGATTTCTGAGATTAGAATGAATATAAAAGCAGGGAGATTGAAAGAACTCGAAGCGCTATCAAAACACAGCACAAATACAATTGGCAGAAGGAAAAAACAGATGAGCTTTATGTGCTCATTCATTAGATTTATTGCTGCCATGCTGTGTGTGGTTGCTGGTGAGTTTCGAGATTTAAGTTTCTTTGCGGAAAGACGTGATGAAAGCATTGAATTAATTTCGAAAATAATTTTGAGCGTAAAGGAGAAAAAAAAGAGAAACATTTTCCAAGTCACCCTCCGAATTTATTCAAGGCTTTCAAAGCTCGTTCGTGAGTGTAGTCATGCTGATTTTATGATTTCTGGCCTTAACTTGAAAAGCTTGACTTTTATTTCGTCCCAGGAGAATCGGTCCTAAGTTGCTGATGTGGTTTATACTTCAATTGTTAAACTTTCGATGAAATTTCCGTTTATTACAAAACAGATTTTACCTTTTTTTCGTCAGAAACAACTTTACAGCATCATTAAAAATGCAAATCAAACATTTTTCAACCTCTGAATAATTTCCGAGGCAGAGAGAAAAGTCTCACCAAAAGTTAAGTAATTAAAAATATAATTGCAGATGAAAAATTCATCCAACAATTTTCACACAAACGATGAATTAATAAAATAATATTTTTCCCGTGCGTAATTGAAAATATTTCCAGAAAAGAACTTTTCATTTTGGTGAAACTTCAAAGAATTTTCCCCTAAATAAAAGAAAGCTGCCGAGGCATTCACAACTGCTTTGGGAAAATCAAAATTATTAAAAAAGAAGATACGATGAAAAGGATTTCTTTCCACTGAATTCTCAGAATAATCTCGCCATAAAAGTTTTAATGGAATTTTTCTTTTAATTTTCCGTTATGATTGATTTCTTGAAAGAACGAAATCATCGGTTGCTGGGACGTGCTTGAAACTAGCTTCTTATCTCGGGAAGGATATTCTTTCCTTTATTAAATGTTCATCACGTACCTTTGCACAATAGAACGAGGAGAAAATAAAATGCAAAGTTTACAATTTTCAGGTTAATTTTCTTCTAAGTTATTGCAGCACTCTTCACGTTAACCGGCATGGAAAGCCAAAATCCCTCGCCGCAAGACTTATTTTTTAATCAAAATAAAATAAATTATTTTGCAAGCACGCGGAAAAATCGTTGGTTGAGGTTTAGGGAAAGTGTGGAGAATAAGCAGAAAATTTCCTTTTAATTTCTTATGTCCCACAAAAGAAGAAAAATTTTCTTAAATATTTCTATCCCTAATTGGTTTGAGAATAATTTACAAAAGATTCGATGGGCGGTTTCGTGAGATAATTGCCGCGACGTTCGATTCCTAATTATTTGAATGTGGAAAATAAGGACTCAAATATTAATTTGACAACAAGGTTCAAAGTAAAATTTCTCAGAAAAGATGATCAATATAAAAAGGTGACATTGACTCTCTTGTCGCAGTTGAGGGTGAGAGAGAACATGTCAATATATGTCTCCAAACAAATATCTCAACTTCGTTTACAATTAATTTGTTGGTCATTAGAGAAAAGCTTTAGTTTTGTTTGAGGTGTTTAGTGAAAGAGTTAAAATGAAAACTTTTCCTTTAACTTTAATATTTTTGTGTGCCAGTGTTGTTTGTCAAATGACCAGCATCTCGAAATCGGAGGGATCACTTTCCTTGGCTTTTGAGAACGTAACAAATCATTTATTTCGATTGGAAACGCAAATGTTCATCAAGAATTATGGAGTCGACAGAGAAACGATGACGTGGCTAATGCTCGACAAATTGAACGAGAAGGAAATGCCATTTAGACTCCAGAACCTTGAAATTAGCAACATGACAATTAAGCACAACTCTTCAGCTCTCATCACTTTCAATAAGTTTGAGGATCTTCGCGATTTCAATAGAAACCTGAATCTGACAAACGATTACTACCGACCATTGCAACTCTTCGTTTATTGCCAAAACGCAAGCGAAAAAGACATCAACATATTAGCTCAAGATGTTAGTGAAACTCCATCGGATTTTGGTGGTATATTTTGGTTTGACGTTGGTATGGATTATCTTGCAATTACCACTCGAGTCGACTTGATGCACATCATTCAATATGAATACTTTCTGATCGATGAAGACAAATTTGTGAAGCTTCTGACCTTTCTTTGGTATTCGCCGGGACATTGTGGCGAACTGAATTTGGTGGAAGTAAACAGATTCGACAAAATAACGAAAAAATGGGAAAACGATAAATTCGTCTACGAAAAGCTCAAGAACTTTCACAATTGTGAAATAATACTTTTCGAATTTATGGAATTTGAATCAAATTTTCCAGCCACGACTGCGAGGATATTGAGTGGACATCTGAACTATCGTCTTGAATGGAAAACAGAAAGTACAGTTGTGGATGCATTTGTTCGTCGAGGTTGTTACGAAGGTCGTGACAGAAACATTCAAATGTGAGACAATCAATTAGGATTGAAGACCCTCGGCTGGACGCGGCTGTTTGTCGGGTGGTGTACAGCCGAGGATCTTAAACCCTATAATTTATAAACAATGATTCTATCTCATTCCTTTTAGGTCAATAAACTCTGGTACACCTCATTTTTTGACATGGCCTGTTGAGTACAAAGTGCAAAGAATAGCAGTTCCTCCTGGTGCAAAATATTCGGAGTACGAGAAGCTCGTGATGCCTTTTGACCTCTTCACTTGGGCTTTGATCGCATCAACATTTCTAGCTTCATTCTTGACGATTCTCATTTTGTATTTCGTGAAACGATCGATCAGAGATTTCGTAATTGGCGAGAATGTCACGACACCTTCACTAAATGTCATTCAAATCTTCTTCGGAATCTCACAAATTGTTGTGCCTCGAAGAAGCTTCGCGAGATATTTGACAATGATGTTCATCTTGTTTTGCTTGATCATCAGAACAGCTTGGCAAAGTAAAATGTACGAGTTCATGCAGAAAGATGTTATAAGACCAGAAGTTCAAACAGTCGATGAAATGATCGAGAAAGGCTACACCTTCTACACGGATTTTTTTTTTGAACAACAACACCCAGAATCACCAATAGTGCAAAGGTAAAATATTTTTTATTACTTTTTTTCAAAATTCATTGTTTCTAAAAATTTTAGGGGAATTCGATCAAATAATATTTTTGAAATGGTAATGATTTTGGAAAAAATCTTCGAACCTGGTTTTAAAGGAGTTATAGTGGTAGACCTTCTTTACGAATATCATGTTGCAAGCGTCATAGAAGAACCATTCCAGGAGAGATTGTTAAAGGAAACTCTAAACATTCGAATGTGCGGAATGATATTTCCTCGTCATCAACATTTTACGGGAATCTTTGATGAAATGTCTCAACGGCTTTTTGATGCAGGAATTATTTCTTATGAAATGATGCAAATTCCGCCACAATATGACGAACTTCATATGGATATAGCAAGACATAGGTCCAAACGTGAGAAAAGCAAAGAACCAAAAGTTCTGAACATGCTCATGCTTGAACCTGGATTCGTAATTTGGTTGACAAGCTTGACTTTGACATTTATTGCATTCTCATTAGAATGGCTGAATACTCTGAAAGATTACATCGTGTGCAAATGCATTTTTCGGGCATTTTTTCGAGTGCAGAATGGATTTGGGCACTAGGATGTGAGAGAATACTTGTTCGCCCATCGCGCCTCATCTCAACTACTGAAAGAAAAAGCCTTTAAATTGATAGTGCAGCAAATTGCATCTAAACTCTTGTAATGCAAATATTCGTTTAAGATTAAACGCTTTATATCTCTCTTATCTCACGAACTAAAGAAAATATTTTTCCAAAGCACTCGAATTTATGAAAAACGAAATTATTTTTAAGCAGATCATTTCTTAAAAAACTTCAAACTAAGTTTTCTGCACAGATTTGTGATTAATCTTAAAGAAAAGAAATAAAAGATACATGTAAGAGATAAAAGAAGAAATGTGCTTCCGTTTCCGAGAAAACTTATTTCAAAACTAAAAATCGATTTTTTGTATGAAGATTCCATGTTTTGGGCCCGTGGGCCCGATCCTGATGAGCTAGCCAAAAATCCTCAAAAGTTGTTTTTCGTATTAAAATTCTCTATCGATTGGTGAAAAAATTATCTCAATCACGGCGAGTTATCTCAATCACTGACGTCGGACCACGGACAAAGCGACACAATAGGGTGTTCTTATCCTTTGAATCAAAAATCCTAAAGATTTTCTTAAAAATTTCTTTCTTTAATTGGCTTGAGAATGATTTACAAAAGATTCGATGGGCGGTTTTGTGAGATAATTACCGCGAAGTTCGATTTCTAATTATTGGAATGTGTAAAATAAGTGACTCGAATAACGATATTGATTTGACAAAATAATGTTAACAAGGTTCAAAGTAAAATTTCTCAGAAAATAAGATCAATATAAAAATGTGACATTGACCCTCTTGTCGCAGAGAGAGAACATGTCAATATATCTCCAAACAAATATCTCAACTTCGTTTACAATTAATTTGTTGGTCATCAGAGAAAAGCTTTAGTTTTGTTTGAGGTGTTGAGTGAAAGAGTTAAAATGAAAACTTTTCCTTTAACTTTAATATTTTTGTGTGCCAGTGTTGTTTGTCAAATGACCAGCATCTCGAAATCGGAGGGATCACTTTCCTTGGCTTTTGAGAACGTAACAAATCATTTATTTCGATTGGAAACGCAAATGTTCATCAAGAATTATGGAGTCGACAGAGAAACGATGACGTGGCTGATGCTTGAAAATTTGAACGAGAAGGGAATGCCATTCAGACTCCAGAACCTTGAGATTAGCAACATGACAATTAAGCACAACTCTTCAGCTCTCATCACTTTCAATAAGTTTGAGGATCTTCGCGATTTCAACAGAAACCTGAATCTGACAAACGATTACTATCGACCATTGCAACTCTTCGTTTATTGTGAAGGCGCAAGCATAAAAGACATCGATGCATTGCCAAAAGATGTTAGTGAAACTCCATCGGATTTTGATGGTATATTTTGGTTTCACTATGGTTTGGATATTTATCGAGTAATTACCACACGAGTCGACTTGATGCACATCATTCAATATGAATATTTTCTGATCGATGAAGACAAATTTGTGAGACTTATGACCTTTCTTTGGTATTCGCCGGGACACTGTGGCGAACTGAATTTGGTGGAAGTAAACAGATTCGACAAAATAACGAAAAAATGGGAAAACGATAAATTCGTCTACGAAAAGCTCAAGAACTTTCACAATTGTGAAATAAAACTCTTCGAATCTATCGGATTTGAATCAAATTTTCCAGCCACGACTGCGAAGATATTGAGTGGACATCTGAACTATCGTCTTGAATGGGCAACAGAAAGTACAGTTGTGGATGCATTTGTTCGTCGAGGTTGTTACGAAGGAAATGACAGAAACATTCAAATGTGAGACAATCAATTAGGATTGAAGACTCTCGGCTGGACGCGGCTGTTTGTCGGGTGGTGTACAGCCGAGGATCTTAAACCCTATAATTTATAAACAATGATTCTATCTCATTCCTTTTAGGTCACTAAACTCTGGTGGACCTCATTTTTTGAACTGGCCTGTTGAGTACAAAGCGCAGAGAATTGCAGTTCCTCCTGGTGGAAAATATTCGGAGTACGAGAAGCTCGTGATGCCTTTCGACCTCTTCACTTGGGCTTTGATCGCATCAACATTTGTGGCTTCATTCTTGACAATTCTCATTTTGTATTTCGTGAAACGATCGATCAGAGATTACGTTATTGGCGAGAATGTCACGACACCATCACTGAACGTCATTCAAATCTTCTTCGGACTCTCACAAATTGTTGTGCCTCGAAGAAACTTCGCGAGATACTTGACAATGTTGTTCATCCTCTTCTGCTTGATCATCAGGACCGCTTGGCAAGGCAAAATGTACGAGTTCATGCAGACAGATATTTTGAAACCAGAAATTCAAACAGTCGATGAAATGATCGAGAAAGGCTACACCTTCTACACGGATTTTTTTTTCGAACAACAACACCCAGAATCACCAATAGTGCAAAAGTAAAATTATTTTTCATTACTTTTCATTACATTCAAAATTCATTGTTTCTAAAAAATTTTAGGGGAATTTTTCGACCAGATAATTTAGATTTAGTAATGCTCTTGGATAAAATCTTCGAACCTGACTTCAAAGGAGTTATAGTGACAGACCCTCTTTATGAACAACATGTTGCAAGCGTCATAGACGAACCATTCCAGGAGAGATTGAGAAAGGAAGTTCTAAACATTCGAATGTGCGGAATGATGTTTCCTCGTCATCAACATTTTACGGGAATCTTTGATGAAATGTCTCAACGGCTTTTTGATGCAGGAATTATTTCTTATGAAATTAAGCGAATTCCGCCACAATATGACGAACTTCTTACGAAAATTGAAAGACATAGCTCCAAACGTGAGAAAAGCCAAGGACCAAAAGTTCTGAACATGCTCATGCTTGAACCTGGATTCGTAATTTGGTTGACAAGCTTGACTTTGACATTCATTGCATTCTCATTAGAATGGCTGAATACTCTGAAAGATTATTTGGTTTTCAAATGCATTTTTCGGGCATTTTTTCGAGTGCAGAATGGCTTTGGACATTAAAACGTGAGAAAATACTATTCTCAGAATACACTCAAACCTCTCAAGTTCCCCACCTCTCATTATCCCCACTTTTAGGATTAGTTTTTGGGTGGGAAACTTAGAGAAGTTTGAGTGCAAGTATTTTCGCAAAAGAAAAAACGTTAAGCTGAAAGCTCAAAAAATATGAGAAGACAGTCTTTAATTAATCTCACAATAAATACATATTCACTCTAATCTCACGAACTAAAGAAAATATTATCCCAAAGCACTCGAATTTGTGAAAAACGAAATTATTTTTTAAGCAGATCATTTCTTAAAAAACTTCAAACTAAGTTTTCTGCACAGATTTGTGATCAATCTTAAAGGAAAGAAATAAAAGATTTCGATGATTGATAAAGCTGACACAGCTCCGAAAAGTCCCAAGAGTCCTCCAGATTGAGCAATGAACTCGTTGAATGTAAAAGGTTGATAGCGTCGAAGTGGAACGATGTTCTCGTCTTTCATTCTGAAGTTTAGGGTCACTGTTCTGTTATGATCATGGTAGTACGTGTCATATTCAGTGAAATTGGCTAGAACATTTGCAATAATGTCGAATTTGTATTTCACCGAATCGCACTCGTCAAAACATTCGCAGTCAGATAGTTCGTTGTCTTGGTCAACTTTAATTCGGTATGTGTAGAAAGTGACGTATAGATCCTGTCTCACATCGCAAACAGTATCTGAATCTCCTCGAACGGCATAAAACGGTGTACAATTGACCCGAGGAAACGAAGCAAGAAATTTTGACAAACATTCAAACTCGCAATTCCTTCTCGTGTAGATTTTGAAGAATTCCAGCTTCTTTTCGCCAGGAAAGTAACAATTTCTTTGCTTCGGATCATAACGTTTGAGATCAGGATCAGAGTAAGTTACTTCTGGAGTGATCAAAATATCCAAATCGTATCCAAAATGAAACTCACAAGTCTCAACGTCGTCGTAGCTGCTGGCAAGATCGAAAGGTGAGTGCACAATGAAATTTAAGTATTTTCCAATGTCTCTGGTAGAAATTCTTGTGTTTTTCTTGAAAACAATCTTTAATCCGTTTCCTTCAGTGCTTGAAGCTCTTAACGGATATTGATCGATCGAGATGTTAATCGCGTGTTTGTTGTTTGAGCGAAGTGTCATCTTCCTGTTGTCAACAAAATCTTTCGATATTCTAAAATAGAAATAAATAGTTATGAGTTAGGGTAAAAGATCCTCCAAGAGACGCGACGTGATCAAAACTCAAACCTTTCCGTGAAAAGCTTCGAAGGTGGGAGCATGTTGAATGCGAAGCCAAATCCTTGCTGTGTCGGAATTTGCATGAACTCAGGTTTGTATCTGTTGTTCCATTCGGCAGTTTGTTCCTCAAACCAATCAGCTTCCGAAAAGTTTTTTATTTTTTGCACATAGTTTTCGATTGCCGTGGCATTAGGGATGTAACGATAATGGATGCTCAATAAGAACTTGGTCTTCACTAAATGACCTTTTATTATAAGACTTTAGACATTTGTCTCATTAGTATTTGAATAGAAATTTGTTAGATAAAAATATTCCTTACTCTTCGTAATATTGTGCATATTTTCTCTTCAACGCATACAAAGCATATTTGTTAGGATTCATGACTATCTCTATGTACATAATATCGTATTTGTATGTGTAGTTGTTGATGAGTTCGTTGTTGAATGTAATTGCAGGAAAAGGAATTTTGTTCTGAAGTTGTGGGTCGTCGTCATAGGAAAACAAAATTTTAGCTTCTGAGTACTTTGTGTAAATGTTTTGGGCTGCCAATCCTGAATAAATCAGCGAAGTTGCAACTAACATCAGCCAAAGCAATCTGAAAGTACTTCAAGTGAGACAACAATCTAATTTTCAATCTGAGGTCTGACCTTTCAAAGCAGTTTCGTCGTTGTAAAACAATTTGATTGAATCCATGAATCGAGGATTCTTGTAGAAAATTCTTCATGTAACTCCACTTGTTTTGTTCGTCGTTTTCAGTTTGATTGACTTCGTCTGCAACTTTTCGTCTTCTCAGAATATCAAAGACAACTCGAACGGTGAAATAATAAAGAATTTCCACGAAAGAGATCAGAGAAAACCCGAGGAAAAGTCCAAGCGTTCCTCCAGTGTAAGAAACCAGATCAATGAACGTGAAGCTTCGTTTAAACACCGAAGGATAAAACTCTTGAGATTTGAAGAAGACGAGAATTTTATTGGGGAGCGTGTCACTCATGTACTCGAATGTGAATGGCTCTTTGAATCTAAAAGTCAAAACTTAGTCTTGACGAAGAAATAAATATAAAATTCTCACCTCACGAATTCCATTTGCCTTTGTTCAATTTTGTAGCTTACGTCATCACAATATGCAAGACAATCGCAAGAATCTTTCTTCTGCTCAAGTTGCTCGATCTCTTTGTAACATTTCATGTCAACGACTCCACAAATTCTTGTTTCTCTTTCTCGGACCATGAAAAACTGAACGCAATCGCAAGCTTCCAAAGTTTTGTTAGCCAAACATTCAGCTTTACAATTGTTCTCCGTCAATATATCAAAGAACTTTAGTTCCTTTTCATGATCGTAATAGCAACCGCGTATTTCCGGTTCTGCATCTTCCAGAGATTCATCGATAATTCTCCAAAATGGTTCAATGAAATATTGTTGAGAGAATTTGACTCTGCTTCGATACTGAACCGAAGACTTTGAGAATACTTCGAAAGGGCTGTGGAAAATGAAGTGTATTCCAAGATCTGTCTGAGTCTCGTAATGATTTCTGTCTAGCTCTGTATTTCCCCAGTTAACAAGATTGTTGATGAAGAAGAAGCCGGATCGATAATGTGAGATCGCAGCTGGATATCCGATATCGTATTCACTGAAATAAATCGGACTTCTCATATACTTTTTAATCACTGCTCCAAATTCAATTGGACGTGAAAAGTTGAAACTTGATGGGAGTCTGAAAAGAAAAACTTTTAATATAAGTGTCTGTCGGAGGATCTTTTACCCTACATTTCCAAATTGTAGAGATAGTAAGGTTCGACGATATTGAAAGTGTAACAAAATCCGAAGGGACCAATGATTTCGGCAAATTCAACTCCATATTGATCATCAAAATGCGCGTCGTTCTTATTCTTATCCCAATTCGAAGTTAAATTTTTGATGAAAGTCAAAATGTCTTCAGTTTCGACTGAAATGTTGAATTGAAGAAGAAATTCATCTTCAAATACCAAAGCGATTGCTTGCATGTACTTTAGTCTGAAAACGAACGTTTTAGATGTTTCGCTGTTGATTAGAATTCAGCTTACTCGTCTTGCGTGACATTTGCGATTGTGATTTCATTTTCGATCAAAGCAGTTTTTATTTTTGAGTAGTCGAAGAATTCATTATGAGTCATCATTTCAGGACAAAGCGTCACTGCGATGAATGGAACCTTAAAATACGAAATCAGAAATCTCAGAAGATAAAAAATTATTTGATTAATTTACTTGTGTTACGGGAACTGCTTCGTCTGAAGTGAAAGTGACGACCGAATCTTCCTGAACTTTCACTGCGATTTGTGCGATCATTGCTCCACAGCAAACGCAGGACGTGATCAAAGCTAAAAGCCAGAAAACCTTTTCCATCCAGTGAATGTCATTGTTAACGAGATAAGGCAATCCGTGGATCGATGACTCGCGGCAATAAATTTTAAAATGTTTCAGCATCGTGAAAGGATAAAGCTCAACTGCAAAAGTTTTTGATGAAAGTTTTTCAAAAGCTGTTTGCGTGTTGATTGATTCAAGTTGTAAAAATGTTTTATGCATTGCATGTTACGAAGCAGCGACATTTTTTTTTATCAAAATCAATCGAAAAAACAACAAATATGAATCATTTTCTTCGATGTCTCATCAAGCATTTTCCTAATGTCTCTCATTTGATTATTCTTGGCTTTGGACATTAAAATGTGAGAAAATAGTTAAAGGAAAAACGTTAAGCTGAAAGCTCAAAAAATATGAAATGACAGTCTTAGCTAACTCAACCAAAATAAATTATTCACAAAATCGTTTTGTATTTATTTTATAGCTGCGAGAATTTCTTTGTTTGGTAAATTAAGATTTTTTTAAAAATTAATAAAACCAAAATAATCCATCGATGATGAACTTTTCTCCAATCTTTTGGCCACATTTAGTTTCATTCGCAATAAATATTTTGATTTTTTCAAATTGATCGGGATCCTTAATCAAAGATGTTGGAGCGTTGAGAAACAATTCTTGTCGCATGCAGAAGAGGAGAGATAGAAACTTCAATTCGAAATCACACTTTTTAGTTCCAATAGCTTTTGATGCTAGAAAAAGAAAAGCTTTACCAAAATAAAGTTGAATATTACAGTCGATTTACCTAAAGGATAGCAGATTCCAAACGAGCTTTCAATGACTGGCTTCCAAATGTCATAGTCAATTCCAGAATCTTTGCAGTTGGACTTGGTAAACTCGACAATTTTGTCTTTAACAAACTCTTTACCAAAATCTTCCGATGAAGTAACGTTCAGTAGACAAGGTGCGATGCAGCATGGATTCATTATGTCTTGCTTTGTGCATTGTTTTTTGCAAACACTATAGACGTCGCTTGGTGGTAGAATGTCGGGAAATTTTACTTACTTTCTTGAATTAAGTTGAGCTACTTTGAAGGTTTCATTGCATTTCTTGTATCGATTCGAATATTGATCGAATATGGAATCATCAATAACAAAAATGTCTTCGTATTTTGTTCCACAAGTTTCTTGATCTCTTATAAATTTCCTCGTTGCTTCGCATTTTTCACTTAAAGCCATCGATGATTGAGGGCAATTTACAAAGTTTTGCTGCCACATACAAGTTTTCATTTGTTGATAAAATTTTGGGCATTGACATCCGTCCGTTCCATTCAGAATATCAACTAATTTCAAAAATAAACTCATCAAAGTATCTTCGAAGGTAAATTGAAATAACTTACATAGAGGTTTGCAATGTTCAAACGATTTGCTTATCACGGGCAACCAATTAATTTTCTCATCTGCTGTGAATTCTTTATTTAAGCTTAGATCGTAAATCTTTAGAAATTGATCTTTTTCTTTCGGAACAAGATCGTTCTCCCTCAAGCAATTGCGGCAACTGCATTTATCGTCAGTTTGATTCTTACAAACCGATCGACATTTTCCAAATTCAGGTTCTGCTGTATCGCAACAATAGAATATATTTTCACTATGTGGTTCGAACATCTCTTTACATTTTTCGGATGTTGTTTCTACTTCTTTAGAGAACTGCCACCAAATTTAAAATCTAATAAATTAAAAAAAAAGAAAACAAAATATTTTAACTCACAACACGAGTGACCAAAAGCAATAGAACCAACGAATTGAACATTTCAAAAAAGTTTGAAGAGAAAACTTGTTTTGGTGAACTTTTATACAAAAGTCTTTGAACAAACTATTAAAAATTTGTCTAAAAAAACGACTAGACAGTCTATGTTAACAGTTTCCTACAAAGTTTTTAATAAATATTTTACAGAATAGAATAACATTGGTTGTTATATTGTTTTCTATGGATAACATTAAAATGAAGCTTTTTCGTCAACGGCACTTTTTACATTATAATTCCAGTGCTTTCTGAGTTGATACAATTTTTGGTTAATGTTGTAGATATTGCCATTTGAAATAACGGTCAAATTTTCCCTTTACCAAACAGATTCTTTACGTTACGTAGGTTTTTTTGTTCGGGGCTACCGTTAAAGTTAAATGGCAAAGAGTCAAATAGGTGGCAAATGAAAAGACGTTAAGCTAAAAGCTCAAGAAATATGGAATGACAGTCTTAGCTAACTCAAGTAAAGTAAATTTGCTGAAAAATCGTTTGTTGAGGTTTAAGGAAAAGTGTGGAGAATAAACAGTAAATTTCCTTTTTAATTTCTTTTCTTACACAAGAAGAATTTTCTTAAAGATTTGTTTCTGTAATTGGCTTGAGAATAATTTACGAAGATGGTTTCGTGAGATATAATAAAAATAGTGTTTCAATATCGATTTGACATCCAACAAGGCACAAAGTAAATTCCTCAGAAAAGAAGATCAATATTAAAATAAAACATTGAACCTCTTATCGCCACTGAGGGTGAGAGGGAACATGCCACCTAAATATATGAAAGTACAATTGTGAGTAAACGTTAATGAGGTGCAGCTAAAAAAGTTTATTTGAGGTTCGAACGTCAATTTTTTTTTTGTTCAAGAAAAGCTTTAGTTTTGTTTGAGGTGTTGAGTGAAAGAGTTAAAAAAATGAAAACTTTTCCTTTATTATTTTTGTGTGTCAGTGTTGTTTGTCAAATGAACAGCATTTCGGAATCAGAGGAGTCACTTTCCTTGGCTTTTGAGAACGTAACAAATCATTTATTTCGACTGGAAACGCAAATGTTCATCAAGAATTTTGGAGTCGAAAGGGAAACGATGACGTGGCTGATGCTTAAAAATTTGAATGAGAAGAGAATGCCATTCAGAATACAGAACCTTGAAATTAACAACATGACAATTGAGCACAACTCCTCAGCGCTTTTGACCTTCAATTCATTCACAAAACTTCGCGATTTCAATCAAAAACTGATTCTGACAAACGAATACTATCGACCAATGCAGCTCTTCATTTATTGTGAAGGCGCAAGCTTAAAGGCCATGAAAGTTTTAGCACAAGACGTTAGCATTTTTCCACGGACTGCTTTCCAACCATTTTCATTCAATAGAGGAATAGGTATATATTGTTATGTAATTTTGCGATGAACTTATTGTTTGAATAATGGACTTTTGTTGAATTCAGTTGACGGCGTTCTCACACCAGAAGAATTCATTTTCACTCGAACTGATTTAACGGACATCATTCAATATGAATACTTTCTGATCGATGACTACAAATTTGTGAGACTTCTGACCTTTCTTTGGTATTCGCCGGGACATTGTGGTAAACTCCATTTGGTGGAAGTCAACAAATTCAACAAATTAACGAAAAAATGGGAAAACGACAATTTTGTCTACGAAAAGTTAAAGAACTTTCACAATTGCGAAATAAGATTCTATAATTTTATTGGATTTGAATCAAATTTTCCTATCACGATTATGAAAATATTGAGTGGACATCTGAACTATCAGTTTAAGTTTTGGGAGGAGACAACACCAAAAATAGCTCTGGATGGATTTGCTCAAAGAGGTTGTTACGAAGGATATGACCGAACTTATCCGTAAGAAAATATTCGATCCATTGCAAACAAAATTCAATTTCATTCCTTTTTAGTACAACTCTAAGTCGCATCGTAAATTTTTTGACATTCCCCGTTGAGTACTTGGAGCAGAGGATTGCAGTTCCTCCTGGTGGAAAATATTCTGAGTACGAGAAGCTCGCGATGCCTTTCGACCTCTTCACTTGGGCTTTGATTGCATCCACGTTCTTGGCTTCATTTGCGACGATTCTCATTTTGTATTTCGTGAAACGATCGATCAGAGATTTCGTTATTGGACAAAATGTCAGATCACCAACACTGAACGTCATTCAGATCTTTTTCGGGATCTCACAAGTCGCCGTGCCTCGGAGAAACTTCGCCAGATACTTGACAATGTTGTTCATTCTGTTTTGTTTGATCATCAGAACAGCTTGGCAAGGCAAAATGTACGAGTTCATGCAGAAAGATGTTCTAAAACCAGAAGTTCAAACAGTCGATGAAATGATCGAGCAAGGTTACACCTTCTACGCACAACACGATTTTACACACAAACACCCGGGATCACCAATATCAAAAAGGTAAAATTATTATTCAAACACAAAATAACCAGTCACTTCTTTCCAAATCATTGTTTCTTAAAATTTAGAGGAAAAATCGCGAGAAACAAAACGAGAATGGATGAAATTGAAATGCTCCAAAAAAAAATCTTCGAAGCAGATTTCAAAGGAGTTATTGTGTCAGATATTTTTTATGAATATTACTTGGCATACTTGACAGACAAACCATTCAAGGAAAGATTGAGAAAAGAAATTATAAATGTTGAAATGTGTGGAATGATTTTTCCGAATCATCATCATTTTGTGGGAATCTTTGATGAAATGTCTCTACGACTTTTCGATTCAGGAACCATTACTTACGAAATTAAGCAAATGAGTTATTTTGAAGGTTTGCATGGATTCATAGGAAGTCGCAGGTCCAAACGTGTGGAAATCGAAGGACCAAAAGTTCTGAACATGCTCATGCTTGAACCTGGATTCGTGATCTGGTCGGCAAGTTTGACTTTGACACTCATTGCATTCGCTTTAGAATGGTTGAATACTCTGAAAGATTACATCGTGTGCAAATGCATTTTTCGGGCATTTCTCCAAACGCAGAATGGCTTTGGACATTAAAATGTGAAAGAATAGTTAAAGAAAAATCGTTAAGATAAAAGCTCAAAAAATATGGAATGACAGTCTTAGCTAACTCAAGTAAAATTAATTTGCTAAAAATCGTTGGTTGAGGTTTAAGGAAAAGTGTGGAGAATAAACAGTAAATTTCCTTTTTAATTTCTTTTCTTCCACAAGAGAAAAAGAATTTTCTTAAAGATTTCTCTTTCTGTAATTGGCTTGTGAGAATGTAAAGCTTCTTCTAATGAGCTTTTATAATTGTCATGATTTTTAAATGTTCAGTCGTTAATTTTTTTAATTAAATAAAATAAAACGTTACTTAAAGCTTTTCTGACTGCTCCGGGTGCGGATGGTGAATCGTCGTTTTCTTCCAACTTCAAACAAGTACAAGAACCAAAAAACCGTAATTTCACTTTAAAAAGTAATTACCTGGAAGCATTTTGTTAATTCTTCTCTCTCGCATTTCACATTTTTAAATGCGGAATGGATTTCTTCATAAATTTGGTTTCACTCTTAACTAAATTGAATAATTCATAAATGCGTGGGCGATTAAATAATTCATTTCATTTAGAATTCCGTCTTCTTTGTCTATCTCTCAAATGGCATCAATTAACCTTACTTAGCTTGCGTACGACGCCCTCTGTCTGCCTTGTGACGACTGCTGAGTAGAAATAAAAAGCATTCAACCACAAAATGGAATTAATTTCGAATTACAACATGAATGCGAATCCGTTTTGATGCTCGATTTTGGTCCTTAATTGAAGTGAAACGAAAATGTAATTATTGTGATTGAAGAGGAATTTCTCGCTTTAAATGTAAAGGAAGCAAAAGAACATTCACCAAGGCCATTGCGCAGGATGTTTCCTTTGAGCTTTTCCTCATCCATTTTTCCCCAGTAAAGAGTTTTTAAAGACTCGAAATGTGTTCGAAGGAGCGACGTCTTAATTAAGAACCTTTTCATTTGCCTCCGAACATCTCCCGAGTTTTTATTGATTTCCACTTTAGCTGCTTGCTAAAACAGAAGCTGCTTTCACACGCTTTCCAAAATTCTGTATGAAGGTAGACAGACTCCATCTCTCTCTCTGGCTCTGGCTCTACCTTTTTCAGTCTGTTCGTGCTTGCTGTGAAAATTTTCAGTCGTGCGGCAAATCTCGTGTTGCCTACAATTCAATTCTTTTTATTTACATTTTTATGATTTCATTATTCATTTCGACGCAAGGAGAAACAATGAAGGCGCTTTCGAGCTCTCGCCTTAAATCGTTCTTCTTATTTTCGTTTCATCATGGTTTATCACGCGTTGTATGCCGTTTAGTGTCATCTGTATCAACGTCACGTAGACTCCAAAGGAAAGCGCTTGAAAAATATATTTTTGTATTATTAGCTTTCCTTTCCTCATCGTCGTCGGCAACGACTGAACGTTGTGCAAATTTCTTTCATGAGAGCATCAAAGCGTGACGCTATTGACTAAAGATTGCAGGGCAATTCTCATTCATTGCGTTGCTGAGTAGCAAAGATATTTTGATGATGTTCATTGAACTTATAATTCTGTCGAAAGAATAAAACAAACCTCACTCGTCTCTTTCGAATGATGTGATGGCAATAAAATAGTTTCAAAGAAAACCTTTTTGAAACCCAAATAACTCAAAAGAACTGCAATCCCAGAACTTTTTAAAAGCTCCACTCAAATTCGACTTGAATGCGGGCAAAATTTCATCATCGTTCGCTCTAAAAATAGCGAATGAAGCTGCGAAAAAAAAAGTTGGCATTAAAAATGGGGGAGAGATCCGAGCACCCTTGAAGAGTCTTTCTCCCTTTTCAAGAGAGCTTCGCTGCTTCAAGAGTCTATCGCATCGTTGAACGAGCTCCGAGCAGAGACAAAAAGAAATGTGATTTATTCATAATTGCACAAAAGCCTTTTCCTCACATAGTTCTTTGAGCTTTCAAGAAGCGACGCTAAGCTTCAGAGGTGAACTTTCCAATTTCAATTAACTAAAGTGTTTTAAATTTGAATAACGAGAATGAATTGCGAGACGGAATTTATCAAATTCACGGTAAATAAATGGTGAGATCATTTGTTAATGTCAAATGGCTAGATCTCTTTTGTAAGCGAGAGAATGATTATTGCAACTCATTAGTTGGATTCCTCTTCGTCGTCCACTTCATGACAATGTCAACAATGAAACACTGAACTTGATGCAGCTCTGAGCAACTTTTCTCTCTCGACTTAAGACTCAGGAATATTTGATCAAAGCTCATTTTCTTTCATCTAGACAAGACGTTCAAGAGTGAAACAGATTTTGCAAACAAAGAGTCGGAAGGTTGAAACAATTTTCTTTAATTTCCCGGAAGAAAAGTTGAACAAAGATGGCATCGTCTCATTCACTGATTTAACCCTTTATGTACAGCAAATGGAGTGGAATTATAGCTTTCTTACCTCATTATAGCGGAATATTTCCGGCTAATGCTTTCTTCGAAATGGGGTGAAAAGGTCATGAATCTAACTTTGCTTCATTTGTCGAAGAACTGGAACTTCATATTTTGTCACCCTCTTCATTATTTTCCCAGGAAATGGAAGAAGAGGCAAAGGCAAGTATTCGAGATTATTTATAACGCTCGACAGCAGCAGCCTCATTCTTGTTTAGCAACACACATGACGACCCCTCGCTGTAGCCTTTTTCTGTCTCTCGGGGAGAGAACAGATCCAATTTTAATACATGGATGGACTTGCCAATGTTTAATTTATCATCAACAATCATCGTGTGCTGTGTCGAGCTCCTCGAGAAAATAATTAAGGATGATTTGCTCATAACTTTTATGCCCTTGTTGATATCATCGTGCGAGCAAGCTCTCCGAGGGCAAATAGGAAGAAGCAGCGGCAAGCTCTTTATTATCTTCTCTCAGTCTGGTTTTTTGTTTTCCCCGACATCAAAATATATAAAGTGTGTCAAGCAGATGTCGGAGAAAAGAGAAAAGAGTTTTCTATGTGACACAGAAAAAAAAATGAAAGAAATTGCGAGTCGATAGAGTTGACCTCCAATCGCCAAAGTGTCATATATCGAAAAATTATCTGCTGATACAAACACGTCAACCGAGTAAGCATTAAAGCTTTTATCACAGTCTGATTGGCTGATCGTCTAAGCAAAGAGCACTCGAAGCTGTAGAGAACATTGAGGCGATTAGTGTAATGGAAAGTTCATAAATCTCATTCATATTAATTCACCTGTTGACCGGAGCTTGAAAATTCAATTATCTACAAGCTATCTCTTGTTCGAAGCGTCAAGATCCGACAAACGTTTCGAAAGAGCCTCACTCATCCCCCACATCGACCGTTTACTTAAATTAATGCATTCTTTGGTAATTGAATCTCAGCAAAATCAATTTAGCTCTCATTCTTTAGGTTAATGTACTCGAGAATTGGCAAATGAGAGAATCTTTGGTGTTAAAAGGTATTTGAAGGACAATTAGAAGTTAATAGTTCTTGCTCCTTACACTGATGCTTACACAATTGATGGCATGAACGTGCGAAGGAATAAAAGTTGGGGGGAAAACTCGTTAAGGTAATTATGCATAAAATCATGGAACTTGAACAATTAATAAATTATTCATTTGCGTCTTTCGTTGCGTCGTCGTAAAAGTTTAGAATATTCTTGGGAAATTAATTTGCAGTTTGTTTCATGTACGCCTCTTGATGACTCAATTTCCTTGTCGAAAGCGATTATTCCCACCAGTGAGAGAGTGAGTGAGAGCAGCAAAGCACTAAGCAGCAGTAGAGCGTTCTATTTTGCCATAGCACCGGAAAAAAAGGCGAATGCAAACAGAGGAGGAAAAAGCTTGTGACAGGACATTTGTAAATGTTGATTTAGGATCTTAGGCTATTTGTATAATGCGAGTGAGTACATTGATATCTGAAAATATGATTTTTGTGTCCCTCGTCGACCTCCGCACTCGCTACAACACGTCCGATGTATGTTTATAATGTGAAGACAGTCGAAACTCAAGTGCTTTGGGCAAATAAAAACAAATCGCTTGCGACGCATAAATTGGATCGCTTAGCTCCTGTCAAGAATATCTTCGTCGACGTACGCGTGAATATGAATTATGTAAATTCTTTTGAGTAAGAAGTTAATTGCATCACTCGCTTTCAGTGGAGCAAAGTAGAAAGAGATCCTCGAAATGTCGTCGTTAAACTTATTTCCCAAGTGACTTTTCCCTCTTCACGCGTCTTTCATACACATCGTAATATGTTAGGCAAATGTTCGTTGAGAGACTACAACGAGGCACAAATATTTCATCATTAACTCTCAGTTGCCGCCTGTCGCTCTACGGAGACGATTCAACAACTTCCGCTTGTACGATTCGAGCTTGGCTTCAAACCTTGACGATGACAGCTCTCGAGCAAGCTATAAAAGTGGAAATTTCATTTTAAAAGTTTTCCTTCCGTCCGTGAACGAACATTAAACAAATCTTGACTAAATTGGTTGATCAGCCCCACGAAACCTTGAGAGGATCTCATGGAGGGAGTTTCATCATAATAGTTGACGCTTTTCCATAAACTTTTCTAAAACAGTTTTGCAAACGTTAAATTTAATATTTTTACTCGCTTAATCCTTTAAATGTTGCTGATGTTGCATCAAGACAACGAGAAAATTTTCATTATTTTCATCTGTTCCAGCTGCGCGAATATTTCCGCTTCAGTCTTCAAGTCAACAAGACGAGGAAAAAGAAGAAGATATTGTAGCGCTGTCGTTGTTTTAATTATGAGAAGACATTTTCCTGACGCTTAGACACAACAGAGAAGAAGCTCTCGCGAATCAATCTGAGGACCCTCCGAGCAAATGCTTTCTCGGAATAATTTAATTTCCTTCGTAGCTATGAATAGTTATTTAAACAAGTCCAAGCTTCAGCTTTAAATTGTCACTCAAGGCGGAATTCTCTCTCCAAAGGAACAATATTTCTTGTTATGCGTATGCGGTGAATTTGCTGCGTATGCTCATGTCATGGAAAGAAAAATCTCGAACGCTAATCTTTCCGCATAGTTGTTACGTCGCTCGCTTCTACACTTGAGATACTTTTGTGCGACGAAAGCAAAAAAATACTCATTTATGAGACTTCAAGATGATAAAATTCAATGATGTTGATGTTCTGTTGACGATGTTTAAAGAAAGAATCTTCGATGACGACGGTGGAGGGAAAGTCGGCTCGCGCCCTTTGTGTCTTCAATCGGCTTTATTGCCTTTTTCCTGGCTTTATGCGACTTTCACCTTCTTTCAATATTTGACGCAGGCAAAAGAATTTCTAAGTAAAGGTGAATGGTTTTGTTCCGAGCGCTTTTGAGCTCTCTCACAAATTCTCGCGAAAATGTTAATGAGATCCTTCTTGTCTTGTTTTGTTGAAACGGAATCACTAATGCTATATCGACAAAAGGGATTTGTATGTACTTATCGACGCATTTAGAAGAGACGAAAACAAAAAACTTGAAAGCTCTCGCGAAGGGATCAGCTATCTCGTTCTCAAAGGCAAAAGGGAACCCGAACAACTCAATAATCATCTTTTTTCGTTGGCTTGTTTAAAAAGCCATTCGAGAGCGGATGGGATAGAAGAGCGCTCGCTGTTGCCTTTTAGGTGACGATAAGTTTGCATCATGCGAAGATTTAATGAAGCCATAAACATTTATTTTTATGATCTATGCTGCTTTAAAATCCTGTTTTATGGCAATTTCAATTACACTTCGCGAAACGTAAGCGTTTCATGCTCGCTGAGTGAAACTTCTGACGTGGAAAAGCGAGAAAAGCGTGAACTTCACGCAACCAGAAAAAAGTTATTGTTTCTCATTGGCCCACCACATTCGATTTGCTTTCCGCTACGCGACACAGGAATTTCGCTTTTTTTTCTGGGCCAGAAATCCGCGAGACAGCCGACGATGTGAACAAAAAAATAAATATCAGCGAGAGCTGCCGTGTCTTATTCAATGTTCACATTAATACAAATAAAAGCTTCGAAGAGAAAAAGCTTCCAATGCAATTCGTTCATTTTGGAAAAGTAAAATTCTCTCGATTTTATGAAACATCGCTTCCTGCAACATTGACGCTGCGAAAATTGCTTTCCCATTGGAATCTTGATGAGAGAATGTGTTGATAACCTAATTCCCATCTTTCCAGACATTGATTAGCATCCGTGTTTATTGTTTGCTATCATAAGACAACCAACGAATGTTCACATCAAAAAAATTATGTTCAATGTCCTCAGAATGAAATGTTTTTCCCAGAACTCTCTAATCGAAATGAACAGATCGAAGATAATTCTTTGAAACCAAGTTCAAGGTCGTTTGAATTCAAGAATCGAAATCGTAGACTCACACACTTTGAGTGAAGTTGTTTTGAAGAGCAAACGAAGGCTTCGCATTTTTCCAGGAAAAAATATTCATAAAGTTCTCAAATTTATAATCTCAAAACGATTCTCGTGACATGTTCGATGATGTAAAAATTCATTTTCCTTTCGAAAACATTGTCAAGGAAAAGGAATTTCACTTAAACTTTGTGTTCAAGAGTTCATTTGTAAATTCCTTATCGCATGAGGTTCTTCCTCTTCATTAAATGTTTTAGAAAAGATTATTCCGCTCACGTCTTCGATTCTTTTTCTTTATCAAATCCTTATACCACTCACTTCACTTACGATTGCAACTTCTTTCATTTCAACGTTCAATGTTCACATTAGCTTCGAGAGAAAATGCAATAAAGTGAGATTTTCATTTAAAATTGATGCTGACATTTAACGTTCAATATTTTATTTCATAATTTAACTTTAAATTGAACATATTCTCGAGTAAATTTACTGTTTCATGTTTCACCACGAGACACCAATTCCAACAAATTAATTTCAATTGTTGGAATTTAATTGATTTTTAAATTTCGAACATATCGGATAACTTACGTCAGAGGTTTGAGTTGAATGTTTGAGTCTCACGCTTTTTGGAATCGGAATACCCGAAACAAATATTGAAGAGCTATCGTTTGTTAAGTCACTTGCTGTTTGGTATGCCATTTCGAATGATATATGAATTTAAATGACATCGTTGTGAATGCAACATGAGTAAAAGTCATAAATATTTTCTATATCTCGTCTCTCTTTCTCACTCCCGGGTCCTGAAGCTGCTGCTGCTGCAGAATTTGATAAATTTTACACATCGGAGTTGCTTTTTGTGCACGCTCGAATGTCGGTTTTTGCATTGAAGCGTCTCTCATAGCTGAGGCGTTTTATTTTCACTGTCATATAGATTTCGAAATGAATAAATCTAAATTCCGTCTATTGACGAAATGGAAACTTTGATGGGCTAAAGGTTTCATCGCTAACATTCTTTACACGTGGATTCGATCGTTTTTGCGGTTTTTTGAATCGTTTGCAATTTACATTCCAATGCATCAGAGAGATTTTAATTATCTCTCGTGCTGTTGAAGCATTTTTACCGTTGAAGGAGTGGGAAGTGATTTATAATTTTTTACTGACCACTCGATGAATAAATTTAAAAAATTTAAATAACGCTTTAATGGAAAAAGGAGTTTGACGAAACAATGAGCGAAGAAATATTGAAAAAGTTTTAATTGTCGATTATAATTTTAATTTGATGTAAATTTCTTGCAGACAAAACAGACTTTGTAATTATCAAGATTGACCAAGTAAAAGTCTTATCAGGCAAAGTTTGATTCAAATCTTGATTTCATGAATATTTCAACGAAGATTTCAAACTGCAACCCAGGAACAAACAAATCAAAAACAGTCAAGACAGCATTTCAAGTTAGAAATTTTAAAATTTTAAATTACATTTTAAATGGAAAAATGAGTTTGAGCAAGCAGTGTTTGAAGAAATATTGAATAAGTTTCAATTGTCGATTAAAATTTTAATTTGATGTAAATTTCTGATGAATAAGCTTGCAGTCAAAACTGACTTTGTAATTATCAAGATTGATCAAGTAAGAGTCTTATTAGGCAAAGTTTGATTCAAATCTTGAATTCATGAATATTTCAAGGAAGGTTTCAAATTTCACCCAAGGAACAAACAAATGGAAAACAGTCAAGACAGCATTTCAAGTTAGAACTTGATTCAGGGATTTCTCAGCTTCAAATGAATAAATCCTTTCCTCACTGATTTACATTTCCTTTCACTTGAAGATCTTTATGAAGGTTCCATAAAGAATGAATCCTATTCTCACTTAAAACCTGATTAACAGATAAAAGTTTTTCTCTTATTCTTTCGAGTGTCATAAGTATCAAAGTGGAAAGCTTCATTCTATTCCTCCCCTTTTTTCGCCGAAGCCTTATCGACAAACCATTAAGATAACCAATAAGAAATATGTCTCTATGAAAGCCATAAAATCGAGAAAGTAACAAGAAACTAAATTATTAATTTGTCCTTTTTATGGCTCAAGAGAGAAAGCGAGATTCATTGAAACTGAAAAGTTTTCTTATCCTCTAGCGAAGGTTTAAATTTGCGATTCTGAAATTTGGGTCAAACTTAAAAGGTGAACTTAACCGTAGCGTACAAAAATAAGTCAAGCGAACTTTCTCCTCGTTCAGCTCTGATTGCCACTGCATGAGCACCGACTCTCTTCCCAATAGATCACAATTGATTGTTGTAAATCGTTTATGCTCCTCCATAAATAATCTCGAATGATAGGAGAACGTAGGCTGACGGGTGACATGTCATGTTTATAATTCCTTCGGGCCGATTTTCAATAAATTTCCTATATCAAGAAACTGAATTGCGGAGGATGATCATCTCTCTCTTTGGCGAAAGAGGAAAGAAAAAGGACAAAGAAGAGAAGAGAACGTAATAAATTTAATCCTTAGACAGAAAGATATCCCCGCGTTATTGTTATTGCTGGCAACAAGGGATCATTTTATTAGGTCCTTTTAGTCGATAATAATAATATTCAATTGATAACTGTCGAAGCTTCATTTCTCCGTGAACACTTTCCCGGATTCAAACCTTTTTGTAGATTAAAAGAAAATGTATGAGATGTCCTTTTGTGGACGAACTTTCTCGTTACATTTGTAACCGAATAGTTAAGCTCTTTAATTTCAAAGAAAAATTTATGTTTACTTCTGTTTTTGAGAATCCGCTATCGAGTTCATGAGAGTTCTTCTTTACCCTCCGCGTTGAATTGAGAAGTAAGGTAAAAGTTAGAATTACGAAAATCTGAGTGTAAATCGATGTCGAATGTTTCAACGACAGCGGAACTTTCAGTCCTCGAACAAAAAAAAAACTGTTTCGGACGAAAAAGTTCAAGCAAAGCTTTTTTTTTATTATTTTTTTAAGCCTCACAAGGAGAGAATTCATTGATGCGAACGAGAAAAAACTTTGAATCCATTTCAACACACTTTTCACTCCACTTCTTCCACTTTGAGAATAATGTTTGTTTTTCGACTCACATTTCGTTCTTTCAGTGAACGAAGTAGCGGTAGAGAGAAAGGAGCTTTCCGTCATAATTATTCCAATTCCGAACCGCTAAGAGAAAAGTTTTGCATACTCAAACAGTATTTTACTTTTTTTTTTATTCAAAAACAATTGTTCGAGGAAAGTTTCAAGATTAATAAAGCGTGTTTGTTTATGCTCGCGATGAAAGCGACGGGAAGCGGAAAATTCATCCAAACTCAAAGTGAAAAATGACTTGAAGAAGAAAAACTGTTTGATGGAGATTTTAACAAAAAAAAAAGAGAAAAACTTTGCTCATGAAAATTGTGAGTGTGTTCACCTCTGAATGAGATAAATCAAGTCTTAAGGCTTTGATTGTAGTTGACGTCACTACCTTAAATTTTTCTGAATCATCATTATCTTCATTGACATCATAACTTGATGAGTCGACTGAGGGATGATGTATTAATTTTCATCTCTCCCGAAAGCTGATACTCGTGATTCGTGGAGAAAACAAAAGTCTATGAACAACTTTTCTACGCGCTCGAATGAAAAAAGCAGAAAAAGAAAAGAAATAAAGTTTTTTTGTGTGTTTGATAAGGAAGTGAGAAGAATGTTTGCATCCGACTTTCCTCCCCCCTTCCTTCGCTTCTCCCTGTCTCTATTGATTTTGTTAGCCAATTTCTTCCTCAACAGATGCAGACAATGATGTTTTGTATTGTTGGGATCCTCTTGCCGAGATTATGCGGGCGGGGTCAGGGATGCAACATTCCGAACTCAATTTGCGGTCGAGACGACCATTATGAATTGGATTCGAAACGAAACGTGATTTTTCCAGGTGCACGATGAATTGATAAATATTTATGTGCTTGAAACGTTTTGCTACGGAGGAGGATGTTGTTCCTTTAGCTGCGGTTCGCCATCAGCAAAGTGCACAGAAATTAATTTTAATTGGAATCTGTAGAGAAGAAATAACGAATGACTCAAGAGGATTTCCATTGTCTACAAATGGATTTCTCCACTAATGACGGATTGAGTTTCAAGTTTTCACAGGTAGCGGATTGATGATCATCGTGTGGGAAACCCAACTTGAGTGTATAACGTATTCGATATGTTTATGACGTCTCAACGACTCGAGTTTACGAGTGATTATTGTTGATTCTCTCACAGTTGAATCTCTTTCTCATTTCAAAATCTCACATCAAAAAAGAAGCAGCAACTCTAAGAACGTAAAGTTTATTTATTTAAATTGAATGAGCAATCTCAGATTCGTTCAGTTATCTCTGCCGCTTCGCTTACGGCAGTCTCGACTCCGTTATTTCGGATTATTGTTTACACACGATTTTAAATTTTAATTCAGCGTGAGACGGTTTTGCTTTATCTGTACACGAAAATCTTCTAATTAGCGTCAAGTGCAAATCATCACAACAAACTTCTGGTGTGTACTTATTAAATGTGTTTAGGTTTTTGGAATCAATTTTGCGGGTGAAATCAACGCAAATATTGTTTTGAAATTTAAATACTTTTACGAGTTTTGTGGCCTAAGCTTTTCGGCGAAAAATTAATTAATGATATCACTGATTATAGAGTTCAAAGTGGAGCTTCAAAAACGCAATGAGATTAACGAAGTGTTCGGCTTTGCACATCACCACGCACATCATTTTTCTGCTTATCAGAGTTCGAGGTGAGACATTCGTCAAGTTTATTTTTATATTCGAAATTCCCAGAATGAGTCACAATCTCTGAAGACTCTGAAGACTTAAACAAACTTATATTCTCTTGTATTTTGCTTGTACTTGTAGAAAATGAAGCAGCAATCTCTCCTGATTGCGTGACTCCGGTCAATGCATTAGGAAAATGTGTAGAAGCTAAATTCTGTGTATCAATCATGACAGCGCTCCTCAACAACGATCACTTGACAAATCAAAATGTAGCCAAATTTCTTCGGGAATCACAATGCGGGTTGAAAGTTGATTCACACAATGTTTGCTGTGATATTAATGACATTGATTTTGGCAACAAACCCGAGGACGAGCCTTCGACGACAAAATTGCCATCGTCGACTCTTCTGCCATCGTCAACTCTTCTGCCACCGCATCTCCCGCAAACTCTGCTGTCAATGGAGAACTGTGGAAAGCTGGAGAGCGATAAAACTCCGCTCAAGTGGATCGCAGAGCTCTACTTCGAGACAGCAAGCGGTGGAAAGAAAATTATTGAATCGAAATGTCTCGGCACCGTAATTTCTAGAAGTCATGTAATAATTCCAGCGCATTGCGTCGCTAACCTACCTGAGGGTACCACATTGTAAGTTGAAGTCAGCAGCAGATGCTCTTGAGATTTGAGTGATGACTTTTTAATTGCTTTTTTCCTTCTCCTCTATCCATCGGCAGAGATTTCGTTGAGATCCAAGGACAGGAGTTTTCCGCTGCGAAAATTTTCATTCACGCTGGATACAACGAACCAAAGTTTGCTAATGACATTGCGATCATTGAGCTTGACAAACACAGCGATGATAGGATTAATGATGCAATTTGCTTACCAGAAACTCCGTCGAATGACAACGACCGAACATCCACAATTGCTGTTGTGAAACGTGCCGACAGTTCATTCAAGTTTGGAAAAGCTCTTTTCAAATCGAACACTGAATGCATGAGCTCATATTTAACTCAACAGCTTACCGTCCTCACGCCAGGGCAGTTTTGTGCGAATGTGCAATCGAACGATACAGCTTATTCTACGTTCATTGGAGCGATTGCAATTGAATCAGATGCGGAGCGACAATACAATTTCAAAGGATTCACATCGACCGCTATCCGAACGGGTCAGGCTTTTGATGAGAGTAAGCCTTACATCTTCACTGACGTTGCTCATCATTTGAATTGGATTAGATCAGCTATTGGCGATGATTTGAAAAGGAATGAAGTTAATCCTTTAGTCAACGATCCATTGTCAGGTCTATCATCATGTGAGCTCTCAAGTGGCGACGGATTGTGTGTGATGCATGATCAATGTTCCTTATATCGAGACGCTCCAAAGCCACTCTCGCGTAAACGAGAAGCATTTCTAAATCAAATAAAATGCTTCACGACTGTCGTCGCAAACAGCGTGAGTGAAGATGGCATTTGTTGTCCCAGAAAGTACATTGAACTCAATCACACAGTTGTCTACGATATAGATCAGAGATTCCAAGTTAAAAGAGGCATTGAACTTCTTGACTTAAAAAAATGTGGAAAGGTTGATGCTTCACGAAGAATTGTCGGAGGAAGCAAAGCGGAGCTTAAAGAGTTTCCATGGATCGGTCTCATGAAATATAAGATCGGAAAAATCTTTAAATTCACTTGCGGCTCTTCCTTAATTTCCGAAAAATATGCTTTAACCTGTGCTCATTGCATTACGGATTTACCATCGAGATACGAGATTGTTGCTGTCAGATTTGGGGAATACGACCGCTCAACGGATCCCGATTGTAAGCTTGTTGATGAGAATCAACAGGAGTGTAATCCACCTGTTCAAGACATCGCGGTCGAGAAACTAATTTCTCACCCGAAATACAACATGCCACGTTACGCAAACGATGTTGGACTCGTTAGATTGGCAACAGCTCCTGACATGTCACAAGGTTGGTTGGTTAAAGCGATTGTTACGTAATTCAATAAAGCTCAGTCCTTTTGTTGTCTTCAAGGTATAATTCCGATTTGTCTGCCAATCAACGACGAGATGCAGCAAACGGTCTCCAACAAATACACAGTCGCAGGCTTTGGCTTTACTGAGAATGGACGTGACTCTGATGTGCTGTTAAAGGTCGTCTTGCCGAAACTGTCAAAGGAAACATGTCAATCGTTTCATGGCTCGATGATTCAACTCTCCGAAGGTCATGAGTGCTATGGAGGCGAAGGTATTCGAGACAGTTGTAAAGGTAATTGAAAGATTTGTTCACTTTTCAAAAGCCGATTAAACTTTTAATGTTTCGCAGGTGATTCTGGGAATCCGTTGATGAATTACGTCAACTGGAAAGGGCGTACAATCGCTGTTCAACTCGGAATTGTGGCTGCGGGGCATTCCGAATGTGGACGCGGAGCAAATGGTTTTCCCGGCATTTACACTGACACGAACTTTTATTTGGATTGGATTCTTGATAATTTGGAAGAGTAATTACATGAAATATAATATATTTAATATATTCAATATATTATATTGAATTTCAATAAATTGCGGGTACACGAACGTTTTAATTAAGTATTCGTCACACTTGAATGTAATTATTGCGTAAAGTGCTTAAGCCAAAACCAAACCAAATTTTGGATTTAATTTAAATTTCTGGTAAACTTTTCAATCGATCAATTAGTGAAGTCACGAAACAAAATGCAAACTGCGGAAAAGTTTGTTTCTTTATTCAAGTCCAGCAGCAAGTTAACATATTCATTGCTGACTTTTAGCAACACATGTTTCACTTTAGCTTTTATTCTCGTGGATGTGAACGGAATGGCAACACATTTGGGATTTGTTTCGCGGGTGGGCACTAAAGCACAAACATTCGCTTCCGTTCGTTTCGTTCTCTCGATTTCATATCCAGCCAAGCTTGCATTTCTTTACTTGCGGGAGTAGCTAGAGTTACGTGACGTGGTGTCGCGGCTGCTTTATGAAATCATTATCAACGCAACATAGAAAGTTCGTAATCTGCTTGAGGCATCGCTTATTGTTGCTTTCCCCAGAAATGAATTCGTTCCGAAACCAGCACGTAGCTGATGAAAGAGCTCGGTCATGTCCCCTTTTGTTTGCGATCGTCACATCATCTGACAAGCGAAAGAAACATTTATCAATTTTCCCATTTGCTATTCTGATCTGTCGAGTCGAGGGAGATGGAGAATCTACTTTTTGTTCAAGTGGAAGAAGATTGACTAATAGTGACATGACAAACAAAGAACGAAAAGAAAACAAGATCTGAAGTGTGTTTCTATTTCGGTAAAGTCTAAATTGACTTGTTATTCGATACTCAAAGTCTTGTTTAAATATGAGAAACATCAATAAGCGAATTCAAAACTCTCGATCTTCAAAATGAATTTAATTCAATTTGTTGAGTACTTCGTCAAAAAGTCTCATGCAAGAATCCGTTGAAGCCATAAAAGCTTTTGGTTCCTTCTCACAAATCAAAAGAGCTTTTAATGTCGTTTGGAATGAAAAGAGGAAAAGCCAAAGCGAAAGAAGCTTTTCAATGCTCCGAAAGATTTATAGCAACAGGCCTAAGATGCTTATAGAGACAGTTCAAGGTAACTCCGAGAGAAACTTAAGAGAAATTTCGAAATAGGAAAATAACAAATTGTTGAGTGTCCTCCCTTGAGTGCTCTAAACTTTAGCATATGAGAAGATTAAACTCTCGCGACGATAAAAGAAAGCAAATAACAAAGACGACAACAACAACGATAAAAGGAAATTCATTGCGAATGAGACAAGAGTGAAGAGAGAGAAGAATAAAAGCGATGACGGGATCAAAGTTTTTTGAACCATTGCCCAGTTCCCTCTGTTGCTCTAAATGCGATTAATTTGTCTCCGCATCCAACCCTTCCTTCATTCGACCTCGTCGACGATAACAGAGAGATGATGTATTGAGTGCCATCAAGGGTGAGTTCTTTTTTTCTGTGAAGCGAGCGCTTATTGACCTAGATGCGGTCTTAGCCCGATCCGCTCATGAACGTGTAATCTCACATTCATCTCTGTCGGAGGAGCAGCAGCGAAAGGAGAAAGTAGCGAAGAAAAATTGTAGAAATTCCCGACGGAGAGTTCAGAAAACATTTGTACTGGAAGGGAAGGCGAGAAATAAATTGCCTCACCAGACATTATCAGCCATCACGAGGAGATGTTTGTCGGTGTTGAGAAGCGATGGCAACAATGGGATTCGACAGGGAGTTCTCATAAATTAAGTGGCAAAGATTGATAACCGATCCATCGAGGATGTCACCAGAAATCATCGAAACATCAAAAGATAAAAATGATTAATTAAAGAAGAGTCTCGTAGGCGGAGCTGTGAATGTCGTCGGCATAGATTCAATTAAAATATCGACTCTCATTTCAAAAAACAATTTAAGTCGAAGGCTCCGAAGCTTTCAACTGAAAAATAACAGCGCAAATTCACTTCACAATCGCTGTCCTTGAGTCTAGTTAAAACGTTGTCAAGTTACACTGTCGCTGTTGATCGTAACGCTCCAATAAGCTTGACGTCCTTAACACTCGATAGGTGAAACATTTCAGATAAAAAAGAAATTAAAGCTCATAAAGGTGTGAACAATAAAGTTGCCCCATCACAAGTCTCAACATAAACCCTTTCGATCTACGGGAAAATTAGGTTAGTTTGTTTGACAAATCTCTTCAAGAGACCAGTTCGCTACCAAGTAAACTTAATTTGCGATGGTGAGTTGGGTTGTCTATTTGTTGTGTCACATGAGACCAAATCAGGGCTTGCGACATAACGAGGAGCTTTTCTCCTGACAACGATGCTTAACAACGGCTCCCAACATAATTTCCGAGCATCCCCTAAGAAAAGTATTGAAGAGCTTACGATTTATGTGCCGGCAATAAAATCGCGCGTTATCCAGGAGGTATTTGATATTGTTTTCTTACTCTTACTCTCTCCCCGCCCTTGTTTGAACACATAAAAGAGTATATTACATTATCGGGCCTTAAAGGGGCTCGGCAAACAATTTTCTCCCGACAGTTCGTAAATTTCTGATGCCTTTCACAAAAAGAAGACGCAGCAACGTACGTTTGTGTACGTAGGTAAATCCGATAAGCAAATATTTTGTGTACGTCTATTAAACTCATCATATAAAATAAGCTGCCGAGTAGGAACATCAGCAAGTTCCTTTCGTGTTGACGGCGACGAGGTTTAGTTGTACGACATCAAATGGAATTACTCTTTCGAATTCATTCGTGCGTTAATGAAAGGAATAAGTGCAATTCTCTGCTTTCGCTTTAACTCCTGCTGTAGTGCAATTCATTGCTTTTGCTTTAACACACGCTGCTATTGTTTTTACAAGAGGAACGAGTTTGAACTTTATATTTGCTTAAAGCGAAATAAAACATAAATTAATTTCATAAAGTTTCCCTTGTTGCTTACCATACCTTGAGGTAGATGAACGAGGAATGAAAATAAATAGCGAGTTTGCTTTATTTGCTCGCTCGCCTTTGCATTTCATTTAAAAGTTTAGTATTTCATATTACAATTGTCTTCATAGCTTGAGGAAAGAATAACCAATGTTGGTTTTATTCACAAGAATTGTCTTAATCTGAATTGCTAGAACAACTTCGACATGCGGCAAATTCACGTTGTTAAGTCAATAGAAAGACGATTCATGAAACAAAACATTTTTGTTTGTTCGAGACGGAGAAGCATAAATGCATCACAATCAACAAAACAACTTTGTTGAGATATTTTCTTTATTATTATTTTACTGAAACAGAAACAAACCTTCGAAGTCGTCACCAAAGTTTTCTTTTCTACGAACGAGCAATAAAATATCTTAGACGACGTCGTTCTCTTCATCTTATTCGTGTTCGCTTTCACGAGAAGTATTTTCCAATGATGCATGATAAAAGCTTCGGAAAAGCTGTTGCTCCGTGAACAAGGTTATCACAAGAGAGAGAGAAAAGCGGCGCCTGGAAAAATCCTCTCACGAGAGGAAGCAACATCACAAAACATCGAAGCAACATCGCACGGAGAATTTTATTCTCAGAAACTTTTGTTTCCAGTCAATCCTTCAGGAAGTTTCAAAAGTAGACAGCGTCGAGAAGTGAACGGTACTGCAGTGTTTTCTCTCCACGATATCAACTGCAAAAAATATTTAAAATATCAAGAGAGGGAAAAAGTTGAAAAATTAAATAAATTGCTATCATTAAGCCGGAAGGAAAAAAAAGAACATCAGCGGCCGTTAATTATTGTGGATAACAAACTAATTGGATTAATTCAGCGCAACATTTTTTTGGATACAAAGTTATAAATTAGTGTTGCCGTTTAAAACAGAGTGAGATTTAAAATCGTTGGGAGAAGTTTCGATTTATTTTCTCGAAAAAGAAAAAAGAAATATTAAAGTGAAAAATATTCTTCTTTTCCCGAAAAATTTGTGCCAACAAAATCAAATTTAAATGCAAATTTCGAGCGAAGAAAGAGAAGAAAAGTTTCAGTGCCGGGAAGGAGAAATATCGAATTAGAATGTTGAATGAAATATATCGTAAAAAGGATGGAAAATGTGATTTGAATTTGAATCACGCCTACACGTTTCTGTGGATTAAAGTTATCAAAATATAAATCAATAAATGGATACATTCACTCGCCGTTCATCTTACAACTAAAAAGGTAAATTCCAACCTGAAGATTTTAGTCCGAATGAAGCCATTAAAGCAACAGAAGCGTAGCCTGCGAAAACGTAATTCGTTTGGTGAAAGTTTTTGCTGTGTGAGCGGGTGCTTAAACGAGAAGCAGAGATAACTAAATGGAAAACTACCTTAATGAGAAAACGAGATTGAAGGGCGTGAGGAAATGGCAGAAAGTTGTTTACCTCGCTATGCTCACAGCGAGAAAGTTTGTTGTTTTAAAACAGTTTTACCTGCAGTTATTTGGTTTTAGTAAAAGCTTCTTAAAAAGCACTTTACTTAGCTGCGCTGTTAAACTTTTAAAACATTCACCCTCATCCGGATAACTGCTGCAAAACGAGACAGGACTAATTAGTTTTATTAATAAGCTGTCGTGATATGTGGTGCGCTGATGAAACTCTGCGGAAATTGTTAATGAAACCATGTCGGAGGTAATGTCGAATGACAAGTCGCGGCACGTCATAGCCCGATGGCAAAAGTTCACAACAAACATTTCAAACGTTGAAATAAGTGCCAAGCCATTAGACGAAGTGTGAGCTTATTTTCCCTGTTTGATTATGCTATTTGAAGTCTCTTAGACAGTACTTTAATCTCTTGCTTTCCATCTGCAATATTTTAATTGGCTTGAAAATCATTTTCTGAATCGCTTCACGTTCATGCCATTTAAAGCGATCTCGAAAAATTTTATCGAGCGTTTTTATTGAAGTTGGTAAGAAGTTTGAGATAAAAACTGATTGCGATACCATGAACGTGAGCTCTTCTTGCAAATGAGTGATGAACTGCTTATGCAGCTTCACGCCCGGCGACATCTATTCGAACAGTCGATAAGCCTCGACCCTTTTAGAATTTTCTATAATTGACGTCGGGAAAAGTTTTCCGAGTGAATTTCACCTCATTTCGTCGGCAAATCTGCTTTGAATGGCGAGATTAATGCAGGTTGAGCAATCTCCGTAGACTAATTCCATTCTTCTCCTTTTCAAATTGATTTCACAGCAACCATTTCATTTCCCAAATCGCAAAGTCAAACTTTTGATTGCTTTCCTTATGAATGAATAAGCTTCGCAAAAACCCTTTTTCCATCTGAATATATTTTACCTTTTTCACATTTCATAAATCAAGAGTTTTAATTTGATGCCCCAGGTTCGTTGAGAGTCCTCAAACTATTTTCTATTGAAAGTCACTCAAACTGAAAAGCCAAAATCCATCTAAGTCGATCAACTCATCCATTTCGAAAAGAACACATTTGAACTTGAACGAGAGAAGATTTACACGAGCAGACATTACAAATGTCGAACAATACGTTCTCCAGATTGCTTGGAATCATTCAAATTTAATTAGGGATTTTCGGTTTGATTCAAGCCATGCTCGAGAGCGTTTCAATGATTTTACAGTTTTTCCATTTGACTTCTCACGGAGAAAAGGCGCAGAGAAACAAAACAAAGAAAAAAATAAAACTTTTCCCACAATTTTCCTTGTTTTGATTTGCTCCCACAGAGACGACTCGAACCAGAATGAATTTCTCGTATGTTTCGTGAAAGAAAAGTTTGATGAGTTTTGCTTGTTATTAATAAACTTTTCTCCCTGATATTCTAATACAATTAAGAACAGAAACAATGAGAAAATGAAATTAAACAGTTTTCGTATGAACTTGAGTCAACTTCGCACACTTGGCAAAATTTCTGATGGAAAATTATTTTTGATTCTCTCTCTTGTGTGCTGAGACGTATTGACGTGAATGTTAAAAGTTTTGACGCTGCTAGGGCTGATTGATTTCTGCTAAAGGCAAATGGGAAAACTTTTCGTTTGTTCTTCGAGGTTTTCCTTAATTAACTTCAAGCCATCTAGACCTCACGTCGTCGACAATATCGAGGAAATTCATCAATTTCTATTAATAATTCAGAAACAATTACTCATTTGTTCCACACTCGAGTTAAGTCTCATGAGACTTTCTAATTTATGTTGGAAATCACTCATCTCGATCCAGCTTAAACATGACGAGTATTGGACATTGCGGAAGAAATAAAAGAAAGAAAGAAGCTTCTCTTCTGTTTGTCTCTTATAAGAGGTTAAGCATTAATAAATTAAGAGCAGCAGGGAAGGAGTTACACAACAAAAATATTTAATTAGGAGCATGCGGAAACCACGTCAGCAGAAAAGTCTTGTTCTTGTGAAGGAGAAAGGTTCAAATGTGAAGGAATTAATGTTGGCGAAGGGTTGAGAGTCTTGGCAAAATTTTAAGCGAACGATAAAAGTTCATTATAATTAAATAATGTCTTTAACTTTCGGAATAAGCTTTGATGAAACTTCGCCAACCCCATTTTTACCCTTTAGTGATTAAAATTTAGTCTGAGAAATTTTAAAACGCTGCTCCAATTAGAAACTTGTCCCCTCGTTCATAAAAATAAATTCTTTGTTACTCCGTTCTCTCAGTGACAAAGTGTCGGGAACGTGTCGGTTGCGCAGAATTTTAATTAGTTCCGCAATTTATAATTTCACCTAATTATTTTTGTTTTGTTGTCGTTGCCTTTTTCCGAGAAAGCCTACGTAGGAAGAAAATGAAAATGTTCTCTCAAATTCACTTTGTCGTACTTTAACGAGAAATTTATTTCATTCAAAACTTTTCTCCTCAATTTTCTTTTTTCAGAGAAAAAGAGTTAACCGAGAACATCCAACAAAGCAGCAGAAACACTGAGGATATCTCTTCTTCGCACCATGCCATTGTGCCGTGTCTGTTCACGGTTAGACAAACAAGTGTAAAGCCACAAAAGAGAGCGAAAAAAAAGTGTTCACTATGAAAAAAACAAAAGCGAGCGCTCGAATCGAAATTTAAATTGTGTGCACACGATGAAACTTCATTGTGGGAATTCTACAGGCAAAGCTTTGTACATCCAACCAGAGAGACGAGAGAAAAAGTTTGTTTAAAATTATAATAAAGCCGGAAACGTGAATATGAAGCAGACTCTGGTGCTTGCTGAATAAAAATGCGGAGGCATTTACATCACAGCCTGAAGGAAAAACATAAATAAAAGTCGAAAGAATAGAGCTTTAAACAAATGATGAGCGAATCGTGTCAGTTTCGTGATCTTTAAATAATCGTCGGGATTTACTTCACAAGTCGAGCGGTTAAGGAGCATCGAAAGCATCAAAATATGCTGCGAAAATGTGCGTTTACAATCTGCTAATAAGTGAGTATCCTTTCCATTCGAGTTGTGAATAATTTCGAGATTAATCTTCAGCTGTCTGAGTTTTAATCTTTATAATTTATTTGAAGCAACGAGAGGCCACATAATTGACCTCAGCCACTTTTGGGAGGGCCCCGGGAGAAACATTGATCATCCGATATTAATTTTTTAACAAACTGAAGAGGAAACTGAGCGGGAAAAGTTTTTTTTTCTGTTGCTCGATCGTAATGTGTAGAGCTGCCGGAAACTTTCAACTTGCAAGCATTAAATATTTCACTAAAACTTTTTTTTTCTCTCTCCAAAAAGTTGTAATCGACATGGGAAATTTCACGAGTTTCCCGAGAACGTTTTCATTCGGTAAAGCGAAAGAATCTTAAGATTCGCAAAACACATTCATCATGCACTTAGAATCTGTTTTTTCCTGAAAACATTTTATTTATAGCAGGAAACTTGATTTATTCTCTAGCGAGTTGAACTCTGAAAGCGTCACTTCGAGATAACGAAGTCGATTTGTTGAAGTGCCTGCAGAAGAAGTCTAAAAATGTTATGAAACTCTTCATAATCTGAGGTTGTTTGACATATTTTTTTAAAAGCATCTGAAGGCTAAATTTTCTTCTCGATAAGTCTTTTATATAATATTATATATAATATATTATATATAATAAACAATATATATAATATACAACAATAGCTGAATTTCTGACTAAACCAGAAAAGGAAGAATGTGTTTTTCAAGATCACAATGCACACGATCTAAGGATTTCATTCGAAAAGTATCGTTCGAAAAACACGTAACCAACCTACTAACGTGACAAGATGTTCCTTCTTTAAAAGGTTTTGCCCTTCTGATGCTACGTGCTCCTTAAAAATCGCATAATTAAATTTTCCACGAAGGAGATTAATGCAAATGCTTCAAACAAAATTCTTTGTTACTTTTCGTCAATATCGCTTGGAGAAGCTGCCATTAAAACACATTAAGCGAGAGCATTTTCCACAAACTTAACTGTCATTTAGAGCGAATTAACTGAGCTCTCGCGAAGCATAAATTTCTTGCCTGACACAATTATATTCTTTTGAATAGGTTTGAGTTTGAGAAAAAAGCTTTGAGACTGGCAGAGAGGAATTTGTTAAGCTACCCGGGAATTCAACGCTAAAAGAATTTTAAAAGAATTCTCAAATATTACGTTTCATAATATCAATTTTATTTCTTTTTATCATCGTAGTCAGCTGTTTATAAATCTCACAAATATGAGTTCTTAGAATATGAAAGTGTCATGTTGAGTTTAAAATGCTGTCGTGAATATTTTATTATTAAAAGAAAGAAAGATAAAAAAAGAAATGTTGACATCTTTATCAGTTAAATAATTACATGAGCAACGACAGGAATTTTTAACAACAAAGGAAAATATGAGAGCTCAGGGGAATGCAAATATCTGGAAAAACTTCCACCAGAAAATACAATAATTTTCCATTCTTTGTCTCTTCTTTCGGCTTCTTCTCCTCTCATGACATATTAGACATCACCACCGTGAACGCATGGAGAGAAGGAGGGACGAAGAAGAAGTTTTCTTCGCCAAGAGTTTCTCTCAGCCATTACGAGTGCTTAGGGAGAAGCGAAGGATATGAAGAAAGATGAAATAAAAAGTGAATAAATTTATGTTGAGACCGGGAAAACTTTAATTTGATATAGAGACATTTTCTTTTGCGCAGTGTTGGCGCTGTGGGAAACAGATTTCTGTCTCGCAAACACATCCTCAATAGTTTGAGTAACAGATGCGTTCATCTATATGAGAACGCAACATCGACAATGTTTCGTCTGCAATGAAAGATAACTTTTCCCTTCTCATGAATGTCCAAAAGAAAAACGTTTTTCCGATCCTTGAGCATGAAATGTGATTTAGAAAATTGATTAAGCAATTGAAAAACAAACTTTTCCTTCCACTCCGTTAAAATCCTTTTGATTATTTCATTTATGTTGTCAAGAAATTAGGTCAATTGATCACTAACGCATTTTTTTCTCTTCTAGTTTTTGCAGTTCTCTGTGTGACAAATACAATCAATTGCGTCGATTGGACTTTAAATTGTTCAACGAACTGCCATTGTAAATGGGCCAATGGGAAAAAGTCAGCGCAGTGCAATGCTCTCAGTCTAACACAAATTCCCGCTAATCTCTCGACAGAAATTCAAGTGCTGATGTTGAACGAGAACAACCTTCAAACCCTAAACCGGGAGGAATTCACTACACTTGGACTAATTAATCTTCAGAAAATTTACTTGAAGAAGTCCAACATCAAATATTTGCACAGGGAGACGTTTAAGAACCTCAAGATTCTCGTCGAGTTGGATCTAAGCGAGAATCTCATCGAACAGCTGGACAAACAAACGTTTGCTGGAAACGATAGACTTAGGATATTATACTTGTACAGTAATCCAATTAAGATTCTCATAGCAGACCAATTCCCGGTGCTGCCATATTTGCGAACGATAGATCTCCACGGATGTGAAATCGGTTCTATCGACGAGACATCATTTTCAAACGTAGATCTCTTAGAATATTTGAATCTGAAGCAGAACTCGCTTCAAACTCTTCCGGGAAATGTCTTCTCGCATATGAAAAATCTTAAGACGCTCCTAATTGACGATAATCCATGGAATTGTGATTGTAAATTGAAAAAGTTTCGTAATTGGTATGTGAAAAACAATCTCAATAGGATAAGTTTGCTGTGTAAGTCGCCGTTTAGTCTAATAGACCAACAATGGGAAAATATTCATGAAGATGCCTTTGGCTGTGCTCCAACGTTAAAGATATTGAAGGAGGATGTTCACTCGAGTGATTTAGAGTCAAATATAACTTTCAAATGCTTCACGACTGGCGATCCCCGACCGAACATTAGTTGGCAATTGGATGGAAAGGAGATTGAGAATGAGAATGTTGTAATTGATAATGATGATGCACCTCCACAAGCCGTCTCTGTCGACCAGCAGTATCCAAACGGTAAACTATGGAGTAATTTATCAATTTACAACATAACGAATTTAAATGCTGGATTTTATACATGTTTCGCACGAAATGATTTAGGTTTCGCGAGCCAAAATATCAGCCTAATTCTTCCTGAAGTCGTCGATCATGTGTTGATTAAGAACTCTGATACATTCTGGTACTTTGGCCTTATCATGGGCATTTTCGGGACGATTGGTAGCTTCGTGATGATATCGTTCGTGTTCTGTATTTGCCGTAAAGTCACGACAAGACGACGATCAAAGAAGAACATTAAAGGAAGCGTTAGTTTCAATGACCAGGAGAAAAAGTTGTTAGACTTGAGCATTACCACGACAAACGACCGTGACCGTGACTACGGCGACATGTTAAATACACCGTCATCAACGTCGGGAAATAAAACAGATTCATCGATAATAGCTTTAGAGCCTGTACAAATAACCATCGAGAACTTTCATCATCCTCACAATCTACAACATCATTTGCAGCATCATCGGAGGATGGGCGATGAGTTCCCGTTGAACATAAGTCTATTCCCGCCTCCGCCTCCTGAGTTTTGTACGTCGACAACACAGTCTTCAATGATGACAACAGCGGGAACAGCACTGTCATCAACAAATGGTCAATTATACCAGCAAAATAACAATCACCACCTGAGGCACAATCAACATTTACCCTTGACCACAAGCAAACCGCCGTTCGGCAACATTTTCATTTCTGTCTCGCTAACGCAAGATCCTTTGGAGAATGACTTTAATATGTATCCTGATATCGTTCCGAATCGAATGAAAAATTCGTCGACGGGAAATAATTTATCATCGGGATCGTCTTCAGTCTGTTCCACGCCGCCACTTCCGCCCATTGTCGTTCCAACATCTCAAATCGTTCCCATTAACATTGAGTCTTACGCAACCTTGCCTCGAAATAAGCTTTTAAACTCGTCCGGAGCTAAACCACCTGTGTCGATACTCAAGCAAACAAAGAAGAACTACGATAAGAAAGCATTAAGTGAAGATGGCACTCTAAGACGAAGTGGAAGCAATGGCGATATTAGTAGCCAATGTGTATCGTGTAGTTTAAAGAATGATAATATGGGATTGAGAGTGACTGCTTCAGGCAATAGCGTTCTCTCGATACCAGATGAGGAGATGGAAGAAGACGACGACGATGACAATGGCTCAAGTCGCGAGAAGGAATCAAGGGAACAAATGACATCACAAGATCAAATGCTGAGTCATCATTCAACGTCAGCATCATCATATCGTCATAATCATTCGCCGCCCGAGCAATTATCGCCGTCGAAAAGTCAAGCACCATCAGCAACTTTGCTAATGCCAAACGACTTCGTTTCGCTCTAGATAAATTAAACTTTAATTTAAGATTCTCTTTCTTTTCGTGCCATCCAACGTCAAACCACAGAAACGAGAACGAGTACAAAAGCGTTTGAACTTTTCTTTTCCTTTCATATTAAGAATGGATTAAATATAATTAAAAAATCTTTCTCTCTCGACGAGGAAGTGAGCAAAAGTCATTATACAATAACTCAAGCAAAAGAAGAAGAGAAGCGGAAGAGGCGAAAAGCGGCTAAGGAATGTTTCTCTTTTTTATTCATATTTTTTTTTTGGCGGAAGGAGCGGGTCGAGAGGCGGCGAGGATGCAAAAAACAGCTTCGACGATAATACAGAGTGAAAGCGCTTCCATGGGAAAAAGGAGCGAGACTTGCGAAAAAGCAAGATAATTGTGAGCCATAAATTCGTCTTAATTGCTCTCATAAAAATAATTTGTTGCAACATCGTCAGGAATGTGGAGAGATAGACTCTCGCTCTTTGGCATTCACGGGACAGTCGGGGCTTTATGTGTTCGGCGAGTTTAATGGTGAAAAGTTAAAGATGATGGTCGTCAGAAAAAAAATTTTGTTTTGTTTTGTTCACGAGTTTTTAAGTTTCCTTTTACGAGTTCGTTCTTCGTCGTGCGCGAGAGAAATTTTCTGCGGTCGTTAAACATCAAACATTAAGCATCAGTGCAAACTTCATAAAAGCAACCGCGATGTGTACATAAAAGCATCTTGTAAGAAATGATTCTTCCTCCGAAATTGTTTTTCTTCGTTCAGGAATTGAAATTTTATGCAAAAAGCGGAATTAACCTGTCGACAGAAAGATTTGGGTTCGAAAAAAAAGAAAATTTTTAGCTAAAAGAAAATTTATATCAGAGATGTTAAAACTTTTTTATATCAATTTGTTGATAGTAAAGATTATTTTGGAAAGTCGTTGAAGCACTTTGCTCGAGACGAATGGAGATTAATAAAAAAGAAATTAAACAAAGGAGGGAAAAAGGGAAAAGTAAACAGTCGTTAGATAGCTGGAAGCATTCTAGTCAAATTTATAGCGAAGGACGAAGCCAGTCATCCCGTTCGCCGAATTTTCTTTTCATTAATGTCTGATTGAAGATTAGCTGTCGTCGAAAGGGGCATCGTCCACAGACTTCGGTTGCCCCAAGAAAAGAACAAAACGATCAAGCAAAGTGACAGAATCTCATGACAAATCCAACTTAAATGACTCGTTGAACTGAACAGAAGGCAAAATGAAATAATAGTAGATTCGTTAATGAAGAGAATCTTCTCGCATTATCACAACTTCCCCCTTTCAATCAAACTTTTGTCATTGTAAAAAAAGAAAAGCAAGGAAAGGAAAATCGATATTACATATTAAAAGATCGTTTCCGAAAATCTCTTCTCTCTCACTCCTTCTCTCTAGGAAATAAAACAATCTAACAATTAAAAGCCCAGAAATGTGTAAATATATATTTGATCAGATTACATAAGAAGACAATTTACTAAATGAATCAGAAAGATCACGATAGAGACATAATTCATTTTGCGTTCAATGTTTGTCAAGGCCAATAATGTCTTGGAAACTTGAGTTGATTCTTTCTTCTTGTTTTCTATTATTCCATCAGTGATAGGAGTTTTCGTGATTGTGATAAGCCTTGAAATGATATCAAAATAGGAAGTTCATTAACAAGCAGTTCCATGTCGAAGCTTTTCACAGTCGCCCGGCTTCGTGTTTATGTAACATTTTTCTCGTCTTCTCCCGCAAAAGAAAGAAAACAAACGAGAGAAGGAAAAAAAGCGAACAAATATATTCATTCACATCACAGAGAGAAATAACGAGATTAATGAATTAATTATATGAATTGTATTTACAGTAAATTGTACAAATTGGGATTTTCTTTGATTTTTACTTAAAGCAAAATGCTGAATGAAAGGAGAGAAAGCAAAAATCGGAGAAAAGCACATCAACTTGATGAAAATTCTTTGATTTCTTTTTTTGGAGAAAAGAAATAAACTAAGTAGGATGAAATGGGTAAAAGAAATGAAGAGAAAATAAAATCCGAAAAAAAAATGAAAAACTCATGAAAATTACTCAAACTGCTTTATTGTTTAACTCGCTGCCTGTGAATGGTAGTAAAGTTTTTAACGTCTCTTCTGTTTCAGATTGAACGCCGAAATGAGATTTTTCACCGAAAAAAAAACGAACGAGAAATGCTTTTGGGCATAAACACTGAACAAGCGGCGGAACATAGTTATAAATGGAAAATAATTCCACGAAGGCTTACCCTTTTCAACTAAAAATTACCAGCAACTTTTCCCTTCTCTCCTTTTTTTTCAAGGGATCATTCATAAATCACGTCTTCGATCCTTCCTAAAGCTTCTTCAGATCCTTGACGGATGGTGACTCAATCTACGTCTTCATCCGAAACCCAAATACATGCCGTGCAGCAATTTTTAAGTCCATATTGTTTTTTCTCTCACTCTCTGTCAAGTCAACTTCTCTCTCCGCCCCTCCCCCATCTTCCCCATAACTAATTAATTAAAATTTCATAATTTATTTTTGGAGTTTTTCTTGCATGCTAAATGGAAAGCCGGCTGTGTGGAAACGACCAGCCAAATGTAAAAGCTGTAAAAGAGGATGGATTTCAAACAGCGTTTAATTAGCAATGAAATATTTTGCCAGTTGGGAAATAACAAAAAATAAATAAATGAATACCTTTTTGCTCGGCGCTTTGCCTTTTAGCTCATGTTGTGCCGCTGCTGGCCTTCGAAGAGAACGCGCGCGAACCATCGCAGTTAAATAAATGAGATCATTATGTTAATGTATCAAAAAATGTATTATCGAGTCCCCCTAGAGCTTGCGGAGAATTATTATTTTATTTTCTCTTTACTTTTTCAGGGTCGGCTAGGTCAAATGTTAGTCAATGATTAACTAAAAGCTCATTTCCACATGAAATTGTCGAATCTTGCTGATGATGTTCTCAATTGAATTTGACTCCGGGAGCATTGAAAACTCAGTCAAATTGAATGGGTTTTCTATCTCATGCGTGCGCTTTATTTGGATCTATAGAGCATGAAAATTCCTTTTTCGAGAAGAACAGAGAAGAAAAAAAATTGACAAATTACGTGAAAGCGAAGGATAGAAAAGAATCAAAGGAAGGTGGAAGATTTTTCGGCAATCTAACGCTCATACGTGTAAAAGCTCAGGTAGAAAAGTCTGGCAATCAGCAGGAAGGAAGAAAGGCATTACTCGTGAAAGCTTACTCTTGGTAATAGAGTCTGTGGAGAGACGAGAGCAGGTTTATGTAGCTGAAGAATGGCGCACATCACCGTCTAATGTTTGGGATAAATTCACCTCGTCTTGGGTCGAAATCATGGGATGCGTGAATTCACTTAGATTTTAAAGAGAAGAATAAGTGAAAAAAATTGATTCGATCCTATTATAAGCTGGAAGCCATCGAAGTCATCTCATTCAGATTATTTTTCCATTCGAGAATTCATTGAACCGAGAAGATGAATGCAGGATTTAAATTAAAATCTTTGAAAAACAAAATCTTCAGGAAAGAATATTTCACATTCACAACTTACGTCGACAAGGTAAAAAGTTTCAAGTTGTAGTTAAAGAAGTTTTTAATATTATATAATAAAATAATATAAATAAAAAAGCAGGCTACGTGATTTATGAACAAACCCAAAGTAATCGTAAAAGTTTTAAAACATACTGCAAACTCTACTTTAGATAATAAATTATCTTGAGCATACAGGAACACTTTCAGATGATCCCTTTTAATTTTACTTAGCTTCCTTCAGCAATAAACTAAAGAACTTGTTGTTAAAGTAAGTAAAGTACGTCATATTCACGAGCCAGAGTCTTACGATAATAACGAACAAAACATATTGATTCTGCTTCACTGAGAATCATGTATTTAAGTTTCTGTTCACTTTCAGGCTCACAAGTTTTCCTTAATTAATCAATGTTACTCTTGTCAAAGGCTCTTGTCAAAAGATTATTTAATTCAGTCCTGCGAACAAAGATGTAAACATCAAATTCATTATACCTTAATAATTAAGACTTGCCTGACTTCTATCCGATGCCGACTGAAGGAAAGTTTAAATTAATTTACCTTCTCGAGGTTGGACGAATGAAAGAATGAGAGAAAGAAACTTTTACCTAATTTCCGTTCCTGACGCCATAAATCTTCTGAGCATTTCTTTTTTTATTTCTTTAAGAAAACAAAGGACACAAAGGAAAATATAAAAAAGCAGTAAAGTTTCAGTGTAATTTCCACTGATTGTGGGACGTCCAGACTTCATCTTTCGAGCCCCACGCTTTTGTGTTATTTAAAGCAAAGATTCCGAGAGGATGAAACGAAAATAGCTCTGAAACTTTTTACTGTAAAGGGTTCTGAATGTTGCGCTTTCATAGGCACCCAGATTTGACCTTTTTAGCCAACTTGCAACGTAAACACATTAAGGCCTAATGCATCACTGCTTCTCAGTTTTCCCCAAAATGTTTCGACTCGCAATAATTTTCTTTTGCTTTTCCACTTCGGCCTAGAAACAAACTTTTCGGTAAAAATTGTATGTGACCTGGAGATTTGATTTGTGAATGATGAAAAACAAAAAGTTATCGAATGGCAATCACAATTTGTGAGGCACGTCCTGAAGGTCCTCCTCCTTCCTTCTCTAATTTTCTGGTCAAATTACGAAAGCTTTCAATTATGGTTGATTTTTTTTCTGTCGAGTCACTAAAATATGATCGCATTTGATGATTAAACCCGGAGAGAAGTTAAGGTTGCGCTATGAATCATCAGAAAGCGAAAATCTTTTCTAATTTGATTAAAATATTTTGCGGCTTGCTACAGCAAAAACTTTTCCCCTTATGGCACGTGGTGCTTGCGAGTGATTACGAAATCTCTCGGAAGAAAATTAAAACACTCACATGGCATATAATCGCGAAAATTTATCGTCATCGTACTTGTCATCAAGCTAATTGGTTTACATTTTCAAGTAAGCGGAGAAAGTTTCTTTTTTCGCAGAACACGGCAGCGTGAAAATTTTTGAGCAAGTCATGTGTGAATCTTATCGTCACTTGAAGCAGAGAGATATTAATGCTCTCACCGATTTGTTGACATGGCAGTTAAGCTTCCTTTTGACTTAATCCTGAAAATGAAGAGTAAATAAACTGCCGGAAGAAGAATAATTCATCTGCGTCGTGAAAGCACAATAAAATAAAAATAAAAGGCTCCGGATGATGATTTTTTTGTGAGCTCATGAAATGTAATTTGCATGGTAATGACGAATTAGAATACGATCAACATCGCGCGCGATTAGTATTCTCACATCGATTTTCCTCACGTCGAGGCGGGACGATCGATTTCGAAGGCAATCGCACGCCTTCGAATCGACGACGACGACTTCCATATCGAGGAATAAATAAATTGGAAATAAAAGTGAATGCTGCGATATGTGCGTAAATAAATATTGAATGAATAAATCAATGCTCTTATATCATCATCTATAACGTTCCGCTTATGAAATTATTCTCCTCCTCGCTGCCTTTTCACTGTATGTGGGGGTTGTTACACAGCCATTCCATTCTTTACTCCGAATGTTTCTTTCTCTTGCCTCAAAAGCATTTCCCTCAAACATATATTTTTTCACATTTTTTATGTTCGACAAGGTTTACGCCACGAAGAAGAAAATTCGACGTAAAATTTCTTGCGTATGCGAGATTGATTTTGGTCTTTGAATTCGATTTAATGGAATTTTTCCTTGTTCTGGTCCCGAATAAATCGTGAGATATAAATTTATGAGCTTGATAGAGCATGAAAGGGTAAGAAAACAAAAGTCTTTAAGCTTATTCCGCTTGATTATCTAGATCTCACTTTATCCATGATTATCGCATAAAAATTCTTGCTTCTTCAATCTTCCTCAACAACGCGTAATAAAATATTATAATTAAGATATATTTTTGTTGCAGAGAGCCCAGCGGAGGAAGGAGAAGAATTTATACGTTTCAAGATATAATTGAGCATATCAAACGCACCTGTTCGTACCGTTTTATGTGATGTATCATCGGTTAAAAGAGAATGGTAAATTCTGCTTGGATCGCACAATAAAATGGGCTTCCGACTTTTCCTTCATCACCTTTCAATCATCCTCATATTTCATGAATCATCATAAAAACTTTCTCCTCTGGAAAATTAGCTCTTGCGAAACGCAAGCTTTTTCTTTCTTAAATCTGAGAGTGAGAACAGCGACCGCCTCACTGGAGCTCAAATCAAATTATTTATTTATTTATTTATTTCGAAGGAGAGAAAACAATTTAAAAAGCGAAGAGCTGACAAGTGGGAAAGAATGAAAGAAAGTTGTAAGATGATTGAAATTTATTGCTGAGCATATGCCATTTCTCGGTTAAGAGTGAGCTCAGAGGCAAAGGCGAGGGACGAAGTGTAAAGTAAATGTAATGCCAGTGGAAGAGAATGGAGAATCGGGTAATGCAGGAATGTGTACAAGCTTCGCACGGAAGCTGCTTTGAAATAATGAACCATTTGTTATTAGGTTCCCCCTTTTATCGCTTATTCTCATAGAGTGACTGGCTTTTGTTGTGAATGCGCTTGAATATAGCTGAGCGAACGAAACGAAACAGCTTTGTTTGTGCCCTCTTTCATTCAGACCCGGACATGACATCACTTTCTTTGAAGCCCTTTTGTTTACTGCTCGTTATTTATCGCTCACCCCCATTTCCTTTGCTTGTTTGTTGTTTTTTTTTGCTGTAGAGAAAACGGTAAAAATCTCTTTGTCTTTCGCCATAAATTAGAGACCACAGTGGTAGAAGAACAATAAGTACTCTAATACTAAGCAGCTACTTTGTCATTTATGTGCTGCTGTTTCGCTCTTTTCTCTCACTCAAGGTGACGAGGTGATTGTCGCCATCTACTCAAGCCAATCCTCAACACCACCGGGTGTGGATTTAAATTTTCAAACTTGTAGCACAAAGCGACACACTCATTAAATTTCGATTTCACGTGAGCGCGTATGAATGAATACTTAAAACGCGAAGCATATGTTTTTTAATGTCATTACCGAGACAAGAACACGCAGCTGAAGGTTCCGCTATTTTTCTCGAGAATTGTCAAGCCTAATTCCCCACGCTTCATTAAAACACATTTTCTCATTGTGGCGACATCCAAAAATGAAAACGTGCGCTTGAATAAAAGCTCAACTTTCGTCTGTGTCTGTGCGGCAAAAAGGTCCTCTCGATTAAATCTCTGCGACTGCTGCTGCTCTATTTTCGTTTTGGAACTCGCCAACATAAATCATGGGATAAAAGCTTAGGTTATTGATTTTATTGAAGTTTTACATCCATGGCTAGTTAGGAACTTTCGATAGAGACAATGGCAATATTGAATCTTGGTCCCTACTTCACTCTCCACGAGCCTTTAAACCAATCAACCATCTCGATCCGCCTCTTCAAATCTTGGCGAAACACAAAGCAAAACTTCGAGCAAAAAGGAGAAAGAAAAAAACTGTTTCAAGCTTGACGGCAATAAATTTTAAAAGCTCCCACACCGCCATCGTCGTCCATGTTTCCGTTTCTCCCTTTTTTTCTGTTGATTTTTGTACCGAACAAATTTTTTTTCCCGTCTTTTGGCCGAAACATCAAAATATTTTGCATTTGAAAGTTTAGCTTCCAATTTTTCATTAGAGCCTTTTTAAATAAATAAACAATTTTTGTTTTCTCACTCGTCTTCAGTTAAAAACCACTGCTGTAGGAGAGATGATAAGAAAAATATTAGAAACGTGCTTGGAATATTTTTAATGCCTTTAAGCGAGCAAGCGAAGGGGAAAGAGAGTGAGTTCGAGTAAAAGGATGTTTCGTTCGAAAATAAACTCGACTCCAGAAAATGTTTGCCTTTACTTTCAAGCACAATTAGATCTACCTCGTTTAATCAATTTCGTTTTGTGTAGGTGGGCGATAGTTTCGAAGTCTTGTCTGCGAGCAATGTGCAGATTATTTAAATTAAAAATCGATTAGTAATCATTTGCCGTTGACTATTGTCTGAGTTGGAGATCTGCAGTTGGCTCCTTAATTGATGCTGAATCTCTTGTAAACCTAATGACAATTAATTTCGTGTGCTGGCAGACAAGTTTTGATTGCTGCAAACATCCTCCAAACATTTACCAACTGCAATATACTTGCGAAAAATAATTGAAAAACTTCAAAGTTTTAATCATCTCTGAAGCAAAGTGAATTCATCGTGTTGAGAACTCTTATCATGAGAGGAACTGAAATTAAAACTTTCATGCAGAAGCTTTACAGCAAAAAGTTGTTTAAACTTTAATTATAACACTCTCTCACTCGTTTACTCACATCCAGGATGTAATTGTTCGATTAAATAGTTTTAAAGGTTTTTGATGGATTGTCAGCTTTTCCCACCTTTTCACTTTAGATTATGAATAGATATCATTCCATTTACCTATAATTACCTTCGAGCTGATACCGCCACCGCATGATATTCTCTCATTCATTTGCGATACGACATTGCTCTCTAAAAGCTTAAGGTGGGTCGATGAAAGGCTTTTAGGGAAAATTGGTTATCAAACAACATTTTTCGGTTTACAACTTCTCGAATTTTGATGATGAACTCGTGCTGACGACGATAACCGAACCTTAATATCGCATTAATGCTGACGAGAACTTGCTAATAGTATTTAAGTAATCCACTTTGAGAGAAAAATAAAAACCTCCTTCATAATCGCATCGCAACTAAGCACACCCCAATGAATTCAATCCGATGAATTATAATCCTCAAACACGAGAACCCGAAAAAAAAGTGGAAACTCTTTCTTTTTGTTCAACTATAAAGAATTTCGGTGAGAGAAATATGAAAGAAGACAATTACAGAATTGATAAAGGGAGTGAACGTCTGGGTGTGTTCATCAGAAAATTGAAATGGAATCGATTAGATGAAGGACTACGTCAAGAGAGACTTCAGTAAGCCTTCCTTCGAACTGGAATTAATTTGTCACTAAATATCCTCGATTGCGATTAATGTCCTCTCCTTCTCCTCGACTGTGCATCGTTACTTTAGCTCAAGTTACATTCTCTGGAGAGGGCGGAAAGTTTTATTAATAATGCGAGAATGCTTCATTTCCCCATTGAGAAGAACGTGTCGGAGTGAAGAATTTATATTTGAAATCCCCTCCCGATCTTTCTTAGTGCTTATTAGCTTCATGTCAGTGTGATTCATTGGATCTATAATTAGTTTTCCCTCCGTTGTGAGCGTTAGTGAGCGTTATGAAAAATTCACCTTATTTAAAATTTTGCGACAACGAAAAGTTAATGAAATTGAAACTCGAAACTATTCCTTTGTGAGTTGATAAAAGTTCCATCAAAAGATAATAAGCTTAAGTCAAAATCTATGGCGTTTCCATGGGAGAAGCTTATCTTTTTGTATTGTCGAGCGTGAGAAGATTGCTGACTCGTAAAAACAGCCTGCTTAACCCTTAACATAAGCTTCTCAAAAATTTCCCTCAATAGAATCGATGAATTTGAGTGTGGCCGAGAAGCTTTTATCGAATTTATTGGGTGGTGGATTCCTTGAATTATGACAGAGCTTAATTTCATGATGATACTCACTTTCTTTTTAGATAATCGTGGGAATAAGCTTTACAGAAAAATTTTCACTTCTCTTGAGTGCTAAACTTTCAAAGAATAAAACTGAACAACTTATGAGATGAAAATTTATTAATCTGGGAGTGGAAAAGAATCCCGTTAGGCTGTCCATCCTTTTGCAGTTTTTACGAAGAGATCTTTTTTCTTCTGATTTTATTTTCTTTAAAATCTGTTTTTATTACCAAACATTCTGATCCGAAAGTAGAGATCTAACACAAAACAACAATCGATAGAGTTTTACAACACGAAAATACATTTATGATTAAATATTTGAATCTACTCTTCGACTTTCAGATAAGAATTGAGAATGTCACTTTTGAGTCTAAAGGTCTATTTTACCACTAGCGACTTTTTTTCGATCGATTATCTTATTCTGTTGTCTTTTCATGATATTTGACTTTTCAGCTTAGTGCCCAAATCCATTCTGCACTCGAAAAAATGCCCGAAAAATGTATTTACACACGATGTAATCTTTCAGAGTATTCAACCATTCCAATAAGAAGGCAATGAATGTCAAAGGTAAACTTGCCAACCAAATCACGAATCCAGGTTCAAGCATGAGCATGTTCAGAACTTTAGGTTGGTCGTTTTTTGGACGTTTGGCCCTACTCCTTTCAATGAATCCATACCAACCTTCAAAATAACGCGGGATACTCTTAATTTCGTAAGTAATGATTCCTGTATCGAAAAGTCGTAGAGACATTTCATCAAAGATTCCCACAAAATGATGATGACGCGGAAAAACCATTCCACACATTTCAACATTGAGAATTTCCTTTTTCAACCTCTCCTGGAATGGTTCGTCTGTGTAAAATGTCATCCAATATTCATAATAAATATCTGACACAATTACTCCTTTGAAGTCAGGTTCGAAGATTTGTTTAATAAGCATTCCCAGATCTTCATCATCATCTCTGGTTTCGGTCCATATTCCCCTAAAATTTTAGAATCAATAATGAATTTGGTAAAAAGTGTTAATTTGTAATTGAATAATTACTTTACCTTTTCACTATTTGTGATTGTTCGCTTAAATCTTGAAAATACCCTTTCGCGTAGAAGGTGCAATCTTTCTCGATCATTTCATCGACTGTTTGAAGTTCTGGTTTCAAAACATCTTTTTGCATGAACTCGTACATTTTGCCTTGCCAAGCGGTTCTGATGATCAAGCAAAACATGATGAACAACATTGTCAAATATCTCGCGAAGCTTCTTTGTGGCACAACAACTTGTGAGATCCCGAAAAAGATCTGAATGACGTTCAGTGCTGGTGACGCGACATTTTGTCCAATGACGAAATCTCTGATCGATCGTTTCACGAAATACAAAATCAGAATCGTCGCAAATGAAGCCAGAAACGTTGATGCGATCAAAGCCCAAGTGAAGAGGTCAAAAGGCATCGCGAGCTTTTCGTATTCAGAATATTTTCCTCCTGGTGGAACTGCAATTCTCTGCTCCAAGTACTCAACGGGGAATGTCAAAAAATTTAGGATGAAACTTCGAGTTGAACTAAAAAGGAATGAAATTGAATTTTGTTTTGTAATCGTTGAATATTTTCTTACTTCATATATGTTCGGTGATTCCCTTCGTAACAACCTCTTTCAACAGTGGCATCTTGAATTGTGTTAGGCTCCCACAAATAGAGCTGATAATTTAGATGTCCACTCAATATTGATAAAATCGTTAAGTAGAAATCTGATTCTCCTTCATACAGTGCAAAGAATCTTACTTCGCAATTGTGAAAGTTCTTTAACTTTTCGGATACGAATTTGTCGTTTTCCCATTTTTTCGTTAGTTTGTTGAATCTGTTGACTTCCACCAAATTTAGTTTGCCACAATGTCCCGGCGAATACCAAAGAAAGGTCATAAGTCTCACAAATTTGTCGTCATCAATCAGAAAGTATTCGTATTGAATGATATCCCGTAAGTCCCTTCGAGTTAAAATGAATTCTTGTGGTGTTTGTTCGCCGTTAACTAAATTCAATATTAAAATTTTAAGTTCATCGAAAATTATTCAAAATTTTTACCTATTCCTTCACTGAAATAGAATGGCTCTGCAGCATTCAATGGATTTTCACTAACGTCTTTTGGCAAAGATTTGATGTCTTTTATGCTTGCTCCTTCACAATAAACGAAGAGTTGCAATGGTCGATAGTAATCGTTTGACAAATTCAGATTTTTGTTAAAATCGCGAAGTTTTGTGAATGAATCGAAAGTGATGAGAGCTGAGGAGTTGTGTTCAATTGTCATGTTGCTAATCTCAAGGTTCTGGAGCATGAATGGCATTCCCTTCTCGTTCAAGTCTTTAAGCATCAGCCACGTCATCGTTTCTTTGTCAACTCCATAATTCTTGATGAACATTTGCGTTTCCAATCGAAATAAATGATTTGTTACGTTCTCAAAAGCCAAGGAAAGTGACTCCTCTGATTCCGAGATGCTGGTTAATTGACAAACAGCACTGGCACACAAAAATATTAAAGTTAAAGTTTTCATTTTAACTCTTTCACTCAACACCTCACAATAGACTAAAGCTTTTGTTACTAAATATATTTCACATTCGATCCTTGAAGGAACTTTTCCAGCTGGACATTCGACGGTGATGACAAACCTTCGAAAATAATTTTAATCAATTCATACGATCATGTTCAGATATTTAATTGTTGGAATATTGAAATGTTCTCACTCACCCTTAGTTGCGACAAGAGAGTCAATGTCACCTTTTTATATTGATCTGCTCTGGGAAATTTTACATTGGGCCTTGTTGTCAGTTTAAGTGTACTTTGTGCCTTACAAGTTAATTAGAAGAGTGTATCGAACTTTTCTTTGTTTGTGTTTGTAAATCAATGTCTTTAGCCGTGAGCACTCACATTTCAATGTCCAAAGCCATTTTGAGTTCGGAAAAATGCCCGAAAAATGCATTTGAAAATTAAATAATCTTTCAGAGTATTCAACCATTCCAATAAGAAGGCAATGAATGTCAAAGTTAAACTTGCCGACCAGATCACGAATCCAGGTTCAAGCATGAGCATGGTCAGAACCTTAGGTTCATCGTTTTTTGGACGTTTGGCCCTACTTCTTTCTATTGTTGGACGCCATAAATCAAAAGGACGCATTTGCTTAATTTCGTAAGAAATGGTTCCTGTATCAAAAAGTCGTAGAGACATTTCATCAAAGATTCCCACGAAATGATGATGACGTGGAAAAAGCATTCCACACATTTCAACGCTTAGAAATTCCTTTTTCAACCTCTCCTGGAATGGTTTGTCTGTGAACATTGCCATCTGATATTCAAAATAAATATCTGACACAATAACTCCTTTGAAATCTGGTTCGAAGATCCGTTTGAAAAGTATTCCCAAATCACCATCAAAATCTCTTTTTTCGTTATATATTCCCCTGAAAATTTTAAAAACCATTATGAATTTGGTGTTTTGTTAATCTGTGATTGAAAAAGAATTTTACCTTTGCACTATTTGTGATGCCGGATGTTGACGTTGAAAATAAACTTTAGTGTAGAAGGTGTAGTCTTTCTCAATCATTTCATCGACTGTTTGAACTTCTGGTTTCAAAACATCCTTTTGCATGAATTCGTACATTTTGCCTTGCCAAGCTGTTCTAATGATCAAGCAAAACATGATGAACAACATTGTCAAGTATCTCGCGAAGTTTCTTCGAGGCAAAACGACTTGTGAGATCCCGAAGAAGATTTGAATGACGTTCAGTGCTGGTGACGCGACATTTTGTCCAATGACGAAATCTCTGATCGATCGTTTCACGAAATACAAAATGAGAATTATCGTAAAAGAAGCCAGAAACGTTGATGCGATCAAAGCCCAAGTGAAAAGGTCAAAAGGCATCGCGAGCTTTTCATATTCAGAGTATTTTCCACCTGGAGGAACTGCTATTCTTTGCTCCAAGTACTCAACGGGCCATGTCAAAAAATTTACGATGCGACTTCGATTTGTACTAAAAAGGAATGATATTGAATTTTGTTTGCAATGGATCGAATACTTTCTTACGGATGAGTTCGGTCATATCCTTCGTAACAACCTCTTTGAGCGACGCCGTCTTGAATTATGTTAGTCTCCCACAAACTAAGCTGATAATTTAGATGTCCACTCAATATTGTTAAAATTGGTAAATAAAAATCTGATTCAAATTGAAATATTGCGAAGAATCTTATTTTGCAATTGTGAAAGTTCTTTAACTTTTCGTTGACGAATTTGTCGTTTTCCCATTTTTTCGCTTTCTTGTCGAATTTGTTGACTTCCACCAAATGCAGCTTACCACAATGTCCCGGAGAATACCAAAGAAAAGTCATAAGCCTCACAAATTTGTCTTCATCGATCAGAAAATACTCGTATTGGATGATGTCCGTTAAATCAGTTCGAGATAAAATGAATTCTTGTGGTTCGCCATCAACTAAATTCAAGATTAGAATTTTAAGTTCATCGAAAATTATGCAACAATTTTTACCTATTCCTCCACTGAAACCGAATGGCTCTGCAGCATTCGATGGCTTTTCACTAACGTCTTTTGGCAAAGATTTGATGTCTTTTATGCTTGCGCCTTCACAATAAATGAAGAGTTGCAGTGGTCGGTAGTAATCGTTTGTCAGATTCAGGTTTCTGTTGAAATCGCGAAGATCGTCAAACGTACTTAAAGTGATAAGCGCTGAAGAATTGTGTTCAATTGTCGTGTTGTTAATCTCAAGGTTCTGTAAACTGAATGGCATTCCTTTCTCGTTCAAGTCTTTAAGCATCAGCCACGTCATTGTTTGTCGGTCGACTCCATAATTTTTGATGAACATTTGCGTTTCCAATCGAAACAAATGATTTGTTATGTTCTCAAGAGCCAAGGGAAGTGACTCCTCTGATTCCGAGATTCTGGTTAATTGACAAACAGCACTGGCACACAAAAATAATAAAGTTAAAGTTTTCATTTTAGCACTTTCACTCAACACCTCACAATAGACTAAAGCTTTTGTCTGACGTTACTAAATTTATTTAATATTTGATCCTCAAAGGAACTTTTCCAGCTAGACATTCGACGGTGACGACAAACCTTTGTGGCTTCTCATGTAAATAATCAGTGTCTCTTGCGCTCCTAACAATACATTTTAGGGTGGCGCTTTCAACGATTTTCACTCTAAATGTTTGATTTATCAGTAACATTAGTTATTAAATATTCAAATCTGCTGTTTTACTTTCGGAGATAACTAATCGTTCGTGTTGACAAAAGCAGAGAATGCAGCTGCTGTGTTTTCTTTTCATTTCGAAATTCTCTTTCCCGTTTTTTTGATTCAAGTCGATGAGCAGCCTCTTCCTTTAGGGATAATAATCAGAACACTCGGTATCATAAAAAGGATATGAAATGCGCTCGAAATACTTTTTTATGTGTTTCATAATTTTGAAAATGCTAAGGATGAAAAACGCACAAAAGTATGAGAATAATAAATTTCTAAGAAATGCCTTCTACCTTTCGCTGAAAGTGTTGCAAATGGATTTCGGAGGTGGGAGCAAATCGATTGAAACCAGAAACCGAGGCAAACAGTTTTTCCATAACGTCTTCAGTGCGGTATGATGTATGGTGTTTCGCATTCGCTTACTGGATTTGTTTGGATATTTCGTAACGCAAGAAATGAAAATTCAAGTTGGTTCGTCGAAAAGTGTTTGGAACTAGAAAAATAGTTTGGTGTGAATTAGAATATTTTCGCACTTTTTTTTAAACATTTGTTGAGTTACAACAGAAATAAATTTGAAAACATGAAAAAGTGTCCGTTTACATTTAAAAATATATAACCAATAGTTTCCGCTAAACTTCTTCTAACAACAATCCTAAAAAAGTAAATGACAATAATTTTTTCTCTCTTGAGTTTCGATGTAAAGCGCGATTAGTAGACAATTGTAATTCGAAATCCCCTCAAAACGATTATGAAAATTAGCCAAAATTATTTCTTCTTCACAACTTTAACCAACAAAGTCTTCAGTTAGAATTACCTCTTTGTCTGGATTGGAAGCTTCGAAAGTAAACTCTTTTAAAAAGATTTTGTTCTATTAAATTCAATATATAGGAGAAATAATATAATTGCTCAGTTAGTGTCACGAAATGGAACCTTCAAAAATTCTCTCTCCTAAAAAGATTTTGTTCTTCGTTCTGACGATTTGGATTGGACTGGTCTATTCAATCTTTGCGATTATTTGGAATAAATTTTAATGCTAATAGTTGCAGGTTATCTCAGACGATTATTCTTACGATTACGCACCTAACTCAGGAAGTTATTCGTATGATTATTCGGCTTACGGGGAAGCTCCATCATATGACTACGACTATCCAGGATACGATTATTCAAATAATTATGATTACGCTCCATCGACCGACTACAACTATGACTATAGTTATGATTACGGAGATAATGCCGAAGAGTGCAAATATTTGTCAGCGAACATGGCTGAAAGTTTGGGAACGTGTTGCGATTTTCCAGGGCTAAGTATTTCGGAAGAAACAGCGATGACTTGCTTTATGAAATGTGCTGGAATTGAGGACTCAGACGCTGCTGTCTGCTGCATTGTGAGTTGCTGTTTTGAAACTTCGGGATTGATAGAATATTCTAAAGACGACACTGGAGTTGCTATCGAACCAACGGGAATGAACGTGGACAGTTTTGTGGAATCGTTTTCGATTGATGTTAACCATGACGAGGCTTGGATATCTGTCTTAAGGGAGAATGTTCCAAAATGTATAGATCAGAATTTTAAAAACGACGGAAAACCTGAATGCGTCACGCTTCCTGAGTCTGTTTACGCTGTTATGGATTGCATTTCCAATGAAAATTATGCAAAGTGTCCTTATTGGAATCCACACGATAACCCTAAATGTGAATACAATCGTCAGTACGTAGAGAAGTGTATGGAACCAGGAAAATAGTTTTGATGTGAAAGAAAACATTTTTGCACTTTTTTTTTAAATCTTTTTTTGAGTTATCACAGAAAAAAATTGAAAACATGAAGAAGCTTCCGTTGACATTTAAAAATATAAATCCAATTGTTTCCGCTAAACTTCTGTGCTTTACTTATTGATAGTGCTCATCGTGCTTTACAGCTTTGCATTTCTCTTTCTCGCAAAGTCAAAGCAGATGAAACAGTTTTTCCTAAGAAATGTCTTTTACCTTTCACTGAAAGTGTTGCAAATGGATTTCGGAGGTGGGAAGCAAATCGATTGAAACCAGAAACCGAGGCAAACAGTTTTTCCATAACGTCTTCAGTGCGGTATGATGTATGGTGTTTCGCATTCGCTTACTGGATCTGTTTGGATATTGCGTAACGTAAGAAATTAAATTTCAAGTCGTCCGTTCGTCGAAAAGTGTTTGGAACTAGAAAAATAGTTTTGGTGTGAAACATTTGTTGAGTTACAACAGAAATAAATAACAAAGCATGAAAAAGCTTCCGTTTACATTTTATTCTCTTGAATTTTGATGTAAAGCGCGATTAATAGATAATTGTAATTCAAAATCCCCTAAAAACGATTATGAAAATTAGCCAAAATTATTTCTTCTTCACAACTTTTACCAACAAAGTCTTCAGTTAGAATTAACTCTTTGTCTGGATTGGAAGCTTCGAAAGTAAACTCTTTTAAAAAGATTTTGTTTTATTAAATTCAATATATAGGAGAAATAATATAATTGCTCCGTTAGTGTCACGAAATGGAACCTTCAAAAATTCTATCTCCTAAAAAGATTTTGTTCTTCGTTCTGACAATTTGGATTGGACTGGTCTATTCAATCTTTGCGATTATTTGGAATAAATTTTAATATTAATAGTTGCAGGTCATCTCAGACGATTATTCTTACGATTACAACACACCTGACCCAGGAGGATCTTCGTATGATTATCCTGCTTACGAGGAAGCTCCATCATATGAGTACGAATATCCAGCGTACGATTATTCAAATAGTTATGATTACGCTCCATCGACCGACTACAACTATGACTACAGTTATGATTACGGAGATAATGCCGAAGAGTGCAAATATTTATCAGCGAACATGGCTGAAAGTTTGGGAACGTGTTGCGATTTTCCAGGGCTAAGTATTTCGGAAGAAACAGCGATGACTTGCTTTATGAAATGTGCTGGAATTGAGGACCCAGACGCTGCTGTCTGCTGCATTGTGAGTTGCTGTTTTGAAACTTCGGGATTGATAGAATATTCTAAAGACGACACTGGAGTTGCTATCGAACCAACGGGAATGAACGTGGAAAGCTTTGTGGAATCGTTTTCGATTGATGCTAACCATGACGAAGCTTGGATATCTGTCTTAAGGGAGACTGTTCCAAAATGTATCGACCAGAATTTTAAAAACGACGGAAAACCTGAATGCGTCACGCTTCCTGAGTCTGTTTACGCTGTTATGGATTGCATCTCCAATGAAAATTATGCAAAGTGTCCTTATTGGAATCCACACGATAACCCTAAATGTGAATACAATCGTCAGTACGTAGAAAAGTGTATGGAACCAGGAAAATAGTTTTGATGTCAATTAGAATATTTTTGCACTTTTTTTTAAATCTTTTTTGAGTTATCACAGAAAAAAATTGAAAACATGAAGAAGCTTCCGTTGACATTTAAAAATATAAATCCAATTGTTTCCGCTAAACTTCTGTGCTTTACTTATTGATAGTGCTCATCGTGCTTTACAGCTTTGCATTTCTCTTTCTCGCAAAGTCAAAGCAGATGAAACAGTTTTTCCTAAGAAATGTCTTTTACCTTTCACTGAAAGTGTTGCAAATGGATTTCGGAGGTGGGAAGCAAATCGATTGAAACCAGAAAGCGAGGCAAACAGTTTTTCCATAACGTCTTCAGTGCGGTATGATGTATGGTGTTTCGCATTCGCTTACTGGATCTGTTTGGATATTGCGTAACGTAAGAAATTAAATTTCAAGTCGTCCGTTCGTCGAAAAGTGTTTGGAACTAGAAAAATAGTTTTGGTGTGAAACATTTGTTGAGTTACAACAGAAATAAATAACAAAGCATTAAAAGCTTCCGTTTACATTTTATTCGATTTCAATGCCAAAATTAATTTTTCTTCATAACTTTAAGCAACAAAGTCTTCAGTTAGAGTTAACTCTTTGTTGGAAATGGGACTTTCAAAAATCAAAAAGATTTTGTTCGTCGTTCTGACAATTTGGATTGGACTGGTGAATCCAAACTTCGCGATTATTTGGAATAAATTTTAATGTTCTTAGTTGCAGGTTACCTCAGACGTTTCCTACAATTACAACGCACCTGAATCAGGAAGTTATTCGTATGATTATCCTGCTTACGGGGAAGCTCCATCGTATGAGTACCAATATTCAGCATCGTACGATTATTCAAATAGTTATGATCACGCTCCATCGACCGACTACAACTATGATTATAGTTACGATTACGGAGATAATGCAGAATTGTGCAAATATTTATCATCAAACATGGCTGAAAGATTGGAATTGTGTTGCGACTTTCCAAAGCTAAGTATTTCAAAAGAAACAGCGATAGCTTGCTACATGAAATGTGCTGGAATTCAGGACCCAGACGCTGCTGTCTGCTGCATTGCGACTTGCTGTTTTGAAACTTCGGGATTGATAGAATTTTCTAAAGACAAAAAAGGTGTTGCTATAAAACCAACAGGGATGAACGTGGAAAGCTTTGTGGAATCGTATTCGGTTAATGTTGACCATGACGAGGCTTGGACATCTGTCTTAAAAAAGAATATTCCAAAATGTATCGATCAAAATTTTAAAAATGACGAACAACCTAAATGCGTCACGCTTCCTGAGTCTCTTTACACTGTATTGGATTGCATCGCCAATGATAATTATGCAAAGTGTCCTTATTGGAATCCACACGATAACCCCAAGTGTGAGTACAATCGTCAGTACGTAGAAAAGTGTATGGAACCGGGAAAATAGTTTGATGTGAATTAGAATATTTTTTTTTGAAACATTTGTTGAACTACCACAGAAATAAATTACAAAACATGAGAAGCTTCCGTTTACATTTTATTCAATTTCAATGTCAAATTTAATTCTTCCTCATAACTTTAAGCAACAAAGTCTTCAGTTCGAGTTAAGTATTTGTCTGGATTGGAAGCTTCGAAAGTTACCTCTTATAAAAAGATTTTGTTTATCGCTTTGTCATTTTAGATTGGACTGTTTCGCTCAAGTTAAATTCAATATAATATATTGGAGAAATAATATAAATTATATATAATAATATAAACAATTTTCACTTAGTGTTTCGAAATGGAACCTTCAAAAATTAAAAAGATTTTGTTCTTCGTTCTGACAATTTGGATTGGACTGGTCAATTCAAACTTCGCGATTATTTGGAATAAATTTTAATGTTAATAGTTGCAGGTTATCTCAGACGATTATTCCTACGATTACAACGCACCTGAATCAGGAAGTTCTTCGTATGATTATCCTGCTTACGAGGAAGATCCATCATATGAGTACGAATATCCAGCATCGTACGATTATTCAAATAGTTATGATTACGCTCCATCGACCGACTACAACTATGATTACAGCTATGACTACGGAGATAATGCCGAAGAGTGCAAATATTTATCAGCGAACATGGCTGAATATTTGCATGAGTGTTGTAATTATCCAATGTTAAGTATTTCAGAAGAAACAGCGATGACTTGCTCCATGGAATGTGCTGGAATTGAGGACTCAGACGCTGCTCTTTGTTGCATTGTGACTTGCTGTTTTGAAACTTCGGGATTGATAGAATATTTGAAAGACGACAATGGAGTTGCTATAGAACCAACGGGAATGAACGTGGACAGCTTTGTGGAAGCGTACTCAGTTGATGTTATCGATGACGAGGCTTGGACACTTGTCATAAAGGAAAGTGTTCCAAAATGTATCGATCAAAACTTTAAAAATGACGGGCCACCTAATTGCGCCACGCTTCCTGAGTCTATTTACGCTGTTATGGATTGCATCTCCAATGAAAATTATGCAAAGTGTCCTTATTGGAATCAATGGGACAATCCTAAATGTGAATACAATCGTCAGTACGTAGAAAAGTGTATGGAACCAGGAAAATAGTTTGATGTGAAGGAATATATTTTTGCACTTTTTTTTAAATCTTTTTTGAGTTATCACAGAAAAAAATTCAAAACATGTAAAAGCTTCCGTTAACATTCAAAAATGTAAATCCAATAGTTTCCGCTAAACTTCTCCTAACAAAATCCATAAAAAAGTTATTGACAATTTTTTTTTCTTTTGAGACAATCAAGCTTCGACGTAAAGCACGTTTAAAAGACGATTGAGACTGGAAGATAATACTGGCATGTGCGAGCCCTCGAAAAAATATGAAAATTACAATTCATGTGAACCAATTAATTTATTAAAGCAAAGAAAAAAAATAAAAAGGCAAAGCAGAAGAAACAGTTTTTTCTAAGAAATGTCTTTTACCTTTCGCTGAAAGTGTTGCAAATGGATTTCGGAGGTGGGAAGCAAATCGATTGAAACCAGAAACCGAGGCAAACAGTTTTTCCATAACGTCTTCAGTGCGGTATGATGTATGGTGTTTCGCATTCGCTTACTGGATCTGTTTGGATATTGCGTAACCAAAGAAATGAAAACTGTCACGAAATTAGTTTCTCTCAACTCTTAAATGTAAGTTAAAGTTAAATCACTTTCAAACAAGCCCTTATCATTTTCTCTTTGTCGCTCTTCAAATATTTATTTATGACACAATAATATTAATAACTTTTTGTCAGCTGCTTATGAAGAAAGCGTATAATAAACATAATTTATAGTACGGGCAAAGTATTTTCATTTTCTTTCTCCTTTCGACTTTTTCCCTTTGTGTTCAAGATTAATAGACGACCAAGTTTGGTTTTTCTTTCCGTTGGAGCATCGAAATGCCTTGCTTCGCATCGTCTAAAGCCAGATTGATGAAGAAGCATCGCTAAAGGAATGAGAAAGCTTCCGCATCTTATCAACCTCTCAGCCCTTACGCGAAAGTCAAATATTTTCCGTACTCTGATGCTGTTGACTTAATGTGAGAGCACAAAATATTCGCTAATGTCGTTGTTTAAGTAACGAGAGAAAGCGCAATTTATTTTCCTTCGACACTCCAATCTTTTTTCCATAAATAATTTTCACTGCGACTCAATTTTTGACATTTTTTCTCTCCCTTCGCTTTCCGCATTGAAGAAGAATGAGCTCAACTGTCAGGCGTCGATTGAGGAACGTGATTGTTTACATTCCTAGAAAGAATTTCTAAAGAGGAATTTCAAGTCAAAGCTCTTAAAGAAAGAATTTTCAAAGAATTTAAATATTTTTGAAATTTAAAGTTTGCGTGACGCAGTTTTATTGATTGCGATGGAAATAATGCAAATCGAAAGATATAAATTTGTGAATAGGTTATTGAAGGAGAAGGGAAGCTATTCAATCACTACGTAATCGAGGACGATGCGTAGCATTCACAGACTGAAATAAATTTTCAAGCGCAAAGAAGCTTAACAAGCACAATGACTTTTGTAGATTGGAAGAAGCTACAACACGCTTCGCTGTAAATTCTTTTTAAGAAATCCGCTGCCTTCTTGTTCAAATAAGCAAACTTGACAGTTCAGTGGAGATGAGAAGCATTCTCAGACACTAACGAATAGACTGCGACTTCTTTTCTTTTTCAAAAAAGCTTTGAAATAATTCTTTGACTTTAAATCGCTTTGTAAACCAACAAACGTTTGTTTGCTCAATGTCATTTCGAAAAGAGCTTCGGTTGCAATCTGTGAAAGGTAATTTCTGCATCGTTTACTCTCATTGACAAACATCAATGTTTTATTTGAAATCAATCTGCAATACAACAGACTCGTTGGTTCTTTGAGCGACATCCTTTAATCGATGTTTTATCTCTTTCAGTTCTTTGACTTCACTTTGCTGAGTTGTAGAAAATAAAAAAGCGCTTTGCTGCCAGTCATACTCAGTGAGTTCAGAGTCTGAGAAGGAAGCTCATTTAACCGAGCAGCAGCCAACCTGGCATGGCAGAAACTCTTCTATGTATGTGGTAAATTAATTTCTTAACATGCTTGCGATGGAAACATGCCAGCAACCTAAACATACAAACACAAGCCAGTTGCTCGAGTCTGCAATGCAAAACTCAACCAATAAATAAACGAACATAAAAGCCCGCTGCAGTTAAAAAGCTTTGATGGGAGCTTTATCTAGCAATTTTAAAACAAAGCCCATTTTAGTGTTGTCAAGGCGAGATGGTTAAATTTAGAATTAAGCCACTTATTTTATGATTTGTGTTTCGATCTCCAAAAAGCGATTTTTTTTCGTATTCGCTTCTCTGCCTTTAGTTCGTTCATGAACAATTTACAGCGAAGCATGTTCGATGTTGATTTAGTAGACACCACCGCCGAGCATCGTTTGTTCAAAGAGATAAACAAACATCAGTTTCAGGATAGGAAAGAAGTCTCTACGCGTTTTTTTGTGTTAGCTTTTAAAATGCTTTTAGGTCCGAAAAACTAGAACTAGTAGATTTCCCTGGAAAGGACAATTTTCTAACACGAGATGAGTTTTGTGCCTTTATCCTCGTGAGTACCGTCTCCAGGCTGTTGATGGGTAAATATCGTCGTCGTAAAGAATGTTTCGGGTTTCAAGAATAGGAGTTTCCTCTTACAATCCTCCCTCTTCTATCAGCCCACAAATGTGAAGAATTTTTATTAAAGTTTTTGTTGAACGAGAGCTTATAAGTCTTTTCAGTCCTGCAGCCATACAACAGAGAGATATGAAAAATTTATTAAGTTTTTTCTCTCCTTGGATTCGTTACATGACTTCTACACCTTTAAAAACAAGTTTTACAAAGTTTTTCGTATGCTGAGCAACATTTTAAACTCACAACTAAAGGAAAAATTTGCTCACGTTGAATGTTGTTTACGGCAATAAGTTTCAAACTATTTTGATACTGATAAATATCTTTACGCAATGCGAGAGAGAAATGTGGAAATTTATCGGCTCAGCTTTGTAATCTAACTTTTCTCGTTTCGTTTATAATTTTTGTGATAAATTTGGCTCATAAAATTCAATAAAGCTGTGAAGCTTCTACTAGAACTACGTGCCAAGAGCGGAATGCACGTGAAGTCATAAAGCAAACGTCGCTTCTTTTACGCGGTTGAGTGTCAAAAAAAAAAGATTTAAAAACAATTTTCCATTTGAAATCGAGAAAGTTTTGTAATTTTTCTCTTTATTGTCATAGAAGTCATGGCGAGATCAAAACATTTTCCTCATTTAATTGGAGTTTCCTTTAAAAAACTCGTGGTTCCCAACAATAACTTTTCTGCGTTTCTTGCCGATGATTTACCCTCGAGATCGGTAATCGAGTTGGTAAATGGAAAGAGTAAGAGAGATTCATAAATTCCAAGCTTTTTTTGAAAGGAAATTTTCATAAGTTTTGTCGTTTGCTTTATGGATATTTAAAATTAAATATTCTCAGTCTTGCATTGTCCTCACTTTTGAATAAATCTTAACAAAACTATGCCAAACTTTTCTCGTAATTTAATATATAAGACATTAGTAAGATTTCCGCCATAAATTTTGGAAGTTTTCTATTAAGAGAAATTACTCTTGCTACAAGCTTTCATTTCCTGAAGAGCCGCCACAAATTGAAACGAAATTTGCCTCAAACAACTTCGTGCAAGCAAAAATTTATTCACTTTAATTCACATCGAGCCATAAACTCGCCATAAAGATAAATTAATTTATCGTGCCAATTTATATAATCAACACTGAGCGAGCGAAACAGGAGAGAAATTTTTGCAGTGAATGCTTTTTGAGGCATAAATTAATTCATTAATCATTAAGATCCGCCATGAATCTCATTATTAACGAAAATGCATGAAAAAGTCTGTGAACGAAAAGCTCACATAAGAGCGATCATTAATCAGTGTGGGTAAGTTTGATTGGAAAACTTTGTAGCGGTGATTCCCTCGAATCGGAATTCACTATCCTTCGAGACATAAATAAGTTTTGATTGCTTTGGTTATTGTATTAGATTGAAGATTTCTTGATTGTTTCTCATAAAATTAATTTGTTACCAGGAAACGAAAGGACAGTTCAATCTAAGGCTCAATCACAAAATTCTGAGAAGGAACTTTAAGAAATATCTTTGCTCTGGAATTTCTTAAATATTAGCTTTGAGATCAAGTCCTTACATCTTTGTTTATATTTAACTTAGTTCTTACACCCACCCCGTGGCTACGTGATGATCGGAATGCCCTCAAGTTCGGCTCTACATTTTTTTATTGCCCATCCTGTCACACAGTACGCAATAAAAAAAAATAAGAAAATACATAAAAATAAATGAATATTCAAGGAGAACAAAAAATGTGTTTAAACTCGACGAGAAGAAGTTGTCGTTGATTCAATGGAAATGTTTTTCATCTTTTGCAAAGCAAAGCAAAACATTTCTCGCCGCGAAATAACAAACAACAGAGCAAATGAGCTTTTCATGTCTCTGCTGATCGTTAGTGAAGGAAAAAAGCTCTCACACACAAATCACACATTCTCGTGCATAATCAGTGAAACAAGAGAGTGTTATTGACGTTTTATATTGAAACGATTGAAACATAATTGGAAACAGTATTCGCTGTTCAAGCATGACCTCATGGCCTGTATTCTGTATTTTATGTTCTCTGTGTTCGCTTGTTTTTTCGTTATCTGTCAGAATGTTATTTTCTCTCTGTCACGGAGCGGCCCCTTTTCGTCTCCTCTTTTCCTCTCGGCAGCATACATTCAGTGACATGACTGCTATCACGACGAAAGCGAGAGAAAAAATCTGTCTGATTCATCAAATGATAAACATTCGAAATAAGTCTGAAAGTGATTTGATTTCCACACACAATTCAGAATCGGATGATAATTCTCTTCGAACACCGTCAAGAGCAATAAATAAAAGTTTGTTGATGCGAGATGAATATTATTCTCACAAAGAGTCCCTTGCAACAGTAAATGGCAGATTTTTGGGCTGAGAAGGGCGCCGAGATGACTTGACATTCAAGTTTAATTCAAAGGCTCTACGAGAAGCAAGAGACTTCATTAGTTCTCGTAGTGTTTTGTCGTTTAAGGGTAGGAAAAATATAAAACTAGTTGAATTATGGAAGCTATCTCGTTATTGCGGTCTGGGAGACTCGTTGCTCGTTATTGAGCTTATCTTACGAGAGCTACGCAACGAGAAACGTTTGGTAATTTCCTTGACTCAATCTAATTTCTTTTAACAAATTTCCTTTGTCAGGGAATACAATGACAACCTCAAGTGGATTTAAATCCTCGCTGATTGAGCGAAATTAGATTTCAGATTCATTTTCTTTTCAGACTTTGCGGCAGAATGACTTTCCTTTTGTCCTCGGCAGTTTTTGGACGATTTTTCCTCTTCTTCTGCTTCACAATGTTATTTAAGAAAACTCGCTTGTGAGTGTTTCTCGATCATTAAAGTCAACAGTTGGGAACGATTTGACGGAAACGGTTGTATACATAATTTATTGCTTGTCAGTATTGCTCACATTCTTGTGATTGTCGTTGAATGTTTAATTCACGGCAGTTCTCGTTTGAGAGGGTTTCCTATAAAAAAAGCGATTCTACATGATTGGAGAATAATCTTGAGCGTGCAATGACGTCGCATAAATTTATTCTAAAATATATATATTGCTTGTGAATAATGTCATCAGCTATTGTGCGCCATAAAAATATATTTTTCGTTAAAAGAGTAACATTAACCAAGTGACAAACGATAAAGATATAAACGAAAGACGTTTTGTTCTAAAGGCGCTGTGCGGGAATCACGTAGTTAAAGGAGAGAATCTTTTATAGGTCACTTGATTCCTGAACATTTCGTTATAATTTTTAAATTTAAATATAATATATAAATATTATAAATATAGTATATTAATATTATATAATATTATTTCATTGACACTCGTTTAAGAAAATCAAAATTTATTTAATAAGCTTTAAAAAGTTTCTTTTCTAAAAATCATCGAGAGAATGTCATGACAGATGAGCATAAGAGTGAGTTGAACATGGAAAAAGAAAAATGGCACCGAAGGGAATTTACTTGATGACATTGAAGGGCTCGTAAGCATGGCGATAAAGCTTTCAAAGCTAGCTCTGAAAATGTTGAGAAATGAAAAACACTAGCAATCCTTTACGATCCCTCTGCACGATATTAATAAGGTGAAAATTTATTCGTAAGAGCTTCGCCTTTTCTCACCCGTTTTTCTGAATTCTGTTGTCATCCTTGTTCGTCGCTTCAACGAAGTTTGAAGGAAGAATAACGACAACACCTTGAGCGAAACGGAAAGAGTGAGAGACAGACAGGAGAAAAAAAAACTATGGACGGAGAAGAAAAAGAAAAATGTTTATTAACGATCAGATGGAAATCTTGACTCTCGATGCTTTTCACGGGTAATGAAAGCGATTCACCGGAAAATTCTTAAAGTCCCTTAAGAAACCATAAAAAGGGTTGTGACAGAGAAATTTTCGAATTAATGAAATTGCGCACGTTTGATTAAAATAGCTTTCACGTCAATTCCATTTGATTAATGACTTTCTACTCTTTCATGTTCGCTTGCAAAGTGGATATCGAATGTCTCACAAGATGTCAAGAGCTTTAACTGAAAATAAATATCTTCTTGTTGAATTGAAAGCCGGGTCGATGAGCACGAGCACACTGAAAGCGCCATCGTTTTGCGAAAACATTTGTAAAAGCTGCTTTTATTTTGTCGGATTGGAAGCAACGAAATTAGAGAATCTGAGTTGGGGGTGATGGAAAAATATCAATTTTGTTTTGGCGTTCGTTTCCTTCTTTTTCGGAGTAAGCTTTATCCCATCGCCTTCCTCTTAACTCAGCTCGACTAATGAGATTTCGAAAGCGGAAGAAAAAATTTGATATTGTCTGGACCGGAAATTAATTTGTACAGCAACAAGGAAAGAGGAAAATTCCTTTCAAATTGACCTTAGCCAACTCCAAAAATGTGCTGACTGTGTCCATAGATGCGAGAAATTTCCAGACTTTACTCGATGATGTCAGATCAATTTATCATTGAGTAGATGTTTCTTATTTCCTTTTAAGTCTGCTGAGGCGAGGACGGCTCTCAACATTTATTTTTTGTTTGTTCGATCCATAACAAGTTTCGGTTTCAATCATCAAATTTCTTTACCGAACCCCCCAGCCGGGCCGACACACAGAAAAAGCTTCCGAAATCGTTTAAAGAGATAAAGCGAGCTCATCAAATTACAATCCACTTTTTTTTTTGTTGTCGTCGCAGCATGTTCCAAGTCGATAAACTTAATTAAATTGGCGACAGCGAAAATAGTGAGTCCTTAAGAAGAAAGCGAGAATTGCGAGAATCTTTAGAACCGGAAATCAATCTTGTATCTTCCCTAATCGCTTATTAAATTTTAGCTGTGATGTTAACAGGAATTTTAATTAATGTTTAATTAGATTCTCGATGGTCTTTTGCGCCAACGAAATTTTCTGCTTCGTCTCTTCAACCGCTTCATTGCTTTATTCGAATGAAGTCTCTCTCTCCTTTGCTCAATAAATTTAATTTCTGTTCCTCTTTAACTCAGAAGAAAATTATCAGCGTGAAAATGAGGAAAACAGAAATATTTCAATTCGCAACGATACGCGTCAAAAATTTCATTAAACAATTCAACTAACAAAGTAAAATTATAAGAAGCGTCTCCGTTTCAAGGGACGCCCATCAATTCACCTTTTTTTTTCTTTTTAATACTCGAAAAGAGACAGAGAACAACGAAATTTATTTTTCATTTCATTAGGAAAGTTTTCAATTTAGCAAATATTTCACTCCATCTCCTTTCGTACCTTTACTGAGCGAGGGTGACCAGTCAACCTGAAAAATGAATTTTCCAAAAGATTCTCTAACCGACACATTCACATGTTGAGTCAAATTAATCATTCTTGAATGTTGTGGTCGCCATCCGGCAATTGAATAGAAATTAGGTTGAAGAATTTAGGAAAGCAATCACGTTCAAACTCTTAGCCGGAACTCTTTATTTTCAAGAGAGAGATGAAACTCCAACATTCTTAGTTGTGTGAGGTTTTGTAATGCGAAAGGCGTGAAATCACTCAAATGCTCCGTCGCATCATAAATTTTAGTGGAAATATCAAGGACGATGTTGGGAGGAAATTTTTGTCAATTAATCGTCGTTGTCATAGTTTCCTTGATCCCATCCTTGGTCGCCCTTCATCAATGATACTTCTTATTTTCATCACTTTTTGCTTCCTCGTTTTAATTACATTTTTAAATTAATTCGTGATGTAATTTTAATTTGTTTTTCACTTTTCTTCCTTCGTGCGACACGAAACGTCTGTCGTGGACTAATTTTTGAAACTGTCGAACCTTTTCCCGAGTCCGTTGTCTTGACGTTGTCTTGAATGTGGGGCAAATCAACTTTTAGCAAAGCACACGCCAGGGATAGAAAGTTTAGATGACTGCGGAAAGGGTTTTCGGATAATTACTTATTAATCCAATTATGCTAACAGAGACTGTCTTCCTTCATTCCCCAAGCCATCAACTTCCTTAATATTTTTATTTTTTTTCCTCAGATTTAGTTGATTCTAGTCAATGAAACTCTTGGTGAAGTCAAACTTTCTTTATTTCTCCGCTACTTCGTGAAGCTTATTGAATTTGAACAAACAATAAACAAAAGAAAGATTTCATTACTCGAAGCACAATTCAAGAAAAAAGTTTGATGCGAAAACTTTTCTTTCTTGGATGGCGTGGCGAGATTTAGAAGAAAGCAAAAAAGTTTTCACTCCAATCCTTCTTCGCTCAACAAAATGTAAGCACCTCGTAGCAATTGCAATTCGCTAAAAGTAATGACTTTCCATTCACAGAAAATCTGTTTTTCTTTTTTTATCAAAGAGAAATCACGTTTTGCTTTCAATTTTCCAACACAATCATTGTCGTCACCAAAGCAAACATTTTCCGCTGTTTTTCATCTTAAAATGGCTTTATGATGTCGGAAGAGGAAGAGCGCAAAAAAAAACTTTCCACTTATTAAAATTAGAAGATGATCTTGGATGGGAGAGGCAGACTGTCGAATAATTCGCCCATTTTCTACGATGAAGTGAAAAGCATTTCGACATTTAACTACAAGAAGCGAAAGAAGTGGAGAAACTCAAAAGGAAAAGCGAAGCATGGAACGATTCAATTTTATTAACGAAATGTTTAATCGCTCGTGGACATAAATGAAGCTTCGTATTCTCGTTTATTTTTTGTGAATTAAATAGATTAGCCTTCTTTCTATCGAAGGAACTTGAGGGAAATAAATTGAATTTTTTTTTCGTCATTTTGATGGGAACGTAATTGAAATTGACAGTTTTCACTTTTGTGTCTATTGACTTCCGTCCACTTTGTCTTCATCACCGTAGTTGACATCATCGTTTATGTTGTTTTGACGCATTGCGTAGTCGTCCTGCCCTTCTTCTTCATCAGGAGTTGGATCGTTTGCTTCAAATATTTCCATTGGGCACTCACTCGAAAGTTGCGGGATTGCCAAAGGGCCGTAGTTTGCTGATGAGTATTTATGACCGAAGCCGATGTAAATGTTGTCGCTTATTCTGTTAATTATAGAGAGTGGGAGGAAATAAGATCTATTTTGAAACTTAAGACATTTCTGTAAGAGAGCCAAAGAAGTTTAAGTCTCGGGAAATTCTTGAAGCGACTGAGTATTGAATTTCGAAAGCGAAGCTTTTCTTTGTAGGGAGCATTCAAAGTAAATGTCTCTTAAACAAATCCAAAGGATCAAATGAAGATGTCGAGTAATCCATCAAGAATACGTGACATCATTGAAGTGAAATGCCTACACTACATTCTCTTGTATTGCTTGTTATTTGAAGTTGAGAGCATTTGACTATGTCACGTATCCCTTACGAATGTGCGAGAATAAAAGGAAAAGTCGGAAATGAGATCGCGTTACCTATCTTTGGTAAATGCAAACGCTCCAGGCCAAGTACGAGACTCAAGTAAAACGAGCGTCTGAAGAACATCACTCAATCTAATTGTCCAACAAGACATGGAATCATTTGTCAAGCGGTCACCGGAACAAGATGCGAACAAAGGAATTGGATTTTCCGGATTCGGCCCATTGTTTGTCTCTTCCGTTTCAAAGTCTTCATCGCCAGAATCAAATGATGTATCGGTATCGTTGTCATTCTTATTCAAGACACTTCCATCGAAGAAGGAAACACGACCCTGCTGAAGAATCTCCGGCTTCGAGTGAACCCAGTAATCTAATTTCATAAGTTTTGAGAGCTTCCATGGCCGGTAGGATTCATTTTCCATAATCGGCTTATCGTTGTCTGAAATAACACAAAAGAGAAAAGAAGATTTGACGATTTTTCTCTCTCTCTCTCTAAATAAAAAAGGTTTGAGTTTCGCGGTAACAACTTTTTGTTCATCGACTCAACTTCCATTAAAATCTCAAACTCAACTCACTTAGCAATATGTTGTCAGTATCGCTGAAGCCTTCCTCGTCATCCATCTCATTTGATCCGATTTGATAAAATCCTCGCGGTGAGACGTGAGCCCCGAAGGAAATACGCGCAATCAAACTTCTCAGGTAATTTTTCTCGCTCCCTGGGAAAGCAGGAAATGATGTGATGGCTTCATCCAAATCGCCACTAAGATATCTTTTTATGCGACGAGAGACATTAATTTGATGAGGCGTTGCGGCTGGCAGCTCAGTCCAATCGCCACTCAAATCCGAGCAAACGAAATATACAAAGCGATTGACGCCTTGGCCAGTCTCCTCCGATGGAATCTCTACAGGCGGTCGGTACTTCGACTCGGCAACTTTCATCGAGAAATTCCACTCAGTTGGATACGGTTCTACTTCCGCTCGCAAATCACTGTTATTGTCTTTGTCATCATTATTCTCAACCTTCGTGTTTGCATTCACTTCAGCCGGAAGGAGAAGTGGAGCAAATTCTTCACTTGCTTCCAAGCTGGCGATATTTATTGGTTTTTCAACAGCGTCCTAAAGTGGGAGGGAAGAAGAAATCGAGAAAATTAAATTCAGTTTTTCTACGACGAAGGCGTCTGAGAATTTGTATGTTGCACGATCAGAGTTGTCTTAGAGATATCCAATCGGACGGAAACATTTCTGAGCGTGCAAGGATTGCAACATACGATTCGATTTTCCAGAGTGCTGCCGGTTAATGTAGATTCAACGATGTAGTAGTCATTCTTCAATCCCAGCATCTTTCCCCAAAAGCGGCAACTGCCAATCGACGGATTTGTCTTAAGTCTTGCTATCGAGGAAGATAGAGAGAAGAGTTCTTCGCGTGGGAAACCGATGCCCAATAAATTCCAATAAAACTGTATCTCCAATAAATCTCGAGGCAGTGCTTCTCCATAAATTGCATCACCATCCAAAGCTTCCTCTTCTTCTTCTTCGTTTTCTCTTTGGTCCGACTCAAGTTTGGGTTCTTCAACGATTTCCATAGACTTCTTTGACTTTTCAATAAGACACGGTAACAGCTTCTTAGCAACGGCGAGACGTGTGGGCTCCTCGTAACCTTCGATCAATAAATTCTCTTCCATTTGAAATGTCTCGAGACGGACACGCTCACTAAACTGCTCAAAATTGTCAATGACATTTTCGGGACGCTCATCGATTACTCTCGAGATGACACGCGAAAGATGTTCGAATAATGAATCTCCACTGGCACCGCACTTCTGAAGGAAGAGAAGGCTGTTCTGCAAATCCTTTTTGAGCGATGGGATGCTATCTCCGTTAGACGCCATCTGTTACGTGCGAAAATTTTGATTTAGGCTTCTCTTCACTCGTTTTTCTCGCTTCAATTTTATGAGAGGTGTTCACGACAAAACGAAGAAAATAAATCTCAACCTTCAATGTTGTCAGATTGAAAAAGGCCAACTAAGACGCTTAAAGTTTTTTTCTTTCTTTTCTTTTTTACTTTTTCGATTGAGCGAAATGTATCGACGACTGCTTCGTTTTATCTTTTTTACGAGTGACAATGAGGAGTTGCTCCGATCGAAAATCAATCAGTGGATTGGGATTGACCGAGGGAAAGGAGCAAAATAGAATCAATCGGTAAAGCTTCTTTCGCTTTTCCTTTCTCTTTTTTGAGAAACACTAAGCTCGAACAGATAACAAAATCCATCACAAACAAGATGACTTTCCCGCTCTCGAGAAGTCCTTATCGCAAATCGATATTTAATCAATGTGCGCCCCTAAATGTGAGGCCTCGTGATGGGTCAGGCGAATAATCGACAGGAAGGCTTTACTTGAAGAGGGTGACAAAACAAGTCTAGAAATAGCTTCCTGGTGACCAGAAAAACTCCGCTGTCGACGACCTTCCATCGAATCGTAGGAAACGCCTTAATATTTGATGGCCCATAATACAGAAGTGCCAGCGATTACGTCAATGAGCTCATTCCATTCTCGAAAATCCCCTCAAGCGATACTCACCACATCATGCTTTCAGTTTTAGTTATACAACAATGACGATTTGGACATTCCCTTTTCCCACAAAACTCTTCTCTGGGAAAATAAAGAAAGATTTGCTGACAGTTGGAGAAAGTTTTTCCCGGGAATTTACTCGGAATTGACATTCTCAATAAAAAAAAAACGAATATTCTTACAATTCGTTCTTGACCCTACTTTGTCGGCAATGACTACATCGGAGAGATTATCTCTTTTCAATTGAAAACATCACCAAACCTTTCCATCATTTCAAAGCTTTTATTTTCGTCGTTGTACGTCCGCCTAGCAAAGGCTTAATTTCCTGCGAAGCATATGGAATTCTTATTTTCCTGACGAGGCAATTCAGACGAAAGGAGTCCGGGCGATTTAGAAGCTCACGCTCTCTGACTGGGCCTCCGCTTGCTCCATCAAACTCAATTCAATCGTTGTGAAAATAGAACCATTAAATCAATTTACAAAATCATGTTCATCATCTGTATAGCTAAATTTGTGATTTGGCAATTCACATTAGTTCAGTCATGTGTTCATTATATATAGATGCTTGGCATTTTCAGCAAATGATCATCAATATTTACTGGGATGCTGATGCATAATGCTCGTGATTATGGCTTCTGATATCGATGTGTATGTGTTTGAATATCATCAGCCCTTCTCTTCCTTCTCATCTCCTCATTGAACATGATGTCCCCAAAAAATAATTCAATCACTAATGGTGAGCATAATAAATGAGGATGGGAATGAGATGAACGGAAGCTACGCCAACATGACTGCATCAAACAAATCTCATTATCATTTCGATATCCATTAAAATTAATTTCCCTTCGCTCGAGAGCCATCCGGGGGTCAAAAGCGAAATCGAATCAAAAGTAAATGAGAAGTCATCATGAAGTCGAGATTTCCGTTTTTTGTACTTTCTCTCTCCATCTCTTAATTCTCATAAAAAAGAAATCCGCCCCCGCTAAGCATAAAATCGATCTCTCATAAAACAGAGTCGTTTGATAAAAAAGAAACCTCAAAGATTTAATGAAAAAAAAGCGAAGAAATTCTTTTTTTCTCGTTTTTTTTCTTAAGAGAATCGAGCGGAACGAAGGCGAAGGAAGGAAAATCGACGGAAAACATAACGATATGCGAGAAAATGGAAATAATTTGTGAGTCGAACCACAGACGAAGAGAAAACATAAATGAAAATCTTTGTGATTGTGAAGTGGCTTTATGACTAAAGAAACACTGATTTGAGAACAGAATTGATTTTCTTGTTCAGTAAGTTCACAAAAGCGAGAGGCTGTATAATCACTGGCAAGAAGATCAAAAGGAAAGGAGCGATAGCAATTTACCTTCTTCGATACTAATTTTATAAGTCAAGAGGTGAAGTGAATGAAAGGAAGCTTTCAACTATAAGAAAATATATTTCATGCTTTTATCTTGACTAATGAGTTTTCGCGCTATGGTGATTTTAATTTGGAGTCAATAAAAAGAAGATTAAGGAAACTTAAGACGGAAATCGTCTCCCACCAATTTTTTTTAGTTGCCTCCTGTTAACAATTCATTCGATAAAATCTCATTTTGTTGGCGAATTCGTCGTCAATGGAAACGTTGTGACAATTCATCGACGACTTCATTAGCAATTCGAAACAACCGAACGCCCTTTCAATGCTATTTAAACAAATTAAATTCTGTGAAATATTTATAGAGCAGAACATTGTTTTCCGAGTAAACCGAAAATGTCGACGTTTCTCTTGATGAACGTTTCTCTTGGTTAACGAACTGCGAATTTAAGCTGCTGCATTGCTTCAAGAAATATTATTTCGATGAATGAAATTTCTTTTAATAATTTTGTAAATCAGGAAATATTTCTTAACTAAGAAGCTTTCTCTGTGAAATGAAATGAAAGGAAATTCACGAATATTTCATTTTAAGATCTGTGAGAAAGTATTTGAGAACTTCAAGTGCAATCAAAACGAAAAACTTTATGATCTCCTCAATTCCAATTGAATCTTTTACGTGAATCCTGCAAATTCATTCTTAATTGAGAGCAGTCTATATTTGCAACTCACTTCATGAATTCTTACGAAAGCAGCAAGAAAATAATCTTAATTCTCAGGAAAATAATACAAACTACGAAGAAAGAGAAATTTGCATTTTCCCTTTTGGAAAATGCGGAAAGTAGAACAAGTTATCGGACTTTGCAGCGGAGCTAGTTCAAGAAAAGTTCGTTCGAGTCGACGAAAAACTTTTCTGTCTTCTCATTAAAAGCATTTAAATAAGTTTTTCTGTCAATTACATTAAATTTCCTTGTGCAATTACATTTCTCTTTCTTCATTTCTGTTTTTATTTGTCTGACACAAACATAAAATGTAAATCAAGTTCCTGCAATCTGTAAAATGTCCGCAAACAAAAGTTCGAAACAGTTTCAAGGAAAGAACTTTTTTTTGTGTCTTGATGGGGGCAACAAGGAGATGACATGAGAATAACATGACCAATCTGATTACAAATTCATGCCTGACGACTTAAGACAAGGAGAGAAAAGGGAAGAAATCCAATGTAAAAGAAAAGTTTCTCACTAATTTATTGAAATGCTAATAATCGTCGGTCAGTCAATTTGGATTCTATTGCGGAAGCTTTAAGACTTTTGTGTCCAATTTTAAGGTCATTATGCTCAGATTTAGTCCTTTGAAAGGAAGGAAAGGGGTCAGACTTTATTTACAAACGCTTCTCTACATGTTTCTGTCCAGAGAGAGAAGTAAAAGGGTACCCAAAGCTTTTATTTAGGCTTGAAAAGGGGGAAAAGGAAAATTCCTAATGTATACTCACTACTGTTGTCTATCGATTAGATGAGGGCGAAAAGTTAAGAAAATGAAATCAAGTTTAGTTCTTCTCGGCATTTGACGGTTCTTCTGTTGACGATGAGCGTTGAGGAAGAGCAAAAAAATATTTTGCAAACCTTTTTCCTGTCACAGCGTCAGTTAAGAATTAACTTTGTTAATTTTTCATAACAATTTTCGGGCCGTTCACAAGGCAGTTGGAAGGGATCTGAATAAATGTTTTCCCTTCACATAATGTTGGCTTCACATGAAGCTCATGATATTAGCATTCTCGTTGGCAAATCAAGGTCTCGGATAACCGTTCATCCTCAACGTTGGCTTTACCAGGAAATCTTTCTCCAAAACCGGCAAAGCTTACCGCAGCGTATTCCTCAGCTTAACATGTCAAAGTATTGCGTAAAACTTTCTCCTTTTAAGAAGCCGGCATATCGATGCGACATTTTCTGTTTGTCTTAAGTATCGAGACAATGTCAAAATAAAGAAAAATGTGATTTCGTTCTTCTTCTTCATCATCTTCTGCTTCACAGATTGTTATCTCGGCAATTTAAATTGATTTTGTTCGAAACGATTTATAAAGCCTCATTTTTGATTTGTTTCTCTTCAAATCTGATTGATTTGATTTCGTGTAATTAGATTTTTGACGTTCAAAGCCGTAAGTACTCATTGTTCGATAATTGCTTCATGCAGCGATAATTGGAAATTGCAAAGCGAATTGCGATTATTGCATAACTTTAGTAATAACAGTTCCTTCGACATTTCTGTTATTAAAATGAAATTTTCTCTTCACTCGATTTTCCGTTTTTAATTAAAGAGCTACTAAAGATGACGAAGGAAATTCAACGTGTTTCCTTATCAACACTTGAACAAAAGTCTCCTTCAAAGCAACAATAGAGAAAGGAATTAATGAAATAATTTGTTAATGATAAATTCGCTCGTCAGAAGAATCATCGTAAAGTCTCCATTGTTCGAGCTTCAACCATCGTCGAACCAAAACTACGGTAATGAAGGCATGAAAGGGCTTTCGGATAAATCTCAGGTAAAAGCAGGTAAGCGAAGCCCAAACCTGTCATTGTCGACAAACAATACTTTTAATGAACATTAAATTAAAATTTGAACATTACACGGCAATAAATCGGATCAGGGTAGCCGACAAATTTACATAATTTTCTTTCAGGATTTAATTGAAAGAGGAATAACAATTTTGAAATCTCTTTTTATCTTATTCGGGTCGAATCGAAGTTTTGTCTTTGTGTTAAGCTGTATTAACGACAATAATTGTTCCGAATAAAAAGAAGCCAAAGGCGGAAATGGTTTAAACTGTACACAGTCATAATTAAGCCATTATTAAACTTTTTAAGGATGAAATTAGTGCTCGAGAGAAAAGTTTCTTGGGTTGGCATAAAAAGGATTTTGTGCCGGAACGAAAGCTTTCCAAGGAATAATCATTATTCATTCAGAAACACATAAACACGTAAAAATCATTATCGTGAATAAATTTTTCTTTTTAAACATTAAAGAAATATTAAAGTGGAGCTGGAAGAAAGTTTCAAGTAACTTGGTAAGCAAAGAATTATGCATAATCTTGGATGCACAAGATCCCAAATTGTCTGATGATCCCTTCTAGTGAGAGTAATCGCTTCCCGTTAGGGTTTGTTCAGAGATTCCGTAGCTTTAAGATGAGAAGACTTTAAAAAGTCGTGAGGACTTATGAGTGATCTTTCGTTACATTATTCCCTCACAATCCCTTGTACTGCTTCGCTGTTTGAGTTTCCATTCAAGTCTCCCGAAGAAGGATCAAAAAGGGATTGCCATAAAGAAATTTTCCTCTTCTTCCTACAAGCGCTTTTTTGACTTTGCTTTTTTATCTGCTGGAGAGAAGACTAAAAAGTAAATGTTAAGCTCCAATGATATCACAAGAGCTGAGTGTTAAAACAAGCAAACTTTGAGCAGCTTTATAACATTTTACGACAGTCAGTCAGGGAGAAAGAAAACTGCAGGCGAAGTTGGGAAGGAGACGGAGGAAGGAAATTATATTGGAAATATATCTTACACGAGCGTGAAATATTATTAATATCGGATAAGTTTACAGCTTTTATGTTTCAAATTTACTCGAACATTCCCTCGCTCCGCATGTGGCATCAGCGGAAGAAATTGAATTTAAACGATAAGAAGAAAACTGTTATCCTTTCCATTTAATATGAAATTTATTAGAAAGCTCTCAAATTTATGCGGAGAACAAAACGTGAAATCGTAATTTTTTTGCTTAAACTTTAATATTTTACCTCTCGCAAACTCACCGTAACACGATCCAATGAGTGCTCCACAATGTCAGAGCGAAAACTAATTCTAATGGAAATGAAATGGCTTGCGGTGGACATTATTCAATGTTCTGTCTCCTGTCATCGGAAAAGTGAAAACATCAATTGAATCCGGAACTGTTTATAAGAATTTGAAGTCGCACTCTTTCCTTGAACAAAACACTTTTAATTTTCGAGATCATAAACTAACTCTAAGACAATATTAGTTTTATTGCGGTCATCCTGTTTTTAAACGGAGAAGCAAACGGTCATTCTCCTTTAAGATCTACTGAAATTATTCAGGTAAATTTGATAGTTTCTGTATCGAGAAAACAAATTCAGTTCGATAATTTTCGTTGAATAGAAAAGACAGAAAATATTCTCTGCAAGAAATAAATATTTCAATTGTTTTTATAACTCAAAGATTGGCTGACAAGAAAATGAGTGAGAAACAATTAAATGATCTGCCCGAAGAGATCTTGTTGCAAGTGTTCAAAAAGATGGATTTCAAAACTTTGATGGATTCAACGCTCGTTTGTAGAAAGTAAGTTTCTGGTTTACCATTTGAAGAATGATTTTAAAGAATTTCACTTTTCTCTTTAGATGGAACGAAATGATCGGAGACAACTCAACAATCTTTAAAAAGGTTAAGCTTCATTTTGAATCTTATAGAGGAACTCAAAATATAGAGAAATTATTTCAAATGCTGCCTGAAGAGTTAACTCGCAACTATCAATCGGTCAAAATAACTAATTGGAACAAAAGTTCGAAAAAAATTTGGGAATTGCTAGAACCACAAGCTTCACACTTACAAAGCTTTGAGATGGGATTAGATTGCCAAATTAAAGAGGAAGACACGGAAAATTACAAAAAGTTTTTTGCTTCTTTGAAGAAACTTGAGACGCTGAGAATTGCGAATAACAATCTTAATATCGATCTTAGTCATCTTAATCGAATGAAGTCATTGGAAGTTTTTCTCCATAGAGCTGATGTAAGTCAAATTATGTGAATACTGCAATAATCTTAATTGATTTTTTTTTATTATTTTAGCTGCTGAAGTATCCTGAAACAGCTCAGTTAACAAGCTTTAAATTTTTTTTTGTGCATGGCCAGCAATCGTTTTGGCGACATATCGATTATTTGGCGAGTCAGAGAAGTCTTGAACAGTTAAAAATTGATAAATGTTCGTTGTCGGAGGCTCTTGATTCTGGGAAGTTGGATGCAATTCAATTTCTTCTCAAGAAACTAATAATCGCTAGATCTGGAAAATATTATGACTCAAAGCAAAGCTGCCTGCGCTTCATGAATAAATTTGCGAATTGTTTGGAGGAGCTTGATATCGAATCTTCATTCCCAGAATCAGTTTATGTGATGATTTTCAACGAGTTTCGCAAACTAAATACGTTGAAGGTTAACATTGAAGCATCTTTTTTCAAAGACGAATCTTTTTACTTTAATATTCGTCCAAACTTATCTGTTCAAAAGCTGATCGTTGAAACGTGCAACGATTCTGACTTGATACCGATCAAAGGACTTTTCAAAATACTTCCAAATCTCGAAACTCTGGATATTCGTAGTATGAAGCTTTCAAAAGAGCTAATGATGCTCATTGCCAGTAATCTCAAAAAGCTGAAAGATATTCATGTCCAAAAAATCGATCAATCTTTCGAGGCAGTGAACATTCCAAGTTTGAAAAAATTTATAGTCTTTCGACAGTGCGATCACAAGAAACCTCTAGATTGGAAGGAAATTGTCAGAGCAATGCCACAACTCGAAGAACTTGAATTTAGAGTATCTGAATACGAGGATTTGACTGCTATGAATGAAGAGAATATCAAAATCATCAGAGAAGGTTGCCCAAAGCTTAAAGTATGGGTCTCAATTATAAGGCCTACCGTTTTTGGCCTGCACTTCAAGATTTAGAAACCACTTTGTCAAATAGAATATATAAAAAAAACGATCTGTTTCTGCGAAATTCCTAAAAAAGTCTTCCCAGGTTTATTTAAATCAGATTTCGGAAAAGAAAAAGTTTTGCGTGAAGTTAAGCGAGAATCTCGTTAATAATTTATAAAAAATGTTGAAGTTACCGAAATGAGCTCAAATAAAGTCTAAAATAAAAGTATTTCACTTGAAAACTTGTTCATTATACTCAATCTGTCCTTTACATCGTTTCAAATGGATTCGAATCTCAGAAAAATTAATTTGTGAGAGTGTTTCTAGTTTCATTGTTTTAGTTTTTAGTTTCTTCTTATTTAATATTTTACCTCTCGCAAACCAACCATAACACGATCCAATGAATTTTCCACAATGACAGATCGAGAAATATTTCTAATGAAAATGAAATGTCTCTTGCCATCGGAAAAGTGAAAACAGCAACTGAATTGAAACTGTTTATAAGAAGTTGAACTAATCATTGCAAAGTTCAACGTTATTTTTTTTTATGCCTGGTAATGTTTTTTTAAAAATAAATTTTTTTCTAAATCTTCTACGATTTCATAGTTTTTTTTCCTCTTATCTGCTTCAGCGATGTAAACTTATATGGCTCTTATATTTCTACGATCCAAGCTAAAGTCGCACTCTTCCTTGAACAAAACACTTTTAATTTTTGAGAACATAAACTAACTCTATGACAATACTAGTTTTATTGCGGTCATCCTGTTTTTAAACGGAGAAGTAAACGGTCATTCTCCTTAAAGATCAATTATTCAGGTAAATTTGATAGTTTCTGAATCGAGAAAACAAATTTAGTTCGATAAGGTTCGGAAAATAGCAGTGTAGATGGGCGGCCCATTGGAGAGGTCTTTGTTGGTGCCCAGGCCCCACTTAGGCCCCAATGTCCGGGACCGAGGCCCCAGTGACCGGGGCCGACCCCAGCACGGCCCCTGAGTCGTGGGCCTATGAGGGGCCTGGCTCCGGCTGGGCCCCGATGTGAGGGGATTTTGAGGGGCCTGGGCACCAACAAAGACCGAATATGGGCCTGTTTCGGCACCTTTGGCCCCAGGCCCATCCACACTGTTAAATAGAAAAGACAGAAAATTTCTCTGCAAGAAATAAATATTTTAATTGTTTTTATAACTCAAAGATTAGCTGAAAAGAAAATGAGTGATACACAATTAAATGATCTGCCCCAAGAGATCTTGTTGCAAGTGTTTAAAAAGATGGATTTCAAAACGTTGATGAATTCATCGCTCGTTTGTAGAGAGTAAGTTTCTTGTTTACCTTTTGAAAATTGATTTTAAAGAATTTCAATTTTCTTTTAGATGGAATGAAATGATCGGAGGGAACTCAGCAATATTGAAAAGGGTTGAACTTCTTTTTGATACTCGTAAAGGAATTCAGATGCTGCCTGAAGAGTTAACTCGCAACTATCAATCGGTCAAAATAACTAATTGGGAGAACGGTTCGGTTAAAATTTGGAAATTGCTAGAACCACAAGCTTCACACTTACGAAGCCTTGAGATGGGATTAGCTTGCAGAATTAATGAGGAAGACGTGGAAAACTTCAAAAAGTTTATTGCTTCTTTGAAAAATATTGATTCGCTGAAAACTGGCGTGTGTGATATCGATCTTAGTCATCTTAATCGAATGAAGTCATTGGAAATTTATCTACATAAAGCTGAAGTAAGTCAAATTAATTGCTCTATTGCGATCATCTTGATTGATTTTTTTTTATTATTTTAGCTGCTGAAGTATCCTGAAACAGCTCAGTTAACCAGCTTTAAATTTTGTTTTGCGCGTGGCCAGCAATCTTTTTTGCGACATGTCGATTATTTGGCCAGTCAGAGGAGTCTGGAGCAGCTAAGAATTGATTTGTGTTCGTTGTCGAATGCTCTTGATTCTGGGAAGTTGGATGCAATTCAATTTCCTCTCAAGAAACTAATAATCACTGGAGCTGGAAAATGGTTTGGCGCAGAACAAAACTTATTGCGCTTCATGAATAAGTTTGTGAATTGTTTGGAGGAGCTTGATGTCGAATTTTCGCTCCCAGAATCAGTTTATGTGATGATTTTCAACAAGTTTCGCAAACTTAATACATTGAGGATTCAAATTGGAGAACCTTTTTTCAAAGACGAATCATTTTACTTGAAAATTCGTCCAAACTTATTTGTTCAAAAGCTGATCGTTGAAACGTGCAACGAATCTGACTTGATACCGATCAAAGCACTTTTCAAAATATTTCCAAATCTCGAAACTCTGGATATTCGTAGTTTGAAGCTTTCAAAAGAGTTAATGATGCTCATTGCCAGTGATCTCAAAAAGCTGAAACATATTCATGTCCAAAAAATCGGTCAATCTTTCGAGGCAGTGAACATTCCAAGTTTGAAAAAATTTACATTCTTTAATTGCAAATACCAGAAACCTCTAGATTGGAAAGAAATCGTAAGAGCAATGCCACAACTCGAAGAACTTGAAATTGAAGTGCTTGGATTTTATGGATACGACACTGCTATGATTGAAGAGTATATCAAAATCATCAGAGAAAGTTGCCCTAAGCTTAAAGTATGGTTCTCAATTTTTAAGCCTACCATTGTAGGCCTACCGTTGTAGGCCTGCCAGTCAGCTGATTTTCCATTATCCTAAAACAACTTAAGTTTAAAAATCACTTTGTCAAAGAGAATATAAAGAAAATTTTCGATCTGTTCCTCGAGAAATTGCGTGAAATTAAGCGAGAATCTCGTTACAAAATGGATTTCAATTTGTTATTATGTAATAAAAAAATAATCATTCAACGATATTTTGTTTTATGCCTCGTAGGGTTTTTAAACAAGAACTTTTTTCTAAATCTTCTACGATTTCATAGTTTTTTTCCTTCTTACCTGCTTCAGCGATGAATAAAACACTTTTTAATTTTCGAGATCATAAACTAATTCTATGACAATATTAGTTTTATTGCGGTCATCCTGTTTTTAAACGGAAAAGGAAACGGTCTTTCTCCTTTAAGATCAACTAAAATTATTCAGGTAAATTTGAAAGTTTCTGTATCGAGAAAACAAATTCAGTTCGATAATTTTCGCTGAATAGAAAAGACAGAAAATATTCTCTGCAAGAAATAAATATTTTAATTGCTTTCATAATTTTAATATTAGTGGACAAGAAAATGAGTGAGAAACAATTAAATGATCTGCCCGAAGAGATCTTGCTGCAAGTGTTCGAAAAGATGGATTTCAAAAATTTGATGAAATTATCGCTCGTTTGTAGAAATTAAGTTTCTGCTTTAATTTCTATAATGATTTTAAAGAATTTCACTTATATCTTTAGATGGAATGAAATGATCGGAGAGAACTCAACAATCTTTAAAAATATTAAGCTTGTTCTCGATAATACTCGTAAAGGAATTCAGATGATGCCTGAAGAGTTAACTCGCAACTATCAATCGGTCAAAATAACTAATTGGGAGAGCGGTTCTGAAAACATATGGAAATTGCTAGAAACAAAAGTTTCGCACCTAAAACATCTTGATATTTATCGATGTGGAATTAAAGAGGAATACATGGAAAATTTCAACAAATTTTTTGCTTCTTTGAAAAATCTTGAGACGCTGAGAATTGTGAATAACGATTTTAATATCAATCTTAGTCATCTTAATCGATTGAAGTCATTGGAACTTTGGTTGAAAAATAGATTTGAAGTAAGTTAAATTATTTGAAATGAATATTAAGATTTGTAAAATTGTTTTTTTTTAGGTTCTGAAGTTTCCTGAAACAGCTCAGTTAAGAAGCTTGAAATTTTATGCTGCCGATTTTAACCCGTCTTCTAAGCGGTACGTCGAATTTCTGGCCAGTCAGAGAAGTCTTGAACAGCTAAGAATTTATAAATATTCGTTGTCAAGTGTTGTTGATTCTGGGAAACTGCAAACAATTCAGTTTCCTCTCAAGAAACTAACAATCACTGGATTTGGAAAATGGTTTGGCTCAGATGAAAACTTATTGCTCTTCATGAATAAATTTGTGAATTGTTTGGAGGAGCTTGAAGTCGAATTTTCATTCCCAGAATCATTTTATGCGATGATTTTCAACAAGTTTCGCAAACTTAATACGTTGAAGATTCGCATTGAAAAATCCTTCACCAAAGACGAATCATTTTACTTCAATATTCGTCCAAACTTTTCTGTTCAAAAGCTGATCGTGTGGTCCTTCGAAACTCACTTGATACCGATCAAAGGATTTATCGAAAATCTTCCAAATCTTCAAATTCTGGATATTCGTAGTTTGAAGCTTTCAAAAGAGTTAATGATGCTCATTGCCAGTAATCTCAAAAAGCTGAAAGATATTCATGTGCAAAAAATCGGTCAATCTTTCGAGGCAGTGAACATTCCAAGTTTGAAAAAACTTACATTCTTTAATTGCAATTACCAGAAACCTCAAGATTGGAAAGAAATCGTAAGAGCAATGCCACAACTCGAAGAACTTGAAATTGAAGAGCTTGGATTGTATGGATACGACACTGCTATGATTGAAGAGAATATCAAAATCATCAGAGAAGGTTGCCCTAAGCTTAAAGTATGGCTCTCAATTTTAAAGCCTACCATTGTAGGCCTACCATTGTAGGCCTGCCAGTCAGCTAATTTTCCATTATCCTAAAACACCTTAAGTTTAAAATTCACTTTGTCAAAGAGAATATAAAGAAAATTTTCGATCTGTTCCTCGAGAAATTGCGTGAAATTAAGCGAGAATCTCGTAACAAAATGGATTTCAATTTGTTATTATGTAATAAAAAAATAATCATTCAACGATATTCGTAGTTTGAAGCTTTCAAAAGAGTTAATGATGCTCATTGCCAGTAATCTTAAAAATCTGAAGGATCTTTCTGTCCAAAATGTCGGTCAATCCTTCGAAGGAGTGAACATTCCAAGTTTGAAAATATTTTCAATCTTTGAGCTTAATCACAAGAAACCACTAAATTGGATGCAAATTATCAGAGCAATGCCACACCTCGAAGAACTTAAAATTGAATTGTCTAATTACCATACTAATATCTTTGTGGAGAACATCAGAAACGTCAGAGAAGTTTGGCCTAATCTAAAACACGTCAAGTTTGGGATTCACTCAACCATGAAAAATTTTAAGAAAATTGTCGATGCACTCCTGAAAAATTGTATAGACCTGGAGACTATTGAGGTCTTCGAGAGTATATTCGAATCAGATTCCGAGAAAGCACAAGTTTTACATGAAGCCAAACGAGATGGATTTCGAATTGTTATTAACAAAAATCTTGTAGACGAGTGAAACGAGCTCAAATAAAGTTTAACATTCAAATCTCAAAAAAATTAATTTGTGAGAGTGTTTCTACTTTCATTGTTTTAGTTTTTAGTTTTAGATGAAATACAATACTCGGAAAATGAAGTTAGTTCTATAAATGTCGTTGAATAGAGAGGACAGCAAAAAATTCAATCGTTTTTTTTTTCATTTCTAATATTTTAACTCTCGCAAACTCACCATAACACGATCCAATGAATTTTCCACAATGACAGGTCGAGAAATAATTCTAATGGAAGTGAAATAGCTTGCGGTAAAAATTATTCAATGTTCTGTCTCCTGTCATCGTAAAAGTGAAGCATTCTGATATGAAAACTGCGATTGAATCAAATCCAAACTGTCCCAAAGCTTTGAATGCTAAAAATACATCAACAGTCAAATCGAGAGGTAGATTTAAATCAGAACATTGAAAGATTATTCAAATATTCTGGAAACATCATAATACTTTGCGAAAAGCGGAAAACAAAAATCTCTTTTTTATGTCGATAAAGCTTTAATGCTGACTCTCATCCCCCCTAAAAATACTCCAAAAAATAAAACTCCGCCATTCTAATATCATTTTTGATTTAATGATAATTGTGTTTGCAAGCAAATATTCAATTGATTTTCAATTTGTATTTTTTTCGATAAGGCAACGAGCTACGGGTTGCATGAATGTTCGTCTACCAGGAGACAATTGAAACAGAATAAAAATAAAATTTTATGATAACTTTGATTTTCATAGGAAACTCAATAGAAAGGTTAGAAGTCTGTCGTTTCCTTAAACGACATTGAGAGAGCTTTCAGATTTCCATCTCGACTCGCCCATATTTTAAATAATTATTTTGAGTTTTCTTTTTTTGATTGATTCGCAATTTGCTCCTTCACTCAAAGCTTAGAGAAATATATTTGTTTCGGACAAGGGTTGGACAAACTGAGAGGGAAAGGAAACAGTTTTGAGAAGCAGAAATAATTGGCACATTACGTAAGTTCAGTTGATTCGAAAGCCAAACCTTTCAGTTCCAATTTGCTTCCTGGCAAAACTTATCGAAACAAAATCTCTTCGTCCCTCTCATTTGCGGGTTTTATATTTTCCGAAGGTTTCTTAGCTGCGGTTAATGCAACGGAAATTTCGGTTTTTGTTGTGGCTATGCAGATAAACATTTTTCCTAGGAGGAAGCTTAATATTTTAAAAATCTTTTCCTGACTCGGATGTTCAAGAAATCTTCTGCGCAATCGGAAGATATTTTTCTCGAGATAATTGAAAATAATAAATTGCTGAAGTGGAAGACTGCTTTTATCATTAATAAAGCAAGAGATCTCAAATTATCACAGCAAATCGAAATAATTCAATTTCTATATGCAATGTCTCGATAATTCTCCTTTTGCTCAATCAATATCTTGAAATCGAGGGGAGCTGTATCAAAAGGTCTCGTCTTTTTTCTGAAAAAGGTTATTTGCTCACGTGAAGTAGAAGAAGAAAAATATTTGCTCAAAATTTCTTTTCATACGAATTTATCTTCTTTTATTGATCATCATGACGAAGCAGAGAGGAAATCTTTTCAAGCACTTGGCTTGTTCAAGGTTTTACGAACGAATTCCATGAAATCTTTGTAAAGAACTTGAGGAAGTTGCATTGCAGCAAAATGTCCTCCATCTTCGTGATAAGTTGAGTGAATGAGATTGACGAACTTGTCTTTCAAGACGAACTCTGGCGAGTGCATTAATTCGTGTTTAAAGTGAGCGCATCCTGATGGCGGTAAAAGTTCAACTCGATCCATTTCCATTGCCATATCCGACCAAACCTCTTTGTAAATCCTCATCGATGTAGTTATCGAGTTAGTAACGTAGTAAATCATAATATTGTCGAGGATAGCATCGAGAGTGAAGTACTTTTCCAATCCTCCATCAGCCAAATTGCGGTAATCCTTATTAGTCCAGGTAGAGAACTTCTCAATGATGTAAGCTGCAAGACCAACGGGATTATTTTGAAGCGCAACTCCAATTGTGTCTGGCTTCGTCGATTGAATGTGCATGTAGCCCGATTCCTGCATCAACTCCACAAATTTCGGTGCGAATGGATAGAACCAGTCAACGTATTTCTCTTCTTTGATAAAGAACGATGGATAAAATGATGCCACGAAACTTTTTATCATTGTCCATGGTGTGTTCACGCCGCACATGTTTGAGTGATAAGCTGAAAGCATATTGTGAATCACGAGCTTTTGAAAAGTTTTTTGATCGAGTGCCTACCTAATACGTTTTCAGGAAACAGTGTAGCTAAATTGGATCCAATAATGCTGCCCCAATCTCCACCTGAGAACAAAGAATCGTTTCAACGTTTATGCAAAAGTTTCCTGCGTAATGTTTTACCTTGAACATAAAATTTATCGAAGCCAATTTTAAGCATTAAGTTTCGCAGAACGACTGCCATTTTCAACGGTCCTAGTCCTTTTTTCGCTGCGCCTTCGCTAAACCCGTAGCCTGGTAAGCTTGGAGCAATAACTTCGAATGCGATGTTGTCTTTTGATGGCTTCGTCAGCAGAGGAATGATGTCGTAAAATTCTCTCACAGACCCTGGCCATCCATGCTAAAAATGTTGAAAGGAAACGAATTGTTTATTAACCGATGAACGTAAATTGCTATGGGACGACGTTCCAAGCTCTTACCAGAAGAATGAGTTGGTAGACTTTGGTGTTTGCGGTTGTTTTTGGCTTGACGTGAATGTAATGAATGTTTAAACTGCAAATGGACAAACTCAGAGTTAATTTCACGCTTTAGCCGCTAGTTTTCGATTTCTCTTACCCCTGGACTTGTGTAGTGTATTGTGGGAACTGATTGAGAAAAGCTTCACGTTCGCTCCATTTTGTCAGATATTGCCCTTTCCAATAGCTGAGAACCTCCTGTAAGCGTTTTGAATTAAATCCATATTCGAAAGCAGTTTCTTCCAAAGGATCTGTGAAAGTTGGGGCATCGTTGTTGAGCTTATCCGTTAAACGCTTTATTGCCTTCAAGTGGAGAGGAAAAAAATTTGCGCAATATGCAGAAAAAAATTAATAAATATTCATAAAACCGTGCAAAGCGAAAGAATGAGCATGCCTACCTCAGCAGAATATGAAATCTTGAAGGGTTTAATCGCTTTATCCTCTTTGTAGCTCTTTCCATCACCACGACCCCAATATTCATTCAAATCTGAAAGGGAAGGAGAGTTCATTGCGATGTCTCACGAACGGAAAAATGTTTTTCTTGTCTTCTTACCGAGTTCAGGTTTTGGCAGCGGCTTCGACAAATTCCGATAAGCTTGATAAGAGAACGCAAGAAGCAGCGTGATGGCTCCAGCGACAATCGTCCGTACTGCGCCCATTTTTGGTTTATCGGCTTTATCGACGCGTTATCAATAAAACATGAATGAACGAGTTGGATATGAAATCTGAAAAATCAAAAAACTAACTATGACTTGCATATCGAAACGGCTCGCTTTACTCTCTTGTTGATTAATAAATTATTTGTTTAAATGAAGCTCGAATTAATTTTTTAATCAAATTACTAAACAAAAAAAAAATCTTTATCATCTTTTGTTTATAAATGTTCTCAGCCGAACAATGTGATCTGCACACTAGAATTACTGTTATGTAAATAAACGATGATTCTGCAGAAAATCGAGATAGAGAAGATTGTTTTGCTCTTTGAACTCGTTTCAAATTTATCGAATAGAAACAAAATAATTCAAGGTCAGGTAGACACAAAAAAAATCTCAAAAATTCTCACACACAAGCATTCCGCGGATTGATTACACTTTCACGAATTTCAAATTCTATGCTTGTCAGAATGCAAATCCACCCGAAAGTAATTTGGGAAATGATTTTCACGGCTGCCAATCACTTCTACGCTTTATAAATTGACTTTCAAGACACGATCTTCATTATTTTTCTACCTGATTTTTCTGCGTGACGAGACAACAAGAACCGGCTTTAAAAACGCACTGAATACTCGGCCAGCTTCTATGTTCTCTTTTATAATAAAAAAGATCTACACAAACACCAAGAAACGATTTCGGTTCAGCTTTAAAAATATGCAATTCGAGAGGCAAAAGCTCTTTCCCTGAGAGCGATTGAATGATTCGAGCTTTTTACGCCTGGAGGTTTGCAATAGTAAAAATATTCCGAAAAAGCACTTTGTCATCTATCTCGAATATCCCGAGCAATGTTTCATAAGTTTCTTACAAATAGCTTTGAACGATAAGCTTGAACTTCACTTGGAAAATCGTCTCTGTCCTAATGACGGTGTAAACTGATATTTCTCACGCACCTTCTCAAGAAAGAGTTTAAGAATATCAAGTGCAAATTGGCTTTGTCGTTAAAGCGATTCAATTTCAAGCTTATTAAGCGTTGCAGCTTAGAGAGAGAGATAGCACTTTGACATCAAATTGACATTCAAGTCAATAAATTTTATTTAACTTATTGAAATTACTTGAGTAAGAGAATCCTTTCGAGTTAGTTTTAATGACAGCAACATGAAATTACGTAAACGACATTGAAATATAGTTTTGAACATTTGACAGATTTCAATGTTATTAATGCTTTCTCCCTTCCCTTTCAGGAAATTTCTATTTAGATAAATGACCAGAAACTTTTCCATGTTCTCATGATTCTTCCTTTCTATTGCTCTCTATTGCTCGACATGTTTTGGAAGATTATAATCTAAGTTACTCGATGTAAACCAGAAGTTCTTAGTGATGGGAACGTTCAGTGAATAAGCTTCCAGCTAATGAAGCAAATATTGAAATGAGAAGAAGAAACTTTAGATGTAAATATGGAGAATTTGGAAAATTTATTTATCTCCATCTATTTTTGTTTGTTTCAATTACATTTTGTATGGTATCATCATCGTCCGTTCTTCCTCTTAAAACAAAGTTGAAATTGGTGAAATCATGTTGATATTATGCAAAGCAACTTTTAGAATTTACAACATTCACGATGCGCGTGACCTCTCGCCGGCAACAATTTGGCTCCAACTCGATCATTCCTGAATCTCATTTCAAATTCAGATGAGAAAATGTGTCTAACGGTCGCCTCACGGAATGAATCGACATTAATCTTGAGAAATTCTCCTCGTTTTCCTCGCGTCGTAAACAACAAGATTGACACAATTGCATCTGATTGACATTTCTATTTCTACTTTTTTATTGATTTTTTTTTGTGAGGCGGTAGACGAATCGGTAATTTCCACTTTAGTTGTAAAATATAAATTGAATCTTGAGGTATGTTGAGGAATTCTTGATTGTGAAACTTTTGTTGACAATTTTCTTGGGAAAGCCTTGTAAGATGAAAATTTATTTTCTCTGGTGCCACTCCTCGACATTACAGTTCCTAAAATAATTAAAAGCTCCGAGAAACGTTTTCTCATTTTCAAGTCAATATTCGTTTCCGAGAGGGCGGCATGAGATTAAGTTTGAAATAAGATTCGTCGAGATAATTAAGAGTCTCGTGTTTAAGTTCGAAGTCGGGAACTGTACTAAAATCAATTCTAGTTTTTCAGTTGAAATATTTTTTTTTCGTTTTAATTAAAATTTATTTGAAATAAATAAAAGAAACTTTCTCTCTAATGAGACTTCAATATTTTCACTTAAAACACTTTGAATCCTTTCGATTTGTCAATCAACGATTACGAAATGTTCGACTTCAACGAAATGAGATCATTCTGCATTCTATTAATCTCAATTCAACGATTATGCAAATGTGAACTTTCCGAAAGCTGATTTTCTGTGGAATTCGTGAAAAATATTTCTCGATCTTTCCAGAAACATCAACAATGCTTTTGGAACCGGGAAATGAAGCGTCGAACACATTCTCATTAGAGAAGCAAATGGGTCAACTTCCCAAAAGATGTTTACTTTACTCCTCAAGCGTCAGAATCGGTTTCTTAACTTTCCTTTCATTGCTCGCCGCTCAGAGGCTCCACTGATTGATGTTTGACGAATTCCAAGTAAATTTATTTTCTCGTTAGGTGGAACCAAACGTTGAATAATAGATTTCTCATCAGCTTCTAGATTTAAGACGACTCTTGAGTGGTCGAGCAGCAGTCCAATGAATGAACATGCTTCGATGCGTGACATGCTTCGTTAATTCAAATGAAGTTATGTAAGACTTTCCAAGAAAACATTTGCATTCATCGGAAAAAAGTGCAAATATCTCATTTCATTATCGTTCGGACTTTAGGCAGATTTGATCCAAAGTAGGACATTTGAATCAACCGATTCAAATTGATTTGTTTACATTTTCAAGATAATGTTATGTGCATTTAAATGCTAGATCAGAAAAAGATTCACTCGTAGAAAGTTCAGTCTCGGAATCACGACACTCGAAGGAAACTGGCTTCGTATGCAAGCTTTGTTGTGTTGAGTGTTTGCTCTAACTGACCTAATTGGGCATATGCTGCACTCGCCTAGAAGAAGTGAACTACAAACTTGAATGTCCTTAATTTCAGATTTTTGAACTGTCTGCCAAGAAAAAAAAACTTGGCTAATGTTTCTTCAAGAATCGCATTAACTCCGAAGCTAAGTCGATGCGAAGAAATCAATTTTCATGTGTCGATTAACAACAAAAGCTAAAAGTTTACATGGATAAAGTTTCGGATAATCTGACTAATAAACAAAAGTTGCTCGTCGATTGAAAGGAAAAGGCTTCGCAAGGAAAATTGAATCAAGGTCAGACTTCGCCTTAAGGAGAAGTTTTGGAAGACGCCAACCTTTGCAAAATTCAACTCAATTCTCCTTTTCCAACTGAACGATGAATCCTGGATGTGAAGTGACTGTTGAAAGATGCTGACGCTAAAATGCGTGACAAGCGTCTTACGCTGACGGCTTTCAATTTAATTTTCTTTCTCGACGACAGCAATTTTCCATTTCGGCCACTTAAAAAGCATTAACGCTTTCTTTACAAATGAAATTGAAATTTATTTTGATAATTTTTCGACGCTTCTCCTCTCACCTTCCCCAAAAATAAAATGATTTCCATAAAAATAAAAAACGTCTTTTCAGCTGCTCCTGCTCGCTCTTCTTTTTTTAGTCTTGAACAGTTTTAACTGTTTTCTCTTCTAGATTCAGCACAAGCGGAAACATTATCATAGAATTTACATGGAGAGCTTGGTTGAGAGATGAATGTCAGGACCAAATCAGGTGTGAATGTCAATCGAATCGGACGGAATAACAGAAACTTTCTCGCCGCTCGCACTTACACATATTGTGGCCGCGGCGAAAGGAAATCTTATACAAACTCGCCCGCTAAGAAAGAGAAATCAATCATTACTTGCCTGAAAATAACATTTATGTTGATTAAAGCAGCGATGAGAAGTTATAATCGGCTCATCATCCTTAAATATTTCGGTTTGGGGAAAACGTGTATTGAGCTCTCTCGCTATGACAAACCGGAGGCACAATCAGAGGCAAAAATAAAATCCATAAATAATTTATTGATTTATTTTCAAACACGAATGATAAGGAATTAAGAATGTACTTTTCACCATTGAAAATTCAGAGAAACGTTACGAAGTGGAACAACTGCGATGATAATTGAATAACTCCGGAGTCAAGCAGAATCATTCTGTGTTTTCAGTTTCTCACTCGCTCTCTTCGGCATCAGGATTTCCATAATGGAGGAAATATAAGTACCAGAGAAATGTTTTATGCATAGCTCCCCTTGAAGGAATGAAGTGGAGAGCTGAGAGGAGACAAAAGGCACAGCTGATGGTTAAATTTATGATTCAATCATAAAGCACTACATCTCCACACACGAAACAATAAGACGTTTTCGCTTTTTTTATCAATTCATTTATTTAGATATCCTACTCTGCTCGTAAACAAAGCAGCAAAAAATGGAAATTCCATTGCAGCTTCTGCAGGAAGGAGATTTTTTTTGTGAATGAAAATATTTGACAATGCAAATGCACTATCTACGTTGATCAACAATTTCGCAATTTCAAAAGAATTTTACAAACTGCAAGCGTGATCCTCCGAAACGTGTGTTGGTGAGTAGAGGATGTGGAGAACTTTTTTTTTTGTCGTTGATATTTTCATTATTCTTCACACCCCTAAAAAAACAAATAAACAAAAACATGGAAGAGACACAAAAAAAAAGTTAATTGCTACAAGTTGGTTGAGATGAGCTCCACATATAATTAACGAATGACAGTTAGCGCTCCAGGCAATGTAACTGAAACCAACAAATATGTTACATTAAAGCCCACAGTCACGTTTTCTGAGTTGAGCAGAAAATGGAAATTGCGTTGAAATATTCTTTTGAGGGTTTTTTCGCTAGGATAGAATTAATTTTGTTTAATCTTCTGTCACTCAAATAAAACTCCAAAAAAATAACGAAAAATCCCTTCTACCCTCTCTTCATCCTGTGTGACCGGTAATATCTTTTGTTTTGCTTGAATTGGTCCCGTTTGTCACATTGAAGCTCATTAAATTGAGAGTCACAATTATGATGGTTCGAGGACACGAATTTCCTTTTAACGTAATGACTCCTGACTTGAATTGCAACGAGTTCTTTCACTCTCTCTCGCTCTCCACGTCATAAAGAGTTCAAAGGATGACCCTGGTTTGTGTCGTTCTCTCTGCTGCTGTCACATCCGTTATGATATCTAAGAACGCAATTGAATGTAGATTCAATAAACTCTTGAATCTCATTGTAAAAGCAGATTGCAAGTTAAAGTGCATGCAAACGCAATATCATCGGGCGAAGCTATCATGACTTAAATCAGATCAGCAACTGCCATAATTTGGATCAAGAACGAACTACATTAAATTACAAATGCATTAAGGGAACCAGAATCTCTTTTACGTATCGATCGATTTTTACAACAGTCAAGGATAATCATAAAGTGAATTGATGTGAGAAGATAAGAAGATGTTCGTTCGAGTCGAATGAAGGAATTTACAGCGAGAGCTCATCTGAAATTGAAAACTATATTGAAATTATCTCATCATATGACATGACAAGATGTAGATTGGATAGCAAGAACAACTTGAGAGAGATTTTCATCAATGGCATCATCGCTACTTCTGCTGTTGAAGTTTCCTCCCGTCGTGTGGCATAGCAAAACATGTTGTGAAGTGGAATCGAGTTTCCGTTTCGTGAGGGCGCTCGAGATGAAAGACGATGATGCCATTTGAATATCTCTCTCGCAAACTAATATAATAATACTTTGCCGCAAGACGAAAGCAAGAAATATAAGTTGGCTGGTTCAATTCTGAATAAAGCTTGTTGTTTGAAGAATCGAATTATTTGCTTAACAATAAAGTTTGTTGATGCTTCCGAAAACGTGTCTCAAGTGTCAAGCTTTAAACCGATGGCTTCGACATAAACTCTTCGCAAGTCTAATCCTTATCCAATTTGCTGCGAATAGATTAACGTCAAAGATTTGTTTGGACGGCGCAAAACTTTTAAAAACAAAAGAGCTTGTTTACATTTTAAACTTATACACGAAGAGACGAAAGATAAACTGTGTCAAAAAACAAGATTTTCGCGAGCTCCAAAAAACACAACAATGAGAAGACCTTTGTACAAATAACAACAAGGCCGAGCTTTTGAAAAATTGCAAACCTTAAACTTTGATAACCCTAAGCATCAACCCGGGAGAAACAAAATATTTACAATAATTTTCCAGCGGAAAATTCAGAGAGAAAGGGAAATTTCCGCAATTATTCCCTTGGCTATCGTTTTTCATTTTCCGGAGAAAATTCTGTTTCGCGTGGCAGCAGCAAAAAGCAAAATTCGAAAAGGCTTTAGATGCTTCCACTCAAGCCTTGAAACTAGATTCCGTTAGAAAGATATTTGCATTTAGGCGCTTAGAAATGTAAACCATTTAGAAGATATCTCAAATGGAAAGATATTCCATCACCAGGCTCTTTAGATTAATCAAATCATCAGACGTGATGTCCCGTTTAAGTCAACAAGCAATTCTCCTCGAAGGGGAAAATCTTTTCTCCAGAACTAAAGTAAAAAAAAAGTCGTTGTCAATTGATATTTATTAGATTCAAATGATATTCATAGAAATCATATAAAAGATCGGGCAGTGGGAAGTAGCAGCTAAGAACAGTTTCAAAAATCGATCGAAGCAGATCAAGTCCGGTGACAAAAAAAAGTAAAAACTTCTCGGAAAACACGAGTTGTGCTATTTTTAAATTATCAAAAAAAAAATAATAAATAAAATAAAAAAGATTTCAGTTTGTGAAGTGATAAAGATAAAAGCGAGAAAAATGTTCAGTTCAGCGCTCATCTTGCTATTCAGCTCGAACACAATTTATATTGTGATGACATGTTTTGTCTTAACATTAATTCTGATCGCAAACGAACTGAATATCAAGCTAATGAAAAAGAGATCGGGAAAAAGTGATTACACTCTCGTGATTGATGAGAACAACAACAACAGCAGCAAACAGTTAAAGGAGGCGCCAGGACCGAGACCTAAATTCATCGTCGGCAACCTCGATGCTTTGAATGGTTACGAAATCCCTTATCAAGCCTTCGGTGTTCTCGCGGAGAAATATGGAAATATTATAAAATTGCAATTGGGCTCAGTGCCCAGTATGGTGATTAATGGCGTTGATAATATTAAAGAAGTGCTTGTGAACAAAGGCCATCATTTCGATTCGAGACCTAACTTCAGACGGTATCACATGTTGTTTAGCGGAAACAAAGAAAATTGTAAGTCCTTATCGAGAGCTCTCTTCTCGAGACTGAAATCGGATATTAAGCGGAGCGTGTGCTAATCTCTTCTCTTTTTCTGCTCAATTAGCATTGGCATTTTGCGATTGGTCGGATGTTCACAAGGTTCGACGTGATATGCTAACAACTCACACTTTCCCACGAAAATTCTCGATGAACTTCGACCGATTCAGTGATATTTCAATGGAATATCTTCAACAACTCTCCGTTGAAATTAAACTCAGCATGGAGGAAAAGAAATCTGTGTCAATAAAGCCTCTGTTGAATGAGACTTGTGCCAACATCTTTTCTCAATACTTCACGACACGAAGCTTCGATAAGAATGACACAAATTTCCAGAGACTTATTAAAAACTTCGAGAAAATCTTTTGGGAAGTCAATCAAGGATACGCCGCTGACTTCCTTCCATTCTTGTTGCCATTCCATCGAAGCAACATGAAAAAAATGGAACAATGGTCACACGAGATTCGTAATTTCATTCTCGAAAATATCATTGCCGACCGATACGAGGCATGGACACCAGGCAGTGAACCAAGCGATTATATCGATTCCCTCATCGACCATGTTAAGCAAGAGCTGCAGCCAAAGATGGAATGGGAAACGGTGAGAACTGAAAATGCAAACAAACGGAAGCTGAATGTTTACATTAACTTTCCTTTCTCTTTCTTCTTCTTTCTACCCTTCAGGCACTTTTCGCATTGGAAGACATTATCGGTGGGTACTCAGCCGTCTCGAACTTTGTCGTAAAAGTTCTCGGTTTCATCGTCAACAACAAGGAAGTTCAACGAAATATTCAAGCGGAAGTCGACAATTTACTGAACGAAAGAAGCGAGAAATCCGTGTTGATTGCGGACCGCAATAAATTAATTTACACCGAAGCTACGATAATGGAAGCTTTACGAAAAATCTCGTCGCCGATTGTCCCTCACGTGGCGAGTCAAGACAGTTCGATTGACGGTAAGTTGAATTGACTTTAATGAAAGATAATGGACTGACCCTCATTCTCTCCTCTCTCAACAGGTTACTCAGTGAAAAGCGGAACATTAATTTTCCTCAACAACTACGATTTAAATATGTCGCCAGCATTGTGGGACGAGCCGGAAAAGTTTGAGCCAAAGAGATTCATCTCAAATGGACGATTGTTAAAGCCTGATCACTTTATTCCTTTCGGAATGGGTCGACGTTCATGTATGGGATATAAAATGGTTCAGTTCCTGTCGTTTGCCATTGTCGGTAATTTATTGAAGGAGTTCGATATCAGTTCACTCAATAATGAGTCCTTAAAAATTCCTGTTGGCTCACTAGCCATGCCTGAGAATCCCTTTGAGTTCTCCTTTAGCCTTCGAAATTAAAGAAGCATTTAATAGCTAGGAACATAAGATTAATGGACTATTAGTACTGCTGCTGCTGCTGTAGCCCTAAGATTGAAATTAATTGAAATGCTTAAAAGACGACGATGCCTGTGTAGATATTTTTATTAAGGGCGTCATGCTTTAGTGACGTTCAAAGGTGTTTTTGATAGAAGCTTCAAATTCTCTTCTCGAAAATAAACGCGTAGAACATTGCTGACGTAAAATGTCTTTTGAGGCTCTTGAACAGACGCTTCTGATTTATAGCGTTCAATTGTTGATCGAGAAAACGTAGTGAAATTAATTTTAATTCAACGTTTTTATTCTCTGTTTGTTTCCCCCTTCCTTCTGTGATTATTGATTATGTCTGACTTTTGCACCCTCGAATCAAAATTGACGGGGGAGCCTCGAGAGCCAATGTTGAACGCAAATCGAGCGCAAGAAAAACGATTTAAAAAGAGAAATGACGACTGATAGTGAACAAGAGAATAAAAGAACACAAATTAATAATTTCTCTTCTATTTCCCTGATGATAGCCGAAGTAGAGTAAAGTTGACGATAGCATCTGTATTTGATAGCGCCAAAGAAATGTTTAATGTTAGAGCAGTTTTCCCTCAGCTCATTGAGAGCCGAGAGGAAAAGGCATTTTCAACAATTTTTTTTTATATTAATTTTATTTTATAAAAAATATTTTTTCGATTTGCATTTTATAATTTAGTGGAAAATAAAACTTAAAAACGTGAAATTTAATTAATTTGTCATTTATTTTTCGATGCTGCTCGCGCAAGAGATGCAATAAAGGACACAACTGCTCTCAGCCGCGCTTTCAACGCAATGAATGAAGGCCACTCGAATATAAAAAAAAACTTTTTCCCACATAAAATTAATTATGATTTCGACATCATTTCAATATCAGTTTCGGATTTTCTCTCGCCACGAAAATAATTTTCAATTTCCTGAAGTGATTTTCCCTTTGTTTCGGGCAAAGCGAAATGAACAAAGACAATGCCCAGCAGTGAGACGATGCCTTGGAATATAAAAATATATTCGTTGCCGACTACCAGTAGAAGCATTGGATAAGCTTTTATGTTGATGAAACTCATGAAATATCCGGCACAGATCGTCAAGCCAGCGGCGAATCCTCGAGTCCGCTGAGGATACATCTCAGCAATCATGGCAAATGGCAGTGTCAGAAATCCCAGTGTAGCGGAAAAGACGAAGAAGATGAGAAGGAAGGCTGGTATCCAATTAAAAGTCGTTTCTTTCAATGGATAGATTGAACACGTTGCGAGTCCCATCATGCTCAAAAACATTCCACAACCACTTGCATAGGCTGGCGGTTTTCTTCCGAATTTATCTGAGATGAAGGCCATTAGGATTGTGGTTACAACACGCGTTAATCCAATGTAAACTGCTGACAAGAGTGGGTTGATAGCCACTCCAGCTTCTCTCGAAAATTGAGCTGCATAAACGAAAATCACGAAAATCCCAGAAAATTGCTGAAAGGCGAAGAACGTCATCATAATAGCGAGTGGTTTGTACAGTTCAGGTTTCTTCAGTTCCATCCACTTTGATATTTTCTTGCCCGAAGCGTTTGATTTAGAAATGTTCTCTACGAGGTCTCTGATTTCCTTCTCAATTCGATAATCATTTTTGTCTGGAAAGTTTCACTGTCAATGATGTTTAACTAAATTTAACTCTACCAACCATAGCCTCGAACTATTGCGAGAGCTTTCTCTGCCTTTGCTACTCGTTTCTTGCCGACAAGCCAAACTGGAGACTCAGGTATTGGCAAGAGCACCAACAAAGAGACGCACGTGAAACCAGCCGATATATAACTCACTAGACGGTAGTCAGTCTGAAAAAAAGGAGACAGAAAAATTCCGTGTTCATAAATTTTGAAATATCAAATATTAATAACGAGATATGCGAAACAAGCAACTGAAAAATTGATGTGGAAAATCATTCACGTGAACGGGAAAAATGCTTTCACATCAGAGAGCTTTCAGTATTTTTACGGAAGCGAATTTTTAAAAACCGACAGAGAGACACATGAAAGGGTTCCTCAGAGGAAAATCAATAAGTTTCCGAAATATTTGATAAATAAAAGAAAATCAGATGAAAGGCGGCTGCTCTCTAACTTCTTCCCAAAAACATTCAAAGGTTATTGATCTTCTTAGAAAGTTTTCTTTCTCAACAAGGAATTTCGGAATCAAACTCACGGGAGATAGATCTTGTTTGCATCCTTCGAGAAATCATTGAAACATATTTACCGGAATCAAATATCCAAGAAGATATATAAAGAGCATTCCGAGAGCTGTACAAAGTGCAGACAGCAACGTCAATCGACCTCGTAGCATTGGATGTGAAATTTCCGCTGCATAGACCGCAGCTGGTGAACTACTCATTCCTATAGCCACACCTGATGTCGCATGTGAATCAAATCGAAATAAAATATTAATTTTGTTTGATTTTTATTATGATGAATGTTTGCTCTCGGCTCTCGAACTGTGGAGTCATCGAACGAACGTAGCTTACCAATAATTATTCTTGCCACCATGAGTTGCACAAATAAAACGTTGACATCACTTTTTGATGAGTTGCCGATAATGAGCCAGGATATGATGGAAATCACATTAATGCAAATTAAAGTCATTCTCCGACCGAATTTATCCAACACATAGCCAGATAACAGGCCTCCAATGGGACTGAAAATTGCTGTTATTGCAGCAAACCACGAAGCCTGTGAGACTGTGAGCTTTACGTCTGTGCTTTGTTCATTCAGGAGAGGAAGTGTAGTTGCTGGATAGCCTGGTTTTAAAATTGAAACGTAAAATTACCGAATTGTTCGCAATTAATTTCATTTAGTGCAATCAGATTTGTAATTATGACACTCACCTAGTCCCATTCCCGAGGAAATTATTGTAATGTTCGCGAGTATTGCCATTAAAATCTGTTCCATGATTTAAATAAGTAAAAGATATAATTTAGAATTTGCATGCACGAATAAACTCGCAGCTTTTATTTTCTCATCCCATGAGATAACAGCTCTCGAATGGAAGTGATAACCTTTATCAGGTTGAAATGTCAGTTAAGTAAACAATTTGTTATCAGACAACGTTCAAACGAGACTCGCACGATATCAAGGAGGTTCACGCTATGATAAGACATGCGTTTACGCCACAAACAAATCGCTCGTGACAAGAAATTCCTTATTTCGTCGCGAGTCTCGAACACGTGTTTACTTATCAGTCGAGAGAAGTGTTCATCTCCTGACGGTATCACTCGTGTTGATTCTTTTTTTAAAGACATAAAAACAATTTTAAATTTATTATTCTCTAGTTGTTTACCTGCATCAGAGATGCTTTCGAGGTCAATTTGAACTTATCGCTGTCATCATGAGTTGCAAGTGCGGTTTTTAATTCCACAAACTTCTCATTCTCTTCCGTTTGCTTTCCATTAATTTCTGCCATTCTCAGACTAGCTCAAGCCGCTCCTCTTCACTCCTTGCCAACGGAATAGAACGTCAATTAAATGCTGGTGGAAGCAATAAAGATTGATTAAAACTAATAAAACACTCAATTAAATGAAATCAAAAGGCGCAGCTAGCGATAACAATAAGAGCGGGAGGTGGAAACGAGAATAATGGAAGGTTTAATTGAATGTGGCATAAAATAATTTAATTTAAAGGCTCCGTGGATTCATTTCGTTTACTAAATTAAAGTCAAGAAGACATTTTGATCACTGAGAGCAAGCTCTAGTCCTTTGTGAATATTTCATGAGTCACTCTGTCTCTCTTAACGATCTTACTTAAACAATAATTCTTAATCAAAAATGTTTGTTCATTGCTGTGATCTGAAAAGTCTAAGATTTAGTTGTGAAGGGAGATTTTTAACGAGAGGGTGAGGCTATCAAGTGCGAGCACGAAGGAAATACCATTTTAGTTGATTGCCATTAGCTAATTTTACATTAATTTTTCATGATTACCCCATAATTTAAACAAATGAGATAAATAAGTGTCGCTTTTTTTTCAAGTTTCGTCAAGCACAAATGCTCCTTGGGTTGGTTGATAAAGCTTTTAAATATCCATTACCATTTTCAAACGGAAGATAGCTTTTTAATGTTGCGGAATATTTTGTGTTTTAAATAATTTTAATTGGCATTAATCTTTCAACTTAAACTTTACAAGTTTCGGGTGAAAGTTTTTCGAAATTGTCAACAAGATTCGCCGAGAGAAATATTCTTCTTTCCTTGAGACTTCTTTCGGTTGAGAAATGTACGCACACGAGCGATTTTCAAGAAATCCTTCTATGCAGACATGCGCTAGAATTCCCATCTCAAAGTTTGTCTGATCGAGAAATAAATTAAATTGAAATCTTTGATTTGGAATAGAAAAAAAAGAAACCTTCAAAGCAATTTTCAAGAGTCAACCTTCAAGTTTGATTGACGAAATTTAAGAAAAACTTTGTTTACCAGATTCGGACGGTAACGAAATTCGTCTGGCAGTTGTCCAATTTATTTGGATGGAAATTTCCAAGTCCAATGATTAGATTTGAATGATATTTAAGGTTTTCTCTGAATTGCGCTGTTGCTAAGTGCAATTTCATTGACATTGACTTCCTTCTGACAAACGACATATTCACAGATTGCATCCGCACTCAAAGAATGAATGAAAATAGAATTCCAATTTGCATGGAAACTCTTTTGCTCGTGTTTGCACGAAAGCTATGAATTCATAGACGGATTTCGATCTAACGACTTGACTCTACATTTTATCCCACATTTTATTCAGTTGCAAACACTCTCTTGAGCCGTGTATTTTCAATGTCAAAATATGCTAAGGCAACAAATGTTATGCAAAGAGCAAATAGAGAGGCGAGTTCTCTTTGAAACATCCACAACGCATCAAACAAACAACGTTCGACTAACAATTGAGCACATGCTCTTCCGTAAAACATTCATGAACGAAACGAAAACGTTTTGCACGCTTACCTTCTTTTAATTATTGTTCTGTGCTAATTCCGTTGCTGCGCTTCACTCGATTCACTTTGCTTCACTCTGATCTCAATCAAGTTTGATAAAAGAAAGAAATTACGGAAGAAAATATTTTTTTTGGACTTAGCCAAACACGCGAACGATGAAAATATTCGACAACAACGAAAAAAACAAATTACTCGCGACGAGTGGTAAAATTAGACTGAATAAATGTGCGGCAATCAAGACTTGTTGTGACTACTGTACCATTTATTTAATGAAAACAGTAAATTTCTTTATCACGATCAACATCAAGCATTATCAGCTTGAAGCCAGAATCATCTGGAACTTTGTCTGGTTGGCTCTTTTATCAGAAATCATTTTTTAAGGCCAACAAACTCGACACATCACTAACAAAGAATTTATAACGTACGAATGATGACGAAAGTCAGGGCTTGGAAAAATGCAACCTTCGTCGATCGCACATGTGCGCAAGCCTCGTAGAAACATGAAAAATCGAATGCTGAATGCATTAGCATGTAGAAAAATCCTAAACAAGAAACTCGTGCCGCATTGACATTACATTCTTTATTGGGTCATAATCGATGGCACTTGCGAGAAGAAAACAATCAAAACATGATACGATAAGCTTAGATTGAAATATTATTGCGATTGAACGCAATCAATAACCATTGCGCCATTCAAGATTAAAACGAGATTTATTGCTTGTAACAAACAACTTTTGTCTCTTCTACATTTGTTTTTAAATTCTCTCAATTTTAAGAAGTCTTCAAGCTAAGTTTGTTCTTGAAAAACATTTCAAAGGCACTGAAGTGATAAACGAGTAAAGAAGAGTTTTCTCTCTCGCTCTGTTTGAAAGAAGTCCGCGGGATCTTTACAAATTTAAACCTTTTATAAGAAGCTTGTGTAAACCACAAGAAGCTTTCAAGTTCATTGAAGTGGATGCGTTTGAAATGATGTCAGAACTGGTTGGATTCTCTTCGAAAAATCCAAGAATTTCCATGAATTTTTCGACCCAAGGAAATGTCTCTATGGAATAAACTGAGCGGGAATCTCCATAAAATGATTTTATGTAAATCGTGATATCTTCTAAGAGGAAGCAGAAAAAATCAGAATTTCAATTAAACTTTTTTTTTCGTCAATCTCGAGAAACGAGAAGAAGAAAACTTAAACCAACAATGCTTTGCCGAGATCGAGAAATTATCATTTTTGCTGACGATTGAGCACGGAATCGTGGACATGCTAAGGCTTATCAAACGACTCTGACGCCCGTCTTGCTTTGAATAAGTTTTCGATTTCCTGAAGCGTCTTCCCTTTCGTCTCGGGAAGAATGAAATGAACGAAAAATGTGCCTAGCAATGAAACGAGTCCGTAGAAAAGGAAAACCGCTCCATTTCCCATCGAGTTTAACATTGATGGATAAGATTTGATAACAATGAATGACATGATATATGCAACGCAAACAGTTATTCCCGCTGTTAGTCCTCGAACACGCTGAGGATACATCTCGGGAAGCATTGTGAACGGAATGGTTAAGAAGCCAAATGTTGAAGTCACGATATAGACGAGTAAGAATGCCGTTGTCATCCAACTGGCTCCAGGCAAGTGTTCGCCATATGCAGAGTAAGCAGACAAGATAAACATCGAGACTGTCATTCCTGAAAATGAGAAATTTTCTAAATTGAAATGCAGAGATAAACGAGAGTGGATCTTACCAATTCCAGAGAAAATCGACGGAGGCTTTCGACCATATTTGTCGAGAATGAAGTAAGCGAGAATGAGTGTGGCTATCACCCTCGCTAATCCGATTAGCACTGTGCACAAGAATTTATCGATGCCAGCTCCCGCTTCCATCGCAAATTGCGTTGCGTAAACAATTATCACAAACGATCCGGAAAACTGTTGAAAAGCGAAGAATGTGTTGAGGATGGCGAGGGGTTTGTAGACTTCCGGTCGAGTCAAACTTTTCCACAGAGAATCGGGCTTTGAGCTGCTGTTTCTCGATACAATTAATTCCTGCATTCGGTCCATTTCAGCATTCAATGATGCGCTTGAGGATAATTCTACGAAAGGCGTTTCAATGAAAATTAACTGGAAAATATGAAAAACAATTCTCGATCGTACCATTTGGCTTAATGGCTCTAATGTATGCGAGGGATTTTCTAGCTTCATCGATGCGCCCTCGTGCAATTAACCATGCGGGAGACTCGGGAATAAAGTAGATGAGAGTCAATGTGAACATACAGAAAACACTCGAAATTCCACTGACGAGGCGCCAGTCGTTCTATTGAAAAGATCCGAAAGGGAGGAATCAATCAATGGAAACATATTTTCCCACCATTGCTCTAGCTTACCGGAAGCATGTAGCCCAAAATGTAAATCATCAGCACACCAACGGCGATTGCCAAGCTTGTCAGAACGGAAAGCCGGCCTCTCAACTTCGGTGTGGCGATTTCAGCAGAATAAACTGGAAACGAAAAAAAGAGAAATGAATTTTCCGCCAAATTTAACTTTGCGAATGTTCACTCACCGGCAGCTGGCGAGCTACTCAGCCCTGTTGTTACACCTATGCGAACGAAATATGCGAGAATGTTTGAGATTTAACGCATCGTCGAACGGATACGCTGTCGCTCACCTATCAGAAATCTCGCCAGCATTATTTGCCAGAACATTTCGTCGAAATTCGTCGAGCTGGAAAAGTACATGAGGCCCCATGAGATGATGGAAAAGACGTTCATGAGAATAAGCGTTTTCTTCCGGCCGATCTGATCCAATACCATTGCTGAAAGAATTCCACCGAGTGGACTGACCAGTGCGTTAATCGAAGCGAACCAACTAGCCTGGTCTTCATTCAAGTAGAGAGCGTTGTCTTTATTCGTTAAAGCTTCGAGTGTTATCGCTGGGAAACCTAATCCCATTCCAGATGATAGCACCGACGCATTTGCCATTAAACTGCAAGCAATCTGGAGAAAATGTAAGAGTCAGTGGAAAAAGAAATTATCTTCACATTGCACGTAATTAAATTAAAGCTTAATTACGATTATGACTCTTCTCTCACCTGAATCCACTGAGATTTTCTCTCCACTGACTTCGTTCTCTTAATTTCAACGTCCTTCTGCATTGCTGTCTTTAACGTGGTCAGCTCGTTGGGCAAGTTGCCGTTTGACATCGTGGAGGCGAGTAATGAAACTGTTTATATAACGCGAGCCTGTTCGCAAAAGATTCATGAAGTCATTTATCAGAAACTTAACGTTTAATTGGTTTTTAATGATTTGATAAATCGATGCACGTTTGGAAAGGGTGGCAGACAAAAAATGGAAGCTCATTAAGGAAATTATTGAGGAAGGTTCGGTTCGATTTGCAATTATGCTTTTTGTTGCTCACACAATGAAGCTATTAACACAGCACTTTGTCTTGATAACGACAGATTTATGAGAATTTTTTATATTTGCTTGCGAATCAAGTTCAAGGATGCCAATGGTGATAAGAGACGAACAGCGTCAGACTTTCCGCAACGAGATAGAGAAGATGAATCATTCGTTGAGAGATCTTTAAAACTTTTTATAGAAAATTCTAAATTGGAAAGCAAAGAATTCTCATAAAGTCTTTAATTAAACGAAACTTATTAAATCGCCCTCCGCAGCATTGAATGAATTGCGTTTTAATTGGTCATGTCGTGCTATACACTAAATCAACTGCAATGCACACAAAGCCATCAATATTAATTGATTATTATCTGCTTTAGCGTTTGTTTCGATAAAATAAACAAATTTGAGCTGAATGCAAGTGATAGTTGTGTAGTTGATTGAGAGCAGCTAATTACAATCTTTTGTTTGCATTCGAGTTTAGTTAAATTCCCTCGTCAGAAGTTCTCACATAAATCAATCGGTGTCGCTGTGACTAATTGAATCTTAAAGTCTTTCAAACCACTCAAACCACAGATCTTGAGAAGGAACGTATCGGAATCATTTAACAGCCAATTTCCGTTCATTCGCACGTGACCAATTCCGTTCTTGGTGATTGATTAGGAAATTTGAAACTTTTTTGTGCTTCGTGTCTCACGAAATTTCTCAGAGACGAAGATGAAATTGAGTTTCGAAGTGCGATTAGGCTTTCGACAAAATTTAAATTTCTTGTTTCATCTTCACAGTCAAATTGAACATGTTCGCTCAATGTTAATTTAAAATCAATTTCAAAGTCAATGCTAAACTTCCCATATGGCAACCGAAGCCCGAATCTACTTGGAGCTTACCTCAGAAGCTTCAAGTTGAATTTATTCAGAAATATAAAATTTATGACCGAATAAATTTGCAATTATTTGATGATTTGGGAGCTAAACATTGAATGATTCAATCAAACCGATTTCACTTCATCTTCTCTTTCTTTCACGTAACACTCTCGACTGGAGAAGACTTCAAAGACTAATTAAGTGCGATCGTCGGTTTGATCGTAGTCGTTGATGGAGAAGAGAAAATAAAGAGAAGAAAAGAAACCAGAGACGCAAATTTTAATTCCCTTGCGGAAAGCAAACAATAAATAAATCAAAAAGTAAAGCATCTGATGAAAGGGCAATTGAATGATTGATGAAAGTTTCATTCATAAAATTCTAGAGATAATTTCTTTCAGGAAACAATTCAGTTTTTCTCATCCCACGAACACCATTGGCTTGTTGAACAAACACCTTCAGGCAATCAGAAAGAGAGACTATCTTCAAATACATTTTATCTGCTTGTGGCGCAAAACGAGTTTCTCGAATTACTTCTCTTCAGACATCGCAATCAAGCACAATCCCGAGAACCCATGTAAAAGCTTATTCCAATCTCTCTGCTATGGGTTCTTTTATAAACTAACATGAAACGTAAATAGAGAGAGACATATTACTCAACTAATGCATGTGCTGTGGTCGAATCTGCTTCGCATGAAAATCAAGCTAGACACAAACAAAAACGAGTTTCAATCGGGCCCACAAAAGAGAATCTCACTTCTCCTTATCACGTTCGTCAGACGATCGGAAAGTGATGTCGCATTCGAATTGTTTATCAACTTATCGATTGCGGTCGGACATTATAAAGTAACCCCAACAATGAGTACGGGCATGGTGTCGAGTTTTATTTACTTTTCTCATTTGCGAGCATAATTTACGTCAGTTTAACAAGCTTCAATAATTATGCTGTAAGCACTTCATCGAGTGTAAACATGTTCTCATGTAGTCGCTTCGAGGGTTCATTATACGCGGCGTCGACACTTTCCGCTGAGATGCAAATTGATGCATGTATAGCTTCAAGCAACTCACTTGCTTTGTGCTCTCTTGGAGCATAAGTTTGCAAATCGAATTCATTGATGAAACTATTCAGCATATTTTCTTATCCGATAGAGGAGAACGTGGAATTAAATTCCTTTTATGAACATCGAGAAATTGAATAAAAATCTTTCCGGTCCTCTGAAGGTCACGTCACATGTCAATTCACTCACTCGGCAGATCGAAAAATTCGCGTTGAGAATAAATTCTTGTTGAAATATAAAGAATGAACGAAACCATATTTGTTCAAGCTCGAATGAAATAAACATGAGCAATCCAAAACACTTTTCTTGGGAATCACTCAGAAATTTCCGTTTTTTTTTTGTTGTTAATCAAATGGTTTCATTGAATATTTCCCTCCGGACGAAATATTGATGTTAAGTGAAGACGGAGAATGCAACTTCCGATGACGAAGCTCTTCATTGAATTGAAAGGAATATTTTAGGTTTTTGAATACGAAAAGAATATTTTCTTGAGTGCTATTCAATTCATAGAAAAATATCGAAATCCATTCTTCAAACTTTTCATATTATGATTGAAATTCATCGCTACAAGTGTCATCTGTCATCACCATTCGATCCATTTCATTTCTTTAACATTGAAATTCAAATAAAGAAGTTTCATTTTTATTTTGTCTCAAGGATTCGTCTTTCACAAATTGAGCTTGACATTGGCCGCTATTCTCAAGCGGATTTTACTGTTCTCATTCGAATATTTCCATCGACACACGGCTCGATATCAATAGCGATCAAAATTTCAATACCAAATTTCAACGCCCGATCAAACATGCCCACATCCGGAAATTTTTTGTTCTGATGCTGTTGTGGCTCTCGCGGATAATTGATTCTGACTTATGCTAATTGACTCTTTTTTCCTATCTCTCTCTGCCACGGTAAACGAAGAGTGGAAGGCGGAAAGGAAAATATGTAGGTCATTCGGTCCGAGAGAACGCAAAAGAATCAAGAATTCACATAAATAGAAACGTTTTTCGAGCAGCTCAACATCAGCTGTTCTAGTCAAGTTACGCTCGAATGCAGTTTTAATTCATCAAATAGTCGAGAGCTTGACAATCGAAATATTTTAAAATCACTAACACAAACCTTTGATTTATTGAAGGCAAATTAAATCCAAGTGAGCGACACCGTTAACGGAAGAGAAATTGATTCGCGAAGAGATTGATTAATGTGCACGTGAAATGTTTTTCATTGGCATTCTGAATAGTTTCGAAACGGACTTGAATCTCCAATTAAACAACAACAAAGCGCGGTATTATCGAACGATTTTGTTATCACAGCGACGAAGCAATCGAATTGACATTGAACGATTCTCTCCTCACAAAATGCGTCAAATGAATTTCTACGCGGACCGATTTGATCACGTCAGTAAACGGAGGCAAACTGAAGCAAAAAAATCGCGTGAGAACGACTTTATTAATCGCGTGAGAAAGTAATTAAAAATTTGGTTTGTCTTAAACTCCATGATTCTCATTAAACGCAGGAAATGAGAGGACGAGAAATGTGAGACATGTCAAGTTTTGTTTTGAATGTTTTAACAGAAATGTTATTGAGAACCCTGTTCTAGTCAAGTTCATCGCTGCTTTTGTCGAGATAACATTATCAGACAGCGCTCGCGACTTTATTTTTGCGATTGAGAGCGATGTACAGACACGACTTAAAATTTTGATCTTATCTCAAAAATCATTTTCGCTACACTTGTCGCGACAAATTATTTTGTGTAACGAACGATGAAGATTTTTCGGATTTCTTCCTTTCCCTTACACACTTCAGACGTTACCTCTTTAGGATTTCACTCAGATGGGAGCAAGAAACCAGACTAAGCGTCTTATTCGACGGTAGTTGCAAATGCACGATGAAGATTTGTGTTGATCTTTTATTGAGCTGTCAGAGAAGACAAATATTTTACAACCTCCTTGGAGATTTATTTGATGAGCTTTCTGAATGTGTCAATCTCTTAGCAATATGATGATCACTTTAATCTCACTTAAATCAGTCATCCGTGTTTTCATATCAAGCCTAGTAAATATTTTCGAGTGTCACCACTTCTAATGATATCAACAAGCTCTCACCTCACTCCATCTCACTCTCTCACCTTCCTATTCGCCTACTCAACTTGTTATCAAGTTTCACTCTAATCCCTTTATTATCGTATCATCATAGCGCTTGCCTTGTAAGCTCTCAAGCTAGGATTGTTTTTGTCGTGTATACCTTTCAGGTGCGTCGCATTCCATCGTCGAGAAGAGAAGAGCTTTCGTTGAAAAACTAATTTGTAATTTCAAAGACGACATGAAGCAAATTTCCTGTGCGGAGTGGTGGAAAATTCAATTAAAATATTTAGTGAATTCTCGTCTCTCTGCAAAGTCACAAACTCCTCCAGGCGTCGCCTAGAATAATGAGCAGAATAAAAGCTCAGCCCGACGCAATAATGGTCAATTATCACTTGTGTAAACATAAAATCCATTGTTCAACATTAAAGATTGGCCCGATTTTATACGAGTCCTCCAGGGTTGGTCTTCAAATATTTGATTCTCGCCTCGGGCCTCATAAAACTCGCATTAAATGTCTCCGCAATCAAGAAGAAACTCGTAGAGCATCGAAATCAATATACAACAGAATATTTTTTTTGGCGAGTCCTGGAAATTGCTTTCGTCGCGACTCTCGGTCGTTTCAAGCGCTGAGAAAACGAGAAGCGAAATTAATTTAATAATAAAAATTTTTAGGTGATAGAGGCTTTAGTGGTTATAAAGTTGTTGTGCAGAGATCTGATGAAAAACCCGAATTGTTATTTTTGTCACATCAAATATTTATTTCGACCTGAAAAAAGAACCGAGTAAAGTGCTTTTGGGAGAAAATTTAATTAGAAATTTTGTGAAAATGGAAGTTAAATGAAATTTTGCTCAGTTGATAGCTGGCTAAGTATGAGAGACAACTGGGAATAAAATTCTAACTTCAACTCGCTTGGGATATTAAAACGCAGATCATCTCTAACCTGACTTTCATTCTGTCCAAGAGAAAAATGTTTTCAACCTCGTGGACACGTTGATGTAATTAGTAGAAATTCCGAGTACTCTAAGTAGAGACTCGTGTCTGGAGGGTGTTTGCGAACCATTTCTTAATACATCAGCGTTGCTTACACAAGAAAGTTTCTAAGCAGAGCGGACAATGTTAAAAGGGCGGCGAGACAAAAGATGATGAAAGCTTTTTTTTTCCTAGAGAAATTAGATTGCAACGATAACTCAAGCTTGAAGGCTCAGACGAAAAAAAAACCATCTTGAATGTAAACGCGTCTGGCTGGTCCTCGGGGCTTTAGGAAGATGAAGGGGAGCACGAGTCAGACACTCCTGTCGGCTGAAGAAGAAAACCCTTTTACAAATCATCGTTTCGTTGGAAAAGCGAAATATTTGAACTGACAATTCAATTAACTCAAATGCTTTCATACAGAAAGGATTCATTACTCTCCCCATTTTTAATTTAATTTCAGTCTAGTGAGCGACAGATTAATGGAAAAAGAAAAGAAAATAAAATTTCACGCTGTAAATATTTGCTCTAATGATTCCCTCCCCTGTCGATGTCTACGTGCTTCGCCCGCGAAATATTATTTTCCCATTCATTCATACTTTTGTTTAGTTAGAGCTTCTCTTCAAGTTTATGCTTTCCCTTCTTCTTCTTCGTGCTCTCTCGCAGCCCTGAACTAGAGAGTGTCGAGTTGATTGAACTTGCAACATCTGAAAGCAAAGCCACTTTCCACTTGCGCTATCTGAGAAGAGAATGTAAACATTGGGAGAAATAAGGAAACGAATAGAACGGATTTATGTTGCCACTCGCAAGAGAAGAAAATGTTTTTCCTTCTCGAATCATGCGTAATGCGAGCCAACGTTCTCTTCACACCAACACAGAGAAGCAAAAAGCACATTTTCGTATGAAAAAGTCATACAAAATTTATTACAATCGAAATGAGAATCTCATTTATAATGTTCAGTCTAACTCAACTGGTCTACTGAACCAGTCTTACTCAGTGAGAAAAGTGAGAAGAAGTTTTCCTTTGTCAGCTTAAAGCTCGCGAAAAGTGTTGTTTACGATCGAAAGGCTGCAATCCGACGAAATCTGCTGCAGAAGAACGTAAATCAAACCGAAAAATTTTCTGCCATTTTCACAGCTTCATTGTAAAAGTTTCGCATTGCAATAAATTTGTGTGTAACCATATTGCAGAGGCGTCTACTCGCTCTAAACGCAACGTACTGTGCTTTTCCATCCGCTTCTCGCCATTGAAGTTAAGCAAAGCTTGACAATCGAGTGAAATTTGATATTCTTCCCAAAATGAAAGTTCCTCTTTCGGCCCAAAATCGATTCGTTAATAATGAATTTCCCGTGCGTGGTTGTGTGAGTTTCGAGCGTGGTTCAATATTTTTTTTCGGGGAAGAACTTTTTTCCTTTTTTCGTGGAAGTCTACTGGGTTCACTCCGCGTAAAACATTCAAGCTATGCCATTAAAAAAACTCGAAAAAAAAAGTCCAGACGGAAGTCGAAAAACAGTTTTGTTTGCGCACTTGAGACTCGAACGTTGTTCAGTCGGATGGAGCGTGTCATGGGATGGAAATTATTATCGACGCTCATTCACGCCTTCGATAAATGTTTCAAAACCATCGCAGTCTTGAACTTGCTAATATCACACAAATACATTAACGAAGAGAGAAGTTCGGTTTCGGCGCGTAAAATTGACTGACGAGTAATAATTTTTCATCGGTAAGACGATACCATCTCTGTCCGTGTCGACGACTTTTTAATAGAAGCCTCATTGATTTTTTAACGATGGAAAATTAACTTTTTTTCCCTGTGGCCATTGAACTTTTCGTTTCCCTTAACCTTGATGATTGTCGATTCGTTTATTCGAAATTCAGGTCCTTTCATCGTTAGACTGATTCAATTGGAATCGAACCGTTGTCGAAGATGAAATCTGATGATTTGTTTTTGATAAATTCGTCTCGATTTCTTATTCCAACCCCCCCATGGCCAGGCGTGTGATCCAATATCACAAATTGATGTCCCAGCATGATGAAATCATTCCGAGCGAGTGAATTATCGACAAGAATCGAAATTGCAGACATTTACATACAAAACTACGATCACGAACCCAATTTACGAGACCATTTTATGTGGCGCGCTGTTGCCTCCATCCCAGTCGAAGGCCATAAAACTTTTCGCCCTAAATTATGTTGCAGACATCGTCTTTTCTCCCCCGAAAAAAAATATTTAATGACGACGAGAAAATTGGGTCAATGACGACATGGGAAACGATAAATTTCTTGATGTTGAATGAAAACTAGTTTAACCCCTCGTTCAACGACTCTGCCATCAGAAGAAGAAGGATTCATAAATAAAATCTCTTCCTTTGTTTGTTTCTACTGCATGCGCCGCTGTTCCGCTCCATCTGCTGATGACGACAATATATTTCAATACTTTCCGTGCTCTCGGTAATCGAGGACGATTTTTCATTTCTCGTTAGGATCCGGAATCGATGTTCACGTAGAATGAGAAAGATCGATACCCTTGACGCCTTAAGAGTTGAAAGCTCAGACGAACGAGCCACTTTAGCTTATCGAGAACTTGATACTTGAAAGACAGAGAAATTCTTGTCGATTTATTTTATTGTACGAGTGCGTGGGCGATGGTGGGAAAGCAAAGCACTTGGACGAAATTTTTCTGAAGAGAAATATCTTGTTTCAGATAAATATTTAGACTAATCCAAGCGGAGGAGCTTAAGTGACAATGGAAAATAAGAAACCGAGCGATTTTTTATAAAGGACAAATTTAAGTTAACGATTCGATTTGTGTTTTGTATCGGAAGAGTCAGAGAAATGTTTCTGCCAGTGAAACCAAACACGTAAGTTCAAATTGATGTAAAAGTTTGTTGATTAGGTTAAAGTAACTTAGCAAAGAGTTTGTCGTTTCGAGTGATGCTTAGATGACGTTCATTGCATGATTAGATAATAATCTCGATCGTAATTCATAAATTTAGCTCTCCCGTCGATGATGGGCTGAATCAACAGCACAGTTCGACACAAACTCCAAGCGATATGAGTCCTCCCGTACCGCTCGGCGAAGAGTTTTTGCCTCAAGCACACCATCAAAACCCAGGCCATTGCATTCAATCTTTCTCATCCATAAACCGAATGCGTGTAAACACTCAGTTGTGCGATGTCAAGTTGTCGGTCGGAGCAGAAATTATTTACGCCCATAAGGTTATCCTGGCTGCGGCGTCTCCATATTTTTATGCAATGTTTAATGGTAATTATGAACCGTCTGGTGAACAGAGTTTTCAAAGCCCCTCAGGCTAAACAGGAACAACTTTAATCAACTTTGATGAACTTTATCTCTAGATGACATGTTGGAAAGCAGAAAGGATGTCGTTGAACTTCACGATGTCGACGCGCCTTCGCTCAAGCAATTAATTGATTTTGCTTACACTGGCGAAATCATAATCACTGAGGAAAATGTTCAAGTGCTTTTGCCAGCATCGAGTCTGCTGCAAATTCAATCAGTGAGGGAGGCATGCTGTAAATTCCTTCTGCGCCAACTTCATCCATCGAACGTTCTCGGCATTCGGAGTTTTGCAGGTAAAACAAATAAATTCTAAATAACTGAATTAATTTTTTATCGCGAATATTTCAATTTGCTCAATTTGATTTAGCGTGGAGTTTCTCGAAAGGAATTTTCAATTAATTTCCGGGGAAAATCGGGGAAACTCTAACGATCGAAAATAATTTTCATTTGCCCGTTCTCGTTATTGAATTAGAAATTTCAATTATCGTTTGGAGAAAGAATGAATGAAAAAAATCGTTGATATTTAAGCACCCACTTGTTGTTCACGCTCACGCTCGCACTCGTTATGAATTGCACTCGCTCCAAACATTTGCAGCAAGCAAAGTTCTCGCTCTCGATTGTTAAACACGCCCGAAGTTTAAACTTTACTCAACCTCAACATTTTTCGACAAACTTCCTCGCGCAAATTCACTTTATTATTTCTACCTGGATGGAATACAATTGAGCTTGAATGTTTTCTCTTGTTGTTGAGCCAACAGCTACAAAGTTTAACATTGTTTGACTAGTTTAAACGGTCTTAAATGAGGGCTGGAAATAATGCAGCTGAGAATAAAAGAGATAAACTGAATGCAATGTCAAAATAGATTTCCTTGTTCTTTTTTTTTAAACAATTAATTCAGCGATACAATTTTCCTTTCTTTGTAATTTTTTCTGCTTCGCTCTTCACACAATGAGATTTTCGAGAACAATAAGAACTACATTTCATCAATTTTATAGCGTTGATTGATCGGATATCAGCTGCTGATTAATCGCTTCTGTCAATTTTCAAGAGGAATCGTTTGTGAGTGGCGTCGATTGACGTCATCATCAAAGTTGAATATTCTCATTAAAATGAAATTCGACCAATGTATTTGACTCTCTGTTACCCTTTCATTCAATTTAACATAACATTTCGAGCCATACCCAAGCGAGAAACGAAGCTTCTGTAGAAATAAAAAGGTTTTTCACGTTTGACTGATTTGGAATCATTTTCGTTGACACGGGGAAATCGTTTTTTTCGCCAAAACATTTTTTGTCTGGCGAGAGAAAAAAAATGAATCATTGAAATTTGTGTAAAGCGAGCGTTGACATTTCGTTTTGTGTTTTATCGTCGATTTGTCTAGCTTTCGCGTGCGTGTTGTAAATCAGAGGAGGAAGCTTTTTCTGTAGGTCGGGAAATTATCGTTTTGTGCACCTCCATTAGAAAGTTGAACCACGAAATAAAGGTCGTAATTACATTTAAACTCGACTCGAGGCTGTAGACATGTCTGCTGTTAACTCAGGCAGAGGAGAATTCCGCCAAATAAACAAATCATGCTGGAATCGAGAAAAGTCGTGAATATTTAAAAACGAAGCGAAATTCTCTCCGTCTTGTTGAGTGGAAAATTCGCGGCGGAAAAACATTTTTCCCCGACGAATGAAAAATTTAATGAATTGTGTTCCACCCACAATTTCATTCAACTAAGTCAAAGCATGTGTTTAAATGTTTTATTCGGCTTTCTCGTTAATGCAAAAAGAAGACTTTTAGCAAACTTCTCAATAAAATATTCATGAGGCAATGTAAAGGCATTGGATGAGAAAATCGGACGACGTGAGTGAGTTGGAGTGAAATGTAATTAATCGACTGCCTTGGGTTGCCGAGATTTTTATCGCATTTTGAATAGATTTAATTAAGTCCCGGGCTTGATGGTCGTTTTTTGGCTTTTTTCATTAAACTTCTCTTGGTCTGCGCAACCAACAATCCCCGCAGACCTAAACATAAAAAAGTTTTCGCCCGCCATAAAATAAACAAGCACAAAAGCCGATAAATGATCTATTTATGGGACAGAGCAGAAGTTCCGCTTGATTACGCAAAAGTTCTCTGACATAAATACGTGATTGATTCACTCAACGGGAGTTATTCTCGTGATCATGTCCTTTTCGTAGAAGATTCAACAAGTCGACATGTTTAGAGAGTTAAGATACAAACGAATAATTCAATTTAAAGATTTTCGTGTTGGGGTCGCGTAAAAGTTTAAAAACGGCGGCGAAGAAGTTGACAGCTTAGCAAATGATTACTTAATTCTTATTTGTTTCAACCCTTTCAGATGCTCACAGCTGCCGGGAGCTCCACTCAAAAAGTCATCGCTTCGCTCTTCAAAACTTCCAGCAAGTCATTTCAACCGAAGAGTTCTTGCTATTGGGATTTAATGAGGTATGGTAATTAATTGTTAGGGGATCGTTTGCGAATTAATCCAATTTCATTCGGCTTAAAATCTCATCAATTCTCAAGGGTCCCGGATTAATGTAACTTTCCTCGCTTTATGGCCGGCTATTCAAGTCGAGTTAATAGCAATTTTGAATCTTAGATTGAGATTTTCTTTTAGTCTCGAGAGATATTTAGCGAAATACTTTGTTAATTAGATTTACATAAATAGTCTGAGTTTTCAATTGTTGAGCTTTACATTTGTAACTTACGCTTGAGTTATAGGCTTGTCTTTAATTGTATCATTATCCTTTATCAACAGGTCCAAGATTTGATATCCAACACTCAGTTAAACATTTCCTCTGAGGAGAAAGTCTTTACTGCGGTCCTCAATTGGATTAAGCATGACTTGGTCGAACGGAAGCAACACATTGCTGATCTCATCTCGAACGTGCGATTGCCGCTTCTCAATCGCGAGTTTCTCATGGAAAACGTGGAGACCGAGCCGTTGGTTCGTGAGGATCCACTTTGTAAAGAGCTTTTATTGGAAGCAATGAAATATCATCTCTTGCCAGAGCAGCGAAGTGCTCTCGTGTCGCAAAGAACTTTGGAGCGAAAACCTGAAGGAATGAAACCTTACGTCTTCGCAGTTGGAGGCGGCAGTCTCTTCGCCATTCATAACGAATGTGAGGTTTATAATCCTAAAACAAACGTCTGGGCATCTATCGCTCCTATGCAACATAAGCGGGTTAGTAAAGAATCTCGAAATTACTTGTAAATATTTTTATTTCACGAAATATTTTGTAGTCACGTGCCGGCGTTGCGAGCTTACGAAAGCTTCTGTGGGTGGTCGGAGGCTACGACGGCGAAAATGATTTATCATCCGCGGGTTAGTAAAAATCTTTCTCACGAAATTACTTGTAAATATTTCTTATTTGGAAATGCTTTGCAGAGTGTTACAATCCTCTGACAAATGAATGGCGACAAATCACGCCAATGGGAACAAAAAGAAGCTGGTAAGTTCGTGAGACTTCAAACTGCGTTAAGATTAATAAAACAATTTTATTAGTCTTGGAACATGTGCTTTCGACGGACTAATCTATGCGTGTGGCGGTTACGACGGAGCAAGTTGTTTGTCAAGTAAGTGAGGATTTAGCTTTAGTTTGCTCAATCTAAAACGATGTCGTTTTAGGTGTCGAACGTTACGATCCATTAACTGGAATTTGGTCGAGCTGTCCCGCTATGTCTACGAGGCGTCGCTATTGTCGTGTTGCTGTATACGATGGTTGCATCTTTGCTTTGGGAGGATTCGACTCAAGTTCGTATCAGTCGTCAGTCGAGAAATATGATCCAAGAGTCGGATGCTGGATGTCAATGCCGAGGTTTGTTTGTGAAACTTCAATGTCTGTGAAAAACTAATTTAAATATTTTGTATTAGCATGACATCTCGTCGAACAAGCTGTGGAGTTGCAACTTTGGATTATTTGTATTGCGTTGGTGGAAGTGACGGGCAAACTCACATGAGCTCTGGTGAACGATTCAATTTAAGATCAAACTCTTGGTAACTTTTCTTTTCGTTGTCGTTAGAAAGTTAGTAACAAACTTTTCTATTCAGGGAACCAATCAATCAAATGTGCTCGAGGAGATCAACACATGAACTTGTTGAAGCTGGTGGCTTCCTCTATGCTCTTGGTGGAAACGATGGCTCAAGTTCTCTCAATTCAGTTGAACGGTATGAACCTCAAGCTAACAAATGGACTGTCGTCACAAACATGTTCACTCGACGTTCTTCTGTTGGAGCATCGGTCTTGGAATGTTTCAACTTGGAACGGGGATTACTTCAAACATCTATTTGACCGATGATGTGCTCTGCTTCAATGGATAAAGAACAAGTCTCCTCAGGCTGCAACAATGCTTGATACTAAACTTAAAGATGACAGCAAATGAGCTTTTAAGACGAAAGCCATTTTAATCCTGAAGCAAATGAGTGTTTTATTCCGCAGATTGTGTAACGTAGGACGACGAAAGCTCTAAATCTATGTGGGAAAAGTTTAAATTAGATGTTCTTAGAGTGCAGCGAATGGAGTGTTTTGAAAATAGTTTTGCAGCTTCGTTTCGCTGATTAGATTTTTGTTCCTTCAGAAGCGAATTCCCATCTGCGAATTCCATTGCACAAAACAGGAGAAACTTTGCTTCAATTAACTTTACCTTCTGGTTAGATATTTGCCTCATTATTCCCGCAAGAACCAAAGGCGGAAGTTCTGCAATATCGTTTTTATTCATTTGAAGCTGCAGACGGCTTCTGATTCCTTTCGAGTTCTAGTTCTAGTAGATTTTTTATTTTGCCATGGCAACAAATGAGCTTCGAGTGCTTTTGCATTGCACTCGAAGATTAATTTTGCCGCAACCGAATTGACCAAAGACAAGAGAAGTTTGTGCTGAAAAGGATTTTGCTGTGGAGTCTGCGGACAAACCTTACTCGCTTCAACTATTCCGCAACCTTACGGTGAAGATTGAAACTTCAATTTTGAAAGAATAATTTTGAGACTGTAGCTGCAGTCGCTGGAGACTGTGATAAAATGAATGGGACGAATTAAAGTCGAGATTGAGAGCGAACAAGAGCCAGTGAATGATTATTAATGTACCTTGAGTAATAGTTCTAAACGTGTCGCAATCATTTTCATTTCACTCTCCCAAATAGAAAAGCGATGAAGACATAACTAAGTATCACAAGCAGCAGAGTTTTTTCATTCGTAACGTTGAAGAAAGAGATTTGATTTCACTTAGCGATCGGTAGAAGCTTCGAAACAATGTAACACCTCAAGCCATAAAAATATTCAGGGATTTTCCAAACAATTTTTACGCGAACTTCCCTAATTTAATCGCCGGGTTGCTTGACATCTCGAAAAAAAAACGACGAAACAATGATAATCAAATTAAATTCCACTGCCATGTGAAAACTCTCGTGAAAGAAAAACTCGTTATAAACTTTACATAAGAAAAGAAAAACAATTTTAATCGCAAGACAAAGCAAAGAAAACTTTTCGCTTCTCAACTCACAATTTTAATGAAACATGGCAACTTACTCGATGTGAATATAAACAAAAATTGTTTGATAGAAGAAACAAATTTCATAAATTAATAAAAATTTTAATCAAAAAAAATGCATTCGACAAGAAAATTCTAAAATCGAATTTTTATTTGCTCTTGGTGCTAGTGAAAATTAATTTGGAAAAACTTCTCTAACAGCTTTTTCAACGATATGGCTCGACGAGCTTCCCTTCGAAATCTCACCACCTAAGAAGACATGAGAAAGTGACACCAAATTAAAAAGTTTTGTCAACCAGACGAAGAAACAGAGACAGAGAAGATTGGTTAATGATGTCGGGAGGCTGTTAGATTGTCGGATGTTTTGGAAGCTTTTTTCAGCTGCTGTCGAACGGTCGAATGAGCTATTAGGAATGATTGATGAGGGAAAGGTGGAAAAGGGAGACGTCGACGTCATTCACAGTACAGCCCCCAATCAATTAGAGAAGAAACATTTTTTTTGCGAGAAACTCTAAAGTTTTATTTTCTATCTTTGTTTTGTTTAAAAATTCAACTTTCATTTTATTTTTCGACTTTTCATTCAATCGACAAATTCCTCACAATGCGAGCTACGAGGGAAAAAGAATTTGACTTGGTATGACAAAGAGCTTTAGTTTTGTTTGTTTTAAATCTCGGCGAGCTTTTACAATAATAAAACAAATGCTTCAAAGGGAATTAAATGAAAAATATTCACTCGGACGCATCAAAAGAAAGATTAGGGAGAAAAAAACTGATAAAAAGCTTCCGAAAATCTGACTAACGACTGCTAAGGATTGCTTGTTTTCTATTTCTTACTTTTGCTGCTAGGGCCGACTTTGTCGAGGTTCTTTTCGAACTCGTCATCTTGGATGTTCAACATCAGATTGTTGGCGTTAAGATAAACTTTGTTCTGTGATGCGGCAATCTGTCAGAAAGGATAATTACGAGAGATAAAATCATGCAGACAGCGAAAGATTAAGATAACTTACAGTACGAGCAATGCTTTGGGCAGCGCGAATCTTTCTGAGTTTGAGGTAACCGGGATTCATTCCAACAGCTTCTCCAAGCTTCTTTGCAGCTTCAGCTTCACCCTCAGCTTGTACGATTTTCTGTTGACGTTCTTGTCTTGCCCGTTCAACGAAGAAGGCCGCACGTTGTGCTTCTTGTTGTGCAACTTGTTTGCTTTCGACAGCTGCGGTATATTCTTTTCCGAAGCTGAGTTCAGTCAGTGAAACATCGTCAAGGATAATGTTAAAATCAGCGGCACGCTCTACTAACTCACGACGAATCAATAACGAAACCTTGAATGGAAAATGTTATAGAGAAAAATCTCTTGTAGTGTTGATGTAGCTGTCATACCTGCTGACGTTGAGTAATCAATTGAGAAGCATTAAATTTGGCGACGACACTTTTCAGTACTTCATTGCAGATGGAAGGCAAGACTTTCTCGTCGTAATCTAATCCAAGCTGACGGTACATGCTTGGTAAACGACTTGCATTTGGACGTGAAAGTACACGCAATGAAATGTTAACCATTTGCAAATCCTTTGAACCGGTTGGCGATGAAATCTTTCTGGGTCGTGATCGGATATCATAGATAACGGGATATTGCAACCAGGGAATGCGGAAGTGAAGACCTTCAGAGTAAGTATCATCTTGAACTCCTGTCAAGCGGCTGAACATGATTGCGCGGTGACCACCCTCGACTAAAAACATGAAGAGAATAAAATGAGAAAGATGGAGAGAAAACAAATTACGCAACAAATTATTAACACAACAACAGCCTTTAGAAGATGTCAACATTGTTTGATTTGGATGTTTCTTACTCATTCTTTAAGGACTTTTAGATTCTAATAAGATTAGAGCTTATATTTTCATGTGAAACATCATTCGAAAGGTTATGTTGAAATTTGCCGAAATATTTGACAAGAGTTATGAAATATCATTAGCTTACCAGTGTAGACAGATTGAGATGCTCCGTATGCAGCAAGTCCAACACCAGCGAGCAATTTCAATCCCAATCCTAAGCCGGGTGGGCCTCCAGCCTTAAATTTTCCGGCCAAATCGTTCATATTAATCTTCGATTGTGACATTCTTAAGAGTTAAATGCACTCGTCTTTACGATAACGCGATTAAACTTGGAGTTGGTACAGAGAATGTGATTGTTTCGAGGTGGATTGACGTTTAATTAATATCGTAAATTGAATATTGTTATTTCACTTCGTTTCACGATGAACTTTCTTCTTCTTATTCGGTCTTGATGTTCAGTCTTCGTTCGTTTCGCTCAGTTGATTTGAATTCTGGAATGTCGTTATAAAATACTCATTTCTTGAGGTTGTTTTCTTTCGCTAATTAAGAGATTTCCCGTGAATTAAAAGACTTGACTTTTTTCTTGGAATAATTTATTCAATAAATTAATAATAAATTAAATCACTGGTGTCTCGATTTCACATGACGTTGCCATCCTCGAAGACTTTGGAATTTTTTCTCACAATGTTCACAATCAAAAGTTTTTCCGAGATGGGCAGTGTCTTCATGTTGATTTTTCTTACAATTATCATAGAACTTCTTTTCGCAAAATGAACAAGAGAATGCTGGATCTCGATGGAATCTCATGTGACTCTGAAGATGATTCTTCGTTGTTAGAATTTTCCCACAAACTTGACAGGGCGGCACAATCTCTTTAATTCCAATATGAACACGCTTGACGTGAGAGTTGAGTTGATTTTTGTTAACAAATCTTTTATCGCAATCTTTGAAACTACAAGAAATTGGCCGCACATTCAAATGTACGTTCTGCATGTGACTCGTCACTAATCTCTCCAACGCAAATCGTTTTCCACAGAATTTGCATTGAAAATTCTTTTGCTTTTCATGTTTCAGTTTTTGATGAATCTTTAGACTGCCGTGTGTGGTAAGAACTGCTGTACAACCTTCGATATCACAAGGAAACTTTCTTCGACTAGCAAGCGGGAGATGATGAATTTCAATGTGTCGTTTGATCTCGTAGCTAAAAATATTTTAATGGTAAACTTTCTTTGAAAGGATTAAAAGTAAAACTTACGATCCATGAGTTTTAAAAGGACATTTATCGCAGATGAACTTGACAACTTTCAGATGTTTCATTTTGATATGCGAGTTGAGATGATTATTTCCTTTCATAACTTTCGCGCAATAAGGACAAACTCGAAATAGAGATGAATCAAAGATTCTTGGTAAATGTTGTTTCTGCATGTGATTTTGAATTTCCCATTTAGTGTAGCAAGAGTATGCACATCGATCGCAGCTGATTGACTTGTTGTTCTTATCGTGAACTCTCATGATGTGATCTTTTATTGTTCGCCGATTCTTGAAATTTCTAAGGCAGATGGGACAGGATTTGCTCAACTCCTTTCTTTCTCTAGGAGATGATTTCGTTCTTCCGATCGATGATTTCTTATTCTTTGAATGGTCTTGATTTGGACTGTCTTCGATTTCTTCTGGCAAATCTTCATACTCAACTTTAACTGACGACAAAGGACAAACTTCAGTCTCTTTCGGTGACTTAAAGGGATCATCCAATAAGAAAACAGGCTTAACTTGTTTATCAAGAATTTCCTTTTTAAATGCAAAGAATTCTTCGATTCTTAAATGACAACTTGCACAAACTTTTGCCAATTCTAAAAAACAATTGAATTCAATTCCTAAAACTTCTGTGAACTTGATTTTAAACTTGTCGTCTGCAATCACAAATATTTCTTCACTTGTTGTTTGTTCTCTCTGACAACACTGGCAAGTATCAAGCAGCTCGAGATGCAGTGAATTCATTTTTCACGAAAATATTTCTTTTGTTGTTAATTTTTCGGAACTGAATTGAAATGAAATATTTTATGACCGAAATTGAGCAAGAGCGTTTTCAATAAACTTTATACAAAAAAATAAATTATGTTATTTTAGCGTTTTAGGCTTTTACACGTTGTTTATTGTGCCAAATCAAACCGCATCGCATCATGTACTATCCAATAGGATGGCCGAAGCTGCTGGACTCACAGAAATCGCCGCTCAGACTTGCGACAGACAAAGTCAAAATTTTATTTGCTGTTCTTTACGAAAAGTCAATTTGCATTTGGTTTTGCAAGCCTTGCGTTCCCATCACTCATCACCAGCGAACCGAAAAGTGCATCGCTGAGAATGGAATTAATTTGTTCGTCGAATGGAAAGTGGATTCGTCAAAACTTGTCGTCGCTGTAAGTTTTCCTAAAAGTCTAATGTTGATGACCTGGATGATTTTTTTCGCTTTACTAATTATTCAATCCCTCCCACAGACGAATGAAGGAGCTTTAATAATTTATGACGTTCAAGTTGATGATGATACGACAGGGGGACTTTACACTCAAAATGATTCTCCGTTCAACTATTTACGACGAGATTCCGCTGAACTATTCATCAAAGAAACTATTCCATCCTTAAAATTAACTTTGGTATGATTGGCTTACAAAATTCTTAGCAAATAATCTTAATTCATTTCTTCTTGCTAGTCAATTATCGTTAAATTGTTTTGTAACATAAAAAGCATCTCGTGCGTGAATGTTGGACAAATGATGGTAGCCACCGATAAGCTGAGTGTACTCCGAATCAACTGGGAAGGACTCGAGGAACGAGATTACTCGCTGGATCTAAGAAGAATCCCCTTCAGCATCAATCAACAAGTTCATTATGGTAATTGCTTCAATAATTCAATTAATATTGAAGCAGTCGATAACGATCAATTATATTCAGCCGTCCCCATTTTGGATAAAGAGGCCTACATCGTGTCAATGGACTATTCACCTTTGCTAGCTGGTTTTTCAATTGTGCTCAAGGATGGACGAGCAGCCTTCCTTACGTCTAGCAACCTTAAATTTGATCCCAATGTAAGTGAAACTATTGATTGAATTTTATGAGGAAATATCAAATCTTTCGATTGAATCTCCAGCAAGTCAGTGGAATCTGGGCTCAAGGACTTGAAGATGCAACATGCACTGCAATTAATCATAAACACCGGCTCATTGCATTCGGTAGACGAAAGTAAGTTTATTATTTATTCAAGAGATTCAATCATTAAATTATATTTGATTTTAGTTGCACAGCAAACGTTTATATTGTGGATGATGCTACAGGAGGACTTGAACTCTCGCACACAATGTCACTAATGTCGAAAGACTTTCCAGGCTCGCCTGGCTTTGTTCGTGAAATGAAGTGGACACCTGACGGTTGCGCAATGATATTTTGTTGGTCAACTGGCGGAATCTCTTTATGGTCAACTTATGGAAATATGTTGATGTGCTCTTTAGCATGGGATTACGGTCTAAACGTTGATTTAAACAAACAAAATCCTTTAAACATTGTCAGCTTGGATTGGTCGACCGAAGGATATCAATTACTTATGATTCAACTTCACACAAAAACATCAGAGGACGGTACAACAAAAGAAAGCGAAACGCGTATCATTCAGCTTGACTTTATCAAAAGTGTCTTGTCAGTTAATCCATCCATGAGCTCGCATCCGTTTCTGTTGTTACAAGGAGATGACAAGTTATATTTAAATCGTGGCGATGCTCTTCAGAAAATGTATGCTCATTACGCATCAATGGAAAAGTCGAAGAACTATTTAGAGCTCTACGGCGGTGGTGAAAAAATGGAAGAAGATTATGGTTACTATAACTTTGGAAGCGATAACAAAAAGACGATAACGTCAATCAACACTTTGAGTGAAAGCAAACATTGGATTATCATAACTCTTCCGACACAATATGCTGCATCCAACTGGCCCATAAGATACAGCGCGATTGACTCAAGCGGAAACAATATCGCAATCGCCGGACGAACAGGAATGGCTTTGTATTCGTTAGCAACAAGAAAGTGGAAGCTCTTTGGCAATGAGACGCAGGAAAAAGATTTTGTTGTGTCAGGAGCAATCCTCTGGTGGAATAATTTTGTTATTCTCGGAAGCTACAGCTTAGTCGACCACAGCGATGAAATTCGAATGTACCCCAAAGACGCTAAACTCGATAATCGCTTTGCTTCCATCATGAAAATAAACTCGCCAGTTATGTTGATGAATCTTTACAAGAACCAGCTCATTATGTTCACATCGGATGGCTACGTTACGATCTATGCAATTACGCAACATTCTCCAGAGAACGTGAATCTGATCAAACTCAAAGTCTACGATATCAAGAATCTTTGTGTGCATCCAGCGTGTGTTGTCTCCGTTTCGCTTGCTAATTTGAAAAGCGATGTTGACCTGAAGTTCCCAGCAAATCAACATTCCGATACGTTACTCTTAAATGTTAGTGGCAAGATATTTATGCTTCAATACGAAAACATCGGAGCTGAGAATCAACAGTTGGCTTCGACCTGTCTCGCTTCGTCAGTCGAATGTATTTGGGTCTCGAATTCTAATAAGATTCACCTGAAAGATTCGCTGTGGCTGTTTTGTGGAAATCATGGGATGCGAGTGTGGCTTCCTGTGTTCCCACGTCCAGGAGAAAATGGAAGTCGAAGCCTAAGACATACATTTATGTCTAAACGGATTATGCTAACGTTCAGCTTGAAAATTTATCCTCTTGTAATTCTATTTGAGGAGGCAATCATACTGGGCGCTGAGAATGATACAATTCTTTATACCAACGATCTAGGACTTCATTTCTCTCTTCCGTTCTGCACTCTCGAAAGATCAACGCAAGTCTATCTCCATCAAATACTCAGACAACTGATAAGAAGGAATCTCGGTTATAATGCTTGGGAGATCGCACGAACTTGCACTGCTTTGCCATATTTTCCACATGCGCTGGAACTGCTGCTCCACGAGGTTCTCGAAGAGGAAGCGACAAGCAAGGAACCGATTCCTGATGCTCTCCTTCCAAGTGTTCTCGAATTCATTCAAGAGTTTCCGGTTTATCTCCAAACAGTTGTGCAATGTGCAAGGAAAACTGAAATTGCACTCTGGCCCTATTTGTTCTCGATGGCTGGTAAGCCAAAGGATTTATTTCAACAGTGTATCACTCAGAATCAACTTGAGATCGCTGCTAGTTATCTGATCATCCTGCAAAATCTTGAACCTTCATCTGTTAGTCGTCAATATGCTACGATGTTACTTGACACTGCGTTGGAACAAAAGAAATGGGATCTCGCGAAGGATCTCGTTCGATTCCTTCGTGCCATCGATCCAAATGATGTTGAGTCTCCTCGAACATCAATTGTGATGGGAAGTCGATTCAGTATTTCTTCAGTTCAAAACTCTGTTCTGCCCAATCCCGAAGACTTGACATTAATTCTCGGAAACATTACAAGAGGAAGAAGCTTCTCAACAACCCAACCACCACAGAAACAAGCCCTTGAGACAAAGGCAGACACACCAACGAATAAAGATAAATTTGTTATCTCAACCGTAAACCCATTACGAAACAAACGACGAGTATCGACACCAAAAGAGAAATTAAAGATTGTCGAGGATTTCTTTATCGAAGATATTCTTCAAAGACATGCAACAAAGCTTCTGCTGAACCGTAAACTCGATGATCTTGGCTTCCTATCAGCGAAACTTGACTTCCAACTCGTTAAATGGCTTTGTAAGGAAAAAGATAAATCAGCGAAGATTGATGATTTTGTCACAACGTTAAAGCAACTTCATGACCAACTCGAGTGGCCGAAGCCTAGCATTGACATCGTTAAGACTCCACAATCAGAAGCTGGAACGAGTTCACAAACTCCAGTTCCAGATGCAACAGAATCTGGTTACAAAAGCTTTTCTCATTCGAATGAATTGGAAAACTTTGGCGGTTACATTAATTCCTATCAAAAAGCTGGAAATTTAACTTTAGAAGGAAAATTCCATCATGACGTTGAAGCCAATTTAATTCCAAAAATGGACATGATGAGTGTTGCATCGGAGCAGGTTTCGCTGATGTGGGATGATGACAAACCAATGGGACAGAACTTCATGAACTTCGAGTTAGATGAAGATCAATCCTATCACAATGCGATCGAAGAGCAGAAAAGGAAGGATGCTCGATCTAAACAAGCGATTCAGAAAATGGAGATAAAGCTTCGATACTTGCTTCAACTTTTCACAGAAGGAGACTGTCTTGAGTTCTCGTTGCTTGTCAGCATTATGCTTTTGGATAAAGCTTCGGTTCTCAGAATAACAAACAATGCGATCAGGTCAAATTCTCTAATCTTGTGCAGAAAGTTACGAAACGGATTAAAGGACATCACGAGATGGAGTCTTTATGAATGGTAAGTAATCTTTCTCTCTCAATTTTAATTTAAATTCTTATGAAAATATCATCAACAGTTTGGGCTATCAATCGTTTATGTTGTCCGTGAAATCTCAAATCTCCGTACTTGACAACTTTGTGATTCGTGAAGAGTCAATTTCACCAGTTTTAGCGATGATGAGTAAGGAAAGTGTCGATAATCCTTTAAACAACAGCGACAATTCTATCAAAGAAGTAAATTGACATTAATTAAATCAAAAGCTCTCGATTAAAAATACATTTTCAATAGAATTCCGATTTGGACACAACGCAGAAATCAAACGAAAGTAAAATGAATACAAGTGCTAACTCTTCAGGAAGCATCACCAATTCTATTGAGCGAAAGATTAGTCTTGAGGAGAAACGATCTGTCACAAGCAAACACAATAGCTTGAACAACAGTCAACAGCTCAACGAAAGTGGAAAGTCCAATGCATCAGTTGATCACCTTCAACCAAGTACCTCGATAAATGAAATAAATGAAGATGACGAGATCTTAGAAATCGATAACGACGACGGTGGAAGGTGCGCTCTTATGTAAAACAATTGTGGTCAAAGTTCCATCCAAAACATTTTTAAAAGTTAGCAACGAAATAATTTCTCTTTGCTCATTCCTTGAAACCTCAAAATGCGAGTTACGTTATCACTTTTTAATTTCCAAAAGAAAAGAACATTAGAAAGTGTAAGAGAAAATTATTATTAGAGATTTAAGTAGCGAAGAACTTTTCGTTCCGATTTTGTTCTTGTTCACCGGTCAGTTCATAGTGCAATTCGAAAGATATTTATTAAATAGCATTGGTTATATTCATTGTTCGTAAAACCTGATGAGAATTATACTATAACTAAGTATGTAACATTTCGAAACAGGAAATAAAATTAATCTTTCAGTTGATGACATCTGCAAAATTTTAAATCATTCAAACATTTCAGCGACAAAATAATTTTTAAAACTTTATTTGTGATTAATAAATATTTTTTCCACGGCGAGAAATCTCGCGAAAATCAATTCGTTTCTACAATTAGTAAGTGGATGATTGTTTTGGAAAGGGTTTATTAGGATTTATTATAACAATCGAGAACTAATCAAAGTTCAAAGTAGATGAGAAAGGTTTGGCACCAAAACGAAGAAAATGTTCTTTGGTTATCATTCAAGTTTTGTGAGAAATTGTCAATTATTTAGGCCACCAGACGGGAAGACTTAGACGTTTCTCGTCTTTCAGCTGAAACTATGTAACTGAGAAAATTACTTATTATTCAGGAAACTGTGTTAAAGAAGAGTAATATCACTCGGATTCTCAATAAGTACAAGAGTTAACTAATCGAATACTTGAAGAAGAAAGTGGAATGAAAAATCCATTATGAGTTGTGTTTTAAATGCTTTGCCACTTAAGATTAGGATTGAGCTTTGCCATATGCTCCATTCGGAGGTCGATATTGCTGAGGCAAAGCCATTACTTGAGGAAGATTGAAAGCAAACTTTCGTCTGCCAATATTCTTCATCGTGTTGTCTAATCGTGTGCCTTCACTTCTGATAACGTCAAGAACATTTTGTAAATTTCCGGTCGGCAAATGAAATTCTTGTTGAAGAACACGAGTTTGTTCTAAAGTAACTGCCATCGCTGTTCTGTCTTTTGCGCTCTTACATGATGTTACTCTTATTCCATGTAAAGCTCTCGTTATGTCTTCAGCGACGTGAAGGATTTTGATATTCTTCGATGAGTTTATACGTAATAGCTCTTCCATCTTATCTAACATGTTGATGATGGCTTGCTCGGGTACGGCGTTGTCTTTAATTGATGATGCAGGTTGCAGTTGAATGAAACAACTTTTTCCTGGCGATGTGTCTGTGCTGTTTGGCTGAGGAAAAGGAACTTTCTTGTACATAATGTGATATCGTTTGAGTCTGTCGAAGTTATCGAAATTGGATCTGTGTTGCTCTTTACAATATCCGAGAGACTCAGCCAACGTTGCCATCTCGTTGATGCCAATATTGAAGAACACTGGAGTAACTTTGAAAGTGATTTGATCGCGATTCAAAGGAGATTGACCATTCGATGGTGGAAGCATTGCGTAAACATAATCAGGAACTGGCAGATAAGCAACAAGTGATTGGCGAGAGCCGGTAACTTTAGGAAGTGGAAGAGATTTGTTTCCATTGTGTCGTACAAGTGTGAAATTAACTGTCGCAAGATCTTCAATCGCAACGTTCATATCCGACCAGTAATCCCATTCAGATCCGTAGAGCTGTTTAAAAAGAAACAGATTTAATAAAACAAAGAGATAAGAATTGTTTAGCTTACCGAGAGATAACCTTCGAAGTAAACTAGCGGACCAAGCGCACAAATTACGTTGACATAATGTTCAGTGATCGTTGTTCCCCAGAATTTTGCCATCAGTCCAGTTATAAGAGTTGTAAGCTATCAAGAATTGATTAGTAATGAAAACAACAATAACTGTCTTCTACTTACAGCTTGAGAGAAACAGACGTCACGACGAAACACAATGGCAAGGTTTGAAGTGATCTTCTTTGTATCTTGTTGAAGTCTTTGCACGGAATGCATGAGCCTTGCTGTTTTTAAAAGACCATCCATAGCTTGACGAAGTTTCTTCATCGAAGGCCTCAATTCACTTGCCCAATCAGTTGTCAATGATAAATCTAATCCGTCAGTGAATTTGTTTCCTTTCTTGACTTTTCTCGTTACTTCGCCGACAGCTTGAGTAAGTGCAAGATTTAGATCTTTGCTTGACATGCTGCCTGATCTCGTCGGAACAGTCGAATCCTTTGTGCAGTCTCCATTTGTGCTAATGGGTTGAGTTGTAACAACATCGGGAGCTGAATCGCGTTTCATTGAAGAAATTGAATTTCTTGGCTGACGTAATCTCACCGCAGGTGATCCACATCTGCCACAAAGGAATTTAACTTTGCTAACCAAACACATGACACTCGCTTCGATGTTTAATTGAGTTAAATCTAAAGGCTCAGGTTCTTCGCTTGGCCGATAGAAGTCAGACGATGTCATTGCCTTTGTGTCCAAGAATGCTCCGTTTTGATTCAAAACGATCGAAGTATTTTCAATCAAATATCCGTTCTCGTCGTAGATCGATGACAGTAACTCGTTCTTGCTCTCGAGAAGCTGATCTGACGTAAGTGATGTAGCCGCTTCCTGTTCAGAATCAACGTTGTCAGTTACTGGTGTTGACGTGGAAACTTCTCCGTTGACGTCGAAATGAGTTTCACTGAATTTCAAATCGTGAATTTCTTCCTTCGCTGATGGCAGCACGGGAGGCAAAGACATCGACATTGTTTCACTTCGAGAATTGAAATTCTGATAGCTCTTCACAGTGTTTTGCACGCTTGTGATGGCGTTGATGTCTGTCGTCGAAGGAGACTTGGATTTTAAAATTCCAATCGAATCAGACTTGGGAATCGATCGAACAGCATTAGGCCAAAGATCAGGCATCGCTCCCATTGGAGTCGCAAAGTCCTCAAGTTCTGGAGATTTCAAATCAAGTGCACAAAGTTGTTGAGTGATCTTCTTGAAAGGCGACAACGGTGTGATCGTGTTATCTGGCTCTTCAATAATTCGATGCTTCTCAATAAACTTGAAAGCTTCCTCTACAAGCGAAGGTTCCCAAATATTTAGCAGCGATCTCGTCTTACTCATCATTTCATTGCATAGTGGAAGCATATTCTTGGTTGACTTTGTCTTTGCTAAAAGAAGCAATTGAGACATGATCTCAACAATTTCCCTTCTTAATTGTTTAATCGATTGCACAACATCGTTAGCTGCTTGGACTTTATGTTGAACCTGTTCGGCTCTTGTTGGCGTATCCTTCAGTTGATGAAGAAGCTTAATCAAACCACCAGTCTTTGTTTTTCCTGTATGTCTTGTAAATGCGCCAACAGTCACAACATCGAGATATCCAGATTTCTTTAATGTGTCGTTATGTGCCCACATTCGTTGCAAATGTAAGTTGATCGGAGCAAACTCCAAAGACTCGTCTGTTTTCTTCGCTGAAGGCTTAAAGAATTTTCCACCTCGACCATTGTGAGTTTGTAGCATCTGTTTGGCTTGCGAGTAATCACGAAGCAGCTTCAAATGAATATCTAACAAGTTCATTTGTTTGTTTCGCCATTCGCCTCCGAGTTCACCCATTCCAGAGATTTCTTGAAGTAATTCCTTCTCTCTCATTATCCAAATCGAAAGAAGTTGCTGTGGAATGATGAAACAGAGTTGACTTTCCAACATAAATTCGTGTACACTGATGTCACCACCAGCCAATCCACTGTGAAGACGATATGTTCGAATCTACAAATGAAAATAATGAACAATCGATTTCATTCAGAATTTGATTGACTTACACTTGGATTAGTGAAGATTAATGGAAGTTTTTGATGAGGAGGAATAAAAAGTTTCACGCCAAGCTTAGGCGGAAGTGATTGACTTCTTCGATGTCCATGTTCGCTTACTTTCGCTGGTGATCGAAGTTTCCTTTCATGTTCAGGTGTGAATGTGACAATAGTGATGAATCCGACGTTGTTGTTTTGACAGCGAATCGGAATTCTAAGTCTAGCGGTGTCTTGAATCACTCCAAGTGATATTTCCGAGAAACCCAATGGAACAGCAGTTTGCGAGACCTTTTCTCTCACATCGTAGGCAGTAAAACGAACCATCGAAGACGAATTCAAACCGTCAGAAGCTCGGAAAACAATTGTACAAAGGAATTGGGGATTTGACGATTTCTGAAAATATCAAAAATGAATAAATTTATTTCAAAAGAAAATTTAATTTCTTACCTCAATGACTTCAGTTCGACCATACTTAATCCAGCCGCCGCTTTGCGACATTCTCACTTGAACTACAATCGATGGATTAGGCGCTTTTCCATGAGCGTCACAAACAAGATTGTCACAGGAGATTGCTGACTCGCATATCGGCACTTCTGTGAAATCTTTGATCGAAATAGTTTTGAAAAATTAGAAGCTACACAAGCGAAAAAGAAAAGTTGTTGAAGAATTTGCTTATTTTGCTTTTATTTGTTTTTTGCAAAACATTGTCATTTGGCACATTTTGATTTGTCGTTTTCCGTCTTTGGTTTTAAATTATCAGAATCTTATCAAGTCTTCAACAACATCACTTTTAGTTTGTTCACCTAAAACCTGATTTCCGGATTGAAGTCGATGCATATCAACATCAACGTCAAGTCGATGGCTTCCACGACGTTTCTCGATTTGTTCACGAAGGTATTGTAGTTGAGCACGCATTAGATCATAACCTGCCATTCTTATAGCTTGAACCCAATCATGTCTTTCTTGTTCTGTCGTTGCTCCGAGTCTTTGACTCAATCCGTCTTCGAATTCTGTTGATGGAAATTCAATTAAGTCATTTTCGTGCTTACTTGTTGAAGTGATTCTCACCAATATAAAACGGATATCCTTCTAAGGTATCGCCTGGCTCATTAGGAATCGTCACGCGATACTTTTCGAGTACAATCACACCAGCTGGCTCCGAGAATTGATCGTTCGATTTAAAGTAGAAGAGAAGATTCCCACGAAGCTTGCACCACTTTTGACTGCTTACTATCGATCGAAGTGAAAATAGAAACGTTAGACTCGCATGATTGAATGAAATTTCAAGATTTTGTGATAAGGGGCTCAAACGTTACGGTGAGTGAACAAAGCTAACTAACTACCTAGAGTCACCCGTGTTAGTGCGCGGTACAACTTGTTTCAGTAACGGAATCAGAATGATTCTCCGCACGAAACAAATTTAGTAAAATTGCTGATTACTAAAATGTGTCAGTTATTTTCTTAAATTTACATTTAAAGCTGAAATCATCAAAGCAAATGACGTTTGCTCAAATAAATTTGTAATACGAATTGATAATCTGAGTGGAAACTTTCGCGTAAACAATAACAACGATCTCCACTGAGTTGTTATCACTTCTAAGACAGCTTCGAGCCTTTCCTTTTCTAAATGTTTAAATGACTTTGATGGTGATACCTTGTGGTTCTCCCACATTGCATCACAAAACTTCATTCTTTCTCAACTCAAGGACGAGTTGAATTCACGTCAATTGAAGGTCACGACATCACGCCTTGCATATTATGACAACTTATTCTCAAGATTCCATCATCTTTCGTATTCATTGTGCAATGTTTTCTTCATAATTATTCTAAAAATTCAACTTCTATTGTTAGACGTGAGTTACAATTAAAGTGAATAACCAAAGTGAAGTTTCACACAAGCGATTAGTGCTTTTCACTTCTCTTTCTCTCTTCGCTAATGAATCAAATCATAAAAAGATGTTTAATTACTTATTCACAATTGTTGCTTTAAGTTGTCGCTCTTTTTTCGAATAGGAGAAGAAATAATTTACTGTTAGCTTGTCGTGATGTGCTCGCTGGTGACTCAACTAGCGGCACACATGTCGAAGCAAAGCAATGTGTGGAAATAAACAAATTGACGGACGAAGAAGAAGGAATTCGATAAATGACGGCTTTTTGTTTTTGAATCGAAACGAAACTGGTTGGATCTGTATGGAGAGCGGAGGTTCAAGCAGTGCAGCAATAACAAAAACGATTCTCCCGACACAACAAAAATATTCCCATCACCGTTCGCTAATAGAAAGTATCACGCAGTTTCTCCCAACAGAATCATCAGCAAAACGCTTTTCTCTTAAAACTAAGACCTCCAAATGAAAAGCGTTTAATTTAAATCCATTAACTGCAGACACTCATTACGATACGTACAAGTTTTTGTTAGGTGGATAGCAAATAGAAAAAGTGTGAGTTAGTACAGAGATAAAATAAATAATAAACGTTTTGATTTATGCGAACCTTTTGACAGTCCTATACAACTGAACGAGCGATTCCGCCTTGTTATTTGGTTATTTGATTTAATGTTATTACTCTTATTTAGACTTATGCAACTCAATCCTGTCTTATCGTTTGTTTCACCTTTTTTTTCATATAAATATCATCAATTAATTAAATCTTTATTTAATTATCGGGGAGACAGACGAGCTGGCTCACTCGTGTTTGGCTTGGAAATGTATATATGCTTTCATATCTTGATAAATTAATTGGTCAGAGAGAAAACATAAAATAGGGTTGAGAACGAGGAACGAGAATAAGACATTAAGCCTTCGTGATTGACATGGGCTGTGAGGGAATTGATGAAGAAGACCAAGCCTAGCCCCTGACACAGAAACAAAGTTAGTTGAGGCAACGGAGACAAAAAATGTAAAAGAAAAACTTCAATCTATCATCTTGTCGCTTCAAGTGCGACCTGTAAATGAAATCGGTAATTTTCTTGTTGTTTGCTTACGAGCTTCAACAAACGAGCTCAGCTTAGGTAAGCAATTTGATGAATTGTACAATAGCTTCGAGGCCTTGTTTAAATATTTTTGAAAATTCATATTCTTTCGGGAGGAAAATACATCGTGGGAGGGGTTGAAGAGGGGGAAGTTCTAAAATGAAAATCGTCTTCAGTTCACCTTCTGCTTTACGAAAAAATCCGTCTTGTCTTTCACGGAAGAACAAGTTGCTTTCTTTTTCACACTTATGCTGGGCCGCAAGAGCTTTTATTTCTCTCTCATTAAATCTCATATTTGAAATATTTTGCGTGATCCAATCGATTTTCACATTCTTTTCATTAAACTGTAAATTTTTTTCAATCAAATTTTTTTTCTTATCAGATTTTGAGAAACTTGATGAGTCACACGATAAACTTTAAGCTACTTTTAATCACTGGATAACTATGAGTAAGAGAACGGAACACCTTAAACGTAACTCCGTCTGTTACTAGTGAAATATTAACTTTAAATGCGAGAGTTCGTGTGCAAGAAATTTTTATTTCGTGGACGTTTTCAAGTCGCTCAATTTATTTTAGTTCAAACTTTGCTCACGGCAAAGCGACAACTTGTAAACAAAAAAAAATCCTGAAATTACTTTTCATGATTTAAATTATAAATACGAATCGATCATACCTAAAAAACATGGAATCAATTCATGTTGCACTCCCGGAAGAGATTGCGCTTGAAGGTTTAGACGGAATCACGCTCGACGGTGAGTAAATAAAATATTTTTGATTTCAAAATATTTGATTGTTGTTGTTGTTATTTTAGCATTGTGGTTTCGGCTTTCTGAAAGATTGAAACTTCCACTTCCGTTAAACACAAACTTCCAGAATGAAGTCTGGAAAATCATTCTATCGCGTAAATGCTACGAATACTTTGTTATTGAAGAAGACAGACCAACGCCAAAGAGAATGGATCGACGTGAATTTTATTTCGACACAAACATCTCAGACGAGGATATGACAGCTTACATGAACTCAACATACTACATCTACAGTTACTGCCCTGTTGACGATCCAGAAATTCGAGGATCATGCAAGGAATTTAAAACTCGTGAAAAATTGGTGTCCAGTGAAGTCAAATTACTTTCGTTGGACGATATTCGCATTAAGTAAGTTTAATTAAACCAAATAAGCTTTCAAATTACTTAATTTTCTTATTTTTAGATACAACCAAAAATTTGTTATCGTCGCTGTTCAAGATCTTCGAAGCTCAATGTTGATTCCAAGAAATATTGGGAGAGAAGTTGACATAAACAATGTCACATATTGCATTCTCGAAAGAATCGGTCGAGCTCGATACTTTGGAGAAGCAACTTCTGGCAAATTCTCACTGAATGACTTCGTAAAAGACAGTAAATTGCTCCATTACTTCCGCAACACTTTGCTTCAGAATCAACTTGTTGTACGGCAATATCTTCAGACTAGAGTTCGAGGGCAACCAATCTCTGGTCAGCTCTTTCATTTGCCTCGTTTCATTGTCATCGTGCGTGCCTCAAGTGCTTTGATGGTCGAGAAACTTTTTAATTTTCTCAACGATAAACCGAATCGTTCAGCCGAGTCAGAGGAAGTTAGAAAGCATATGGATATGAAGCCGAAAGCTCTCATACAGTTAATTAAACCACGACCAAATATATTCAAGCTCGAGCATAAAGTTCCTTATCGACAATGTTATCCTAATGCGACAAAAGAAGAATATTCGCACAAAAATAGCAATGAGAAAAGAATCAATGCGGTGACTTTAGTTGACAGTAATATGGATGTAGCTGAGCTTTGGAATAAGCAAGATGAGGCGCCTCAAGTTGAAGATAGCGGATTTCTTGACATCTCCAGACAACTCCTGAATCGACCGCTACTACAACAAGTTTATCGGAAGATTGATGAAACAGGGCAAGAAGGAATGTCTCAACATGAAATCGGTGTCGAGTTTGGTTTGACAAAGCTAAACGCTCGTTCTGTGTTGAGAAAGATTCAAAAACAACATAACATTTCATTTTACATGAAAGATGAAGGTCGTCAACGTGTATCCAAGTAATTTCCTAAACAATTCAAACTTTTGTCAGTAAGTCTAATCGATTTTTTATGTATTCCCAGATATATAACGAAAAAAGCCGCAACGCAAGCAAATCAGATTCTCGTTGATGAAATGACGAAGCTCTTGCAGAAAGCAGACGAAGCTGCAACTAATGCACCAACCATTGAGAATTCACCAACCAAAGTTTCAATTCCACTTCCATCGTCTACATTGAAGGCGCTGCTGCCAATAGACTTTGAAAAGAAGAACATTCTTCCTCACATGATGCCGAAAGAAATGGAAACCAGCGATGGCAGCATTAGAGATCCTGACGCAGAAGATGATTTCAAAAAAGTTTCCGTGTTTGTGCCGTCAGAAGAATCATCGTTCATTGATAACGTTGAAGATGTTACAGTGAGTATGCGATTCCTGAACCGCATCAATGACGTGAACAAAGGATGCAAACCCATTTCACAAGCTAGTTCTGATAACTTGAGTGCTAAGAAGTTGAAGCGAATGAATTTTATTCTCGACGTTCTAAAAACTAGAACCGTGATTGATATGTTAACTTTGCTGTCGGAAATGCGTAACTCGGAGAAGGGCAAGAAAGAACAAATTTGCAGAAAGACCATGATATCGCTTTGTAATGAACTACATGCTGACAATTTTCTTAAAATCGTGGAGCTTGAACTGAAATCAGCCACGAAGACTGAGAAACCGGTAACGTCGATGTATTTCGCTGAACCTAACGTTAGCTTTGATATGCGTTGTTGGCATTCAATCATCGAAGAGCAGAAGATTCAACATTTCATAACAAACAATCGCGTTCAAGAAAAAAGGGTGATCGAACTAAAAACATCGAGCTCATCAGCAACTGTACCAAAAATATCGATCGAAAGTGAAGAACTTGGAGCACAATCAAAACAAATTGATGACTTCCCAAAATTTATGAAACTTAAGCTGTTTCATGAGTTTCTCTTTTATCTCATCTACGCTTATCCTGAAGATCACAAGAAAATTCCGATCGCTAATGCAATTGATATCTGGTCCAAAGAAAATCCGTCGATCCTTGAACACGATGAAATAACAGAAAAGATTACAAATTGCTACAGCTCTGAAATCAGTTGGAAGATGTTTGTGCCGCCTCTTAATCCGCAGAAAGATTATGAACATGGCTGGGGCTTGATTCGTGATATTCTTCACAGAATTCCACTAATTCTCTTCGTCAAGTTCACGCGAGCTTGTCAAGGAACAAATGAACTACAAAAGTTTCTAAATCATCCAATCAAATGCAATTACTTGCTCCATTTCCTGCCATCGCAACTACGCGTAAATCTTTTGCAAGGAAGAAAGCACGTCTTCATAATTCAGGAGCTGCTCAAACGTCTTTGTTATTGCGGTTTGCTTCAGTTCGGACCATCGCGTACTAAAGAAATCGATCAATCCTTCATTTTTCTTAATCGCAATGCTTCACTGCTGGATACAAGATCATCGGACGACGGTTACTTGGAAGTCTCTGATAAGGATTATCCGGAGATAAGATTTGTTTTTGAAACTCCCGAAGAGGTTTCCGAATATTGGAATCAAATGTTTCAAATTTCAATGAACACTCGAATTAACAAAAGAAATACGGCGATTGGAAAAGTTGTAGAACTTGAACCATCAAGTGTAAAGCCAGGTCTGCAACTTGCACTAACAGTTCAATCTCCGACTTCTGCGCCGCTGAACGATAAAGGAATTATTCCGGGCGATCACAAAGGAGCCGCTGGATTAGACAAATCGCTAATGGCTCACTTGAAAAGAAATTGGACTCGACAGTTGGAAAATTCAAAGAAAAAGACATCTAGCTCTACTACCAAGACATCAACTAAATCAACATTCAGAAGTGTTAAATCAAGTGGTAAAAGGGACAAGCCAGCAATTGTGAAAGAAGCTGCAGCCAAAATCAAGCAAAAGGCAGTGAAGACAAAACAAAATATCAACAACTTAAGTAACAATTCAAAGATTATCAGAAGAAAAGTTTCCTCCAGTTTAGTTAAAAAGCAAGGACTGAAATCTTACGATGTAGTCGACAAGGAAGCTCTGAAATTAATGAAAACGATGAGAGTGACCTGGACTGAAATTGAAGATAAAACTTTAATCTTGACGAGAGTCGCTATAAAGTTTGCGTTTCCACTTGAAGCTCAGTCATCATATTACATCAGTCAAAGTGTTTATCGAGACATTCTCCATTGGCGAACAGATCATGCTCTCAATAAAACAACAAGATCTTGTGCAAGACGTATTCAGTACCTAAGCAAAATGAAGACTGCTATAAAGGAGCAGATTGCTTTGTATGTCGAAGAACTTCGAGCCAACCGCGAGTTCAACACAAAATATCGAAATCTCGCTGAACGTTGTAAGAAGATTTATCCACCCGAAGAGATCTACAATGTCATTAAGATTCACATCGTTGAGATTGTGTATCGATTGCATCAGATGTTCTACAAGCAATTCTTGAGTACGGAACTAGAAAGTATTGACGAAGTTATGCCCGAATTACCGAGCAATTATGATGAACTGTGTCGGCACTACACAATTTCCAACCCAGCCGTTTCATTAATTGAAAATCTGTATCTTGAGCCAAGCACACCGAAAGAAGCTGAGATAAGTATGATAATGTCATTGGTACACGGAGGAGTCTGCAGCAATAAAGAAAGTCGAAAGCAACAAATCGAAGTCTTCACAAAGTTTCCTGATTCTCACTTATCAGCTGCAATTGTTCAATTGAAGAGAAAAAACATTATCAGCATTGATAAGAAGAACAAGCACAAAGACAAAATCTATTTGCCGTCATCTTTTCCACAATTCCATCTTTCAATGAGATACACAGTTCAAATGATAAACGTGTACGCTCCTTTCGAACTCTACGACGAGTATCTGCAGGCGATTCAAACAATATCAGCAAGCAAAGGATCGTACCAAATGGAGAATTTAAATTGTGGATGGATTTTCATGTTGGCTGAGATGATGTGCTCTGAGAAAATAAGTTTGTCGTATGAGAAAGCAGATAAGCTCGTGATGGTCGATCCTTCACTTCGAAAGAAATCAACATTCGATAAAATCTCCGACAATTACTTGAAACTGAAAAAACAAGACAACTCGACTGGATTAAAATTAAAGAAAATTGTGAAATTTTCTCTCGACGAACCTTGTGACGAGACTTTCGTGTTCAATGAGGATCCGATTGAGCTTTTCTTTAAACTCCGAAACGTATATCTCCATACTTTCTGTATCCTACATGCAATGAGCGAAGGCGATGTTCATGTTAAGAGCTGGAAGATGTTGGAAGACGGAGACTGCAGCTTAGACAATTGTGTTGTAAAAAGCGATGATTTCGGTGCCAAAATTCAAGGAATTGCGATCAAAGAAGTTAAAAATGTAAGTGAAATTCTAAATTCATCGTCATCAAGTTCGAGTTCAGACGTCATCACAAAAGAAAGCTTCTTATCTTTCTACGACGATGTTATTCAAGAGAACTTAACTGAATGCGACTCCTCAAACCAAAAAGATTTCTCTGCAAGAGCAAAGACAATGTGGAACAAGTTAAGCACACGTAAACTTCTTGAATCAATCGTAAGACTTGGTACAGAGAAGCCTCACCAAGAAGATTCTTGGCTTAACGAATATAAGAAAATATTTGGAAAGAACGACGATGACGGTATCGAGGACGAAAGCATTGACAACATTAAACATTCAACAATGTTTCAAAGACTTAAAGCCTTGAACGTTGATCAGAAAACTAGCGACGCTTTCGTTGTTAATCTTTCGACAATCTTTGTAAATCATGACTACAAAGAAGATGGTAAAACGTTGTTCGATGGAAAGGAGTATAACGAAGATATTTTGCCATTTAAAGATGAAGAGCGAGATCGCTTCGTCCAACAGATTCAAAATGAAACGCTTTACACTCAAGAAGATCTGGAAGTAAAAGATATTTTCAAGGAATTGGAGAAGGCTGGCATCACAGGACCTCTTGAAATAATGCAAATAAGTGAAATTTGTACTTTTGTCCAATCAAAGTCACAAAGCGGAGCCAAATCCAAAGAATTATTAGAGGTTTTCGTAGATAAACATCGACTTCAGAAGCAAATGAAAATCTTAATCAAGTTGAAGTTCATCTTCAGAGTTGGCGTCGTGGAATCATCTTTCGTTCACAAAGATTTTGCAACTTTCTGGCTCATTGAATCATATTTTGTGACACGATCAGCAGCTAGAAGTCAGACTGAAGAGAACAATGAGGAAGGTCCAGCTTCAAAGAAAGTTCGACTATCAGACGAAGCTGGTCCTTCTACAAAGCGAGTTGATAAATATGATAAGATTCGCACATCAATCCGTTTCCGACCTTCACCGTGGACTCGAATCAACGGTTCAGTGAACAAAAAAGTTCTTGAGAAATGGCTTGGAACGATTTTAAATCATCTCTCAATTAATCCAAGCGTCATGCTAACTGACTTGTTCTCTAAATTCAACATTCTTACGCCGTTCCACATTCGCGATTTGTGTGAGATCCTACAAATGATTGGATGCGCTGAGTTAACGACAATAGACGAGCCAGAGCCTGATTTATTCTCGGACTACACTCAATCAACCATTGGTAAGCTAAAAGTTTAATTTAAAATTTCCTTCAAATGAAATTGTTTATTTTTCATTACAGATACTGCAACGATGTTCTGCGAGTCGGAAAAAATATTTGTAAAGCATAGCGATGACGCAAAACTGCGTTTAGCTTTCTTCATCGGTCATAAGAAACATTGAAACTTTGTAAATGTTTTATTGAAAATAAATTGTTTAAAAAAATTGAAAAAGCTTTATTATGTTCATTTTCAAGTTGACATAATTGCTTTCACAAGCAAAAAACAGAATGCAATGAATGCGAACGTAACGAAGCCTAAGCTTGATGCTCCAAACAGAAATCGACCAAAAAATAACGAAAGAACAAACCAAAAGATCATTCGTCGACTTGCAAAGCTTCGTAAGCACAACCGCGGTTTAAGTTGTTCTATCTTCAGTTGAGAGTAGCCGGCAGATTTGTCGAAGACACGAGTTTCTACTGGTCCACTTAGAATTTGTCGAGCTATTTTTCCGGTAAAGTCGTTTCGATTCCAAAGAGACCCGAATTCGTTTTCAAACTGGAAAAGATGATTTTAATAACTTCTATTTTCATTTATCGAAAATGTTCTTACCATTTCGTTAATCTTGCTTGAGATTTGATGTAAAAACCGAACAAGGAATTTAACTTCGTGACTCATGATGGGGATTAAGAAGGGATCACCAGTGTAAGTGATGCTCTGCAAGCGTTGCTTCATGAAACTTGGCGTTATGTTCAAGAAATCGCTTCCAACGTTAGTGATATGATCATCTTCGCTATCTTCCAGCAAACTTTCATTTTGGTCGAATTCCTTTGTGGCATCCTCGATTTGAATGTTGAATGTTGGCGATAGAACATTAAGACAAAATTCGAGGTAAACTGGAGTCTTCTTTTTCTCTTCCAGTGCCATTGAAAATGACAAGCTCAATGACGATAGCCACCCGATGAACTGAAGCAGTTGCTCCCAAAGTGTTGCGTGTTTGTTCAACTCTTTTTCCATTTTGTTAACTTCTCGTCCAGTTTTAAGTTTGGCAATAAACAATCTTTGCATTAAATCGTAAATCTGCATTGTCACTTCATCGCTGAACATGAAAATGTAATTGCTATCTTCAATAATTGTCTGATTGTGTGAACGATAATGTGGATGCGGCGATCGATCTGTTGAGCGGTTGAAAGAATTTGGCGATCGTGGTGACGAGTGAACAGAGTTTTCATTAAACGATGGGTGTGACCTGATTGTTGTGCTGTTGTTGTTACTCATCGTATGCTCGATATCTCGAAGAATATCCGAAAGTTGACGGAAAACTTTCATCATTCGAAAGAGCATGAAAGCATTTTTATTCATCGCGAGATCCATTTTTGCAAATCGCGGAATCAGTCGAACGAAGATTTGAGTGTAACAAGCGATATTTTCACTGATGAAGGTTTTGTATCGATCAGGGATCTCGACGATTTCGTTATTTAAGTTTTGAACATTCCTGTTGTAGACGTATCGCCAGGGTTGGATGTAGGAAAGCCAGAGCTCCAGCACATTGAGAAATGAAGTATCTAATGGCCAACGTGAAATGATCGTCTTCAAAAACGGATAAATTCGTAGATTTAACAATGATTGTGCTTGATGACGAAGAGCAGCTAGTGAGGACAGATCTTGCTCTGCAACGTTTCCAAAGAAATGCAATTGCTTCACCAGAATCCGTATCAAACGAATAAATTCGTTTCCAGGAAGTTCCCACGATTCGTCAATATCGTAACGCAACCAGCAATCAATGAAAATCATCATGACAGATTCGCTACGCCAGTTGGAGCTTCTAACTGCTTCTGGCAAACGCAAATCTGCTCGAGTGTTGCTTGGACTTTGAATCTGATGATGAAGAGCGGAGAGCAACAAGTATTTGGTTGGTTTTGTTGGATTGTTGCTCATGTTTTGCATTGGCATCGTTGGATGTGACTTAAACGGTGATGACTCGATTTGAGGGAAGATCGGCGTATTTGGATCGCTTGGCAAGAAGTTACAGAGATAATCCGCCGAAAGATTGAAGTAAACCGTTTTTGAATTTTCATTGTGAACAGCTAAGGCTGCTGGTGAAACCTTGTGAAAGTTCTTCATTCCGTGAATACAGAAATGGAACATGTAAAGGTCGAAGGCGTCTAAAATAAAATTATTTCATTAGATAGAGAATATAAATCTGGTTCAGTGACTTACTCAACGACAATGAAAAGTTTCTCGGCTGGAAGTTATCAACGTTGAGGAGACTTGTGTAGAAAGAGCTGTGTCGTCCTGATTCCAACATTTGACGAAGTTTAATCGGCAGCTCACTGATCTTCAACTCATACTTGATCGTGTCCTTTAGAAGTCGATAAATAAGTTGAAAGAACGCTGCATGAGGATGAAAGAACTCGTACAGCAGACGAAAATCGTGAAAGTTCTTTTCACTCGTTGTCCTCAGACCCCATCCTGCGTTTTCGTGATATCCGAAGATGTGATTAACTAGCGACGGAAAGAACGCTTGCAAATCTTTGATCGGAGCAGTCTCGATGCAAATAACTAGTTGGCGAATGCGATCAGGCAGCGGGAAGTTGAGAACGTCTCCAATTCGAGCTTGTAATTGATACATTTCGGCGAAATCGAATTTCCTTCAGATATATTGATAATTTAGTCACGATAGGACACTCAGTGAAGTTACTTTTATTCACTAAGTACTTTGGAGCAATATTTCCACTTATTGACACAGTAGTTTCGTCAAGAGCCGAAATTATTATTTTTCGCGGATTTTGTGATGATAAAGCAGATTTCTTAAATTTTAGTTCAAGTTTTGCTCACCAACAAAAAGTAAACAAAAAAAATTGTCAAATCTCTTTTTTTCAATTTTAATTAGAATTACGAGTTGATCACACTTGAAAATCATGGAATCCACTCATCCTGTGCTGCTGAACAAAGTTTATTTCAAGATGAAATCAATCAACGAGAGCAAATGCCAAAATGAGTTGAAATATTTTTGCTGCGAAAATTCCTGTGGAAAATCTCGAAAATTTAGAACGAAAAAATTTAGAACAAAATCAGCTGTGGAAAATTCATTGCAAAATTAATTTTTAATGCATTTTAAGTAAGAAAGTGAAACTTCAACGATTTGAAAAATGGGGAGTGTGAGCTCATTGTTTCAATTCACTTGCGAGAAATGCTCTACGATTAACTCAACTGAAAATATCAAATGCTTCAACTGCAGTTTCGAGAGAAAAGTCAAGGATGTAGCGGAATCTAAAGGGTAAGGATCAATTTTCTTCGTGCGCGAGATCATTTAAAAATGTTTATTTAAAGAAAATTCATTTGAGAGAGGCAATTTTCTTAGAATATGCAAATTTATCGTCGAATTTTCCGAGAAAAACAAAGATGGAAAATTTTCTTTGTGTGGTTTGTTGCATCTCCTAATGTCTCAGGATAAGAGAAATATGCTCAGACAAAGCTCAAGATGTTAATTTGCTTAACTAAAGTAAGCAGACTTGAGTCGTTATGAAGAAGCACGAAGAGGAAAGGAATTCAAATTAAAGCTTTCGCATCAGACAAGTCAAGTAGAGTATTACCAGAGTTGTGAGAAACAACAGCGGAACTACTAAAAATTTATACAAAATATAACACGGAGCTCGTTTATTAATCAAATTAAATTCAATTAAAATACGCCGCGACATTAATTAATTCACTGTCGACTCTAGAAGGTAATAAAGGGTTGTGATGTACTAATTAGTTCTTAGTTCAGTTTCAAAGAAGATATTGATTTTTCATCGTCAATGATTAAGAGGAAAATTGCTTGTTAAGTCTGTTTGATAGAAACCACAACACAGTATGTGAGTGATGGACGTGAGCAATCAAAGATTCAATTAATTCATTGAAAGTGAAATTCGCTTTCTAAATTAGTAGCGAGAGAAACGACGACTAATTAACCTGCGCTCGTTATAACGGGTTTCAGAGTGAAAGAATGTTTAATCCAGCTGCTGCTATTTGAACAGTGCTACTTAATAATTTAAGTAAAGGACACTCAAATAATATTCATAAATTTCTTATTAAGTATTTGCTTTCTGCTCCCAATCGAAGTTAGAGAATTTTTCTCTTTTAATAGGTTCGTGTTTCCTGTTTAATCGATTTTTTTATTCTCACTTTATCGCTCAGCACTCAACGATATTCAATTAAGATTTGTGCGTTGGTAGGTGGTGGTTAAAAGCACATAGTGATTGTAAAGAGTCCTTGGTTATTTGATTAATTTTCGTATTTGTTGTTATCGTTGGGTGACGATCGAGCAATGCCTCATAAAATATTCAGGGACAAAAAGACCATTTTCAGTCAAAAAAAGAAAATTCTCATACTTACCGTACGTCAATCACTTTTTTCACTTCACAGAGCTCAGTCGTCAACGCAAGAGCAACAACTTCAACATCCTCGAGCGAAAGCTGCCCAACTGCCGTTTTGTATCAATGATAGCCTCGCGTTAGCACACAAGCACTACAATCAGAAGAAAATTAAACAGATTCGCTTCTTGTTTAAGCATCGCGAAAATTGCTTGCTGAAGAAGACCAACTTGGTAAAGAAGTTTCAATCGCAACCGAACATTTACAGGAATTGGAATTGTGAAGAGTGTGGATTGTAAGAACTTTCTTGGAATTTATTTTATTCCGTTTGATCGATTAAATTTTCTTTTTAGATTTAACTCGACTATTACTTACTATTGCATAAACTGCAACCTTGTCAGCGTCCTTGCTCCCATCTTCAAAGGCAATCACAGCGTGAAAAAGACTGCGCCAAGCGATGGATCGATTCAAAATACACTCCGGAGGAGTTTGAGTATGGACTCATTGAACGCTCACCAGAAACGCTGTCAATTATGTCTGTTTAATCGATACGATTTGCATCCGGCTAAGAAAATCTTCAATGAGAAGCTTCAGTATCAGAATAAGAAGAACGTAATCAACAATTATCCTACCCTCTTCAAATCACCAGGAGGTGCAAACAGTTTAAAAGACTTGAAGCTACCGGCTCTAAAAGAAAAGCCACATCAATGTTCAAACAAATCGAATCAAGATAATTCATTAATTTCTTGTAATATTTGTGGCATTTGTGGAAAGCAGAACCAAAGAACTGAAAACAGCGGGCGGTTCACGATCACAAGAAATAGTCACAAATCAGCGTTGAAAAGCACAAGTCGTAGATCTGAAGATCTGTCATCGAGTGGTGTATTCATCGCAGTTGAAGACTGGACTGACACGCTAAAACGCAATCAATTCTCAATTTCGGCAAGCATGCAGGACAATTACTACGAGAATCTTAAGCAGCTAGACAATGCGTCAAGCAACAACAACAATCCGCCATACGAAAATAGTGCCATCATTCAGAAGCATCAGCAGGAAGTGACTGACATGAATCGAAATAAAAACGAACCGCTCTATGCTATCGTTAATAAGACTAAACTACCAAAGGTGGAAGACTATGAACTGATGAACAGCAACATCATAAATAACAATCAATTGAAGTCAACAATCCAATCGATTCCTTGCATGACTGGTTCGTCTTCGGAGAATTACAAGGTTTGGAAAGGTTCGAAGAAAGAAGCAAGCACAAAGGATCCACCTCGATCGTGGGCGTGCAAGTGCTCATATGTCTACAACCCGATTTGGGTTGACAATTGTGATATCTGCGATGCACCGCGCATATCACAACAATCAATGACGCAAGCGATGAAACTGATTACGTTAACAAAGAATAACAGCACTGATAATCAATCCGGCCCGTCAAAGGATAATGTAAATAACAATCCAACGAAACTAATCATGTCTAAGTCAACGCACGGCTTTGATGAACTGCCATCGAATGTTAGAGTTCCGATGGCCTCTTTCGAACAAGACTTAGAAGACGACTTTCAGTTTCTTCCTGCCGAGTCGCCTACAATTGAAGATCCACCTCAGCAATGGACATGTAAGAAGTGTACGTTGGTCAACACATCAGCAGTGAACGCTTGCATTGTTTGCGGTGGATCAAAATTACGAAGCACATCATGTGTTGAAGATATGACTCTTCGCAAAGGAGAATTCTGGACCTGTTCTCAGTGTACTTTAAAAAATTCTTTAGGAACAAACTTGTGCATTGCGTGCAAAGCTATTCGACATGTCGCAGCTGTTACAACAAAACCGCCTAATTTCCGTCCTTACACGGGATCTTCGCCAGCATCAACTCCAACAACTCCTGGCACCAGTAAACCTCCAGAACCACAGCATTTAGGAAGATCTCAGCTCATGCTACCAGCAACTAGAGTTTCGCGAAGTCCTTCGCCACGTCATGATCGTTCCGGAGCGATCCCTAAGAGGCATAGTACTGGATCAGTATTGACGCGAAGTGGAAGTGGTCATGGCAGTCATTCAGGAAGTGCAGCGCCTAAACCTACAACTCAAGTAGCTCTGCCAATGTCAAAGACTTGGCAATGTCCAGCGTGTACATATGAAAATTCATCGGCAAGTGTTGTTTGTGATATTTGTTCAAGTCATCGGCGAGCAGTGACTGAACCCATGCCTGTAAGTCTTAACATTCGATTAGAGGACAGTCGTCACGAAAGCAAATTGATGGAAAACTTACGACAACAAGAAGAGTCTGAGGCACTCGCTAAATGGGAGAACATCATTCAATACTGCAAAGAGAACAATGAGTTGTTTGTCGACGATTCATTTCCACCAGCTGCTAAAAGCCTTTACTACAATCCTAACGCAACGACAAATTCAGATTCCAATCCAGTTGTTCAATGGCGACGACCGCATGAGATCAACTGTGATGGTGGCAACTTTCCCTGGTCAATCTTTAGAACACCGTTGCCATCTGACATTTGTCAAGGAGTTTTAGGAAACTGTTGGTTGCTGTCAGCTCTCGCAGTCTTGGCTGAACGAGAAGATTTAGTGAAAGAAGTGCTTGTAACGAAAGAAGTTTGTCCACAAGGAGCCTATCAAGTTCGATTGTGTAAAGATGGAAAGTGGATAACTGTTCTAGTTGACGACCTACTGCCATGTGATAAACGAGGCCATTTAGTGTATTCGCAAGCTAAACGAAAACAGCTTTATCTGCCATTGATTGAGAAGGCAGTCGCTAAGATTCATGGATGCTATGAAGCATTGGTTTCTGGAAGAGCTATCGAAGGACTCGCTACTTTAACTGGAGCACCATGTGAAAGTTTGCCACTGCAACCAAGTTCTATTCCAATGCCTAGTGAGGATGAACTTGATAAGGATTTAATTTGGGCACAGCTGTTGAGCTCGCGTCTTGTTAAATTCTTGATGGGTGCAAGTTGCGGTGGTGGAAACATGAAAGTGGACGAAGATGAATATCAAAGTAAAGGATTACGACCTCGTCATGCATATTCCGTGCTGGACGTTCGAGATATTCATAGTCATCGATTGCTTAAACTTCGAAATCCTTGGGGACATTACTCGTGGAAAGGAGACTGGTCAGACGATTCTGATCTTTGGACAGATGAGCTTCGTGATATTTTGATGCCGCTTGGTGCTTCTGAAGGGGTCTTCTGGATTTCATTTGAAGACGTTTTAAAGTGAGGATCATAATTTTTCATTTTCATTTCTAACAGTTTTTATTTCGCAGATATTTTGACTGTATCGATATTTGTAAAGTTCGTGCCGGTTGGGAAGAAATTCGTTTGCTTGGAACATTACAACCTCTTTGTTCACTTTCTTGTGTGTTGTTGACTGTTCTCGAACCAACAGAAGCTGAGTTTACACTTTTCCAAGAGGGACAAAGGTTTGTCAGACGACAAAGGAATTTTATTTTCAACTAATTCATTTTTCATTTAAAGGAACTCTGAAAAATCTCAAAGATCTCAACTTGATCTTTGTGTGGTGCTCTTTAGAACGAGAAATCCTGCAAATCCCGAAGTTGGAAGATTAGTCGAACACAGCAAGCGTCAGGCAAGAAAAATAATGAAAATAGAAGAGAAATGAAATTAATTTAAACTCTTTGCAGGTTCGAGGTTTTGTAGGATGTCATAAGATGCTAGAGCGGGATCTTTATCTTCTTGTGTGTTTAGCTTTTAATCATTGGCACACTGGTATCGAAGACCCTTTGTTGTTCCCTCAATGTGTCCTAGCAATTCACAGCTCAAAGCGGTTGATAGTTGAACAGATTTCGCCGCCACCTCATCTCCTTGCAGATGCTATAATCAGCCTAACATTGACGAAAGGTCAGCGTCATGAGGGACGAGAGGGAATGACTGCATATTATTTGACGAAAGGTTGGGCAGGTCTCGTTGTTATGGTAGAGAATCGACATGAGAATAAATGGATTCATGTGAAATGTGATTGTCAGGAAAGCTACAACGTCGTGTCGACTCGTGGCGAACTGAAGACAGTTGATTCAGTTCCACCATTGCAACGACAGGTTATCATTGTTCTCACTCAATTGGAAGGTTCAGGAGGCTTTAGCATTGCACATAGACTTACACATCGCTTAGCGAACTCTCGTGGGCTTCACGACTGGGGAGAAAACCATAATCGTGAGACACATTGTCCGCCAATCGATGAAGTTTATGGATTGCATTCGCCACGAATGATTACATAAATACATTTCATTTGGATTGATCCCTTTAAAACTTTTGTGATAGAGAAAATTTTCGCGAGGCAAAATCATTTCGAATTTCTCGAAGCAGCTAAAACTGAGTTTAAGTATGTGAACAAACATTGAGATTATGAAAAACAATTTTATTAGTGAGACATCCCTTTACTTCTCCTCCCAAAACAATAAACAGTACTCAACAAATAGTCGATAGGATCTGTTAAATGACAAGTAAGTTTATTTTTTCTCCCTCTGTGACAGAGAATCTGTCATTCAAATCGACAAAAATTTAGTGAAATAAAAAATTGTATGAAAATTAAATCAAAAGCTGTTGTCACTGAAAAGATTTCAAAGCAAAACTCTTCTTTGTTTTTCTTCTTAGGAATCTTTCTTTATCTTTTGATAATCTAAAACATTAAGGATTGCATCTTGCTGTTAATCATTACAATTATCTAAAATATTGTTCAATGCCGGAAAGGAAAAGTGTAACGAGAACTGCTTGCGGGTCAACACGAGATGATTTTTCCTTCTTCAAAATAAATTAATATTTTTTCCTCTGCTTCTTCGTCTCGGTGCGATAAGAAAATAAAACAAAGTTTTAGGGGGAGCTGAATGAGGCGCGTGCGTTCTTAAAACTCGTCGTTGGATCATTGCTGCTGTGAAGTTGTTCCATCTGTGATAGGTTTTAGCTCCTTTATTTGCTTGATAAGATACGCTTTTTCGTCGTTGAACTGCTCGTCTTCAGACCGTTCCGTATGAAATCGGGTTAGAAATTCGACAAGCTTGTCTTGATTGCGCAACAAAATCTCCAGAATAGGCTTAGGTTTGTTGGGATTGGCCACAAACACCTTAAAAAGACGAAATAATTTATGAATATTTCAAGAGAAGAAGATTAAGTTTACCTTAAAAACATGGAAGGCTTCGAATTGAATATTTCTCGACTTCTCTCTCAGCATATTCATCATAAGCTTCAAGTTGTCGGGATTTGAAATGTACTTCGTCATCACCTAAAAGCATCATATCGATCATAAACATGTTTAATCAAAATTAAGTTAAAAGACAAACCGAGAAGTTATGACGATCCAAAAGCAACTCGCCCAAAAGTTTCAGACTCTGGCGACGAGTGACATAGTTCTCGGAGTTCAACAGACGTTGATAGTGCGTAAAGACTTTGTCGTAATTGGCTTCCAAGAACGCAGCGCACATAATTTTGTGGCGGGTGAGTAGCTCCTAAAGTAAATTAAAGAAACATCACGAGATAGATATTGATTACGCAACTCACCTTGAATGTAGAAAATGCATCCGATGCTATGTCAAAAGTTGACACCTCAACGTATTGGAAAAAGTTGAAGAATTCCTCGGAGTGTAGCATGATTTTCGCGAGCGCTTCATAGCGTGCACATTCACGCAACATTGTACCGCAGTTGAGTGCAATCTCCTGATGCTCGTAGCCTGCCATTAGCGTGAAGAGAATCTCCGGTTTTGTGCAAATATATTCGACGGTCGGAGATCTCGTACCGATCTGTCGTCTAAGTACATTATTGAACACTTGCGCCACGTCTTTCTTGCCTTCAAAGTCGATTCGATTGAGGTTTTGGATTAGAAGAAGGAGCAGATTGCTATTGTACAATTCCTGTGCTAACTGCGATACGACAATGTCCGTTTGCGGTTCTGTATCTGAAGTTCCGTACAGCATGTTTTTGATTGAAACCTAAAATAGATGATGTTTGTAAGATTGAAATGCGAATGAATATTAATTGAAGAGAAATTTGGGTTAATTGCGTTTTCTTCTCTTCATTATCGTTTTTTTTCGGCTGAAAACATCGATAACATTGCACTCGAATCGAACGGTGCACGACGTGGAAGAAAAATCAATTTGAATTCGAGTTTGATCGTCATTACGGTGACGACATAATCGTTGAAGTGCAATATCGAGGAAACAGTTGTTGTGCTCAAATTAATGCACAACAAAACGTCGTATAATAAATAAAGCTCGGAAGAAATGAAAACTTTTTCGTCATTTTTTTCCTTTTCTCTGTCCAGAGACATTTTTCGTCAAGATGTTGAATTTCTTTTTATGGAATTCTTTTAATGTGCCCGACTGGCGATACTAGTACATGCACTGATCGTAGTTTGTTGAATCGATTAATTAGAGTGTATTTTGCCCAAATCAGAGAAGTATTGCGTTTCGCAATGAAAATTTAATGATTCCAAAATCTCACCAGGTTCTTGCTGACATCCTCCTGCGCCTTCTCAGCTTTCTTATCGCCACGCTCCAATGTTTTAAGAGCTTCCAAAGCTTTGAGAGCTTCCTTCAGAGCCTTTAATCGATGATTTCAAAACTAAATTTTGTTCAATTCTCCACCAAACTCTTATACTCACTTTAACGAGCTCCGCCGGGCTCTTTTGAGATTTTCCAAACAATGGCATGTCTCGGGATGTGGTTAGTTAATTAAATTCTATCTTAGATAATGATTTTACTTAGAGAATTTATTTCTTCGAATTCCCAATCACAAACGAAAAAGTAAAACGACGGCACTCTATGCGATACAGCGATTGCTCTAAGCTAGACGTTAATATTAAATAAAGGCGTTTCTTGACTAACTGAAAGAGACTGACGTAAAGAACAAATTTTCACAACAATAAATTAGAGAATTCACTAAACAAAAGATTACTTTGTGAAAATAATTCGCTTCACGGAAATATTTCCAAAGCCATCTCATCTACTTTAGAGAAATCGGTGTTTTGCAGTCTTCCTCCGAATGATAATTTCTTTTCGAATTCTTGATTTAAAAAACTCTTTATTTCACACAGAATATTTAAACTTCTTACAGATCTATTCATCTTTTCTTATCGCTCGATACTTGTTGATCTCAGCTGGAAACTCTTTTTGAAGCTCAAGTAGCAAGTTGTTTTTAAACTTTCTGTAAACGTCGATCTTTCCTTTCGTCTCCTCATTCTTGTATAAAGCCTTCTCAATGCAATCTTTTGTGTAGAGCTGTGGGTTCTTTCCTTGGTCGATGTACTCGAAGACGGCCAGAGGGATGTGAATGTTCTCAATATTCTTGTTTCGATATTTGTCGATTTTTTGAAGATCTGTGATCAATGTTTGGATCTTTTGATTGAGAACTGATTGTCCTTGTGGTTGAAAGTCCGAAACAATAATTCCAATCTAAAAAGAGAGTTTATTAGTTCGGTGATTCTAGAAATTGTGAAATTAAATAACAAACTTGTCGAATGTTCTCCAAAGTTGTCTCGAGCGTATTTTCCATGTTTTCCAAAGTGTTATCCGACATCTTGTATGTTTGCAGTTGATTTGAGGTATAAAGGAGACTTGTTTCACTTATATTTGCTTTAATTTACCTTCTTTTATAATTTTATGATTTTTCTGAATTTATTATTTTTTGTGTTCACTTAGTCGCAGCCCCTGCTTCAAATAAAGGGTCAGTCACTTCTAATGAAGGTTTTGTATTTATTTAATTGTGGAAATATTTAAAAAAAACTGTGTTCAGATCCTACCGGATACAACTGCAACTAAAAAAAGTGAAAGATAAGAGACTAAATAACCGATCAAAGGTTGAAGTTTTCACACTTCAAAGTTATTTTGTGGAAAGAAGTGCCATAAAAAAAGTTTCGAGGAAATTGTTCTTCTCTAAGAAAACCTTTGCGGCGGGAAAATCGTGAAAATTATCAGCATGGGAAAAACACTTCAGACGTCCGATGATGATTCATACGGTGAGTAAGAGCATAAAGGTGATCAGTTGGATCTCTAAACAAATACAATCAAAGCTTCTTGGAAACAATTTAATTTCGCAACATTGAAGGAAGAAGAACGAGAGAGAAAATATTATTTGTTATGCAAATCTGCAAAATATTACATGGGCATCAGTTTAAGATGATTTTGAAAATCTTGATGACTAATCTAAACATTGGCAAGAAATTAGTCGCTCTAGACCTTCCGCGATTGAAACATGTTTATAACGAAATCACGAACAGGAACTTCCGCGAAATCTTTCAATGACCTTTTATAATCTCACGTAATGAGATTAATGAGATGAGTCCATCCATAAAGAGTCGTCAGACGACACCACAAAGTAAACTCAATTGCGCCATAAAGAATCAACAGCGTTCATCACTTGCGAAAGTAAATCCCTATCATCGCTTCGCTTTCCCCCTAACAAAAGTAACATCAGTGTTTACATCAACACACATATTAATTTTCCGGGAAAATCCTACACGACCTGTGTGTGGAAAATTTGCTCCGTTCATTCCCTCTCGAAAGCCGAAACGGAACCCTTCATTCTAATAGCGCAAAATTTGCATCATCCGGATGGAGAGATGAAGCGCCCCCGAGATTATACGATTACACGAATTTTCACCGCCATGCAACAATTTGTTCCTCTGTTGACTGTGTTTGTGAACATACGAGTACCGGCGCTGAGGGAAATTTGAAGAACGAGAGAATTGAAGAGAGAGAAAGTGTGGAAAATGAGAAAATTTGTGTCAGGAAAATTATTCCCTAGACGTCGATTATGGCTCTCAGTTCAATTACCAGCGATTCTTATCAATTTATTCGGTCATCGAAGAGATCTTAGCTTTCAATCAATGATTCAGCTTTCTATCTCTACTCTCTTAAAGCTTCCTTTGGGGCGCAAGTCGATTGTTGCGAGAGAGGGAAAGAAGCATAAACATGGCATTCAATTTTCGATTCTCCCTCGGTAGCCTTCGAATGTGCTGTGAAAAGCTCCGAAAACGCGCGGCGGCAAACGATGAGAATATGAAAACAGAGAAAAAAGAAGAAAGAAGAAAAAACAATTTTCATCGTGTTGATTCTCAGTCAGTAATGTTTATGAACCCATTGAGTGAATAAGTTCGACTGTCGAGCTCGTAGCTGTGGCATCGTGAGTGCATTTTCTGGCTGCTGATTGAATTGAGAGACAAAACGTTTTTTTGTTTTCGTGGAAAAGTGGAAATCCCTCCTGGGAGCAAGAAGAAAATTTAATTTTTCGGCTTTTAGCGATTGACACGCGATTTTAAAATTTTCGTGGGAATATTCATCGCTTTTAAGCGAGAAAAGTGACAAATTGAGGAAAAACCAAAAAGAAAATAATTCTGGCGCTAAAACATTTATTTGTGGAAATATTCGAGGAAACTGTCAAAGGAAAAGTTAAAGTCCGGCAGTGACGACGAGGCCGATAAATATTTTCTTTAAGAAAATTTTAAAAAATTGTTGAGAAGTCTCTCGTGGTCGTAATTTTTTTTTTGTGAAAAGTTAAAATTAGAAATCATTCAAAATAGCTAACGAACAGAGATTTCATTTTCAAGACACAATCTTCCGTCAAAATTTAAATTTTCCGATGGATTGTGACTACTCCAAGCTGTTTTACAAACGTAAGTTCTAATTTTCCCATCAAATTGAGTGTAACAATATTAATTTTGAGTAAACGGTGACGTGAGTTGATAAGAATTCGCGAAAGGAGAAACAGTCAAAAAAAAAATACTTCGTTTCTCGTTGTTTCAGTGAACATGCAATCGCGCTAATCCGAGTAGTTGATAACGAAAGTTTTGCCGACGCGCGACTAATCTTTTCCGCACGTTCAAAAATTGCATCATTCTCCATAACATTCTAGTTTTACGATCGTTAAATGTCGATTTGTGCAACAATGTTTTCTACTGAAGTAGAGTCAGTTCAGTTTAATTGTCGGAGTCGGCGAACAAATATTGAGTGCGAAATGAATTACAATCAAATCTCGCACATATCATAAACGTACAAGTCATTTTTATTGCTAACTTTCAAGGTTAGTAGACATTCGTCACGTTCTTGCGTTACTTGTGACATATAATTCCAATGCTTGAGTTTCTTGCACCAATTAAAACTGCAAGTGCAACCTTTCTTTCGCAACGTATTAGATTACAACACGCTCAAAATATCCTAAAAAGATTTTTGAACGACACATGAGAGAATAAAGTTTCGAAAGCCGAATCGAATTTGTTGTCGTGGTTTTCGATTTCTGCTTAGAATCGTTGAGTACTGTCTGGCCAGTGTGGAATTCAATGCGGGGGAAAAGCATTCGATTTCAATATTCATGAGAACGCGATTGTACAAAACGATCCTTAAAGACCAAATCGCTATTCGTTCGATGTTCTTTCACCTACGTTTAATTATATCGACATGTAATACTAAGTTAAGAGAGCGAAAATCGATAAAATAGTTTCTGCATCAGCGAAAGAAAAGCGAGAAGTGGTTAAGGCTTTTAATGATGAAATTATCTGAACGTCTAGCGCGTGTGTGGGTGTGTGTGATACTTTTAAAATCTATTATCTTTCATTCTCCTTTCTCTCGTGCGCCTTCTCGCTTTGTTCTTGTGTAATTGCAGATCTTCTTTCAAAAGAGAAGAGAAGCTTGAACTTGCGGGGTTCGCGTCCACCATTCATGCTGATCCGCCTTCAAACAATCTTATAATTATTGCTAACTGAGTAAAGTCGCTTAATTATTCCCAACGGAAGATCTAAGGCAACCTCCAACATCTCGACTCGTTGCAACGTGCTTCGGTTTTATGTCTTCCGCAAACAAAATGTTCTCACATCCCACATCGAAGCTGATAATTATGCTGTGTATGTTTGTTAATGCTTATAACGAAACGAGGAAAATAATGATCACGGACAAAGTAGATAGAATGAAATGGATAACAGCGCGAAGATGTGTAATTGATTTTTCCCTCAAAGCTAATGATTTATATTGCCCGAAAATATCCGAAAAGTGTAATTGAATAGCAACTTGTAAAGACATCAGTGCAGGCCGCACGCATCCAATGAGCCAGATGATACTCAATTAAACTAACATCTTATTACCTCGCGATAATTGAACGCCCTAATAACGATTTAAAAACTGATTATTTCGGGTGGAGCTAAACAATTTTACTGCAGGAAATCACCGCAGAGGAACTTTTCGCGATGTCGTGAGTGGAAATATGGCAGGAAAACTATGCGAGAATTTAGAAACTTGAAGAATTCCAAATATGTTTTCCTGCATTTTCTTTCAAATTTAATTGCTTTTGCAGTTTTTTATTTTGCGCGCAAAGAGAAAGAGAAGTCAATTCTCGAATCTAAACGTTCGGAAAACTGCCGTGGCATCTGCATCCATTTACTGAACGATTCTCTAATGTTCGTTTAGCAACGGAAAATCTTTTTATGTGCAGCTAACGATGCCAGGAGAAGCGAAACGATTCGTAAACGATTTCACTGTCAATCCGTTTTTATGAAAATTGCAACGAGAAAATCTATTAAGCTTTCATTTCCGTGTGTAGTGGTTTGAGATTTTCCATTCGTTTTTCTACGTTTTGTAGACCACATCGTCGAAGTAATCTGAAAAGCATTGGAGGAAAAATATTCGTTGCTGAAGTTAATATTTATTGATTGTGAACTCTTGGTGTTCATTTACCAACTGCATCCAAATTTTTAGTTTACGGCTTCGCTCGTGTTCTCCATTTGGCTTCTTTCAACGAATCACATTGCGAATCACATTTTGCGTTGTTCTTTAGATCACGTGTAAACGTCGAGCTCGGTTAGAATCCAAATATTTACATTTAAGAATTTTTTATATGCCCGCTCGTTCTACAAATTCGCTTCCAATAAAATTTATGAACTTGATGATTTTGTAATTTGAGATTTGTGATGTAAGAGAGAGTTCCTCGCAACACGCTAAAATAACAAACTGCTCGATTGAAAAGAGTTTTGTTTACATTTTGTCGTAGCACCGCAGAGTTTGCGGATTTATTTAGTGAGAGCTCTTTATTTGCGATGACGCGGTCGTTGGATCTCGCGATTTCCCAGAAACCTGGCCCAATATTTTGACAGTCACAAATCGTGGGTGGGAATGGGGATTTACTCATCGCGACAACTTATCCGCTTATTTGTTCTTGACAGGCGACGTCGACGGACAACTTGAAATAAATAAAAGAACGAACTTGCGGTGTCGCGATCAAAATTTATTGAACATTTAAGTCAGATTCTCTTTCGTTCCGCAATTCTTCTCAGAACTTATTTATGATTGCGAGTTCTCAATCTGTGGTTTCTGGTAAATCAGATGTCGCCCTGTGATTAAATTCATAGCCAAAAACACACAAAAAGTCTCCAGAGTCGATGCGGACTCGCAAAATGTTAATTTAATTAAAATTCTCAGAAGCAGACAAGAAATTTTTCTCTCGCTTATGACATTTCCATCCAGCTTCTCGAATTTATAAAAAACGAAACATTTGAAATGAACAAGGCAACTGGCCTATAAATCTTTCATGGAGTGACATTTGTTTCTGCTTCTTATCGGTCGCGTTTTCACTCGAGCAACAATATCTAGTGGCAAATCAAAGGTGATGAATGAGACACACTCAAGCAATAAATTTCGAATGCTTCATGAACCGCATTAAACATTTGCAATTTAACTGATGAATTAATTTTCACACGAAATAAAATAAAAACAAAAAAATAAATGCATCTCATTGGACGAAAGCAAGAAATCATTTCGGGACATTTTACTTAATTAATTTACGAGATTGGCTATTAGGTGCGTCCCCCGCTGATAAATTGAAATAAAACTCTTAAAAAACAAAAACGACGATAGACAGAGACGACGAGAGAGAGAGCAAAATTATTCGAGACTCCTTCAGACGAAAGTATTCCAAGAATGTTTCATTCGAGAACCAAAAAAAGTTTTTCTTAGTCAGAAGCAGCAAAAGTGAAGTTGAGAAAGAAATTAATTAATCTAAAAATACGAATTTTATACTCAACAGCGTTAGGAAAGTCTTTGAGTTTAACATTGAAAACTCTTCATTTATTTTCGTCTTGCGGGTCTCCATGAACGTCCGTAGCTTATTTATGTTGATGCTACGCTTTGTTTTCGTCAAGATTTTAACTTCTCTCTTTGTTTCTCTCGCTGCGATCGAAGAATATCTGAAAATAAGAAGCGAGACTGTTTGTTTATAGCGTTTTAAATGCGAGGGCAATTAGTGTCGAGGGGAGTCTTCTGGGATGGCTTCTGGTGATGCTTCGTAATCAGCGAAACATAATTTGGTCAATTAAAAGTTTGTCCTTAGCGTCCGAGTAGGAATGGCAAACATTAATTGCCGTAATTCATTTTCACTGCGCGTTTTCATCATGAAAGTTTCGCATCAAAGGAAAAGCGTTTGTAAATTTATTTCACGGTCTAAAAAGTTTGAGCTAAACTTTGTGATTGCGACTCTATTAAATCTTGAGCGCTAAACTTGCAAATTACGTGACGCTTTTAACAAAATGCTCCCAGCAGCTCAAGGTTCTGTTTGTTCGACGAACCTCTAAAGATTAAACTTTCGTTACACAAAAACTTTTCGAACTGGAAGCAAGTTACTTTCAGTGGAAAAATTAATAAACTTTTCTTTCATCATGCGTCCGCCGACCCAAGCCACAAATCATTACGAACTTCGATAATTAATTTTCCTTCTAAACCCATAATCATATTTCAATCTCTCTCCCTCCTACATCGCTAGGCGGCCGACGATCAGAAATCGTTTCGGGCATAAGACAATATCGCCAATTTGTTACTAGAGGAAAACTCCCGCCGGAGTAACAAAACGAAAAGAAAAACATGCCAAACTTTTTCCGAAGTTCTCTCTCTCTCTACCTTACGCCTTTTATCCTTGGGGAAAAACATAACAACGAATGATAAGATTAAAAAGATTGATTGTTGCCTTATAAAAGCAGAGAAAGAGGAAACTTCTCTTTGTTTTTTCATCTGTTCGTATGCAATAAGCTGATTCGTCTTCCTCTTTCAGTTCAGTTTCTCAAGAGGAAAAAGAAGTTTTCTCACCCGACGACGACGAAAGAAAAATCGACTAATTTCGTTACACTCGCTGAAATCTTTTGCTGTGACGTTTCTGTAGAAAAACACAAATTTTCTCTTTCGTCTCACACGCCAAATTCAATAAATCAGGATAATGCTTCTCGATTTTGTGCTCCGTCAAATTCAGTCAACCTCTTCACCCCCGCAAATCCATTAACATTAACATCAATAAAATTGAACTTTTCTTTTTTGCCTTGCCGCGAAATTGTTGCAAAAAACGGAGAATTTACTTTGATGTTTCCTCAAGTTTATCTTCCCTTGGAATTGCGTTGCGGTAGACGACAAGGTTCGAAGAGAATCGTCATACGCGTGGAGACAACAACTGCGAACTATGAGTCAATTGATGAGTGTCGAATGTGTTTTTTCATCTGAACTTTCATTTCAAATAGAAACGAAAACTTACGAACCGAAGTGGCAATTTCTCATCAACACATTTTCGCTAAAAATATATTTAACTCCTCTCGCATCGTATGCGTGAGCCGAGTTAGAAAATCCATTTGAGTGGATGAGCAAAACGGAAAACTCACTTCATCACTAAGCGAATGTGTGTAAAAGTAATTTATAATTTCGTAAATTTAGAGAACACTTCGCTAAAAGAAGAAGAAAATGAAATCAACAGCAAGTGACTTGAATACGAAAGTAAAATATTTAAAACACATCCGAAAGCTTCGAAGATTTATGGGAAAACTGTAAATTTTGGAAAAGCGCGTCAGGCGTGGATATTTATTATCTAAAAACAAAGAATGCTGGAAAGAGTTGCAATAAGAAGCTCCTCACAGGGAGCTGACTGAGAATCTTAGTCTCGATCTTTGGGGATTACTTCGAAACTTTCCAACTTAAGAAAGTTTTTTAGAAATCTCGCAAAGAAGAATTCTATTACCGACATGACCATTCTCAACAAACAATTCTTCTTTAAAAGAATCAACAAAAACTTTTTCTTTTTCTTCAACAAAAATTCATAAACTCTTTCCAGCCGTTTATTGTTAAGCGTTAAGCCTTAACGCAATGAACCATTGTCCGCGGATTAAAAGTTTTGCAACATTTTTAAATTCAGAAAATTAATGTTTTCATTTGAAAGAACTCAATCTCCACGGGATTTTAACCAAAATCAAATACTCGTGCAGTCAAATTTTCTTTCATTAGATTCGCACACAAACGAGAGAGAAGCAGAAAAGTTGATATAAATAGATTTTTCGAGAGCAAAGCGAAACAAAAAACAAAAGTTGGCAATCATCCACAAAAGCTTCGGGCAGCTCGAGAGGTTTGTGTTTTCTCTGTGAAGAAGTCGACGAATTAAGGACTTTTATTCCGGCTTTTTCACATGAAAGGAAACATAAAGAAAGATTGAGAATTGAAAAGGGAAGTTTAATTGTTTTAGCTTAGGAAGAAGATCCAAAGGTGGTTTGATTTTGATCTCAACGTAGAGAGCAAGCATTTCCTCTTGAACTAAGCGATTTTCCATCTGACTTCACTATCATTGAACGAACTTGATGTCCGTCTACATAAAAATGAATGCTTGAGCCAGGTGGCATTGAAGAGAAGAAGCTCCACGAGATGAATCAACAGAATCTTCCTTGAAAATCTGTCGTTCATGGTCATCATGGGTGCTCGACATGAAAAATCACTTTGAAGCGAATCGTGACAAATTCACAAGACGATGTTCAAATCCGCGGTGACATAAACTCACACGTCCTTCTGTTGCCGCCCAGTAAATGAAAAATGAAACATCGTCAGTGCTTCGTGTTGGCGAGAGCTGTCTCTCGCGCGCGACAAGAAATGAAGAAGAAAAGTTTGAAAAATCACACAATAAATTATGATTAAACGGTGCTGCCGATAGGCAACAGCAAAAAATCAATGAAAGCGACAGCAAAGAAAGTTCTCGTCACATGTGAATAATTAAAATGAGAAGTTATAGTCATTAAGACCATTCTAGGGAATCGTCAAGTTGAAAGTTTAATTATTTTCAACTCGTGTCTAATGAATTTTCCCAAAAGTTTTCTTCTTCCACTCAATTCACTTGAAACTGATCTACGAGATGATTCGCATGCAATTAACACGGAGAACGACACCAGGCGATGACGCAAAAGTAGCTTGTTCAATTGACTTTACGACCGAGCGCCTGATTGCTCCCCTCGAAGCCAGATGTTAAATATCAATCATGAAAATCACGGAGTATGGACACGGAAAAACATCTCTCGGTCCGATATTTTCTGAGAAAATTGAAATGAAGAGAAAATTATAAATAAACAAGATTTTTTTTGCGCTGGCATTGATTCAAGAGTGCGAGACAGAAATACTCGGCGCGAGTGCCGAGTATTGGGGGAAGTGTAGCGAATTTATTCAGATTCACTTCTAATCATGCATGCAGAAGCTAATTACAGGACTAACTTGAGACGGTTGATTGAAGTAGCTTCTGACTGCAATGTTGCTGACAACGTAAAAAGCTCGTTAAGTGAATTAAGAGCACAATAAGCGACGTGTAATTGCAATCTGAAATGCAACTAATAATGCCAGGGCAATTAAAAATCTTCTTCTTTTCGCTGACGTACTCGACGTTTAGTGTAAGGAAATATGAAAATCAACTCAGAAACGCGGAGTTACATGCACATCGGCCGAAACTCCGCCTCAAAAAATGTCAGCAATTTTTCTTTTCAGCCGTTTGCGTGCTTTTCGCGATTTTCTTTCCGATCAAGCAAGCGAAGCGAAGGAAAAAACAAGCAAGAAAACTTAATTGTTTCTGTTATTTCAAGACGAGAGGGAATTTAATTGTGTTTCGCCCTCTCCATTGTTTTCAGCTGATGCATCCAACTTAAAATAATAAATGCTGTTTACTCTACGACATCTCAAGCAAGCTAACAGAGCAGAGAAACAACTGAACAGAAAACGTTTTTCGGTTATTCCTAAGGAATTCCAATAATGCAACGAAGGGAAAAATACGCAGACTTGTGATGCTTTTGAAGAATGCTCAATGGCTGATTGTCGTATATAAAGTTGATCTAGATTTGTTAACTTGGTTGTGGCTAATTCATTTTTCCCTGAGAAACATTAAATTACAATTTGTTCATTAAACTTTGATGCCTTTGAGCTTAATTAATTATGATTTGTCGTTGCGGCAATTAAATTGCCTCAATCCAATTTTGATTTACTTCGTAAACGTTTGACACAAAGCAGATGCTGCTAATTATGATTTCTTGACGTCTTCTAATTAAGTCAGTTCTGAATTATTTTCACTGTGCAGTGACAAACTTGTGTTATTATCGATCAACGAAAAAGGTTTCTCAGAAATTTAACGTCACCTGTTTGATCAGCTGGCACAAACTTTGAAAGCTTCAATTGCTACGTGAAAATTCGTCTAATTTTGAAGCTCAAACCGCTTGCTGGCATTTTGTTATTTGAATAATTCAAACAATTTATACAATTGTCGAATTCAACACGGGCACTGTTCAAAAAAACAAATGAGAACTTGTTTGTCACGCGTTGAATTCATCTGTTTCAACAGATAACAGAATAGACGGTTTTGCTAAACCGCAATGACTTTCAAAAAGTTTCAATAATAAATATTTCTGACGACTTAAAGTTTCTTCGAGAATCTTCTGAGATTGATTTTGAGTTGCATGAGCCAGGACGAACGAGCGGAAATTGAACTTTCATACATTTTTCAAAAGCAGAAGCAGCGAAGATGGAAGCAAAATCCCCAAAGCTCAAACAGTCTGAGATTGATGTCAAGAGTCCTTCAACAGATTCGGAAATTTTGCAGCGTCTTTGGTTGAGAAGGAAAATTTATTTTCTTCTCTCAAGAAAGTTTATTTTAATCCTTGACTGTCTGAGCAAGTTCTTTGCTTACGTTTAGAGATTAAATAAGTTTTGGGCTAAATCAATCTGACAATCAACACATTTTCCATCAAATCTTGATTTTCGCTTCCAGTAATAAAACAATCTACAAGTTAAAGTTGTGAGAACTGAAAAGGTTTTGTGTTCACAAATTCTGATGAATAAAGATTGAAGTCAAAAGCGGCAACGATCAAAGGAAAAAACGCAAAAGTCTGTCGAGCAAGCTCAAAGCTTCTTACGAGAAGTGGAACAGCAAAGAATGTTTTTTGCAAGACGATAAAACATGATTCAAAGATTGGACTTCTTTTGCCGTTTGAAGGAGTTAAATCTTGCCGATGTCGATGCTTCTTACTCTTGCTCTATCTTATTTCAATCGAGTAAAACTCGAACATTTGTTTTCATTTGCAAAGAATTTTCACATGCAGCAACAAACAAAAAGATGAAACAACATCGTGTCAGTGATCTTCTTATTGATGTAGCAAAGTTCCAACTTACCCAATCACATTGCACACTCACAGGTCTCGACTCGGGGGGAGGAATGTTTCATTGGAATGGTTCAATCGCTTTTTAAAAAGGTGCAACTTGAATTCCCCAACTCTGGCAAAAATTATAAATTTCAAAATGGTTGCCTCAACAGTTTCGCTGCTCGCAAAGTGAAAAAGAAACTCTTTATAGCGCGAGGAATTTCAGTTATTCGTTTGTTCTTCAGCTTTGCTTTTTATTTCTACATGCCAACTTCTTCGGGAAGTTGTTTGAAGAGTGTTGGCTTAAACATTAATTTGATGATATTCATGAGAAAACTTCTTTCCTTTTGCAATTAAAACCTACAAAGCAACATAACATGCACGTCGTCGTTGGTAGGTGATTTGAATTAACTCAGAGAACTTAATTCAACCTACATTCGATGTTTGATTTATGAAAGAAATTTGTTTAAATAATAATTTCCTTTATTTAAGCGACTATCCTAATTGAAAGTTTAATCAGGGAGTGAGTGAATGTGTGAGAAGCCGCAAGAAAGAATCAATTAAACTCTCATTGAAACCGACAATCACAAAAGATTAGTTAAAGCCCTTTACCGACAAGACAGTTGGTAATAATTTAATGAATAAGAGAGAAAATAAAAAAAGAGCCAGAACAAGAAACAATTTTCCTTTTCTTTCCAACGTTCGGGCGGCTCAGTCGCCGAGGATAAGAAAAGAACTTAATTCCGTTTCCATCTCTTAATCTTCTCATTTCATTTGTTTCATTGTCGCTTCCCTTTTATTCTCCTCGCTTTATGCGCTTAAAGACAATTAATTGCCGCGATAAAAGTGTTTCTAGATCGTTTCCAACGAGACGAGATGAATTAATGAGCTTCAACATGTTCTCGAACAGGAATGAATCGACGGAAATGCAAGTCTAAAGGTATTTCCTCAGGAATTTCTTCTCTCCAAGATCGATAAAACTAAATATAAGTTCGAATTCTCTATAAAAAAGTTGTTGAGCTGGAAAATAAGAATTATCTAAATCTGCTGTCTGTCGCTCAACTTTTCTCGACAAATTTAAAAGAAAGAGGCAACTCCCATAAACAGACGGTTCCAATGCACGGACAAATTCAGTAAAAAAATTATTTCTTAATCATCAAACACAAACGACAGAATAAGACCAAAAGGAAAAAGAATTAAATTAAGCGTTTACAGTATAAAAGCTATATTTTTGGTCGTAACAATGAAAGATGACATTCGACGGTGGCTACCTGCGTGAAATGCTCCTAAAGCGTGTGTGACGATGAGTTATAAAGATAAGCGTTTATTGTGATACGACACATCAGACATTAGCGAATGTCATCGTGCTTGTAAATTAGAAAATTGAAGCGAGTCATTAATGAGAGAGGGGAATCTTTTACGCACAAGCACACCTGTTGTCGCTTCGTCAACTTTATTTTTTATTTATTTCATAAATATCTTTGTTAAACAAAGGCCATTCAAACTGCGAAAAATACCGGAAGACGATCAAAAATATAAACGAACTTTTCATCATTCCCAGAAGCGCTTCGTTGACAACTGACCTGAAAGAAATGTGTAATTCGCCGTGACAACATCGTGAAAATAATTAAAGAAATTCCCTTTGAAAGCGCGCACAGGATACAAGTTTAGCCGTACACACACCCAGGTCGTGGCAATTTTCGATACGGATCGAGCATGAACAAGCCTCGCATCAATGACTTTCTTTAATTTGTGGAAAACGATGATTAACGAAGCCGAAACTTCCAAATCGGAATAGTTTTCAAGTACAGAAAGCGAGCCAGTCTCGTGTAAAATGCTATTAGCCACCAACGCCCAGCTAAATATTGATGACGACGAAAATCAATTTAATCCTTCGTATTTTCAGCTAATGGCGACATTGTTGTTGATACTTTGTATATCGAAAGGAGAACGGACAGAAAGACAGAGTCCAAGTAGACTTAGTCGCGCAGAAAAGCTGAAAGCAGCGGGACGGGAAACATTTTTCAGAATGTAAATAATAATTACGCTATAAATCAATTTTTTATGACTTTTATTCTGTTCGCTCTTCATTTCAAAAGTTCTCTCATGTCCGTCATCCACACTCACGCACATTGAAGTTCATAAAATTGTGAAAAACGGCCAATTAGATTTAATGTTGTGTTCCCTTGTACTTGTACTAGAAATTGATACTCGACTACATGTCCGTACATGTGTCAACGTTTAAGGAAAATTGCTCTTGCTAGAAATGAAATGAAAACAGTTTGCATCTTCTTGTTGTACCATTTGCTGATGCTCCTTTACGATAATCGCTCTGTGAAATCCCCTCCAGACGACGGAGCATGTGTAAAGCAACAAGTTGGTGCTTTATCCTACGTGAGGAACATGTTATTTGCCTCCAATGAAAACCTAAATCAAACATGTTAAGGGAGCCAAAAAAAAAACACTTGATGACTTCCTTTTAAAAATTTAATCAAGAATCCCTAATAGAAAAGTTTAATTAATTCGGGATATTTAATATCAAAACGATTAAGTGCTCTCAGCCCTTTGTTGACACTGGCAATATTCATTCTCACATGACCGCACCAATTGCATAATGATAAAGGGAAAATTAATTTTCATAAGTTTTCCCTTCTATTCCTTAAAGTAAGGACACTGCGAAGGGTTGTGCGAAAGTACTTGAGATGCTGTAAAGCGATTAAAACTGAAAAGGGAACAAAATGAAATGGAAATTCATGATGTCGAGGTCGAGGGGGGTGGAAGCAAATGAAGCATCACGATAAGAGTGCTCTAATGGGATCAAATTAATATTCATGAGAAGACGGAACATCATCAAGAGAGGGAGGGAGGGAAGGGGATAGGGTCGCAGCCGGCAGTTTATAGCGCAACAATTTGCAGTAAATTTCTGATTTCGGCTAACGCTACTTGACCTCGATGAAGCTCTAGTGCAACAAAATACAAAATGCTCTGTGGAGAAGAATTCTCTCTTCTCGAAATCCAATTAAAATGCATTGTTTAGCAATTTTTCCCTTTAGCAGTTCGCAGCGTTCTCAAATCCTTGTCCATCCGTGAAAGCACAAGCAGAGTGAATTTTCCATGAGGAAAAATTCCATTCGCTTGAAGAGCACTTTTCATGCAGAATAAATTTTCCCGTCGAGCTCTCAGGAAAAAAAGGAAAAGTTGAATTTGCATTTGCCGAGTCTTCGCTTTCAACAATGGAGTGCTGAGATGTGGAAAATATGTTGGTACTTGAGAGACAGAGAATGAGAGGACATGTTCGCAATAGTCTAAAGGAGAAAAAAAATCGTCACAGACAATTTATCATGTCTCTTGGTTGGAGAAGAGCTTTAAAAGGTTTTTCACTGTTTGCTCGCCAGTCTCGAGTCGACCGAGTGAGAGAGATTTTTTGCTGTCCCGTGTTCCGTCAGTGCACTTGCCATTGAGAGAAGCAAGAAGAATGAAAATTGAAATTAATTCGACCTTATGAACATTGTTTGGACATGCGCTGGGTCGGGCAATGTCATGGTGAACGAGTATCTCCCTGTCTTCCTTCGATGGGCAGATAAAAGTGGCTTTTTATTATCGAAATTGTGATTCTTCCGAACGATAAAAAAGGATTGCGAAGGATCCTTGGCACTCCGATGAGCTCCTCTCCATCCAAACTGAAATAGAAAAACTTAAATTTATTGTTGTTTTGCAGCAATTAAACTTTGATAAAAGTGGAATGGGTACAACAAAGAATTCTTTTTAAAGGCCGGCAATATTGTGAAACAATAAAAAAAATATTTTATGCTTTTTTCGTCCAAATTCTCCTTTCTCGGTTTCAACCCCGTCGCAACTTTGGGTCGGACTCGATGCGAAAAACAATAAAATACCGTCAAGCAATAAATTGCGAAATTTTTCGTGGAAGAAGTGAAATAAAAGTTAAATAATTCGAGCGAGTTCTTGGATCATTTCGAGTTTTGTGGAATTATTTGTTCAGGTTTAAAGCGCTTAAAGCCAAATTTCGAAGACAATTCAATATTCGTCATATTTATAATGAACAAAGTCATCTTGTTTATCGATTTTGCCATTTGTCCCCAACGCGTTCATCACCCAAATCCTGTTCATGAATCGTGGCGCAGAAAAAAAGCGATGAACACGACAAATAAATAAAATACCAAATTCAATTCTTCAACCTTTTTTTCTATCTTTGGATCCTTTTCTTGTTTCTGAGAGACTGCTAGGGAAAATAAGTTTCCTCAACTGGGAGGAGAGAAGGCGAAGAAAGATGAAAATTAAGGAATTGTTGTTCGAGAAGATGAAAAAAACAAATAAAAAACTTTTCTCTTCTCCGCTTCCAAGCACAGGAGGGATGAAAATCGAATTATTGTCTTATAGATTATTGCGGTGTCGTTTCTTGCCTTTCTATGTGGCTTGACTATGGTGGCAACCCCTTTCACTTGCACGTTCTTCCCCACAGTTATTGTTTTCGAATCAGCTTTTATTGTATTTTCCGAATCGAGAAGAATTTTCTTTTCTTTTATTTCAATGCAAATTCGAAGAAAACTCGCTCTCGGATGCTTTGGGGACGGGAGACATAAAAGAAATTTCCTTTCAATATTGTCGTCTTCTGAGACATTTCCCTTGTCCTCACTCACATGGACTGTTCTGTTATTGAAGACAAATTTTCTTTTTTAATAACGGATGATGATAGACATGGACAAGCATGAAGGGACATTGGTACAACCATAAAGAAAATTTGAGAGTTGACCCACATTATGAAACATTCATTTGTGATTGTCATGAGGAAGATTTTTCGTCTGATAAATTTTAATAAAGTTTCGACTATCGCCCACACGATGATCTCCTTGTCAGGGGCTCTCAAGTTGAATTTATTGATTTTTTGATGATGCTTCGGTCGACACCCATTGCAAGATGAAAACAACACCAACGAAAGGAAACGGCGAGGCCCTTTTCCGAATCAGTGAGAAAGATATGGACTAGCACTAGATGAAAGTTTTGTAGCCATTTAAACCCATTTTCATTCGATTTGTCGACAAGGAATGGCGCATGAGGAATGGAGACGGGGCAAAAGAAATTGAAAATATTTATTGGATATCTATTTTGAATAAAGATCTATTTATCTCAGATAGCGTCGTAGTGGCAGAGTCTGGGAAAAAACAACTTCAACCTCCTTCAAATTGCTTTCCGACGACGCTTATTTTCTTCTCCTCTTCTTCCTTCTTTTAATTTATCGTTTTTGATTCGAATTTTGTCATTGAAAATGCTCGTTCGGGATGATGACTGGGCGATTGGATAGAGCAAGAGTGAGAGAGGGCGAGTGTGAGACGAAGAGACGGGTTAGAGAGGGCAACAAAAGAAAAAAAGAACATTAATCTCATCTCGCAAATGATAAATTGATGTGCCTGCGCTTCGAACGTTACGCCAAGAATATATTTCATTGTAATAACTTAAAATTTGTTCCGAACACTTGAAGTAATTTAAGTTTTCGGTTGCAAGCGACCATCGATCGTATATTAAAACTTGACAATTTTTTCCTCAACTTCTCGATATATTATTCAAGTTTAAATTCATTCAAATATTCGCCGCGCTCACCGATCACTCGCAATTTATTCTTTCCTGATTGTTTACCCCATTGACAAAACGATTCGATCCGCATGAATAATTTACGTTTCCGTTGCTCCTTGCGCCGTTGATCCATTCGATTATGAAAACCCGTTTGCTTCATTCATGAGACTGACTAGCGAATGCGAAAAAGAATCAGCAACGCGGCTATCGATGATGCAATAAATTAACTCGAGGTTTACGGTTTGCAATCAAAAATGATTCGCACAACATCCGGAGTTCGTTTTCAATTCTCTTTTCATCTGCTAAAGTCAGCACACCGCTTGATGCCTCCAGTTCACGATCTTTTCTCTCTGTTGTGTTATCATCCTTCAATCTGCCTTCTAATGAGACAGCAAACAGATCCGAAGCGTGTAATATTTTATTGCATATTCTTACTCTCGCTCATCATCAGATCATAATCATAATAATCAAAAAGAGTTCGAAATTGAAAAATCTCCGAACTGATGCTTAATGATTAAGTTCAATTGAAAGAAAGAACGCTCATCTGTAACTTGATGCTTTGAAATGAGAACTTTGCAAGAGACTCTCATAAATATTCACGAGTGGCATCTGTGATTCAACAAAGAGCGAGATTGTTGTTGTTTCTTCCGAAAAGAAAATAAGATCACTAAACGGCTTAAAAGTGAACGACTCTTGCTCATTCTTTAAAAGCACAATACAACTTTTTGAAACTCTCGCGTTGCTTTTGCTGAGTCAGTTGTTGGTCAGGGCTAGCCAACGGCCAACAGTTCACCAGATGAATTATGCTGTTACATCAATTGCTTGGAACGATCCTCGAAGCTTGATTGATGGCTTTCGCACTGACATGCTATCTGGCGAGCACAGAACCTCAGGCGATTGTTTCTAGATCATTCGCAAGTTAGTTGAATGAGGCTTTTCGTAATTGCTCGTACTTTTTGGTCGGAGGTGTTGTTGAGTGGTAAAGAAGCTCAATATGTTCTACTGAGCTCTCGAGCTTAGTTTTCTTTTTCTTACCTCGCTGATGCGAATGTGTATCATCAAATTGGATAACAAAGAAAACACGAGATGGAAAAATAAACCAAAAACGAGTTTTTTCTTTCAAAAGTCGAGAGGAGAGAAAGAAAAAAAAAACGACTCGAAGAATAAGAAGAGTCAACGCTTCTTATTCCATCGACTCTTTATGTTCTCCCCATCTCACCTTCTTCCTTCATTGTGTAAGATGTGCTACTGTGTAATATTTAATTTGATCAAACAAACGATACAGAGAAGCATGTATCCATGCAGTGGACGAAGGCCCTCAAGAACTAAAACGCTGCAGCTTTGATTTTATAAAAAGTAGAAGTGAGGAGAGAATTGTAATAATTAACACAAAGCAGGCAATTGAGAAGCGTAAGAGATTCAATTTGAGATGGTCGACTACGCCTTTAATGTCAAAGCTTTAGTTTTCTTTATGGAACCTGCACTGCGTTCTTCTCAAATCATTTTAATTCACTCTGAATCAACTCGTTGCTGTCAATATTTGCATCATAAACTTAACAAAGCGCATAGACTAAGCTCATGCAACAACAGAAGAAACTTCAAAAACAGGTTTTTCTTCTAGCTCACTCATTAATATTTCATCCAAGAAACGTTGAATAATTTATTGAATAATATAATCTACAAATGCAAATGAACATAAAAGCTCATTCACAATTTTTATTAATTCTATATGTTTTTTTTATTTTCCATCTCTTTCCAGGTAAGTTCTCAAACACTCAACATGAACTCTTAAAGATGATGCAAGACACTTGAGAGTCTGTAAACTCGAGAAGCGGGTAAGCGGGATGAGAAAAGCAGAATAAACATTTCGAAATCAAGAAAGTTCTGTTAAATAACAGAAGCGAGACAGTTTTTATGCGGGCTCTGTTCATGCTTTCAGCTTTGAGTTGAAAGTCGATTTAATAAATTTCCCGAAAAGCGCATGTAAGCGCCAGCACAGAAAGCAAATTACATGTAAATTCAATTTAGAAGAGAATTTATGGCAAAACAAAATAATTTGCAATTGTTAATCGCTTTACAAGCAACCAGGAAAACGCTTTCGGTACGAGATCGGTGCATGCAATTAAGTAACAGGCAAAACGCTCGCGCTTAGCTTCATCAGCTCCATTTAGAGCGACACTTCACGAGAATGGTCATAACTTTAATAATTGACATTATTCACTGTTGCCAGAGAATGAGAGAGAGAAAAATTGCAGCTTAGAGCTTAGGAAAAGCTGACGCGGGAAATTTATCGCAACATGTGGTTGACATCTCAGTTACAATCAATCTAGAGTAGCTTGATCTATGACAAGGGAATTCGCTGGCAGCATTTTCTAAATTTAGCAAAGTTATTTCAATTATTTCATAAATTTGAATGCGGTTGCAATTTCCCTTTTTATTCAATCAGTCTGCGAAATGGACAGTTTGACTTGCTACGCGAGCTGTCGAAGGAAATTTGCTGATACCAAAGCTTCGATTACAAGTTGACACTGTAGGAAAGCAAGCGAATTCATTAAATCATGTGCGAGAAACATGTTTGACTCCATTTCAAAATGGATATTAATTACTTCACGACACTTTCTGCACTACGTTGATTAAATCAGTTGCGCCAGCTTAAGCTGTCGATGAAAAGCTCTGAATGCGTGAACACGTGTCGAATGCAAGATTTGCGTAACAAATATCTTGGTGACTTCATATCTAAATTAAACCTCTGACTTAACCTGGACGATGTTTTGACATTTAAAATCTCGAAAAAACTATTTCCTTCATTGTTAGTTAATCAACCCACGCACGATTAAAAATATGCAAAACTCTCGAGCGGCCGATGACAGACACTAAATACTTCATCGTCATTTCTCGTTTTATAATCAAAACATTTCGTTCGGTAGACATGATTTAAAAATTTTCCAAAAAATTCGGAAAATTTTAAACAAAAGGAGCGGAAAATGATAAAACATGAAAACTGATGAGCTTTGGTTTCACTGCCCACACAACAAAAACAAAATCAACCGCAAAACCGCATCAGATACATGCGAAAAACAATTCACAATTTTAATTTTTATAAATTATATAATTTTTATTTGTGCTGGGGGTGGAAAATGCGCTTTTTGATGAATTTATTATCTTTTTTAAAAAAAATATTTCAGTAATTAAAAATTTTCGCCGTGGAGCGAGCATTAATAATGTTGTGAGTGTTTGTAGCTTGGCAACCGCAAAATCAAATATGATGTGAACTCGTTCTGGGGGTGAATGGAAAAAAATGAGCAGCAGCAGTTATGCAATCGAAAACTCGTGTTAATTATTTTTTTAGCAAGCCCTGCTACCTCCCATCGAAACACTATAATGATAAAGAGATTCCCGGGAGTGATCGCCGCGCAATGGCTTTGTCATGAATTTAATTAATTATAATTATTTTCACGGGTCAAATGTTTTTTCCGCATTTTTTTATTTCAATAATTGCAATGAAACAAAATTATAGAGAAGAGATCACTTTGAGCTCGGTTATGAATTTAATGATAGCAATTAATTGTGTGCTCCTTTTTAAATGTTGTAAATATGTTCCGATCGTCATCTCATCAAATATGTAATTTCAATTGTGATAGAAATATTTTCCTTGAGATACATCAACCAAGGCAATGAAAATGTCTTTCAATATGGAAACGAGAATGTCTATAAATATCAAAATGATTGTCATTCTTGCAGATGGAAAATCATATTTTTGCATATCTCTCGATTTTATGGGCATTTGAAGAATGCTCCATCTTTCATGAGTTCCAATGAAACTCGTGACTGGGCATCGTCTCGCTTCTCTGCTTCAATTAATTCAATCCCAAACTTCACCAAGGCAACTTTCTCTTGGCTTTGTCAGTCTCCCATTGCCGAGGGATGAGAGTCGTAACGATACTTTATTAAAAATGATGGAAAATTTTACATTTTCCGAGATTGCTGCAAAAATAGTTTCACATTCAGATGGAAAATTGCTGTTTGCTGGTCCATCATGTTATTGTGTTGCATGCTGCTTCTCGACTACTTCCGACCCCAGATATTCAACTATCATTTACAGACGAAACTTTTTGGGCTTACAGGAAATTTAATATATTGTTTGTGGGCTTGGAGCAAACTCTGTTGCAGTTTCCGAAATATTTTCAAAAATAAAAACCAGAAAACATGAAAATATAAAAACTTTTCATTTGGAATGAATTTCATGATTTTATTCAAATTTGTGCGGAAAGGACACGACACATTATTTTGAAGCATCATGTGAAATAATAAAAGGCGGCCAGCCAGTCATTGGACGTTTGAGCAGTAGAAAACAATTTTCAAAGGGAGAGAAAGACATTTTCATTCAAAATGTAATAGTAAATTCATTGGGAAAACTTCTTTTTAGATCGTTTCCTCGGGGAGAGAGAGATAGGGAATGAGTGTCCGTAAGGATCGACAGGGATGAGAAAATATTCAATTTAAATTCCATTCCTTATACTTTATGATTTCTGATGAACGTTAGACAATGTATTCACTTGATATTCTTAGAGATTGTTAAGGAACTTCTGGAGTGACGAAATCTCTGAATGATTCCCGTTGTAAAATGATATTTCTGCCATTGTATGGTATCGGATAGTTTTCCATTCTATTAAATATTCAAAGCCAAACTATTTCCTTGAATGTTACGGCTGCAACATTTTAACGTTAGTTCGAAGATGCTTGAGATGTCCTTATGGTCATTGTCGTTTCTTCGGAATGTTCTTCTTGCTATCATTTAATGATGCAAAGTCTAAACCGAGAGACAGTCAAAGAAAAGTCCTTTTGACAACAATTGTCTCTTCCAGATAATTAAAATATCTATCTCCTCTCAACGTTTTAATTAATAAATTTCCAATAGGAAAATCGTTTTGTGTCACTTGATTATGAATCGCCTTGTGCAAAGGATGTTGTCTCGCAATCGGAATTGGGAAGGGTGCGGAGAATGGAATGTTTTTTTTTTCTATTATTTCTGCCGTTTGTGTGTGACGTCGTGCATGTGGAATGTGCAGCAGCATAACATTTAAATACCCTAAAAGTATTTCTGCACCTGGACTTTAGTTTACTTCGTGCACCCTACTCGAATGCTTCGTCTGTCCCATTCATAATGTGCTCTATCGAAATGAAATTTTTGTTTCTTCCTTCCTCTTGTTCTTTGATTCGTGCTCAGGCATATGCTGCACTCTTATTTCCAAATTAACAATATTTCGTGAGTTTTTTTGGTTCAGTGACCTGCTCGATGTTAGTAGGAACTGCTCGATCATGTAACTTCGATTCTAGTTTGCGTATTTCATTTTAAAATTTAAAAAAGTAAGTTTTAAAAAACTCACGTTTCCTGTACATAACCTTTCTCTCTTCCTTCTTTATCTTCTCCTCATTCATTCATAGGCCATTGCAAAAGAAGTTTCTACCTTCTCAGGTGCATCAAACAGTCACATCCACTTCGCATGTGATGATATGCACAACATAAACTCAAAACAAAACGGGCACGAGTGGAGCTGAAAAGCGATAATAAATTATCTCAAAAACATGTCGATGATCGCCAAAGCGAAATTGTTTATTAAGAAAGGTCACGTCCGAGCGTTGTCGAACACAAAGGAGTGAGAGAAAAACGTTTTTCCTAGCAATATTCAAGTTTCGACTCTGATTAGATGAAAAATGCGACCTCGGTTCTCGTTGAAACCATCGAGGAAATTTAGAACATCACTCACTCTCTCTCTCATTCTCCTTCTATCTACGACAGGCCACAATTTCAATATCGCAACATGCCATTCCATTATTTTTCCGGTTGAAACATCTGCTCGAGCCGGTCGGCGAGTTTTCACAGAACAATAATAAACTGGAAACATTTCTTTCATATCTCCCTACTCGGATTTTATTCACGCTAACTCATACACACACACACCAACACCAACGCACGCTCATGGCATAATTCTACCGTTTAATCCTTACGACTCGCATAAATATCAGAACAGAGAGGGGAACAAGCCAGAAAAATTCCTTGCAATTGTGATATTTTATTATGAAGTTCGTGAACGACAAAAATATTTTAATAAATTTCGAGTGAGATAGGAAGGGTTTTTTGGTTAATCAAAACTTTCTCGTGAAACTAGAAATTCTGATGCTACAAAGAAATATACAGAAACCTAAAACTGTCGATTTGAACTTTTGTATCAGTCAAATTGATGGATGAAGCCGGGAGGCTGATAGATAAATAAAATTCTTTTTAGATTGTCAATGATTCAATTCCGTAGGCAAAAAGTAAAACAAATTTACAATGTTTCCAATACAGAAAGCATCGTATGCCGTTTCGAGGCTGAAACGAATCCTTCGTTAGATTCATTGAGTTGATTGATGAATAAATCGCTGTTAGTCAGATACAAATTGAAATGCACTTTTGAAATCCAAATCGGAACGAAAAGTTGCCAACCCGCTTGACTTTTCATCTCAACTCTTGTCGAAATCGTTCCCGGGGACAAGCGAGAAACTACAAAACACCATCGTTTGCAAAATTTGTTATCAAATTGTGCATTTAGACGACAAAAAACTTGATAATAGGAATGCGAGAAATGTTTTGCCCTCAAATCAGATTGCAACATTTCAATTGTACCATTCAATTAATTGGTCGGTTGTTCCCTTCCGAGTTATTCGCTCCTGTATGCAATATTAATTTCGCAATGTTTGTTTCCGCGGAAAGAGCGAGTTGAGGGCGGAGGAAAGGGAAATGTTAACAAAAAGCCAAACGACTGTTGATACGGCACACAGAAAAAGGATTTTTTTGCCTGCTCTGTGCACAATCGCTCGAAGTGGAATTGATGAACACATGAAATAAACGTTTTGGCGATGAAGAGAGATTTTATTTGCTCGAGCTCTATGAAAACAATTTTCGTTGTGGGACGGATTTTCCGATTCTGCTGCACTTAATTTTTGCAGCGAATCTTTTTTTTTTTCGTTGTTAAGCCAAAAATAAACATTTTTTTGTGACGTTGTGTCGCTTTTCGGGTTCCCGCTCTGGCTGACAGTTGTTTAAGTGCTCGACATAAAATAAATCACACGCGAAACGATGGGAAAACACTTTGAGAATGTTAATTAACGGGAATGAAGTGTGAGTGAGTACACAGGAAAGGAGGCCGGGAAATGAATTGATTTAAAATTCATTCGCGAAAACTCGTGGGCAATTGCAAAAATTGAAAAATCACAGCGGCAGCGAAATTGAGAAGTGTTTCGCAGATGTATCTATTTAGATAACCGCTCATCCAAATCGTGATCGGCTTTTTATAAAATTAATCGCCTTCAAACATGAGTCATGAGAGACTAGATGATTAAGAAGAAACGCGCGAGTTCGACAAGATTAAACGAGACAACGAAGAAGGAAAATAAATATTGAGCTTGGTGATAAATACGCTTTAGGCCTCTAGAGAAACGAAAAAAACAATCTGAGTCATTGGAAAATTTCCTAGAAATCAAATTTTGGTGAATCAGATTTGCTAATTTTATAATTCCAATGGCGCTTAAAACTCTTCAGTTGAATCAATGACAAAACCTACTAATGGCCACAATGAGAAAGTGTCTGACCGGTTTCAAAATACACGTCAGCTTTCAACTTGAAGCATCGAGAACGGCAAAGAAAGAGTATCGGTAACAAGTTGACGAAGCAATCTGACGCTGCTGTCGTTATTTCTCCCAGTTTTATTGCTCGAAGAACAAATTTTATTTAATTTTTCTGCTGCTGGTGATGGCTCGGGTTATTGTTGGTTGTCTTTCTTAGTTTCTATTCTTAGACTTCGTTCTCTTTCAAGTTTCATTCTTCTCTTTACTTCTTTCAGCGAAGCATCGAAGTCTTAATGGAAATTAAGTGAAGTTGTGCTTATTGTTGGAAGCATTGAGGCACGAAAAAAAGAGAACTTGAAAACATGATTTGTGATGTCTTGATGATGTTTCACCTTCGAAAGAAAGGAGAATCGAATCTTCAATTGCGCGAGATCATCTCGTGATGATAATGCAAATATACAATTCATGAAAATGGCTTTTCTCTTAACTTTCTGACGCTTGATGGATTTGACTTCTAGCCTTCACTCAGATGAAATCAAACAGTCGAGAAATGTAGAGCGAAATATTAGTTAGATCGACTGACAATTTAACAATTGAGCAATCAAGTAATCGCTTTAGGCTAAGCGTCCACAAACTGCACATTCGCGTGGCGCAATCTTCAAACGGTAATTCAAATTGTCTATCGTCAAAATTCCATCTGCGTATTCGCGAAAATGTGAACACAAAAAAAAGGTCTTTCTATTTACATTTTCGCTTCATCGCCATCCTTCTCAGAATAGAGCTAACCGATTTTCTGCCATTAATGTTTGATGTTATATGGCAAACAAAACAAAACTTAGCTCCTCTTTAGATTACTCAGAAACCAGAAATAATATATTTAGCAGAAAAGATTTTCGAGAAAAGATCAAACGAGAGAAATGTAATCAGCGTAATGGGTCTGGCAGTCGATGAACTTGAAATAAGAGGCAAAGAGCTTTTGCAAGAATCAAGGAGCATTCTTACGACCTTTTGACTCTTGAGAGAATCAGTCATAAAAGTTCGAAAACTAAAACTTTCTCCGTGTATTCAGTTTTCATGTTTTCCTTTCTTGTTATTATGAACGATCATTTTGACGAGTCTAAGTCGTAAATTGAAAGCCGCAGAATTGAATTCGTGGGGAATCATCTTTCCGTCATGGCTAGCCGGTAAACCGTCGTGGCTATTAGAAAAAGTCGTGATCGAAAAAATGCTAATAAACTAGAAACGCCGTCTCGTTTAATTGAAATATGACACAAATTGAATAATTTCTGTTTGTTTTTGCATGTCATCGTCTGATGAATATTAAGTTCGCTGATTGTTTAATCATTCAATTTATCATGCCACGACAGTGTCTCCGGCGTCGATTGAAAGCTATCTACTTCTAATCATCGCGAATAACGAGAACTCAAGTGTGGACAATCTTTTGAATCTTTTTGAGTTTGCCGTCGGAAGATTTCATCATTTTAAAATTTATTCCGCTGTGGCTGAACTTCTGAAGGAATCCAAATAAGATTTTATTAACTCTGTCGCTCAAATGTTTCCTCACAATTCAGAAATGTCATAGCCGAACATCAGAGGCGGGATGTATCTTGTAAGAAGGCGGACGAAGCTTCATTGGTAATGTCGATCTCGTTGCGTAATTGTACGCGAGATGAATCCGTTGCGAGATATTCGTGAACAAATGCGAGATATTAAATTCGCAACATTACAATTTCACTCTGTAATGTATGACACAAACAGCATTAACTCACTAACGTAAGGGAAGAAGAATGTTATTAAGGCAGAAGGTTTCGGGGAATTTTCATCATCTGGAGCGGAGAAGACAATTTTTCATGTTCGTTTATTAAATAAGTCGGAAATTAATAACAATTTTGTGCTTACTATTTACGAAATGGAAGATTTGAGAAATTTTCTCAAGAAATATTTGCTCAATTTCCATCAAGACGAGATCATGTTGTTATGTCGCATACCTCGGGGGATTGGTTAACGTCTGAGATGAAGAAAAATTCTTTGAAACACCGTTTTGAGATTTTCTAGAGTTTGGGGTGCCTGAACTTAGTTTATGTTTTAAGAATATTTTAATTTTTGATTTCCATTGAAATTAGTTCAAAGTTTTCTCAATTTAAAGAACTACTAAGTGACCCGATGCAAAGATAAATGTTTTGATACGACGGATTCTAAAATAAACGAAATAAATAAACAACAGCAGCGAGAAGGCTGCAAAAAGGAAAATGCAAAAAATTCTTGAAATTCCAGAGCTCCGTCGAGCGTCGAGTTGCGTTCTGTGTTGTGTTTTTAAAAAGTACATTCCGTCAGATCTATCTTTCTTTTCGCGGAGCTCTCTTATGTACACGTTTATATTTATCGCTCATGTGAACCTCAGAGACACAAAAAAAAACTTATAAAAGCGAGATGCGATAAACTGCGAAGAATTTTCGCAAATTTAATGTTTTTCTCTGGTTGCTGGTTAAAATTGTCAGCGTCGAGTTTAGAAATATGTTGAGTTGCCAGTTTTCATCGTTCTCTTGGACTCTCGTCTGGTTATAAGATTGATCGTTGAATGCCTAATCTGGCATCACTCTTTGCGAAATTCATAAACAAATGCCGACCAAATTAAGGGCGAATGCAAAAGTTCTCCGCCATTCCTGACATAATTTTATATAAACCGATCCCCAGAGAGACTCTTTGAATTAAAAATTAAATAACACAAAATGGCAAAAGCATGCGATTCGTAAAAGAAATGGCAAATCTTATCTGAATGGTTACGCCATTTTCGCTTAATGAATCGTTCCATTTACAACACACACACACACTCGACTGGCATCGAGACTCGAGCGATTATCAAATCGAATTAAAATATTTATTTTATGCGACTTGGCATGTGGTTGCGCTGGAAAAGACGAAGATAATTCATGTAGTAGCTGAAAATGGCAATAAAAAGTGAAGCGTGGAGATGTAGTTATGGCATTTTCGAGGGAAACCGAGAGAAGTAAGGTAAATTAATTAGCCTTTAATGATACGATATCATGCTGTTGATGAGTTTTTTTATACTCGTTTTTCTTCCTGTTGAAATATCAATCGTTAAGCTTTCTCGCGCAGCTATTTTTGCTCAACAATCGAGAGGAGCGAGCTCTGGGAACGTTTTGCAAGTTGAGTGACTTCTAAACTTTCAGCGATTAAGTTTATCACGGATTCGCATATCATTGAAAAGACTCAATCCCTTAATTATCTCTTTTTTTTTTGCTTCTTTATCCGAAGAAAAGTTTCGCGTGCAAAAAGCACATTAAACGAAAAACCGATTGGCGAATGATAAATATTTCTTTTATTATTTCTCTCATTCAAATAGTTTCTCAAACATATTCCATAAATCATTATTTCTTAAAGACTTTAATTGGTAGAATTGATATCTGAGCGCTATAGCTAGAGCAGCGCCACATTAGTTGATATAGAGTCGCGATTCACGTTCGAAAGGTGGAGAAGAAAACTGTGACTTCGTTAATGGAGAAATGTGATTAATCTTGCAATTTTCAAAACTCTTTTAATACAGAAAAGATTGCGAAATTGAAGCTTCTCAGAGCTTTGATTTATTTTATTAAATTTGTTATAGCGACAATCTCGGAGATTATGAAGAATATTTTAAAAGCGGTGAGATCAAGGGAATCAATTTAAAAGTGTTAATTCCGTAAATGCTTAGACTCTAAAGCTTCGACGGCAGTTAAGCTTTAATTCGTTCCACTTGCCATCAAACACTCAATCCATCACGCAGTGATTATAGAAGAATGAAATTGTTTAATTTGACAAAGGCACATGCTCAACAACGATACACGATTATGTTACTGTCTTCTCGATTCCCAATTTCATGTTTCATTGTGACAAAACCACATAAATATGTAAACGCGAGAAGCGAGCTTTTGTGGAGAAACAATAACATGTTCAACAATCAGAAATATTTAAATAAATGTTAATAAAATTTAATGAGATTTCGTTTTCCTCTCGCCTCATTTTCTTGCAATCGAAACACGAGTCGAGAAGTCAAGATAATAATAATAGAATTATAATGGGTTTAAAGTGTGATCGCGCCAATGAGCATAACAACGACTCGAGTAAAGCTAGAGTGAGTTTGACACGATAATGGGGACGCTCTCGAGACACGTTCGAAAATAGTAAAACTCCTACGCTGATCGTCTTCTAATAACAGCTTAAAGAAGAAATAGAAAAGCAATTCGACGAATGAATCATTGCCGATGGTGAGAAAACTAATCATGCACACATTGTTTGCGCAATTTATTAGAGATCATCGCGAGAGCCTTTTTCTGTTGTGGCCAGAGGCGAAGTTTCCAGTTTACACTTCTCTTCTTCGGCTTTCTTCGCCGCACTCTCTCGTATGATGTTTGTTAAACGCGGAGAACAAATACGAGGGGGGAGCATGCACACCACAAGTTCGTTCGTTCGCTTACTTATTCTTCTACTTCTTCTTCTTCAATCAATTTGGAGTAAAGTTGTCGTTTTTCTTTGATAGTTTTTCTTCGTCTTCTTATAACATTTTACCGTTAGACTCTTAAGTCGTCCTCATCGTTGTATAAGTCGTCACAAACAAAACAAAACATCTTCTTCCCGACTAAATTATTGTCCAGAGAGTTTTAAACTTAAATAAAATAAAATCAGAATATTCCTCGGTTTTGCGTAATAAATTTTTTTCGCTACAAAGAATGCAAAAAATGATGTTTTTGATTAAGACAAAGATCGTCAAAGTTCAACTCGTGCCTGTCGTTAATGCCACATGCCGAAATTCTTATCACATGATGCCCCGAAATTCAAAATCATTGCGAGCTTTACGTCACTCGATGGAATCACGATTGAACGTGGACAAAAAAATTTATAAATACGATGAACCAGTTAAATTCTAATCTTAATTTTGCTCATGGTCGAAATACTGCGAATAAATATTTTCATTGACCGCACGTTTTACTAAAGATCAACCGTGTCTAATTTCAGTGCCACATGCCAAGCTTCTTATCAGACTCAGTTTGATGTTTCTTCGAAAGAAGCCGTGGGATTATAATCTGAACACTTTCTTTAAACCAAAGTTGTAGTTATAAATAAATGTCTCAAGCCTTGCTGTCGCTTTTGAAAAATAATGCAAAAATTACACGAACATAAGCTATTAACTTGTCTCCTCAATTTTCATAGTTGATTCATAAATTTTAACCCGCGCGATCTTGCGCCTTCTAATAACGAAGCGAGAGTTGAACCGAAACAATAGCAACATTTAAAAGATATTTATTTGAAATCTTAAATCGAATCGAGTGACGGGATAGGAGGCAAGGCTTATAATCATAAATGCAAGTTGCAGCTCTATTACAACAACATCTTAAGCTTCTTGTAATCGGTTTATGAGTTATGAGCTTTACGATGCTGCTCTAGTCTTAAATTATCCATTTACGAATGGTCAAACATTAATCAAGAAACTTAAATTTTCCACGATTTAAAGTGCACGAATGGAAAATTTAGTATGCATCACTCGCCCTGGTATTGACTTGTTCTTTAATCGATTATTGTGTAAAATACAATAAAAGAGCTTTTTCTCATTAGTTTATAATTTACATTGCAACTCGTGAGAGAAACGCTGAGCCACTCGACGTGGTGCCGGTCTTGCAATTAAAGCTTTTGTGTGATGTGGGTTCTCTCAATTGTTTTTTATTGAAAGCTTTTCATGTTCGCTAATTAATTTACGACGTTCACTGAGACCGAGTGAGAAAGAATCTCTAAGACGATGAGGGCAAGAGGGAAATGAAATGAAATCACCTTGTTAAGCGATATTTTTACAATAAAAACTGTTCCACTTTTTGCACAACAACATCGGGGATTCTAATAAACATTAACTCTTTGTCGTGTCTGTTGGATTTTGTGAGAGACGATAAATTATTTGTGTTGATGCAACACGAAACATGAAGCAGATAAATAAATTTTTAACTTTGAACATGCAAACGAACTTGCAAACGAACTTTGCGACAAACTTTTCGATATGAAGCGATTGAAATTCGAAGAACTAATGATTGAGTAAGCCAACTTTTTTTTGTATGACACAAAATGACCTGAAAGCAAAGTAATTTCAGATTCTCTTATCTAAGGTTGTTAAGGATCAATTAGAAAGAACTGAAATATTTCGTCTACAACATATTTTGACAAAATATTCCGAGCCGATAACTCGTCGACTAACTAAACATCGAACGAGGTTTCTAAGTGAATAATTCCGCACGTTTTAGTCATCAAGCAAAATGTTCCGCTTATCAATTTTAAATTTAAATTCGGCTTATCAAAATTCAATTAGACGACTGCTGGTATAAATTTAAAAGTCATTGAATGCATTGCGTCACAATAAATTTATTGACCTCTCGCCATCGATTATTTATTTATTGTTATTTATGCGCAAATGTTTATGTTTCTTTCATTTTTTAGGAATAGACGAATTTTATTGCTTTTCAAGCCGAGGCTTATTTGTTTATTCACTTAAACACGGCGTTATTAAAATTGAACACAAAGGCAGAGAATAATTCATCAGCATGGGAATAAGAAAAAAAAATAAAGCAACATAAAGGAAAACGTTTTGTTGTTCAATGAATGAACACATAAAAAAATGCATTTCGTATCGAGAGAGATACTCGCCTGAGTGCGAGTGCATTAAAGGGCAAACGACTGGCGCACCTTATTGTGTATTTCGATGCTTTACTTTGCTTCTATTTCTTCGAATCAAGAAATCATGAAAAACGATCGAAGTGGGAAGATTGAATCGAAGGCGAAGTAACAAGTGTTTCTCTCGGATTGCCGGTGAATCATAAATGAAAAGAGCGATGTCAATCGATTTTGGCACAGTCTTTAATTGTTGAAGTAAGGTGTGGCGTTTTGACACTGAATCTTATTTGAATCCTTCGTCGAGATGAAGCTTGTGAGTGACGTGTCTGGCCACCTTTTTAAAGTTCTAAAGCGAAATTCGATTGTCGAGTAACATAAAAGCGCGCGCGCTCACTTGAAAACTTCGAAGAAAAATGCTTTTGATGTTTCCTTTTACACATCAGCACAAAGGACGACTCCTCCTCGTATGAGTTCGTCCTCATTTTCTGCCGAGACTCGCATTACATTTTGCATAAAATTCCATTCAAACTTATCATCATCATTTCTCTCGAGCCGTTATTCTCATCGCTGGAACGACTTGGCGTTATTTCAACTGTGAATAAGAGCGACTGCCGAAAGGATTTATGTTTGTGACATGTAGCGAACATTATGCTCGCACGGAGACGTGAAAAGCTTCCCATTTACAAGAGTGCGAAAGATGTTGAAAGTAAAATGATATTTTCTCCGTTTGATGAGTACGTTGAAGAAGGCTTATGAGGGATAGTGGGATGGGGGGTTGGTTTGTGAATGTGAATAAAGCATCACAACTACTTCAAAACATTTTCCACTTCGTCTACGTTTTGTGCAACGTGCGAACAAGTGAAAGAAGCCTAACGACACTTACTCGAAGGGAGAAAGGAAAGTTGAAAAAAGAACCTTTTGATGATTTGCTTTGAAATGAAATATGTTGAGTAGCAGATCCGATGATCTCTCCTGAGAACGTGATTGAAACTTGTTTCATCCGAGGAAGTTTTAAGAAGAAAAGTTTATGAACTCTGAATCTTGCCGACTCAGATAAATATGTTGACCAGTAATCGAATTCCAATTGTCTTTCTCATTCTTCAATTGCATTTTAGTCTTTTTGTATTGCTCAACAATAACAAAAGTGTCAAGTTTCTTATTGGGTAAGGTGAGGCAGATTTATTCACTTTCGCAAAAACTCGAACTCACATTTGACATTAAAGGAATTCAATGAACATAAGAAATGTAAACTTAGAATTCGATATTCTTCATTATGAGCTAGTTAATGACTGCTATGCTTAGAGAGGAACAGTTCGGAAATGACATTTCACCTTCTTCGATCGTGATAAGTCATTGCTCGTCTCTTATCCCTTCGTGACATGAAATCCAAAACGACCCACTAAGCAGGTAGTAAGAAATGATTTTTAAGAATTTAGTGAGAAATATGTGCAAAGGGGGCATCGAACATAAATTAAATATCATGTTTGAACAAGTCGATCTATCAATGTATTTGAGTGATTTCACGATGACTGGTGCGAGACATAATTAAAGATTAATATCAAGATAATGTTGAAAGTTTTTAAATGTAATGAACCCTCGAAACGTTACATTTTTCCTCCTATTAGAAAATGATTCACATAAACGAAGTTTGCGAGAGTGAAAATTATGCAACTCGAGTTTGTTTCGATGAATCAAGTCGCCTTTATTTATTCTCTTATGTATCACCACACGATGTCTTCTTCTTGACTGCGGACATCGCGAGCAAAGCAACACACAAAAACAAAGAATAAAGATTGAAAATACAACTTTAATGGGCTCGCCAACATTAATTCGCGCGAAAGACTTTTGCACACAAACGAGTGATCAATGATGCAGACACTCAAGCAGGTCGAACAAAACGACTAAGAACGTGTTTTTCTTCTTAAATCTTGTTGACTTCTCTTCCACAACGTTTTATGCACACTGACGATTAAACTGTGAGCAAGATATCGCTCTCAACGAGTGTAACTGGAACATGCATGTTTGAATAAATAAAAAAGAGTTAGAAACATTATCGGCAGCGAATTTCATCGAAATAAAAATCCTTTCTTCTCGGTCGTGCTGGGCATCCAACAAAAGCATTTGAAAGATTTGAGCAGAACAAATTAACATCGTGTATCGTTTAGTGCTCTTCATAATCTCCCTTCCGAAATGTGAATCTCGTTGAACAAAGAACACCTAAGGTTGCCTCAGCTCTATCTGCGTTCATTCATGCAAACGTATATGCGCTTGATACTTTTCATCGTCGTCGTTTGTTCGTTGTATAAACTATCACCCGTCAGGATTTTGTTTTTTTATTTATTAAATTTTATTCAGTTATAAAAAAAGAAAGACAGGAATTATTGCCTTTAACTTCTTTTATTTCTTGTGAACTCCATGCACAGTCTGAGTCTCCTTCTCTCTTTTACTCCAATTAGAATCAGAAAGAGGCACTGGCCACATGTAGCATCGATGATTGTGTACACGACTCAGCTGGATTCAGAGAAGAAAAATCGTACTTTCAATTCCTCTAAAAATCCAGTTCTGTGTCGAGTAAGCTAACAAGAATGAGAGAGATGGAGAGATAATATTGGGTTCGGTTGTAGAATGGACGGACAGATTGAAGAAGAACATGAAAAACTACACAACACTCAAATAAAATTATTGACGATGTTTGATGATTCGTGTGATTGTGTGTGAGGTGAAATTGCGTGTATGTGACTTTTGATTGCGTGAACTCTTGCAAATTTTAATAATAATCTCGACTCTAATAAATAAAATGTTCCCTTGAGATGTTTGAGATTTAAATTCTGGTTGGACTTAGCCGCGCTTTTGAATTACTTCGAACGATTGTGCAATTGCCCCCTGCCCTATTCAATCGCACACACTCGAAATCGAATTTGTAAATGTATGCTAAGTGCATGTGTGAATGTTTGAAATGGAAACGTATTTTCAAATGAGTCACTTTTCATGTAGAAAAGATATTTTTTTTCCCTTCTATTGAAAAAATGCTTTGAGCGTATAGAGAAGTCGGTTTTTCTCTCTGCTTCACGGCGAATGTGTATTTCAGTTCACAAAGACGCTTTACGAAAAGAAGCACGTCAACGGGCTTTGTTCTCGATTATTCAATATTTTCAAACGTTCTCCTGTGTCTCTAAGCGAACATTTTAGATGAATTTTCGCTGGTGAAATTTTTGGAATTGTTCGAATTATCAATTGAACGGTAGAACGCGAATTTTGTGTTTCAAAGTAGTGAATTGATTTGTGTATGCAACATTAGCACGAGATTACTCATCATCGGCTAACGAGTTCCGCGAAAGATCGTCGATGTGATTTTTCACGCTTATCATTCGTAACGAGATTTCTCATAAAAAAAATAACGAAACGAAGTTTTCTTCAAGATAAAAAAAAAGTTAAAAAGAAGTTTCAAGTGTTGTTGAATTGCACTTCACATATGATTTTGGATTTCGCCTAATTACGAGTGAAGAAAAAAATTAATTGAGTGTTTACCTTGATATTTGTTTCTTCTCAATTGTGTGCCATTTTTTTTTGTCGCGTTCGTCTCAAACACAAATGGATTGGAATAGAAAGAATAGGAAATCTATAAAGCAAAGTTTATTTACATAGAACACAAAGCGGAAAAAACGCATATTTGGCAGCTTATGGTGGCAACTCAATGAATGAGTATAAGCAGACCCGTTGTGACACACATTCGACAAGCTCGTACAGGAAATTAATCACATATCCATTGATATTTTTTTGCGCGTTCAATCGTCTCGTCGCATGAAATAATAATTCGGCTCCGTAATTGAGCTTGGCAATTGGATCTCCCAGTAAATCAGTGCATTGGACAGTGAATTGGTTGCAACACGAACACCTGTGTGAGTCCACCAAGAGAAGTTTACGAAAGAAGTAAAAACGAAAAGAAAAAGAAAATCATTAAATATTTATCGAAGAAACATTTTTTTTTTCGTAAGAGAAGTCTTGTGCACTAAATTCATAAGGAAAAGAAAAATTAAAATAGGAATAGGTGACGTGATATTTTTCTGGTTTTATATAATCGCGCAACAAGAAGAAGGAAAATCATCATTTTAGATTTAATTTTAACCCATAAAGAAAACAAAATAGTGAATACAGACAGAGAGCGCGTCAGGTTTCATGTGCCCATCGCGTCGCGAGAGATTATAAAAAGTTCTTGGTGACCCGTTTCGTGTGTTGGTGATTTATTCAAAGAATTAAAAGAAGAGTTTCTTTGCGCGGCGATCAACGGACTGTGTGTGATCGTCAGAACTGGAATAAACAAATTTGCATATCATCAGCGGACGATCGGCAGAGTCATCCGACACACAACGCCAGAGATTTCTAATTAAGTAAATGCTAATTTTTGGAGGTTAGTACAAATGATTCGTGAGAAAAAAAATGATACATCGAATCATTCAGATCAATCAATCAATTAAATATCTTGAAGTACACGTGCTTTCTCCGCCTCGATTGAACTTTCGGAGGAAAGAAAAACTAGTTTAAGCGATCGATGTATTAATGGATTGTTTATGTCTTGTATTCGTTCAACTTCGCCTTCGTACGATGATTGATAGAGCAATCGAAAGGATTTTCAGAATCTCGTTCATTTCGTTCCACCTTTCAGCAAAGCTTCGGCGCTTGAGATCTCTCGTTGATCCATTTAAAACAGTTTTGCTACACCAAAGCTGTCACAGACTTTGTAAACATTTTCATTCCGAATAATGAGATTGTCAACCATTTTATTTGTCTCTGATTTTGATCTCAGACGGTTTCAGCGACGACATTGTTTCGACATCACTGGCATCGGGCGCTAATTGCTAGTTTTGAATTTATAAATAGACAAAAACAAACTAAATGAATCTCTTTGGCCGTAAAGTTGTGTGGTTGGTTGAAAGAGCCGAAAACAGATTTCTCAAGGCTTCGAAACTATTCTAAGAATGTGAGCACGTTGTTTAACCGCGTTGAGATTTGATTGCTCGTTTCGTTTTCGCTCTTAAGAACATTCGTGAATAATCCTTTGAACATTTAATAGTTTTGTAGTTTTGACTGCATAATGAAGGAGGAGGAATAACAATTAAGCGAAAATGAAAAAATCTCCCGCAGTTCTTAATGCTCGCGCTTTGTTTTTATATAAGGCAAGAAGAAGATTCTCGTTCGAATTTAATTGAATTTCACAAGACAAGTCAGTCGCTTTAATGCAATATCTTTTAAATGAGACTTAGAAAATCGCAAAAAAATTATTCGTTTACGTTGATGACTCATTAAAGATTTAATTTGGTTTTTAAAGATTCCTCATCTTTATTCCTTTGATTCGATTTTCGAAGGAGATCTCTTTTCTTTATTGTTGAAGGTCTGGGGCTTAGTCATTGTATCGCTAAAGTTTAAAATCCGTTACAAATTAAACCTAATTCTCTCGCAGTCAAAATCCATCAGCATGAGAGAAGATTCAGCAGATTTGTTAGAATTATTTTCGGAGCGTTAGATGCATCTTATACATTTTATTTTTATATTCATTCACCTCACCACGAACTCAAACGCTACAAAACAAACTCGGTGGGGCTTTAAAGCCTTTTCACATTAAAAAAAATCAAACAAAACAAAAAAGGCAACGCTCATTGTGTTGTAGATCAGGAACAAGAATCATCAATTTTCTTCGTTGCATGTATTCGTCGAGGAGATCCAAGGCGTTTTTTGTTGTGTTTTCATTCTTCATCCAGAGCCATCAACGACTCTCGTAGGTAGAAGTCGAAAGAATATAAAAAATTACACAAAAGATCTTTCTCTTTGGACTGCACGTAATCTTCGAATTGCTTTTTATGGAAAGAGAAAGAAGCAACGACGGTTAAAGGTTCATCAATTTTTCTCGGATTTCGGGTAACGAGAAGTGTTCTTGCTAGTAGCAATCAATTAATCGCCAATTTATGAATTGATCGTAATCTTTAGATTTACAGTATAAAAAATATTTCTCGGAAAAGTCGTTTTCGGCTTAATCGAGCTATTAAATATTGATTTCTCACATAAAATACATCAAGCCAGAGCTCCTTCCTCGGATTTTAACGAGCAGACGAAAGCAAATGTTTCCTGCATCCGAATGATGAATTTAAATATTCACAAGCGGATTTTGATTTCTTGCGCGATGAACTGTGGTCGCCAGGTATTGCAAAATTAGTGCAACGAGACATCGAAATGATCTTACAATAACAATTGTCTCGCTTCATTTAACTCCCTTCGGCTTCACAGACAACGCAGAAAGCCCCGTCGATTGTTTTCCGTTTTTCCCATTAATTGAAGCGCCGTTCTGTGAATATTTAATAAAGTTTTGAATAAACGTAGCAAGAATTCAAATATTTACCCGCGAAGGCAGAAAAATCTAAAAATCTGGAAACAATGAACCGTTCAAGTTATTCTAGACATGATGAAATGCTTAGAATTCTTGATTCAAATGTGAGATGGGGGATGGTTGATTGGTATGTCTATCGCAAAGCTCTCGTCTTCCTGTCGAACTTTACCGAACGATGTTGATGAATCATAGTCGAACTTGTCATGATAATCGTTGACGCAGTTTAAACAAAAAGGTCTCAGGTAGCGACTTAAATGAATGGCGAGCGAATCTCGGTTATCGTTGCTGAATCAACACAAGAAACTTAATCCTGGACAGAAAAGCAACAAGAAAAGTCCATCATTATAATTCAGAGAAGAAAAAAACGTTAACATATGTAAGAGCCGAACGAAACTGGTTGTGAAGAGAGAAATAAAAGCGAACACAGGTGTTTCAATACATAAGCGAGGAGCAAACGAGAATGAGAAGCGATTGTTGCTTCCACAAAATCTCCCGTAAATGGCCACGAGATGAAGCCCGAGACGCTGTGAATAGAAATTATCGATGTATGGAATAAAATAAATAAAACGAAATTGATGACGACGGTGAAGATGCACTTTCTGATGAAAATCACTTACAATTATTGGATCTGCGTCCGGAGTGAAGTTGCAGCATCAGCTTCTGATTTGAATTTCAAATTTATTGAAATTGTTACTTTGAGTTTCTTGTAAAATAAGAAAAAGCCCATTCTCAGATTGTTTTAGATTCATTCAATTTCTGCTTTAATTTTCGGTATCAACTTCTCAGTTTTGTTTACACAACTTAAAGGCTTTCTTTCTTTCTCTCCAGCCTCAAGAGTTTATTGACATCGCGATGAGAACTCTTTCTTCTTTCAATCTTCGTTTTATTTTTTTGGATAAGGAAAATAAATAAAATATGGTTTAGCCAGAATGAGAAAGAAAAGACATTTCCATGAGTCGAGTTGTGAATAGAACAAAGATAACACTTTGTGGTCTCAGGTGTTTGAAAGTTTAAGATTTTAGTGTTCAGAAGAATCAAGCGAGAAAGCAAATAAAAAGTTCTACTGGAGAGAAAAAGATTTCTTTAATGTCTTATTGGATTCAATTATCTTTCTTCATAATTGGATCGACTTTGCTGTCTCTGAGTGAACTTCTTATTTGCTTCGGCTTCTACTTCAGATAAGGCTAACAATAGTGACTCAACAACTTGATCGTAATTCGAACTGCGCTTCGCAACGTAAATAGAGCTGCTCGTCTTCTGATCCCTTTCGCGGGAAATTGTAAGCAGTGAATCTGAAAAGATCTGATGAATCATCAATTCGTTTAACGTCTGAAGCAGTTTCTCTTTTTTCTGCTGAAATGATTTAAAGCATCCAATCAAATTATTTAGTAAACAACTTTGCGAACTTCAGCTGACTCACTTGATTTTCTTTTGATCTCAGTTAATGATAATGATATCTCCATCAAAGCTTTAGTCAATTTCCTTTGCGAAGAAGTTTAACGACACTTGATGTTCCACAAGCGACCTCAAAGAGGGTCAAGTTGACGGTGAAGCCGTGAAAGAAACAGTGAAAAATTTACATGCAGGAAATAATGGGTAGCGGCACGTTGTAGGCTGAATGCGCAACACAAACACCCGAACGGTTTTGCCCGAATATTCTTTGGGTGATGGCACAATGAGCGAAGAGAAAGAAAGAAATATTGAAGACAATTTTATGCTTTACGCGAACATGATTTGAATGCATAATGTTATGTTTTTATTAATTTTATTTATTTTGCTTTCTTGACGCTCTGCTCGAGTGTGTGTTGGTTGGATTCGTCTTTCCCTTCCCGCCGCCGCTCGCTTTCCATCTCACAAGAGCATCTAAAATGTAAATTGAATATGAAATTTATTTCACTTAGTTCTGCTGTCATTTGCGCGTCGTTAAAATGTTCTCGTTGAAAGATTGCAAAGACGGATTTTGTAGTTTATGCGAGAAACTCTGAATCATATGCAAATTTTAGAAGTTTTCAATTAACTGGTTTCGAGAATCGAATGATCTCCACTCGCTTGGGATTAGTGAATGGAATAATTGAAATTATTGCAATTCTTCTACGGTAGTTGAACTTTGGAATAATAATGAACGCGCGTAAGTGTAAACGATGAAGAATCTTGAAGTGATGAACGACTAAAGAGCGAGTTTTATGCGTGGGCGATCAGACGCAAAGCATTTTTCCTTTGCAAGAATCTGAAATTTCCGGAATATTTAAAAAATTTGATTAAGGTCACTCGGAAAAAAAGTTTTTTGTCCCTTTCGACTGCCATCATCATCGCAACATATTTTTGCTGTCCTGCCGAGAACAATAACGTAAAAGAATGCAGAAATATTCGCTCAGATTTCTCTGTTGAGCTCGAAATATTTTCATGAAAAACTGGATAAAAAGGACGGGGAGCATTCCGTGTGAAAGGCAATGAAGCTTTTTTGAATGAAGCTGAACAAACTTCCGCGTTTGCTTCCATCAATTGTCATTCAAACATTCTCCAGATTAATGATCGTAGCACGACGACGACCCCTTTTAGTACAGATCGAGTCGTGTTCAATGACGAGAGAACTCAATTTGTTTAGTTTAGTTTCAGTAGGCAGACGAGATCAAATCAAACCAGAAAATCTAAAACTAATTTCATTGCTGATGAGATTCTCTCGAGTTTTATGATTTGACAATTCTTTCATGATTTGAAATTAAATTTTGCAATTGAGCTCAGCACATTCTTTGAGGGATAGAGCGTCGCCTATTCGCATCATAATACTTTTTTTTAATAAAGCAAAAGAGAATATTGCATGAAATTGCAAAGACCGACGAAGGGAGAGAAATTGAAAATATTACATCACGTCCAATAGAGCAGGGCTGAAGTTGAACTCGCAATACGGTAGACAACTTAATAGTTGCAAAATTTAAATTTCGTTCGAGTCTATCGACATGGAAAATTAAAATTCTTTCCTCTCGCATCTCCAGCCGGAGAGTGTGCTGTCTGCACTATTCTAATGACCTCTTGCACCTTCTCTAAAGCTTTATCAACAAGCGTCGACTCATCTCTCGACGTGCACACGAGGAAAATGTTTTGAAACATCACAGTTTCAATGAATAAATTCTAGAGATTCCTTCTCGCCCGGCTAAGCGATAATATTTTACTGCTGGCTATGATTTAATTATCTTTCGTTCGGAGAATTTTTTTCTCTTCCTCTTTCACTGAGAATCTCAACAATGGACAGCGAAATATAAAAATTTATTAAGTGCATTTATTGTCCCTGCAAATGATTCCTCACTTCGCAATTTGCATAACTAAAAGGAATGGCTTTGCTGCGATTGTCATGATAGATATTTATAAACAGCGCAGCCGGTCTCTTGTACAGGGAAATAAATTAAAAACTTTTTTCTAATAAAAGAGTGGCACCCCGTTGAACTGGGAAAGGGGTTGAAATCCAAGGCGACTCAGAGTTTTTATTAGCTCAATCGCTACTGTGAATTTGCACGTTTAACTCACACGGACACGCAATTGCCCACTTGGAATTCATTCTTTTGTCGGATCAGAGACAGTGAAAGGGCCTGCTTGCCTATTCAGGAATGCTTCAATTGAATTTTTTATTTGTTTTAACGAATTGTCGACACAAACATTGAGAACAGGGCGAACACGAGGGATACGTTGTATGTAATAATTTTATGGAATTAATGAGTGCTCTAGGTCCGGTGCCTTGTTAATGAGGTCGCAAATGAAATGAAATTGAATCCATTAAATTCGAGAGGAGAACGAGAAGAATTCCTGGAATGTTTCCTTTTGTTTTCTGCAGTCATAAATTTTCAACTTTGTTTTGTGTTTTTTTTTTCTCGCGCGGCTGTTTCGGCGGAATATTAAATTATTTTTTATGGAAATTGCTGTGCGGTGACGGTGATGTAACGATCCCAATTCTCTATTCTCGAATGTGCTTTTTGACCACCTGGCATTTACTTATCTTTGCGACCACATTTCGTTAAGAAGTTAACGGTCCTCGGAAAGAATTACTCGAATTTCAGGAAAAATTAAAAAAGAGATGTTCGCTTAATGATGTCGATAAATCGAGAACCGTTTGCTCTGCATGTTCATCATCATCATCTCGAATGAATAAAGTGCATCGACACGATATAATGAAGCAAGCTGCGAGCAAGAGCTTCATGTTTGTTCTGGCAAAAAAAATACGCGAACGAAATTGAGGTGATTGATATAAAGTATACGCGGTTTGTTGCGGAAACTCAATGACCTTAACGATGGGAGTTAAAAAATTAATTAAGTTGCTGCACACTCTCGAGGATGGGCCTATCATGAAAGTCATAATTGACTTTTAATTTGAGTGATAAAAACTCAATGAAAGCTTCACTTTTCCGCGTTTTGATGTTATCATCGTCGGCAAAAAAGAAATCTACCCCAAGCTATCTGTATTAACATGCAATAAAGTGCATTGTTTGATTTACTCATGCATGACTCTGAGCATTAATTAAAATCATTGCTCCCCTACTAAAATTCCTTTTGATGTAAAAAGCGCGAAGCTTGGAAAAATCCTTTCTGTCCAGGCACGGAACAAAAATCCCTTTGATGTCGGAGTGAAATTGAATTTTTTTTTATTCTCGAGAGCTTATTGTTGTTTTATGATTGTGAATCAGACGGGAAAACGGGCCCTTTGTGGCACAAAGGAAATTTCTTCATGTTTTTAATTGAAACTCATAATATTTTTAATGCGGCGCGTCCAGCGATTTTTTTGGGATAAGAATAAATCACTTTTGATGCCGTTTGATCTCAATGGAACATAAAAAACTCTGCTCTGCGATTAACTTCTTCGTAATGTTTTATTTATTCTTATCCATAAATCCGCTAAAGGTTGGCGGCACTGGGAGGGGATGTTTTATTATCAAAAGGGAGCAGCACTTAATGAACAATTGAATCATGACCGAATATAATAAAAAGAGAGCAACGTTAAGAGACCAAAAACATCAACTGCTGTCCATTTGCGCAACGACGATGCTTTACGATGCTTCGATGAGCGGAAAAATAATTGGAAAGAATGAGAGGAAAATTACCAATTTCTGATCATAAAAAGTTCACTGTATTGATTTGTAATCAATTTAAATTCATTCGAGCTTCTTCTTCTATTCTGCTTTTCCTCCTGATTCGTTTTTATTTTATTTTTATTGGCGTCGTCAATGGACGCGTAAAAAATATTCAATTGAATGAAGTCGTTTGAAAAGAAAATTAATTGAAAATTCACTTGTTTCATTGCAGACGGCGGACTGGGAACTGGCACCACAATTACGTCGAGGTGGCCTCCAGTTGGAGCTGGCCCTACGCTCGGGCCAGCTGACACAAACGGATCGGGCGTTGATGCAAAGCATCTAGACGTCGGTGACATGAGCGATGTTAGTGATGTAAGTATTTGATTATCTTTCAACTCAATTAACTTTTTTGCTAATCATAATTTTCTAATCGCAGGATGAGAAAGATCTATCGTCTGCCGATGCCGAAGGTGTCTGGAGTCCTGATATTGAACAGAGCTTTCAAGAAGCTCTCGCTATCTATCCTCCTTGTGGCCGAAGGAAAATCATTCTATCAGAAGAGGGAAAGATGTATGGTAAGTAAAATCGTTTCAATTCCACGTCAAATGAACCAACGATAAAAGTTTCATGAATCATCGAACTCAGTTTCATTTCTTTTAAATCACAAACTGAACGATTCTTCTTTTCCCACATCAAAGTGAATGAGTTAAATTAATTGAATTGCTCTGATGTTTCTTTTGATAATGGTCGGAACATAAACTCTCTATCGTAATTGTCAAATCGACTTTTCTGGTCGATAGGGCATCGCATTTTGAAAATTTGATTTAATTAGAATCATTTAAAAATGCATCAAACGGGTCGTTTGAAGCAGAGCTGATAATTAAGCTTATTAATGAACGTATGATGATGCTTCTCTTCTCACTCGAGCTGACACTATTTTGTCGCCATCGTGATGCAAATTTCGTTTTTGTCTCAACCAACGCTCGCTTTACCTAAACAAAGCCAACAGAACACGTTTAATTTTGCATCGACAGCGACGTGATGCTCATTTAATTTTCTCCTTTAAACACGCACACAATTTTCCGGCTTTTCTAAACATCTCTCCTCGTCGTCTATCACCGTAAAGCGTTCCATGTTGTGTTTCAATCAAAATTTGCTTGTTTCGTCGGTTGGACGAGAACGTCTTTCTTTGTTCTACGATGTGTGATGTTTATTTATAGCTTCGATAAAAGGTTCCAGCGCCTCCGACACGAAAAAGAAGGTTAATTAAATTTAATTGAACCCGATTATTTAGGAGTATGGCTGTTCGCATCATGATCATCGTGTTCATTGCTGGTTCGAAGGTTTATTAGATTTTAATAGGAAATTCTCTAAATGCGGAAATTGCAAAAGGCTTTTGAAAATTTTGGAAATTTAAGCGACGTGACCAGAGTATTCCTGTAGGAATGCGTTTTGCAATTCGAGTTAGATTTCTGCGGTGCGATCGTAATTGCTTTGGGGTAAAAATATCAACGCGGCAATTTAATTTTCTTTTTAAAAAGAAACTTTGATTATATAGAACTACAGTTGTAATAAACAGATTCCATTAAATTATTGTATGACAAAGAGAACTATAACAGAACCATCAATTATCCTAAAGACATTCACGAAACAAAGCAGAACTTATTTACGGGAAATTATGTTGTAATCGAGTTGTAAGTTTTCAAGCTTGTATCATTTTAAAGTTTTAGTTGAACTACTAAAACATTTACTTACCCTCGAAGTCGATCAAACGCCGCAATGAATAATTTATTGACACTTTCTGGTCATCACGAGAGAACATTTCGTGACGAAAAGCGAAGAATTTTTATGTTTTCTTCAACAACTTTTGACGATTCCCATTCCAAACTTCGCTAATTCTGAGCTTAATGAATTAAAATGGTAAAATTATTTTAATGAAATAATAAATTTCTTTCTTTTTATAACAAGCCATCAGCGCTGACGCTTTCGGCTTTTCCGCTCTGCGAGTAGCTCTAGCTTTGTTCATAGCCAAACTATCTGAATATCTGACATTCCATCTGAACTCAAGAGGTTTTATGTTGATTTGTAGTTACCGATGACATTTTTGTTGGGATTTCAATAGCGAACAAAAACTAATTAAAATGTAAGCGAATGTATATTTCGAGTAGGCGATGAAAGCGGCGTTTCCACTGCTCAAAGTCACAAATTTTCTAAAATACTAAACATTCTCAGCCAACTGCGCACCGAAACAACCACAAGAGTCCATAACTATGAAGGAATTTTCTTGGTCCGCTTCCAAAAATCATTCCCTATTCATGTATTAGAAGAGAACTCATTTCACAAGTCAGATGGAAATGGCACAGGTTTTTGCGATGTAAAACTAAATTTCAATCTGTTTGCAGTGAGAAAATGATGAAAAATGTTCTCACTGTGTTTACATTCGCCAAACATTGTTTTCGTGTGTGCCTCTGACTGTCAGAGTTGTGTTGAATGGCTAATCATTTACGTCAATCGGAATTTACATAAAAATTTCTGTTATTCAAATTCACTTTGCGATGGGTAAATATAAACAGTTCAAAAAGCATCGTACGGGTATTAGTCGCGAGAAGAGATAATGGGAGATTATTCAACTCCACAACGGGGGCAAACAAGCCTCCGCCAAATGTTACGCGTCGCATCTGAAGCGAATTTCATTGAGATTGTGTTTTAATTAAAATCGTATGACGACTAAACGACTCATGATGAAAGCTAAAAACAATGGATTTGTTATTTACTTTTACAATGAACGAGTTTTCCCATAAATTTCGTGCTGAATATCAAACAAAACGATTCAGAGTTTAAAACAAATTAAGCACTCGAGTCGTCTACAGTAAGTTTGTCTATGAATCTGACAAATATTTATGACAATTTAACGTTCATCTAGCGAGAAAATTCTCCTTCTAATTATAATTTATTCGCATACTCGTGAATCGGTTTGTTTCGAATTCACTTCCAACTGCGAACTGAGCTACTATTAAGTTGAAAGTCATGAAGTCTGAGTCAAGTAAACAACGAACTGTGCAGAGAAATGAAATTGTTTTAATAAATTACCTTTAATAATTTTATTTTTATGTGATTTGTTTGCATTTTGTCGACGTTACTTGCACCGTGTTCATTTCGTGTGACGTTTGTGTCATCGTGATAAAATTAATTGCACTTTAATTCAGCAAAAAAAAAAAGATTGAACAAACAAGAACTTGTTTCTAGCTCTCCGCTTAATGCCTGAATTTATTATTTAAAAAGTGGTGGGAGCGGCTAAAAGTTGCTGCAGGAAGCTCATGGCTTTCCGTCTCCCTGTTTTCTCTCATCATTGAGAGAAAAAAAAGCTCCGCAAAGTTCCATACGAGAAAGTTTTTATGCTGATGTCATCTCGAGTTTTATAAAATTCATATTTTCAACGAAAACAAAAACAAGGAAAATTTAATAATGAAAAAAATTATCTTTAACTTTCACACAGCAAAGTTAAGAAATTCACGGGAAACTCTTTTTTCTGTTGAAACAAAATATTTGTTCAACTTTTGTATTTGACTTTTTGTCTCCAGAGAGATTCAAAAATTAATAAATTTTCTATTTTGCAAATATCGTAAATCAAAATCTAGATATTTTCATTTGATCGAGACAGAAGCTAAAAATATTTTCCTTCACGACTTGTGCAGTCAACGATGGCAACAAGAGGATGCTAATAAAATTAAAAAGTTGAAGAATTTGAGTGAAAATTTTTATTCTTCAAAGTTTTTCATACAAAAAACTGCGCGATGGGGTCGGGTCGAGACAGTAAACTTTTACTAAACTCAATAAGTCGAGTTTTTAATTAATTTTTCCTTCAGAAACGAAGGAAAAGTTTAAACAACAAAATCTATTATCAAGTTGAATGCAACTGCAATAAACAAGCTTCCCATCTTCATTCACAGAACTATTCGCAGGTTTTGGCTGGTTTAGCCAAAAGGTTCAACAAGTAAACGATGACAAAACTGTTGATCGCAGTTCCTACTTTGCCTCTTCAGGAAGCTTTGATTTATTCAAGAATTTCTATTTGCTGCATACGATTAAAAAGTTCTACTCGTTCATGCATTTATGGGGAAAGCACAATAAAGTTGGAAATGAGAAGCCTCGATAACGCTTTGAAAATTTGCATAATTGTTTACATTTTTCCAAGTCTTGGATGACTCATTTAGTCTGGTGGCGTGTTTGGAGCTTCGCGGAAATGTGAAACTATAAAAAAGTTTACGTAAAAGTCTATTTACGTTCGATCTCGTTACACCTTTTACAGAAGCTTTGCAATCTCAGACAATTCAGTTTAATTTCTATCCCATAAAGAGCAAAGCCGAAGGCATTAAAATAGACTTCGTCTTTCGTTTCTCTAATTGAATAACAACAAATCATTTTTATGCCTTTTGTGAGTCAATTTGAAAACGATTTGTTAACTGAGTGTCTCGTAAATCTCGTTCGATTTCAATTTCTCGCACGCAATGGATCAAAACTTTAAAAGAAGAAGCGAACGATGTTGTTGTGTGTTGTGTTTGTTCGCAAAAAGTAATTAACGTCTTGAGTTGTAATTCATTAGGGAATTGAAAAGTTAATTGAGCGAGTGCTTTCAAGAACATCTTGTTGCGTAACGAATGAAGAAAATAAAAACCTGAGATGAGAGAAACAAATAAATATCCGAAAACGATCGCCAACAATGTTGTGAATTGAGCTTAATACCCATTTACTTTTCACTCCCTCCAAGCTCCGTAATGAACATCATAATGTTTCGAATGAATCATTAAATTATAATTTCTCGCTTCTCTTATTATTCTTCGTCAGCTCCACATGTTGGATTGTTCCGAACTTGTGAAATTACATGCATACATGTGCTTCGAGCGAATCGCGTGAATCACCGGGCGTCTCTGATGTTTCTTGATTTTTTAGGGCTTTTGAATCAACAACTTTTTCTGCCTTTCGGTATTTTCAAAGTCAACCTGAATAGCTTAGAGTTCAATCAAACTGATGAATGAAAACCCTTCAGTAAATTTGTTTCTGAACTGCTTCAATTTCTTGTTTTTTTGGATAGTCATACTTTATAAAAATGCGTAAATAAAAAGAGTTTAACGATAAACATCTATTGCTCGAGCTAGCATAATGCACGTTTCGAGTTTCGCTCGGGAACAATTTGCGATGTAGACGACTAAGACGAAACGATGGAAGAAGCAACTCTCGTAAGATATTCTTTTTCCTTTTGAGAATTTTCCAGTCGCTTTGACGCTCGTGCTCAACGAAGGTGAAACTTTTCTGCCTTTTCTCGCAGAGAATCTTCAAAGCGAAAATTTTCTCCTCTCGTAGCGAAAGAATTTTTCCATCATTTTAGGTTTAATTAAAAAGTCATGAAATGAATATTTTCGCGCAGTTTGAAAAACGGTTCGCAGCATCATTATGCAAGATATTTTGATTTAATAACTTCTTGGCTGTCGCCTGACGGGGAAAGTAGGAGGGGAATGAGCTGGCTTGTTAATATTCCGACGAGACGCTCGAAGAAATTGACCCATGCGAAAAGCAAAATTTGAAAGTCATGAGCACATAATTGACAATAACTGTTGAAAAAGACTTATTCATTCATTAAAAAACGTTTAGGCGATCTTTGAAGTCGCATCGGATGTTGACGGCCCTAATTTGACGTGTACTTACTTGCTTCCGTTATCTTTCAATATAAATCAAGAATGTTAAATCGAAACTTAATGAATATTATAATTTTTCACTTACAATGAACCGTTGATTGAACAAAAGTAAATGAATCGTAGCTGAATCCGATTTCGTTTATTAGAGAGATAAATTCTTTTCAAGGATCCTCAACGCGAATATTTTCTTTGTCCCACGTATCACATTCACGTTTGTTTCTTTCTCTTTTATCCCTCACAAGGAAAGAAGATTTTTCTTTTCAACTCATGTTTACCAATGATTTTCCACATGAATTATCTCATGAAACGCTCGCTTTGATTCCCTCTTCCTTCTTCTTCGTCGTCGTCGTCGTCTTTATTTTGTGCCATCAGAGCGAAATTGAATTTACTTTTCTCTTCCTTGACGCAAAGATGTGTATCATCGTGTAATAAAGCTGCTGTAATCTCTGACATGTGTAGGTTGACGCGCAAGCCAAACATCAACACAGCAACAACTGAGAATGTTGAACGGAATTATGAAATTTCTGTTTCATGTTTTTCGAGAATTTTTCCCGACCAGAAAGGAAAGCATGTAACAATGTTTAGAGCGAAAGGCTTCATACACGCGTGGGTGGAAGGGGAAAATTATGTGGCTTTGCCGACTCTAAACGATGCCACAAATATTGTGTGAAAAATGTTCTCCAGAATCAAAATTCTTCGTCGGGGTTTTTCAGACTCAAAACTACATCGTTAAAGGTTAATGATACGTGCGAGATTCCTTCGACGCCCGCCCACCTCAGCAAAGAGACAAATGTTATGAGCTTAGGGAGTTCAAGTCGACGGATATTAATCAGAGCCTCAAATTACGCCATTACGCACGACACACAATAATCGTACTCTGGTATCACGAGAATTACACGATAGTTTAAGATAATGTCACCGCTTTTCGTCTCATGTTGCTTATCAACTTCCTACTCGATTGTAACTTGCGACAAAACGACTTTGTATTCGTGGAATCTTCTTGTTTTGATATTAAACGTTTGAAGTCTCAACTTTTAGAAACTTTCATCGAGACATTCCAACATTTGAGCAATCTACCTTAGAACATCATAATTTTGATAAAAACAAGTTTCTAGCTTTTTCATTAAAATATGCAGTTTATGAAAATTATTTCCCCAAGCGAAGTGAAAACTTTTTCATCTCATAAAATCAAGTTAAGCTTTGATATTTTGAAAGGATGAGGTTGAAGCTTCGTCAAACAATTGAATTTTCTTCTTGTTCTGTTTTGTGGAAGCAGCAACAGAAAACTTTGAATATGTTCGCGACTATGGTTGGCTTGAACTAAAAGAAAAATCTTTGAAGTAGTGAAAATAAATAAATATCTTCCAACTTTTCTTTTGCGTGCGCTCACAAAGAGCGAGATTTCTTTTGGCTTCAAAGTTAAGACAAAAACTTCTTTCATAAAGTTCATAAGTTTTAAGTTAAGCAACTACATCAAAGGAAGCACAAGAATCTACAATATTCATCTCATCGTCTTGCTCGAGGCACTTTATGTTACGAACTACTTTTCGTACGCAAGCAAGCCAAGCTATCCAGGGAAGAAAGTCAATTCCATCTGTTGTTAACAGACAGATAACCATTCATGCGTGAATTCATTACGGCGAGCTGTTCTTTATTTATAAATACGTTTTCTGCTGCTGCCCATTTCTGATTAATGACATCCGAGAAAGTAAAACATAACGCGAAGCTGTAGAAGAAGAAAAATTGAAATTCATATGAACCAATGCTAATGAATCATCGACAGCAGAAAGATACAAATCCGTTCCGAATGAAGAGGAAACACGACCATCGAGAGTGTATGTGAGTCCGTGTCGTTTAAAAAGTAACATACTTAATGATATACAGAGAAAGAGGGAGCATCATCAAGATAAACCAGCGAAACAACATAAATTTAAATTTGATGAAATATTTTTTTTCATTAACATTCAAATATCAGATTTTGGTCTTTTCCCGATTCCCAAACTGCAAACGATCATCGTAGCGGTAAACTAATGGTCAAGCTTGTAAGCGTGTCTCTCATTGACGTTGAGAGCTTTCCGCTGATTTCATCCTCTCTCGGCTTTGATATTCAAAACAGCTCGACGTCGCATTAATGGGTCATAAATAAAGATTTACAAACATCGACACAATAATAAGCTTATAAGAGTCGATGCATAATTAAAAAGTAAAACGTTGGCTTATATTGAGTTTGAATGATTACCGAGGACGTTGCGGAAATAATGTCACATTAATGAGTCCTTAAACTAAATGTTCGTGACAACGTTCTAATTCATGACATGCGAAATTTAAAACTTTCCACTTTTAGTTAACGATTTATTTATTGCTGGTTGAGTCATAGAATCTGCCTTCGGAGAAGCGGCGTTATAATTTCAAGCACACAAAAATGTTTAATCGAGAACAAGATGAGATTAAACGAGAAGGGACAAAACGTTTTTAATATCGTCATGTTTTTTTTTGGAGAGCAAAAAGTGCTTTTTTATTCTCCATGTCGAAAAGTTTATTAAAATTTTGCCCATTTTGCCTCTCTCGCACACATAACACGGACGACGACGGAAACGAGAATCGGAGATGTTGTAAAATGTCGTGATGAAAAGTCGAGCTCAGCAGTGGACTAAGATGGGATTAAATTTCATCGCCTGTGTCTGCAAAATCTCTCCTCGAACTCTCTCACTCGCCCACCCCTTTCAAACCGACCGAAACTTTAAATGCGAACAAATTTTCCCATTCATTTCACTGAAGAGCTTCCTCGAGAAAATAAAAATAAAATTCTAAATTCACAAACAATAAAACAGCAGCATTATCATTCAACGAAATTCTCTTTTCCCTCTCATTCTCTTGGACGTAGAATTATTGTTGAAAACTACTAGCTTAGTGTCTCGATGATGGCAAACCCGTGAAAGAAGACAAGGTTTTTCAGGGGAGAAGAAGATATATTGAGCTTGGAAAATGGAAAACAATAAATTCATTGTCAGTGCTTGCTGCAAAGTTAGAGTTTGAGGCGGGCGCGTCGTTTGTGTTAGCAAATTGAAAGGGGTAAAGGTGGAAGTGCTAGTCGATATTCATCCCCGTTTCACACTAACGACGATGATAGAAGTATTGAAGAAAGCTAAGCCAACTATTTTCGAAAGCATATTTTCGAGAACTAAAGTCAAAAGCATAAATTCTCCTTCAAGTAAACTTTTTACTTAAAGGAGAAGCAGCAGCAATGAAAACGATAAAATAATAGAAGTGAGCGGAGAGTTTTACATTCGAGGTTGTCATCGTATCCTTCCTTCTCTGCTCGACGCTTCGCTCTATGTAAAGAGCTGAAGAATAGGGTTGTATATCCATCCTTTTGTTTTATTTACCCATTTGTTCATAGAACGAAGAGAAGGCGAATGGGACGAAGGAGTGGGACGATGAAAAATCTACAAAACTATGCCAAGAATGTGCAATTAGTGAAACGTAATATTATTTTATGTGTAGCTAGCTTTTATATAGCTTCTTTCCCGTTGGATTGAGACAATGCTGGGGTGTTGGGGAGGTTGGTTGGCGATGATACGACGATGAACGTTCTCGAGCACGATGTGAAAAAAGGCGAAAACGAGCGAGAAGCGATGAGCATAATGAAATATATTTTATTAAAATGACGACGAGGAAGAGGCGAAAAAAAATATAAAAGACTTTGTCGGAGAGCAGAAAGGGTTGCCAGATAGCAGCATCAGCGATCTCTCTGATGAAAGGCTGAGGAATGTGAAATATTTCGAAAATGTTCCTCCCTACATCGCTCCTCGTCGCAGACTGATTTTCGCAAAAAATGTCTGAACGTTTCCTCCGCTGCTGAGATTTATCGGACAACACTGTGAAGAATTATTTACATCGCTGGCAGGACGAAAAGTTATGAAGTCCCCATTCCAGTGAATAACAAAGTTGAGGATTAAAAACTGCGGAGAAATCACTTTATTTATTAACTAACAATGGCTTTATGACACAACATGCTGTGCTGCTGTTTGAATGCAAAACTTTTTGTCAAATTGAATTTCCGCATTGCAAAAAGTGGAAGAGCGGGAAAATGGGCGGGAAACATCCGTTTTGGATGGTTCCGGAACTCATCACTTTTAATTTTATTTGAATTCTCATTCAACTTTAAACACTCTCCAGAGCTTTTAGCTTTTGGCCAAGAAATTGTGTCGCAAATTGAACCCAACATTCTTTAGCAATTTTCCGCATGTTCGGCTCTTTCAAGAAAATCTCTTGTCGACTTCGTTTTTTCTTGTTCATCTGGAAAATTTAGACATCAAATGGAAAGTTTCTTGCTCTTGATTTTCTCGGAAGAAACAAGGAAATTGATAAAGTTTCCTCTCCTTGCCATCCTCCTATTACACATTGTGCTTCACATCCTTTCCCAAACCATGTCAAAGAAGAAAGAAGAATGAAAAACTTTAACTTTATCCCTCTCTTGATTGTTTTTTATTTTTCTTCATCTTCATGCTTTTCCGTTTGAAGGAAAATCTAATTAAAAATTACAGCAGAGAAAGTTCATTGCTGTTCACTTCGTTTCTATTTCATTCAAGACCAGGGGTTGATTGAGAGTTTGTATCATTTTGTTAGCACAAGTTCTTGAGTGACGTGATCATCAAATTGCTCCTGTTGTCAGAACCTCTTGAGCAAGGAATTTTGTTACAAATGAAGTGTGTCTTGTAATCAAAGCAACGGGGTCGGGAGACTAAAGCATAAAATACAATTTTCAGTTCAAAGGATTTGAAATGAAGCTCAACGACGAGAATGATGAAGATCAAACGTTAAATTTATCTTTTCGGAAGGAGAAATGAGATTTTTTTACTTCATTGCTTCAACCATTAAAGGCTTCATATCTTAAAGATGAAACTCAAAGCAAATTTTAAATAAAAAATCTGTCAATCATGAAAGGAGCAGAACGCCTAGCATCCAATTACCCTCATAAAGATGTTGAAGAAATATTATCTCAAACATTCTTAGGATTTTCATTTCTTATCCTTAGGAGAAAGTTATTTTTGGTTTCATCTTAATGAGAAGTAGACTTAAACTTTTATTGATTTTCATCAATTTTTATTAAGAAAGAAAACTCTAAAGTTGAGTACAATTATTACTTTGCCGTAAAAAATATTATTAAACGCTCTTTCCTTCCTTTCGCCTCGTCGACTTCCGCACCAAGTAAAATAAATCAACTAAAGCAGCGTAAAAAGTTGCCGAGATAAAACATTTAATAAAAACGTCTTCAGACAAGAGAAGGCAAAATGAAATAAGAAGATTTATTGCCACGAAAGATGCGAAAGAGGCAAACTCTCTGACTCATGCTCTTCCTTCGGCTGAGGTCAAACGTTGTTGTCATCCCTTAAGTGGAAAGGAAAGAAGGAAAATCCTCATGAGAGACAAAAGATTGCTTGGAGCTTTGTTTACTAAACAGCAAAAAGATGTTGAAATGAATAACAAGCGATGTTGTTGAGGGTAGGAAAGACTTGCGGAAAACCACAAAGATACAACGAAAATTTTAATAATATTCCATGATCCCTTTTTTATATGAGGCAAGAAGAAAGGGAGTCCTTAAAAAGTCGTCGAAAGTAGAGAAGGAACCCACAGCAAAAAGTTGAGACAAAATGCATGATTTATGACAACGAGCAAAGATCATTGGCGGGAAGAAAAAGTCGTCACAATAAATCTTGTTTTATGAAAATTGTCTCAATCGTTTAAAGACTTGAGAGTGCACTGCGGAGGGAGAGATGAGAGCAATACAGCAAACAAGGACGAAAGAGGAGACGCAATTTATTTTCAATTTCCCTTAACGATGTGCCAAGAAGAATCAAAAGAAAGGAAGAAGATATAAGAAGAGAAAAGTAAACGAGACGAGAGATCAGAGAGAAGAACGACTCGAGTCGACTCTGCTAAATTGGGTATCAGATTCCCTTTCATCCTTGTTTGCATGCTGCTTGATGATTTTGTGACTTATTGCGGTTTAAACGGTAATTACCCTGGCTTCATGTTTACACAAAAAGCTGAGAGAGATTCTTTGAACGGAGGCCACCTTGCGTTTGGCACTTGATCCATTTTTCCACTTCGCCTCGTCTCACAATGTAAACATAATGACGCTGCAGGTTTTTCATCCATCGTCACTTCTTTTTCTTTCAAAACACAAGTTCTTTGTTATCCCGACTTACTGAAATGTTCTCGCAGATAATTATTACTCGCTCTGCTACCCTCTGCGCCCATTTAATCTCCAACCCCATCTCGCCTAATCGTGACGATCATTGTTTCTCATCGTTTTTATGACAGTCGAGGAAAAGCAATTATCATTAGTGAATTAAAGGATGTTGAGAAAAAGGGGAAGATGAAAACAATGGCTAAAGAGTTGAAAGGAGAATACACGAAGAAGAAGAAGTTCTTGAAGAATTTTTATCGAGAAAAACGTTTCCCTGAGAGAAGAAGATTTTCTTTTTTTGCTCCGATGAAACTTTGCGCACAGAAAGTCGAGAATAAAAATTATCGGTGAAAATGTTTTGACAAAAAAAGAACAAGAGAGGAAAGCGAAGGAAAAAGCCTCAAAGTCTTGTTTAATTAACAAAAGTTGAGATCAAGACGATGTTCGGCCTTTTAGCAAAAATATTTTCTGCAATTAAAGAGGAATGTCGACGGAAGAAAGCGCGACGATGAGCTCGGGTTGGAAGGAAAGAGTTAAGTGGGTGTTGATGTAAAAAAAGAAATTTTTCTGTTCTTTTTTAATTAATACAACAAAAAGATTCCACCCCGCAACCCTTCTCGACGGAAAAAGCGCTACGTCTCCCGTTGATGGTAATTTAATTAAAAGAGAAGAACGGAAAAATGATGTTCAAGTGAAAACGAGCTTGGAAAATATTTATCAAGTAGTTTGCTGCTTCTTTGACTCGAATCGATGTTTTGTTATTTTTTTTTTTAAGTTTTAAGGTCAAACTTTTTAAAGAATTTTTATCGACAGAGCACCCGCAGATGCTTCATTTATTGAATTGCCTTTCCTTTATCTGGATAACTGTTGAGGACATAAATTAAGATATGAGCGGCGATACTTTCTTAAATCGCTAAAAAGCGTTTTGAATGATAAACAACCATCGCCCAACCTCTCCGCTGTAAGCTATCAACCGCTTTTCATGTGATACGAGTTTGTATTTACTTGAGCTTCACATGCTTCCCGTTTCATTTTTACGACGACAACGACGACACATGCAACAGCAATGCGCGATGAAACGTCACAGTTTTTTTTCTATTTCAAAACTATTCGAAGAATTTCAAAAATGTGAATGAGTTTACAATACGGCGACGTCAGAGTTTTTTTCTTCTTGTTCTTCCTTTTCCTCGTTTCTCCCTTCGTCCGTCTCGTCCTTCGATATCCTTCGTCACATAGTTCTCTCTCACTGTTTAGCTTCTAGACAATTTATTAATTAAATTTCTAGCAGAAAACAATTCAGGTGCTTCGAAATATTAAGATTTTGCATTAGTTCAAGGAAATTTATGATAACCAAAGTCGAGGGTTCATCCTTAGTTTAATTCCACTCGAATAGATTTTCTGTTAGGGGAGACAAGCATGATGACGATGGTGATTGTAATAATAATTTCAATTTCATGCATAGAATTCCTTGTAAATTGTGTAATCATTTGATGCACCACCCTCAAACCGCATGTGGTCGAAGCAATCTTTTGTGAGCACAATTTCGGACTCGAAGTTTGCTTCTGCCTTCGTTTTCTCCACAATGTTGGAGATTTTCCAATTTTCCTCACAAACAAAAGCATTTTACTCTCTGCAAAGGCAAATGAGATTTTTGTCTTGGGACAGCCTTAAGTTTAGGTAAAGTTATGATAAAGTTTCTAAAATATTTCACAATTCGTTTTGTTTTGTAATTGATGGATGGAACCTTCGCCTTCCTCTCTCATCGTGTCTATCTCTTCGAATAACAAAGACAAACGAAACCTGCCAAAGAATTCGAGCATGTGTCGTAGGAAAATGATTTATCAAAAGCACATGAAAGTTATTAATTATTATCAAGCGCCTCTCACTCGTTCCAAGTTCTCAACTACAATACCAGCTGAGTCGATATCTTATCTTCGTTGTTAGATAAGACGATGGGACTTTTGTTTTATTGTCCGTGTGGAAGACAAATGACTCGGAATGGAGTGGAAAAGCCCAAGCGAATTTTCTGTTTAATTAAAAATAATTTTATCGCTCTCTGTGATAACGAATGGCTTCAGTTCGTCTTCGAGAAAGATTTTCATTCAAGAATCGAGCTTCGAACTTCCTTTTAAAGTTGCCGAGCTCTTGATTGTTCATTTTACTTTTAAAGTCGCGACTTAATAATCAACAGCGAAGATACAATCAACGTATGTCTTAGTTTGTGAACTTCCGCGTCTAAGCCTAAAGCGACATCAAGCGTGGGGGTTTGCATAATGTTCCTTCGTTGCCCATTATCTTCTCCTTCGTCATCATCTGTAATTAATAACGTTGCTTATCCAATTTCATTGTTTTCGTTAATTCTTTGTGTTCTATCATCATCATCATCATCCGATTCGAGCCATTATTATTGCGGCTCATTATTCCATGTTTTTGCGCCTCCAACATTTCCTTTCTTCAAGTCTGTTATCATCCTGCGCCTTCCACTCTCCTCTCCCTGCTTTTTGGGGTTAATCATTTATCATTTTACGTACTTTCTGTGAGCTCTTCTCGTCTCCTTTGCCTCTCGAGATGGTTCTTTGTGATACAAACTTTACGACTGAACACAATACGATGAAGATTCTGTAATCAATTTTATGTGGTTTCTCCTTGTGTGTCGTGGCAGAGCAAACCTTCTTTGCATCTCTTGTCTGAAGGGAAGTGAGAGAGCCCACAAAACACAATAACAATGTTTGAGACTCTTGCGGTTGAGAAGAAACAACGAGAAATGAAGTCAAGTAGATGTAGCAACATCAAAGGATCGTTTATTAATTAATATTCACTCCACTCGTCGTTACATCTCGAACCATTGACATGTCTCGATTGTATGACATAGTTTAAAGCCAATTCATGGAACTTATATTGTGCAATACTCGCGTGCCATTGTCAACCAACCAATCACTAAATAATTTATTTTCTCTTTTCAATTGCAGGACGAAATGAGTTAATAGCGCGTTATATCAAACTTCGAACTGGTAAAACGAGAACGAGAAAGCAAGTCAGTTCACACATACAAGTATTAGCTAGAAGAAAACTACGCGAGTTTCAAGCTAAAATGAAGGTGGTAAGTGTCCGATCTAATATAAAATTCAATTGAATAAAAAATATCGTCGATCCCCATTGTGAATACCTTGAAGTATTTCTTTTCACTATCTATCGAAACGTTTAGGTTTCATTTATTAACGATATTCATGTTGATTAGCGCAATACGAGTACAAAAGGCTGAAGCCCACACACAACGGGCAAAGCATTTCTGTCTGCAACATAAGTTCGCCAAATGAGACAAACTATAATGGGAGTGTGACTCGATCATGTCAAATCCTAATTAAAAGATTTGTGTGTCTCGCATTCATTAAGTGCGACTTATTTTCCCGCTCGCTTACTTGCGTCTCGCTTCGATTCAATTTCTGTAAAAGAGCGATGAATGATTGCGTAGTTAATTAAATTTCTTGGAAACTTTTCTTATCGTCACTTTTTTGTCGTGTTTGTTTTTTACGATGACATAATGGCTTGATGTTATCGTTCATTCCATTCATTAATGTCGACAACTTAAACGTTGCAATCACAAGAATGGGGCGAAAAAGTAATCTTCGGGTTAGATTAGCAAAATATTTCGGAGTTAGATTAAACATTAAACTTGTTAATCATAAATAGGATCACACGCTAGGAAAAGAAAAAGCGTTTCAAACTATGAGCTCGATGACTTCCGCACAACTTATATCAGTTGCCGCCAAGGGACTCTCACGGGGCAATCTGCCGTGTATTCCCACTTACACTGTAAGCACAAAACCAAACAAAACAATTTTGATGACGAATAATTTTTTGATGTTTTATTTGTGGCGCAAACAAAAAAACGAAGAGACAATCTATTAACCATGCTTACAGCTTCATCATCGACGATGACTAATAATCTCGAATTTCATTAAAACATAAAAAAATCTCACTCGATTTATCATTCGCGATGCTCGAGTCACTTGTCTCGCCATTAACATTTAATTAATCATCTCACGAACTTGGGTTGGTTAATCATCGTACACAAGTTTCTCTTAGCAGTGACTAACTAAAGCATTTGACGAATAAAAAAATTAAAAAATTGCTTTCTCGCCGATTGCAAAACTCAATTAACTGAAAATTATAACTCGCTCGCACTTGACTGCAATTATGTAATTGCACGTTAAAGAAACTGCAACACTCTTGACGAGCCGTCAATCAGAGCCGTTTTGTGTTAACTTTCTTTCGCTTCTAGTGCAGTTTTCGAGGGCATCTGAGTTGAATGCCGTTGTTAATTAATAAAGAACTAAATGTTTACCAGAATTATGAAACAATAAACTTTCGACGATTTCTCTCAGTTCATAGAAACACAATGTGAATATAAGAAAGGTCAGGAAGTTAATTGTGAAGGATTTTCCTGCTCGACTGAATCCTCCTTTCAATGTGTTAATTGAAATATTTCCGGTAGAGTTCTTGGTTATCTCCACTGGCCTCTAATAGATCTCGGCGCCGACCATAAATGGCTTTAAAACTCACCCAAAACACAAAACAACACACACGGTTCGTCTCAGAACGTGGGCAGAGTCAGCAAAAACCCTCGCAACGAGTTTATTTTTTTTCGGGGCTTTAAAGTCGAATTTGATTAGTTAATGGGTCATGAAACAGGTTTTGCTCTGGCCTCTCTTTCGTTCGTCCGTGGTTTCTTCCTTTTCCTTTACTTTTTTTCCATTGCTTTAGCTTCGACGAACAATTGTTCTTTCACTCTTTCTTTCGGCTAAAAATAAATCTCCGAATGGGTTTTCAATTCAACGCTTGAGTCATAAAGAAGTTGAAGAAAACTGGCAACGTCTGAGCTTTAAGTTATCTTTGAGACTTCCTTCTGCATCACTCATCAAAGCGACTCTTGGGCAGCGATGATGCAGCGGGTGTAGATGGGAGGACCATTCAGAGAAATGAGGTGACCAGGGTTCAAAGGCAATTTATCACTTATCAACTGAAACTCCTGTCAAGAACTAGAGAACTCATTGATTAATGGTTCAGGTACCGTCAGATCCTCCGTCAATTTCTAAAGCGTCATGAGCCCCAACTGTACCTGAATATTGCACAACCACAATAAATCAACAAAGTTGTGCTGAAAGCCCACAACTTCTCTATCTAGCTCGCTCTCACTCTCCATGTCGACCGCAATAATTCAAATTTTAATTAATGTGCTGCTCGCTCGTCTGCGTTTATTTGCGTCTGTGGCTAAATGCGGAGACTGGATCAAGGACCTAAATGGCGAATGATTTGAATTGATCGATGCGAAGCGTTTTTACATAAACCAATCGAATCAAATGCACTTGACGCTGAGATGCTTCTGAATGTGCTAATTGACTTGCTTTTTGAAAAGTTGTTTGCCTTCGTCATGCCGGTGAATGTTTGCTTTTAATTGACGAAGTCAAACAGGGAATTCAATTCGTATTGGCGCAGGAAAGTTGTCAACATTGCATAATTCGCTGTTCATTCTAACGCCATGTCTGTAACTAAAAACCAAGTCTTGCTTCAAACTCGTTTTGCTTAACCGCAAGAAATGCAAAACTGCCCAGCTGTTGACGCTTTTGTGGAATTTTTTTCCGTCGCATTCATTTCTTGTGACTCATTGTCTTCTTCACGTTTATCTTTTAGCAATTCTGGCAACCCGGTCTCCAACCTAGCACGTCACAAGATGTTAAGCCATTCTCACAGCCTGGCTATCCAACTGGAGGAAAAACAGCGACCGCGGTATCAGCAATCGATGGCAATCTACAAGCTCAACATCCTTGGGAAGGACGATCAATAGCCACTCAGAAGTTTAGACTTGTAGAATTCTCAGCTTATCTTGATCTGAGCGCTGACGATGCTGTCAGTGAAGTAAGTTTCACAAACTCAATTAATCTCTTTTAAATGTTACTAATTTCATTTTCTCATCTTCTAGTACCATAAGCATCTCTTTGTACATATAGCAGATCAGCCATCCCATCCACTCCTTGAATCCGTCGACGTGAAGGAGATTTACGACAAATTCCCGCAGAAAAGCGGTGGCCTCAAAGAGCTGTACGAAAAGGGCCCACAAAATGCCTTCTTCCTTGTGAAGTTCTGGGCCGATCTCAATACAAACCTGCAAAACGATGCTGGAGCATTTTATGGTGTCAGTAGTCAGTGAGTATCAGCTTGCAAAGTCGCTCAAAGCAATATTTTAATTTCCAAACTATTTTTAGCTTTGAGAGTAACGAGAGCATGGTGATCACGTGCTCGACAAAGGTCTGTTCATTTGGAAAGCAAGTTGTTGAGAAGGTGGAGACGGAATATTCGCGATTGGAAAACGGACGATTCGTCTATCGAATCCACCGGTCACCTATGTGTGATTACATGATAAATTTCATCAACAAACTCAAGCGACTGCCTGAAAAGTACATGATGAATAGCGTCCTGGAGAACTTTACCATCCTTCAGGTGAGTTTGAGATATTAAGCGAACGTTTATTTTTACCTAACAATTGTTTTCCTTCATCAGGTAATATCAAACAAAGAGACGGGAGAGACGCTGTGTTGCATTGCATTTGTGTTTGAAGTGTCAACGTCGGAACATGGTGCACAGCATCATATCTACCGTTTGATAAAGGATTAGCAAAACGACGAAAATAAAAGCCTCGACGCACCATCAACCGACAATCAGTTATTGCAATTGATTGACACAAACACAATTGTTAAAAAAAGTAGTTTAAGTGTATCATCGACGGATAATAATAGAGAGTTAAGTGGTAGTTTTAATGCGAAACACAACAATAATGACGATGATGATGATGAGAGTACTATTGGTAGATTTACGAATGTAAGCGTTAATGATAATTATAATTTTATTTGTCCATCGGTCCCATCCACCGTCGTACCATCCAAGATTATAAAGAAGGAAACGCATGATGAATAAGTTAATTGAACTCTCTCTTATTCCTTTCAGTTTATGGCATGAGGTTGAAGTTGAAGCTTAAGAAAAAAAACTTACTACACAGTGCCTATAAAAAAGAATGAAAAAGTCAAAAAGAAAATCGCTTTCCTCTCGACAAATCTCACAAAAGAAGAAAAAAGCCATGAGCAGGAGAAAAATACAAATTTAGTTTCTTTTGGGCGTGCAATACAATCGGCAATTTTAATTATCCTTCTTAAGTTGCAATAAACCATGCAGAGACCGAGATGCGGCTTTAACAAGAGTTTACAAATCTATAACGCAATCTTTTTACACTTTTAAATGATGACTCGCGATTGTCAAAATATCAGTGTTGTGATCTCTACTGAGAGTTTGATTTTTCGCTCCTCATCAAATTATATTTTGGAGACAAATATATCAACGAAACTCAAAACAAAAGAAATATTTTTAATTTTAGAATCATTGTAAGGACAAAATGCCATCATACTTTTATTTTTATTTTCTTCAAAACGGCTTTTACTGGAAATGAAAATTTAATTTATAAATGCAATCTTTGAAAGAAGTTCTCAAGAACGCGATGAATTCAGAAACAATTTGTAAGAAGAAAATCCAACTTATCGAATCCTTATAATTGATGGAAAGCTTCGTATTCAATTTTCACAATTTTCCGTTGAAGCAGAAGCAAGGCGGCTCATTAAAACTTATTTTGCATCGCTTCTGTCGTTTCATGCCAATTAGCGAGATTACTTCTGTTGAATTGTTTCATGCAACCTTAGAGATTTTTCCTTATTTTAATCTTCGGGACCAACAAAATCGGAATTAACTTAAATCAGTAAATAAATTGTTTCCTTGTCCATTCAACTAAAAAAATATGATTTCCTTGAATGCAATTTCTTCTTTCAATAATTACGAGAAATTTATTTACGCTCCTTAATTATAAAATATTTTTTGTTTAAATGAATTTGCAGATATATTCATTTTGATCTCTTAATAGTAAAATGTATTAGTAAAGCAAGAAAAGAAAATAAAATCTAATTATTTTTCGCAAGTGAGAAAATTGAAAAGAAGAAGAAGATTCGAGTACCTAAAAAATATTTCAATAAGTTTTTCAAATCATTTCATCAGACGGAAAACGTTCGAATTGGTTTTTTTTTTGTTGAGAATTGTTTAAGGAGAAAATAAAAACGATTTGATATTATGGAAACGAACGAAGAATATTTGAAAGTATTTTCTTAGAAAATGAAGGGAAAATTTGTAACTTAGCCGAGGTTTATTTGCCATCGAGTTAATTTATAAATCTTTTCAACCCAAAATCCAAAATCCATCCAAAACGATGAGATTTTCCCGCGTTGGAACAACCTGAAATCTTTTTCAAACAATAAGATTTAAGTTTTTGAATGGACTAAGATTAAAACATTCGTCCATTAAAATTATTTTGTAAATAGAAAAAGAATTTTTTAATATTTTAGTTTTTTTCTCTTACTTTGAACTATTAAGAAATGCGAGAGTAACTTTAAATATCAAAAGGAAATTCGTCTGATATTCCGATAAAGAAAAATGTACTTGAACTGTGTTTTAGTTCTCTGAAAGCATAAAAAAAAGTTGGGATTCTGTAAATTTTCTAAGAAAATCTCCCGCTCTCCCCAAGAATTTTTATTTGATCTTAAATTAATTATGTGAAAACAAGAAAAAGTAAATCAAATGAAATTTATAAATAAAGAAAATTGAAAAATTAATGGAATCGTTTGATTTTAGAATGAAATCTATTTATTGCCATAATTTAGTAAAACAGTATACGAACAAATCTATTTGGTCCAGAGACCAGCCCAACCACTTTTACAAGCATTGTGCAACAAATTGTTTTCCTCGGTGCTTAACCGAAGGATTGTATTTAGGACGGGAATAAGTCGCTGCTTCTCGTCCGAGTTGTTTAACGTGACAAACTTGATCACAATATTTTTTAAATACTCAGAGTTTTGAATATGCTCTTCACGGTCGACGTTTCGCTGTTGTCGGCGAACTTCCTCTTTCAGCATGTCGTTTAGTTGCTGGACCCTCGCGAGATCCTTCTCGGAATCGGCAAGGAGAGTGGTTAAGTGCGTGACGCGATTTTCTTCTTTAGCCAGTTTTGCTTTAACATTTTGAAGAACGTCAGAAGGTGATGAGAAGTTTGAAACTGTGTCTTCGTTAATTTCGTTCGAGTTGTCGTCAAAAGATGAATTAAGCAACTCATCTAATGGCATCAGCTCACGACTCCTTGTACTAGAAATTTTTCTACGAATTTGTGGATGGAATGTTGATGATTGTGAAGATTGGTCCTCGCTGCCTTCAGCTTCCTCTCGATTCATCATTAACATGTTCATTTTATGCTCCTCACGAAGTTGAAATACGTTAGGCTCAAAGGCACTCGCAGCGGAAGTTGACGAGACTTTCTCCAATTTATTAATTTTTTCTTTAAGAGCGGTAATTGCGAAATTACTGTTTTCTTCCGTATCTTGAATCTTCTTTTTATAGAAGGCATTTAGTGTATCGATCTGTAATTGATAAGCTTTGATAGACTCTTCATGATGTTGATTGCGACTTTTCGTCTCCTCTGTCACTTCGTCGCTTTGCTTTTCTAACGTCGTAAGTAAATCTTTACAGCGATTTTGTAAGCGAACTTTATCGTCGACTGCTTCGGCATAATTCTTTTTCAGCGCTTCAAGTTCATTGGTAATTTTGCTGTTCACTTGCTTAAGATTTTCCGTCATTTGCTGAAGACTAAAGTTCTCGTCTTGTAACTCTTGTTCTTTGCTTAAATCTTTGTTTTGACTTTGACGGAGGACTCCCTGGGCTCTAATCTTGTAACTGGCAAAATCTGCTCGAAGATCTTCAACAGACTTTTCATGACTCGCAGAAAGTTTCTTAAACGTATCGACTTCGCTTTCAAGTAATGTAACATTTTTCGTTAATTCGTTTCTCTCTTCTTCTAACGATTGGTTTCGTTTCTGAATATCGCCGATAGTTTTCGCTACTTCTAATTTAATTTCGCCATTCTCGAGCTTCAAGGTTTCGTAGTTCTTATTCATCAATTCGAGTTGTAGGTTTGCTTCGGTTCGTTCATGCTCAGTTTTGCGTAAAATACTTAATTGGGTTTCAAGATTTTTCTTCAAATCGACAGAATGTGCTTTCTCAGACTCTAAATTAGCTTCAAGGGATGAGATTTGACTCTTCAACGATTCAATAGTGCTGCTCTGCATTTTGATTGTGTTTTCGAACTCTGATACTTCAGATTTCTTATTTTCCAGCTTTTTATTAAGTTCCTCAAGTGTCCTTTCATAAGCTTCCATCTCCAAGTCCAGCATACTTTTATTCTTCATTGACTGTCTCAGCTTCTTTTGAGCTTCTCGTTCTTCATTTAAACTTTGGTCTTTTGCCTTGATGGTTTCTTGCAAATTCTGAATTTCCACTTCAAGATTTTTCAAAGCAGCATCTTGAGAATCAACTGCGTCGGTGGACAATTTTTCTTTTTCAAGTTCTGCTTTCAGAGAATCAATTTCGTCATTCTTAGATTTAAGCTCTTGGTTTGCTACTCGTATGCGCTCAATTAGTTTTACTGATGCGCATGCGATGTCAGATTGCCACTTAGAAATGCTTTCAGCATATTCTTTTGTCGTTGATAATAAAACTTCTCTATCAGCTTGTAAACATCCCAGCTTATCGTTGATGTCGTAAATTTTTTCACGATAAAGCCTCAATTTTTTGATACATTTGTCATACTTGATTTTCACTTGATCGGTGGGTGTTGCCGCTAAGTCGTCTTTTGTATCAAGAGATGATTTCAAATCAGAGTTTTCTTGAATGAGACTCTTGATTTTCGCTGAATTATTGTCCATCAAAGACTTGGTCTCGCGAGTTTTATCTTCGTATCGTTTCGTGGTTTCAACAAGTTCCGCTTGAAGTTTTTCAATTTGAATCTTTGACTCATCGCTAGAATCTTTTGCTTGCAACTGCTGTAACAGATCATCATTCTCCTCGGTTAGTCGAGCCAACTGCCTCTTAAGAGCTTCATTCTCGATAGAGATATCATTGTAATTCGCTAGTTGACTTTGATGTTTCTCCAACAAATTTTCTTTCTCTTTAATTTGTTTTTTTAGTGACTCAAGGTTTGTTGCGTCAGCAAGTCGATTTTCAGTCAAGCTATCGACGATCTCTTGCAATGCATGTTCCTGCTCTTTATGCTTTTCTGCAGCATCCTTTAGCAGTTTAATCTCGCCGAGAGCCTCTAAAAGAATTTAATAAAATAAATAATTTTTCATGAACTCAAAATTGATCTTACCGTCTTTGGCTAGCTTCGCTTTTTTGGCGATCACAAGAAGATTTTTACATTTAGTTATTAGTTCGGCTTTACTTAGATCATCGAGTTGAGTTTTCTTCTCCTAAAATAATTGGAAAATGAAAAATTTAATAAATAAAACATAATCGGTCACAATGAAGAGCTGAAATTGTTTCTTGAACTTACGAGATTGCCACCAGATGATTTCGACTGGTTATCTTCCATCTCATTGAGGATTTCGGAGTAGAAATCCTTTTATTTCATGAATTGCTGACGACGGTTTTGCAAAATAACACAAGCAAAAACGAAAGCTACGCTTTGTCAATTCAAATCGTAATGTTCAGTTAAAAATATTTCAGATATTATTTTATGTTGCATATTTAATTTTAATATTTATTTTAGTCAACCTAACATTGTTTACTCCGTCGATACATAAAGAAGTAGCCGAACATATGAAACATAATATAAAGTAAAATCATTGCGATGAGATTCACGTAAAGATGATCCGCGTTGAAATTTAAATGATCTAAAACTTCTTGACCATCTTTATAGCAAGGGAGCTCTGATGAATTCATGGAATGACAAGCTAGAAATAAAATTTAATTAGTCATTACCAAAATAAATATTATTAAACATACTAATGTTCGTTATTCCATCCCATTGTGCAATGCTCATCGCTTCGTTTCCATACATTAACCAGCTGAAGTAAGGCATCCAAGAAAGATATCCCGGCAGTGTATTCAACTTCATGAAAACTCCTGAAGTAATCATCAGAATGTAGTCGAACGGTACCAAGTAAGACATCGCCACTGGAACTGAATTGAAAGCTGCCGAAAAGAAGCATCCACAAGCAGTTGAGACATTCATAACGAGTATTGATGCAAGAGAAGTAATTGTAAATGCGAAGAGCGTAGGACGTAGTTCTGCCAGCCAATAAGCAATCATCACAAATAACAACGGCTCAACAATTAATCCAGGAAGCTTCAATAAATAAAAAATCAATTTTAATAAGATCTTACTTGAAAGTTGTTAAAGAAGTTTACCATTGCCAAGATGTTTGCCAAGTAATACTGATCAGTTGTATAGATTGCGGACTTAATTTCTCGAAGAAAAATTGGAAATGTTTGTGGAAACACGGACAATACTGAATACATTGGCGTAAAAGTATTTTCAGCAACTAAAATGAAAAGTAATCCTTTGACAGCTTGCACTCCTGTTTGAGTCATGCTGATGCTTCCAGAATAGCAAAGACCAGCCATCAACGCAATTGCAATCTTCTGAAGAATCCTCAAATACTGAATAGTCGGATCACGCATAATTGAAATGACTGATCGCCACGTTAGCCAATAAAATGTTGTCAGCCAATTTGCTTGTTGAAAACCTTTCAAATCATCTTTCACTTGATAAGTCCCGCTCTCGTACATATGCATTTCGAGATTGACTAACAGATCTCTTTGAAGTGCTGACTCACTAACTGCAAATAGATCACAAAGGCGACTTGAGATTCTATGACTAATTCTTTCATTTGCTCCCGCCTCGGTCGATAGAACGTTGATTAAATATTCAGGTGGATTGTAATTGATCGGACAAATGTATCCATTTTCACCAAAGAATTCAATTGCGTCATTTGGATTCCCGAAGAAAGCAACTCGACCTTCAGCAAGCAGAATAACTTGATCGAACATTGCAAATAATTCACTTGATGGTTGATGAATTGTACAAAGAATCGCGGTGTTTCGTTTAGCTGCAAGTTCTTGTAGAGACTCTATCAACTTCTGAGCATTGTAAGAGTCAAGACCTGTCGTTGGTTCGTCACAAAATAAAATCGCTGGCTGAGTTAGAAGTTCCGTAGCGAAGGCGAGTCTTTTCTTTTCTCCTCCCGATAACATTTTTCCCTCGCCTTCCTCTCCGATTCTTGTGTTTGCACATTTCTTCAGTCCAGTTCGCTCGATGACATCGTTAATAATAAAATTTATTTCATTCTTCGTCACTCGACGATCTAATTTCAAGTGTGCCATGCACAACAAATGTTCCTTCACTGTCAATGAACCGAAGAAAAGATCATCCTGATGAACGAATCCACTCAAGCGTCGCATAAAGGGGCCAATCTCGCAGCCATTGACGAGAATATCTCCCATAACGATTGTTCCAGCTAAAAGATAAGAAATTGTATAATAAAAAAATTAATCTACAAATTTTCGCGTAAACCTTTTGACCGATAATTGCAAACATTTTAATTAACTTACGAGTGTTTCTGAAAGCGAGTGATGACATCAAAGTTGTCTTCCCGCTACCTGAGCTTCCCATTAAAGCTACTAGAGAGCCACTCGCGATCGCACCAGTCGAGTTATTAATAATTCTTTTGATTCTTTTGTTAGCTGTTGTAGCATAAATGCTCACGTCCCGCCACGCAAGCGTTAATCCATGATCCGTTGGTGACCATTTGTTATAGCTTCGCAATGAAATCGATCGCGAAATGTGTTTTAAACTTTCCTCGCTACGAGGCGACTCGCTGTTCACCGACATCATGCCTGAGACTAGTTTTTGTTTGAAGATTGATTAATTTACCAGATTTTTATCACTTTCCTTTATCTCGTCTTATCATCAAAAATTGTTTGAATGAACTGCGCCACAGAATTCAGAGTCAACTGAGAACAAATAAAAAATTGTTTGCGATGAAATCTAATCGAGTGAAATATTTTTTGAGAGAAGCTTCTCCCAATTCTCTTGGTATTTCTGACCCTTGTAAACCCTCTTACGCCAATTTCTGAGTAATCACATCTTCTTCACAAGAAAACAAGACTAATTTCGTGTTTGACAAATTTGAAATGAAAAAAGACTCCGCGATCAGCGACTTACACTACACGTCACTATTCTTGGACTGAAACTCAACACCAACTGGAGAAATGTCTCATTGATTGAACTGGCCTAAAGAAGCCGTTGAAATGCATTGAACTGACTCAGAGTCGGACGAACTAACAATCGAACGGAGAATAAAATATTCGTCGATAATATTTTCATGATCGACCCTGAACCACAAAAAACTTGAAAGTAATTTTAGCAGGAAATCAGAAAATGAACTGCCTATCCAACTCTAAACAAAATATTTAAGAAAGCTTCGCTTGAGTTGACGTCGCTTCTTCTTTTCATCAGCGATAAGAATTCATTCAACTGATGAGCTTTCAAAAGCTTCGTCTCATGTTGCAAGTTCTTCTAAAATCAATATTCGTGAATTTTTAATAAAAACGAAGTTGAATTAATTTAATTAAATTTTTATTTATTTGAACTCTTATAAAAAGGCAAATCCTTTTGCAAAATACAAAACTTTTAATCCTAATTTAAATCTAATTCACGACCTTTTTATTTTGAATGAATTTGAAGTGGCGTGATTATCTCTAGCGAAGTATAATTCTCAGTCATAATTTCTTTCACTTCCTCGATGTCAACTCCTTTCAGTTCACAAACTCCCAATTTTTCAAACTTTCTCTTCAATAATTTCAACATTTTAAAAATATCTTCATCGATTAAGTTGAGTTTAAGATTTCTGACTTTCGGCATTGAATCTAATAAAAATTTAAGTCTGACAGCGTTAGAATAATCATGCAGACCCAGTTCAAAGATTGAGGTTGATGTTGTGATTGGAACTCCGTTCTCGGAAAATTCCTCAAAATACTTGAAACTGAGAGTGAGATTAGTCAGCTTTGGCATCTTCATGATCACGTCGAAGATTTCTCTGTCCACTTCATTTATATCGATTGATAATTTTTCTAGAAAATCGCTTTGTGATGTAAGGAAGTTCGGAAAGTTGGAGCCCAGCTCAGGGTGTACTAAAACAGTTCCTATTTTCAAACTCTTAAGTTTGAATTTATATTTTTTACAAGATTCGTCGTCGAATATTTCATATAAGATACTTGAACAAATTGTTAAATTTGATAACTTTTCGTTATTTCCGAGCAATAATGATATAATATCTTTGTGAACTGTACCTAAAGTGTCAGCTAAAAGAAGAACTTCAATAGCATCAGAGTTTATTAAAAATCCAAGCCAAGTTTTGCCCAAGTATCTGGAGAAAATACGAAGGAAAAGTGTTTTCAGCTTTGGAAAAAATAAAGCTTCGAAAGATTCAATCTCTGAAGATGAACCTTCAAATGATCGGCCGCCAGTTTCATTGACAAAAAGTCTTTCGACTGATGATTTGATAGCTGACAACAATCTCCACAAATCGAGTCTTTTTCTAAAATAAACATTCATGAATCCAACACTTTTCCACTCATGAGCTCTACTGTAAATGAAATCAAGTTCTGAATTTGTTATGTAATCGCCCACTGTTCTCGATCTTCCATTTTCAGTTCGTATAATTCCGACCTTTCGTCGGACTATAACGGTTTGATATAGTCTCGAACTATTTTTGAGCAAGTTGACATCTTCCGAATTGTTTTTATCATGATAAACAATGTTAATGTTCATAAGATCTTCCAACGAAGTGACATAGCTGTGATAATTTTCACTGTGTTCTTGAACCTTAATCAAATCTTGAGCATTGATTTCCAAATCCCGATCAAAAACAACTTTAATTTTCTTCATGAGAACTTTCAAGGAAGCGATAAAATCATACCAACTTGTACTGACTTCTGAAGCTGCTAACACGTCTTTGCCGCTTAAATGTTGTAAGATCATTTCAGGAATGTCAAGAAAATTTGAGAAATATTTCAAAGGATCCATGTTGGTTAACTCAGATATTTTGATGATTTTCGTGTTCGGCATTCCATTTGAAGCTTCTGATTTCGTTTCATTGTCTGGCTTGCTCTCAACGATCGGAACTTCAATGGAATTACGCTTCAGTGACAATTTCTTAGTGATCGGTGCTGGGTTTGTTTCCATAATTTTTCTTTTATCTAAAAAGGAAAATAGAAGTCAAATAAAAATAAATATTCCCCATAAGGGAAAATTGCGACCGAATTGATGTTACCTTACAAATGTTGAGAATGAAATGAGACAAACGCTGCTAAGTTATCCTTTTTTTAAAAAAATATTACGTAGGACGCACTGAATGTTTACAACAAAATGGGAAAGAGTCCCTTTTATCCCTTCATTTTTTAGATGACAAATCCTTTTGTAAACTTTAAGGAGTCAGTACTCGTCTGTCTGCCTCCTATCTAACTCTAAGCAAAATATTTAAGAAAACTTTGCTTGAAATAATTCATCAATTTTTAATAAAAACGAAGTTGATTAAATTTAATCACATCACATTTTTTATTCCTTTCCAAAACAAAAGAAACATTTTGAATTCTATAAGCTAATCTAAGCAACTTAATCAAAACCCATTCAGAAATTATTTTTTGGATAAATTTACTTCTTAGGCTTTCTCAACAATTGATTCCTCGGAAACAACTGATTGAGTTTCAACAATTGGCTCGCTTGCGCAAGACAATGCTGGGTACTTCTTGGAGAGAGCGGCGCGGTATTTAGGATGGCTGATGCCATAGACAATTGGATTGTAGACAGCGTTAGCCTTAGCGAAGAGAGATCCCCAAATTGTAGCAAGAGGAGTGATCTTCGATTTCGTCAAGACACCGGTGAAGTTGATGATCAAATAAGGTGTCCATGCCATGAACCACAAGGAGATTGTCATCAAGGCAACCTTAGCGAGCTTGCACTCAGCACTTTGGTTGACATTTTCAGCGGATCTCAACGAAGCGACGTTCATCTTCTTAGCTTGTTCACGCATGTTCTTCTCGTGAGCTGAGACAGCTTTCAAGATGAAGAAATACGAGTAAATGATGGTCAAGAGTGGAATCCAGTAGACGAACAATGCATAGATCAAGATGTAAGAGCGGCTCGACCAGTCATGAGACAAGTAGTCAGTTCCACAAGCAGTCATGTTGCCTTCAGGAACATAACGATTCCATCCGAAAAGTGGAGCAACAGTCCATGCAAGGGAGAAAGCCCAAATGATAGCGATTCTGATCATAGCGCCGCTGTTGGTCAAAGGTTTTCCGGACAAACCTTTAACGATGACGTTGTAGCGATCGAAAGCAATCATCATCATTGTGTAGATTGAAACACAGCCAAAGAGAGATCCAGCCATTGCGTAGAGTTGGCATGCGAGAGGTCCAAAAGTCCAGGTTTCGTGATAGCAGTTGATGACCATTGGAGGGCCCATGGTGAACATCATCAAGAAGTCAGAGAAGGCGAGGTTAACAACTAAGAGGTTTGAGGGTGATCGAAGAGATTTGGTCGACGTGAAGACGGAAATGACGACGTAATTGCCGATCATCGAGACGCATCCGAGGACGAAGATAACGAAGCCCAGAATGGAATGCCACAATGGATTCATTGGTGGAAATTGATACCAATGTGGGTCGATCAAGTGAAGCATATCAGCTGGAACCATGTCGACAACGGTCATGTTTCCCGCGTGATTACCACCGAATGATTGATAAGCTGCGAATGCCATTTCAAATTATTTTTCCCCGAAAGAATATTTTTCAATGAAACTTTTAAAACACTTTTCAGTTTAATCACTTTCTTTTATCCTTTGATTACGAGCTGAAGAAAATCGTTGTTTGCACAAGCGAACTACTTCAGACTCAATGTTAGTGAAGACCAAATAACACTTGAAGCTTTGCTCATCGCTATGCGGTTTTTATACTTTTCAGATTTCTACGTTTCCGCAAAACATCGCAGGTAATTTAATTTAAATCATTCTAATTGGTTTAAAACTTACATTTAAGAATTTTATGAGATTAAAATTTCCTTTGAAGGTTGAAATTCCTTTATGCTCATAACACAAATCACGGCCACATTGTGTTTAATCCTAACTTAGTTGTTCAATTGCACTTGCGGCTTTTAAATAATTTAAAACGTTTAGTAAATTAATCTCAAACGCTTTTTGCTGAAATTTAATTTATAATGTCAAGATCAATTCATTTGTCTTATCTCAGACACACGAATTGTCTAACTAGCACAAATTATTTGTATTTGTAAATTTGGGTTATCAGAGATTAAAAGTTTATCGAACTGCACTGATAAGGCAACAAAATATAAAAAGCGAGTGATTGCATGAAAACTTTTCAGTCGTTAAAAATGGTTTCGCCAGTGCTCATAGCGGTGTTCGTCGCCTTGTTCATCTATCGGTGCTATAAATATTGTTTTTATAGACCGCCAAACTTTCCACCGGGACCTCCGAGAATTCCAATATTTGGAAGCTACCTTTTCATTCTTCTCATCAATAACAAGTTCAAGCATTTGGCAATCAACAAACTCTGTGAATATTATAAAAGTTCAGTGATTGGATTTTTCTTTGGCCCCACTCTCGCGGTTGTTGCAAATGATTCGAATAGTGTTCGTGAAATGTTATTCAAACAAGATTTTGATGGACGACCCGACGTTCCATTGGCTCGCCTTCGAGAAGCAAACTACAATTTAAAAGGAATTTTCTTCACCGATGGCGGTTACTGGCTCCATCAGCGTCGATTCACTTTAAGAAATCTTCGAGATTTCGGTTTTGGTCGTCGCTATCAAGAATACGAATCTGAAGTTGGTGACGAAATGAAGAGCTTAGTGAATCTAATCAAAGAAGGTCCAAAGTACGAACATGAGAAAAAGTTCTTCCAGCCAAACGGACTCGTTTGTCTACCGAAAGCGCTTTGCGGTGCATTGGGAAATTGTTTTCTTCAAGTTTGCGCTGGCGAGCGTTTATCAAGAGAAGAGCAATATAAAATTTTCAAGTATTTATTACGAACTCTTTCTCTCTCTCTCCTTTCTTATCTAATCTTTGTTATTTTTGTTTTGTTGCCTAGAGCCGGCGAAGGATCTTTTGAATTCCAAGTAAACTCGAACGAATACGGAAACACTTTTGGATTAATTCCTTGGATTCGATTCATCTTCCCGGAAAGATCACATTACAATCAATTACGAAGAGCTTCTATGGCAATGGTTGAGCTTATGAAGGGAGTGGTTGATAAACAGATGACTTCTTATGAACCCGAACGTGTTCGCCACTTTATTGACATTTATATCAAGGAAATTAAAGAATCAGAAGCAAAGGGCGAAGACTTGGGTTATCACTATGATCAGTTAGTGCAAATGTGCACTGATTTCCTCTTTCCATCACTGTCAGCAATCGAAGCTCAAGTTTCTTTCCTGATTCGATATGTTCTTCATTATCCAAATGTTATGCACAAAATTCAAGAAGAAATCGAACTCGTGGTTGGATCTGGGAGACTCCCAGAACTTGATGACAGGATTAAGTAAGTTTTCTTAAATCAAATTCTTTAAATTAAAATTTAAAATTGAAATGTTTTCTAGCTTGCCTTACACTGAAGCATCTTTGAGAGAAGTTCTTCGATTTGAAACATTAGTTCCTTCTTCAGTGCCTCATAGAGCAATGGAGGATACAACCTTAGGAGGCAAGTGTTAAAAATTTGAAAAATAAATATTTAATAATTGAAATTTTATGTTCACAATAGGTTTCGACATTCCAAAAGATACTTTCGCTCTCGCAAGTCTTCACACTCTCCACAACGACAAAGATCTTTGGAAAGATCCAGAAGTCTTCCGTCCTGAGAGATATTTAGATTACAAAGGAAGACTGTCAGTGAAGAAAGATCCATCCCTGCCTTTCGGAGCAGGTCGACGTCTTTGTGCTGGCGAAACTTTCGCAAGAAACACGATGTTCCTTTGCATTGCTGCCTTGTTTCAAAATTTCAACATAAAACCAGCAGGAAAACAGCTTCCGGCACTCGGTGACGATCGATGTGGCTTAACATTGATTCCAAATGATTTTTGGGTCAAAATGGAAGCGAGATAATAATTTTATTCAGTTCAAGACTTGAACTTTAAATGTCAAATATTTTAGAGTATCGTAAACAAATTAATTCGCAATTATCACATTTTTTTACGACGATTAATAAACCATTGCGCAAAAAACAATTTTTGTTGATAAGACTTTTGGTCGGCGACTGTTATGAATCAAAACAAATTTTTACTTATCAATGGGATCGCAACCTTCTCGTTTGTTGTTAGATTTCTTCAATTTTAATTACGAAAGAGAAACTGCGTAATGACATTAAAGAGGAATGAAATAATTTCGAATGGATTTCTTATCAATTTGTGAAATTTAATGATGACAAGTGTTCACAATTAAAATATTCACAATAATGAAATAATTTCGATTGGGTTTCTTATCAATTTGTGAATTTTAATGATGAGAAGTGTTCACAATCGAGAAATATAAATTCAATTTATCAGAAAGTCTTATGCACAGTGAGATCTTTGTTGTTGCAGCTGCTAATCAAACGATTTATAAGCTTCAATTGAATTGTCGTCGGTACTTCCTTCCATTCGTTAGAGCTCAAAATATGTCGATTGCTGTAAATAAAATTAATTGAATTTTTACTTTTCACAAAACTGAATTCGACTTACCATGTTACAAAGTCAAAACATGCATTGAAGAGACGTTCAGTGTCTTCAAGCTGATCGCAAATCTTCAAAAATTCGATCAGATTGTCGTTTGCAACTTTACGAACAAGATTTTTTATGCAGAATTTCTTCAAGCCGTTTAACAAATATTTGTCAGCAGCGTAAATGAGAGTATGAGCAATTTCATTAATGTTCTCAACTTCTCGGTAATAAATAAATCGAAGAAGCTCCTTAACGATGATCGAATCGTAGTCACTAATGAAGAGCAAATTATCTTTTGACTCTTTTGATTCACATTCAGAATTTAGCATTGACTCGAAAACAGTTGAACGAGTTGCCAGAACATTCTTGTGAGCTTCAAATATTTTCCCATCCTTCGATTTCACTTTGAAATCACAAAAAAGCTTCTGTTCAAACATTCGACGAAAACAGGAATGATCAGAATTAGAACTCAGACTTGCGATGGGTTTGATTGTAATCTGAAATCAAAAATATTTCTTCAAACCGTTTAATGGTTTCTAAGATGTCTTACGCAATATATCACAGTTTTGCTTCCATCGAATATTGCTTGACGCACTCGGACATTACGCGAGCGTTCATGATCAATGATTGACGGCACTAAAGCGGTTCTGCTCGTGATTCTCTGGCGGAATTCTGGGCTAAAATTCTCTCCGTAATCTCCAACAACTTTTAGGCAATGCTTGATATTCAGAGCTGGTGCATCCGATGCAATTAACTTTAAAGTGAAGCATTCCCAATCAAAGCATTCGATGTCTCCTTGGTAAACAATTTGCCTAAGAAATTAAATATTCTCGTTACTTCCTAATCCGATTTATCACCCATCACTCACCATTTCGTCATAAAACCATGATTGATAATTATTTCGAAAATGGGGGAAACAATTGGTTCTTGAATTGCATCGTAGTCGTCGGAAGCAGGACGAAATATCCAATTGATTCTGTATGAGCTTCCATTATCCTGAAATTCTTAATTTGAAGAAATCGAATTGCTTTATCATTAAAATTTGTATTTTACTTCTGCAGTCATCGTGAGTTAATGTTTTCAATTTAAATAAACTTTCTTCAAAAATAGAGAGAAGACTTCGACCAAGAAAAATATCTAAAGATCAAGAAAAGAACAAAGTTTACTTTGATTAAAATATTTCTACAATCTGAAAAACAAAACTTTAAAACCAACAAAAATATTTGAAGACTTTCATAGAACAATTTTTTTTATTTTTCTGTTTTCGTGAATTCTTAAAATTTCAAGTTTTTATTCTTCTATTTCTTATGGGCGACTCCATCATATTAAAATGATTTCTTTTTTTGGTTTCTATTAATTTCTGTGAGTACTCTCGTAACTATTTACACGATGTAACATTGATATTTGCACAGTTTGCATTAATTTCGGTGAAAACAGTTTTTTCTTCTTTTATTTATTAAAAAATTTTAGTCGAAAAAAGTGGAAAATTAAAAGATTTTGCACTACGCGCCCAACGTGAAACTGATCTTTTGCTAATGTCGACAAAGATTAGATCCGCGCTTCAGCCAATATTTAATACTTTTTTGCCTCGTTATTCATTGCTACTTCTACTACGACCTAATCCAATTAATCTCGTGTGAAGTGAAGGAAATTTACAAATATCGGACTGACAGGTGGTGCAGTGGTAAGAACTAATTAATTGCAACTTTAGGTTCAGCTTTTGCTTTGAATATCAAAAAAAATTGTATCATTTCTATTTTCTCTTGAGGAAGACGACAACCAAACCAAGACTGAAGAGCTTAGACTAAGGAATAGATAAAGGTCCAATAGGATTTCAAAGGAATGCAAAGAAAATAGTTTAAGACAGAGCCTCGAGCTCTAGGAAGTTTGTTTTATCAATTTTTATCTGTCAATTATCTGGCTAAGTATTCAATCTTCTAACCATTTAGAAATCGTTTGATATGTTAGAAAATAATAGTTGAACGTTTACAAAGAAGCACTGGTAACTGAAATTTATTAATAAATTAATTTATGGAAGTGGGCACCACAGCAACAATCAGCGATTAATTGCTCTAACGAATCTAAAAACTCTATGACTTGTACAATAAATTATTATTCAAAAATAAAACCAAAGTTAAAAGCAACTATTTGTCGTGAGTAATTTCTCTTTTTCTCGAAATAAGGAAAAAGTTTAGACTAGAAAAGATATCTGACTAGATTCGCGTTTAATTTTCTTTCTTGTCGTCAGTGGAATCTGACACTTCGGTTATCAAAATGACTCCATCGACGCTCTTCACTAAAATATTCAAATCACGCGGAAAGTCGATCGTTGTTGTAGTGTAGTGAAAGCCCATGTTACTGAGGGCGATCAGATACTCGCAAAAAGCAAACCAACTGAAAGCCAAATCGTGACATAACAGTCGATGCTTTAGGAAGAAGACAAACAATCCAATTGTGCTGGCAATTGACAGGGCGAAGAACAATTTTTTGTAGAACACTGAACGACGATCTTTCTCGGTAACGGGACCATTGGGCCAGAGAATCTTGATGAGTCGAAGCGAAACGAGCATATAAGTCAACGATGCTATCAAGAAAGTTATAAAAAACTTTTCATGCAATGCTAGAATGAGAAGAATCAAAGTTAGTTTAATAATTAGACAAAATGATTTTGTTTAGAAAGGAGACAGGAGATTGTAATAAACTTTCATCTCAACTGTCAACCTCTCTCTCTCGTCTGTCTTATCTTAGCCGGGTTTCAACTCACGATAGTTCTCTTTATTGCTAACGTATGTCACGCCAGCCAAAGCACTAATCTCAACCAAATTCAACCAGTGAACGGCCGAGGCGAGGCGTCTCGCTTTCACTAGCTGAGCTTGGTCGATGAATTTGCTTAGGACGTGAAGCTTAAGGTAATTTCTGTGCACGTATGCAATAATTAATCGCGGGGTTATATGCAATGCGATTACGAGGCGCCATAAATAGCGCTGCGGAGAGATTCCTGTGATTGAACTGATTGATGGAATTATGTTGTAAACCTGAAAAAATTCCATTTGAGAAAATTCCATTTCCTTGATTTCATATCGCTCCTAAATAATAAAATAGGTTCATTCCATTGTAAGTTGTTGTTAAAAATTTGACGTTATTTTCAGAAACGTTGGGCCTTTTGGGTCTAATAAAAACCAAATCGTGATTGTGAAAATTAAAAAGAAAACTTTTAAAAAGCGCAACGAAAGTTTTTACTTAGGAGAGCTGACGAGTTTTAGTAATTTGAGTCCCAATATTTCAGCGAATGTTCTTGTATCTCAGCAGCATTCCTTCTTGTCGTAATTTTATAAAAGAAAGTTAACTCAATCTTCTTAAGTGAAGAGCATCTCTGTCTTTCATTTCTTACAACAAGTCAAAAATATTAAAAGCTAAGCGAGTTATGCAAAGAAAGATTTTTACGGAAACAAAAACTCAAGGAAAACTCAAGAAAAAGACAACAAACAAAGAGAGGAGAGTTTATAAATTCCTTGACACTTACCCGACAGTGAGTTTCATGAATCTCATCATTCTGAAAAATGTATCCAGAAATGAAACAGATGATGAGTCCGGAAATCGGCAGTACCAAAGTCGCATTGGACAAATCTTGCATCGGCAATTTAAATAGTTCAGCATTTTCACTGGAAGAGTTTTCTTCGACATGCTCTTGATTTTTCTTGACTTGCTTCTGTAGGGTTTCCATCTAAAAATAGACACGAAAAAATTATTGGCGGATCCAGATTTGTGAACCAGGAAACTAAACTGGATGTGTAGATAATTATCGATTTTTTTAATGGGCATTCGCTACTTTGCTTTGTGCAACTTTAGATATTTCTCATAATTCTTTTAAACATTCGGAATGATCCAAAAAGAAAATGAATGAAAATCGCACAAAAGTATTTTATGAAAATATGAAAAGAAAATCGGAAAATTCACTCACTGAAAAAACAATTTCCTTTTTTCGAACACGTAACAGAATAATATAGTTTTCACTCCATCGCTTTGACGAAACTGTTGTTGACACTGAGTCTTAATTTTATTAGTTTTCACAACTTGTGATCCTGATTTTCCTGCTTTTCCTTTGACTTAGGGAATGATCACTTATTATGAAGTTTTTATTTAATTCGCGATCTGACCCTATCGAAGAGGTCAAAACTACACAAAAATCCGTTTTTAACCGACGAATTCAAATGAACTCTGGCGCCATCTGTAAATCCGTTGAGATCATAGCTTAAACCCTTCGTCAACCGTTGATTGAAAATCTTTTTGAATAATAATTGTAATTTAATGTGAATTGAGTCATATCAAAGTGCAAAAACAGATAAATATGGCACTTAAGCTATGGACATCCATCTTAAATGAATGGGTAAGTGAAGTTATTGCGAAACAGTGAAGAAATTTAAAATTGTAAAATTTTGTTTGAAATAGATTAAGAAAACGAAGCTTGCTGATGTTGATGATGACTCGTTACCACACTTTAACCTCGGGAGTTTCTACGAAGAGCTGAAGAAAACAGATTCAGAGCTTGAAATTAGTTTACAGTCATTTTTAACAGGTAAACATTCTTGATCCTTAAAATTCCTTTAATCCGCTTTTTACCTTTTTAGCTCGTTTTCCTGGTTTCGAGATAATTTATGACGAGACTCGCCACATTTCGACACAGGATCATGTGTCTATTTGCGCTCTTATTCTTTACTACTCATGTGCAATTCGTCCGAACGGATTTCTTCAGAAATGTTGCAGTGAACTCGAAACGAAACATCAGGAGATCGTTTTCAAGTTCTTGAAGAAGCTGAAAGAAACTCAAGATAACAAAGCCGTCATAACTAAAGAAGTTTTGAATGCTGCATTCCACGAAGCAATTCCATATCAGACGCCCAACATTAAATTCATCTCTTCAAGTCCGATTAGAACTCCAGACAAAGTTCCGCCGACACCAAACCGGAGCTTTGAGCGAGCAAAAGAACTTCAGAAGGTTAAAACATTGCTTAACAATGAACGCTACGAGCGTAACCTGCTTGATGTCGAAATGAAACAAACTGAGGACAAGCTTCAGTCATTGTGTAAGTAAAATCAAATAATTCGCAATCATATCATCGTATAATTAAATTTATTTTAGTAAAAGAACAAAAGCAAATGAAGCAGGAGCTTCACAAATTTCGGACTGAGCAAGCGATTGAGAGAAACCAAGAAAACCTGTCACCTAACAAAGTTATCCGCGATGAGCAAATACGAACGAAAATGCAAAAGGAGATTGATTCACGCGATGAAATAATCGTCAATCTTCGTTGCGAAATTGAAGCATTGACGGCAAAAAACGAGAAAAGCAATAGTCACAATAAGTTGAGGGATAAAGAGATGCTCAGCCTTCGAGAAACCGTCAGTGAACTTTCAACTAGCAATGACACTCTCAGGGAAGACTACGAAATGATTTGTCTTAAGATTAAATCGCTTGAGGATGAAAATAATGAACTTCAATCAATCTTAAGCGCGAATTGCAGTAACAAGAAAGACCAGTCATCTGACTTAATGGATTTCTCATTCTCAAGTGGTGAAAATCTAGCGAAATCCGTCGTCGAATTCCAACTTAAAGAAAAAGAAACTGAAAACAATGAGTTGAATGAAAAGCTTCAAAAAATGTCAGACGAAAAGTTGGAGCTTCAAGCTATTGTCGATTCTAAGACCGCAGCTATTGAAGCCTTGCAGAAAGAGCTAGATCAAGAAAAGAAATCAAGCCAAGAGCTATCACAACAAATCAAAGCATTGACTGCTAAGCTTGAAGCTACCGTTTCTGACTTCCAACGAAAAATGAAAGCTGACCTTCAAGAGATTACTGAAGAGAATTCACAACTCAAAGATCTTAACACGGCCAATTTAACAGGTTTGCAAAAGCAACATGAAGAAGAAACGAAGAAAATTGTTCAAAGCCACGAAACCGAAATGCAAAAGCTTCTTAAGGATTATGAAAATAAATTTTCAAACCTCGTTGATCGCGAACAAGTTATCAAATTGGAGAGACAAATGGAAAATGCTAAAATCACGTTTGAGCTAAATGACAAAGCACACGCTGAAACGCTTGCCGCTTTGCAGCAGGACTTAGTTGAAGAGCGAGATTCAAAGCAACAGTTAGTTAAAAGTCTAACAGCACAATCTTCTAAAGTTGAAACATTAAAAGCCGAAAATACTTCAATGAAAGCTGAACTGCAAACATCACAAGAAAAAGTTGAATGCATTAAGTCAGAATCAGAAGAAAAACAGAAAAACATTAAAAAGCTCCTTGAAAGCCAAACGGCAAAGTTAACAGATTTACAAAAGCAACATAAAGAAGAAATGAAGAAAGTTGCTCTTAGCCATGAAAACGAAATACAAAAGCTTCGTCAGGAATATGAAAATAAGGTTTCAACTCTCATCGATCGCGAGCAAGTTATCAACTTGGAGAAACAATTGAAGAATGTTTCAGCCGCTTTGCAGAAGGCTTTATTCGAGGAACGAGATTCAAAGCAACAAATAGCAGAAAGTCTATCTGCAATATCTTCTCAAGTCGAAACTTTCAGAAATGAAAATACTTCAATGAAAGCTGAACTGCAATCATCGCAAGAAAAGATCGAGAGCATAATGTCAGAGTCAGAGGAAAAACAAAAAGAATTCAAACAGCTCCTTGAGAACGAAATAGCCAAGTTGACTGATTTACAAAAGCAGCATGAAGAAGAAACGAAGAAAATGGTTCAAAGCCACGAAACCGAAAAAGAAAAGCTTCGCGAAGAATGCGAAAATAAGGTTTCAAACCTAGTTGAGACGCTTGCCACTTTGAAGAAGGATTTAGTCAACGAACAAGATGCCAAACAAGAGTTAGCTAAGAGTTTAACAGCAATATCTTCTCAAATCGAAACTTTCAGAAATGAAAATACTTCAATGAAAGCTGAACTGCAAACATCGCAAGAAAAGATTGAAAGCATCATGTCAGAGTCTGAGGAAAAACAAAAAGAATTCCAACAGCTCCTGGAGAACGAAACGGCCAAGTTAACTGATTTACAAATGAAACATGAAGAAGAAACGAAGAAAATGGTTCAAAGCCACGAAACCGAAAAAGAAAAGCTTTTCGTAGAATACGAAAATAAGGTTTCAAACCTCGTCGATCGCGAGCAAGTCATCAAATTGGAAAAACAATTGGAGAACGCTTCAGCACTCACTGAAACGCTTGCCGATTTGAAGAAAGATTTAGTCAACGAACAAGGTTCTAAACAAGAGTTAGCTGATAGTTTAACTGCAATGTCTTCCACAGTCGAAAATTTAAGGACCGAAATTACTTCTACGAAAGCTGAACTGCAAACATCACTAGAAAAGATCGAGAGCATTAAGTTAGAGTCTAAAGAAAAGCAGACAGAAATCAAACAACTACTTGATAACGAAATGGCTAAGTTAACTGGTTTACAAAGACAACATGAAGAAGAAATGAAGAAAGTTGCTCTTAGCCATGAAACCGAATTGCAAAATCTTCGTCAGGATTATGAAAGCAAGCTTTCAAACCTCGTCGATCGCGAGCAAGTTATCAACTTGGAAAAGCAATTGAAGAATGCACACGCTGAAACGCTTGCCGCTTTGCAGAAGGACTTAGTTGAGGAACGAGATTCAAAGCAAGAGTTAGTTAAAAGTTTAACAGCAATATCTTCTAAAGTTGAAACTTTAAGAACCGAAAATACTTCAATGAAAGCTGAACTGCAAACATCGCAAGAAAAGATCGAGAGCATTAAGTCAGAATCAGAAGAAAAACAGAAAGACATCAAACAACTCTTTGAAAACGAAATGGCCAAGTTGACTGATTTACAAAAGCAACATGAAGAAGAAATGAAGAAAGTTGTCCAAAGCCATGAGACAGAAATACAAAATCTTCAACAGGAATATGAAACTAAGGTTTCAAACCTCGTCGATCGCGAACAAGTTATCAACTTGGAAAAGCAATTGCATAATGCACACGCTGAAACGCTTGCCGCTTTGCAGAAGGACTTAGTTGAGGAGCGAAATTCAAAGCAAGAGTTAGTTAAAAGTCTAACAACAATATCTTCTAAAGTTGAAACTTTAATAACCGAAAATACTTCAATGAAAGCTGAACTGCAAACATCGCAAGTAAAGATCGAGAGCATTAAGTCAGAATCAGAAGAAAAACAGAAAGACATCAAACAGCTCCTTGAAAACGAAATGGCCAAGTTGACTGATTTACAAACGCAACATGAAGAAGAAATGAAGAAAGTTGTCCAAAGCCATGAGACAGAAATACAAAATCTTCAACAGGAATATGAAACTAAGATTTCAAACCTCGTCGATCGCGAGCAAGTCATCAACTTAGAGAAACAATTGGAAACTGCTAAAAAGTTCTCCAGCAATGAAAACTCTCGTATTACTGGTCTGCTTCAAAAGCTTCAGAAGGTCGAAAGTGTGGATGAAGATATGAAAGATCTTGCTGCAAAACACGAACAGGAGAAAGTTTCACACCAGAAGAGCATTGAAATCTTCAATGCAAAGCTGATGAAAGAACGTGACTCGAAGGATCAAATAAACACGAAATTGCAAGCAATTGAAAAGGCATACGAAGAAGTCATGCGAAAACATCAAGATGACCTTAAGACTCAGCGAGGGGAGTTAGAAGGAAAACTGGAAAAGATGAAAGGAAAAATGGTAAGAAATATTTTTTTCTTGCTCACAATCATTTAAATTCTATGTTCTGGCATGTCCTTTTCCATTCTCATTTATCTTTTCGCGGGATTTTTGTCTGACAAAATGCTTTAAACTCCTTCCAGATGTCTTTTGAAAATGGAACCAGTGGGATTGAAAATTCAAGCGATATGCGAACGTCTGTAAAGAAAGGACTTCGTAAATGGGGAAATTATGTGAAGGATTTCTTGAAATACCCTTTAGCAATCTTCCTCTTTAATCTATTGATCTACGCCTACCTCAAGATGCAGATGGTAGAAGGAAGCTTGGAATTAGTATTGCGTGAAACATATCCAAGATATCATTAATATATTTTGTCCAGTGGACACAAGACGTACTGTTATTAAAATGAATTAAAGATGTTAAATTCTACATTCTTTGTTTTCTAAATATTTTGCTTTTTAAAACTCAAATAGAAATTCTGCTGATCTAATAAAATTCCTTCATTTATATTTTTAGAAAGAGATTTATAACGAGGAGATGAATAAGAAGAGCCATGCAATTCAACAGCAGGAAAAAAAGCTTCACCAGTTGCATCAACACGTTAAGCAATTGGAAGAAAGTAATTCTCGGATGAACAAAGACAATTTATGTCTAAAACGAGAAAACGATTTCATGACTTCAAAGCTTCGGTTCCTTGGAGAAATTCCCGCACGCGACAGCATTGGAATGTCCCGTCCATCAACGACAACTCAGATGAATGGCGCTAACTTCGGAGGAATGGAAGATGAGCCTGGCGAGGAATTCAATAACATGTATTTGCAAGAACTTCAAACCGGTTGTGGAAGTCAAATCTCGTTGGATCAAATGAACCTGTACAACGCTGAAGAGCTTCAAAAGCGAAATTCATTGTACCCGCAACACATGCGTTCTTCGTACGCAATCGCTGGTGTTGATAAAATGCTTAGTGAACAGGAGATGAAGGTAAGACCTCTTAGTAGAGTCTTGAAATAATTTGTTAATAATTTATTGCTTAGGATGGAAGTATCTTCGATAACAGTCAAACTGCTTTGTTGCCGAATAAAAAGAAGCAATCTGTTTCGTACAACAGACCTGGACCTCCAACTCCTGGCAAAACCGGCACACGACTCTCAATCGGTCCAACTTCAATTCTGAAAGATTCAACAAACCAAGAAAACTTGGGAAAGAAAACTCCGAGTCGCATACGACTTCCGTTCTTCGGGAAAAACAAAGACGAGGTGAGTGAAGTCAAAGCTTATTTTATTTTTATATGATTTTGTATTAGGCTATGGTTTTCTATCTGCTTTCATTTAACAAATGGCTTGGATTTAGTTGAGAAATAACAGAGAACGCACATTAACACCATCAAGAATTAGAAGTGTCCGCGGTGATGAGGAAAATGGAAAATCGCCACTCTTGCAAAGAAAGGAAAACAAACGCAAAGATGAGAGAGATCAAGTTCGTGATAGTAATCGACCAAATTTAAACCAACAACCTTCGACTGAAAGTAACAGCGGCGATGACTGGACAGATGAAGATGATGAATTTCCTGAAACCCGAAATCAACTTAATGAATCAATGCACAATGTGAAACAAGTCGAACGCTTCAACGAAAAGATGAAAAGCAAACGTTTAAGAAGCTTTAAAGAAAATCGTCGTAAGTCATATGAAAGTGTAGCAGAGTTTCATAGTTGCATGTCGTTAAAAAGTGAAGCCGATTCATCTCAAACAAATTTGTCGTCTCCAAACAAAGCTTGCACTCGAAACTTTATAGACAGTCACCACATTGATGTAAATAGAATGTCAGATTATTACATTCCTAAGAAAGAGTTTCCCGAGCCTGAAACAGAGTTACTTGATAGCAAATCTCAAAACAATCAACAACCTCAGTGGTACAAAGCAAATCTTATCAAAGCCTTAATAATTGGAGTAACTATTGCTATGTTTGCTATGATTTATCCAAAGAAAACTTAAATAGGTTACTTTTTATTATTTTACTTTCTTATTATTATTTAACTTTGAGCTTATCATTTATTGTTCGCTATTAAATAAAACAAATAGTTTAAACTCAAACTTTACATCTTTTACTTTCAGAACACAAGATCGCCTCGTAGGTTGTCATCCTTATTCAGAAGCAAAAAATAGTTGCGAAAGTCTTGTTACCATCGATCTCCGTTCACGTCCATCTTGCCGAATATATTTTAATGTAAATAATATTTTTGTAATGACGAATTTTTGGTAAAGAATAAATGTTAAAAATAATTAACAATCAAATTGAAAAAAAAACGAAATGATTTTAATTTTTCATTACAGGTATTTCTTGTGTGGCTTGTTCTATGAGAAACGTGTCTGCTTTTGAGAAATATTCGATTAGATAACTAAGTGAAGTGACACGTTCCTCAAATATCCTTGATTTACGAAATTCTTTAAAAGCTTCAAGTGATTTTCATGAAGTTCAAGTCACAAACGGTTTAAGCAAAACTCTTGAGGAAGGAAGGACTTCCTTAACAAAAATCATCTTTGCTTGGCTACCCAGATTGACTAGAACGATCTGAATAAAATGGATACTGCTGCTGCTACGTCGTAGTGTGAAAAGAAATTAAAACAACAGAAAAAAATCCAGTTCTCCACATTCGCGGATTTTTTACTGAATTTCATTTGAATATTAAAATGCTAAAACTTATTGGAGACGCTACCAGGTGTGGAGTTTACGGGGCGAAAGCATGTGCGTCATTGCTCGTGCAATATTCACCTGACTTCATAACTGTTTGATGCTTCAAGTTACGTATCCCTCGCCATGGGACTGGACATCACTTTACGTTTTGATTATTTTATTCCTCTCGAAAATATTGTTGTGATGATGTTTGTTTGCGAGACCGTTGGATAAAAAGGCATCCGTTGTCAGATTCTTCGTTTAGTCGGTAGCTGATATTAACACGAGAGAGTAAAAAGTCCTCAAGAAAAGCTTTCAAATACATTTAAAGTGAAAAGATTTTTTCTGTCGAAACGAGATCTCGCAGCTCTGGATCGGTGACAATGACGACACAAATTGAGCAAGCAAGCAGCGATTTGTTGCATTTCAGTGAAAAGTTCAAAGTGAAAAAAATAAAGCTCAGTGATGGAACTCAAAAGAAAACGTCCTCGCGTGCCACTCGCGATAAAAAATGGAACATTAAGAGCAGTGAATTCGCAATGAAAACGCATAATCCAATCAGAGCGATTGTTGATGGTCTGAAGATTGAACCTAACCCAATGAAGCCAATGATTGCTCTTTCGATTGGTAAGTTTCTTTTACAATGTATTTTATGATCCAATAAAAACAAGAATTAAGAAACTTCGAGAAAGATTTATCCGCTAGAAACGATCTCGATGAAAATCCGGTCCAATTTGCATGAGCGATGTAAATAAATTTAGAGAGTCCATTTTTTAAATTGCGTAACTAACCATCAGCAATAAATTTTCCGCTTCCTGAAAGTTGATCTTGCTTGCATTGGATTTTATTAAAAACAACACGAGCCTCCCGTTCAATATCTCGAAGCGATCTTGAAATTCCTTGAGATGTTTACGCCATATCGAATACGTCGTCGCAACAGTTGTTTGTACAAATTAAATAAAATGTTGCAAAACAAAAACATAAAAATAAACTAATTAAGTCGGTAAAGTCAGGGATAAGCATTTGCAAAAGATATGAGGCGATTATCTCAAGGTCAGAAATTCCTGAAGGATCGACGAGCGATTTCATTTCGAGAAACCTGTTAATTTGCGCAGTAAAATCCAAAATTTCGAAGAAGAAATTTTATCACTTTTGTCACCGCGATTTTTCTTAAATGAGCTTTCCACATATTTCGGAGCTTTCAAATTTTTTCGTAGTCCTAACTGACAAATTAAGTCTGAATCCCTAACACAACTTGTTCTCAAGCAATCATTCTAGTTCGCGATCTTCAAGTCTAATAAATTAATTGCCTCGCTCAGAAGAAAACGAGAATATTCAAAAATGCGTCCAAATCGTAAAATGCAAATGATATCGGAGATTGCGAACGAGTTTTCTTCGGAGGTGTGTTTCTTGTTTCTGTGCAGAGATCACGAGTTTTGACGACGATGACGACACGTCAACGTGGAAAACTCGTTTCATTGGCGCTTCGTTGAGATCGAGCCTCTCATTTCGAAGGCTTTTACAGATAGTTAGATATAAAAATAACATGACTCTGTTCGAATTAGCATGAAATCATTAACAAAATATTTATTTTTACAGGTGATCCGACGACGTTTGGAAATTTGCCTCCTGCTATCGAAGTTCTTGAGGCTGTGAAAGACACGATTGATTCTGGACGGTACAACGGATACGCGCCAGCAATCGGTTTCTTGGAATCACGCGAAGCAGTCGCTGAGTATTCACAACATCAAGGAAAGATATCGGCGAAAGATGTGATATTGTGCTCAGGTTGTAGTTGCTCATTAGACTTGTGCATTGCTGTTCTTGCTGGCCCCGGGAAAAACATTCTCATTCCAAAGCCGGGATTCTCGATTTACGGAACATTGGCTGAAGGCTTTGGAATCGAATGTCGCTCTTACAAGTTGATTCCCGAGAAGAATTGGGAAGTCGACTTGACTCACATGTCTTCATTAATCGATGAGAACACAGTCGCTATCGTCATAACAAATCCGTCAAATCCTTGTGGCAGCGTCTTCAGCAAACAGCACATTCTCGAGATTCTTAAAATTGCCGAAAGTCATTTCGTGCCAATCATTGCAGATGAAATTTATGAACATTTTGTTTTCCCTGGCAACGAATATCATTCAGTCTCATCGTTATCTAAGAACGTTCCAGTTTTGTCATGCGGAGGATTAACGAAGCGATTTGTTGTGCCAGGTTGGAGACTTGGATGGATCATCGTTCACGATCGTCACAATGCCTTCGCAGAAGTTCGTAAAGGTTTGGTGAACTTGTCGAGCAGAATATTAGGATCAAACACACTTGTGCAAGGATCGTTGCCAGCAATTTTAAGAAACACTCCACAAAAGTTTTATGACGAACTTGTTGAAACTCTTCAAAATCACGCAAACATCGCATTTCAAATATTGAAAGGTATTCGTGGCATTCATCCTATTATGCCGTCTGGAGCTATGTACATGATGGTTGGTATCACCATTGAGAACTTCCCTGACTATCCCAATGAACTAGAGTTTGTGCAAGATCTTGTGAGAGAGCAGAGCGTTTTTTGTTTGCCAGGAAAATGTTTCAATATTGAAAACTACATGCGAATCGTGTTGACAGTTCCGAGAGAGATGATCATTGAAGCTTGCAATCGTATCCAGGAGTTTTGCGAGAAACATTACAGACCAAGCAGTGAAGATATTTCCAGACATTTCTCAGGTTCATTGCAAATATCTTAAGACATTTATTATTAGACTCTAAGCTTTTATGTTGAACATAAAACTAAATTATAAAATTATTCTCATTTTCTTTTACAAAACAGTTGTGGTCTCAAATAAGAAGAAAATAAAAGTGTAATGCAAAAATCTAAGAATTCATTTCGTATTCAGGTTACAATCGGGAAATATTTATCCAATGTGTTTCACTTTTGATTTAATCTGAGATTATTACTTCGTTCGTGTGATGTCATTTATGTTTCGTCTACTTTGACTACACAAGTGCAAATGGGCTTTCAAATTATGCGGCAGTGAAGCAAACAACTCACATCAAAGCCAGCTCGACATACATTTGAATGCACTTTTTCGGCTTCGATCATAAAGGTAGAAGCAAATACATTTCCGTATATCGAGGATCATATTTCATCGTCGAATTTAAAATAATCGAAGAGAAAAATAAAATTTCAGTCTATTCGATTGGTTTGAGTAAGAAGGTTCGACTTGAAGATTGCAGAAAAGAGTTGAACATAATCGAGAGTTAATTACCAAAATTAAATTCAATTTAACAAGAAAACAAACCTCGACAGATAACGCTGAGTAAATTTGTTGATTTGATGACCTGTGAATGACTCAACGATAAGAGAATCCAGTTCTTTGAGAGTTCCTGCGTTTTTTTTTCATTGATCAGTGCAATTATTATAATTACATTGAACAAATAAGCAAACGATTGTACTCACGTTTCATCTTTAATCGTTCTTATCATCGTTCGGAAGCTCTCAAAGACTTATTTTCGTGTTCTGATCGTGAACTCTTTCTAATCAGCAGTGAGACGAGTTCTCAGTCGCTCTTTTTCATGTTGAGGCATTTACAATTTCATTCATTTCGTGGTGAACGTTTGATTTGTTAAGAAGCAGAGACGATTATTGTGAATTGAGGAATATGTCGCATCAAGTAAATAAATGTGAGAACTCGTGGAATTTAAAAATGACGCAATTCGCCAAGAACACTGAAAATCCGCTCAGGAAAATCTGGGAAGGTCAAAAAGTGTTCCCCAATCCAAGAAAGGAAACAATTACTCTTCAAATTGGTGATCCGACAGTTTTCGGAAATTTTCCGTTCGCGGAAGAAACTGTAAATGCAATTCGAGAAGCTCTGGATCGAGATATTTTCGCTTACACAGTCAGCGCTGGAATAAAAAGTGCACGACAAGCTGTCGTTGACTACGTGAAACAGAACAATGGCGATTCCATAAATTCAGACGATGTGATTCTCACTTCGGGATGCTCAGCCGCTCTGGAGATTTCATTTAGAGCGTTAGCAAATCCTGGAGAGAACATTTTAGTTCCAAGGCCAGCTTGGAATTACACGACTTGGATTTGTGGTTCGGGAATTAAAGTTCAATTTTATAACCTGGATCCACTGAATGAATGGAATATTGACTTGAAGCACATGGAGAGTTTGATCAATGAAAAAACAAAAGCGATTTTGGTGAACAGTCCAGGAAATCCTTGTGGCAACGTCTTCAGCAAAAACCACATTCTTGAAATACTCGCGATCGCTGAACGTCATCAAATTCCAATCATTTCTGATGAAGTTTACGAGCACTTCACTTTTCCTGGAGTGAAATTCCATTCCGTTTCTTCACTCTCGAGAAATGTTCCAGTCTTGACATGCAGTGGACTCACAAAACGATTTTTGATGCCAGGGATTCGAGTTGGATGGATTATTATCAATGACCGCAATCAATCATTTAGCGATATCAGGTTAGGACTTGGAAACATTGCTGGAAGGGTAAGACTTAAATTAAAAGTTAAAATAAACTAAAATTAAAAAAGAATCATTTTAGAACTTCTGGCCAAATTCTACGACACAACATGCTCTGCCTGCAATTCTTAAGTCAAGTGCTCGAATGCAATCATTCTTCGATGATAACTCTCGACGAGTGCATGTGAGTTCATTTTTTGCAGTTCAAACTTCAACTGTCTGAATTTGTTTTTAGTCACACGCTTTATCAGCTTACAACATTTTGAAAGACGTTCCCGGGTTGAAGCCGATAATGCCAAAAGGTCTGTGCGAAATATATTTCAATGATTGTTTTTTAATTTCGTGTCTTCAAAGGTGCAATGTACATGATGATTGGAGTTGAACTTGAGATGTTCCCTAAGTTCGCGACTTGCTTAGAGTTCACACAAGGTCTAATAAGAGAGCAGAGCGTTCAAACGTTTCCTGGCTCTCCATGTTTCTTCTATCCATCATATTTCCGTATCGTGTTGACAGTTCCCACTAACTTAATCACAGAGGCTTGCAATCGGATCTTAGAGTTCTGCGAAACGCATTATACTAATAACAAGCATCCTCTGAAAAAAGGGAAAAAACATATTTTTGAATAAACATTTTTGAAAATCTATAAAATTAGAATTGCGGATGTTCAAGGCGCTCAGTTTATAGAAAAATATTTTCAGCGTGTTTTGAATCTTACAATCTGAATCTGAAATCGTAAATAATAACAACAAGTGCTAATGGAGTCTCTTTATAAATACGTCAACCGGCTATCTCGCATTCCAATAATTCACAAAGTATTCGAAGAAGAAAGATCGAGCTTACAAGAATTTTAAATAAATAATTTCGAATAGAGAAAAAAATGATTTCAGTGAAAACGGTTTTGTTAGTGATTTTCACATTTTTGTCACTTCTAACGTTAGTTCTAACTATGCCAAAGCCAACGCCGATGCCAGATCCTCAATTTCCTTTTACGATTCATCCAAAGTGGAAGCAACATGTGAGAAATCCGCTGCTTAGAAGTGAGTTGTCTGAATAAACTTTTAATAAAGTGTTTTACAAATTTGTTATGATCTCTTAATTCAGTTCACAAAATTGATTCACGAGGATATGCCAGGAGGCACAGACAAGAGCTTTTTGTCGACACTTTCGGATTTTAAGAGATCTGACTTAGGAAACCTGTCAAGCCAAAATATTACTCAAACTTTGTTTTAAGTCATAATGAAGCTTTAAGTTAGATTTTTTTATATAAATATTTTTTGTTTTTAATAAAAGTTAAGGAAGTTGAAATATGGGAATTTTATTGGAATTTTCAATAAAAAAGAAGATAGCGTGATATTATTTATTTTTATCAAATATGTTAGAAAATATTTACAACCAAAATAATCGCGGTTATGTCAATTGAACTAGCAAATATTTCTTAAAAATAGGGAAGAAAGAGATCTAATCGATTCCAAGGTGAAATCTTTTTCTGTTGGGAAAATTTTGAAGGCAAATGCCCTTGTTTACTCATCTGCTGTCGGAATCGTGTTGAACAGCAGTTCGCTTGTTAATTAAATTGGAATTTTAGGAGTCAACAACTTGGTAACCTAAACAAACATTGCCTAGAGAGAAGGATGAATGAACTAATTTAAAAAAATCTTATTTATGAAAATTCATAAATTTTACGTGACTCAAGGCAGTTGCTAGTCATCTGTTTACGATCGAGAAAAGAATAAATTTACAATAAAAATGTGGTGGCAACTTTTTCAATATAAATAATCAAGGTCGTTATGTTTGACGTCAATCCAACGATCAGTTGTAAATGTTTACCGCAATCGAAGTAAATTTCGTCTGATTCAGATTTCACATAAACTCAAGAAGTTAAGTACCTTTGTCAACTGAGCTTAATCAAAAGTAACTAATTCAAACTCAAAAGGCCGAAGTGTCAACGCAAGATAAGCCGAAGGTTCTTATCAAAATCAGCGACTTCAGACAAACACTCAATAGCTATTCAGTTTGGTCGTTTTTCGGTTGCGAATAAGATGTCTAAAGAGTGGAATATAAAATCGTCTGAGTTCGGGCAGTCTACGTTGAATCCTTTGCGTATCATTTGGGAAAGGAATCAACCGAAAGCCAATCCACTTAAGACAAGCATTATTCTTCAGTCTGGAGATCCAACTGCTTTTGGTAATTTTCCTGTGCACCCTGTGGCTATCGAGGCTCTAAGCGAAGCGGCAAAAGTAGATAATTTTCAATACGACTTCTCAAATGGAATCGAAGCTTCACGTCAAGCTGTTGCCGATTTTTGTCATCACATGGGCGAGTTAACTGCCAAAGATGTGATTCTTACATCGGGATGCTCGATGGCTGTTGAGATGTGTATCAGAGTTTTGGCCAACCCTGGAGAAAACGTTTTAGTTCCGAGACCATCATGGAATTACTCAACTCAAACTCAAGGTTCAGGAATCGACATTCAATATTATAATCTCGATCCATTGAAAGAGTGGGACGTTGATTTGAAGCACATGGAAAGTTTGATCAATGACAAAACGAAAGCAATTATTGTCAATTGCCCGGGAAATCCATGTGGAAACGTCTTCAGTAAAACCCACATTCTTGACATCATCGCAATCGCAGAACGTCATAAACTTCCGATCATTTCCGATGAGATTTACGAATTTCTCGTTATCTTCGGCGAAGAGTTTTATTCATTTGCAACACTGTCAAAAAATGTTCCCGTTTTGGTTTGCAGTGGTTTGACGAAACGATTCTCGATGCCAGGCGCTCGTTGTGATTGGATCGTCATTAATGATCGTGGCAACAAGCTCAGCGAAGTTCGGTTGGGCTTATCTAACATCTGCACAAGAAATTTCTACCCAAACTCAACGATTCAAAGAGCTTTGCCGAGAATCTTGAAAGAAGTTCCCGAATCATATTATAAAGACACGCGCGAGAGAGTGGGAGTAAGATTGTTCAAGTTCAATGTTATGATAAGAATTATCAACTACTTGTTTTATTGCAGCGTCATGCAAACATTGTTTACGATTTATTGATGGCAATTCCCGGTCTTCGACCTATCAGACCCAGAGGATCGATGTTCTTAATGATTGAAATTAGTCACAAAAATTTCCCAAAGTTACCAACGTCAGTCGAGTTTTTCACACGACTCGCTTCTGAGCAAAGCGTCTTTGTATTCCCAGGTGAATGCTTCAACTTTCCTGGATATTTGCGGATTGTTTTGACGCCACCCGAAGAGATTCTTTTGGAGACTGGCGCCCGAATGAAAGAATTCTGTGCGAAATATTTTGTCAACTGAAAGAACAAATAATAAATGAAAGAGAAGTGTGCAACTCAAATCTCTGGTTGGTTGTTACGGAAAGCTCGCTCTGTTCACAGCTCTGATAAGACTTCACAGTAATATTAGTCACAAGGTTCACAAGGTATTTTTATAAAAGTTTCCACAGATTTATTGTGCTATTTTCGCGTGCCGACAGCGTCATAGGTTTTATCACACGATCGTGCAGGTTTCGTTTATTTATAAAAGCAGAAGAAAAAGTCCTGCCTCGCATCAGTACTCAAGTGAAACTCTTCAATTGAATTTGTTCAGAAATTGAAATCATCAAGTGTAAAGAAAATGTCTCCGACTCCAGCAAAATCCAATCTCTCCTGGAATCTTCCAGTGTCGCAGTTCTCGAAAGCAACTGTGAACCCTCATCGTCAGATGGCTGAAAACTCAAAGGTCGTTCCAAATCCCAGCAAGAAAGTGATTACTCTTCAAATGGGTGACCCAACAATCTTTGGAAACTTCAAGAGACCCCAAGCAGCAGTCGACGCGATTAAGCGAGCTGTTGAAAAAGATACATTTTCTTATTATCACACGATGGGCATGAAAGAGGCTCGTCAAGCTGTTGCTGACTACGTCAACAAAAGTGGCGTAAATATTTCCAGTGACGACGTGATTCTTACAAGTGGCGGTTCATCAGCACTTGAAATGTGTTTCTTCACTTTGGCTAATCCTGGAGATAACATTCTTATTCCGCGTCCATGCTTCAGCTACAAAACTTGGATCTTGGGTCCAGGGATTGAAGCTCGTTCTTATAACTTGAATCCCGGGAAGGACTGGGAGATTGATTTGGATGACTTGGAATCGAAAATAGATCAGAAGACTCGAGGGATTCTAATCAACAATGTGGGGAACCCTTGCGGGAACGTTTTTACTAAGCAACACATCATTGACATTCTGGCAATTGCCGAGCGTCATCAACTTCCTATCATCTCTGACGATATCTACGAATATTTTGTTTTTCCCGGCGTTGAATACACTTCTGTGGCCTCGCTGGGGAAGAACGTTCCAATTCTATCATGCAGTGGATTGACAAAACGTTTCATTATGCCCGGAGTCCGAATGGGATGGATTTCTATTCACGATAGTCATGATGCTTTGAAGGAAATCAAACAGGGTTTGATTCGTATTTCAGGGAGAAACTTCGGCCCCAATTGCACACTTCAACACGCTCTTCCCGAAATTTTACGTGACACTCCTCAGGAATTCTTTGATGACACTACACAGCGAATTCATCAACATGCATCACTTGCTTACAATTTGCTTCGGGACGTCCCAGGCCTTACACCAATCATGCCAAAGGGAGCATTTTACATGATGATCGGCATCGATTTGGAAAAGTTTCCCGAATTTACATCTTGCCTCAACTTTATTGAGGCTTTGACAAGTGAACAAAGCATTCTCGCTTTCCCAGGACCTTGCTTCGACTTTCCTGGATACTTCCGTTTCGTTTTGACGGTTCCTGAAGACATGATCAAAGAGGCATGTGATCGCATACAAGAGTTTTGTTATGAACATTTCGTAGAATCCCAAAATAACATTTCTTATCTGGGGAAGCAGCGCGTCAAGCGCTTCACAGGGGTCGGCAACACACCTGTTATCAGCGGTCGGGGGATGTAAAATAACTTGTTCTGCACGAAGTTTACTTTCCAAATGATAAGTTCTTGTCAATTTGTTTTGCGTCGAGACCAAGAATAATAAAAGACTTTTTCTCTAAAAACATATTTACATTTCTTTTCTATGACAACTTGTCATGCATGCCACGCTTTGTCTAGATGGTTATCAGGAATGCTGTATTTTAAATTCTGACGAGGCGCTTAGTTAAAAGTACTTACTTTTTCATTCATTCTTATCAGTGTCAGCTGAGTTCATTCAAACTCACTTTAATCTTCAAGTCGTGTCGTGTTCATTTAGCTAAATACTTTATTTTATTAATTAAAAGTTCTTAAACTTGTTCCAATAAAGAGACAAAGGAAGTAAGTTATCTCGACTGCCAATAGATTTGTCAGTTAAATTGAAGTTTACTCTCCGCAACCGCTCGAGAAATCTTTGACTAGTAACTGATGGCAAGAAAACAATTTTAGATTCTTTCGGGACTTGTGACATGAGTGCTAAAGCTTTTTCAAGGTGTTGATGGGCCAGCGTTGCGATGTCAAATACAACATCTTCCACTCCTTTATCGCCAGGTTTGTTTCTTATAAATCGTTCTTGGCTAACACCATGCATCATCAGAGTTTCTTGTGGAATCGGGAGGTATTGACTTCGAGTTCTGTGAGCGTGAATCGACCTCAGAATATTTGTTATTCCTTGAGCTTTTCCTAAATGCGACGCAGCATGATCAGCATTAACGTTTCTTACGTTTAACGTGTCAAGAAGAAGATAATGTACACTTGAGACAGTTTCTTCTGCGTAGTTCTCCATTTGTTTAGTACTGTACATAAAAATGTTTATAAGATAACAAAATTAGCAAAGAAAATATTTTTCAATCAAAACACCTACTGACCTTATAAAGTTCAGATTCTGAATTTTTCTAGAGTTTATAAGACGATCAAAGTATCGTTTCGTGACCTTTGTTTTGTCAAGCAATAAGCTTAATTCATTCACAACTGGATGTTCAGGTAAGCTTGAATGGTTTTTTCCAAAAAGCTTTCCTACGCTGTCTTCCCAAAATTGAAGTCGCATCAAAGCTATTTTGTGATCCGACACTAGTAGAGGGATCCTTGCTAATTCAACATTGAAAGCTCTTATTGCTAATGCACTTCTTCGACATTCTCCATTTATAAGCAAAGTGCACAAGAAATTTTCATAATCGTAATTCCTAAAAAGAACAAACTAAGTTTTTGAAGTATTTAAAGTTTAATTCACTAACTTAACACTATTCGCACAATAGTTGGCATCTGAAGTACTTTTTTTAATTACACTAGAATATTTTCTTTGCGTATTAACCGCAGTTCTTCCGAATTTAAGAATTGTCCGGTTCATTTTTCATTTGTTTACCTTTTTTAAGTTTTTCAAGAACACGCTATCGATGTTTAAATTTAAAACGTTCGTTAATTTTCCTAACAAGTAACATAATCGCGGTGTTTGAAATAATGACTCATTATGTCTCATCTTATGTTCGGAAGTATTTAAAACTTTTAAATTAAAAATTATTATTCGAAACAATAAAACGTGTGAATTATTTTTTCTTGTAAATGCACACTAAAAAAATTTATTACGCAAACTTTTTCATGTCGACACAATTTTGTCTGATTTAATTTCTGAGTTAACATTTGAAGAAAATGTTGAATGATTTCTCGTGCACATTCTTCTTGCTTTGTTCCTCATCGACTGATAATTAAAGCGTTTGCTAAAATCTGATAATGTCAAAGACGCCTTTTGTCGTTTGTTGATTGTTGCGGGACTCGGAGGTTTGCGAGAATCTTCGGATGTGTCTCTAAATCGCTTTGTAAAATCAAATATATGCATTCGAGACCAATTTTTCCACACAAGACTCCGAGATTTTCGTGATGGCCTGAGGGGAATGTCGATCTAGATGAAAACATGAATGTAATTTATTTCAGTGGAAGAATGTTGATTCACGCAATTTTCATGAATCATGAAACATGAAACAAATGTTGATCAATCTCTTAGAAACTCACGAGTTCATAAATGTTGCTTTCTTCATTGTTTGCACCCACATCCTCGTAAATAGAGACTTCCTTGATGGTCCCATTATTGTCGTCACACTTCAACAATTTCTGTCTCCTTCCTTCCCTTTTCTTCTGAATATCGATCACTGCGTAGTCTGGTAGCCGCTTCTCTTCCGCAATCGAATTAATTTTTAAGTTCTTTATATTTCCTTCTCCATCAATTTCTGCGTAAGTCTCTTCGATGCTTAACTTGTTGTTAAACCTTTTTGAGTCGACACTTTGATAGTTTTGGATCGACGAGTAATCTCCCGTCTCGTCGCCAAACGTCATCGCTTGCACTTGCTCTTCTATGCTGAAATTCATTCGAAATTTGAGTCGACTCTCTTCCGTTGTCTATGGGCTTGACACGCAATCCAAAATAATTAAAATGACAAAGAGAATCTGTTTTTTTTTTGTCTCTTTGCCGCTTTAAATAACAATCACGAGAAGCCAACTTACCCAATTTCACTGTTGTCGTTTCCGTTACACTTTGTCAGATTTTCCGGGCGTTGGCTTTCACTTTTGGGCGCAAACATCTTGCTTATTTGATCGACCATCCTCGACTGCCTCGTCTTTGACTGCTCTTCGTTATGCAATCGAAACTGATCACAATTTTTATCGTCTGCTTCTCGAAGTCTTTTTTAGGAAGAACAAAATATAAATAGATTATCACGGTTACGCACATGTGGTTCAGAAATGTTATGAAAGGGAGATTTGATTCTTCTGTTTAGAACAGTCAAATTAAAAAGAACGAAACTTGAATTTATTTTTAACTCAGCATCTCAATCAATAGGGGAAGCTACTCGAAATTTAGTTAAACACTCCATCAAGGTGTTAAATTTCTCGATCTTAATTTTTAGAAAAGCGGCAACTTAATTCAGTTGTTGCCAAAAGGCGAACGCACGTTCCATATTTTTGTGAAGACACATCACGTGAATTTTTAATTAAGTTGATTGTTATTAGACCGAACTTACTCTGCATTGCGAATCAAGTTTTCATTTTCATCGCTTTGAATGAAATTAATTTTCTTCGTCGTCGTAATGACGTTGCCGTCTGTGCAGTTTTGTAAAAGTTTCGCTGTTTTTGCTCCAATTGGAAGTTTGGCTCGATTGCAGTTCATGTAATTTAGTTCTAGAAGTTCAATTCTTCCATTATTGTTAGCTGCAATCCAATTCGATTTTGGTAAGCTCTCCCAACTGTGATTTGAATTGTTTAATTTTGGCTTCGCTTGTGGACTCAGATTTTGTTGAGATAAAAAATTTCTTGGCGGATTTGATTGCTTTTTTCCATCTAAATCCATATCATCGCGTGAAAGACATTCAACAATAGCAGTTATCCACTTTGAGCAAATCTTATTATCGTCGCATCGCTACATAAAATGATTCATCGTTAGAAACAGATCGTGGCCTAGGTTAATCATCATGAAGACTTACAAATGTGTAGAATGTATTAAGGTTTGAAGCAATCGTAAAACGAGGTTCGAGTGAAGGTAAAATGACTGTTGCTCCAGGGATTAGACAAATCACGTCTTTGAAGGAGACTAGTTGCTTCTCATACTCTTCCTTTGAGTTGTAGGACATCAGCAGATTATTTTGAAGGACAAAATAAAGCTTGTTCCATCCGCCAACACGCTGTAAAGAACAAACCAAAGGTCAACCATCAATGACAACGATTCAATCAACGACGAGGGGGTTGAGAGAACTTGCATGAAAGAAACGCATGAATAGTCACTGACCTCAACTTTCCGCTACCGTAACTCAAATAAATAATTTCGCCAGTAAAACCAACAAAGCGACTTACATTTCGTTTCTTTTTTAAATATCCACACATTTTAACGCTCGAAATCTCAAGGTCTTCCGACTCTTGTGGCTTTTCTTGGTCAGCCGCGATTGTCTGCTCTGCTGCTCCAATGGTAACATTAGTTGATCGCGAAATCTTCTTCACAACAAACTTTTGCATCGTCTTAGCTTATTAACTTGAAATATCTATGTTTTCACTTTCATCTTCTTCATGTCGAACACTCAACAGACTTGAACTTTATTTTTCAGTTCAAGCAATCATCATATTTTCGGGGAAATGTTTAACTCGAGGTTTAACTACTGTTGCTTCTTGATTTCTCATGACTCATTGTAACGCGATTTCTCGTTGAGGTGAAATCTACTATTCAGAACCACAAAGCACTTCACAACCAAATGAATTCAAAGAGTCTAATTAATTACTCGTTTGTTAATTCACATCGTCAAAATGACGAAATGCATTTGCGACTATGCTCGCGCAGACAAAAAATAAACTTTGCTTGTTCTTTTTTTTTTTGGTGGAACAACCGATCGCAATGTGAGCTCAGACGAAACTGAATTGGGCTGGAAAGAAAAGCTTATTCACATCGGCGGCTTCCAAACTTTGCACGAACTTACATAAGACAGACTATGACGTGTGTTCGGCTCAATTGTAAAAACTTATAAAATGGTAATTAGTCAACACAATTTTTTGTTCACCTTTTTGATTTAATTGTTACACTTTTTCTTCTTCTTGGAATCGCGCGTTAAAAGAACAACGTGCCTCGCACCGAATAAACAATCTTGTTAATGCGGGAAGCAACGAGCGAACACTGAAATATTTTATTGTTGGATGCTTCATTCTACCTTTTTTCTACCCATCTGAACTGTCGCTAGTCACTTGTTTCGCTCGCTCATTATTACAGCGCTTGATAATTAACGAACCATAAAATTTTCAGGGCTGATGAACAGAGCAATGCAGACAGAGACGAATTTGGCTTTTGCATAAACTCTGTTGACATGTTGTGAAGCGGGAAAACTCTGGAATTTCGAACAAAAGAGTTTAATTCTGTTTAAACAGTTTTATTTGCTAATATTTCTTGTCTGCAATCATCAATATAAATAAATCACTTGATACAATTCTAATGCTCTTGTCTGCCTTCGAGAAATTTATTCGAGAAGGAGGAGGCTTTAAAATTCATTCTAACATTTGAATACTTTTTTTGTGATTTCATGGTTTTCATGTTAAGATGTCGGCTTTTTTCTTCTCAATAAATTTTCATTTGTCTCAACATAATTTTAATTGAATCTTCAATCTGTTTAAGTATCGATATCTTTTGGAAACGTTTAACTCGCGTTTCAATTGAAATTTAAACAAATCTTTTATCACAAAATTTATTTTTTTACTGTTTTATCTTTTCTTATAAAAATATGTTGTCGTTAAAATTATTGTTACGGTTTGACTATCTAGCAATTGCTGGGAAACTTAAGATCGTCAAGTCGCTTCGGTTTCTTGAAATATCGAAGAGAGATTTCCGCAAGATTGCGCAACTGAGGAAAGATCAATTTTATTCTATATTCGAAGTGAGGGAGAAATAAATTATAGGAGATTGCGTCAATAAGTTAAGCAAATCAATCATTTTGGAGGTCCGAGTTCCTTTCTTGAAATTCAACAAGATTCGAGCAAAGTTAAGTTTATTAATTACAGGGAATGAAACGTGAAACGTTATCTTCTTTCCACATCAAATTATTAATGAAAACCTTTCCAAGTAAGATTTGTGCTGTCAATAAGAAAATTTATTCCACCGAGCCAATGATTTTGTCTTTTATCAGTCCATTCTGTATTTGTATTGCTTAAAATTCTTTTCGACTTACTTAATGTGATGCGCCGCAATTTAAAACTTTAAAAGGAAGCGCGAGACTTTCGCTATAACTTCGCAACATCTAAACAATTGAGACTGTTGCTGAGATATTTGTAATCATCAATCAATTCCTTCGTTTGTTGATGCTCTGTTCCGTGTAAAAGACTCTTAATGTTATGTTGAATTTTTAGATTTAGTCTTGCTGGACTTCTTTCCAAACGAGAACAATTTGCGTTTTCGCTTTTTGGTCTCGTCGTCGATTGATGATGAATCGGTTGAGATGTTGTCTTCGCATTGTTGATACTGTTGATTGACCGCTGTAGGAAGTTTGACTCTGAGGTCAGCGATAGCCGCTGCTGCAGGAAAAGGGGTGATTGCTCCCAAGGACTCCAAGAAACCGAGTGCTGACTGAGAGCTTGTAAGGGGTGAACTGTAAAGTAGAGAAATTGAGTTAGAATCGTGACGACTTTCAGCGATTTCCAATGAATATGAAACCAATTGGTTTGAGTTTATATTCTTTTATCGTGAATTATTAGTTGCAACTTTTCCAGTTAATTATTTTTACTTTTGGTTATCTACGACATCAAATATTTTTCAGGAATTCTCAAGAAATGTGTTTTCTAGGGTCGAAGGAGTTCTTACGAGAATCGCGACATTTTGTACCACAGAGTGTGTGAGTTTGACATTATCTACATTAAAACATTTGGAATATTTTTCTTGTTCAACGTTTTTGTCTGCAAAAAGATAAGTTTTACAAAAGAAAAACAGAAATGAAACAACTTGAACAACGATTAAGTGCAACAAATAAAGTTAAGCAAGCAAACTATAAAATTATACCAAAATAAAACCCCAAACTTACTTTTGGGTTGAACTTCCCGTTCGTCGAGGAGGAGGCATCGGGGCACGTGTTGTAGAACTTTGAGCAGAAATCGGAGGAAAGGAGATTTGTTTCTTTGCTCTTGGAGGAGCTGGCGGGAGGATTCTTTCGGAAGACGACGAAATATTCGAGCGAGTTTCTTCATTTGAGTTGCTATTGCTATTGCTAATGATGATAGAAGCTTTGCATGAACAATTTTATTCCTTCACTACAATTCTAATCCATCCTACCTCTCAAATGAGTTGCCCTGATGAACAAGCGAATAAGAAAGCGTTGACCTTAATGTATTTGTTGTGATCACAGGTGCTGCCGTCATTGGAGCAAAAGAGGTTGCAGTTGAATTTGTCACGGAAGTTGATGGGGTTGTGGTGCTCGGAAAATCATCTCCAACCACAAATGTAACTGATTCACGATCACGATCGTCTTCACTACCCGAAGAGTCCTCTCGCTCACGTAGAAACTTGTTTACGTCTGTGAGGTAACCTTTAAGGTAAATCTCCTTTAATTTCTTCAAGACGAGGATTATTCGACGAAATAAATGATAACTATAAATCGCTTAACTCATATACATCAACTACTCACCAAAAAAACAGACATTTTAGCTCAATAATATTAAATGAGGATGACACTTCAGCAATCGTCACAATCGAAAATCATGCAATAACACCAACCGTGGAGTGATGCGAAACAAAGTTATGACACAAACTCTTCCTTACCTGGACGCATTTAAAGGAAGAAATCTTTGCAGTTAGTGAAGGCAATTTTTGAAGAAAACAAAATCATTTCAAGAGAGCATCCCGATGCAAGGAAGTGGAGTGGTTGAGGGAGAAGAGAACGAGAAAACTTTGTTAATTAACGCTTGACGTATCGCTTATGCAATCTTTAAAAGAAAGAGGAAACAAAGATGATGATTTTTCGATTATTAACAAATCTGGTGATTTTATTTGAGATTATTTGATTTTCGAACAGAATTCTAGTAAAATTAAGTAAAACAATTAAGTTGAATCGGACAAAACAATAAAAAAATCTATTAAAAAAATAAAATTTTCTATTCACATAAGAAAGTATAAATAAATTAATGTCGTTTAGTTCGATTTTTTTTCGTGTCATTTAAAGTACGTCTTGGTAAATATGTTGGATTGTATTCGATAAAGAAAGCGAAACGCTTTTTGTCAACGCGAATCAACCTACGCGACTAGTCAAACAACCAAACGGTGGATTTTATTTGCATGATTTTTGATGTGAAACGATTTTAATATTTTTCTACGAAATTCTACGAAATTTATAATTTTTTTCTTTTACGTAATTTGATTCATTCAGATAATTGTCGAAGTCATAAGCTCAATGAAAGGAAAATAAGAACTTTCTTAAGAAGACATTTTATTTCAGAGTTAACCAAGATCTCTCTTGTGAGCTTAAAGGGCAATGACACTCATCAACATGCACTCAATCTTAAAAAACAATCAAAATCAAGCAAAAAATGTCAACAATTTTTTATAGAGTTGCTCGAATAGTCGACGCAGTTACTTGCGGATTCATTCATCAACAAAAATCGTTTCGGGTGGGTCAAGTATTGAAATATCCCAGTCAAGTTAGAAAGGAAAAAGTTCAACTATTCCTGTCAGTTGCGGTAAAAAAATACTTGGCAAGGATGAAATATTAAAAACATTTTAGGGGAGAAGTCTTCATAAAAAAATTCGTTGAGGATTTTTCAACTCTGCTGATTTCATTAATCACGTGTCTGTTTTATCTTAAGTTCATTCTGATGAAAACATCGAAAAGTTGTCGAGTGAAATCAGCTTACCTTGAATGGAATCATCATCCAAGTCATCTTGGCTGCTCGTTATACGTCCTGTAAATGATATTTCAAGAATTAATAAAAAATTTCATTTGAAAAATATATTTCGACTCACCTCGAGAACTCTTACTGGTTGCTCCATTTGAACGATAGAGCATGTTTTCTAAGAAGGCAATCCCGTTATTGTTTACAATGTTGCATCCGAGCATTTGCTCGACTTGCTTCCATCGATGAAGACGTTCCTGAAGTTCATGTGTTACTTCGCTTAGTGAATTTCTTGCTTCGACAATCGTTCGATCTACGTCATCGATACTTTTTCCATGTGTTGATACAAAGGCACCGACAAAGCTTGTTCGCTTCTTCCTAAGTTTATCACAAGCCTCTCTCGCTTGCTGTAATTGTGCCTCTGCTGCCACTCGTTTCTTCTGATGACTTCTTGACTCAAGCTCGTAAGTAAGTTGAAGCCAATGCTGAAGACCTTGAGGTGGAGTCCAATGATGATCAATCAACTCAACCTCAGCACGAGACAATTCATTCCTCAACATTTCGATTTCTTGCTTTAGCTGCTGTAGTTCTACTTCCGAGCTAGAACTTTTCAAAGCGGGTGCTTCTTTTAATCTCCTTTCGAGATCCATTTTTTCCTTGCCAACATTTTCTTGTTCAAGTCGTGCACGCTCAAGCTCTGTTTGCATTTTTGAAAGTTCACACTCGGCTTTATGAAGCTGCTCCATATCACGAGCCATTCGCTTTAAATGACCCTTTGCATTTTTGTTCTGTTGATAAGCATACCAGCTGCCAATGATTGCAGTCAACAAAAGTGCAACCAAGACCATGTCCTTCCATCTTGTTCCAGTTTCTAAAATAAAATGAATTGAAAATTAAATTTTGAGAGTTAAGAAAGAATCTTTAAAATTTTTACCTCTTGGTGGACCAAACAACACAGCATCCATTGCCTTAAGAGCAATCTTCTGCTTGTGAATCGGATCTTTGATTCCAAGGACATTACTGACATAGTGCAAGTTATTAACTGCCAACCTAGGCAAAACTGCTCCATTGATTTTGTGTTTTTTAAATAAATTAACATATTGGGGAAGTTGAACACTTTGAATTAACCATTCGCATGTTTGATCGAGCGTCCAGTTATGAACTTCTGATTTAAGCCAAGCTTCCCATAACTCTTTTACTGAAATGTGCATATCGTCGTTAAAGTGAAAAGCACGATGTCGTTTCTCGTAACCGCCCTCGTATTTTAATTCTTCTCGTAGAAACTACAATGACAAGGGAGTTATTAAAGTTGTGATTTGTGTGATTAGGTAGAATATTACATCATCTGATTCTGATAAATCTATGTCACCATTGTCATCATCGTCGAGTTGTCGATGCAATGAACGGATAGCTTCAAGTCCAATCTGATCATAATAGTTTGGACAATCTATGCTCTCAGCGTCACACGTCTCTGAAGGGGGAGCTGCACCTAGAATTGAATTAACATTTCATTGTTAATGATTAGTTTGATTTGTTGGTTTCCGCAGAAAATACGTTTTATTTGAATTCAAGTAATGAAGTTGTGTTAGTAAACGAGGGGATTGAAAATACGACATTCGGCAATTTTTTTGTTAAATTTATTCGAGAGAGATTTTTCTTCTTTCGCAATTTCTACAAAACTATAACAGTTAAACTTAATTGTGCTTCGATCACGCCGTCGCTCAACAGTTCAGTGTGCCAAACAAGTCAGTGCATCTTAAAAGGAGCTCAGTGAATCATAAAAAAATGGAGAATTTAATTTGGACGGTAGGCGAAAAGTGTTTTTCATCTTAAAATGTCTGAAATTGAACAAATTTGCATTTGTTTTAGGTGAAAAATGGTGAACTAGACGACCTGAAAGCGATTGTTGAATCACAGGTAATAAGACCGCACGGCAACTTCTCGTTAGTTAATGTTACGAAATTTCCTTTCTGACCTTGAATCACTCGAGCGTTTTCTCACAATTATCTTTTCAGAACATTCAGATCAATCAAGACGTTAATGGACGAACTCTTCTTCACTATGCTGCCGATTACGGGCAAGCTGATGTTGTCGGTTATTTGATCTCAAGAGGAGCTGATGTAAACGTAAGTTGAATTAGCTTGAGAAGCTCGTTAAATTACTGATTGCTTTAAAAACTCAACAGGCACTGGACAAGCACGGAATATCCGCCTTGCTTGCTGCTATCTGGGAAGGCCACACGAACTGTGTTAAAATTTTACTTAATAGCGTAAGTAACTTCTGCTTGCAATAATTATTAATGTCGTTTGCAAATTAGTACGATTAACTGCAGCTGTACGAACTTAGAATTATCTCAAAATCTAATGATTCAATATTTTTTTTAGGGCGCATCCCGTTCTGGAACAACGCCAGATGGAACAAGCTATGTTGAAGCTGCCGAGAAAGCCGAAATCAAAGCTCTTTTGACTGCCTAAATGGACTGGATGAAACACCAATAACAGACGATGATGGGGAATTCTAATGAATGGGAATGAAACAATCGTATTTCGATGACTCAACAAGACTTGTACGTGTTCCACTTGCTTTAGTTCTCTTTATTTTTGGATGTTTTCGCTACGCAAAATCGATTAAGAAAATAGGAAAACTATTTTCAAGTGATATAAAAAAAACTTTCATTTAGTTCAGATATAAATTTTCAATTTAATTAAACTCGTCAAAATTTCCTAAAATTTATTTAACGTTCTTCGGCTCAAAGAAAATTGTCCTAAATTGATTAACGACATTTAATCAAAAATCGATAAAGAGATCTATTCATCTTGCATTTAACTTTGCTGTTTTAGCTAATCGTGTGTTAATTAAAGTTAATCAATGTATTTTAATCAATTCAAATGAAGAACCATCAGAGTAACATCGAACGAGTGTAGAAGCAGAAATTTATTTTAATAAACTTATAGGAATTTTGAAATCATAGTAGAGACGACTTTTATTGGCTCTGATTGAGAAATGTTTCAGATGGCACTCGTGACAGTCTTAAGCCGATACTTCGCAATTACAATGTTTTCTAATAATTTTACTGTTTACATTCCAAAAATAAATTATATTTGTTTACCACCTCGCACTTGGAGATCGCTCTAAGTAATTTATAAAGCGAGCAGACTTTATTGCTAAACAAATGAGATAAGATAAGTGTCGTTTGATCATTAAGCGTGCCAAATGTTTACCTCTCAGATAAAGCGATAAAGTGCACCTGCGATGCGAAATATTCAGTAAGATCTCTAAATGCTTTCAGTAATTAGAAAGTGCGAAGTGAACTTGACTTGTCCACGTGATTTGTAATTGTTCAATCAACTCGCCCTTCAATACAATTGCAATCGTCGCAAAGTTCAGTTTAAAATTTTTCCTTTTATTTCCCGTTAGCACAGGGAAACAGCAACCGGTTCAGTTCAGAAAGCGATGACGCTTTTCTTCATATAATAAGAAATTATTCAGGTTTAAAAAACACTTAAAGGGCGTCACGCTCTGATTACTTTTTTAAATCGAATAAAAAACATCCTCACACTCTTTACAACTGCTTTGCCTTAGAATAGTGGCAGAATCCTATACTTTAACAAATAAAGAATGGATATCTCTCATTGAAGTTTGAATAGAAATCTTTCGGAAGAATATTCGTCTAGAAGCGTCAAGTATCTAAGAATCAATTGTTCTACGAGATCAACATGCAGACTCCTAAATAATGTTTAAATGAATTGAGTATATTCACGTCATAGCTGCGAAGCTATTCATCACTTGCCGCCGATTGTTATTCATCGTTCGCTGTCTCGTGTTCAATGATCTTTTTTTCACAGGCAGAGCAAATTGCACTAAACACATATCACAGACAGACACATACACATTAAGCAAGCTTTTAACGATCTCTCAAAACAGCGACGAAAAATTCATCAAATTTTCATGAAAACATTTTTCCTCGACTTCGGGAGATTCAAGTTCAATCAACGTCCTTTCCGCAAATGTAACTTTTATAGATGAAAGCTGATCAACATAAAGTTGTATAGATTTATGTTTGATTTTCCGATAAAGAGGATGCAATAAAATATTCAAAATTAACTTTTCTTGTTTACAATATCGTTAAAAATCCATTGAAAACGATTTTCTTTCGCAAAAATGTCGCGTTGGCGAAAGAATGTCTTGTTATGAGCTCAGTTTTTGTATTTTCCAGAAGGATTTCGTCGAAACGCGCGCGATTTGATGAAATTTTCACTTGAGGCCGGTCGCAGCAAGAAGGAGAAAAGCTACTTTAACGTCTGATTCATGTTTGACCGCAAGAAATTTAATTTGTCTCCTCTCTTTTGAGACAATTCGATCGTGAGGTGGTGGCCGCAAGTGTATGTGAATGAAAAATCACACACAATCCCATTCAAATCAAAGAAAATTAAAAATAATTAAGTGAAACTATTTGAAACATTTTCATCTCTTCTTTCTCAAGAGAAATGACTGTTCGAGCTCATCATCTCGATGGATCTTTTGTTTGCTTAAACACTAACTTGGTTTGTGGACTTTAAACAAAACGATGACGAAATGTTTGTCGGTGATATTAGAATAGAATTGATCGTTTAATTGTCGTCACTGTAATCGTCGTCTTGTGGTTATACCGCAGTGTTTGATTTTCCATCTTCCCAAGTAAGACCACCTGTTATTCAACTACGAAGAGCAAAACAATCGTCATATGATTCTGGATACTTACTGCCGAACTCATTGTTGATCGTTTCCGACATTGCTTGCGAGAGGACCGCATACGAACTGCGTTTTGCTATCGGACTACCTCCGCCAGAGCCACTAGTCGGCACTCGTCTATTCGCATAATTGTCGCTATTTGAATTAGCATTACTATCACTACACACTGCTGGTCGAATTGTGGACGACAAAAAGATTATTGCATAGAAGAAACTTAGATTCCACTGTGGCACTTTGATTCTTTTTGCTAAATACATATTTCCGAGAGTTCTTTCTTTATCAGTTCACTTCCTCAAATATTCACTTCTATTCGCACTCGCTTGCTCTTAATTGGATTTTTTTTTTCAATTGATTCAAACACAAAAAAATCTTAAATTAATCAAAAGGAAAAAGAAAAATCTTTTTCGCTTGAATGACGATTCAATTCGAGTTTTTACTTCGACATTCATTCATAGACAACATCGAACTAAACTAAAATGATAATGGAAGCTGTTGTGCGTGCTTGATATAATCTTCAGGACATTTCTCACGACAATTCACTCGTTTTAAAAACTACTTATGAAATGATCGCAACTCGAGAGTAAGTTTTGTCCCCCACTTTTTGTTAAGGGGTTAAAAACTTTAATCTTGTCGTAGTTTCACAAAAAAATAATAAACAAAAATTACGAAATAATAATTTCCCGGAAAAGTTAAATGAAGTGAAGTACTTAGAAATCTTTAAGATGTCAGCTTACGATCAACAATTTGTTTATGGCTTTGAGAACAATGAACAAAACCTTGGTAAGGCGACTGAAGACTTAAAACGTCGAAACTTCCAACTCATCCAATTTTATTCTAGAATTTCAAAACTTTGATGCCTCACCAAGCAACTTCGATGCATCACCAAATAGCAACTTCGACTACCCAAATACCGCTTATCCTCCAGAGAGCTTCTATTCACCAATGCCTGGCTCACATCAACATCCGAGCATCTTTACACCAAACTTTGATTATCCTGAACAAAAAGACCACAACGGATCTGGCTTCGACGATGAATTGCCGTTGCTTGACGAACTAGAAATTTACCCAAAAAGAATCATGGAAAAATCTCTCGCGGTTCTTAACCCATTCCATGCCAAAGGACTCGCCGATGATGCTGAATTTCTGTTCAAAGAAACAGATCTTGCGGGACCAATCGCCTTTTACTTGGCTCTTGCATTTTGTCTTTTTCTTTCTGACACCGGAAAAGACATGTTTGGGTATGTCTACGGCTTATCAGTGATAACGGTTCTTTTTATGTACATTCTAATCAAACTAATGTGTACGACGATGAACGAATCTCAGAATTTCATAACACTTTCAAGTGTCGCAAGCATTCTCGGCTACAGCATTCTCCCGATTGTATATCTCAGCGTTCCTGGAATTTTCTTTTCGTTGAACAATAGAATTGGAATCATCTTGGCACTGGCAGCAGTCTTCTTAAGTACCAAAGCGTCCTCTCGAATCTTCTGCTTGATGACTGGAGACCAAAACCAGAGATTCCTAATTGCTTATCCCTGTGGACTCGTTTACGTTATATTCGCTCTCTTAGTTCTGTTCTAAATGCAGATGATTAAGGAAACAGAATAATTAAGGATCACCAACCAAAAATTTTTTTCTTTACTTATATTTTTGATTCTCAGACATAAACATTGAGATTAAAATTATATCAAACAAAAAATACAAAAAATCTGTTTCTTCTGATGATTTTCGGACAGGATCAACTAGAAGCTTAGGTTCTGAATTTTTACGCTTTAGCAATGATCTACAAACGACCGTATCTCATTTGGCTTGGTTTCTTCTCACCGAAGAAGGATCTAAGCACGACAACTGTAGATATTGTGATGATGAGAACTGCAGCAGTTTCAATGATTGAGAACCAGAGAACCCGTTCATTTAAATCCTCTCCTCGTTTACGTCCTTGTGCTTCACGTAGTCGATGATGAGTTTGATAGTCGAGAATGGCGTTAAGACTCTTGTGAATTTCTTGAGCAGTCAGCTCCATTTGCGTAAGAACTGTTGCGTGCTCATCGACTCCCGGCAATGGATTCTGTTCATCAGTCAAACTAAAATCCATATAAATAAGCTTATGCGAGAACGTAGAGAACTCATTGCTGAAACAAGCAGCGTACACGCCTGAATCCTAAAATATTTTGTTTTTAGAAATTTTCATCATCGGATTAGAATATTTAGAAACTTACGGGCGCCGTGAATTGATGAGAGTCAAACTGACTTTTTATTTGCCGATAGACGATCTCCTTTGTCGGAGACAACAGCTCAACATCAACATCGTATTGACCACCAGTAATTACCTAAAAAGCAATTGTCTCCTCGTCAGCAATATTTTCTTCTCGTTGGATTTTCAAGAATTTTACCTGATATTCTAGAATCGCGGTTTTGTTCTTGCCAATTTCCTGGTAAAAACATTCTTTGGAGTTGTCGGGAAGTTCGAACGTCAGCTCCACCGAATTAATAAATTCGATTAGTTGTAGGATTACACAGAAACTTGTTATTTTAGCTAGAAAATTCATTTTTCCGATTTTATTTTGATGAGTTGACGAGTTGAGTCAGCGATTTAAATTAAGTTAAGTCGGCGCTTTCTAAATAATTATTTTTGAGAAGCGTTGCCTTAAAAACCCAGCGCGGAAAGAAAATACGAAATACGAGTTAAAAATACGAAGGGAACGTTACCCAGCGCGGAAAATCGTTTGTTTATTTTGTTTCAATTTATATCCAAATTCTTGTTTATTATTCCGAATATTTCTGTGATTTTGCAATGACAAATGAAAACGTACAAAGTTGCGATGAAAAAGCAATGCATCAGTTTATGAAACAAATCAAAACAACGATAAATGAAATTGGAGAATTCAATTCGAGTTTCATGGATTTCTTGAATCAACAAAAGAAGCAATCAAAGGAACTATGGAATTGGGTGACAAGATATAACATTCTTGATGCGTAAGATATAGTTTTCATTCACTATCAATAAACAACTCAATGAAATATTTTGTTTCAGTGGACCGCCTTGTGTTTATCCAATCGTTGAGAAAGAAGAAATACTTCAGGACTTGCTAATGAAGATTCAAGACAAAACTACGTTGATCCATAATTTACTGTAAGTTTAAAGAGCATAAAATATGTAATTATTTAACTCTATTTTTTTAATAGAAAAACAAAGAATGAAGAATTCATCAAACTCTCGAAGCTTCAAAAGGATCTTGAAAAAAATTCTCTAGAAATTGAATGGAATACAACAAAAAATCCTGCAGCAAGAGGAACAATCCGTTACAGACCACCTTCCGAATATCTTGAGGAAATCGCTGATATAGTTTTTCAATTCGATATAGTTTTTACTTGCATCTCTCAATACTTTGATGCAATTGAACTGAAAGAGACAAAGTCATACGAAAATCTAATGAATTCCTTTGGCATTTCACAAGAATTAGTTGATTTCGTCAGAGAGTTTCTAATAAAGAATGTTATGCTGTTCTCGTGATATAGAAGAAGAAATAAAGGTTTTTCTATGAAAACCAAACACCACCGCTCCATCATCCTACAAATCTACCTTTGACACTTTGGGGCCATGCGCAGATCCATTCATCGTGAAAACCTCCATCCTTTCAGTTTTCGTGTTGCCAAAAGAAATTTCCATCAAATAATATTTAATTTTTCTCATTTCTAACTTGTTGCAAATCGTTGAAAGTCATTTTGCAATCATTTAAATTGTTTGCACAACGTTAGCGGTTGTTGTTAGTCGAGCACAAAGCACACGAATCCTGTTGTCATTTAGTGAACAAGATTTTTTTGTTTGGCGTGATTGTGTTATGTAACGCTTTACATCGCGCGAAGAAATCAAATTATCTCACAAGCTCATCGGCTCATCAAACGATTGGAAAATATTCACAACAGCTCAAAATTTTAACGTTTTGCAACGAAGGAAAAAAATTATCGATTTATTTGCTCCAACTGATTACAATCGTCAGACGAAAAAGGATAAAAAAGTTATGGATTAAAGTTTGGCAACAATCAAAGGTGATTACCGTTTATCTCACGATTCCACACATTGCACTCGATTCACATTTCCTTTTGATTATTTCACCGCTCGGCCAACTGTCGTTTGAAGTTGATGAGCCGTATCGACGTCGTATCGATTCAGCGGGAAATAATCAATGGGAAAGCAGCAATGTTAACTATTCACTTTGCACCATGTGTGAATATCGTTTTACTTTTCTAATTATTGCACTCAATCAAATTATCAATGTCTGAAACACATTAGCACGTAATTTAGAGCAAATCACCAAATAAATTCGCACAATCGAAAGGCCACACAAAAGTTATCCCCCCAATTGAGTAGTTTTGAAGTAGAATGGCGAACACAGCTCATTTGTTCAGACGACAAAGCAGTAGAGATTTCGCAGTGAATGGCTCGCACCGCGACTATACAAAAACCCTCGATGAGCTCGAACTCAAGGTACAAACTCATAAACTTTCACATTCACTTTGCGCTTAGAGCATACTATTGCACGTTTTCATTTTTAGCGGTTAAAAGAAAAACTAGTCAGAGCTGACAGTCTCGGTGGGCGAGGACCTCTCTATGGCGCAACAAATCAAGCCTTCACGTCTGACGATGTGCTTACATCGCGCCATTACAAGCAGCCATCACTACTGGAAATTTTCGAAGAACCTGTTGTCAATGTTCCGCCTATGGACACAACAGCAGAGGACAATATCATTGCTGATGATGCACCAGGTGATGAAAGAGAGAGTTGGGATAGTAAAATGACATTCATTCTCGCGACGATTGGGTAAGTCATTGTCATACGTTCTGAGGATCATAAAAATTTAATGCGACATTTCAGTTATGCTGTTGGACTTGGAAATGTCTGGAGATTCCCTTACCTTGCACAAAAGAACGGCGGAGGAGCATTTCTCGTTCCATACTTTCTTATGCTGTTCCTTCAAGGCTTGCCTATCTTCTATCTCGAGTTAGCAATTGGTCAGCGTTTGAGAAAAGGAGCAATTGGTGTTTGGAACGAAGTTTCGCCATATCTTGGAGGAATTGGAATCTCATCTGCAATCGTTAGTTTCATCGTGGCGCTGTACTACAATACAATCATCGCTTGGTGTCTTATCTATCTCTTGCATAGCTTCGAAAATCCATTACCTTGGGCAGAATGTCCCAAAAAATTCATCACAAGTAACATGACATTCTACTACGAGCAAGAATGTGTTGTAAGTTTGAATTAATTTAAAAATGATTTCTTTCATTAAAAACAATTTATTTTCTAGGTATCATCGCCGACTCAGTATTATTGGTATCGATCGACATTGGCAGCATCAACGAACGTTAACGAACCCGACGAATTCAATTTTCCCATTGGAATGGCACTGGTAGTAGCATGGACGTTGATTTATCTTTGCATGGTTCAAGGCATCACTGAGAGTAGCAAAGTCGTTTATGTCACCGCGATTTTCCCTTATGTCGTACTTATCATCTTTTTCGTTCGAGGAGTTACACTCAAAGGAGCCACTGATGGCATAGCTCATTTGTTCACTCCACGATGGGAGATACTAGCGGATCCTGTTGTATGGCTCGAAGCGGGAACACAAGTTTTCTTTTCTCTGGGTAAATTGATTTTTCCATTTCATAGAAAAATTTTATTAAATATTTTCTTCAATCAGGTCTCGCATTCGGTGGACTTATAGCGTTCAGCTCCTACAATCCAGCCAACAATAACTGCTTTCGTGACGCGTTACTTGTCTCGTTTACAAATTGTGGAACGTCAATGTATGAATCAGTCAATGACTCATGAATTTTTTTTAAAGGAAATTTCCTTTTTTTTACGCATAGGTTTGCCGGTGTTGTCGTATTTTCAATAATAGGATTCAAAGCAACAGCTACTTATGAAGCATGTCTAGAAAACAACAACAAAACTCGATTAAGCAATCCATTTGCGGAACTAAGCAAATGCAGTTTACAAGACGAATTATCCAACAGCGCGTCTGGAACGGGTCTCGCATTTATTATCTTCACGGAAGCTATCAATCAGTTTCCTGGAGCTCAAATATGGGCGGTTTTGTTCTTCCTGATGCTGTTCACGCTTGGAATTGATTCTCAGTTTGGAACACTTGAAGGAGTCATTACGTCACTCGTTGATATGAAGCTCCTTCCCAGTCTAACGAAACAGAAAATCACTTTGGTAAGTTTAATGAATCGTTGTCGTTAGAATTTTTAATTAAACTTTTCTCATCAGATGCTTTGCGTATCGTGTGGAGTTTTGTCGCTTATATTTGCAAACGGCGCAGGAAGTTACATTTTTCAATTAATGGACAGTTTTGCCGGCAATTACACTTTGCTAATCATCGCCTTCTTTGAGGTAAGAAACTTTTCAACGTATTTAAGAATTTAAAATTAAATTGAGCTTTTTGAACTTTCAGTGTATTTCTGTTAGTTACGTTTATGGTTTGAGGAGGTTTGCCGATGACATCGAACTAATGACCGGAAGTCGACCACACACATACTGGTTGCTTTGCTGGAAGTACATCAGTCCACTATGCATGCTCTCAATTCTCTTCGCGTCATTCTGGAATTTAATTTACAACGGATCAAAGTATCCAGCTTGGGTGGCCGAGTTGGGACATACCGAGAATCAAGACTGGCCACATTGGTGTATATTCTGTGCAGTGTTGCTGATCGGCGTCTCTGTGTTGTGGATCCCCGGAGTTGCTCTCTGTCGCTTGCTCGGAATTGTCATTGTCGAAGATTCAGACCCATCCTACTTCCCAACAAATGAACTACGCGACGTTAATGGAATTGTACCACATGAGCCGACCGAATTCGAGCAAATGGTATTTGGATTCAGACCTGATGGATCTGAAGGAATGTGCTGTCCCACATACATTACGAAAAAGCCTGAAGAAGTCCACGGTGAAGAATAAATCATATCAATTCAAAGAACAGGAAGAATTCTGACGACATTCCATATCTGATTTTAATCGTTATTACTTAATGGCAATTAATCCCTGTTTGCGTTCTAAGTACGTTCACTGAATAGTTCATAATCGTCTCAGCATGAAAGTATTTCAGTTTGTCCGATTTAAGGTGCAACTTTTATTGAAAATTGTTAATGTGATAACGATTCTTGCTGGTTGTTCAATTGCTGTCCACGTCTTAGTTGAGTTTTCTTTATGGAGAGTTTTCTTGCTGAACTTAACGAAAAAATTATTGACGCCTAAGCAGTTTAATTTGATCTCATGAAAACTAAATTTTCTTCAATTAAATTGCACAAAGCAGATCTATCAACGCTTATTAGATGTTCAAAAATAAAGACTTTCTCGCGATAATACTTACTAATCATTCATCTCAATGGAATTTAAAGACGGCCAGTTAAGAAATTCATTTTACCCTCATGAACTTTTTCTTTGAATTCCCATAACGACTGAGATAACAGAAAGAAAAAAAATGATTGAGTAAAAGCGAATGTTGACAATAATTGAATTCTTGGAATTCAAAACACTAAAGTCCTGATAAATTAAAGCAAGTAAAACAGACAATATTTCTGTAAATAGGTGCAAACTAAGTAATCTCCAAAGTAAATCATGTTCCGCAGAGAACATCTTATGCGCCTGAGTCCAGATCGAGGGCCGGCACCTTTTACTTATACGTTGTTGTTGTTGTGATTAATATTATAGCGAGAGTTCAGTCCGATTTATTAAGGAAGAGGCTGAAACTGATAACATGAGACAAATAACAAGAAAATGCATTTGAAAAGTATTTATTGTAGTTTATCAACGCCGAATGCGAGCGGAGTGAATAAGAGTTGAAGTATATATACATACACAAATAAAAAATCTACAAATCTAAGGCCCATCGAATTCGAATTCTAGATGTTAACAATTTTTAGTGTTTTCAATCAGACTTTCTTTTCTTTCTCTCCTATGCTTCGCTGTCAATGCTTTTTTATGACGATTTGACGTTTGATGGAGATGCCATTGATATTCGCCGATGAATGTTCGATTGCAGATTTCGCAGTGGTTCGACGTTTCTTCGTCGTATCCTTCATTAAGTTTTTTAAGTTTATCCATCGGCTTGAGCGTAATTTCTTCGTCGTTGATATATTCGTTTACAGTTGTTTCTGCTGGTTGACGAACTAATTCAGTCCAACGACTCACGTCGCTTGTATCAAGAGGATAAATTGGAAACACTTCTCTCACTTCGCTTCCCAGGAGTCGGTTTCTTATCCATTTTAATTGTTTTCGCGAGTAACGTTTTGTAACGAGCTTCAGTTCATTAAGACAGCCGATCAATACTTTCCATCCTTCAGGCTCTGGCGTGAGTTCAGGTGCATCCACGAAATGATTTATTAACGTATCGTGTGACTTATCGAAAGTTTCCAGGTAAGGTATAAACTCTTTGAATCCGATCGTTTGTAAAACTCCTTCCTCGTAATCAGCGCTGCTGTTTAAAAATAAATAAGAAATATTCAACGTTAAATTGCTGTTTGGATTGATTGACGCGCGGATTTCGTGAAGCAAACACCGTTAAGAATGAATGCAAAGCCATTATGCGATTATTGCGATAATGGCTTCGAGCACCTTTATGCGACCTTCCAAGAAAAGTTGAATAAAGTTTTTTCAATTCGAAAGGTAAACAGGATGGTTGACTAACATCTATATCAGTTAGTCCAGTAAAATTGAATTGCGAAATAACCGAAAGAGAGATAAAAAGTGCAAAGTTGGCTGATTCATACCGCCAAATATTTACGCCTAAAATACAAGTTGCTTCCGAACTGCGCAACAAGTCCATTAAACGTTGCCAAAAAAAAAATAGAGAGAAAAAAATATTTACGTTTCAGAGACGAATTCATTGTAGAAGCTTCTTATTTCTGCTAGGAGTCCATCCTTGACCATTGAGTTTACTCTTGCATCAAGACGATTATTCAGCGTTTCCTTGAAGAACAATGAGAAAAAATTATTTATATCTTTGATCAAATGATGAAAACTTCAGCTCTTATTTCAACTAATGCCGTTATCAAGCAAAAAAGCTCTCGACCCACAATCTTATCAGCTTCAACCTACATTTTTCCAACAAATCATTCAATTAATGTCGCGCGATTTTTCCTAAAAAAAATTATATCAAAGCTTCGAGGCCATCGTGCAAAATATTTCCCGCCAACTGACGCCAAAATATTTCGTGCCTTTTTGTCGTCGTCTTGTGATTAATGTGATGGCGACGCCGAACAACTTAGTTACCACTTCAATTATTGATAAGAGATTTTTTTTTGGAGAAATCAACGTAGTTCTTATCGAATGGTTTCAATTTTTCAGTTAAAACCAGAAACGCTAGCTCAATGGGGAATTCACACCTAAATTTTATTTTATTTCATTTCTTATCAGCTCTTCAACTTTACGTTATCAGCAAGAGGTTTACTCTTCCTTTTTATTCCTCTTTAAAATGAGCCAGCCAGAGAAGTTTATTTAACATCGTTTATTTACATTCATCACGTTTAGAAATCCCCAACTGATTACATCAGAGTTGAGAAGGCTTTAGCAAAGAAACACAAAGAGTCGGATCAGTTTGTTGTGGGAAAATAAAGTCGCTCGCTAGCCACTCGCATATGTTTCATTCACTCAGTAAATTCAAAAGATTTGCATGAAGAACAAGGGAAGACGTATAAAAGACTTCGAATTTCGTTTAGGGCGAAGACGCGTCGAGCAACAGCAAACAATAAGAAAGAGTTTTTGTAAGACAACAAGTTCATTTTCTTGACACGAATTGCATTGGCTTCCCTCAAAGGTTCGATGAGCTCTTGTGAAATTTAAGAACCACCGACTTATCTTAAGCTTCTTTGTTCAATCGCGACACATTTGGTTAAGTAGGTCAGTGATTGCCAAAAAAAGAAAACATAAAAAAACTTCTTGATATAGGAAACAAAAAACTTTGAAATTAAGAATAAGAAAAAATGTTTCAAGGGTTTTGGGTAATTAAGGTTTTTTTGTGACATTTTTAAAGTTCGATTGAATCTTCGTCTTCTCAAGTGCGATCATTTTTTTTTCAATTTAGTTTGATTTATAAGAAATTAATAATTTCAATTTATGTACGTGGTCTTATCAATAATAAATTTAATAAAATGCTTCGTTCAAAATGTTGCTGCGAGATAAGACCAATAAACACATAGCAACTAGGTACAAACATTTTCAAAAAAAAAAATACGAGACAAGGTTTTTGATCGAGCGGTGTTTCTAATGGCTCGTGCTGTCACACGTCCTCCGAATGCTTTGTTTATAAATATTTGGAATTTAAAAAACGTTTTATTGCCGCTTCGATTGAAAGATTTGAATCTCTGTTAAACTACATGATAATGAACATGTCTAACAACTTGTGATAAGACTTTTATTGCTGCGTTCTTCTTGTTGCTAAACGCGAAGAACTTCATTCGTAACACGAACTTCTATCGACTTCATTCGGCTTTGATTAGGGTAATCATGGATGTTTGACTGAATAAAGTAAACTTGAATTTAGTTTGAAAAAGGAAGGAGGTCTACTTATTGAAAGAAAAGGGTAATCACCCTATTAATGATTCACGACGTGAGTGGTTAATGATTACATCTACAAACTCGTCAAATCCTAATAAAGCACCTGACCCAAAAAATCTGCTCACTGTTCATTCGTCGTCACTAGGGAAGGTAATTTAGCCTTCCGTTTAACAACCCAAATCTACTGATAACCCGGCTTTCGTTTAATTTCTTCGCATTCTTCATTTAGTGTGAAGCAGGAAAAAAAAGTTTAAACATCGGAGGCACTTAAGTCAACTTTTTAATTGATAAGAAAACTTTCTTATCAGAAAGGTTCTCTACGCGAGAATTTCATTTGGTGGAGTTTCTTTTGGATGAAAATTACCACATCAACTTAGTGAGACTTCTAGCAAGAATTAACGAGCAAAGAGATTACAATAATGTTGTTAAATAGTTAAACAAACATTTCAACTTTTTTTTTTCATTTCGTGATTTTGATTTATGAATGTGCAAACGAAAACTGATATTACCGCTCGTATTTTTTTTTATTATGTAACTTCCTGTGCACATTGAGTTTCGTCAGTTACGCAAGAAAAATTGATTATCAAGAATGTCGCCGATTATGATGAGCTAAAGTAGCTGTCGCATATTCGATGTGGTCAAAGCTTTTCAAAGCAATAAAGTCTCAATGTTTATTCGCTCTCGCTGATAATAAATAAATACGAGCGGTTCGCATTTATTCGATCAGAAACGCTCGTGTTGTTGTACGATTAGGTTAAGTACATCATCACTTGTTTAGATTTTCACTTGTCAGCTTCGTGATGATTCGATGGACACGTTAATAAACTAAACTTTCTGTACTCTATTTGTCATTGTTGTTATTATTCTCTTATCAGGCGCCAATGAATGAATGGAATCATAAAAAAATAAACTTCTTGAAAGAAGAAGCTGAATGAAAATGTAAAGTGAAATCTCGCGCGTCGTGATTCAAACAAACCTCGAACTACGGTTTGAGCTAAGCGATAACGACAGGTCGTTTATTGCATGGAACGTCTTTCGCAATCAAATACTTGGTATAACGGCTATCTGTAAATTTCGTTTTTTTGCAACTGTGTCGTGAGCTTGCCGGCACATGAGATTTAATAACTGGTAATATTTTATGTAAGGTTTCATCATTTGTAATCCGAATGAGACGCGACGACATAACTTCTATGGGTTGATGGCGTCTTTCAGCCAGACACTCATCCATTTTATTGCATTTAAATGCGCGAAATTGCATGCATTGCACTGTGAGCCAACGAGTAAGAGAAACAAATACGTTTTTTCGCTTATAAATAGACATGAAAAGGAGTCGGGTATCTAATTCAGGGAAGGGTTTCCTCTTTTGTTTCGATTTCGCCGTGAGATTCTGCCCGGAAGCCATGAAGAGATTCGAACAAAGCTATGATTTAGAACTCACTTGTTCGCACTGCAGCCAGAAGATAATTACATTCTCGTAACGCCTCGGTCCACCTGCAAAATCAGAAATCGTTCTCTTTTTTACAAATCGTTCAAAACTTCAACAGAAATTATTTACGAACCTAAATTGGAAGCGCCTGTTTGACGTGTAGGTTTCAGGTGCCACAGTGATAGACAGCGCAAAGAAAAAGCATACAATTAGTCTCATCATCCTTCGACAAAAGTCAAAAGGAAATCATTGATCTGCTTTCGGATCATTACCAATTTCTTGCCTCACCAGAGGAAAAAGAGGTTGATTAATGATTCGAAAATGTGCAAAGTGCGGAAACTCGAGTAATTTCACTTGACTACCTGGCAACTGTCTCTGTTCTCCAATTATCTCACTCAAACGTTTGCCGTGATCCTTAAAGACCTCCAGTGCTCTGAAAAATTTGAAAATTAAGAATTAGCGTCTTTTAGTTTAACATTTTTTTGCATTCGCAGCCGGCCGTCATTATAATAAATGTCGGCATGTCATTGCACGCTCTAACAAAGAAGACAACCATCGGAAGACAACCATTTCAGGTCTCATTTCACTTTTTTTCAAGCCGCTTGTTTATGGGATTGCAATGATAATGATTTAATTATAAGGTCAGCCACTCAAAACGCGTTGTCGTAAAACATTATTGAATAATATTTCTATGTTTAGGTTTTTGGTTCGCCGGTTTCGTGATTCATTCTATCGCAATACTAAACACACGATTGGTAATCAAAAACGGACGAAGTGGAATAAATTAATTTTCGCTTTTTTTTTCGTCGTGCCTAATGAGATTTCGAGGAAGAACACATTACTTTACTTATCAATAAAGCGATATTTATTTCTCGGTCACGAAATGCAAAAGTGGACGCCTGAAATTTCAATGAGCTCGCGAGAAAAAAGAAAACTTTATCAGTTTGCAGTTGACGCAAGAAGATTGAATTATTTAATGACTTTTTCGTGACGACTTCAATTTTTGGCTTCTTTATGAGTTTAAGGCCAAATGCTCGATGAGCGCTGTCAATGGCCCAGACAAGCCGAGCATAACTCACGATAAGAATACAAAGTAAGGAACTGATTTCCTGAGCACCAACTTGGTAACACAACTTGAACGCGTTGCGAATAAAAAAATAAAACAAAAAACTCCCCCGTTCGAAAAAACATTTTTTTTTCTGCTGCTTCTGCCAAAAAGTTTTCTCTTTTCCACCTTAATTTTAGAGGAATAAATTGTGTGTTGAGGGAAGCTCGTCGGGTAATAATGTTCTGTGGCGAATAATAAAATGTCCTGGTCATTGCCATTGCTCGTCAGACAGCGCAGTGAAACTAGCGAAAGCGAACATAAATCGATGATTTCCTCCTCGAAGCCTTCAAAAAGTTGAGCCCTTTCGAATTTAAGCTTCAAACATTTGAATTTAGTAACTCAACTCTCAACTCATCATAAAGTTGATGCGATTGGAAAGTTTATTTCTAAACCTTTCAAACAATTCTCAGAAAACATGTCGTTTAAATATCCGTCATCATCATGAGCACCATAGCAATATCTAATTAAATTTTCGGTCCCTCGAGCTCAAGTTAAAAAGTTGTCGGCTCAAGCGAGCAGATAAAAAACCTCAACGGATTCATGAAAAACAACCCAAACATGACTTGTTCTTGATTGTGTTATATTCGTCTGATTTTTTTTTTGCGGTTGCCGAGTCGAGAAGAAATGAAGAATTTAAATTCATTGCACATTCATGGCTTTCAGAATTATGACTCGTTGATGGTTCCCAAGAACATTCCAACTTGGAGAATTTTGTGACTTTTTTTATTTGCTTTTTGGGAGTTTCCTTTTTGCGGAGTGAACAATATTATTCGAGTTCATGCTGTTTAGAGTCATTATGAGATAAAAACTTCCATTCACATGAGCATCATGTTATGTGAATAAAGAATCACTTTCGCTTCCTTGGAAAATTCTTCTTCTTTTTAAAAAAACGACGAAGTTTGAACGCAGCGCGTGCATTTTTTCGTTATTTTTGCGCGAAACGCGAGAAGGCGAATCGAATCTGCTTAACGTCTCATATTCTTCGCTAGTGTGCAAGCGATTTCACAACATTGCGCTTTCGCAAAATAACGAAATAACATAGTCAAATTACGACGCTATTCTTTCAACCTGTTATATGATTTAGAGGCGAATCTAATACATTTTAGTAAAAGAATCACATGAAAAATTCATTTAAAGAAAATATTGATGAGCGGCTTTGCATGAAATTCAAATTGTTCAGTTTTACTTCTCAGTAATTTCGATATGAAGTCATCAGTGAAGTCGACATTCATTATTTGCAGGATTTGCCCTTTGCTAATGTTTGTTGATCTTTGCTCACTATTACTAAAGACATCCGTTCGCGATCAAATCAATTCAAGAACAGTCGCGGTTATGCATTACGAACGTTTACCGGCAAATGAAAGTTCGTTCGTAACTGTGTGTATATTTAATGTGCCGGTATCGAGACACATTCATTGCTTTTCCCATGCTCTGCGTAGTCATTAAGAAGGAGTACTGTTCTGGGGGAGTAAAAGGCCAAGAAACCTAAATTGACAATGCGCCAAGTTAAATAGAAATTTATATTTCCACCGGCAAAGCTTTTCACAGTAAAATAATATTCATGTGTTGGTAAGCGAATCGTGCCGGCATTATATGCAAAGATGCGGCGTCGGCCCGCTAGCAAGTTTATTTAGTATTAGTGAGTTCGCGCCAAAAATCGAAGCTCAAACGCATAGCATTACAACCGGTCGCGATATTAAAAATTTCTTAGAAAATTTCTCATTTTTCAGATTTATTTTTTACTCAATTTTCAATGTTTTCTTAATGAACTTCTTATTGATTCCTCTTTACGTATTCTTTAAATCTCGCAGACGATCCGTTGGATGAGCGAGGGAGAGAGCGAGATGTAGACGCTTAGTTAGTACGAAGGCACCTGACTCTGCAAGATGATTACAAAGAGAGATGGCAATATCAATAAATAAAGAGATCGACATTCCAGAAGAACATTAAATCAACAGCGGGGAAGAAAATTTCATTCGCTTTGCGCTTTCATCTCGTTTAAGCGTCTCGTTGGAAGAGATTTTAATTGTTAACCGAACCTGCTGGTTGTACGAATTAAGAGATCAATGATGTTCAAAGATTTATTCTTCTTGCACAAGCACCAACACAAGTGAATTAAAATAAAAAATCATTTGACGGGTTCAAATGACTTTTGAGTTTCTTCACTGGCACGGCGTCATCCATGCAAAAAAATAAAAAGAAACAAAAAGTTATTAAGAACACGAAGAGCAAAATCATTTCTTGAGAAAAGATTCAAGTGTGTGTCTGATGATTTATCTCCTCAGCCTCATATAAAAAGAAGTCGTAAAAAGAAGTGACAAGGGAAGAGCAAGAGAAGATCTCGTCTAGGCCTCGTCTTTTTAAACATATTCTTTGAAATTCGGCATGAAGTGAAGAAAAAGAAGAGATTCCCATCGTAAAAGAGCCGAAAACTTAATCGCTAGATCCACCATCCACCTTTTCATCTATTATTGAGGTCAGTTTCGGACATCGACGGATACATCTTCGTTTGCTGTTTTGAAATTCTAGAATTGATGTTAATTATCTTGCTGATGTGGATGGTAGGAAATCGCAAAGAAATTTCCTAAACTGTAAAGTTTTACGGGAGTTGCGGTTTCACGTTGAAGAGCATTTTTCGTCTAATGTTTTGTGTATATTTCGATTTTCTTTTGAGAAATTTAACTGAAGCCGATTCTTTTCTTTTACAATCACATCAATTTTCTCTTCTTACGCGAAGAGAAAAACTTTTTAATCTTTTCTTTTTCTTCACTCTCTCTGTCTCTCTCGTCTGTCTGCTGCGTGAAAATGCGCGAAAAAGAAAATGAAATTTTCACATGTTAATCAACTCGAACTTTCATTCTTCTGGATTTCTTCATTGTGGTGATTAACAGCTTTCAAAATAAAAGAATTAAGAGAGAGGCCAAGATGCCAAGCTTCGTTTCCCGTTATATCATCATCGAACAAGTTGAATAACGAGAAATCCCCCATCTCGAGTTCTAGGAAATTTGTTTCAAGTTCATCGCAAGTCGATAAATCCGTCAACAGAGAATTTATACACTCTCTCTCATTCTTGACGCTAACGAAAAGCTAGTCGAGAAAAACGCTAATAATAAGATCAATATCTCATATTCCATTTTTGGTGCGTCTGGACCTAAGAAACTTGTTATCAAAACAAAAAAAGTCTCGAGCCACACCCTCAATAAGCCCGATCGCTGTCTCGTATTGTTGTCTAAGAATATGTTCATAGCATTGTCTGAAGAAATATGGATAGAGTCAGAGAGTAAAAGAAATCAGGTGGAATGAATCAAATTTTAGATATGACTTGCATCTAAATCTGTCATCAATCGAAATTATCGTCCGTCGTCTAAGGTTTCGTTCATGTGACTAAACCCTCTTCTCAGGGCTTATGTGCTCGTCGATGGACCGTCCTATAATTGATTTTTGAAATCTAATATGTTACACATGATGTTTCCAAATAGAAACAATTTTCTTCTGCTTGAACAAGAAGTGAGAGAACAACAATAAACTAATAAGCCACACATTCTTGAAACATGTTTTCTCATAAAGTTAAACACTTCTCCCGGGCGCATCTTTGGTTTCTACGCTAGAAACACAGTTTGTTTTCACATATTCCGCAGTTGCAGATCAAATTTCCGAAGCGAAAAAGAAAGCAAGGCAACTTGAGATATATTAAAACAAATTTATCATCGATGCGATCACAACAAAGTTTCTTATTTTCATTCTCAGTCTGGGTGGTGTTACTTCCTTCTCATCATTATCTCTATTTGACCTTCGACTTTCCATTGCTCTCAGAAATATCTGTCGACACTTTTGCCGAAAACAAAAACACTTGTGAGAAGCGTTATGATAAATGACAACGACGATTAACAGAACAACCTAACCACGTTCGTTAGAGTCTTCTTCAAATTTATTCGCGTGTGTGTACAATTTAATCTTCAACACGCCGGCAGGATTGGATAGCAGATTGAAGCAAAGAGAAAGTTTCAAGGGTGAAGTCAAGGATAATCTTTCTCAAGGACACGACGGTAGTCCTCACCGCGCAACATCCTTCGTCGAGGCCTTTACCACTCCTCAGAAAAGGCAACGAAGCTTGAAACGGCGCAATTGTTAGAAACGAAAGCTCGTTTAAAGATGGAAATTCGTAGACGTTTCGCAGACGACACAAGAAGAAGATCGGTGTTTGCGGGATAGGAAAAAGGAAAAAAGATTTTTTTCCCATGAAACGAAAGAGACGTAATTTGAAGGAAAAATCGCAATTCGTGCGAAGAAAAGTAAATTTGATTTTCAGCATAGCTTTAAAAAGATTTTGAAAGCGGTTGAACAGAAAAGAGAAAATGAGCGGGAGTTACCAAGCATCGACGCAAAAAATGACTTGTCTCCGGCCACTTAATATGCACAAATTGAGTTTCTTTCTACTCAACAGACATCCGCACAAACACACACGCTCTTCAATTTATTTGCAAGTCATTTGGTGTCAAAAGTAAATTCCAGGCCGAGGCGAAAAATCTTTGGGAAATTTATTTGCAGTGACATTTCGATCGTCTTCTTCTTCAGTTACCACAGCTGCGTTTGACGAAATTATTCCGAGTATTCTAAAAACTGAATCATTTCCAGTGCTGGTGCTCTTCAAGTGGTGGTCCTTGAGAAGCAAACAAATATAAACTACAGTCAAGTTGTTTGTTTATAGTCACTTCTTCTTCTACCGCTGCGGCATTTTGTTGGCGAACTAAATTTATTTGCGAAAGAAGACTTGAAAGCGAGCAACTTTGTACGATTCTTGTGGATGCCATTCATGGTTTTCGATTTTTGAATAAGAAGAAAAATTCTTTTGCGGTTTCTGACAGACGTTGAGCTTCTTGCTCAAGTGTCTTAATGAAAAGGACATTCAACTCAACTCTTGAGTTGAACTCTTTGAGTATAGAAACATTTGAAGGTGGCTAAAGAGTTAATATAAACGACGAACGAGAAGCGATTGGTGGCGTTCGACAAAAACTAATTTTAAAAATGCCTCCCCGGTCATTCCACGAAAAACTAATTCTAGAAACGAAAATTAACTAAATTTCGTCAATCGTTGCCAGACATCTGCCAAATATTCAATTTTTTGCGGTCATCAACACAACGCGATGAATAAAAAAAGGTTAATGAACATAATGAAAGGGATCAAATGATCGCTAATTACCACAACGACCTCCACATGTTCTACTTTCAAAAGTGGCGTTATTTTAATAAGAAGAGAATTCCAAGTTTCTTTTTCTCATTCGTATCAATCGTACTACAACCCCATTCTCGTTCCTTATCGCCCTATATAGTTACAAAGAAGCGAGTGATAGACACTCGCCACAGCAAGTGAATCGAAACGTAAGTTATTGTAAACAAAGGCGCATTACGCGAATGCTCTGGGATGTGCAAGATGAGCATTTCATGTTTACATTCCTTAATAAATGCAGGAAGAAGAAAAAGAAAATAACGAGGCGAATGTAAATATCAAACATTGTAAGCGAATTAATTTTGCTCATAATTGTCGTAATTATAATTATTATTTTTATTGCTGATTTGTATTCTCGTTCACAACTCTCAATACACAATTTTCCTCACTTTATTGCACGTGGCTTTTCGATCGGCGCAATCCAAAGCGGCAACTCACGTACGTAGGTGGCTAGTGATCTTAAAATGATTTTTCTTCATCAACTTCGCGCTTAGTCTTGCGTAGGTGGACGACGAAAGTTTAGAAAGAAATGTATTATTTTAATTGAATAAAAAATCAGATCGAGGGCGTGCGATTGTAAATCATTGATCTCAACGAACTTCGAGCTTAGTCATGTTTGTAGTCACCCCACATGCTGTGAACCATTTCAAGTGCATATAATATTTTTCATTCGTTTCATTGAAAAGAAAGAAAGAGAGAAAAGTTTTCTTCTTATTCAATCATCTTCATTCAGAAATAATGAAGCAACTTTGAAGCGGATCGATTTGTAATCGCGCCACAGAAACGAGCAAAGGGAGCGAAAAATGGCGAGAAATTGAACGATGAAGAGCAAGGAGATGATGACTCGTTGGAAGTGAAAATACAATTTAAACGAACATCATTACTGGAGCAACGTCGAATCATATTATCGATTTCCTCATGCACTTTACTTTATAGGATGGCAAGACAGCAACCGGTCTAAGTGGCATCTTTCTTAACTTCTGGCAACGCACTGCGTTTTTACTAAATCAAGACCGAGAAGCTCTTCTTGTTATGTGATGATAATAAAAAAAGAGAATTGAAATATTTTTTCGAGGAAAGTTCTCATCAGGAAACCGTTTCGGTTGATTGCATCAGTTCTTCATTGAATATTTTTCATTAAATGATGTTTAATCATTTGTTCTTCTTCCGTTTCTTCACAACTTTTCCATTCATAATCTCAATAGTCGCTAACATTTTGGTAACCAGAACTCGACTTCATTTGAATTTAAACATCGAAACTCACTAAGTTTCTTCGTATTCAAGAATGTTAATATTTAATTATCACATGTGTGTAAAGTAAATACCTCCGACGTACATTGTGTGGATTCTTCTGCCTTCTCAAACATACCGTGGAAGTAAAAGTCAAAATTCTGTTTCGTGAAACTTTAATTTTCGTTCGCTTGGCGTTATCAGAACGAAACAGTTCAATATCTTGCCAACAGAAAAAATCCAATGAGAGAATCAGACATTGAACCGAGGAAAGGAAAAAAACCGCGTGAAATAGATCGAACTGTCGTTAAGCGACAACATGTAAAATATCGTTGACGAACAAATTTCAGTTCATTTTTTTTCTGGTCAACATTTACGGAAATGGTGAGATGCCGGTGGCTGGCTTTGCCTTTTATAGTGCAGTGTGACATTGTTGTGTCTCGGAGCAGAATTCGTTTCACAAAAGTTCGCATTCAGTTCGTCTTCTCATTATTGACGAACAAAACAGCTTTGTTCTCTTTATATGCGAGAATAACAACAACAATGTGTTCTCAGTCATTCGCGCGCAATTGCAATATTGTCGCGGTTTTACCGGCAAAATAATATTTTCTTATCATTCGTCATGGTCCGCGTGTTATTTATTGACGCGTTATATTGTAATAAAAATAATGTTTGTTGTCACAAGAAGTATCAAGCGTTTTGCAAGAAAAATTTCTGAATTGCATTAAAATTTATGATTTCCGGTTGTGATAGGAAAGCAATTCGTGTTCGGCAAAACTTCAAAAAGTTTATTGTTAGTTGACTTGGTTTAACTGAATTTTGCTCTACGAATTTCGTGGAAGCGAAAAATTTCTTTTAACTTTCGAACTGAGATAACTTATCAGCGCGACTAATAATAAAACAAATGGAATTCACCCAGACACATTTCTTCTTTGTACGACGTGACAACAGCTCTACGTTTCAACTTAGTAATCAGAATAATTATAAATTTGCAACTGTGTGCTATTTTTGCATATGGCGTGAACTTAATTCCGGCACGTTCCTGACCTTTGAACGACAGTACAATCTGTCAGAATATTCGATCCGGGTTCCCTTTTATTTTTCGGGCTGATTAAAAATGCATTTGCATGAAGGGAAAACAACAGCTTTGAGTGATGAATGAAGCATTTTAGCGCAAGCTGGAAGAAAGCAAAAGAAAAATTATCCATTTATAATTATCGGTTCCGCGAATTCGTTTTAGCTTCACTGAAATTGGATTTAGCAAAAGTCCGAAAATTGATTTTAAAAGAAGTCGAAGGGGAAGCATTCATACGAATGATGATCAGATCGAAAACGTTTTGAATAAATAAAGGCATTCGACTGAAATCAACGCAAATTCTGAAATTCTGATAGGCCCAAGTCGAGAATAAAAAAACCTTTTAAAAACTCGTTATTTAACGAAATTTTTACGAGCTTCACGAAGAGCTAATAAAGCAACAACGCAAGCAGGTATCCAGTCGAGGGACGTCATACAAGTCGGTTGGCGAAAGAACAAAACACCAAACCGACGACGAGGAATGTGTCGATTTCACAGAAAAAAGACGCGCTCGATTTTTCTTTCATTTTAACTTTGTGATCTTGGTTTCTCTTTCAACAATCTGTGCAAAATTTGCAAAACGAAACAAAGCAAAACAAATAATGTAAAATTGCTGAGTGATTGGTTGTTCGAAGTTTTAAACGACCGCGAATCTTATTTCACTGGAGCTGCCCGTGTACAATGTGCTTATCAAGATTTTCATATCGAACTATGTAGAACCTGAAGCCTCACGTTGGTTTTACCTAAGGTCATTGCATTCTTCAAAGAAATTCTTATCACTAATTAGCGACTTCATATCAGTGAACACCGATTGATAATTTGACACAGTTTCTTTATCAAAGCTTACAAAAACAGAAATAAATCGATTCCGGGGCGTATTCTTACGTCATTACTAGGGAAAAAAATTATTTAATGCACTCGCTTTGGCGCCGGTTTATAAATAAATCAACAAAGTTTCTTAATTGCATCACAACAGTTTAACGTTAAGCGAGAGATGGACGTAATCTTCCAACAACAACAATGGTTGGTCGCTCCCAATATAATCATATCTGATAATGACCCGTTCCATACAATGTTGCTCGAGCATCGCCAAACAATAAAAAATGCACATTTTGCATAATGCTCTTCATTCTTTTTTACGATCCAATGAGCCACACAATGGAAATATGTCGCTTTCGGTCTCCATTTGTTTGAGGGCACAATAATAAAATGTTAAGTTCCAATTTCATTCTCGAGAAATATATGCACGCTACGGAGTCATAATTCGCTTCGTATTGTGGAAAAAGAGTTGCATTAGAAGTCGAGACGAATTGGAATAACTTTGAAACAAAGTTGAAGCTTACGACAGACGGTCATACAAACGATCTGATGCACATTGTTTATATTAGATTTCAAGCAACTACGTTTCGAATTGCGCAAACAATTCGCTGATAAGATTGTTTCATTCACATTTTCATTTTTCATAAACATGGTATTAATTATAGTGTTGCAAGTTCTTTCAGTGTAAAATATGCCCACATCCGTTTTCTACTAAACGTCACTCTCACTAGCCGTTAGCCGAAGGCTGAGAACAAATGACGCTTGACATTTTAATATTTTTTTTCCATCCGACGATTCTTATCGTCGTCTCAATGGTGATAAGGAAATGTGAGATTTGACTGTTTCATTCCGGTCCATGCTGGGAATTTCTCACGTTCTGCTTCACAAAGTTTCTCTTTCATTATCAAACAGCCAACAACATGAGTTGTCTGTGTCTGTCGTTGAGCATGTGAAGTATTTTAATGCATGTGAGTTGCAAATTGTTGATGAAATGGCATTTTTTTCGCATTGCATGGCTCTGAATGAATTAAAGGTTTGTAATCGCAAAGTCGGATCTATAACAAAGTGATATTTATCGTTATCTCACGGCCGAGTGGCTTTTCAATCAAGATTCGGGTTCTCTCTCTCGGTCAATAAAAAATTTGCATGAAACGAACACATATGAGCCAATGATTTTTTTGCGTGAAGTGATTATAGACTTATTACAACATTAGACAACAAACAATAATTGTTGATTACCCATTGAAAGTCTGAGTAGTTATGTCTTCATTCTCAAGGAAAGTTCCCTTGAATACGTGCGTGAAACATTTAAAAAACTTTTTATCTCTCAACTTGCGTCATTTACAATACCATCAACCAGCGAATACTAGAAATCTTATGAAAATCGTGACATTTTCTTTATCAGATAAATAAAAGCTAGAAGATCACGAGACATGATATTGCTACTACAGGACTTTTGATCGGTGAAGGGCAAAAGCTTTGGAATGTAGCTCATCGTCAAAGAAATATAGACAAAGAAATAGTTGGTCGTCCAAATCATTAACATTTATTCAGAGATTTAACGACCTAACTGATTATCAAATATATAAATGATGAAGATAATTCATTCAGATGTTGCTACGTGACTAGAACGTAGATTTTTTAAACGAAACGTAAATTCCCCACAAAAATTCATTAATTCTTATCAAGCTGCGTTTTTCGTTCTTCATCTCCTTTATTTAATCTTACTCGTAAACCGGCTTTTAGGGTGACGAAACGTTTGTTCGAGAAAAAAGTCTTCTTACTAAACGATCGCTTATTAAGAATACATCATCCGTCATCGAGCCCCTCGTTAAGTGTTACAACTTCTGACGATATTAAAAGAATAGAGAAATTAGAGATGCTCCTCACATGACTGTCATTTTGGCTGACAAAAATCACAAAACATCAGACGACAAAATCATTCTTTACTCTGAAAATAATCGTTAAACAAAATTGTCTCTTCACAGACCTCTATTATTCATCGAGAAAAGCGAAAGACGGAAAAAAGAAAAGTGAAAACGAGAAAAAAGTCGCTTTTTAATGATTGCGGTGAGATACTGACTATAGAAGTGGAAGACGAAATGCGATCGTGGGCGGTATCGAAAGATGAGTCAGTCTCCAAAGCAAAGCTGTCTGCTCGGTCAGTCCTCCATAAATGGCATTTGACTCGATAGACAAGGAAAAACTTTAAATTTTTTTCTCTTAGTTCTTGAACAAAAATTCATTTTATTTCAATAAAACGTAATTTGGAAGAAAAATCACATCATCACACCAATTAACCTCCCCGAACTCGGCTCAGAGCGATTCCACACATTGTATCAACAGCCGTACTAAAACAGAGCCAAGCAGAAACTTTCCCAAATATTTTTAGATTTCAAAGAAAATAGAAGGAAAATCCGAGTGCGACTTGTTTCAGCCGAGGCGAGAGCGACGAAAAAGAAGTTGGAAACATGATAAACTTTTCCGCGTTTATTTTTGGAAGGCAAATGAAAAATTCGCTTCGAGATGAAGATTCTTCTCTTTCGCTTGTCCCACGCACGCTGATAGATTCTACATAGCTATTGAGCTTGTATTCGATTTTTCATATTTCCCCTTTCGCTACCCTCTTCATCGTCAAACTTTGGCGTCTCAAGCCATGTCGTTTATCAAAGGCTGGGCCGTGTTTTGCCGAAAGGCAGAATGTTCAACCAGATTGTTGACATCGGAAGAGAAGCACACGGTTCCGATGGGGTCAAAAAACACTTTACACGAACGAACGCTTCACGCTCTTTTTAGTTTTTCAACGTTCCGATAGATTGAAAGCGATATTCATTAATTCTCCATTAAAAGAGTTGAGACTCACCTCATAATTTTTCGCTTGTTATTCGGATGAACTCGATTAGCAATCGTTGGGTCGATTAGTCTCAGGTACTCGTGAAGCGTCGCTGATTCCATTTCATTCATTCTATCAACCATCGTTGGATCGGAGACGAAGTCCTTGGCCTCTTGACTCAACCCGCTGATCGCATCACCTTCCGATTCGACTCTTTTTCGCTTTCCGATGCCGGGCGACACTAAATTGTGCCAGAGAATGCTCTCAATATAATAATTCGTCCCACCAACGATGATCGGAATCTTTGAACTGTGCAATAAATTGTCGATCTGCAAAGGAAGGAAGAAAAGATAAATGAGAATGGTTGAGAGCTGTAGAAATGACTTGCGACTTCGACATGATCCACTTTGCATCATTGAAGTTGTACAGGGAATCGATTATTATTGGATCATAAATTTCTTCGGAGTTTCGACATGAAAAAAAGTTCACTACAAGCTCTAGCTCATAGTCCCGTAACAGACCGTTTCGATAAAGAATTTGCCATCGCAAAAAACTGCCCCGAGCAAGAATATTAAGTTTCAACGTCTGGAGGTCTCGGTTTTATTAATTCCTCATAACTCAACTCATCTCGCCTTATAAAACAGCAAGAGAGAAATTAAAATGGTCACTGTGCCAAACGTCGACGCCCACGCGAAGGCAACTTGAAATCATTTTACCCGTCATAGGGAAGTTTATGGCCGCACTTTGCTTTTTTTCCGGCAAATGTTTGATGTGTTCTCTCGCAATGAATTCTCGCAATTTTCATCTAATTTCTCGCTTCATGTACAGAACTATTTTTTGTATCGTGTTCAACATGATTTACACAACTTCATGTCTCTTTTTCCGGCGCGCGACATTTGCGTTATTGAAAAATTGCGATAAAAGTTTTCAGTTTCGTGCGAAAGTGGATCGTGTAATGATTAGATTCTAATGCGTTTGTGTGTGAGCTTGTATCTAAATTGACGATCTTTATGATATTTGCCGCTTTGCTGAAGTTTCTCAGCGAATCGAGGGCTGACTATGCAGTTCATCCAATTAGATCTCATTCATTTTGCTTGATATCATCATATAGTCACTCACTCTCACTTCTCGACTGTGTCTGCTCTCAAGCGTTTCATGTTTTACGAATGTGACGTGATGATGTTTGACTGACCTAATTTGCTGAATTTTATTTTTAAACTTTACATGCCGACCTTTTTTTCATCTCACTCTTGTGCTTTTTGCGGGAACGACAACGAATCAAGTTGTGATTATAAATAGTCTAATGGCCGGTTAAATGATTCTTTGTTTGAAAGCGTAGAGTTTTCTTCTTCGTTCATGGCGCTTCATCGCGCGATCTCGAATCTGTCGTCAAGTGAAAATTAAAACACCTAAGCTAAGCTATCAATATATTCTCGATTTTTTTCTCGACGTAAAAAAGCTGCCAAATTTTTTTTCATTCGTCCGTTATCAAAATGCGTACTCTCGCGAGATACGACAGCCTTGAAACGTTTTAAAACAGTAAAATTCCTCCGACGTATTTAAGTTGGCGATTTTAGAAAAACCACATCGACAAATGTTTGATAGCGAAAATTTCAAGGCAAACAAAAGGCGATTTATAAAATGAAAAGAGTTGAAAGATTTATAAGACCGCGCAATTTTTTTTGATGCTACTGTGGTCTCTAAGCTGCTTTGTATGCATTTTTTCCATGTTTAGATTTATAAAGCACCGATAAAGTATTGAATTTCATTAAGCGAGGCACATTCTGGTACGACTCGTCATCAGACTTTCAGGTAGCAAATCTTGATTTATTGTCTGGTTTATTTCGCGAGAAAAATGGTCAAAGCTTTTAATTAATTGAAGGATAGGTTGACCACCTAACCCAATTCCAAGTTAGTAACAGCCATTCAAAGAACAAGAGGCGTAGCGGCATCATAATTTATTTTATTTCAAGACATTTTAGATTAATTGTTCGTCTATTCAAGACGCGTCTGATGTTTGTAATATTTTGATGATAGGTAAATATGAAGTTGATTGTTCCCTTTCATAGTGCAACTGTTGTAGTCAAATGAAGATACAAGAAAAAATTATTATCTTCAAACAAAAACCATAAGATCCATGTTTGTTTAAGCGGCTTCAGAATTCAAGGAGAAATTTATCATTTCATTCCACCTGTGAAAATACGAGACGAATTTATCTTTAGACATGGAGCAGAGGAAATATTTCATGAAATTGTCACACATATCTGTTCCTGCTTCTTTCTCTCTTCCCTTTTCTTTACTCTATAAGCTCAATGAATAAGCTGTTTGAAGACGTTCATGCGTCGCGCCAAAAAAAGTTAGGAGAAAAAAATGAAACCGAAAAGCTCTAACCTTGGACTAAAGTTATTTCTAAGTCAGTTTATTGCTCTTTTTTTTCTTTTCGTTAGGCATACAAAAAGTTCTCGCTGGTGTGATTCGCTGCTACATCATCGTACATTTTTCACGAGGTTGGGGAGCAAGTGGTGGTTGAGCGTGAGTTTCCATTTGAGAAGCTCACGATTACTGTTGTCTTGTTGAGCGAAATGCAATTTATTTTAAAAAGAAAATCCAAAAATACAAATTTTTGGGATTTTTTTCTGACTTGTGAGTAATCATTTGCAAGCTGACAATTTTCAAATTTTCCTATGATAAAAATGTTGTCTGGCAAAAAATATTCGACTTAGCAACGAGTATTAAATGGAATTATACTGAGAGGCGTAAGAATATCGCAAGATATTACGCATTTTCTCGTCCGATGCCAAATTTGAATGCCGAAAATTATCGTCTTTTGCGACTTTTTAATTTTAGCAAATCTGGTTTTGTGACTCGCAAATTTGAGACACATTCGAGCAGTTGGCGTAAATTCTAATTGTGTCAGCGACTTCTTTGCGACGAAATTTAAATCGAACCTGAACTTGAATGTCTAGGCTGTAGGATAGTGAAAGTAAAAGTCTTCACGTGACCGTTAGTCTCGCACAAAGTAGCAACGCACTTACGCACACTCAGATAGAAAAGAATCATGATACCGCTTGATATATGTTATCGCACAACTTGTTCCAATTCCCCAATTTTGCGAGACGGACTTTTTTACATAACTAAATGATACATACATACGCCAGCAGATCGGCTGATGAAAATGATGACTTTGATACATTTACTAATTCATCCCTAGCGACTTATATATTCAAACTGAGATAAGTGGAGCGGTGGGCGCATAATAATTATATAACACGTTCGTGTTGATAATGTCGGTACAGGCTGAAGTGTGAAAAAATTACAAAGCTACGAGTAAGCTGCTATCAAATCGCTCGAGATTTATGATTCCCCGGCCGCTTTTTTCTTTTTCCGTATTGGCCTTCAAATTCCGGCTTACTACTACGTCTCAATTCTAACGCGCTATTCGGAGTTTCATACTTCCACGGTCGAATCGGTTCCTAAGTCGCGCTAGACCTTCTATCGAGTCATTCACTCGGTCGTCTCTCGCGACTTTTTTTCCTTGGAGTTTAATTCGCCTAGGCCAAAAACTCGCCGAATTCGACGCTCTAAACACAACGACAATAAAAAAAACTAATCTTAATAAATTTTAGATGGTTCAGGGGCGGTTAGAAAAATTCTTTTTTGTTTTAATCGTTCGCGGGATTTTTCACACATTCATTAATTCTCATAGACGCTTCTCCGTCTTTCTTTGAGCTAGGAAGTTGCTAAGCAGTTTCGATTTCATCTGATTTGTCAAAGGGAATCGACAATCCATTTATAATTCATCTCGTCAACGCAGGCTGTGCTTTAATCATTGCTTGTGAGATCTTTATTTGAGAGCTTGTGTGTTTTGAAATTGAGAAACCATGTCTGGCATTGCCGAAAACGACTCGCTTGGTGATATCTAAAGTTATTCCATGTCGATATAATCATTCTGCAAACTAGGCAAAGAAGACAAAGAAAACTTTTGTGGTTTTGACCATCAAAAAGTTCATTCGCTTCTTATTCAGCGTTCTCATGTGTTCATTGAGCAAAAATTATCAGCTACAACACAAGAATAAAAAAAAATTGTGTGACAAATAAGAACATCAACGCGTCTTGACCTTGAGGAATAATTTTCATATCATTTTCTAAAAAATTCCTCTTTTTCTACGCATGAGAACTCGAACAGAATTTAAATCGTTTGTCAGTCTGAGTGAGACGCTAATTTAAAGAATTCCTTTTCCAAATAGTGTGCAATAAAACTATAATTTCTATTCCATATAGCTTCTTGTGAGTTTCGGAATTGTTAATTTTCAGGTTCTGTTTATTTACTCATAAAAACCTCCGAGTCGAAGAACAAAGAAACCTTCCGTGCATTGCTTCATAGAATTCTTCGGGAATTGGGTTTTTGTTTGAATTAGAAATTAACGTCTACAGCTTGGCAATTTATTCCGGTCGCATAGATGCCATCAAAAAGACTTCGAAACTTCGAATGAGTGTCTCTAAATGATCATTCCCTAAGACATCCAATCAAAGATATTTCTCCTGAAGAATGTTTTTTGCTACGAAGTTTGAATGAACTCATCCATATACAATGAGCAGAAAAACTTTGTTTTTTAGTCAAACTTTTGTCGGGATACGAATATTGCTAAAATTCTTAGACAGCAAAGAAATGAGTGCTACATGGCTGCTTTGTTGTTGTCTTCTTCTTATGTCGCGCTTCTTAGTTCTTCATCAAAATTCTAAACAGTTTTACTCAATGAAAAGGGAAAAAAATGCGAATAGAAGCAAAGGAAAAACGTGGAAATATGCGCGTTTCTTTTGGTTTCACCTTTTTTTATGGATCTTGGAAGTAAATCATTTGACGACAATGAGCAATGGTTTCAAGTTCCCCTTCGCGTCAGCAGGAAATGATTCGTCTGCTTGTAATAAAAAATTAAGATTTCGCGACGACGATTTCATATACATATTGTGTAATATTCTTTAAAGTGATTGTGCTTCCTCTTTTCTTTTTTTCCGCAAGAATATTCATAGAATTAGGGTCAAGAGACATAAATCGCGGCAGCGAAGAAAAGCAAAAGGGGAAAAGGCGAGACATGAACAGACACTTACGACTGGCAAAGCTAAGTCACGGAAATGCGTCACAGTGAATGGCTCATTTGGGGTTGCGACATCTAGCATGTGATGGGGCGCCTGGGAACGTTCCTCGACAGTTGCTTTCGCCGTTGCAATGCTCAAACCCTCGTACACCTGAAGCATAACAATATTTATGTATTAATAAATAATCACTTAATTCGAATTTCGATCAAAAGGCAATTATTAAATTCTATGGGTAGGGGACACGCAATTGGAAATCGATACACTTAGACAAGTGAATTAGTTTAGAGATAGCAAAGTTTTTGTTGTTGCGGTTGTATGTTCAGTGAAAGGGAAAGTGATAAATATTTATTAAATTTAAAAAATAGTTGAAGGGGCGACTATAAATAAAGCGAGTGAGAGTTATCTCTCTGATCATAAACAAAATTCAAGGTTATGTTACCTGCATTGAATCTGCCGAAATGATTTCTGCGTTGAAACGACGGGCCAACTCTATCGAGAGTTTTGTCTTACCCGTGCCCGTCGATCCAAGTATCACAATCAAAGGAACTTTACGTAGCATTATTCTTTTTTTGTTGTTTTTTTCCGAGCACAATTTTTTCACAATTTTTATTTTGCTCTAAAATTTACTTTCTCTTAAGCATCAATTCAATTCAATTACATTCGTTTTCACTCTATCACTCGTTTATAATGATTTTCACTGTCAAATAAAGGAAACTTCAGACTTTCCAAAAGATTTTCACTCGAGTTTACATTGTTTTGGTTTTGAAGATCGCGAAAAAACTAGTTCGTATCGTTGCTGGAAACTAAATAACTAACTTAGTTTCCGACTAAGTAAAAATTGTAATTTAATTCGCTTTCTAGAGGCTTAGCGACAACTTTTATTAATTTTAGAAAATATTTCAGCGATACGAATTGAATTAAGTTCAAGATCATTTTTGAAATCAAGTTCTCAACGGTCATAAAATTATTTTTGATCTTGTCTCGTATACATTTTCTCCGGCTTTTTTCTTGATACGCTTTTTCCCATATCAATTGAATTAATCAAGCAAGAAGTGATTCTAGTTAGTAGACTAGCAATGCTTAATCATTTCCTTGAATCAATTTTATAAAGTTCAATTCAATTCCAATTTAAATATTCGCGGGTTCACTTTCATCTCTTCAGTCATTTTTCAATTCAATGAATGACTTTGGTCGTCTGACGAGAGGCGTCATTCATATCAACATCTGTAAATTTTTCTTTTCCGTTATCAATGAATTTGAGAACTAACTAAGAATGTATTCAATTAGTCGAAATCGTCAGAAAGACGAAGATGAGATTAATTCATCTCTGCTGAGTCGTCTGACAAATTTACAACCCACCAGATGACACATGGAGACCTTTGAAATGCGATGCTTGGCCATGAATCGTTTCGCCGTCTCTTATCAACTTCAGTGACTGTTACTTACGTCATTATGATTATTCATGAAAAAACTAATTTAAATTTATTTCGTAAAAATGTTCTCCACATAAAAAAAAGTCGCTTATTTTAATTAAATATGTTATCACTCATAGCTCGTCACACGCAATTCAAAAAGAAACTATTTCTTTAATTTATTTAATCGACAAGGTCCCTTGATTCGGGCAATGGGCGTCATGGGTACATCTTGATTCCATAGAAAATCGCAAAACGACTTAAGTAAGTTGTCGTTAACTAGCTCGGAAATGATTGGACGACAGACATTGAATATTTCATTAGCAAAATGCTTAAGTAAGGCCCAAGTTAAATGAGGATGTCCCTCTAAACACATGTTGAATACATGAACATAAAATTTAAAGAGAAAAAAAAAACGTCCCCTAATCAACATACGCAGAATTTTTAATGTGTCGTTTGGAGTTGGGCCCCGGAAGCGTCGCGAGCGAAATTTTCATAAAAAAGCTGTTAATTATCATGAGGCTCGTATCGCCAAGCTTTTTCTTCTTTGCTAGAGGAAATTTCAAGGTCTCGTGGTCGATGATCTGTGCTGCTTAAAATGCAAACGCGATCACCAAACCTATCAGCTAAAATGCTAATTAAATGAGTGGCTCAAACACATAAGTCGAAGAAGAGATTTCTTACGCAATCCAACCAGGAATAAAAATGCTGAAGTAAATATCTTGTGCATTAAACCCATTTCTCAAAGCTTTAAAAATACACAAAATTTTTTGTTTGGTTTGAGAGAACGACGAAAGTCGAAAAAGCAACGCTGAGAAAAGAGTTGAAAGAACTCGCAATTCAAGGCCAAGATAAGAGTGAGACGGAGTGATTTTGGTTATAATTTATATGCGAATATTGTTAGGTATTTCGTTTTGTTTTGTTCGCTCGTTTTGGGCCATTGTTGCCGAATGGAAGAGAGAGATGAATGCGAATGCGTGTAAGTGAGAAGGAGCAAAAACATGAACGTGGAAATTGGGTAAGAGAAGAAGATTCGGCGGTTTTTTCATGGACCCAGTGGAACAATGTTTGCTGAAGGTGAAAAACTTTTTAATTAATTTCTCGTGAGAATTAAACTTTGTTCAAAGATTATCTGTTCTCATGTTGAGTAAGCTCTTACTTAAGCTTTCAATCCTTTAAGTCCTTAGTAACACCTTCTTAGCCTAACAAAGGCATTCAACTGCAACTCACTGGGAATTTTTCTATTTTGCAGTGCTTGGCATGCCATGAGAGAAAAATTCGCGATTCGGTGAAAGGTTTTTTGTCTTCGTTTTCATTCCATCTCGAGAGTTGAAGAATGAACCAAAGCAAGAACAAGAATTAAACATTCAACTCCATATAAGAAACAAGAGCGATACAATTTTATGTTAACTTCTTTCATTGCGCTAAATAAATCTTTCTCTTTTTACTTTTCGGTGTAAGGTGGCAGGCTTAAACATACATTAGATAGGTTGAGCGAAACAAGACTGCGAAGGAAAGAGGTAGAAGAGGCAGAGAGAAAAGTCAAGTACATTGGAATGTCTCGCCAAAGCTTCTCATATCTCATAACATCGCTCCATCTCTCTTCCAAAAATGTTGCTTACATTTTCGTTGTCTTTCGCATTTCGCTGTAATGGAATTCTTATAACTTTGAGCTGCTTCATTCAACAGATATTAAACACATGCGAAAGAAATCAAATACTTTAAAGACCCGCGCGTCAGGTTACGTTTCATTGAACTTGCGAATTTGAGATGAGAGTAAAGACAAACTGCCAACGAACTTGTTCTTTTTTTTTGTGCGGGGAATGATTAACAAGCAACTTGTTCAGCTTTGAGTTCGCCTAATATCGTTGCTATGGTTTGCTCGATGGCTTAATAGATTTTAGAAAATCTGCGAATAATTTTAGTGACTCATCTAAGAATGACGTCATGGAATGTAAAGGTAAACTTTCCAAGTCACTTAGGCGTGTTTCTCGCGAATGAAAGCTAAAACGAGTTCCATTGATTAAAATGCAATCCGCAATCAGAAAGTCGCGATTAAGTGGAAACGTTGTGTGACGCACTTTTCCGCTGAAATTTCTTCAACTCTGAGAGACTTTTATTCGCTGTTGTTGCTCTAAGCCGATTTAATAGTTTTTAAATCTATTTCTCGTGCTTCAGAGTTGACGACGGGATCAATTTGTGGAAATAGATTTCACGACCTGGGTTAAGATTATTTATTTATCGACAAAGTGTTGAAAGATTTTTGTTTTTGACGAATGCTTCGTACAATCCCCATTCGATATTCCTTACATATCTTCTTCGAAATCTCGTTTAATTTGCAAATTGGAAAAGCAACCAAATCCAATTTGCAATTTTTTTGCAAAATAGTCAAATAAACCTCGTTTCGTGCTGGTGAGAAGAGGCCACAAAGCGGAGGGAGGGCACAGACAATCGGGTCTTTGACTCAAAAGATATTCGCGTTTTTTTAGAAAGGAATAGAACCGTTGCTCAAAGCACATACGGCAATTACCGTCTCTGATTAAGCATTTCTTAACGTCTTCAAATAATCTTTCTGAGATTTTTTGCTGCCGGAAAGCTCTCGCTGAGTTTTAATGACTTTGATTTGTTTGATTCGCATCCTGTAATTTGACTTCCCTAAACGCGAAATTTTATGTTTTTTCAAATCGTTTAGTTTACGATCTTCAAAAAATGAACAAAAACCTTTTTTATGGGATGCAATCAGGTTCGTTTAATTTGCACCTTTCGTGATGAAAATGATCCGCGTGCAGCTAAAAGGGACAGAAATCAAAAGAGACGACAGGCAGATCAATTTGCAATTGTTTCGCTCCCCGAAAACTATCACTCTTTCAACCAGTTGAAGGATTCTTGCTAATTTTGTGTTTACCTAGAAAAAATCTGCATCATTTTCTTCGATGGTCCTATTGTTTGTTAATTTAAAGCGATTTCTTTTCCTCCTATTCTGATGCAGGTAGAGAAGAGAAATCTTGAATAATCATTGGGTCTAACGAGATTCTTTTCATTTTGGTGCGTTTCTTGTCTTCTACAAGAAACGTCCTCGGGATTTAAAGCTTCTCTCTCTCACTCTCAGGTAACCACCATCGATCTTCTTCTTGGAAACAAAGCCAACCTCATGGCAATCGGTTGTTATACGTTGCAAAAAAATAAGAGAAAAATCTCGAAATCTGAGTTAAAGCGATGTTCAAATGCAAGAAGGGCGGAAAGAGACTCGAGACAACAAACAAAACGCCGTTGCTTCTCGAAATTTCGTTTAGAATCTGATTGGAATCCGGAGCGTTGGATAAATCAAAAGGCGTTAAAACGAAAAGCCAATATTTTTTCAGACGATGCTCCAGAGTTCGGTTATATCGCTGAAATTCACTGTTGACTGAAGATCCGTTCCAATATTTACATAAAATTTCTTGTTTCCGAACGAGAAGCTTAAGTTTCATTTTAGAGCTAAACGGTCCAATTAACAATGTCTATGGTCATTCTTCTCTCTTATCCTTCACTTAGCGACCGTTGTCTGTAGATTTATTGACTGTGATTTTTATCTGTCGATCGCAACAAACATCGTTTCATGTTTCAACATGCTACAGTTCTCCATGGCCCCATTGTGGGCTATTTAAAGAACTTCATCAATGGGTCAGCAAGAGATTCTTGTGCAAAAAAAAAGTTTCTTTCTCTGCCAACAAATCATTCTACCCAATTTCAAGGAACGAACTCCGACTCTTTTCCGCATGTGAATTTCTTCACTTACTTTTCCTTTGTTATGATATTTGATTCACACGTATCGGTGAAGAGAAAAGAAATAGAACAGAACGAACTGTTGCAAAATGCAAAGAGGAAACATGATGCCGAGAAAAAAGGAGAAGCACTCCGAGATATCTTTAATTTCCTCCTTTTTCTTGTTCATTGTTAGCGTTTTTTTTTCATTCTCATTTGTATTTTCAATTATCAACAGAGATGAAGGTGATCGCGACGGGGAAGCAATTGCAACCTCCTTCTCATTACATTTCACATCACTCTGCTTACCTTTTATCTTTCACCTTCTTTTCATCGATTGCAAAACAGCTCCGGAAACTCACTCATGATGGGTAGATATTCTACTCGCTTTGCTTGTCTTTAACGAACATCGAAACCATGAGAATGAGATGGTTCGCAAATAATAAGAAGCTGAAAGATTCCTTCAATTATTAGCAGCGGCTTAAATTCATCTTTCGTGTTCTCATCTTTTCATTTCGCGCCGAGTAAATGTTAAACACCTCTCAAGCTCTCCGAACTACAACGCTTGCCGAAAAAAAAATAAGAGCTCAATAATTCCAAGAATCTTTTCCACGCAATGCCATTGAACTGCTATTACGACTTGATAGACACTGGACAAGAACATTAATTCATATTTTTTTTATCCACATCACTCTTTCCCTCTTTCTTTCTTGCCGGCCGCTTCGAGCCTAAGATTTATTTCGTGTTTATTAATTTCGTTTTCTTTTTTTTTTGTTAACGAAGCAACGATCTTGGTGGTTGAATGTGTCTCCTGATTCTTAGCGACCGGTTCTTTATATTGCGTTCAAAATTGATATTTTGCTTTTAAGCCTTTCTCTGTTTTCGTCTAAGCAAGAAATATTGATAACGATATTCGAAAGCCGGTTGTAATAAAGTTTTTCTCTATGATTTTGATTCCATGGTCTTCGCTCTGTGTGACTTTCAGAGTTCGACGGTGTATTGACTTTGTTCAAACGACTCTTTGATAGACAAAACGTGTCTAGTTGACTTTGAAATTTCTTCAACTTCTTTTCCCTTTCTCGAATCATTGATTAGGTGATAGTTATAATTTAATAGCCGCTTTCGAATCCACAGCGAGGCGAATAGAAATGATCAATGACATAGAATACGAGTAAGGAAATGGAAGCGTAGCTAATCGGCCCACCAACTAAAACCAGAAATCTCCTGTTTATCTTCATAATCTTGTCAGAACGATTTTGGATCGGAATTTTAAATTCCAAGAATTTTAATTGATCTCGATCGTTAACTGGTCACCCAGGTTCTTCTCACTATTTGAAACGATTTCTGTTGATGTCACTTCGACTCTGAGAAAAATCTTCTTCTTCCTCGGCCTTTGAACCAGAAAGAAACTTTCCAGTCAACAACACGACCGCTCTCACGTTGCTCTAAATCCAATAAACGATCCGTAAGGTATTTATGTAAATACAAGCGATAAAAGTGAGATTATACACTTGCCCGGTGTAGCTGTGAAACAGAAAGGAAGCGCCCGAAAACTTCATAACTTCTCTCCATTGACATAATCCAATTTTTGGTACCTTTTAACGCGATAAAAGACCGTAGACGATTTATGAATTAATGATCAATTTTGTAGAAGAAGAAGAAAAGAAACTTTTGTTGTGAAGATCTCTCAAGACAGTAAAAAAAATCTATTAAGTAAGAACTTCTTATTCTTTTTTATCTTTCGTCGAATTCTTTTCTCTCCTCTGATTTTAATAAAGAACAAATAAAAAATTGAACAAGTAAAACTTCTTCGTGCTCACTTCGTTTAGCGTCTATCAAACAATGCTCAAGTTGAGTTTGTAAAAACTAAGAGTTCTTGATGATCGAGAAAGAGGCATTGACGGAAGAGATAAACAGTCCCAAACAAATCGAAGCTGGACACAACTTCAAATGAAAACAGGAGTGAATCAGAGTTTCTTGATGACTTTCGATGAATCACTTGCGTGAGTAATCGCAGAACATTTTCTTCGTCAGTAATAATCGAAAAAGAATTTATTCGTTGACTATTTTATCAAATAAGTTCCAAGGAAAAAGACGTTAGGGCGACAATAAGCGATAGCCCAAAATATATTTCGAGTGAAAAGGTCATTTTTAAATACATTTCTCGCTTAACCCAAATCCAATGAACATTTGTTTCGATTTTCGGTTGAGAATTAATTTCTGATTCTAGGAACTTTTACCAGTTTTTTTTTTCGTTTCTTATTTCACATTTGTTCCAGAAAACCAATTTGTTGAGAAGACGAGAAAGATAGTCCAAAGGAAAGAAAGATTTTTTTCTATCGTCTGCATGTGAACGAAATAATTTTGTGCTATGTAGGGCTCTAGACGCGACAAAAGATCGTGGGAGAACTCTATGAAAGTAGTTAAATAGAAAACGAAAGTTGTTTTTCTTCATCAAGATTACGCAATTTAAATTTATTCTAAAAAAAGCTTCAGTTTCCGCTGAAATCCGCGAGATAGTTTAACTTGATAAAAAAAACCTTTTTTTTTCTAAAATGTTTCGCGAAGAGTTATTACGATCAACTGTCTTTAATTCACAGCAAGTAAAACAAATAAGAAACCTCAAAATGTAACAATCCAATTAACTAATCGCTAAAGCAGAAAATTGGATCCCGGAAAGTTGTTTCATAACTCTCATGCTGCTTACGAAGCAATCAATTTATCATTTTCGCTTGAGAACAGATCTCCTGCATTGAATCGGTTCCCGGTCGATCGAAAAAAAATGAGGCCTCAAAGACCATCGCAACGATAATTTTCCATCAAAGTTCATTACATCGAGTGCGAGCAAATCGCAGAATGAAATCTGCAAAGTTCTCGCTCTTCTCGGAATTTGCAATTGAAATATTAATTATTCATTTAAGAAAGCTAATTAGAAGTGCAAACGAGACATGCCTTGGTCTGCCTCACGAGCAATTGCTAAGTGAAGGAATTCCACTAACCATTTATCACAATTTTATCTTGGTAAAAAATGGAAATATTATTTCTGTTTTCATAAAAAATAATCTCGTTTCACCTGTAAAGCGTTTTTAATTGCATCGCTTTTCGCTTACTATTCCATCAAAGGGCTTCCGTTGAGTAAAAGCACGTCGTTGCTTGTTAATTCGTCTAGCGATCAACATGGGAAAAGTAGAGTTGGGCGCGGGAGTCGATTTACCAGCTCGTTTCATGCCATAAAATGTCCATTGTGTTTAAAAAGTTGTTAGAAAGCCAGTAAAGTGCGGTTATAAATCTTTGAGATAACGTTTAATAAAAATGCATTTGAAAGCAAGATTGAAAAGGAATCAAAAAAGGATCAAACCAAAAACACCGAATCCTATCTAATCGTTTCCATTGTTATACGGAGGATCGCTCGATAAGTCGTTGAGCTTGACAACTATGAACAAGCCGGAACACATTCCTCTGTTTACAAGAAGAAATGTCGTGAGTGAAAATATATGAAGCCGCTGAGCTACATTATTTGCTCTCTGTATTGCTCGCGACTCGGTTTACGGTAAACTATTTCAAGGTTTTCCTCTCTGTTTACCTTTTCATTCATTGAAAAAAATTGATGCTTTGGCTGCAGCTTTATAGTTTTACAATCTTTTCATTGACGTTTTCTCTTCTTGCTCTTTGAATACAAATGTAATTGATTTATAGACAGAAGCCGTTGCCGCCGTATTTATCTTAACTCCAGAGAGATTATCCGAAATTAAACTCAATCCACCGGACAAATCTCTTTGCTGATTTCGAAATTCACTCAATTGGCTAAGTTTTGTTGTCACTAACTGTTCAGGTCTATAACTCTTCAAATACAACTAAATGATGCCTCGACGTAGGAGATCAAAAGGTAATGCAAGTGGACACTCGAGAGATTTATGTGAACTGAAAGATAAATTGCTGAAAAGTTTTTTTAATGACAGTAAAACTTTCTGTTCTTCAATTTTAAATAGATATTTGCTTTATTGATAGTTTTCAATATAAAAATGTTTTATAATCTTTCTTTTTGTGTTCTAGGATGAAAAAAAAACACTTTCCATATCCAAAACTCAACTTTTTTCAATTTTTCTTCAAATAGTATTCATTTTTTATTCTTTTTCATCAGTATATCAATAACATCATATCTGTTTTTAGTGTTTTAAATAAAAAAAAGTATAAATATTATATTTTTCCATAGTTCAATCAATGTTTTTCGATTTATTTCCTCTTAAAGTAATTACAAACTTCTAAAACTGTTTTAGATATAAAAAGTTTTGGGGTCACCTAGTAATCCTAATGATGCATCAGCAGCAAAAAAAAAACTCTCAACTATATTACATAATCCGTCATTATAAAGAAATTGATTATTTAAAAAATATTCCGTAATTACTGTTTATTTATAAAAAAAATGTAAGTGTATAAAAGGACCTTGTTTACTGCAACTGGGAGCCGGAGAGACTTTTTTAACTGATGTCGTCAGACTCCGGCTCATTCATTACATTCTAAAAGCTATTAATTCAATCTTAGGGACAGTCAAATCATTCTACTTAGCTATATCGCGTTAAATCAAGATAAGAAACTTTTTGAATAGACAATGCGATCGATCTCACACTCGACCTCACCCCGCCGCAAACGATTCAACAAATTTATCTCCCTAATTTAAAATAAACTCCTAAATTCTAACAAAAAAAGCGTTCCATTCCGAATCAATCGGCGATGGGCTGGGAAAGGTGAGTCTGAGATTGGCCTACATTGGTCCACGAAAAGAAGAAAATTTTCTTTTTAAAGCTTTGCATTTTCCTCCAGAATAAACATAAACAAATAAAAATCTTTTTCAACGGCTCCTTCCGTCAGCGCAAAACTAGCGTGTTATTAAAGTCAACAAAAACAAAATAAAAGTTTGTAAAAATTTGGATTCTCATTCACAAGTTAAAATGATTTTTCTGCTGATCAGATTTCTCACCCGATACAAAAAAAAATCGCGGTGTTTGAATCGCAGTTTCGTGTTAAAGTGTAATTGTAAATAAAAAATTTATTAAATCGACTATTTACACAATTGTTGGCACATGTTATATATCAAAGAAAAATGAAGAAATAAACTCAATTTTTTTCGGTCGTTATCGAAGCTTTCAGCTCAGAATCTGTTCATAAACAGTTAATGCTACCGCTCGCCCTCACCTAGAGTTTATCAATGAGGCTATTTCGAGTGTAAAAATCCAACGAGCAATGACAAACAATATTTTGATAGAAAAACTGTACAAGATTGAATTAAAACTTTACCACGTTCCACATTATTTACATGTCACAGGGCTTTTTTAAAGTTGTGAATGAAAATTAAACGAAAACAGCAAAAAAAAAATATAAAAAAACTTTTCGAATTGAAACGAAAAATTTAAAAAGTGATTTTCTCGACGAGGACAATGAGTTCTTTTTTAAAATGTTTATCATTAAACAAATTAATCAATACAACGAGTGAGAGTTGAAGAGACTTCAAAGCAAAGTTTGTGCAAGCAATTTACAAGCGCATTTTGATTAGGCCCTTAAAAACTAATGCAGCAAATAAAAACTTAATTGTCGTTGTAGAAAAGCCTCAAAGTCACGTTGCTTGCAGCAAAGAAAGCTAATGAAACACTTCTTCTCCTCTCACAGACTGAAGTCAAGTATTCTTAAGTAATTTTCATCGCAAATATTTTGTTGTGACTACGAAAACTCACTCACTTCAGTCCCTTCAAACAGAAGCTTCTTCTTATAATTGTTGTATACTTAATTAAAAGTCAGTTCACCGAAGCGCAAAATTAAAGAAACGAACAAAAATTCACAATTATCGTGAAGGGAAGCAAGAGGTATTTTCTTCAGATTCCTTAACCGCTATAGTCTATAGAAACTTTTCATGTTCTTTCATCTAGTTAGTAAGTTTTATTCCTTATTTTTTATTAGAAGCGCATTTCCATATAAACGTAACCAAGAGTTATAATTCAAAAGTAAAATGTTACTAATTAATTCATCATAAACAAGGCGGAAAATCAATCAATTTAATGGTCTAAGTCGTGTGTTTGTGTATATGAAGCTTTTCTTTTTTCTCTTTTCTCAAAAAATGACTTAAACTTGTAGAGAACACCAAAATCCATCCCAAATAAACTAATGATTACTATTTACAAAAGGAAGGAAGAAAATGCACCTACTCTCATAAAGAACTCAAGAACATGTTTTTCTCTCTGTATTCTGCTCTAGTTTTAATCAAATTTTATAAATTATGATTAATATGTTTTCATTTCATGTTTGCTTCGATCTACAAATAAGCTATTCAGCATTTTCTATTATCTCTTCATCAATCGGCATTTAGGTAATTTCTCTTAGTTCATTAAAAAGTTTTTTGAAAAATATATTGAAAATGTTTATCAACTGCTGTTTAATTACTTGAAGGGAATCTGATCGCACACTTTCAAAGGACTCATCTCAAGCGACAGTAATCGCATTGCTTTTAAATAAAGTTCAAATGACATATCAAAAAGTGTCGTCACACTTCAATTGTCCCTGCCTAGAAGCTTACGATAGTTGAACATACAATTTACATTAATAAAGTAGTCACAAATTAAGTCCCGAGAGTTGCGATTACATTCCCTTTTACATCATCATTTCAACTCTCTCTCTGTTTAAAATTCTGAGAGTGAAAAGTACAGGTCTAATAACTAAAAAAGGAGGAAAAGCTTAAAATATAAAAAAAAACTTAACCGATCGAGATCTCTGTGTGTTTCAATTATTTGCTATTATTATGTGCAGTTCAAACTCTTTTCGCTCTTAGTATTTTTTTAAAGAAAATTATACTATACGATCAAAATCCATTCGAGAAAGAGAGAGAGAGAGGTAGAGGCTTTTCCCCTACTGTTCTTCATCAAATTGTTTAATTCATGCTTATCTTTTTTTTTTTTTTTGGATTTCAAGTATTATAATTTTACCCGCATTTTCCTTGTTTTCAACCATCCACCCTCGTCAAGATTTAATAGTTTCGTCTCTGCTGAGCTATTGAAGCTTTGACGGTTCTTAAACGATTCATTAGTCGGCTATTTTTCTTCTTGAGTTCAGCTAAGAGATCTTCTTCTCGTCGGAGCTTCGTGCAATAAGATGCAGCTTCACGGAGGATATTAACTTTCGGTGCTCGCTCCTTGTCTTTAAGCGATGGAATCTGATATTTAAGCTCCTCGAAGAGATTCTTCAGACCGATTCGTCGCTGTCGTTCCATGTTGTTGTGGAGGTTGCGTTTCTCGATGGTTTCTGCCTCATCTGGATCGATCGTCTTCTGATGTTTAATGTGTGACAATCTCTGCTTCTTACTGTGACGATATTTCTTGTGACTATCATGCACATTGTTATTGTTGTCTTTGCGTTTTCTTGATGCATTAAAGAGGTAGCGGTTTGGCGTTTGTGAGCCGACTTTCATTGGAGTTGAGCCCTTACTTGAGAGAGTTGATGTCGATGAAGAGATTGAGTCATCATCAGAGACACGTCTTCTTTGATTTGAATGTTTGCTTCGGGCGATTTTATGAGCGACTGTCGTTTGAAGTGCACGACGATCACGAGCGCTTGGGTTGGTTGGAAGATTCTTTTCGCTAATGTTGACAACGTCAATTTCTTCTTCTGTAAAAAGACAACAAAGAAAAGAAAGTTAGAACTAGTTTACTAATGTTACGATCATTTAAAATCAATCGGCATGATGCAATTCAAATGAAACGTGAAATTTCCATAAATAAATTTTATAGCTACACGATTCCCTTGAGACCAATAGAGCGAGCGCCCCTCGGCATGTGTAAATCGACATTCTATTTTAAGACGTTATTTATTGGAATACTTTCGTTCCAGAGGGCAACGTTACGAAGTCACAAGAAATTGCGTAATAATCGCACTCCGAAATGACAAAAGACAGAACTTTCACTTCATGCTGATGTTCACAAGCCTTCAAATGAGGCATTGGCGTGACCGATTTCACTTTCTTCCGTTATGACTTCTTCCAGTGAAACCAAAGAAGGGAAGCGAAAAGATAAGAATTACACACATATCGTCGCCATTCTCACATGACGAAACAGACTCTCCATTTATTTTAATTTGATACGATCCCTGAATCACTAATTCTCTTTCGGCACCCGCTGTTTCCGATACAATTTATGAGACATTTTAGGCGTAATAGGTTCAGTGTGAAAATAGAAAACCACAAAGTACTTTCGTCTTCTCCCATCAATGTCTCGCTATCTAATTGGGAAGGAAAGATTTTCGGAAGTTTGATCAGATGAGATGTCAATTGACGGAAGAGTCTTTGAAGAAAATCTTGTCACTTGATTGTCGAACTCATCCCATACTGTTCCTTGAGTCAAAAAACTTTTCTACGCTTTTTGTCATAGGATGACAGCTGAACTAGATAAATCAATAATTTAAAGACGTCGCCTCTCATCCACCTTCCTAAAACACTTGAGATATGTTTCTTCAAAAAATTTAACCGCGTGACGATTTTCATCGTCGCATTTTTTTTTTCGAAATGTCTCGTTTAGCCTGAATATTTATCTCGCGATGTCAGACGACATTTCCTCAGAAAAATTAACGCTTTGCTTACATTTTTATGCAGAGATTCTCAGGAAATTCCCGCACGCGGTGAACAAATATTGTAGTTTTCATCTCGAAATCACAAGACTCGCGAGATGAAGCAAAAAAAACCCACGAGAATCGCTGATTATCTTTCGCCACTAGCAAGTAAGGAAAGACGTTGGAGTTTAAAGAAATAGCATTTGTTTGCTGTATATAAGACAAGAATTTTTACGATTTATGTGAAGATGTATGGGCTTCGCACATCGTGATGATCACTAAGCACACAACCATGCTTAACGAATATACTGAAAAAATTTCATTCACATTAAGCTTCTTGCTATGCGAGATTCTTTTGCCGGGTTCTTCGTTTCCCCGCTGCTGTTGCTATGCGGAAAATATTTTTTTTTGTGTTTCGTGCTTTTCGCGCACACAAGTGAATGTTCACTGTGTTCGCGTCTCGACAATAAATTACACAAGACCCCGAATCTTGCAGAAGATGTGTTAGTGCCGAATAAATTGCGCTCGACTTTCGATTCTAAACGAGAACTAACTTTTCCCCTCCTTTTCTGGCCGGAAAACTGTCTAATCGAATTTGACTTCAAGCAACTTTAAACAATGGAAATTTTCGATCTCAACGACCTCGATTGAATTCGTTTTTTGGGGCACATGAAAAGCCCGGTAACACAGGAAAGATAGTGAATGCGAAACAGATGCGTAGACGATAAAAGTTTGTTTAATTTACGCGAAGGAACATTTATAATCATCGTCGGAGCGAACAGAGAAGAATGAGTTTATTTAATCAGATGGAAAACTATTTCGGAACTTTTGCTCAATCGACGTCGTTTCTTTGGACACTTGCATCACTCTTGGTAAGAGAAAACTTTACGCCTATATAGCTCTAATGATCAAATATTTATTTGGCTTAAAGGCACAGTTTAAAGTTTCTTCTCCGAAATAAGCAAATAACTGAAGATCTGGCGACATTGGGACACACACATGTTTGATGACATAACATCATCCAGCTAATGTTCCTCCCAGGAATAAATTCTTCAATACTGAATCATTCATATTATGATTCGCAAGCTTTAAGAAACATAATCAAAGAATTAATCATCAATACGAATTCCCGATGAGTCAAGATCTGCATTCCCTTCTCCCTAACTCCGAAATCGTAAAATGTTAATAACATTTTGTCATAAAATTCCATCAGTTTTCCCAAGCTAAGCTAACTCTATGCACCTTGCTGCGCCACTCCGCCCGCCTCATACTCTCTCACTACTATCCGTCTAGTCGATGTACCATTCCCTCACAACTTTCCATTTCCCCCTTATAGTACACACAGCATTAAACGCTCGACCCCGTAAAAGGAATCGGCACAAAAATCTATAATTCATCAACCGGGTTCATTCGCATCCACATACATGTTTCAAGAGCATAATTTTATTAAAAGCGACCGTTCTGAATTGATGAGGCGGGTGGCGGAACAGAGAAATGAGCAAAAAGCAGAATTCATGTCGTCTGTGTTTGTTTTTTATCGATTTTTTTCTGCGCCAGCATGGAATTTTATTATGTTTCTTCACTTCGTCCTCCATCCAACCTAACCCACCCCAAAAAGTGCTTTATTACGAATGTGTTCGTGTCTGACTACTTCCCATCCCCATATCAAATTCCACAAGATTTCTTCCCTTGGCAACAACCGGCAACGAACGATTTTCTGCTTGTCTTGAAATGAAACTTGTTTTTCTCATCACGTCGTTGAGCTCGGTGGAATGGGGGCTCGGCAAACAACTTTGTCTTCCTTGTTCACAAACACAAATACCAGAGCAGAATGGAAAAAAAGAAACGACATAGGAAGCAAAGTTTTTTACCCTGAAGGGTGGATTGGGAGTGAGTGAAAGTCTGAAACTTCCCCCGACTCATTCTACACTCTCTCCGGCAAGGCCAAACAAGAAAGAGTCTCTAACACAACAAAAAGCGACGGAAATTTTACTCTTTTTGTCAGCATTGTCGAACTCTTTCCCTTATTCCTTCCTGAGGAGAAACTGGGCGAAAGTTGGGGTTTGCCAGTGGCCTTCGGACGTAGACATTTAGAGTAGCAGGGAAATCGTATCGGAAATTTTATGATTTCTCTCGAGCGTACGCAACATCATCCAGCAGAGAAAAGATTCAGTCCCATTGCGCTGACGATAATTCGCCCTCTCTCGGTCCTTTTCTCGCACGAGCGTTCTACGCAGAAAGGTTCAAGGTCGTACGAACGCCATTTTTGTGTTTCGGCGCTCGACGCGTAATCGTACGAAAAGCAAATGTGCGTTCGTTTGAATTAAATTGAATGAAAATTTATGGAAATAAAGTTTTTGCCGCCGTTTATGGTTCGTCATTCATACAGTTGAGCGCGAAAAAAAAAACTATTTGGATTGCGCGAGATGATGAGACTCAGCGCGCTACACCATCAATGGACATGAGTATTGTCCGGATGAGACGAGTTTTGTGGTATTTGTATTCGTCTGGGACAGACTGTTCTTGGAATTATTCTGTCATCTCGCACCATTTCGATGGTAAATTCATTAAGGAAATTTATGGCTAATGAGCGTCGTGTGTAAGCATAAAGCCGCAGATTGTGCGTATCATAAAATTAACATAAACCGTCTGAAGACCGCAAAATGTCAAAGAGAAATAAATTTGAATCCAGGGCGAAGAGGCGGCTAAGATTAATTTGAATCGGAAATTGGAGTCGCTGACATGGTTTGGGCCGGGCTTAGGAGACTAACGTTAAGCTATCGTTGATTAACTCTGAAGTGCCTCGTGTCAATGGAAACACAATACGAGTCAAAGCCCACAGAGAATACCGATTCTCATCAGCCCACGAGTTTAACTCGCATAAACTTTTCTTTTAATTGATACAGTTCAAGTTATCTAGACGCATCTCGTAGCGCAATTTCTTTAGACTCGGTAATTTTTTAATCAAGTTTAAAGGGAAACCTTCGAAGGAAGAACAAGATTTCGTCCGCGCCCAAAAACCCAATCTCGTAGTTTACGTTTTCGCGCCAAAAACCTCTCTCGTCCCCACCCTCAAGCTTTCACACACAAGCATCGGATCCATAACCCAGCTCATGAAAATGTTGACGTAGGTTTGTAGACGATTTTTTTTTCTCTCGCGCGCTTGCGTGGTAAGCTTCATCGGATATGTTATTTTTTTTCTTTTCACTTTATGTTCAGAAAGGTTCTCATGATTCCATATGCTTCAAGCTGGAGAAGAAAAAGCTTCTCGATGCCAACAACCGCGCCTAAAATTCGATATTTCAAGTGACGTCACCCTTGCTCGTCTTTTCGGCCACAATCGTGTGTGAAAAGTGCTCATCAAAGCGCTATGATTCATTGTGGAAATAAATATAATGAGAACCAATTAGAGTAGTAAAAGTCGTTATCGCCGCTCGTAGCTTCCGATCCACATCAGTTGAAATCATAACACGACCCCAGGCTCATGATGGAAAATTGCAAAGTGGAAATATTAAAAAAGAATAATGCAGGCAAACGGTCTGATGATCTTTCAATTTCACTCTGGGATCGTCTTACGGTCAGCTCACGGTGGAATTAATTCATGAGCTCAACGACCGATGCAATAAAAAATCAAGAAGAGGACAAGAGGAAATTTTTAATTATGATTTAATTGGATTGGAACCATTTTTATGAGTGCGCACACATGAGAGACGGAGGCGCATCATTTAATTTTTGCCGTTTTTTTTTCGTATGTTTGCATCATGACGAGACGTAAAAACGAAATAAATTCATGAACTCACCAGAATCTGATGGCGTTTGAACACCAAGTGCATTTAGATCAAATCGACTTCCTTTGGGTCGCGTGTAGCTGTGGTCATCCATGAATGGACGTGGCGTTGAAACCTTCGGAAGCATACTCGAAGTAAACATCTTTGCAAGTTTACTGTTTTTAAAATCGATTTCGTCGTTGACTTCGTCATCATCTAAGTCAACTGCACTTGAGTCGTCACCCAAGTCTTCGTAGTCGGAAAGGAAAGTAATGTCAGTAAGAATATCATTGAGATCATTTGCAGTTCTCGTATGATTGTAAGGGCCGATGATTGGCGTTGTATCATTGAGACTATTTGAAGTCTCTTCAAGTTGTTCTGCCAACATATTTATTATTTTCGTTGAGTTGGGATCGTTGAATTTCACTCGGTTACTGCTTGGACATGGCGTCAAATCAATGCTGTTCTTAAATTCTGGTACATCATCTCCAAGGCTGAGCGGTGTGTCTGGTCGCAGACTACTGATTGAAGCGTTCATCATTGTGTCGAGTTCTTTGCATGAGCCGTCTATACTATGCAACTCTTTCATCTGTTGTGAAGTCTTGGTTGGCGCTGTATTTGTGTTTATTCTGGAGTTGATTAGAAGCGATCGACCCGCTGGGATTTTATCCTTACACGCGATACTTTTTAACATGATGCTACTCGGACACATGATGTTCTTTGCTGTGACGAATTTTGCTGCCATATCTGTCGGCTTTTGCATCGTGCATGTGTCGTTTTGTGGTTGATGTGTAGTTGTGGTGCTGGTAGATGCAGGGCATAAATTTATGCCTTTCTTTTTACTCGGGTGCGACTTATCGACACACGTTCCTGACCACATGCAGTCGTGATGACGGATTTGATACTTCGGAGATGATGGTGCTGTAAGAATATCGCTGAAGTCCATGTTAGCGCTGTCAAATGTGTTCATCTCATTCAAGAGTTCGGATGTGTCCATGTCAAGGAATTTCATTGTCCAATCGTCATCATCCATGTTGCACCAACCCATTGGAGTGTCGCACCAAACGTGATCAAACTGTGAGCTCAACATTGTGTCTGATTTTGTGATTCGAACCGGCATAGCTTTGCTTGTTATTGTTTTGATTTTTTTTCTTTTTTGTTGTTTTTTTCGTTTTAGTTCAGCGAAATTAAATATTTTTTTCTTTCTTTTTTTTTCTTCTTGCAATTAAATTGATGCAAGAAAATATGTTTATTAATAATTATCACAAGCTCTTTTTTTCGGCTATCACAATCAAACTGTCTTTCTTTTCACTGTTCTTTGTTTTCGTCAAAATTTTGAACGTAAGATTTCTTTGAAATATTTTACTCCTTTTTTAGCCGCGAAAACCTGGAATCGAGAAGAAGCAAAAAAAGATTTGAGTTACATTCTGGTTTCGTCGACTTTCTGAGGGGAATTGTGTAACATCCAGAGAAATGTGAATGGTAAGAAGACAAAGATATTCTGCTAACCAGAATCTGGTTCTTATTGTGCGTTTTTCTTTGCGCTTTATTCGCGAAAGAGTGTTCTTTTCGGCAGTTGCGAAGCAAAAAATATCAAGTTTAATTAATGCGCCGTTTTTATGAATATTCGTGGACCTCCAGAACGATGAATCGCTCTTTCAATAAAACTGGTTACTGAAGTTTCGAGTAAGATAAGACTTCGCGCTGATTCAGATACAAAGTCGGTTTTAAGTGGTTCATGTCCACCAAGCTGAGCGAGAATGTTTGGCAGAATAAAAAGAGGAAATTAAGTTATTGAACCCGTACGAAGCATTTGCCATGATGATCGGCTCTTTTTCGGGAGAACATCAGCAACAACAAAACGGCGACACAACAAAACGAGCGAAACACGAAAAAGTCGGTTCACATTCTTACCATGCCGGCAAATTGTCGCGCTTGTATGCGAATTAAATTGGAGTCTTGCAAAAATGTTTGTGCCTTTCACTCTGTGGAGCTCTCACACATTCCTTGATTAATCGAAATTAATTCGTTTTATTTTTATTTTTCTTCTCCTCAATTTTTATTTCTTTCTTGTTCACTTCTCAACCAGAAATTCTCCAGAATTCTGTTTTAATTTTTTGAAGGAAAAAATGTTTGTGAGCCTTTCACTTTGCTAAACTTTCACGCACTTCTCTAGTAACCAACTTCAAGAATAATCCAAATTATTTCGTTTTATTTATATTTTTCTTCTTCTCGATTTTCACTTCTTTCTCGTTCTTTTCAGCCATAAATGCTCCAGAACAAGAAACCTTTTATAATTTTTGAAGGAATTTCGAGAAACACGTCTAGCACACGAAGCGGTTAAAACTTGAGTGCCGACTTCACGAAAAGTTATTTGATTTTTCTCTAGAATGAGAGAGTCCGGAGCAAAATGAATTCGAGAGAGTGGAATACCAACACAAATACATCAATTTTAAAACTTCTTTTCAAAATCATTTATTAATTTCTTATCAAACTGAATAAGTCTCAAAGGAATATGAATGAGCTTTTGATTATGCAACAATTAATGGCTTTATAGCTGATTGTCAATGATTCAGTAGCTTCTGTAACAAATTCTTTGTCTGATTCTCTCTCTAACACTCTTTCTCCCTTTCTCATGCGAAAATGGCGCCGACAATTTCACAAGTCGTTGAAACTAAGTTTAAACAATAGAATCAAAACTTAGAGCGTTTTTGTTTAGCGAATTTGTATTGATTTTCCTTAAAATAATTGTCTTACTTAATGTCAGCGAATGATTCGCCGTAAGTTTTTAGCATTCATATTCGGCGAAATTCCAAGCGGCGGATCTACAAATTGTCTGATACAAAATTACTAACACAGACAAAGAATAAAAAAGACTTTAATACACGTGAACGTTCGTACAGAAAAAACTTTTTCTAACCCACCAACCCAACCCGAATGGGGAGACACAATCTAATTATTTCATGTTCAAGGAGAGTTCATGGAACTTTTCTTTAAGGAAGTTACTATTATATATATATTCCTTTTCCTCGCCGTCGTATGTCTGGGAAAGCTGAACAAGGAAAGTTCATGTTCTTGATTTTTCAATGATTTTCAAGTGCAGTCCCCCAACTATGATAAGACGCGAAAGCGGTAGAAAAATTGTTGTCGATGTTATGATTACTTTCGCTTGCAGGAAGTTTTTCTTTATTCTTCTTGTTGTTTTGCTTTTTGGATCCCAGACGGATTGAACGAGAATAAAGGAAAATTATTGGATATAAAGAAGATTTAATGCTATCTCGACATAAATCTCAAAGACATTAAGCGATATTGCCTCCTCGATTGAAACTGAAATCGTCTTTACCCATACCCGAATCTCAATGAAGCGTTATGATGATGATGCCGTTTTCAGAAGTACTCGCTCTGCATTCTTTCCCGGTAATGCGAATTCAAGGACAAACAGCCATCAATTCATGAATATTTCTTTAATTTTATGAGGCGTCCCGTAATGGTTAGAAAGGACTGAGGACTAAAAGATTTGTTTGCATAGAGAGGAAGTTGTAATATTAAAATAATTGGATTTTTATTAAAAGAACACGAATATGGAAATTTAATAGTCTCTCGCATATCATCAACTTTAAAAGCGAAAAGGGAACGAGACTTGGTAATAGAACCAGGTGATTTATGGTTTATTTGAATCTTTTAATCGAGTGCAAATATCTATTGCGAAACGGAAAGTGTCTCGCTCTTGTGAATAGAGTTTAATGTTTAATGAATTCTCCAAGGACCTGAATTTCGACGTCGTCATCCAAGACATTTTTATTTTATTGTTATGATCTAGGAAAAGAAAAGTTTCCAACATAAAGACACTTAATCGCTTCGAATAAGAAATTTTAATTTGATCTTGGGGTGGTGTCGCTGTTGAAAGACTCGTTGACGGTTTAAAACGTGACTTTTCCCTCAATAAATCAGAGTAGATATTGGATCATTAACTCTTGATCCTCCTCCATTTGGATATTTCGTTAATTGTTAGGAGAACCCGATTCGTAATCTTCTGATCTTTACCCTTGTTAGCGACTAAAAGAAAAGCAGACCAGACATTGCATAATGTAACTAATCAACAACATCTTTAGAAGAATCGAGTCGACATCGTTCAAAAGGCAATAAAGTTACTCCGATGGATGGCATTACTAATTCGAATAACGACTTCCATCGAGATCAGTCCCCATTAGAATAAATTTTCCACTCTTGTGTGATATCGCTTGCGCCACACTCCCTTTTGCTATTTTTACCTTGACAAGAAACGATACACAGCCAGCCAGTCAGCAATCATAGAGTGAGAGAAAGATTTATTTTTAGTTGGATTGAATGTAACGACTTGCATCGGAAAAAACCGGCCTAAAAAAAGTCCTAAAATCCCCACACACGCTCTTGTCAACTGTTCACGTTCTATTTTAATTTCATTTTAAATCTTAGTAATTTGTGCGTTTTGGTTTTAATGTGTTTGAGATGAAGCTCTCGTAGTCGCTGCAGTTTTATGTGTGAGCGTATCTCGTCTAATGCGTTTGCATTAAGCCATTTCTTCTCAAGTTATGAAGAAGTTCTGCCGCTCATTGAATTGTCTAAAAATATCTTCTCAGAGGATGTGAATTTTAATTAATCCCAAAATGTGAAAAGGGATTTTCTTCTTTTACAGAATAGTTCTCTTTGAATTACAAAGTACTCGTCAGTGGCTGCTCAAAAGTTTCAGTGTCTCCCAGAATAATAAATAAAAAAATGATCGACGATGTCAACTGATTCAAAATCTCCCCCACAAATACTTTTCCTTCACTGATCGTCTCGTTAACATCCGAAATAGATAAAATTCACGCCTGTCGACTCCAATCCGTGCAGCAGTAAAAACGAATACAATATCTTCTTATCAGCTGAACGGATCGTTTACCGCCCTCTTTTTCCCTTTTTTTGCACGGCTCTCCTATTTTTCAAGGGAAAGCATTCTCTGGTGCCAAACAACAACGAAGGAAGATAAGACGAAAAAGGATATTTTTAGAGCTGCAGTGAAATATGAAACCGATGTTTACTTTGTTTTCTCTCTCTCTCTCTCTCTTCTTCATGAGAAAATTGTTATTTTTATGGATAAAGGATTGGCTGAGATTTTGAAGTTTGTCAATTTGCCTTTAAAAATGCAAAAAATATTTTTTCCCATCTCACTTGCTGCTCCATGATCTGAGAATATTTTATAATTCTCTTTCGGTTATGTCATTCTTAATCCTCCCAAAACCAGTGTTAAAACATATTTTAAGTCTCAACAATCTCTAATTTCGGAGAATCGCTGATATCCCTTTAAAAGTAATTTCTCTTGCAACCTGCCGATGTGAGATTCTCATAAAGAACCGGCTCCGTATGTTATCTAAAGTGTCAGGTTTCAATTAGATACACGAAACGAGGAAGTGAGATATATATTTTCAAATATTGTTATGCGTCGCAGCCTTCTTTTGATACCTCTCCGTGTCTCGTGTGCGTCTGGGGCAATTAAAGTAGAAAAATTACGATTATCGTTGTTTACCCGATTTCTCACTTCGTCTCTTCATGAATCATAACAATCCGAATGAAGAGTTTTCCTTCAATTGTTTAAAAGGGGTTCGAAGACAAACATCGGAAGAATAAAAAAAAAGCTCCGACAGCTAATAAATTACCTTCTGAAGTGAGGCCACAGACACTCATCAAGCGCATCAATTATGTATCTAGCGGACCGGAGGAAGTCGAGGGTGCCTATAATTAAGTCGCTAAGACGTGAGTCTCAATGCTTGAAAGGACATTGTTCGACAAGGAGTAATTATTGTTGTTGATCGTTCAGCTACCAAAATAAATAAACGCGATCTACATAGCAATTGAAGAAGAATTCTTAATTTGTACTAAGAGCCACTCGATGTTTAATTGAGTGTAAGCCAAAAAAAAAAGTTTCAAATTGAAAAAGGCGAAAAGAAGAAGGAGGCGAAGCATACACAAACCAGAATTGGAAAAAGTGTATGAACCCAAACAAGAACCGAGAGGAATTGAAATTATTTATACACATATTTTTGTTGTTGTCGATTTGGTTCACCTGTTCCTTTACCTTTATAAGAAACGAATTACGAAAATGATGGTCGTAAGAAATCATTAAACGAAGCGAGATATACAGAGAGTGGGAAGGGAGAGAGAGATTGAGTTGAGTTGAATCGAGGATGAACTTGTGGAGCTCAAATCGACCAAAATGTTTTCCTTTACACCTGATTGCGACTTAAGAGAGCAACATTTTGAAACTCACGTTTGATTTTCGAATGCGTTTTCGAGCAAAAAGGAAGAAGATTCAGAAATCCATGCGTGCTCTTAATTAAAGTTTTTTAATGTTCTTCAAGAACTGCACCTTGCTTGCCACCTGGCTTCCCTTTGATGCGATGCATGATCATCGTGATGTTTGTTCAATTTCAGACGAGAGCGTCGCTTTTTTTTCGGGCAATTGAGATTGCAGTTCATTTGCAAAGACGCTTCGTTGAGAGTTCTGAAAAGAATGCTTGGAGCTTCAAAGCGATTCTTTCTTTATTCTTAAACTGAGGCGTTTGCAAGTGATGTTCGCTTTACGAAAAATTCTTCTCAAGGGATCATCGGGCATCTCTGTTTGAGTACGGTTGTACATTTAATGGCGTAACAATAACAATAAAACGTGTAATTTTCCATTGCCTTTTGAGTGGAGAGACAATCTGTTGCACTCAGGATTGTTTTGGTTGCGTTGCATTTATTTCAGCAAAACTGGTTTTAAAGTCCTTCATTCTCTCGGGAAAACTGCCGCCTCCTCCTTTATTCTTGAGCCTTCCTTTCGGTATCTCTATGCAATTAAGTAATTTAGCAGCTTTTCTCTGCTTTGTTATTTATTTCCTTCTTTTATCTCGCTTACATTTCTAAGCAAACGCCATTCAATCAACGAATGAAATGGAATGCAAACTTCTTTCTTTTCCGCCGTTTTTACCATCGTCGTTCATTAGCGCAAATTATGCAAATCGAGAGTGAGCAAGCGTCAGTTTCGTTTTGCATCTGCCTTTTAGGCAAAGGACTTTTAAAATTCAAATCTTCAAATGCTTGTCAGTAAAAACATTTTATTCCAAAAAATTCTCAGCATTGGCCTTCGCTGCGGGCCTTCAATCTCACACGATAAATGCTGACTTCACTCTGCCAATTGCCTCTTGATCGTCATCTTGAGCGGCTAGTGAACTTCAATTTCATGCCAACAAACAAGAAAAAAAAAACGCGAACAAATCTGCGTTGAAGTGGCAGCAAGAGCGCGAGAAGAGTTCATCGGTTTCCAATTCTAAAATTGGATCTTTCGGGGGATTTCACGTTTTTTCCCCTTTTCTACTTCTAATGTCACAGCAAAGCGGAGCAGAATAGAACAAAAAAAAAATCCCATCAACATCACGAGAGATCTCTGAACGTTAAGCGAGCAGTAAAAACTGTTTTCATGCCTCGAAAAGACATTCGAGAATTTGTCAAAGCTGAGCGCGCGATCAGCGAGACAAAAACAGATGAAATGTCTTGACGGAGTCTTGAGATGTCATTTACATCTTGTTTCGAGCGTTATTTTAGATTCTTTCTTCTCGTTACATTTAACTTTGCGTCGTTTCTCCTTTCAGTCTTCGATTCCGATGCTAAAAATATCGAAAGAACACGGCGCGTCTGAATTTCTCAATGTTGATGTTTGGATACGTTTCTAATTTGTTGGGATTTGAGTAATTACGAGCATGTCTAATCTGTACATTTAGTTCGTCTGAACTTCAAATTGCCGAAGGCATAAACGGATGAAAATCAAATTCTGCAAAAACAAAAAGTTTTCTTCTACTTCAAAGTTCATCACAAATTGTTACGTAACGTTTGATCGTTCCCGACGAGGCAATTAACTCATCTTCTCACTTTGATAGTTTGGTTTTCTTCAAAGTTTATGTCGCGCGGCAGGAAGAGCCACTGAAATTTCTATTTTAGGCGATGAAACTGCATTTCTCATTCAAAAGTAAGTCTCGAGAAGTGTCGTCTCATGCAGTTTTCAGTCAAAGATCGAATGGCTTTTGTTGTTTCTCTCGACTTGATATGAGGATCGTGCCTGGTAACTCATGTTGCAACATGTTAAAGCTTTCATACCAAAGACGATCCTTTCACAGCAACAATCGATCTTCCCGAAAATGTTGTTTTATGATGAATGCACTTTTGATGTAAGACTTGAAGAAAAACCACTAGAAAATGATCCTTGAGTCTATGAATACGAGTCCATTAGGCAGTCGGGTGTCATAAATCTCATGAAAAATGGAAGTCTCTTGATGAGTTCCTATAGCAATCGATTGTGCAAGAGCACAAGACGTAAGGATAAAGCAACAAAACGTTTCAAAGAATCCAAAGGAGAATCCAATATTTGCTTAGAGATTGATCCCTTTCATATGTCCGATTGATCCGGCTGTGAGCACAAGCTTTCCGAGAGTGCACAACAAAGAAATGCCTCAGGCTGTGTTGCTTTCTGATCGATGATGAATGACATTATAATGAGGCAAAAGCAAAAGGTGTTCGTCTTATAAGTTTTTTTTTGCTCTTCCCTTGACTGGTTTCGCAATCGCTTCTTTAAAGCCTGAAACAATTTCTTCTGCTCAGAATGTTATCTTTTGTTGAGAATGTTTTTCTTTTTCTTTCCATAACGCTGGCTTCACAATAGGGCGCATGAAAACAATTAGGAAATTTCTTTATGGAACTTTTCATTTCAGGGTGGTGTGTAAAAGTTTATGGTGCTCCTTCTAGTGAAAGCCAGGGAAGAAAGACGATCAGTGCGGCAGTTGAAGTATTTGCTGATTCTTTCAGTCCCTGGATTGTTAAAGCCTTAAACATAATTGCAGGAAAATTGTTCTTCAGGTCTAAAATCTCTCGCCCCGAGAGTAATTGAAGAAATTAAATTTATGGATTTATTATTGTTGTTACACATAATTCTTTCTACCTAACAAGGAGATCAATGTTATTTCTCCCTTGCAAGCGTCCTTTCTTCCTTCATCCTTAAAGCATCGTTCCAAGCCATCGATCAGCTTGGTTAGAGAGTTTTGTGTGTGTTACAAGACTTAAAGGCTTCAAAGGAATTTTCGGAAAACAAAAAACTTAAATTTTTTTAATTGAAAATATTTTTGCAAGAAACTTTTTTTTATTTATTTTATTACATTTTATTTAAAATCTCTGTTGATAGCTGATTGCTTTAACTAAAATACCGATAAAACTTATTCGACGATCATTTGCCATTTTACGTTTTGAAATATCTTACTTGAACTTAAAAGATTCTCTCTTGCATTCACGAATATTTTTTTTGTGTAAGAATTGGTAATAAGGAAAATCGACAGATGTTGGATACTTTCGAGGCAAACAAGCAACAAGCATCAGAAAAAAAGAAGAAATTGCTCGGAATCTTATCCGATGTGTGAGCCTTTGATGTCTTGTCCTTGTTCTATTATGTTCGAAGTTTTGAAAATAGAAAATACAATTTTCTAGAAATCTCTTCTATCAGTCTCTTCTCCTTTCCTTCTTCTGGTATTTGACGACAAAGATTTGTTCTCCTTTCTTGCTCTTGCCTTCGTTTGAAAAACTCAGATTAAGAAGAATCAACAAGACAGTTTTTACTCGAAAACGAAATGCAGAATTGCATCTGTCTCTAGATTGTACCTGAAATCGTAACTTAAAGAAAGTGATGGCATGGACCTTTTTTTTGATCCGTTTGAAAACAAAGATTTGAGACTAACTAAGGAAATTCTGGAAGCGTCTTTTGTGAAGAGTTTGTGGATAGTAATAATGCATCTAGGATATGTTATGAAACGAACGTGAAACGGAAGTGACAGTTGTCCTCAAGTGTCGGGCTAGTCGTCCCCAATTAATTCAATGATTCGTGAGAATTTCAAGAACTCTTTCTAATCACTTTCAATTTTAAATTCGCCCACTTTACAGCTCTACAAACGTGAGAGAATGAACAGACCGTTTGTTGGCTTTCCGTCTGACGTTTCGTTATCGAAGTTGTTGACATAAGATCGAGCAGATCGCTTTTGGACTTTTTCTACCCGTTAAGCAAACACGTCGTCATGATTAATTTGAAGTAATTTTTCATCTATTGAATGGAGATACAAGAAATAGATTCTGACGCTCGAAGATTAATTGCGGAACAGAAGGAAAGGAAATTTCGGCAAATTTGGTTCTTTTGAGATCAGAGAGGAGCGAGTGTGCGCTCTGGCAACAATAAATCTTTTGCCGAATCATTTGTTTTCTAATGACCATGAATAGGAAGAGCATTTTCATTGTTGATTTAATTAATGGTGTTTATTGACGATGCATTTCATAGAGGGCTTGCGTGATGCTTAATATTTCACCACGAAAGAAAAACCAAAAAACGAAGGTTCAGGGCAAGAATAAGGAAACGAGATTAATTATGGGCTTTTACTGCAATTTTAATAAATTTCACTTCCTGGAGGCGAGAATTGACTTCTTAATTGGATCCGAAGAAGAAATAATTTAATTCAGCAGACTTTAAACCCCAAACCAGTTCCGCTACAATGTAGATTAATTTAATGACGCAAATTTTAAATTATTTATGAGATTTAGAGAATTTAAGTGAAAAAGAAGTTTTGCGAGATTTCTGAGAGAAACTTCATTTGAAAAGAGCTGGTTCTTAAAAATCAATCGTGAATATGTAGATTATCAATTTATTAAAATTTTAATGTCAACAACTCAACAACTCCATCGATCGCATTTGCCGTTTTTTTTAAATTTATTTATTGCTCAGAAATGCTAACGTTGCTCAGAAATGCTAACACCATGAAGTTGTCAGCCGATCAGTTTCTTTAAAACTTGCACAAGAAACTGAGCCAAGTTCAAGAAAAGTTTGAGAATCTGTGGTAGCTTCAAAGGTAGCATTTCCATTTTAGGCTGCATTTAAATTTTATTGCCACAATCCTGAAGGTGTTTGAATAATTTATTGCCCTTATAGGCGGAAACTACCCTTCAAGTTAAAGGCACAGCCAAACAAATTTACGGTCAAATCTTTCCAACTTGATTGTTGCCAATAAATAATTCTTTGCACAGCTAAATAAGATTTACCTGAAAATTGAAAACAAACATGTTCGCTGGTCAACATATCCCAAACAAATAAAGTGATACTCGAAAATAATATTTAAAAGAATCTCAATTTTTATTTACACACAAGAATTCGTACAAAATATTTAATACTTCAAGTAGCGTCTGGTGAAAATATGAAAATTTTCATTTAAGATTAGCGCACACTTCAAATTATAGAAAACAAAATACGATATATGGCATTACTCGTTGTTCAACTCAACTCGTTAGCTGTAATTGCAGTTTAAGTAAAAAAGACGCAAATTATGGAATAATGTACAAAACGATGAAAGTCGATGACGATGTTTGTGATGATTAGACGAAGACCAAAGCATTGATGGCAAGAGAACATTTTAAATGCAATTTTTTTTATCTAAAATATGCTGAAAGAAATTATTAACGAAGCCGTCGTCTTTGTCATGAAGCCATCGTAAAAATCTTAAAAAGAATGAAGATGTCAATGAATAGATGAATGATGATGCAGAAATGGAAACATTTTTCTTCGACTCTCGTGAACAAAACAAAATCATGTTCGGATGCTACTCGATAGACTATGACGATCATTCTGAAGCTTTGTGTGAATCTCAATAAATAAATTATGATGATGACGATGACGCTGCAACAATTTTCTTCACGAGAGAGCGATTTAAAGTTTTCAATTTCTTTCTTTTACTTAGAATGATGGGTGGCAGATCATCTAGTTCTACTTCTTCTTATAGTTTACGTCAGAAACGTCGTTGAGGAATTGCTGTGAACAATAAGAAAGAGGGATGAGAAAGTTAGAAAAACATAAACGGACGAATAATGGCAATTAGAAAGGATCTCGGGCTTATTGTGCCGTAACCGAACCAGGTGTTCATTTCCGTTCTTCTTGATTAGATTTCTATTTGTTTAGTTCTGCTTACATATTGATGAGGCGAGTATTGATCGTAATCAGCCCATTTAGAAAGATCTATCGAAGGAATTACTCCGGATTTACAAGGCACTCGGGGGTTCCTGTGGCGTAAGAAAGAGAATAACGATAAGTCGATTTTATCTCGGTTTGTTTAATAAACTTACAGTTCGTGATCAGGAAGAACCATTGGATAGATTTGAATTGAGTCGATCAAATCAGTGTTGTCGCAAATCACTCGAGACAATTTTATTTTACGAATTTCCTGAAGCTGTTCGGGTGTGAATGATGATGGTTGATTAGGCAACTCGTACCAGAAACGATCGCCTCGTCGTAAGTAACTGAACTGTGTGGCAATGATGCAAGAGAAAACCGGTCCAAGCATTGAGCCGGGAAGAGGCTTTTCGGAAACTCCGCCGCTCCATAAATCAATGTCAAGTGGATGTTCAAAAATGCTCTGATATCGTCTGACAGTTTCATTTGGCATTGCACCAAAAAGTTCATCAAAGTTTTCAGCAACGGGAAGGCCACAGAATTTGCGGAACTCTTCAAAGCCAGGAACGCCAAATTCTCTCGCTCTTTGCATGTTAAATGATACCAAGTCCATACCGAATCGATGACCTTCCTTCTTGAACAAGTGATTAGTGACCTCTTGCGTGATTGAATCATCCACGGCTTGCGCGACTTGATTCATCAATCCCATCAAGTATTCGTCCATAACACCGGCACGATAGAGATCAAATGGACGACGGATCAAATCTGATAGACGTTTCGAGGCGATAAATTTGTGAGCCTTGGACCATCGCTCAACAGCCGTTGGGAGAAGCGTGTGACCGAATCGGAAAGCGGCAGATGCGAATGCATCGATGATTGCTGGATTGACACTCGCATCATAACCGTCGTAGAATCCGTCTTTCTGTGTCAGCAAACCAAACTTCTCCATTACTTCTTTTCCTAAAATGATCGGAAGGAATTCATTGTAAGTGATGTGTTGGATGATGGCGATGTTGATTCTTCTTGTTTCTTGAAAAAGTGTTTCATCGTCCCAATGCGGGTTGATGTGTGATAGCTCTGTTGCAATGCGATTGTGTTCACGTGCCATTAATGTGTGCATGCATGAGAGAACAAGCTGTTCGTTGACACGAATTTCGCCGGCTTCGAAACAAAACATTGATTTGTTGGGACGCGTGCAACCTTCATCTGGGAAGTCAAGCTTCAATGGCAGCAAGTCCTTCAAACCGTATTCGGCGAAAACGGGGTTCATTCTCAGCAATCCACTGAAACCAGTTCTCAACTTTCTCGTAAACTGTTCATTGACACCATAGATTGTGTTGCCGTCAATCACTGAAGTTAACGTGTTGAATTGCGCGCGTGAGCCCAATCTACAGCCGGGTCTAGGTGAGGGAAAAGCTCGAACAAAGTCAATACACTTTACATTGAATGCGCGATAGAAGTAATCGTCATCGGGAATACGAATTTCATCGCAGTATGGATGTTTCAAATGCTGTGGTCGTTTGCAGCACTCCTCTGGATCGTTTCGACTGCGTGGATCTGAGAGAAAGAAAAATAATTGAAATGTTAATAAACAATAATTAACAACATATCTACAAGAACTTGAAACAATTTTAAAATGAAAGTAAACCATGTTGACCTTCAATTAAATGTTCGATTCATCTTGTTGCTAAATGAAAACTTACCAAGTGGCGTTCCAGTCAATGTCAGATCGTGATCCATGAACTGTCCCCAAGCAACAATCATCACAGTACCCGCATGATCATGATATCCTTCATCGGGATGGATGGTACGTGAGACGACTCGAGACAGTGGCAGATCATGACCGGTTACTGAAATTCGTGGCGAGTTAATGCTGTCTGAGTAAAGTGGTCCGATGAGTCGTTGGAAAGGCGTGTGTGCAGCTCCCCATGTTGGATTCTCCAAATTATTACACAATCCATCCACACGACGATATTTGCCTGGACGACATTCAACTCCCGACAAGAACGGTGGGCAAATTTCGCGAACAAGAGTCTTGGACGTGTCGATTTGAGGCAATCCCTTTTCGATATCTTCATAACTCAAGCCATAACTGTTCAATGAAAAGAGAAAAGAAATGTAATGTAGATCGCCAATTCTGATTAAATCAATCAATGAAATTATTTCCATGAAAACTTAATTTCAATTACATAATATCGTGCGGTTGGTTGTCGGATCTGCTGATTTATTAAAGCAAAAATAAATCATATCTGATGTTGTTTTAATTAAGTTTATTGATCCGCTGTCAAAGCAATGATTGAGCGAATAGCCAGAGTAGGGCAGATTTTCCCATCAACTGAGAACATTCATGAAGCATGTAACTCAAAGTAATAAATATTTAACAAGCGTAAAAGAATAACGGGAATTTGACTTGTGGCATCCAAGTTATCACACACTTCGTTGATCAATTTCTGATGCAGCTAATGTTTCATTTGCCGTTCCTACGATTTTTGATTTATGTCATGGGAAGACATTGTTGAAAAATTGATTGAAATGAGAAGAAAGAAAGATCGGTCAACGATCCAAAAAAAAATCTATTTCGTCTCCTACATTAGCAGCTTTGTTTTGATTTCCACACGCGCTTGACCTCACTTTTAAATGTATCAAGTTGAGTTTGGTTTATCAAAGCACAGTATAAGTGCCGGCACATTGTCGACCATAAAAAAAACCGTTAAGTCGTCGTATGTACGTTAATTGATGCAAATTTACGAACTGAATTATTTGGAGTTGGCGTGGACTGAAAGAAAAGAAAAGACGAGAGGAGAACCAACATAAAAGAGGAAAAAGCTTATAAACGGTTAGGTTACGTATTCACTTCACGTTTTATTGCCTCTCTCTTTGCTGCCGCGATGATCAGTGGGTCAAAGTCAAATTTCTTCGCCGAATCGTTTTGTCTCTTGTCAAAACTCGAGCGCGATTTACGCTTCCATTTGACTCAATTGGATTGGTCTCAACTCGACAAAGCCATTGCCAACCACAAATTTAATGAAATGTCAATTCGTGAATTTGTGTTTAGATATTCGCTCACCTATTGCTTAATTAGCCGCTTAATTGCTTATCATCAATCAATGACTTTATTCAATGAACAACAACAACAGCAGAAAAAAGTACGGAAAAATAAAAACATTCAGTGAAAGTGGTTCGCATCGTAAAAATAACAGAAAGTTCAATAAAACTAACGACAGTTCGAGCAAAAAAAGAGATTTCAATCAAAATAGCCGATGACGCAAAAAGTCTGCGATCATTTCGTGCAAATTACTTTTGCGAGTTTTCGAAATCATTCACGCTTCATCTTTACTTTACTCACGTGACTATTTGGCAACCAAAGTTAATTGAAATATATTTTCAAAACATTTGGTGAGCCACAAAGATGGCTTAGAGATATTGAAAGGCGAACAACGACCTGCGTTAACTCTCAAATGAACTGTTTTTTTTTGTGCGGCTTCGTGACCACGAAAAACTTTTTACCCTTCTTAAGAACAATTAATCTTCGAGACTGCCGGATTAAATAACGCGGTCGGTAATCTAGAAAGCAACTCGATGAATAGGAAACCGTGAATCTGTCTCCTTACTGAGCTTCATTATGTTAGCATTTGTCAAGATAAACAATAAATCACTATGAATCAATTGTGCAAAGTAAGAAGCTATTGGGCTGTCAGCTATGATCGGTGAGCCGTGGGCACTCTTCGTGTCTTAACATCAATGAAGAATGTTCATTGAATTATGTAAACTACCTTCGCTACTCGTCGTCATTCGCGAAGCTGCTCATCCACTAACTTTCAATGAGTAATTGAAGTTGATTTGATGTGCTTGCATCATTATTGAATGAAACATATAAATGGAACGTTTTTTTTATGACGGTGGCGGAATGCGAGTCGTTTTTGCGTGGTTCAGAAAGAAAAAACAAATCATCATTCATTCATGTCATGTCATACCGTAAGGTGAGAGTGGGGCTTTCATTACTGTGATCTCAATTAATTTAGAAAGGCTCAAGTTGCTATGGGCTGTGGTTTCGAAGATTACGAGGAGAAAACTTGATGGTTATCTCTTATTGTAGTCTTGTTGATGTAATAGAGAGTCAGAGACTTCTCGGAAGATTTAATCGAAGGATGACAGATTACTGAGGATTAATGAAGACGTTGTTCTCTCGTGAAGGCTGAGTGAGCGTGGATGAAAACATTTCCTCTGGTCAATCACTAATTAACTCCAAATATTGACTTTGACTGAGCCCACGATTGTGCCACCGAGCCGATGCGCGATACCATTAATTAACTGCTTACTTCACATTCAATTTCTTGTTTTTGTTATTCTCGCCATCTGACAATATGGAGGAAATTCGTGCCAAGGTTGGGTAAAGCGGAGACGGTCGTTTTGGATCTTGTGATCTCCATTTACATACCAGCAGAACGATTTTCTTCTTTTCCGTCCCATTCGCTACACTTTTACTATCAGACTTGAAGTTGGAAACATTGAAACGATTCAAGCTGCGCGCTGTCTGAAGTTCTGCTTTCGCGAAATCGTTTTTGTTTTCCGCTGCACGTGCAACTCGCTAGAAATCGAGAGTTATTTGTCGTGCGGATTGTTTTTAATGAAGTTTTGGCTGCTGGGGCGTTATTGGAATCGTTTAAATTTGTGCTCAGTCAGCTTCAATATTGCAAAATGTAGTCGGTAATGATAGTTTGGCAAATGCAGACACTTGGAGTTCAGATTGAATTCATTCCAAGACATTAATAACGAAACTCGCATAAATTATCGCATGACGATCATCTAATTCAGCTTGGAAGGATAGCAACTAACAGCATAATTACAGAGCTCAATCAATCACGATGCTGCGTAGTCAGCAAACTAGTTCAGTCAACACGCTCTTAATCGACACCATGTCTAATCAGCAGTGGTGGGAGGATGTAATTAATTTCAAGCGCATGCGAGGTGTGCGTGAAGTCCAATGTAAATTGATAAAAATCTTTTTTTTTTGCGCGTGCCACCAAGCGAACTCTTAAGTCAATGCAGCATTATATTCGTTAAGGTCGAATCTTAAAAACTGCAATTCAACTCGCGCGAAGAAAAGGAAATCGATGGGAATTGAGCTCTTTCACGCCGATTAAAATTTTCGCCACAGAAATCGACAAGCAAAGCCAGACATTGTCATATGAAAACCAGTTCATGGTACGAGGTAATTGAGGATTTACTCACGTTCGCGCCAAATGAATTGACATATCCAAGAGTACTTCTCCGACCGTGGCAATGTCCTCAGGTTTCCAATCGCCTTTCGGGGTCGCAACGCCTAATCAAAGAAGCATCGGATTATAATTAATCAAATGAAAATTATTTATTATCTCACGAATTCTCTGACGAGCATCAAGATAAGCTTGATTGACAGCATCGTAAGTGATGCAAGTGTGTGATCCAACTTCTGGGCCTCTGTAAAGAAAGTAAAATTGTTTTTAAGTACAGCAATCAATTAGTAATTTCTCAAACTATTGTTGAGTTAACCTTTCACTCGCTTTTTTTGTGATTGTAAAAAACCATTGAACATGAGAGTGGTGCGAAAGACGATTACGTCAAGGTGAACGAAGATTAAGATGAATCACAATAAAAAAGTGCAATTGCTGACCGTAATTTCATGACTTTAATTGGGACAGCTGAAAAACATTTCACACTTTGTTTTGAGAAAAAAGTCTTTGAAGTGAAGTGAAGCGAATCTAATTTTAATTTTGTGAATTTGATTGAAAAGATTCCGAAAGTTTGAAGAAAACTCTTCACCGACCTAAATTGGTTGAGGGATTTCAAACGCTCTTCAGTTACGTCATGACGAAGAAGCCACGTTGTCTGTACACATTTTACTTATTTTCTGAGAACTCAAGCCTGAAGGCAAAACATTTGTTAAATGCGCTGAGAAAATGCAAACAACTCAGCGGAGGTTCACTAGCAATTCGCTGTGAAATTATTTTTCTTCTTCACTTCATCTTCGGAAAGCACGCGGAAACTTCAAGACAAGTTCCAAAGATTAATAACCAAACTGAATCATATTATGCAACGATCCGCGTTAATTGCATTCATTGCTAGAGAGGATAAATTTTTATTGCTTCGTCGAGAAGGCGCGTGAACGATTTAAACATCTCGTGCAAATGGTGAATGGGTTTAACGATTAGTCAGATTGAAATCATGTTAATGTTCGCAATACTTACAAGGTCCCACGGAATAAGTTCACGTTGTAATCGAAAGCTGATGATCGGCCTGGGCCCTGCAGGACCAATGCACATTCTTGAGAATGCGGCTCGAATGACAAGAAACTCTGCCCATTAATGCACGTCGCGACGGCTAGCGAAATCAATATTCTGCAAATAAAAACAATTATGCGGGAAGTTAGTTTTAAAATTCCAAATCAACGCCTCAAATCAAGTCGACCGGAAAGGATTCTGACATCGACTGGTATGTTTGACGATTTAATGAATAAGCAATCACGTCAAATATTATTTTCATTCAAGCAATCGTGCGTTTGCGATTGACCAACTGTCGTATTTGGGTTTGGCGGTAAGTCTGCAACTTTATACATTTCAATTTCAGCTTCCTGAGGCTGATCGAGTTCGTATTGAACTTTATCTTATGAAAGTTGTAATTTAATGGTCAAACGAAAACATCAAATAGTTGATTAATGAACATCATCATTAAATATAACAAATTCGATTTTCCCGATTCGGATCTTTATGATTTGGAGATATCCAAATGTGATAATCGAACTTCAATGAGCACTCATTCGTCATAACTAATGACTCATGCCAATTGCACATGTTTTCATGTTAAAGCAGCTACCAAGCCGCAACAAACTTGAAATCTAGATTTTTCTTTCAGTTAAAGTATGTACGTTAAACGGCTAGTTCGACAAGAATGTGCGGAACGATATTAATGCATTCGCGAAATTAATGTCTGCGCACGTTTGAGTATCTAATAAACGAAACATTTAATGCTGCGATTTGAATGCCATTGTAAACTACAAACCCAAATTCTTTATGACTTGTTATTGTGATCACGTGATTGACTTTGAAGCAATAACTTCGCGAAATATTTCATCATGTGTCAATCTGAGCTTGCAAAGCTTTCATGAACGCATCGTAGTCTTGTTTTACCCTTCGTTGACATGCATTAAATTATGCAACTGAGAGACTTGAACGGCTGTTGAGTGAAAAAGAATAAAAACCTTCAAGGACATTGGAAATCGAAAACGAAGGCAATTCTGATAAAAGAATGTAAATGGAAAAGTGGGGAAAATAAAATTCAATTAATCTTTTGCAACCGCCAAGGAGGAACGCGAGACACAATGGAGCAAATTGCAAGCGACGCAGGTAATTGAAGCTTATACCAACAGCAATTTGTTGACGAAGTATTTGTGTAACGAGAATTGTCCACTTTTGACCTGAACTCTCGCTGACGTAAGCAGCGACACGAACGTCGGATGATTTTTTGATGCCTCGCTCTGAAGCTTAATTATCCAAAATGTAACACCACGAAATCATTTCTTATTGCGTTAGGTAAGATGTAAAACGAAATGGACAGAGATTTTTTTGAGAAATTACTGGCGAAAAAAAAAACAAAGCGATTATTATCAAACTAACACTTCCGGAACGCCTTCTCCCATGAGCGTGCAGATGTTGTGCAGATGTTTAAACTTTAGAGAGATATTTGTGTCTTACTGTTTTTATTTGCATTTTCAGCTTAAGAGCATCGGAACCCAAAACTGGCTGCTAATCGAGTTCATTGCGTAACAGTTTTTTTAAGAAGAATCTGCATCACGCTTTTCTCACGAAGAAGGAATTGGCACATCATGTTAATTAGCCGAGCTTTTTATGCAAGAAATTTCAGTTGAATTTAATTAGCAGAGTTCCATTTTTTTTCTTTGGAGCGACACTTTGTCTCTAAAAATCTTTGGAATGTGTGACGAAGAGAGAAGTCGGACAAATCAGTCGTAAAATATTGAATTGATCTTCACACTCTTCTTCAGCGCCCTCACACCATGAGTTCATTCGATCCACTTTTCTGCTTCGCAAAAGAAAAATTATCTGCCATAAATTATCAACGTCAAATGAAGAAGATTGGAAATTGCTTTTGAAAAATCGCTGAAAACACTTTTTGATTGATCTGCGATCAAATTTTCAAAGAAATATCTCAACAGCCTTCATCTTTTACTTGGAGGGTTTCATTATCAAACGATTACAATCAAATTAAAAGTTGAAGTGAAGGCAACAAAAGCGAAAACTTTTACTTTCTTATCATTTCTAATTTCTTTGTAAAATTTTGCAGTGAAATGAAATGTTTCATAATTCTTATTATGATACTTTCGGATTTTTTTAGGAGACATGATCTGTCCAATAACTTAAAAATATCTCTAGCTCATAAAAAATAGTTTGAGTAAATAATAAATCATAAAACTTTTTAACTGAAACTGATATTTCGTTTACGCCCACTCATCTCAAACTTCTCAAGATCCTCAAATTACTTAATGACAATTTTATCGTTTTCCCTAATGATCTTCGTCTGGTTTCGTTTCTGTTGTCACGCGTAAATGGCTGCAGCCAGATCGAAACCAGTTTTATGCATCTCACTTTTTATAGTCTCAAAGACGTTATTTTTTGCTTGCATTTGCTTGTCGCGTAAATGGCAAACAAAGCAATGCCAAACCACTCAGGAGAAAAAAAAAGACTTTCTATCCATGCGTTGGAATGCATTTTTCGCCTTCTCGATTGCATAAAAAATGGTCAATCGCGTCTTTTCCTCAGGATTTACCTTAACATTTTTCACAGTTTATTCACTCGTTTCAGTCGTTTTAATTAAACTATCATGACTTATTGAAAGCGTTTTGATAAGATTTCCTTATTTTTCAAAACTTTACGACACTTTTCGACGAAATCTGCAGTTTCGCTAAATTTCACTGAGTCTAAGACTTTACTGAATTATTATTTCCACGCACGCAGAATCTAAGAAAGAAAAGAAGTCCAACTGACTCGATCAACTGCTGACTGTTAACTGTTTCTCGGCTTTCCGTTTTCGTGATCAAATAAAAGTCTTTGACGAAGAGAAAAAAAGCAGACATACGAAACTTTAAACGAAAAGCTTTTCTCTTGAATCAACACTAACACGAAGAAAGACCGCGAAAGCTTTCAGCGACAGTGGAAAAGAGTGGAGACTCATGCAGGTGCGACGACATGTACTGAATTTCTCTTTGCTTAAGAGTCATGCAATTGTCTGGATCTGATAACGAGTAGCGTTAAATACAATTGCATCATTCGATGGTATGTTGGACAAACCTTCAAAGAATAATTGTCTTCTGAAAGTGTCAGTTGTTCACTTGAGAAAAAAAGAATTTGGGGATTTTGTGTCGTTTCATTTTCGCGGTCTCTTTGAACACACGAAAGCTTAAGCGTGATCTGAACGCATAATTGCTCGTGAAATGAATTTGGCAAGCTGAGATTATCTTGAATGAATTTCGCGCAATGTTTGAAGTCGTTAATTTAATTTATTATCCAAATATGGACGAAAAGTTGTTAGAACTGCAGTTGAAGTGATGAATGGGTCAAGGAATGACGAGTTGGACCACAACATAACATCAAGATCATTATCAAAAAACAAAAACCTGATTTTATTTTTAATGAAATTTACAGAAACCTGAAAAAACAATTTAACTGACGTGACCCTGAACGAGTGCAGATGAAACGATTCAGATCTTTACCGACATTGCGTGTGCGAATTGGGATCACAAAAATCAAAGTCTCCAAGTTGAGTAACAAATTTTATTCATGTGACTGCCACGGAGCGAGTGATTTGCAGAAAAACGCAAGAAAATCTAATCCGATTACACTCACGAATCCTCGAGGAATGTAAATGAACGTTGACGCTTTACACCTCTTGCTGCAACTAAAATTTATGAAAAACACTTTAAAAGTCAATTTCTGCATTTGCGACAAAGTTCGAGCAAAAAATAATTTGTCGATCATTTTGTCACTTGCAATTGAAAGCTGTCAGAAAACTTTTCTGAACAAGCGATAATTGGAACGTAAGTGCACAAGACTTGAGTCGCTTCCGTCAATCTAAAAGTGCAAATAGAGCTCCAGAGCATTGAACTGAGCAGGAAAGTCAAGAAATGTCACCTGTGGCGTAGACTCTAGAGTTCAAGTTGTAAAACGAGATAGATTATCGCAAAATTGAATGTGACAGATTGTTATTGTAAGTTACAGCTATCTCAACAAATTACACATATCTTGTTGACTACTGATCGAGAACGTAAACTTTTTTCCGTGAATTCATATTTATTCAGATCGTTCTGGTCACCGCGCGTGGGAATTCCAGGTCAAATGAATATTTTTTCAGCCCCAGGCGAACACTGAAAATTAAGTCAGCCACTGCTTGAGAGTACGCATGCTGCCAACGAGAGAAAGAAAAAAGTGAACGGAAAAAAGTTTCGAAACGCCGATGCATAAAATGTCGCTTGAGCATTACATGATTTAAGAAACCTTTAATCAGTTCAAGGAATGGGGCGAGAACATTTACAATCGAAGCAAGTCCTTCAATCGAGAAACACTAATTCAGAGCAAAGGAATTTTTTGAATCACCTTCATCGCTCTTTAATCAAAATATAATCAGATGGCTCATAAAGAATCACAAGTTCATGCCTTTAGCTAACCTGTTCTTACTTCTTACTTTTTTCTGGTTTCGATTTCTTTCAAGGCTTGTTTTGTTCTCAACAATTCTGCTTGCCCGAAGCAGGTTGAGCTTTCACTTTTCAAGAAAGCTAGACATGTAAGAACTTTCATTTCTTCTTGCTTATCGCATAAACCGCATTTGCATAATTATGTTTACCTCATTTAAATACTATCCAAAGGTAAAAGGCTCGCATGTTATAAACTAACAGTAGCGATGAACTTATCGCTTGACTGATTTTATCATAAGCAAATGTTTTTATGATCGTGCAAAGTCAAAGCGTGCAACTTTGTAAGTGAACGTAGAAAATGATTTTCAGAAAATCTAAACATCGCTCTTTACTTGAATTTATCAATTAATAATTTAACAAGGCGATTTTTGCAGCAGCCCTCGTAAGTAAAACATTGAGATCAAGCAGAAACTATTTTTAAAATATTCGGGTCAAAGTTAATGGAATATCGATGAATCGCGAAAATATTATTAAGCCATAATTTGAAATAAGTTTAGCGGCTTTTTTAATGACTGCCTTGTTTTAAAGATTTGAACAGCGCCAGTCGTTTAACCATTGAGAAAGAAAAGATTGACACACGATGATCCAATTACTTTGATGACGGCTCTTGATACTCTTAATTATCAATTAAACGAAATGTGATAAATTGCTCTCGCTCCATTTGGTGATCTTTACAAACGACTGTCGATCTGATTGCAGTGAAGCTTAAGCCAGCTTCTGTTTACAAGCGTTGGAAGCTAAGTCTGATATGAAAGATAGATCTCGCGAAGGTTTATATAAAATATTAATTGAAGTTTTAAAGTGAACGGCTGCAAAAATATTCAAATTAATCAAATCGCGGGTCAAGAGCGCTGTCGCAGAAAATAAATTAAATGTATTGAGTTTCACAACTAATTGGCAAAAAGTGAACGAAATGATGAAAGAGATTTCCAATATTGTCTCAGTGTCTAATGAGTGATTGAAACTCCCTTCCACCTTTTTCGATCTCTCGAGTAAACTTTGATTCGCGAAATTGACCGCAATCCAACTTGATCGCAATCTCGACTCTTTCGTAGGAATAAATTTATCGATTTCGATCGATAGTTCTCTGATAATAAAAATAACAACGTTAAGCAGGTGGTTCGCTTAGTTTGGACTTGCTGTCTGTCCACTTAGTCAAAGCAAACATTTCAATTGTCTTCAATCAGAATTCCATTGCAAATCTGACAAAAAATGAATTTTTGGAGTTCGTGCAAATTTAAATCGAATCGATCGCAAGCGTTTGATTAGCGAAAAGTTAATTTATCAGTCGTTAACAAACGAAATATGTATGACTAGTGCTGAACTTATGCTTTCCACCTTAGCTTGTCTTTCGGTTTTTCAACCTCGGCCAAATAAGCGTACAAACAACATTGTGACCAGACAGACACAATATCGGTTCGATTCTTAAATTATTGTTTCAATGATACAGTCTAACCTCCCTAATAACATCATCCTAAAGCCGAGCCCAAGAGTGGCGGAATACGGAGGTGGCGGATCATGGAGGTTAGACTGTAATTTTTGTCAAACTTTTGATTATGGAAAATTCCGTCTAAAGATCTCAAAAATATTTTATGTCAATTCTTTCTCGTTTTTAAAGAAAACTAGATAGCACGGTGATACTTAGTTAACGGCCTAAGACAAAACCACGCAGTCTTTGTCGAAAACTTGCAATTTCTCTCCGTAGTTTGATCAAGTTTTTACAGCTTCAGCTTCAAAATGGCGCTTGGATGGAAAGGTGGCACTTGGAAGAAAATCATCCTAGTTTTTGATGAGAAAATGCCTTGACTCAAACAATTGCCATATTTTTCGAATCTTCGAATAATTTTCTTATCAGAATTCGAGTGAAATAAACAAATTTAAGGGAAACTTTTTCATCGTTTTTTCATTTTATTTTCAACATTCGAAGAGGTAACATCAATTTTCGTTTTGGAAATTTTTGATTTGAATTTTTTTTTTAGCTAAAGATAAAGATTATGGAGAAAAGCCCATCACCGGTCTCAACTGAGGAAAAGTCATCGAAGATCATGAAATTATCTGAGCGGGTGAACATGGATCCATTGGAATATTTCTCACGGTTTCTCGGCATTCCTGAGATGATCTTAAAGCATTTTAGTGGCAAAGATTTGAAAACGGCTTCAGAAGTCAGTCCAACTTATTACAACTTCATCGCTTCGTCGAAAGTTCTTATGCAGAAAATTATAGTTGTTTTTAATAGACGAAACGATAAAAATTTGGTTTGGCAGCCAAATAGTGTCTATCCAAACTACTTCAACGTCCTCGCTTCGGCGATAGATTTTATGAATTTTTTTATTCATAATAAGCCGGATCATTTAAATTTGCTGAAGAACAGCTCGAGACTCTATCAGAACATTTTAGTCCGACGAAGTGCCGGGAATATAGACTACGTGACCAATTCAGAACTGGATTTTTTTGGAAGTAAGAACCACGAATGGAAAATTGTTTCACTCAAAGATGTTTATTTTAGAAAGAACCTGGATCTGTGGAGATTGTTGACAGCAATCGAATCATCAGTCGAAAGCCTTACTGTCTGGGAGAATGGCGTCTTTTCATTGGAGACATTGAGGACTCCAGAAACTGAATCTGTCGAAGCTTTAAAGTTTCCAAAGCTTAAACAGCTCAGTGTTTATCTTGAAGCCAACAGTTTTAGTGAAACTTTGGTCAGATTTTTGTTAAACTCTGTTGCTATCGAAGATCTTAATTTAAATGACTATTGTGAGTTCGACAAAGATATTTTAACAAAAATGCTCACAAACTTTGATGAACTGAAAAGTCTCAGTCTTCATTCATCAAAAACAGATCAAATATTCAGAGATGAGTCTTGGAAAAACTTTCGATTTAAGCTCCAAAGTTTGACATTAGTGTTCCTTAAATTCGAACATCATGATCATATCACAAACTTTCTGAACTTCATTAAGTCACAAAGCGATCATCTAGAAAAATTGTGGGTCGAACTATACTATGAAAACAGAGAAATCTTCGACATGATCATGAAATTGCCAAAGTTGAAGTGGCTCACCCTGTCGGATTTTGAGCCTATTATCGAGAATGAAGTTCCAACAAAAATTTCAACCTCAATTACTAAGCTGACTTTGCTTGAACGTTATAGCATTGCCGGTCTAAAAAAATTATTAGATTCAATGCCGAAAGTAACAAATCTTGAACTCTCCTCAATCGACGAAGAAGATTTTAAAATACTGAAATCAATGAAGAGAAAATTTGAAATATTGAGGGTTTGTGAATTGAAAGGAGTTGACATTAAAGAACTGGAAGACATCATGACTGAGAATTATACTTCGCTAGAAATAGTTGATTGGTCTCAAATTTGGAATAATTATTTCTTGAGAAAACATTGTATATTCTAACCTCTATTATCCGTCAACTCTCATGAGCCGCCACCTCCATATTCCGCCACTTCTGGGACCGGCTTCGGTCGATGTTATTGCAACCACACTCCCTTAAGACCGCCACCTCTCGAATCGCATGCCGCCACCGGCATCTGACTGGCTTTTAAAACAAATCGAACCTCTTGAATTCCACCAAACGGACAAATTATAACAAAAAAAATTCCTTAAGAAAACTTAGCTTTGTTTACATAAATTTTTGTATAAATTTGTTAAAAAAATCGCTGAATTGTTGAGAAAATTACTAAATTCTTCAAAATGATGAAATCTTCATCATTTCGCGATAAGAGTTAAAGAATAAAAGTTAAAAAATAAAAAATCGGGCACTTTCTGCAGCTTTGAGCAATAAAATTTTTTAAATTGGATGATTTAATCCATTTATTTCTGTTTTCATTCAAATTTCCCGCGCAAAAGCCGCTGAACTAATGCTTTCCAATTTAGCATTTCTTTCAGTTTTTCAACCTCGGCCAAATAAGCGTACAAACAACATTGTGACCAGACAGACACAATATCGGTTCGATTCTGTGCATTGAATTTAATTCAAAACTTCAAAATGAAATTTTAAATTATTGTTTCAGTGATATAAACTTTATGTTCGCCATTTTGAAAATTCTTAAACTTAATGGGGAACAAAAAATCATAACTTCAAAACTACTTGTAAACACGATCCGCTTGAAAATTAGATATTCTTAAAAAGAGTGGTTCTCAATTATGATTTCCCAGTTTTTTTATATCTATTCGCCTTCATATGGATTCCCCTTATTTACCAAACACCCCTCAAACAATTGCCATATTTTTCGAATCTTCGAATAATTTTCTTATCAGAATTCGTGTGAAATAAACAAATTAAAGGAAAACTTTTTCATCGTTTTTTCATTTTGTTTTCAACATTCGAAGAGGTAACATCAACTGCTCGCATTATTTTCTTTTGGAATTTTTTATTTAAAATTCTTTTTTGTTTTTAGCTAAAGATAAAGATTATGGAGAAAAGCCCATCACCGATCTCAACTGAGGAAAAGTCATCGAAGATCATGAAATTATCTGAGCAGGTGAACATGGATCCATTGGAATATTTCTCACGTTTTCTCGGCATTTCTGAAATGATCTTAAAGCATTTTAACGGCAAAGATTTGTTAAAGGCTTCAAAAGTCAGTCCAACTTATTACAACTTCATCGCTTCGTCGAAAGTTCTCATGCAGAAAATTAAAGTTGTTTTGAATCGACGAAACGATAAAAATTTGGTTTGGCTGCCAACAAATAGTGTCTATCCAAGCTACTTTAACGTCCTCGCTTCGGCAATAAATTTTATGAATTTTTTTATTCATTATAAGCCGGATCATTTAAATTTGCTGAAGAACAGCTCGAGACTGTATCAGAACATTTTAGTCCGACGAAGGAAAGTGGATGTAGATAGACATGTAAATCAAAAAGAAGTCGGCTACGTGACCAATTCGGAACTGGATTTTTTTCAAAGTAAGAACCACGAATGGAAATCTGTTTCACTCAAAAAAGTTTATTTTAGAAAGAACTTGGATCTGTTGAGATTGTTATCTGCAATCGAATCATCAGTCGAAAGCATTACTGTCTGGGAGGAAGGCCTCCTTCCATTGGAGACATTGAGAACTCCAGAAACTGAATCTGTCGAAGCTTTAAAGTTTCCAAAGCTTCAACAGCTTAGTGTTTATATTAAAGCCAACAGTTTTAGTGAAACTTTGGTCAGATTTTTGTTGAACTCTGTTGCTATCGAAGATCTTCATTTAAATGACTATTGTCAGTTCGACAAAGATATTTTAACAAAAATGCTCACAAACTTTGATGAACTGAAAAGTCTCAGTCTTTATTCAATAAAAGTAGATCAAATATTCCAAGATGAGTCATGGAAAAACTTTCGATTTAAGCTCAAGAGTTTGACATTAGTGTTCGCTTATTTCGAACACCATGATCATGTCACAAACTTTATGAACTTCATTAAATCACAAAGCGATCATCTAGAAAAATTGTGTGTCGAACTATACTATGAAGACAGAGAAATCTTCGACATGATCATGGAATTGCCAAAGTTGAAGTGGCTCATCCTGTCGAATTTTGAGTGTTTTGTTGAGAATGAAGAAGTTCCAACAAAAATTTCAACCTCAATTACTAAGCTGACTTTGCTTGAATTTGATTATACCGTTGCCAATTTAAAACAATTATTAGAATTAATGCCGAAAGTAACAAATCTTGAACTCATCTCAATCAACAAAGAAGAATTTAAAATGTTGAAATCAATGAAGAGAAAATTTGAAATATTGAGAGTTTGTGAATTGGAAGGAGTTGGCATTAAGAAACTGAAAACAATCATGACTGAGAATTATACTTTGCTAGAAATAGTTGATTGGTCTCAAATGTGGGAAGATTAATTCTTAAAATAATTCTTAAGAAAACAAACATTGTATTTGTCTTTCATTTAAATTTTGAAAGCTCGGAAGATGCCAGAATTTGTATTTGTTAAGATTAAATAAAGTGAATTTTTTTTTCTAAAAGTAACATAAAAGTTCGTTGCTTGAATTGTGGGCTCTGGAGTCATTCATGGATACCACGTATTGTCCCCAGGTTTGGGGAGCTCAGTTAATAGAATGTGGGTTGGCTGGAACCCATGTATGTAACTTTAGCCGATTTGTGAACATCAGAACGAAAATAATTTCTTTGCATAAGAAAATTTAAAAACGAAAATTGTAAAAATCAACAATGTTTCTTAAAATAGAATAAATTTTCATAAGCTTTGTTAAAAGTAAATCTGTTTGCTTTTTCCATTTGATTCGCGAAATTGACCGCAATCTCGACTCTTTCGTAGGAATAAATTTATCGACTTCAATCGATAGTTCTCTGATAATAAAAATAACAACGTTAAGCAGGTGGTTCGCTCAGTTTGGACTTGCTGTCTGTCCACTTAGTCAAAGCAAACATTTCAATTGTCGTCAATCAGAATACCAAACCATTGCAAATCTGACGAACAATGAATTTTTGGAGTGCGTGCAAATTTAAATCGAATCGATCGTAAGCGTTTGATTAGCGAAAAGTTGGGTTCGACACAAAGTTAATTTATCACTCGTGTCAACAATCGAAATATGTATGACTAATGCTGAACTTATGCTTTCCACTTTAGCTTGTCTTTCGGTTTTTCAACCTCGGCCAAATAAGCGTACAAACAACATTGTGACCAGACAGACACAATATCGGTTCGATTCTGTGCATTGAATTCAATTCAAAACTTCGAAATGAAAGGAAAATATTGCTCTTTGCTATGTTTGTAGCCACTTTATGAATTTAAGATCGTGCATTAGCTTTAGCGTTTCGCTGTGCGTCGTTGAGGTTCACAAGTATTAGACGCAGCGAGAAACATTTCAGTTTCACAAACCAATGAGTAAACAAAAAATATTGAATTAAAAAAGAATTTTTAATTACTTTGTAACTAGATATTTCATTACATGTCACATTCGATAATGCAGTTCCAATCGAGTTCACTGGGCGGCTGAAAGGTATTAACGCATTCAATTAAAAGCTTTTTCAGAATAAATTGATTTCTTTTTTATCAATCAGTAAAAAATGAATTTTCTTTTATTCATTCATTCATTATAAAGCTTCACCTTTATTTTCATAAATTTCTTTAATTGTTTTCTCTAACTCATCAGCAAGTGATCCAACAACGCGTGCAATCTCAACTCCGTTCTTGTAGAAAAGAAACGTTGGTATGCCTTTTAGACCAACATCTTCTTCGATTTCAGGGGCTCCGTCAAAGTTAATCTGTTGAAAACCAATTTTAATTTGATCTCAGAAACTTCTAATGAGATTCACCTTGTAAAAGTCAATTTTGTCTCCATGACTTTTTGAGAAAGCTTCGAAGACCGGACCTATTTCTAAGCAAGGACCGCACCACGGAGCCCAAATATCAATAGCAATAATTCGATCGCCACCTGATGCGACCTTCGCCTTTAACTCTGCCTGCGAAAACCAGAAAGCAACTTTATTACTTTGTAAGAAAGCAATAAAATCTTCTTGAACTTCATAAATTTTATAAATTATCAATTTTAAGTTATCGCGCATTTACAAAGTAACTAACAGTGAGAAATAACAAGAATAATCGAATGATTCCAAACCGGATTCACAAATTTTTGAGTCACGAACTTTTTATTGCTATCGAAACTTTTCAAATTTAAGTTCTTCGCCAAATTACCAAAGTTTTGAACTCGTTCACCATTTCTCCTGATAAAAACTTTTCCGCGAAATATTTATCAGAAAAATGAAATTAATTAAATTCCAATATTTAAAGCTTAGAACTTGTTGTCACTACGACTTCACCAGAATTGATTCTTCTCCGCCCAAATTCTTTGTCAATCTGCAGCAATATTTTTGTTGTCTTGAAGAAACTGGTTTAGCTTAAACCGTTGAAGCAAAATCATTTTTATTATCTCAAACGTGTGAAAAAAAAATTAAGGCTGTAATGAAACAAGCTTTTGAATTGAGTAAATGAAACTTTTATCATCAAAGCAGTTTCATGGCTTTGTTCAATTCTAATATAATTTTCCTATCAATTCTTCATCCTTCTTTCCAACCTTCGTTCCAACCTAACCGTGAAGTACTTGAACAAATTGATGCTTTTGAACTTTCCGTTAGACTTGCTAGTAAATCCATTCAAAGTCAATGAACTGAAAAAGTTATTTCCGTGTTTAAGGAACTCATAGAGGCTTAAAATTCGGGTCAGGTTTGTTTCGTGTTCATAATTTATTTATTTTCTTCGTGTTCAATACATTTTTCTCAGACCATTTTTCCACCACTAGACACCACCCGTCGCGAGTGCTCACCCATTTTTCTTCATGTGTTTCAACGTTTTCATAAAATTTCTATTATTTAATAACAAAAATATGTCATCAGAATAGTAATTGCTATGTTCTGTTTCATTTTGTTACAATTTTCTCTTGATTTTCTTTGTTTTTGCTTGAAAGTCTTACAGAATAAAATCTAAGGGTCAGTTTATCACTGTAAAATGTACTATTTAGTATGTTTAATTGATTACATTAAATACTTTTTTGTCAATTTTTAGAGAGAGAGAGATAGAGATATCTGTAGCACAATGAAACGTTGAACTGATGGAAAATATATTTTTTGCTTTTGGGGATTTCTTCGTGGCCAAAGATTTTTCTCATTCTCGCTTGTTCGTTAACACTTCAATTCTTTTCTTGGGGGCGCACGAAAATCCTGTCTCACATAAATCTGATTTATCTGAAAACCTTCTGGACATCAAATTTGCCTTTCATCTTTAAATCCACGAAAAAAATCTCTCGCAGTGTTTACATTTTTTACGAATGTTTCCCATCAAACCATTCGCATTCTTTAATCGGTTTAACATTATTCACATGCTTCTCTCAAATACTTTTCAAGCGATTTCTCGCAATTATTATTTGTTTTTTTTTTTATTTTGTTTCTTCTGGTGAGCAAAAAGTGTTTTTATTAATGCAAACGAATGTGCTAGGAATGCATTTAAAGACTTGTGCTGGAAAATGCTTATGCTTCTCTAAAACTTGAGCTTTAAAATCAGCCCGCAAATCTTTGTATTGAACTCAATGTAATAATTTTTTTTGTCGTCAACAACCTTTTTTACTTTGCTTTCTTATTAGAAATGACAAAAAGTCTTTCTTTCAATTAAAGGAAAAAATTGAGCAATTGGATAAATTTCGCCGTTGAAATTCGTAATTAAAGAAAATTCGAGAAAAACTTATCTTACACCTAAAACCCAACTGAATGAGAAAAAATGGAAAATATTTCTTATCATTTGGCGATTTGTTTTTTTGCTTTCCGGAGCGTAACCTATTTTAAGTCCAACATCGATGGAATCGTGAAATCTTTCTGCTCGCCAAGCATTCGGGCGTGCTCCTTGCAAGTCTCCAGCTTTTTGTTCTTTTTAACGAATAGTTTCTGATGAATCAAAAACCGGACCTTGCAGCAGCAGCAGACTAAGATGTGCACGATTACCACAAAGAAAATGCCACCACAACAAACTACGATGGTCTTTCCAGGCTTTTGCCAATCCAATAGAGGGTAAATTGCGTGATTCAACTGTCGATCTGTTCCGTCTGCCAAGAAGTAAACTAACGAGAAGATCGAATATCCCAAACCAACACCAGCAGTCATATACAAATCGGGATCCATTCGTACGGGATGTCCAACAATTACTAAATCGCCAAGCATCAAAACCGCCAGCAGAGCGTGAACCATGAGGTTTAACAAGTCGAACGGATGAATCTCTGCAAATTGTTATTCGATAATTAATCGTTTTTTGTAAAATGTATTTAAAGGATGAGAGAAAACTTACCTGGATCATGGACCGCTGTCCAGTAACAGAATGTGCTGCAAAACATAATTCTTCATGACAAGCATTGCCATTGATCTTTCAAATATTCTCGAAGAAAGACAAACCTTTCAAAAATGGATTGTTCTTAACCGACATCATCACGACTGCCAGTGACGTCGCTCAGAAACACTTCCAAAAATCAAAGACTTGTTTTTTCTTAGAAATTTTCTACTTACACGATGAAGCTGTAGACAGTCGCAATCGAGTAAGTGATCCAATAGAGTTGCTGAATGGGGCCAACTTTTGTTTGCAGAACAACTTCTACAAAAGTCAAAAAAAAAGAAGAAGAGAATTCGATTGCCAAAAGCGAAATCAGACGAAGTTATCTGCTTACCGAAATCGCGATTATTGTCCATTAAAGCTTTCGTGCAAATCAAAGCGGCCAGCCAAGCTTGAACGACACAGCAGAGAACTGTCCAATTTGTGAGATAGATCCACCATTTCTCGTAATGATATTCAAATTGCTCGCCCGACTTATCACGTCCAATGTCAATCGATGAGCAAACGACAATCGCCAAACAAACGATCGCACAAATCCATCTCCAAAGCAAGTAGAGTAGAAGAACTTTTTTATGTGTTTGCCATTGGCACACGTGTAGGCTTGCCAAGTCTTCTGTCTTTAAACCACTCGTTAAGCCAGCCCAGATTCGAGTCAACATTTTTCTATCCATCGGAGAAAAGGAAGAAGTTTCAGATTAAGAAAATTCGCTCAAAAACTATTTTGTGACACAACGGGACAAAGCTACTTGACTAAATGAGAATAACATCGTGTTTTATAAATTACCACAGCGATATTTTCCGTAATTATGAAAAAAGAACTATTATAAAATACTTATTTGCTTAAATTACAGAAATCTATTTTACAGAAAATATTATAGTTAAAATAATTGAACTTGTATTAAAGAAAGCAGTCAAAATTACACAGAGATGAATGATCCAAAGAACCGTGCTCGATTGAAAGAACAAACTGAATGAATGCGATCGCACGATGTCATGGTGTTTTAAGCATGGTCGAAGAACAAGTCGAAAACATGAAGAAGAATCGAAAGGCAGGGATTTCGAGGAAGCTTTCTTCACACCCCAATGGTTTTTGGTTACTTTCCTTTCGATTCGAATGATTCTAAGACTTTCGTGTTGTTCATTTATGATCGAAATCTGATAACTTTCAGCGGCGTGAAATTGATTAAAGCATGAATGATAGCGTGAAGAGACATCAAGTGAACCCTGCGGAAATTAAATTATTGCCATTTACAAACGCGAATCGTTTAAGGGAAAAAGACGCGCTCACTAAATTGAATTAACACGATAACTCAATGAACGCGATGAAGAAGATGTCAATTGAATTGATGCACTGTCTGAGTGATGTCTGTGACAGGGAGTGCATCTTTAAGTGCTCTCTATTAAAATCAATATCCATAATTACGTCCCTTGACAAACATTAATCTTTAAGTTTCCCTCAAGTTTGAGCTGTGCATGATATTTTCGGGACACGTGTTATTATTAAATGTCCTATGAAAAGGGTTATGGAAAAAATCTCCCTTTGGATTGTGCTCCCTGATTTTTCTATGGCTATCGATTAGATTTTTTTTAGGTGAAGAACGGGGCGGGCGATGGCAATAATCATTCATCACAAAAATGGAGGTAAATTTGATTACGCGCAATTATTGAAAAGTTTTTGTGTGGATCATTCGAGAAGTGAACACAGCTGGCGCTTTATCTTAATTACTGTCAAGTACGAAAGCTTTTCTCTTCTTTTCGACCCGCTTTCTGTACGCGGAAGAGGAAAAATCGAAGTTTTAAGGGCGTAGGTGATGCACATTCTCACAGAAAAATAATCCATAAATTTTTAATGGCTCAGAGGTCGAGTATGATGTGTCCTGAACTTGACGAGGGTTCTCTCCCATGTGTCCGATGATGAAATGCAAGGTAATTTGTGGAATGCTCATGACATGTTGAAAATGCAATTACGGAAGGCTAGAGTTTCTTTCTGCGTGTTATTGTGATTGTCATCTCGAAACAATCAGCTTCTCAAAACACTTTTAATTGACACTTATACATGAAAGACACTTTTATGATGTCGCTTTTGAGTTATGTTCTATCTCACTTCGTTTTTTATGCGAGAAGAAAACTTTTCATTCTGCTTTTCCGAGGCTTTAATTGTTATCGATTGAGTGCAATTTGTGCAATGAGTGACACACTAAACAAGCTTGCAAGGTTGAATCAAAATAAGTCCGGGGTTAATGGATGAAGGGGGCTCCTACACGAAAATGTTTTGCTATCACTACTCGAAATGAAAATTGATATGATAAAATAATTTTCCCCACGAGCGACACATAAAGAAGCTTTTTTTTTCTCTTGAATCATCATCGCTCGGGGAGAATTGGAAAATTAAATGGCCAAAGAGAAGAAAATTTGGGAAAATGTTAACTTTTTCTGTTCTTCATGTTGCACTGAAGAATTGATTTCAAACATTCCGGCAATGGCGGTGTTAATCAAGACCGGCTCGTCTCACGAAAACAGTTTTACACAACACAAATCTCAAACTTAAAAACACAAAGCTTGAAAGTTTGAAGGAAAATCTTGAAAAAACTTTTGAGAAAAACTCTTGTTTTCTTTTTTATATTTTGATAAGCCAATTTTTTCAGCTGCCCTTTTAGTTTTTACATACTTTTGTTCTCGATTTCGATTGCATATCTTTGTGGAGTTGAGAATGAAACTGAAAATTATTTTCGTATTTTCGCTACTGGCAGCTCCTTTTTTGCGTTCGTTACGAGCTTGCGCAGCTCATCCTCTCTGCCTTCGTATTGATGCCGAAAGTTCCCATCAACGGAGCATGCAGTTTAACACAGTTTCAATGTCATGAACATCATAAAAACAATTCGTTTCTGGGGAGCTTATTTCCCGATCTCAATATGAACGAGCCTGCACTTTCCGAAAACTTTTTCATTTTCGTCATTTAAGGATCTCTCCTGAGTCAGATGATTCGGAAGAGAAGGGAAAAAAAATCTCTCGCTTCGTGCTTTTCGGGTTGGAAAATTTGTTACGTTCGCGCAGACATTTGCGATGATAGAAAATTGATATTTCCTGGAAAAGGAAAAGAAAAAGCAAGGACATAAACAAAAACATTAAATGGATTTGCATGGAAATAAATTAACGTTTATAAATCTTCTTTAAAGTGCGAGAGTTCTTCTCGTCTCGTTATCGTACACATAAAATTATGGTTTAAATCACATTTTGGTTTGTAGCGTTTTAAAGGCGAATGGCGTCGCCACTCCCTGATTGATCATCATCAAGTCCATTTAGTTGAATCGTTGGCGATTTTGCATCAACATTTTCTGCTTGCGCTAGAAGTGGTACTTGATATGGAAGTTCACTCGTAGCCCATAAATATAAATCCAGCGTTTTCTCAGTGGCTTCCGCCACAAATCGAATAAATGGTCTAATGTCCCCTTCGTTCGCCATTTGCAGGTAGTTATAGTATTGAAGTCTAAGATTAGAAAATAAATGTCAAGGTCAATTAATCTTATACATCCCTTGTCAACTTTCAACAAACCTCTGCTGCTTCTGAATCACCACAGGTGGAAATCCAAATTTCATTAGAATCGTATTCATTAATAGCCTCGATGTTCGACCATTTCCATCGGTGAAAGGATGGATATGAACGAGTTTATAGTGTACGATAGCTGCGAGTTTAATTGGATGAAGCTCACTCGCTTCCTTCGAGTTCATCCATTCGACAAAAGTGTCCATTAAAATTGTGACTTCTTGGGGCGTAGGAGGAATATGATTTCCTACGTATACTTGCGTCCTACGGAAAGCGCCTCCTTCAATTGGATCTACGTGACCCAATACTCTTTTATGAATTTCGAGAATGTCGTTAAGACTAATGTAGTTGTTTCTAAAATAAATAAAAATGAGAATTGACGAGATGATTGAAGTAAATTTATAAATTTTACTTGACAAGGGATGCATTGACGTATTTCATAGCAGAATCAAGTCCTAAGATTTCATTGTGCTCATCCACGCTTCTTCCGCTTACAGCCATTCGAGTTTCTAAAACGCTTCTTGTTTCTGACAGCGTCATTGAATTTCCTTCTATACCCACGCTGTGGTAAATATGAAGAATGTAAGCTTCTTTGGTTGCTCGTTTCATCTGAAAATTGATAGGGATTTAGAATATAATTTTCAGAAGAGTTTCTGTTAGAAATACCGCTGCACTGTTTGTATCCACTTCAGCTAACAAATCACGTTTCTCATCAAGTCGTCTCAGTCGTTCCTCATCAATGCTTTGAACGACAGTAGCTGTTCTTTGTCGCTCAGTTAACGCTCTCTGGCAATTCGGGTCATAAGTGAGCGCTCGGAAATAGAAACTGTCTGCTTGAATAATATCATTATTGTAGGACTCGAGGAAAACTCCATACTCCGTAAGAATCGTAGGATGGTTCGGCGACAAGGCCAAGGAATGTTGAAATACTTTTAAAGCTTTTTCGTACTTTCCCGCTCGTTTTAGTTCAATCGCTGAAAGAGAAAATTTGTGAAGCAGTTGACATTGAATTAAAAGATTAAATTTTCTTACCAGCTTTTAGATTTAGCTCTGCTTCCACCTTGTTCTCCTGAAATGCTTTCTTTGAACTTTTTTCGGAGATAATCGTCCTTAAAGGATCATAGTTGATTTGAACATTACTTTCAAGAGGAAGTAGAAACTTTTGTGGTTTATGTTTGAAATTATTAAAAAGAAATACAAATAGAATCGAAGCTACACACACAGCCAAAGCTATCAGCAGTGACTTCTTCCTAATAGGAATATGGTCACTCTCCACTGCCTTCATTATCTGTTAACTTTCAACTTTCATCTCGAGAGAAATTAATGACAAAATAATTTTTGTAAATTATGAAATCAGCTGTCGTGTTCGTAGTACAAGAATATTTCCATAGCAGATCAAGTACAATTTTCAAATATTAAGCGCGAAATAAAGCTTGCTGAAGGATTGCAAAAAATGAACAAGAAGTTGTCCACTGTTAATATAAAATACATTCAAATATGAGTAGACAAAATATTTGTCTCAGTTTCCTCTTCAACTTCTTCTCAAGAAGATGTTTTATAATTTTTTTTATTTGATTACGTTGACTTTGTTAATTAACCATGTAGCTTCGCAGTGTGGAATTCCATTGAGCAGCGCGAGTCTTGTGATTAGAGGAGAAAACTTTGATCGCGGTTCTTGGCCATGGATGGTCGCTCTTAAATATAAAGTTGCCAATATCGACAAGTTTTTCTGTGGCGCAGTTTTAATATCAAGAACGAAAATTCTGACTGCTGCACATTGCATTCATCCGAAAGAAAAGGATGAAAAGAACATCCGAGACATTTCGCTCTATTTAGGAGCGTATGACTTAGATGATCGTTACGAAAAAGGAGTTTATATAGTGGCGCCATCAGAAATATTCATTCATCCAGATTGGAATCCATACAGCAAAAAATTTGACGGAGACATTGCAGTGATTTTAATTGAAGATGAAGCACCTTTCTCGAAGGTCATCAAACCTGTTTGCATGCCACAACCAGATTTAAAGGCAAACGAAGGTTTCCTTACTGGCTGGGGGAAAAGCGAATCCTTGTCGAAACCTTATGAAAACATCCCGAAGCAGCTGAAAATTCCGATCGTCACGAATGAAAATTGTTTTTTGGAAAATAGTGAACTTGTGGGCCTTGCATCATCACGAACTATTTGCGCCGGAACTCGAAATAATTCTGGTCCATGCTACGGTAAATAATTTAAATGTTAAATACTTTATTTACTAATAATGAACGTTTAAATTTCAAGGCGACAGCGGAGGTGGATTGTTTGTGAAGTCGGGAAATGTCTTTTTTCTCCAAGGAATCGTTTCAGCTTCTTTGGTTGTTGATGATGACAAATGCGATGTATCAAGCTTTGCACTCTTCACAAACGTCCCAAAATTTCTTGATTGGATTGAAAATCCAATTTCGAAGATAGATGCAACAAAACTAAGTCAAACGCCAAGCGTAGTTGGATCTTGCGGCATTATGAGTTCCAAGACAGGTCTCATTCAAAATGGAAAGAATGCAACAGCTGAACAATGGCCATGGATCGTAATTCTCTTCAATAAATTTTATCATCAACCAACAATTGATGGCGAGACTTACATTGATTTTGAAGTCGGATCCTTAATCAGCGAGCGACATATCATTGGTGATGGATTGTACTTTTCTGAACCAGTTGGAGATAAACGAGTAGCACAAGACCCAAATAACATCAAATCATACTTCGGAGTTACAAATCTGGATGATTACGCTCACTCTTACTCTTTAGTTCTTGACGGCGCTGAGAAAATTTTCATTCATCCAAACCTGGGATCAAACTTATCACTAAAATATGCAAACTTCGCCATCATTAAGCTCAAAACTCTTGTTGTATTTTCTAAATATATTTCACCTGTTTGCTTGTCCAGTTTCACTGGAGATCCTTTTACTTTCACTGGACGATTTGCTTATGCTGTTGGCATGGGTTACAGTGAATCCGGGAAAACCAAAGACAGAAGATATTCTCCAATGCGTATAAGGACAAAGGAAATTTGTGATGTCGAATATAAGTTCAACTTAGGAACAGCAAAGAATAGAAGTTTTTATTTCTGTGCTGGTGGAGATGGAAAAAGTAGTGCTTGTTGGTCTGATCATCCACTTTACCTTAAGCAAGATGATAAATGGTTTCTTTTTGGTTTTTTTCAAATCGCATACAATCAAGACAAAGGCTGTCTATCTAGTCAACCTGTTCTTTACGAAATGGCTGGTTTGTATTTTGATTGGATTCAGAATACGCTTATGTTTTAAAAAAATATATTTTCAATGAAATTACAAAGCAATAAATAAAATCTTTCGTCAATTTATAAAAAAAAGAGCTGATGTCAAGAGTTCATCGACAAAATTGAGAATGGGTTTTTACCCATAAGTATGCTCAATCGACCACACAAGAGTAAATTTGTGAATATTCTTAGTTCTCTCTCTGATTTCAAGACGTGAAGATGTTTGTCAAATTTGCGGTGTTTATTGTGCTAATTTCGTTTGGCTTTGCATCTTCAAGCCAATGTGGAGTTCCTGCCAAAGGTCTTAGTCTTATCATTAATGGACAAAATTTTGTACGAGGAGCATGGCCTTGGATGGTAGCTTTATTGCAAAAATCGAGTGACGACAACAAATTTTTTTGTGGTGGAGTGTTGATAGGAAAAAACAAAGTTTTAACTGCAGCGCATTGCATTCAGGAGAAATATCAGCGACCCAGAAAAACAAGAGATATTGTTTTATTATTAGGAGCATATGACTTAGACGATCGCAATGAAGAGGGTGTTTTTCTTACAACGCCATCAGAAGTTATCATGCATCCTGACTGGAACCCAAGTAGTATGAGATATGACGCTGACATAGCTGTAATTTTATTAGAAGACGAAGTTCCATTTACAAAATTTATTAAGCCAATTTGCATTGGATCAGCGAATATTGAAATCAACGAAGGTACCGTTACTGGTTGGGGAAAGAGCGAAGATGTTTCTAAGGCTCATGAAAATATCCCGAAAGAAGTAAAAGCTCCAATCTATACGAACGAACATTGTTTGCTTGAAGCTGTCGAATTCGCTCAACTGGCATCAAAGAGAACTTTATGCGCTGGAGGAAGAAACAACTCAGGACCATGCAATGGTAATTTCTAAAACAAAATACTTTTGTAATTAATTTTAATAATTCTCATTTCGTTTATTTTAAATTTTAGGTGACAGCGGAGGTGGATTGTTCGTGAGAGGATCGGATGGTGTTTATCATCTTAAAGGAATAGTTTCGGCTGCTTTAGTAAAACAAGGAAATTGTGACGTTTCCAATTTTGCTCTATACACAAATGTCGACAAGTTTATTGAATGGATCGATGCGCCAACGGTTGTAATCACAGCAACAGAATCATGTGGAATCATGAGCTCATCATCTGGACTCATACAGAACGGGAAAATTGCCAGTTCTGTTCAATGGCCTTGGGCTGTCATTGTTTTCAACAAGCATTACGAAGTGACATTGGACGAGGAAAAGTACTCATCTTTTCAAGTTGGATCTTTAGTCAGTGCTCGGCATGTCATTGCAGATGGAATGCTTTTATCAAAGGAAGAAAACGGCATTCGATCTCCGTTTTCTACAGATAAAATTAAACTTTACTTTGGTGTGACAAACATTGATGATTTTGCAAACTCAAACTCATTGGTTATAGACGGAGCTGAAAAGATTTCACTTCATCCTGATCTTGGCAATATTCATTCTTTGAAATTTGCAAACTTCGCCATTATTCAGGTGAAGGCAGTGGTTCCGTTTTCGAGATATATTTCACCTGTTTGCATCTCAAGTTTTAATGGAGACGCTTATGATTTCACTGGACGTTTCGCTTATGCTGTAGGAATGGGCTATAGTGAAACCGGCTTGACGAAGGACAGACGATACACACCAGTTCGAATTCGTAATAAAGAAATTTGTGATAGCGAATATGACTACAGTTTAGGAACAGCAAAGAACAGAAGTTTGTATTTCTGTGCTGGTGGCGATATGAAGAGCATTGGTTGTTGGTCTGATCATCCACTTTACCTAAAGCAGGGCGGCAAATGGTTTCTTCATGCTTTTCATCAAGTTTCCTACAACAAAGATAAAGGTTGCAGTACTGACCTATCAACCCTCTATGAGCTTGCTGGTCCTTACTATCATTGGATACAAAATATTATTAATAGGTTCTAATTAAAAACAAATGAATTTAAATTTAGATTGTTTTTATTGTGAATAAAACTGCAAATGAAACTGCATGTCACGATCTTTGTAAATGCAATTCATGTTATGACAACAAGTGTGTGTTTACTCTTCCAGAGAATCGATTATTGTTTTTTTTCATATTGAAAGTACTTTTATTTTCATTGTTGCTTGACAAGGATGTCTTTAAAGTTTGTGCTGCTGATTCTGAAAATTTCAGCGATTTTAAGTTTTGTGTCATCGGCAAATCATTGTGGAGTACCTGCTAATGGCGTAAGTCTTATAGTGAATGGAAATGGCGTCAGACGAGGAGCATGGCCGTGGATGGTTGCTTTATTAGAAAGAGAAGATAGAAATAATAAACTCTTTTGCGGAGCGGTTTTAATCGGAAAAAGCAAAATCTTAACTGCTGCGCATTGTATTCAAGGGAAAAACCAGCGACCCAGAAAAATAAGAGACATAGTTTTGTTATTAGGAGCCTATGACTTGACCGATCGTAATGAAATCGGAGTTTATCTGACAGCACCTTCCGATATTGTCATGCATCCGGATTGGAACCCGTATTCTATGAGATACGATGCTGACATAGCAGTCATCCTATTGGAAGATGAAGTTCCTTATTCCAAATTCATAAGACCGATTTGCATTGGGTCACCGGATATTGAAATCAATGAAGGCACAGTCACTGGTTGGGGAAAGAGCGAGGATAATTCAAAAATTCATGAAAATACGCCAAGAGAATTAATTACACCGATCTGGACCAACGAGGATTGTTTTCTTGAAGCTTATGAATTCGCTTTACTGGGATCGAGGAGAACGTTTTGCGCTGGAGGACGGAACAACTCAGGACCATGCAATGGTAATTTCTAAAATCAATTGTTCTTTTTTAACTTTCATAAGTATTATAATCTTTAGGTGACAGTGGTGGAGGACTTTTCGTGGAACTGAATGGCGTATTCTATTTGAAAGGGATTGTTTCAGCTGCTCTAGAAAAACACAGCCATTGCGACGTAACAAGTTTTGCTCTATACACAAACGTCGACAAATTCGTCGAATGGTTTTCTAAAATAAGTATTTTGTATTGATAACGGCGAATGTGTGTCGTCATTATAAGCTCAAATTACAAACTATATCACTAATATTAAAGTAAGTACAGATAACATTCACTCCGTCAACGTAAACTAAGCCTGTCCCAACATCAAATTCTCCTAAAAATCTCCCCAAAGATCTGGTAGTAATACCAGATTTATTAAGGCAATACTGTCTAATAGAAGTTGTCAGACTTCTCGGACCATGAACCAATAAAACATCTTTCTGATCGACACAATCTTGAAAATAAGTATTTTGTATTGATAACGGCGAATATGTGTCGTCATTAAAAGCTCAAATTATAAACTATATCACTAATAATAAAGTAAGTACAGATAACATTCACTCCGTCAACGTAAACTACGCCTGCCCCAACATCAAATTCCCCAAAAAATCTCCCCAAAGATCTGGTAGTAATACCAGATTGAGTAAGGCAATACTGTCTAATAAAAGAACTTCTCGGACCATGAACCAATGAAACATCTTTCTGATCGACACAATCTTGAATTCAAGTTGTGACGATCATAAGGAAGATGTGGATGTACATGCGGTCTCGCCAGCTTAGCTGCCGAACCAAGTATTGAATTAACAACAACAACAACAACAATATTTTGTATTGATAACGGCAAATATGTGTCGTCATTAAAAGCTCAAATTATAAACTATATCACTAGTATTAAAGTAAGTACAGATAACATTCACTATATCAGCGTAAAGTTTTTTCACAGTGAAAAACTTGTTCTAAAAATTTGTACAAAAATCTTGGCTGACGCACAAGTCTCATTTTTGAGTCTGAGTAAAACTTATTAAAATATAATTATTATAATATTGGTTAACACTTATTTTTAAAGAGTTCTGTTTAACTCCTTGTTTTCAGTTCTTGAAACTAAATCCTTTTTATTTATTTAAACTCTATCCCAATTCAATCCATTTTTCTCTGTTTTGAGCTTTTCTTCTCCAAAAAATGCTCTCGTGTTCCTCAGGATCCTCCAGAATATAATTGGCAAACTATATGTTTCATCCGTACAATTCTACACTTCATAAGATCTAATAACTAATTACTTTGCTGTTAAACTCCAGACTGTGTAGGAAAAATACTTAGCGTCGTGAAAAAGTCAACTCGCACCAGATTGCAAAATGGAACTGAAAAAATTTACTCTGAATTCTTATTTTTTCCTTTCAAACCTCAATATAAGCGTCTGTTAATAAGCTACTGTTAAGAGAAACTGGGACGTGCGCAATTATTCAGAAAAATGATAAGCTTTGTTTATATTCAGACATTGTTGCAAATCGCTTATTCATATCTCTGATGACGACCTCTCTTGTTGCATTTTGTGATTAAAATTCATTAATTGGCTTAAATACTTCGAAGCGATTGACTGAAAACTGTAGCGATTGACTGAAAAACGATGTTCAGATCTTAGTTTCATGACTTGCTAAATTTATCGGTCAAGAAACTGAAAATAAGAAAATGTTGAATGACAAGCTTTCATTCACAAACTTTTTCATTTCAAATATTTTTTTTCCACTATTCGATAACAATTAAATCTTAAATTCATTTATCTCTGTTTCTATTTATTATTGCCAAAATCTCCACTCATATTTTATGAAAAGTTCAATTGTTAAGTTACAAGAAAGAGACAGAAAGTTGTTTTGGTCTTCACACAAATAAACTTTTTCGTGGGTCATCTAACGATCGTTCCGCTCTAGTCTCGCGGATACATCTTCGTAGTAGTCGAAGAAAGCGAGATTATTTTGCGTTTTGTGTTTGTCAAACCAGTCTTAACACAAAAGAGTCGAATATTTTATTGGTCCACGTTAAATAGTTTACATAACTTTTCTTTTTTTTTCGCGTCTAACAAGATATTTTTTTGATATTTTTCGGTGATGTGAGACAAACTGTTCATTCCAAAGTTAGGTTTCGTCTGGACCAGTTCGTTGAGAGAGGATAAAAGTTTTTAAATATTTGTGTGTAAAACTCGTTTAAAAAGTTTGGAAATTTTAATTGCAATGCCGACGTTAAACTCAGTTCAGCAGTTCTATGCTGGGAAAACAGTTTTTATCACTGGTGGTTCTGGTTTTATGGGAAAAGTGTTGATTGAGAAGCTTCTCTACTCGTGTTCTGATGTTAAGGAACTGATAATTCTTATGCGCCCTAAGCGAGGCAAGACTGCTAGCGAACGAGTTGATGACTTCGCCAAACTTCCTGTAAGTCTTTTATTAAGTTTACTTATGTAAGCAACTCTTACTCAGCAGACCATTCATTATCATATTTTACGAAACAGATATTCAAACGCATCATGGATGAGAAGCCCGAAGTTATGAAGAAAATTTACCCAGTCTGGGGTGAAATTACAACTCCAAACTTTAGCTTAAGTGATGAACATTTGAAGCGTGTTGTCGAAACTACAGAAGTTATGTTCCATTTAGCTGCGTCACTCAAATTGGAGGCGACTTTGAAACCTAACATTCAAATGAACTTGACGGGCACTAAATATGTTCTTGATCTTGCCGTTCAAATGAAGCGACTTCTCCAGATGATTCATACGTCAACAGCTTTCTGTAACATAGAACATGAGATAATGGAAGAGAAAGTTTACGACTTTCCCCATAAACCTGAAGATTTAATTCGTTGTGCTGAATGGATGAGTGAAGAAGCCATGGCTGTCGCTCAGAAAGATATTTTGGGTGTTCATCCCAACACTTACACCTACACCAAGCGAATGGCAGAAATTCTTGTTCGCGATGAGTTTGACAAAGGCAAATTGCCGGTTTGCATTGTAAGACCGAGCATTGTTGGGCCTTCTTTCTCTGAGCCAGTTCCTGGATGGGTAAATATTTAAACTTTGCGCTCCAATTTCGCATTCTCAACTATTTTTTTTTAATGAATAAAGGTTGATTCATTGAACGGTCCTCCAGGAATTATCATGGCTGCGGGAAAAGGTGCACTTCGCTGCATTATGGTGAATGAGAAATCAAACTTCGAAGCAATTCCAGTCGATGCTGCGATTAATGGAATGATTATGATCGCAAAGCACCTCGCAACACTAAAATCAAGGTTCGAAGTTTATTTTGTTTTTTTTTCGGATTCCGTCTCTAAATTATTCAAATCGGCATGATTTGATAAAAAAACGCGTGACGCAACAACTCAAAACCTGATTTTACTTTCAGACCAGCAGAGATCCCGGTTTTCAATATCACCCAACACAGCTCACGTCGCATCACGTACGGAGATTTCTTCAACGTCGCCAATGACATGAAGTTTGAGATTCCCTTCTCACTAAGTCTTTGGTATCCCAACTGCGTTCTGACCCAAAACAAACTCTACTATCTCATCAACGTTTTACTCTTCCAATGGATTCCAGCTTACTTCGTCGACTTTTTGTTTATGCTGTTCGGTCAAAAGAGATTGTGAGTAATAGCGAAAGCTTAAAAGTTGTTTCGTTGATTTAACAAAAAAAAAATGTTTCAGCATGGTCTATGTTCAAAAGAGAATCGCAATTGGAATGGACGTCCTTAAGTTCTTCACAATGAACAACTGGAACTTTAAATCTGATAACTTTCAAGATCTAGTGAAAATACAATCGAAGGATGAGTACGACATGTTTGCGATCGACACAAAGAACGTTGGTGACACGAAGGAGTATCTGAGAAACTCCTTGATCGGTGGACGACAATATTGCGCTAAAGATCCGTTGTCGACCATTCCTCGGGCCAGAACTCTCGTCAAAATGTAAGTGAAAGTTACAAAACAAAAAAGTAAAACAGATTAATGAGTTGATAATTATTTAATTTTCTCACGCAGACAATACGTTGTTGACCGACTATTCAAGGCTTTCTTTTTCTACTGGCTTATTAAGAAAGTGTTGATTTGCACTGGATTGCTTGCTCCTGCAATTGCCGTCATCAACAATATCAAAGAGACAGCGAGTCGATAATTCGCCAACAAAAGCTTTTTCGCAAGTTCAAGTTCAAGGAATTTCTTTGTGTTTCGAACTTTTAAAAAGCTTCATCATAAGTTTTGTTACACGTTAAGCTTTGGAAAAAGTTTTTTTGTCTCATCTTAATTTTCTCGCGGTTATGTTTGTAATCTTTTTTACGAGGTATTTCGAATTGAATAAAAAAATTTCATTAAAACAATTTTTTTTCTATTTAATTTTAAATTATGTTTTGACTTTTTCAATGAAGAAGTTTTTTAAAATTCGAATATTACTGTTATTAGCGAACTCGTCTCACGACGAATTAAATTGAAAGACAAAGATGAGTCAAATCGGAGGCGAAGCAATCCCGTAGACGAAATTCTTCGTCGAGAAATATTACAAGTATGCAGATTCGTTTCAAACCAGTTTTTAATTCGGCAGAAAGAAAACTGATACCAAGCGGAAATTTTATTTTTTGGGTGAATCTTTAGAGAAACGATTCAGTTGTTATTCAACATTTGTGGTGATCATCTAAAATTTTTATACTTTCGTGAAATATTTGAGCTGTAAACAAAATGTCTGAGTTGAACTCGATTCAGCAATTTTATGCTGGAAAAACTATTTTCATTACCGGAGCCTCAGGCTTCATGGGAAAAGTTTTGATGGAGAAACTTTTGTACTCGTGTAGCGATGTGAAGGAAATAATAATTCTCATGCGAGATAAAGAAGGAAAATCTGGTCAGCAACGTGTTAAAGAGTTCTCTCAGCTTCCGGTAAAATTTCAATAAATCTTTATTTTCAAAATTTTATAATTAATATTTTATTTTGCAAGATGTTTGAACGAATCATGAATGAAAAGCCTGAAGTCATGAAAAAAATATTTCCAGTGATTGGCGATATCTCAAGACCGGACTTTGACCTAAGCGCTGATCATCACAAACGAGTTACGGATAGGACACAAATTGTATTTCATTTGGCAGCGTCACCAAAATTTGAAGCTACTCTTAAGCCAAATGTTGTCATGAATCTGATTGGAACAAAGAATGCGTTGGATCTCGCAAAGCAAATGAAAAAGCTTATTCAAATGGTTCATCTATCTACAGCTTTCTGCAACATAGAACAAGAGATCGTTGACGAGAAAGTCTACGACTTTCATCATAAGCCTGCAGATTTGATTAAACGAGCTAAAACAATGGGAGAGGAAGCTATGGCAATGGCTCAGAAAGAGATTTTGGGTGTTCATCCAAACACTTACACTTACACAAAACGTTTAGCTGAGATCTTAGTTCGTGATGAATACGAAAACCTTCCAGTTTGCATTGTGCGACCAAGTATCGTTACTCCAGCTGTACTAGAACCGCTTCCGGGTTGGGTAGGTTTGAATTTCTTTGTCTTCTTCCTATAAAAATTATCTTCATTTCTTTTTTATATTGAAGGTTGATACGTTGAATGGACCAGTAGGTTAGTAACTTTCGTGACATTGAAATAAAATCGAATAAATTAAATATTTTTCTTAATATCGCAGGAGTTGTTTACGCCGCTGCCAAAGGAGTCTTGAGAAGCATGCTTGTGGATCCAAATGGATTGTTTGAGATGGTTCCTGTTGATATTGCTGTTAGTGGTTTGATTGTGATCGCAAAGGAATTGTCAACAGCAGCGACAAAGTAAATTTAATTCTCGTCAATTAAGAAGTTAGTCTAAAAATTATTTTTAAATCTTGCAGACCAATGGAAATTCCCGTATTCCACCTTTCCCTGCACAAATCTCGCCAAATTACCTACCAGCAACTTCATGATCTGTGCAAGACAGTTGGAATTAAATATCCATTCTCGGGGGCGTTATGGTGAGTTTTCTTGATTTCTTTCGAACTGGTTTAATATTATTTGATATTGATTCAGGTACCCAGATTCAGGAATCACGCAAAACTGGTTACTTCATAATTACAAGGTTTACTTTTTCCAACTTTTACCGGCATACGTCATCGATTTCTTGTTGATGATCTTCAGACAAAAGCCCTTGTAAGAAATATGGAGTGAATCCCAATCAATTTTTAATCGTTTAATTTATAGCTTAATCGATATTCAGAAACAAATTAAAGTTGGCTGCGAATTGATCAAGTTCTTTAGGTGAGGTCTCATCTCTAATTTTACACTTTTTCTAAATGCAATGATTTTATTTTCAGTAATCGCAAATGGAATTTCAAATCTGATAACTTCGAAGCGCTGATTAAGAAACAAAGTAAAGCTGAGTACAAGATGTGAGTAACATTTTAAATTTAAAATGCAAAAATTTTATCTGAGGATTTCATTCATGCAGGTTTTCAATTGACACAGTTATCCAGAGAAACGACGACGAATATATTAAAAACTGTATTTTGGGCGCGAGGCAATATTGCGTAAAGGATCCTTTGTCGACACTTCCGCTAGCTCGAGTTCAATACAAATTGTGAGACCATTGACCAATTTATTGAACAGATTTTAATTTTTTTTTTCTCTCTTTTGCAGTCAATACATTCTTCATCTTATTTGCTACCACATTTTCTTGTTCTTTGCCATCAGATCGCCTTTGAGGAAACTGGGGCTCTATCAACCTCTAGAAGATATGACGAAAGCCTTTTTTAACGCTGTTAGATTCTAAAATAATTAAAATGACAGTTGCTGTGTAAATGGTTAAAAAGAAAAAATATTGGTGCATGTTTCAGATAAAATGTTTATATTTGATTATTAAACATTCAGAATTAAAGAAAGCTTCAACTTTATTATCGAGAACAAAAAAATGCTTGTGCAATTTTTGAAACAACGATTGACATTGCAAATTCTTCAGAAGTTCATCTTGAAACTCTAAACGACTTTTTCTTCCATTAAAGCAAAATTTACGGTGAAAGTGTTTTGTCCTTGAACGAAATTCTTGAAGCCTTCAAAGCAGGTCTCATTTATTTGCAGGTCTTAAAAAGTGAAAGTAGATGTGTCAATCTTGTTTTATCACACTAAAGATTAAATATTTAATGTTGAGCAAACATAATGACGAAAAATATTTACAAAATTTCTTTAATGAGCCTCAACGTAAGTATAAGCAAAGAAGGCATAAAAGAAAATCAATGTTAAAGAAGATTTGATAAAATGTTTACGCTTGCATCATTGACGTAAGGAGTGACTTTGCAAGTGTTCAAAGTTAGTGTTTTACACCTGCAATGCAAACATCATTTAATTATTACTTGATAAAAATGACATCTCCAGAAAGTGAAAACTTCTTGTTCCTTTGACTGTCAAATCTAAAATAACAATTTTTCGAACCAAAGATCACGTCCTTTATTTAACTTTCATCGCAAGATTAATACATTTGTTGTTTCTATTTCACGTAAAAAATACATTTGTCTCTTTTTGTTCCTAATCGTCGTCAACCATAAAATCCCTCAATGTGTTGTTAAGAATTTACGACCTCTTGACTTGAAACGAAACTCGATAAGATCAAATTTAATTGTTAAAACATTCCTTGATGTGTCTTAACTATTTTGAAATTCTGAGGGATACCAAAATTTCTAGACAAATCTTTTCAATGCATTGTCGTTTTAAATTTAAAAGTCATAAAATTTCCTTGACAAATCCCCAATTCAGCATGTTTTGAATTCACATGAGTGCGTCATACAGAGCATCAACGAAAGTATAAGCAAAGAATGCATAAAAGAAAATCAAGGTTAAAGAAGATTTGATAAAAGATTTACTCTTGCATCATTTACGTAAGGAGTGGCCTTGCAAGTCTTCAAAGTTAAATAAAAACGAAGTTCGTTGAACGAAATTAAAAACGAGTCAATCCAATTCTCCCTTCCCCAAAAAGCAAGAGTCTCTTAATTTTCTTCGCCCGTCTACCAGATGAACAAAGTCAAATTTAGTTTGTCGTTTTCATTTCGAGGGAGCAGACGCGAATCACGAGTTACTTGACAAAATGACGCAATTAAACTCAGTGCAGGAGTTTTACGTTGGAAAAACAGTTTTTATTACGGGCGGATCAGGCTTCATGGGAAAAGTTTTAATCGAGAAGCTTCTCTACTCCTGCGTTGATATTAATGAAGTAATCGTGCTGATGCGTCCCAAGAAAAATAAATCTGCGCAGCAAAGAGTTGACGAATTCGCAAAGATTCCAGCCTTTAGTCGCATCATGAAGGAAAAACCGGAAGTTATGAAAAAGATTTTTCCAGTTTGGGGAGACATTACTTTGAAAAATCTCGGACTTAACAACCAGCAACTGGCTCATGTGATTGAGAAAACAGAAATCGTTTTTCACATGGCTGCTTCACTCAAATTAGAGGCTACTCTTAAGCCCAATGTGATTACGAACTTGACTTCAACTAAAAACGTTATTGACGTAGCGAAGCAAATGAAAAACTTGATACAAATGGTTCATTTGTCAACAGCATTTTGTTGCGAAGATCAAGAAGTTTTGTATGAGAAAGTTTATGATTTCCACCACAATCCTTACGATTTGATTAAGTGCGCTGAATGGATGAGTGAAGATTCAATGGCAGCAATGCAGAAGAGTGTTCTTGGGACCCAACCAAACACTTACACCTACACAAAGCGTTTAGCTGAGATCTTAGTTCGTGATGAATACGCAATTCTTCCAATTTGCATTGTTCGTCCGAGCATTGTTTCTCCAGCTTACGAGGAACCTTTGCCTGGTTGGGTTGATTCACTCAATGGTCCACCAGGAATTCTTTACGCCGCAGCCAAAGGAGTTTTAAGGAGTATGCTCATGAATCCGAATAACATAATCGAGGCTATTCCTGTTGACGCTTGTATCAATGGCATGATCGTCATGGTCAAGTATCTCGCTACCACGACACGAAGCGAAGAAATTCCTGTTTACAACATGTCACTTCACGAATCTCGGAAAATTACGATCGGGAAAATGTTTGAATATTCGAGGGAGCTTGGACTGAAGTATCCATGCTCAGCTGGTATTTGGTATCCCGATGGTTGGTTGCTTCAATCTTCAAGAAATGATTTTATTTTATTTTGGGTTATTTTATTTTCTAGGTGGCATTACTCAAAATGTGTTTTCACATACGTTAAAAGTTTTCTTCTTTCAATGGCTTCCCGCTTACTTCGTCGACTTCTGGCTTTGGGTTTTCCGTCAAAAAACTTTGTAAGTTCCACAATTAATTCCTGTTCATCACTCATGAAGTTTTGTTTTTTCTGCACAGCATGGTTTACGTTCAAAAGCGTCTGAGTGTTGGCATGGAAGTCCTTCAATTCTTCACAATGAGAGAATGGAAATTTAAAACCGAAAAGTTCGAAGACCTTCTCAATCATGTCACGACAGAGGAAGAAGATATGTTTTCTTTTGATACAAGAACTGATGGAACTGAGTACGAATATTTGAAGAATTCGTTGCTTGGCGCTCGTCAATTTTGTATCAAAGAACCAATGTCAACTTTGCCGAAGGCGCGCATGCAACTTAAAATGTAAGTTAATTAAATTCATTTCAGGTTTGTTACATTCAAACTTTTCTCACTTTCTAGACAATACGCAATTCACATTTTTTGTAAAACTGTGTTTTGGTACTTCATCATCTCGCTAGTTTTGAAAGTTTTTGGATTATGGGAACCTGTTAATCAAGTGCTCTCGCATTTTAAAAACAGCATTCGCAACAACTCGTATACTAACGCCGCCTAAATGAAAATTATCTTCACTTTAAATCTTTTTTTGGAGGGTCAATGGACAATAAAATATCACAACTACAAAAATATGTTTTTCAATTGAAGTTTCGATCTTATTTTATAATTTTTCAGATTACGATTCAGTTTGTTGATAAATAAATATTTTGGCCACCACATCTTAAGAAGTTCAAGCGAAGAATGAATGATATTTCCCTTCTTCATGTTATTTCCGCGAAGTCATTCAAAGTCGTAAATAATCTTGTCAATTCAGATTCACACTTGCCCAACGTATTTTCTATGGAATCGTCTAAAATTTTACAACTACTGATTGCCATAGTAATTGAATTTGCCGTGACTATTGAGCATTTGCAAGTTTGATTTTTCACACAATTAAATTTAGACGCTAATCAACAGTTCAATCGACGGGGTAAGAAATTTTACCTATGTGAAATATTATTGCTAACAATTTACAGGTGTTTGATCAAATATTTTTCATTTTCAACAAAATATTTTTATAAAAAGTTTAAATTGTTCTCATGGTAAAAGGCTGAGCTCTCAGTCTTTACAAAGTTGTAGAATTATTTAAAAGAACATATTCATCCTCACTTTTTTAGTATGTCAGTAAGATTTCAGCTACCGCAGTTGAAGGAATAATCCTCAAAGAATAAAAATGAATTTATCAATAGTTTTGATTGAAAGTGAGTTTACGAGATGTTCTTTGACTAATTCGATTTCATTTTAAAACTTCCTTAAATTTACAGTGGAAAAATATGAAAACTACGTGAACGTGGTGTCGTCAATTGTTCTGTTGATTATTTCTTCGCTTTACCTTTGGTTTGTTCTCTCTCTTGGTCCAACTTTCATGAGAAAGCGAGAACCTTTTAATGTGACTGGTTTGATTCGCTGCTATAACATTTTTCAAGTGATTGTGTGTACAATTATCGTAACGAGAATTTATCAGCTTGGATTCACACTTCATTACTTATTCAAATGCGAAAGATTCGAATTTTTGGACCAAGATCAGTTCATAGAGATTAAGTTGGGGTCATGGCTTTTTCTATCACTCAGAGTTTTCGAGTTTGTAGAAACGATTTTCTTTGTGCTGCGAAAAAAGGAGAATCAAGCTTCGTTCCTCCACATTTTTCACCACATCGGCTCGGTAATGATGACTTGGCTTTTCATTGTCTCCAACGCAGGTGAGATGATTGTCTTAAGTCGATAAGTGTTTACAAATTTATTTACTTCTCAGAATTGATGGCAGTTTATATTGCGTTTCTCAACTCTTCAGTACACGTTGTGATGTATTCGTATTATTTTCTCAGTTCCTACCGGAATCAAAACCTTCAGAAGGTCATCAAGATTGTTAAGCCTTTCATCACAATCATTCAACTACTGCAGTTTGCTTTAATCATCGCTCATTGTATTGTGGCAATTTTACCAGATTGCAACGCAGGATATTTCTTTCACATACAAATATTTAATTTTGTTTTATTGACTTTCTTATTCGGAAAGTTTTTTATTCAAAGTTACTTACTGACTGATAAAAAAAGTTTATCAAATAGAAACATGAGAGGTGAAGCGCAGTTCACGAACTGACGAGAAAATTGTTATTAGTTTTAAATGCTTCGATAGATTTTGTCAAAGAAATGTGATTTCATATATCGAACAATGAAATGTCACCGATTTTTTGTTTCTTCTCGTGTTTGTAATTGAGCAACTTTAAAGAAAAACTAGTTTCGTTTAATGACGATATTTTAATTTCGAAAGCTGCGACATCTCATTATTTTCTTCACGCTAATTTGCTTTTAAAATTGTTGAAACCATCGCTTCAAAATTTAAACTAAGCAAGACGGAATCGATTTCTCTCCGCTCATGTCTTTAAGCAAGTTAGCGCCTTATTAAGGAAGTTTCCGCTAATTTTTAGACAATAAACTATGTCGCCGAATCATCTTCAAATAGCACAGCAACGATGTAAATATATTTTTTTAAATGAAAGTAAGAAGCAATCTGCTAAAATATTTTTAGAAATTGTTGGGAATTGAACGAATCAACAATTCATTGTTTAAGTGAGTTAAAGAAATTTTTGATTTCTCATTCATGTTTTGAACTTGAATCTCAAGTGTGTGCTGCTTTTGCCTTCATTTGTTGTTTGATCGAAAATTTCTCAAGCTGTAATAAAAATACTTTTCATTAAAAACAAAAATGAAAATATGTTTCAAAGATTTTTCATATTTTATTTGACTCAAGCTCACAATTTTCGAAATAAACGTCGAATGTAAAACTTAAAGGGATAAGTTCGGAGGAAATGTTTTTGCTGCATTGTGACAGATCAATATTTGTTAAAGAAAAAAAAAAATTAAAAGTAAATTTATTTGACTCGAATACAGGTCGAAAAAGGTGAAGCGACAATTGCGGTTAATGTTTTACAAACATAAATAAATATAATTGACATTAGGAAGAACATAAAATATTAGAACATAATATATTCGATTTTGATTAGATCAATTTTTCATGTTTCTTGTCATTCTCAAATTAATTTTCCAGTGCATTGTGCTAGGAAAACTGATAGAAAATAAGATGCTTATCAGAGCTGCGAGGGAAGAATTTGATCTTTGACCAATGTAATAGTTTGACCGCGAGTCATGAGGATTTCAAATTCAGTGGAGCTATCAAAGTTCGATTGAAATTAAAATAAGAACCTCGCGGTGATAAAATAAAAAGTGCTCGTGTCGTGCACAAATAATATCAAACAATCTAGTCTAGAGAGATGGTAGAAGGAAGGAATTGACATGATAAAACTCATCTTAAGAATTAAATTAATAGAATTGGTCGACCCTTTTGGAGACGCCACTGACAGAAAATGTCCGCGCGAATATTTCTTCGAATATGATTGGACAATTCTTTAAATTCCTAATCGATTAGAAATTATTATTACAAAAAATTAAAAGATCCCAATTTTTAACAACCAACTGTTCTTAACTGCCGTCTAAATATTTGGCGACCGTTTTCAACAAGCGTGGACATTCGACAATACCGAATAAGGCAAAGTCACTTAACAGAAATCACAATTCTTTTGTTCCAAATGAGTCAAAATGTTTACATAAACCGTTACTGTTCGTCATCGAATTCGCTACTAGATTCATCATCGATCCAAGTGTCACCTCCTGTTCCACAGTGATAAGACTTTGAAGATCTTAACGCAGAAGAATTACTGAGAAAAAAAATGTTTTTATTTTGTTACATTTTGTTTTTGGATTCTCACCTTTCAGACGACATCATCATTTGTTGCTGCTGAGCTTGTCTCTTTGCTTCTTCCGCTTTCTTTCTTCCCTCAGCAGCAGCTTTTAATGGATCGTAAGAAGCTCGACGCTTCCACATTGCCAACTCAGCTTCCTTCGTCGGTTTAACTGAATAAGAAATGATTGTTAATAATTTTATAAAGAAAATATTTTGTTCAACTCACTTTCTTTCTTTTGCTTATTTCCACTCGATGGTCTTGAGCCACCAGCACCAGATGAACTTCTATTACTAGTTCGTGTTGAATCACGTTGGAAGTTTTGAAGACAAGCACTTGAAGAGCTTTTCTTTACTTCTCGATTCAAGTAACTTTTGCTCTCGTCTCGTTTCAGGAAATTATTTCCTCTCTCCGCTTTATATTTTGAAATATCCAAATACTTTGAAGTAACTCTGCCTCCTGAGTTTGCCTTTGCTGTTGGTGTAGCGCCAGCAGACAATGGCTTTTTATCCTGTAAGCGGCTCAGACTTGAATCACGTGGCATACTCATACGATCACGTGCACTGAGATTCCGTCGAGGCAACTCAGGAGTATTTGGACACGCAACAACACCTAACGCTTTTCCTCCCATTCCACTGGCAGCTTTCTTACTTTGTTCACAGCGCATCAAGAATGTTTTATTGTAACGAGTATTTGTTATTGGTGGATCATTTGCATTTGTTGTGTGATTCAATGAATATCTTTGTTCTTCATCACTATCCTCAGAAGTCAGCTGATTCGGATTTAGGTCGTCATCGTCGTTGATATAGAATTCATTATCATAATCATCATCATCGACGGTGTTTGTCATTTGTTTAAAACATGAACTGCTGGCAGACTTTTGGATTCGTAAACCTTGCGAAGGATTTGAAAAGCTTTTCACAAATTTGTTGTGCATTTTAGGCGTACCAGAGGCACGCGCTGGAGAAGGAGCTAGATCTTGTGGTTTTACGCTGAATGAGCTGGATCGTTTGATGGGCGATTGTTGTTGCTTTACCAAACCATGTTGTTGTTTGGTCGATGTATTTTGACGATTGCTAGGCAACCCTCGACTCGGCATTGACTCGTAATCATCGTCATCTGTTTGATCGAAATGTGAATATTTTGTAGCGGACGGTCGATGCGACGGTAACATTCCGTCATAGCTATTGTTTCGCGAGTGCTGCTGTTGCTGATGCATCGCATGGTTCAAGTGATTCGACTGTAAGCTAGTTGACATTAACGAGCCTGGCGCAAAGCGCGACGAGTCGAGAGATGAGTTTCGTTTGTGAATAGAGTTGCGAGTTGCTGACTGCGCTCGTATATGGGCTGGAACAGCTGGTGTTGTTTGTCTATTTGATTGCACAATTGGAGGACGGGTCGGGGACATTGGTGATACTGGAGAGTTTTGGAGTGATGAGTTACGCAATGAGTTGCGTCGTTGGAGACTTTGAAGTGAAGATATTGCTGCTGCTGTGCGCTGTAAATAAAGTTCTGTGTCGTTTGTGAGATCCTAAAATGAGCAAAAAGTTATAAAATATTGCGTAAGTCAAATATTTTTAGAAAAGAGTCACTCACTGTTTCGCTGCCATAAAGTAATGCGTTGGACCCGAAACGTTTTTGACGTTGGGTGACACTTCCAATCGGTGATGGAATTCGACTCGGGCTAATTGGAGGCTTTATATTAAAGTTTGATAAAGCTCGAGGTTCTTCTTTGTTCATGTCGAAATCTCTTAGAATTTTTCTTCCTCTGTTTGAGGAGATGGAACCCTGATTACTCAAGTTATTAGTAGCATGACGATGTTCAGGTGTGGGTGGCTTTTTGTTGTGATGACCTTTCTGGTGAAATTTTTCAAGGTTGTCGCCAAATTCTTCATAATGAGGTTTACAATCACTTCTAGTCATCAAGTCATCGCTGAAATATCCAAACTGATCACTTTTATTTCCGGCTCCCTCAAAATTATAACTGTTTGACATTCCTGGCGGGATTGGTGCTTGTTTTTGTCGAGAGAATTCTCTGGCGTTTCTTGCCCATTCCTGAATCCAGTCATCCTTAGTGGCGGCAGTTGAAATGGAAGTGTTGCTGCTTCCAACAGATTCTTTTCTGTTTTTACCTGGCGATTGCTTCGGAAACATGTTTAGCTGATATCCAGCAGCTATTGACTTATCATTATCGGTTATCGAACCCTTAATATCTCGATGAAGTCCCTGAACATATTCTGATGAATCGATTTGAGATTTTGTTAACGAGTTCTTTCTTTTTAGGCGAGGATGTAGTTCCAAAGTTGGTTTGATGCTTAGCACTCCACTAGTCGTAACACTCGTAAACATTCCTTGATCACCTTCAGGTGTTTTCGCTTTTTGCAACTTTTTATCGCCAATGTTTTTCATTCTCGATTTGAGCTTTTCCAAATATGAAACTTTGTGCTTTGCGTTGGAGGCTACTGATGTCGATGGTTCTTGATGATAAACGGACACTTCAAGAATATTTTTCCTGTTGCCTTTGGCGGCATGTCTAGGCTCGGCTGGAATCTCTTCTAAGTCAATGACCTCAACATCAGTCTCGATGTTACTGTCCGATTCGTTAATCTCTAACTTTCTTTCAAACAGTTCTGTGTCATGCTCTAAGGCTAATTTGTCGATATTCATTTTCTCCTTTTGCTCTTCTGTGTAGTTGTCGCCATCGAGCGTATAAGTTCCAGCTTCTGAAACTTCATCATCATTGACATGAGATGATTTGTTCTCTAATGGAGGCTGAAGGCATGTAATGTTCAGTGATGTTGGTGGCATTGGTTTCATGTCAGCTTTAGTTAGAGCATGAAGTTTCAATGGCCTTTCCAGTGGATTTGCAATTTTACTCGTTGCAGGCTTTGAATGCTTTTGCGGTTGGTTCGTCAATGTTTCCACGACACTTGATCTTGGACTCCAACTGTGTCTTTTGCTGGCATCCTTAAGCTGAGTCGTTTTCGATTTGTCTCGCAACCTGACACCTCCCGCTGATGAAGGTTTCTGCTGTGTATCATTTTCTTTCGTTACATTTCTCGTAAGCCTTGCACTAGCTGGGGATTTAAGTTTTGTAGTCGCATGAGAGCTCGAGCTGCTGTCTCCCATATCATCTTCAACCTTCGACAGCGAGACGCCGCGTCTGTGACGATTTTGGAAACGCTCCAAAAGGTTTTTGTGGCGTTGTTCGTCCACTTGTTTTCCACTTCCGAAGTCAATTGTAAAAGTCATGTTTTTGGAGACATCTTCTGCCGTTTCATCCTTTGTTTTGTGATTCTTGTTGACGGTGGAGAACGCTTGCATAGAGAAACTTTTATTCATTCTGTTGCTATCAGCGACCCTTTCGAGCTCCATAGGCGAAGTATCATTGCTCTTCTTATTGCTTATCTCTGGCGAAACATCAACTTTCTCGTCTTGAACACTTTTCGTTTCTTCTTTGGAATCACTCACATGTGACACGAGTTCATCTAGCGTACGCTTTAAGCACTCACTCTTAATTAAATTCGTTGGCTTGGAGGTTTCGTAAACACTATTGCACAGTTTTTTATCGGAGTCCATTGTTTAATTATACTCCGTGATTATGTCCACTGATTGGCAATGGGACGTGTCGCAATTCTGCGGCTGCTTCTTGGTTTTCGCGTGGAATTCTGCTACTGGGTTGTGGGGGCAGAAATCTGAAAGTTGCTGCAAATGAAAATATTGATTAGAAGATAGAAGATACGAGGGTGCGGAGAATTTACACGTTCTCGCTTCGCAACCCAAATAAAAGTGCGAGTGAAACGGTCTTGTAAAATTCCTCCACACAACATTCCGCGAGAGATTACTGTGCTTTGGGAAAATATTAGTCATTCGAGGTCAAAAGAAATCTTCACGGTATAAATAGCCCTAATTGAAAGATTTCCCAATGAAACGAATGTTCTAAAGCCCTTGCACACGTAACGAGGACTTCTCCTAATGATCTACCTTCAATTGATGCCCGCTATGCTTCTTTGTTCCAAGAAATTTGACATCTTTACTCCGAAATTATAAAAATTATCGAAAACACAGACGACTTCTAAAAATCCAAGTTGATTCCAGCGAAAAATTACTTTTCCCCGGGAAAACCCGAACAACAAAATATTTCTCATTTTATAAAGATATCTCATTCATGAGAAACATTGGACTTGCTGTACTAAATTTCTTCGATAAACAAAGCTTCGAATATCAGGTGTAGCAAAAATAGTCAAACCAATTCTGTTGCTTAAAGAAGACACAACTCCCGTTTGTCGTGGAGGAAATTGTGCGATCCGCGTTGTGAGGTGAGATAAGACACTTGGAATTATTTAAGGCCGAGTTATCTGTCTCGGAGCGAAATAATTCAGTGAGAAAAGAGTGAAAAAAGAATTGTGATAATTTTAAAGACCTAGTGGAAAAAAAAGCTAAAAGTGCATTTTAGAATATTTTTCCAAGGAACTTAAAAAATCGGAAAGAACATTTATCAGCTTTAATGAACTGAATTGCCTTCTTTTAGCTGCAAAATTGGTAAGAGTTGTAATCGATTTTTTTCGGTAGTTAAACGTTCGGCGATTCCGTTTTCATGTCACGAAATTCAGCTGCTCGTTTTCGGTGTGTTTCTTTGTTTTAACTATTTTTTTTTGTTGTCGAAGCGGAGCAGAATACAATCATACGTTCTGCAGAATTTATGATTGCTCATTTTGAAGTTTCCGCATTTGATTATTAAGCTTTGAGCTGGGGAAAAAACAGTTTTTCGTCTTCGATTTCTTCATTACGCAAGAACTATGATTGGAATTGTGATGAATCCCCAAAAGCTTTCGATTTAGAAAACATTTCACGTCTTGCTCCATATTCTGAAGTGAACGTCGCCACTGCACAAACTTGCCCTAAATTCTCGCTATGTGCAATTGAAGAGCGAAAACTTATCTCTTGTAGAGCCAAATTGTGTAAAAAAAAGTATTGTGAATGTAGGTCAGGTGTCAGGGCTAAAGTATTGAACCATTTTTCGGCTCGAGCAAGGGAGAATCTAAACGTCCTCACAACTGAAACTTTACACCTCAACTTGATTGAAGTTTTCTATATTTCATTGCCAATGATATAAAAGGACGAAATTGATTTTGAAGGGTCTCAATTAGGAAATCGTTTAAGCTGTCTGTGCGGAGGACGAAACAAATATAGCGAAGTTCAAGTTGCGTACAATAAATTTAATGATTCTCCTTATCGATTCTCGTTTTTTTCATGACGCGGGTCCACACGACGATCTCAATATTTCTTTTCTTTGAACAAGCAAAAGCGAAATGAAAGAGTTATTCCGTTAGCGAAATCGTCTTTCACTCTAACCGCATCAAACTCGTGTCTTTGGCCTCAACACTTCTCACTCAATCGAACATTAATCTCAAGCGTATAATAAAGCGATCTACGCGTAGAATTGAAAGAGCAAAACACCAGGAAATCGCTCGTAAAGAATATAAAATAATTAAGAAGCATTTAAATATTTTAAACGATCGAGTTCTGCTGGCTGAGCACAGCGAATATTCCTTTCGTTTCCATAAATGTCCGACAAGTCACGTTGATTCTCTAAATCTCTAATCAATTTTCATAAACTGACGTCCATACGATTTCTCAAAAGCTGCTTAACTCAATTGGCTTTTCTCCTTTTTTCTCAAACTTAGAAGTTTTCGCGTACATTTTCCCACAATGTCAATGTCGTGTGAATGCAGAGAAATGCTTTCTACCTTCCGACACGTGCGTGCTCGCTATGACCACAAACTTGATGACACAACGTCGAGTTTTCGACATTTTTCCAATTTTTCTATTATTGTCAAGGATAAAGATTTGAATAAATTCCAAGTGTCGCAACGTGTGCGTTCCATAGAACCTTTGAGTGGTATGGGTCGATGCGCAATTTCATTTACGTCGCTTACCGGGAACAAAGAGTCAAAGAACTTCGTCGCGATTTAGCACGATGCGAGTTTTATAACAGAAAACTCAAACGCAACACACTCACAGTAGCTAATTCTAAGATGATAAATATTCTAATTTATGTTCGCTTAATTATCGAATGTATATTTGCAAACTCGCAAGTACATCTGACGTGCAAGTTCCGCCATCCTGTTGCCAATTTGAATGAAATCTTTGCTTCCGGATTGTGGTATTGCCGTGCGCTCAAATAGGTCATAAGAGATAAAAAGATCGACGACGCGCTTCTCTGGGTTCTGTTGACTTCAATTGGCGCAAGTGATAAAATTTCGGTTCATTGCCCACCGTTTTACTCTCGCTCTCGAGCTTAGTCAGCGTGTCAAGGCGCACCATAATTTGTTTAATATTTTACTTCTTCCTGGTTTGTCGCGCCGTATATTTTTGCTAATAAAGCAACCTGGAACTTGACTCGTTGAAATGTGTAAAGCATACAACTTTGTGATTAAATATAATGCGACGACGAGACGAAAATTTTCTTCAAATGTGATTTCTTATCGCTGAATATTTATTTGTTTATCGCTTTATCGCTTTGTTTTGTGCTATATTTAAAACCGCGTCTTAAGCTCATTTCAGTTTTCATTAAATTTATAATTAATGGAAAATTTCGTCAATTCGCAAAGCACTTTGGTTTGGGCGAGGAAGTTTAACATGTTCTTAGAAACAAGTTTTCTAAATCGAGCACAGGCTGTGTCACCTTGGAGTTAACGATTGACTTTATGAACGTTCTAAATTTAATTTGTTTCTACTAATTTACTTTTAGATCAATCATCAACGCCTGGATATTCGTCTTTATGAAATCAGAAGTAAAAACGTCAACTTCTCAACGAAAGCCGACTTTTCTGCGGAAAGCAGTTGTTTGATTGTTGATATCTTTATCTAGATTTTCGCGATAGTGTTGGATATTACGACACTTGAAAAAAACCCGAAAGAATAAAAAATCGAGCGAAAATTATCATCAATTACATTTGAAAAACATGATAACAGTAACGACACAACTACAGAGAATCCAGTTTCGTGCAATCGAGCAGTTAAACTCCGAGGAGTAGGCAAAAAAATCATCTGTTTTTTATTTCGTGCATTTCGTTAACAAGATCAAGGAACAAAATGAAGAGTTTAATGATTTTGTGCATTTTGGGCGTTGCAAAAACTGGTGGAAGCATCGACACGCGCGACCCGCAATCTGGCGAAAAGCAAGCCGATTTTATCAACAATGGAGTTGTTAATTCGTTTGCCGGTTTACCAGCAGTGACGCCAAGGATCGAGCCGCGCCTTGAAAATCTTATGGAAATCTCTGATTCCAATCGATTCATCACGCTTGCGTTTATCAATATATCATGGTTCGACGGTCAGGAGTTTAAATGGAGTGAAGACCACCAAGAGCGTAGCAAATATGGAATGGGACGTGTGATGGACGTAGAAGGACGATTAATCCACGTAACAGACGCAAACAACCACAAAGACCATTCTGCTTGCAATTCATCCCTGCAGGATAGCTTTGGAAAGCCATTAGACGAGATTGCAGCTCCATGGATCGCACTGATTAAGCGCGGACACTGCGATTTCGAAAAGAAAATCTTCAACGTGTTTCGTGCGAAAGCGAGTGGTGTCATCATCTACAACAATATCAGCGGGAGTGAGTTAAATTATATGAAAATCACGAGACGAGAGTTGTTAGATGGCAACATCACGTCAGTGTTCACGCCAATGTATAAAGGATTAGAAATGGTTGCGAAGATCGAGGCTTTCGAGAATGTTTTCGTTTCGCTCAAGCAAGGCCAGAGATTCGATAAGAAAAGCAGTCTCAACCATCGCAGCTCAGTACTTTTCGTTACGATCTCATTTATCATCGTGATGGTGATTTCGATGCTGTGGCTTGTCGTATATTATTACCAGAGATTCAGGTATCTCCAGACAAAGGAAAATGAACAGAAAATGGACACTAACAAAGCTAAAGAAGCGCTGAAAAAGATTCCAACAAAGACTATAAAGACGATGTCGAAGGTAAGATTGAAGTAATTTGAAATGAAATATATTTTTCATCACAGCAATTGAATTCTCAGGAACTCGAGAGCGACTGTTGTGCTGTGTGTATCGAAGCATATAGGATCAACGACGTTCTGAGGACTCTTCCATGCAAGTGAGTTATTTTCTTCAAATTATTTCATTCGAATAGAATTTTTCAATTTTTTGTCTCGGCAGACATGAGTTCCATAAAAACTGTATCGATCCGTGGTTGCTGGAGCATCACACTTGTCCGCTGTGCAAGGCACGAGTTCTTAAGCAGTTCGGCTATGTTGTGAGTGAAGATGGTGGCTCTTCTGATGTTTAAAATTAATTCCGAAAACATTTGCCTTGGCAACGCACAGTAGCACATCTGATTACTGCTTATTATGATTTGAAAGAGTATTATGTAATTTTAATTAGTTAGTAACGACGCGACGTGAAGAGGATTATGCATGATGACTTTTCAAAAGCAATTTTTAGCTGACACAGGAGATTCAAGAGCGATCGAATTGCAAAACGAAAATAGCTACAAAGCTATTGATAAGCTGAGAAGAGCGATTGCTAGTACTTAAGATTTTTTTTGTTAGCTTTCGCGTTCGCGTCAAAATATGATTAGGATCAAACAAACTGGAACAGTTTGGAATTATCTGTGATAAGATAAAGAAAGTTCTACGCAATTTAACTTTTAGTCCGTTCCTTCCGCTACTCGTTGGCAAGTCAAAGCGAGTTGTAACTTTGTAAGGAAGGGAGAAAATAATTTCGACGAAACCAAATTGTTGTCATTTGGAATTTCCAAGTGACATTTTCTATTTTTGGCTGAACTTAATCTTTCGCCCAAACTTTCTTGGCAAACACTACTTTACTTAGAAAATATTTTCAATTAAACTCGGAGCCCTCAGAAGAAAACAAACAAACATAGTCGCGAGTGATAACAAGATAAACGATTCCCATTTCTTGAAAACATTTATTGGAATAAACAAAAATATTAGAACTCGTTTTTAAGCGTGTCGCATATGAATGCTGTTTGTTGGGGAGGTTCAACGATAACGTATCTTTTTGTCTAAAAGCTTTGCTTGTATCACGAACATTCCCAACCTCACTGCGTGTGATTAATTTGACTGGATTTCTTATTGATTTATAAACTTATTTTGGAGTTTAATTAGTGTTTGCACTCAGGAATGAGATTTTTGGATTATGGCTAAGCGGAGGCTGTCAATAATTTGCATTTAAAATGTTTCGACAATGGACTGCTTGATTATTCATTTAGATTCCGCGTCATGACTCTTAGATCAAGCTACGCCCTCACTCCTGAATAGCAAACAGCTAAAATAAGATTTATAATTTTCAACATAACTTGCTAGGCTAATTATAGTTATTTTTATTTTTTAGCCATTGTCATTACTTTTTACATGAAGAAGAAAAAAAATATTTTAACAAAATTTTTATTGTTTTTAATTGGAGAGTATTTTCGATATCAAAATTCGAACTGTGAAAATGTTTTTCTCCTTTAGAACACCGGATCGCAAGAATCAATTATTCAATTAGATCTGGATGATGAAGATGAAAGCGATGCTAGTCCTGCAGATCATCGACGTCGTTATAGCGTTTCTCCGATGCCGCAGATCAGATCAAGTGAATCACAAGTACGAACATTGAACTCAAGTTTTTCTTTATAAATAATAAAACTTTATTTCCTTCACAAGACTTCGGGACGCTCTTCACCTGAATCAGATGTGGCAGACGAGAGAAGAACTCAACAAACAATAGGATGTGTTGTGATTCATAAATCGAACAGTGTTACTGCTCGTTGCATGACTTGCGACGGTAAAACTGATGGCGTGTCTGGCACAGCTAGTTTGCCATCAAAGTTCAACACGAAGTGCCCTGACTGCAGCGGGCTTATGCAAGATGATGCTCACCAGACCCTAGATGTGTCCAAAATGAAACGATATTCCAAAATTCGTCCATCAATTCTCTCACCAAACTGTGATATCAATGAGAACGATGCGAAACATTGACCCCACAATACAAATAAAATCCGTTTAAACCAACTACTCACTTAAATCGAATTTCAACGAATGAAAATTGTGCTTAACTCTATAAATATCTAGTCTTCAAATCTCTTATCCAGTCCCTGCCGAAAGGTAAAATTCAATTTTTGGTTTCTGAGAAATAAAACTTTGAGAAAATCGTAAATTCTGTTTTTTGACTCGAAACCTAATTATCTTCAATACAGCTGTGAAGTTCAAAACCAAGCAAAATTGATAAGATAAGTTGAAGACAAATTGAAGGCGAAGAGGTTTGTGCGATGATGTTTGACACATTTCGTGTAATTATCTAAACATTAATCGAGAGACAACTTTATTGATGTTGACAGAAAATTTTACATTGCGAACGTTTCTGATAATAATTAAATTTTCTTCGACAGAACGATTTGATAATATTTTTAACGGAAAGAGAAATTTAAGTTTTGTGCAATGGTAGACGCTCTAGCGAAGTTTAAAAAGCAAATAAATCTGATTTTGTTTGGAACGAACAGCAGCAAAAAAAAATAGAAAAATGTGTAAGTACTCAAATTATCCGAGAAAATGCAAATATCTCATGGAAATTTATATTTCTAGCTGTCGCTACACCAATCTCATTCGTCATATCGTTTCTCTCAGCGATTTTGATTTTTTCAGCATTGCAATTCGGAAAACATTTCTTCTTGTCATCTCAGTTCCTAACAATTCTAGCCGGTGGAATCGGATCTTGGTTCTTCATAATTTCTTTGACCGTAATTCTCAGTTTTCGTTTATGATCTCTCATCAAATAATTTATTATTTTATTTTAAGGCAATTTCTAACTTGGAGTCGATGTTACTTGGAAAAGGATTTCAAGCTCGATGGTTGGAAGTTTTACTTTGTCTCCTTGGTGCATGCTTTGCGTGTTCTACAATTCACCGTGTTGCTGTCACCTCGTGTCTCCTGTCTTCCTTCGTCGCGTTGTACTACATGAATAAAATCTCTCAAAAATTTCATACAACGTCAACAGCGAATGTCGATTCTTTGACAAAAAAGAAGAAGAAATGATCGTAATTTCTTTAAAGCGACTTTTATTGAAACTTCAACATACATTCACAAACATTAACTCTACAACAACATTTATTCAAACATGAATAATATTAATTAATTTTTTATATCAATTCAAGAGCTTCCTTGTAGTTTATTTTAAATACGAATATGGAATGTTGAGATGAAATCTGGAGCTCGCTTCATCAAAGTCTCAAATTCCAGAAAAGAAAGCTTTCCATCTAAAAAAAGCTTAAAACTTATTAACTGAATAAAAAAACTTTTTTTAACTACAAACCATTGTCAATGTCACCTTCTTCAATAATCTTTTCAGTAATTTTTTGCTGCTCATCCATTGTCAACTCGTTTTTCGTCAAATTCTTGAGAACATGTCGAATGTCAGTTTCGCTAATAAACTAAATTTCATAATTATTTCACGTTTAACGACGGTAAGACTAAGTGACTTACATCATCAGCATCGTAATCATATATTTTGAAGGCATAAAAAATTTTCAAATCCCTCGGTGCGTGCTCTGTAAAAATCGTTTGAATTTAATTGTACAATCAATAATACGAACAAACCTGAGAAGACTGACAAGCAATCAAGAAACTGGAAAAAAAATATTTATTTATAACTAATTAGCTAGATTATCGAACAAACTAAGTGTTTACCTCTTCAAAGTTCAAATTTCCATATCCGTCTTTGGAAAACGATTCACAAATTCTTTCTTTGAATCTGAAAACATTTCTTTTAATTTAAAAAGCTCACCGCACTTCATTTACGCAAAGCTCACGGATTTTCCAACAGTTCAGGCAGTTTTATTATTTTCTCTTTGGGCATTCGTATCTTGGAACTCTCTGGAGTTGTCATCTCGAGCGGAATCAATTCCGGCGACAAATTCCTGAATTTCTTGAACACTCTAAGAACAATATTTTAATTATGCAATTTCAGATTGTATCAAACTCTTTGTGCTCACTTCAAAATCTCTTTCTTATTAAAGAAAGTGCAATCTTGATAATGATCCAACTGATCATGAGTGAAGGTAATTATTTTATTTCCCATCGTTTACTTATCACTTGAACCAAATATTCCTGCACAAAGCTTTAAATAAAATAGACCAGACTAGTTCGAAGAGTTCTATCAAACTGACGACGCTGTCATATTCTTTCATAGCTTTGCACCTTCCACCCTAAAAAGGTGTGGAAGCGCTAAACGTTTTCTCTGAAAATGATGAAAAGTTAGGGAATGTTCGTAGGAGTGCCGAGGAAATATGCTCGTCTTTAATTATTCTGGCTTTGGAAGGATAACGCTCTCGGCGAACTAGTTTATATGCTCGACAATGCGATCAGAACCAAGCCAATTCATTTCGATGGTCTCAAGCATATTATGAAACACGAAACTCTTTCAATCGACGTTGAACTTTTAAAAACTTGTTTGTTTGTTTTTAATTTATTTAAAAATATTGACAAGCTTGTTAAAGCATAGCTCACAACTCTTTGGTGAGAACTTTTCTCATCCTCAAAACGAAATATTTAAAATATTGTTTAAAGTGTCAACCTTTGGTTGATAAGTATTGGTAGACTTATACTAAACACCAGCTAACAGCGGAATATTGATGACCAAACAGAAAAAATGCCAAAAGTTTTCGCTCGCAGTCGTTCGTTAACTTTTGGTGTGATCGAAAGCAAATAACTAATGGCGTGGAACTCGTCGAATAATTGAAGAACAAAAGAGAAACAAATTGATTGCGGTGTGAAAAATTAAGCTTAATTGAACAGCCAGTGTCTCGTTACTTTATCCTTCGATAAGTTTCAAGTCATAAGCGAGTAGTCCCATTAAAATCTGAGATCAAGTTGTGGAAGAAGAAGTGTTTGAAGATAAAAAAAAACCTGTGAGTCGGCAAACAGCAAAACAATGAAAGCACATCACACCACACTCAACATCGGGGCGCACAATGAAGATTTCAAAGAAACAGCATCAGTCTCAACGCTGCAGTCTTCGGGAACAGACGAAAAGCTTCGTCGGCACGTGTTGAAAATTGATCTTTCGACAGAAGATTCGCACAACAAAAGTCAGTTGCGCAAGAATATATCGATTATGTCAATTGGTGCACAAGATCAATCATTATGTAGCAACATAGCAATGAAACCGTTTGAAGGAAATCTTAGTGATGATCAGAAACTTGTGCTGAGTGTATCAGACTCGACGTGCACGATTAAAAGCAAGAACGACGTGAAAGTTTTGAACGGAAAATCATTGATCAGTGAAAAATGTTTTGACTATGATGATCATATTGACAGTGAAATAGACGTAATCATGTTCCGACCAACCTCCGAATCCCCTCAGCCTCCGCCAGTGCCACCCAAAATGAATCGACCGAATCGACAGAAACAAAATTTATTAAGTGAAAGCTTTTGTAGCGATACATCAAGCGCTTCATCGGATTCAGTGCACACAAACGATCAACTTGTCTCACCGAATCTTATTAGATCTATCGAAGATCGTCGTAACTCGACAAAAAGTGATAAAATTGGACTCTTGCCTTCCTCTCTTTTAATTGATATTAGAAATCGTTCACTTTGTTCTGAGGGGCAAGACCAATTAAGTGATGAGCAAGAGTCAAACTGTAGCGACTTAGAGCTGTCAAATCAAAACAGCATTGACGACGGCATGAACTTTTATAGCGGCGACAACTTTTACAAATTTCATATAAATGAAAACTTATCTTATGAACTCGATGCTTTCAAAATGACGCACGACGAGAGCGACGAAAGTTTTGCGGGATTAAAAGACTTGAGAAGCGGAACATCGACCATCCGATCGAAAAATGGAACGATCCGCGGGATAAAGAATCGCGTTAGGAGTGGAATTTCAACATTCTTACAAATGCAGCAAACAACTGTAAAGGTAATTTATGCAGAAGAAGAAAAATAACTGATTTGTTCAGCTACTTACTTAGTTGCGTAAGAAAGAATCGAAGAGATTCGCATAAAGTGAGGAATTTTTTGTTCAACTTCATTCAAATTTCATCTCAATCGCCGATGAATTCAAGTTTAAAATTTTATTTTCGCTTTGAATTTCTCTTGTTGAATTGCTTGGATTGTTGCTCGACCTGCTGGAGATGAACAGTTAGTTGTGTCTCTAGAAAATTATTTCATTAACCTCTTATGAGCCATAACAGGTTTCTTCTTTCATTTCTTTACTTGCTCTCAATCCGAGAACAGCACTCAGCTATTCTTGTTTTGTTTGCGGACAATTTAATTTTATTAAGCTGCAACTAAGTATTAACTTGCGGGATAAAATTTAGTAAAAAAAAAATCAATGACGGATGACGGCAAACGGTGAAAACTTGTCTCGTCGCTCTATATTAATCTTGCCAATCAAACAAAAATGTTGAAACTGTTTTATTATAACAAAGTGAATCCGTCGTTGGAATTAATTGATGAACAATAATGGAGAAATCATCAGCGTCGTTATCAAGTTATTGCCTCACTTAATGAACGGACATTGTCTTGAGTTTATAAAAGAATGATTTGTGAAGCTTTTCCATGGCAAATTAAACTTTGGTTTCATTGAAACTCGACGTGCGTTTGGAACAAAACTCTTTTTGAATTCAAATTTGGCATGAGACTTTTCTTATGAGAAGCTGAGTTCATTCACAGTTTCCTGTAATTTAGCAATTTTGCGTTTACAATTTCCCATAACAACAAACCGCATAGTTTTTCAGCATCAGTCATCGATTAGTTCTAGAATGATTTTCAATTCTCGCCATTGAATTGGCGTCTCAAATTTTAAAACCTTGAGATACTTAAGAAAATTTTCGTGGTTCTGAATGGAAAAATTTATGAAAACAAGATCTCAACGCAAAACAAATATTAGAGAAAAAAAATGAAAGCATTTTCGATCAAAATACTTCAAAGATAAGCAGAACCAATTGACCTGCTTTCTCTTTAGGAAATAGTCTTTCCATTTCGATAAACTTCAAGCTAAATTTTGTTTCTCTCGATTCTCACCTACGTCAGTTCAGGTATCGCTCCAAAATTTTTGATTTACCTCTTTCCGCCGCGTTGATCTCAAAAGTTTAATTGGTTTTCATCATTTGGATCTAAGCCGCTTGACGAGTGAATCTTGTTGAAGTAATAAGATCTTGGAGAATGTTTTATTGCTCGCATTTTAATGTTTCGAACAGGTTTGCCACCTGCTCAGTGCCACCACAAAACATCAACAATCACTTTACCGTTGCTTCATTGGCAGTACCATGTGTGAATGCTTGAAAAATTTGCTAACTTTTCATTAAACATGTCTGTTGGCCTGAATCGGAAATTTGGCTTCATAAGTCATTAAATTTCTCTCCGAAAATAAAAGAAAAGATTTGAAGAAGTGAAGCAAGGAAAATTTCAAATTTGTCTAAAAAAAAGTTTCTTACTTGTCGAACTCTGATCATTTGTCTCGGAATTCAGAATCTCGCCGGTCCATTTAACGTCTCATTAACATGTTTGAAAGCCTTTAATTAGTAATAATGATCTTTTTGTTTTCAATATTTTTCCACAGAACTACAAAGACAAAGATGGTGGAAAGATTGTGGTCTATACAACCAGCATGGGAATCGTTCGTTCGACATATGCAAAGTGTCAAATGGTGAAAAAGATTCTTAACACTCTGATGGTTAAGTTTGAGGAGCGTGATGTCTTCATGAGTCAAGTTCACCAGCAAGAAATTCGAGATCGGATGCAATCCGATGAAATCGATGTGCCTCAGCTTTTCGTTAATGGTCAATACATAGGCGTAAGTTGTAATTTAAAAACTTTTCTTTGATGGATGAGAAAGTTTCTTAAGTTACATGAAATATTCAAATTTGTTGGAAATTTTGATGTGCGGTCACAGCATAAAAAAACAACTCACGTCGATGTCACAATAGATTTCTTTTTCTTTTTTGTAAAAATTCAACATGCATCGGAAACGATTCATTATGCAATCCCGTTTAGATAACAACCTCAGAGAATGATTTAATCTGCGACCATAACAACTCAATCATCTGGTTTTAATAAATCTTCTTTCTTAGAACGCTGATCAGGTTGAACGTTATAATGAGATGGGAGAATTGCGGAAAATGTTGAAAACATTCAAGGTAAATTATCAGCAAATAATTTCGCTAGAACAAAACTATAATTTATCTTTCGATTGCAGTGCATGGACGCAATAAAAACCTGTAGGAGTTGTGGGGGATATCAACATCTTCCGTGTCCAAGCTGCGGCGGGTCAAAGAAATCAATTCATCGCAATAACTTCACATCTGAGTTCGTCGCCCTTAAATGCATGAATTGCGACGAGGTTGGCCTGGTTAGATGCTACAGTTGTTGCTCTTAGTGGTCATACTTAGAATCTCAAAATTTTTAATAAGAAAGGAATTTTAAATAAATATTTTAGTTTTTTAGCTTAGAAATTCTATTTTATTTCAAAAGCATTGTTATCATTTCAATTATACATCAACAGTTGGTATAGTTAATCAGAGCCTGAATTTTCAGAATCTTCAGCGTAGTAATCGAAGTTCTTCTTCTTTTCTTTTCGCTTGTTTCGTTTCTTCCCTCCGACTTCTTCAGCGGGAGTTACTTCTTCAACCTCAGGTTCTTCAATAATTTCTTCAGACTTTTCCTCAATTATTTGTTTCGTATTCTCTTGCTCCTTCGCTTGTTTCTGTTTCTTCACCAGCTCAACAAGATATTTGTAGCGAGCTTGACATTCCTCCTTTGTCTTTCCAGGCACACTGTTGGCGATCTTCACCCATCTCTCTTCGTTACCTCCCTTCGGATACTTCTGAATGGCTGCTTCTAAAGCTTTCTGCTGTTCTTGAGACCATCCTTTCTCGGCAGTGACAGCTTCAACGTCAGCAGATTTAGTTTTAATTTTCGTCTTAAGCTCCTTGTTGATTGAATCCATAAGCCTTTCAGTTTCCCCTGGCGTTTGGTAAATGTTGTCTTTCAGCTTGTAAGCCATGAATGTGACTTCGCTAACATTTCTGTTCATTGCTTCAGCAATGATTTCCCATCGATCGACTGTACCTCCTGGATATTTCTTGGTCAATCTTGTGAGCTCTTGAAGGTCATCATCTGTCCAAAGACCACCAGAAATAGGAATTTTAGTTTTGATCTCTTGATTGCCTTTGTGCTTGATAATTGTGGCAGAGTAAGCTGCAAGCTCTTCATCAGTTTTCTCCATAAGCTTTGATTGTTGTTCCTTTCTCTTACGTAAACCTTCCTTTCTCTCGATTTTCTGTTGCGCTTTTTCTTCTGTCAATTTCTTAATAAGTTCTTCTTCTTCTTTCAACTTTTCCTTTCTCTCCCTCTCTTTCTTGACTTCCTCAGCAACCAAGTTTACTGAACCCTTAATCATGCTAGGTGTTCCGATAATCATATTGTAAATCCCGACAGGAATTTGAAACGGTAGCGTGTTCATCATGCTTGGCTTTGGGATATCGTTCAATAATGAGTCAACGTCAACATTTGCTTTCTTCACTTTTTTCGCTTTCGTCTCGAACAGCTGTGCCTAAAATAAAAAAAAAATTAGTAAAGAAATTTGTAGGTCAGAATGCTGAGATGTTACCATTGTGTATTTCTTTTCAAGATAAACAGCCCAAGAAACAAAATACTGTCCAATCGTGATAATGACGAATAGAAGAAGAGCTCCTTCCAGCAATCCAACTTTTCTAGCTTTACGGAAATAATAAGTCGCTGATTTCCAATTTGGCAAGCCATTCTTCAGAACGTTATCGTACTTTTCTCTTTTTGAAGAATCCTTCAACGTTTCGTAAACTGAAACTAAATTTCTGAACTGCACATCTGCATCTTCGGCAGCGTTTTTATCTGGATGGAGTTGTATTGAGAGATTTCTAAATGCTCTTTTGATCTCTGGCAGTGTAGCATCCTAAAACAAAATGAGTCCTGTCAATCCATCTCGTTAAATCAGTGAAAGTTACTAAGCTCTTAGAAGAAACTAAGATTTCACTTTCCACGTAACAAAATCTTACCTGGCTAATTCCCATCAAAGTGTAGAAATTTTTATCTATCAATTCGACTAAATCGAAAATTTCATAATCTTCATTGTCCCAAGCAGATGCTTGATCGCAACTCAGAAGAGCTATCAGAAATACACTAAACACTGCAATTTTCATTGTAAAAATTAATGTTTACGAAGTGCTTCACGTTGACCGAGGAACTTGAACCTCGCTAATATGAATTGGCATAAACCGAGGGAAAATTTCAAATTCTCGGAAAAATATTTTATGTAAAATAAATTAAACATTAAATATTTAAATTAAAATATTTATGAATAACAAAATAAAAAAGATAAGAGAATTTAAACTTTAATTTTAAGATTTTTGAGATAACAACGAATTTATGTCAAGACCATTTTTACGCAAGCGCAGAAGCATATGATTGAAAAACACAAAAAAGGGACATTCGAGAATTGTCGTGAAAACTATTTTGCTTTAATCATAGTCCCAGTTAGTTTAAGCAAGAAAAGAAGCCAGAAAAGTGAAAATATACAATGACGTAGTTTAATGTTCGACGAAAAGCAATTGCTCCATGGTTGAAAACAGTGAAACTGTAAAGTGTTGTTCTTTCTTCAAGAAAGATTCGAAAGAAAAGTCATAAGACATTGAAAATTGCAAAAGATTTTAATGAAAAGTTTAAGAAGATCTCTTAGTTTCTGATAGCAGAATGATATTCAAGCGATAACCACATCATTCATCAGCATCGGGAAGGCGCAAAAATCATGAAAACAATTATTCGATTTCATCAATATTCACTAAATGTTCACTATGGAACACCTCATTTGGATTTACTATAGTTTGCTAGCTGTCCTGGCCGTTGATATAGTGAGACTTGCAATAATAATAATCTTGGATGCAGGAGAAAACTCGATATTTTTTTATTCCATACTCGAAAAGCAAAATTAGCTCGATTGCTCCAATAAGGAGGAATTTAAATAGAAAATTAAGATTTCCATTGACACGAAGCCAAGATGAAAATTTCTTTTTCGAGTACCATTTGAGTTTCATTATCATAATCAAAATAATTTGAAATATTGTAAACTCCACACCCTTTTATTTAAATTTTAACTATTTACTTAGGTCTCGGCTCGAATTTGCGATGGGGGAATACACAAATGTTTGGCACCAAAAGGTAGAACTTACTTATCATGCAATAATAATCTTCGAATTAAAAACGTTTTTCTTTTCGTCTTTAGAATGCTGCGCACAGGGTTGCTGTTACTTGTATTCACCTCCTTCCGCTCCAAGATCGTCACAGCCTGCTGATCATGTATTGAATCTCTTTTTCATCAGCCATTGGTATTTTTGGTGAGATATTCAACAATTTGAAAACAGAGCTCAGCATTAAACAAACCTTTTCGATTGAAGGTTGTTTCTTTTTGCAATCGTTCTTGCATTGTTGCTACTCTGCTCTCTTTGGAAGAAACGTCATTCCTTGTTCTGCGCTGGTTGGAGCACACAGTCAAATCATAGAGTCCCATCTGAAGGCGATTCAACAGGATCATGCTACGCTCCGCCACATTACAGTCGTTGTAGCTCCTTCTATCACGCGCCTCCTCCTTACCAGGTCAGACAAAAATATATTTAGAAGAAAAATGTTTTAATTTAAACATTTATTTTTATTAGGAAGTAACTTCGAAACCCGATTTATATCCATTGGTCTTCAGTTATGCGAACGACGGCTCCAAGAATGGAAATAACGGTGCCAACTATCTTATGGTGCAATATTTTCGAAATTACATAGTGAGACCAATCGGATCGCTCTCTGCAACAAGCACAGTTGATTCGTTAAGCTCGAGTTTTATTTGTACAGCGAACGAAGCAAACACTTTGATTCCACCGCCTTATTCAACGGCTGCAAGTCCCGTAGGCGTTTCGATCTCGCTCCAAAACTACGCGATCCCGCGTTCTGCTTCTCAACAAGGCTGTAATAACAATGCGTCGAAAACGCCAGTGGTAGACTCACGTTTCCGAACTGAAAGCTCATCGTTTAGCAATAATAATCACAGACCAATGTCAGTTCCGAATACGAATCCGAATATGATTAATTTGAATGAATTCCGCGCATCCGAAAGCGCTAACTTTGTCGATTTGTTTCGACAAGAAGGCGAAGCTTCGATTCTCGTTCACCAACCATCAAACTCATCGACAACGACTCATACGACTTCATCCAGAAGTAAAATCCAAAACATTTCTGATGATGACGACGATGATGATTTCCAGCAAGCTAGGAGTTCAGGTCCTGATATGTCATTGAATATATCTCTTGGTGGATCGAATGGAGCAAGTGGAATTAATTTTGATAGCAATCAAACATCAAGTATTTACCATTCAAACGATACGATGTTGTCGTTATCAGCAGCAATGATGGAAAAGATTTCATACAGTCGTCAAACCAATGATCACACTAAGCTCAATATGATTCAGAAGCAACTCGAAAAATGTTGTGAAATGATTCAACAACAGCAGCAACAAATTCAACAAACGAGATCGCATTTCAATGGTTTCGAGAGTGAATCTTCAATGAGCGGAGATATAGCAAAGAAGATGAATGAAGAGGCTTTAATGGGCATCGGTTACTTGAACTCAAACAATGCTTCAACAGTTTCAAGTCTTGCCAATTTGAATAGTTTAAATTCACCACCTCAAGCAACTAGTCCAACGCAGGAGGTGAAAGATTTATTGCAGCAAATTAATCAATTAAAGGATGCAAACTTTTCCGATGAAGAGTTGAGTAAGATTACTGTTGAATCGCAATCCGGACCATCGACTGAAAGGATTCCACAAAAAGCTTCATCACAAAGAAGACCAACAACATTGACCAGCAAACGAAGATTCTTCAACATGAATAATCGTTCTGTGTATTTGCCGATGGTTGCTGACCACTCATTCTCATCGCTAGGAGGATCGAGTTATAAAATGCGAAGTCCTTGCTCGAACACAGCAAGTGTGTTCACGATGAAGTCGAGATGCGTTAAGAACAGAGCTGGATGGATTTCAAAGTCAGCTCCAACGACTCCAGGAACTGGTCTGCCTTTGAATTTCACCAACGACAACAGTCCTCTCTTAGATGAAAATGACGAAGAGTAGATTAGAAAACAAAACGTTTAAAGCAACTTTTAAATCTCTAGAGACAATGATTGATATTAAATCTGTAAAAGCGAGTAAGATTTGATGAAGCGATTTGCATCAAAAACAATTTAAACACAAGTCAGCTGATTTTTTACAAAATTGGTCTGTACATTTAGACAAGTTTTAATATGATTCAGTCTCCTAAAATTATTTATCTCGAGCAAGCGAGGTGGGAATCAATCCTCGCAAAAAAGTAATTGAAATTATTCTATTATCTACCAGATAATACTTTTAAGATTTGAGGCAAATATTCGATGCGAAAGTAAAAAATGTAAAATAATTGGAATATTTCCAAGAAGTTGCTTTGGTTTGTTCGAACAGACAAGTTTCCCCGATCAACGCAAGCGAACTTTTTCTAGTCGGAATGTTTCCCTTAGGTCTACTCGTAGTCCTCGGTAGTATTTTCCTTTTCGCTGACGTTGAAAACTGTAAGATAAAATGTAAATTTGAAGTGCCTAAAGAAATTCCCACTACCAACAGTTTGAAGAAATTCATATAACAACTGGACTCAAGCCTAAAACAACAAAAGTTGCAAAAAGATAACAGAAAAAAAAATATTAGCATAGACAGCTTTCGACTTGAACAAATTCACGGTAGAAACTTTGAATTTCTTTTAATTGGCGTGAACGTCGGTGTTTTAAGATTTACTCAAATAGTTTTTGCTTCATTCACATGCCGTTGCAACGAATATTACTCGTAGAAGCCAAACGAAGTTTTATTATTTCCTTTTTGACATAATGCGATTTGAGATGAGTGTAGGTAAATAAATGATAGTAAGATAAAACAAAACAATTGAATTTTAAGAGATAAGGTTTTGTACATAATCGTAATCCTTTGATGACTTTTAAGTTGAGTTGGATGATTTCTTCAGATAAGTAAATTTGCCTGTTGGAATTTTTTTTTATTAGTTTATCGTTTTATTTTGATAGGGTATCTACTCACTTGCAAAAACTTTTGCCACTTCTTTCCTTTCAATGCCTCGATTCCCTTTAAATCATCAATGCTCTTGAACTTTCCATTCACTTGAAGATGAGTTAATATTTGAATTGCAGTTTTGGCGCCAATAACTGGAAGCTTTGTAATTTCCTTAAACTTTCCCGTGTTCAACAGAACGAGAACTTTATTCTTGTGGGCAGTTTTAGAAATCGGCTTTGAATTTGGAGACAGATCGAAGATCGAAGGTTTCTTATTTTTGCTTTTCGAAGATGTCTTCATAGTGGTCGTTAAAGTTGTTAGAAGCGTAGCGTTTCGTTTTTCCTCGATCATAGAGATTCTTGAACTTCGGCGAAGAGGTTTAACTGTTTCATCATTATATACAACAGTTTCATGATTTTCTTGATTGAAAGTCCTGGTAAGGTTATTGGTAAAGGTTTGATCATTGAATCCAGGTATTGATGTTGTTTCAAGCTTCGACTTGACTAGGCGTAAAGTACTTAGTTTTTTGAAGTCAACATTTGTGAGATCTTGACGAGGTTGAAGTGGCTTTCGTAAGACTGTTGATGTTGTTTGCGGAGGCGGCATATTGAATGTGTCACTTGCCTATTAAGAGAAGTTTGAGAATATTGCAACTGCTGAAAATATTTATACATACCAAAGTGTCATTAAATTCTGTCATATCAAAGTTTGTGGCGACTTCTGTAGTACAAATGATCTTTTCAGGTTCTTGAGGCTTTTCTTGAGTTTTCAGGAACATTGAAAGCTTTTCATCGACCATATTGCGCATTTCTCTCATGAAAGGACTTAAACTTGTTGTGTTGATATTTGACTGATTTCGAGTGGTTCGAGATGGAACAGCGTCGACTTCAGTTGATGTTGAGAAATTCAAAACATTGAAAGTATTTATGTCGATGGAGCTTTCTCTCATCTGCGGCAAAAAGCTGTTTTCAATCTTGCGAGAAATTGTTGTTTTTCTAATCTTAATCTTGTCTAAAGCTTTAGCAGAAGTGTTGAACGATTTGCAGAGAGTTGATTGTGCGAGAGGTCGCTTTTTCACGGTAGAAGGATAAATGCTAGTATTCGGTGTCTGGAAGCGCTTTGCTGGTGTTTTTGTTGTTTCTTTATTAGCAACTGGTAACATGTAGGGTCGAGGTACATTCTAAAAGAATAAAATAAAATTTGTTTAAATCGAGTGAATATTTTCAATGTAAATTTTATGAAACAAATACGATCAAAGTCATGTACATAAGCCAGAATCATTTACTGACAAGCTTGATTTTATTCGCTTGACGGTTGAAGTCAAAAACGTGATCACTATATTTTTAATCAAACAACAAACAACACAAACTGATGAAAAGAGACCGCTGAAAAAAATTTGTTTTAACTGAGAGCGCTGCCATCATTACGCTCAGTCGCGAAACAGATTTCAGACAGTTAAGTTGTTCATTTATCGTAATTCAAGTGAAGGTACAAGGTTTATCATTTATTGGAAGAAGCGAATGATTGACGCCAATTGTGAACATTTTATGTCAGTCGCGAGATTAAGCATTTTTTTCGCTTTGATTATAATTTCCATATAAGGAACTTTAAAGAAGAAGTTACTCTGTATTTCGCAATGTTCTGAATTTTAAGAAGTGCGCAGAGATAACGAACTGATAAGACAATTATTTCTAATGACTTTTTTTTACTCCAGAGTCATCGCATTTTTACTGAAATTATCTTGTCGCTCATTAAACATTGTTTTGATACTAAATCGTGTTACGACATTTAGAAAAACTGGTTTTGGCAGCAAAACAAAAACTGTTAGACGAAAGAATTTTTCTATTAATCAATTGGCGGCGACCAAAGCTTTGTGTGTGAAAATGTTCTATTAATTGTGATGATGATGATACTTAAGTCTCGTTCACGCATGGCTCACATCGGGTAGAACTAGTCGTTTCTTCGCTTTAAATTTGTTTTCAATGTCAAAGTTAATTATCGCTGTTTCAATCTTTTCTGTTTGACAGAAACAATGGGTCAATTGGAGAATGGAACGGAAGAGTCGGATAAAATCGAGACTTTTTCCGAATTGCCTGAAGAAAAGTATCAAGAAGCTTTAAAAAGCATCATCAAAGAGCATTATGGATCGAGAGCTGACGAATGTACTGTTCATATCGAAGCAGGATCAGCGAAAGGCGACAATTATATCGGAGTTTTGTATCGAGTTTCAATCAAGGATCCGAATGGAAAGAAGATGAATGTTATCGTTAAACTGCCACCACAAAATGTCGCGAGACGAGAACAGTTCTTTGCTCGCCCTTGTTTTCTACGCGAATCTGAGTTTTATGACACGATTTATCCTTTCTGCAAGAAATTTCAATCCGAAAAAGGAATTAGCGAGAAAGAAGGATTTCACGAAGTTGCTGATTGTTATCGATCACTGACCGAAGATCTTTACGAGGGATTGTTCTTGGAAGATTTGAAAGTTTCTGGTTTCGAAATGTTTGATCGTTTCAAAGACGCAACAGCTGATCACGCCAATCTTGTTATGAAAGTTTTGGGAAAATTTCACGCTCTCTCACTTGCAATGAAGGATCAGCAACCTGAACTTATTGAAAAATATAAAACCTTGGTGGACATTTTTTTCCAACGCGATGACAATTCCAAGGACATGATTAGGATTTGGTTTGATCAATTAAAGAAGCAAGCGTTTACAGCTTTGGAAACAATTGATAACGACGATTTAAAAACGAAAGCAACGAAAGTTTTGGAATCAGACTTTTTTGAATTGCTACAAAGTAGCATCGATGGAGCAGCAGCAGAGCCGTACTCGATTCTTTGTCATGGCGATTGTTGGAACAACAATATCATGTTCAAATACGAGGTAATTAAGTAAAATGATTTTTTAATTATTTCCCCTCTAAATAATTATTGTCAACAGAATGGCGTTCCCTCTGACATTCGTTTGTTAGATTGGCAAATCATGAGATACGCATCGCCAGTATGTGATCTAATGTATTACATATTTTGCTGTACGACAAAGCCTTTGAGAGACAAACATTACAATGAGTTTTTGGATACTTATTATACAAGTTTATCATCGTTTTTGAAAAGGTAAATTCATTGTCAGTGAGAAATTCTAATTTAACATTTCAATTTATCTCAGATTGGGTTCGGAACCATCGGTTGTCTTTCCGCGTGAAGCATTTGACGATCATTTAAAAAGATTCGGAAAGTTTGGCCTTTCAATGGCGATTATGGTTCTTCCAATGTTCACAACCAAAGCCGAAGACATTCCTGACATGGATGCAATAGCTGAGAAGTTCAAAGATATGGAAAAAGGCGCAGTGATGGAAGAAGACATGATCGACATGTCAAATGTGAAAACAATTGGAGTTTATAACGAAAGGATGAAAGGAGTTTTCCAGGATATGTACGATCTTGGATATATCTAATCAAAAATGTCTTCTGTTTAATATTTAGATGGGAATCGTATAATAAACAATCGAATAAAAAACAAATTTAGTGCTCACCTGCTTCTGACTCTGATAGGCGTTAAATTCAGGAATATTTTTGTTGTCCAACGTCTTCACGCTATGTGCGAATCGAATTGTGGAAATCGTGTCAGTTTTGTCTTTTCGTGCTGATGATATGCACCCTAAAATCGTGATGAATGATTTGGCGTTTAACGAGTCTTGCAAAACAATTGTGAGAACACTGTCGCGATATGGAATCGATGAGCTTCCTGTGTTAAGTGCTTGCACAACTTTAGAAACGGCGAGCAATCCTTGATTAATATTGACGCTTTCCTTCTGAGCGGCTCCTGTATGATGTGTGTTTCGGATGCCTTCACTTCCAGCTAAATCGCAGATATGCATTACAGACGTGATTCCCGAAGTTGTAACAAAGATGCTGATCATTGCGTGAGATCGAGAGCTGTTAGTGTTTAGATTTGTAGCTCGTACGTGACGATTCTTGCTGCCTCTTTGCAAAACAAGATGGGCTTCTGATGAATTGGTGATCGGCACCTTGGTTGATCCTTGAAATTTTGATCCCTTGGAATAAATTGATTCCTGACATTTATCGCTCAGCAAATCAAAAACCTTCTCATTATAAATTTCGATGAAGGATGCACTGACTTCAAAGTCCTCCTGCCCTTCAAGCTTTTGGAAAATCTTAGCAATTGCCATTTCAACTAATCCGTTCTTTCCATTGTCATAATCATCGAAACCGAGAGTTGATGTTTTGCCAGCGCCGCTTTGGCCGTAAGCAAGAACAGACGAATTGTATCCTTCGAATAACTTGTCCACTTGAGGTTCGATCTAAAACATTAAATTGTTAGAGTTCAATAAAACCGTAAAATGTGTTAAGCTTACCATAATTTGAAATAAATCGGTTTGTGATGAAGATGAATAAAAGCAATGATCGAAAGTGTATGCATTTTTATCGACAACAATCATTTTCTCTGTAGAGATCTCGTCATCCACTATCGAATCGACATTGTCGTCTGACCTCACTCTCAGGAACACTTTCACGGAGTCTGATATAGCCAAACTCATTGCAAAACCACTAAAACTAAAATTCTTCAAATAAAACTTTGCTTTCGAGAAGCCTTTCAAAATTGGTCGTTATTTTGATTAAATTCTTCATGTATACCACCAGATGGGGTATTTCGCTTCACTTTTCGCTTCACATTTTGAAATTACCGATTGTTTGAAATTGTTTTTAAAAATTTATTATTTTAGTGAAATTGTATTTATTTGCTTTTTAATTTGGACTTTGCCTTTAAGTTAAGAACGTGTGAATTGACATTTCAAATTTAATGCGATATATATCTAGTAAGCTTTTGACGATTATGTTCTGAAATAAACTTAATTGCGGCGAGAAGGCACATGAAAGAGTAGCAGATGATATTCCGAAGAGCAATAGGGAGAAAAGTCTTTCATGTGATTTTGTAAGCAATTTGTATTCCAAGGTGAAAAAGTCGACCGCTGACATGTAAGCTGAAATTAAAGGATGATTCATCGAATTTTCCGTGCTCTGCACATAGTTTCAAGTGGTTGAATTCAAAACGCCGCACACTTAAAGTTTTAGCAAATGATTGTTTATTTTTAACATCATTTCTTTTAGTTGAATGATTTGTTTCACTTATCTACGACTTATCGATATGAACCTACTCTAACCTTCTGGCATTTAAAGTTCTCGCAATTGTGGGAGTAAAGAGCACGAAGCTACAAATTAAATCTTCAGTTTGCTCTTCTCCATCACTAAGCCGAAGCTTTTTCGAATACTTAAAGGAAATGTTTAATTTCACATTTTGAGATGGAAGTCGACTTCAAATCAATGACACATGCAAATGTCATTGTTGAAATCATCTTTTGAGATCAAGAGTCCATCATCAGATTTAATACTGTTAAGGCTTTGTCATTTTGATTATGAAACAGATTTTGTCCCTTAATAAAAGAATCTTCCTTCTTAAAAATTTTTCATAGACATTCTCATCATCTCACTCAGTTCCTTGTCTTTCAATTAACTGGGACATTTACAAGCTAACATTGCAGGAACTTATTGTTTGAGCTTAAAGATAAAACTATTTCTGTACATAAACCATGAGATTTTCTCTTTCTATCGATTTTCTTTTTTTTGATTTAATTAAAAATAATTTAATAATTTAAACTTGTCTTTTCTAATTCTTCTTAAAATGTTACTATCACAGTTTTCAATAATTATTTTATCAATTAAATACTGAAGAATTGCAGCTGCCGCAATTTCAAATCGCTAAGCGCAACTTACGGGGGAAATAATTTACTACTTAAGAAATTATTGAGAACTAAAGTTAAGATAGAAGACTTCTTGTCAGTCTTATCCAAAAAATAAAACTATCATGAGGCATGAAAGACTCAATTAAGGCTTTTATTAATCTTGTGCTTCCTCTTTTGTCCTGGTAATTTCGTTCCCTTCTTGTTCTTTCTCATCTTCATTGTCGGCGTTCTAACGATGAATGTCTTCTCTGTTGTATTTTGCTCACCAATTGCAGTTGTTGTTTTCCAGCGACGCCTCAGATTGTTAGGACGTTTGGCAGATTTACGGTTTCTATTCGGTTGGAGATTTGATTGTGATATTTGTTCCAAATGTATCACGTTTTTCTCATGATTGAAGTGCTTTATTCTCTTGTAAAGTTTTTTGATGTAGCTTTGGAATCTCGCTTTGACGAAAATGTTGTTGATAAGCGTTTTCTCTTTGAGTGTCACATTATTCTTCAAAAACTTTTTCCCGTACCAACCGTCCTTAAATATTTCAGTGCTGTTCGAGGTCGCATTCACAAATCTTTCAATTTCGCATAAAAGTGTTCTAGCGTGATCATACATTTGTTTAAGCTCATTCGAAATCTTATTATCGTTGTTGTTGTTGTCTAATATCTTCTGACGCTCATAAGCAATATGAAACGATGCAGCATAGATTTGGACATGCCGATGCCAGTTATATGCCATACCCTGTAGACGAAAAAAAAATAATAATTAGTTAAATTAAATTTCATCGAATAAAGTTTCAAAAAAAAGCAAGCAAACGTTTCATTAACTTTGATCTTCCTATTTAAAGGGTTTTCATTAAAAATCTTTGTGATCTTCGACTGTGATGGTGATGAATTAAAAATCCGTTAGATCACAAAAACGTTCTTGTGTCTAAGCCTGCCTATCAATTTAGCCGCGAGGATCTCACAAAATTTTCTCAACTTCTTTTGATTCGCGTTGAGATATTTTTTCGTTTTGTGATCCATTAAATTTTTTGGGATCGATTGCATGCTCCGACAAGAGCACAAAAAAAAAGATTTAAGCGAAAAATTCCCATAAAGTTTCAGTCAACATTCTTGTTCTTCTTTGCCGGTGATTAACATAAGCGAAGGAAAAAAAAGTTTCGGGGTTTTGGACGCCAGGCAAACCGAAAAAAAAAATCATCAGGGTTCTTTTGAATGAATTCGTTTGTGAATTATTGCGGCTTGGGATAATTAAGCCTCGCGCAGTGCAAGCTCCATAGCCGATTGTCTAAGGTAAGATTTCATCAAGCGTCGACGGAGAGAAAAAAGATTCGAGAAGGCCTTCAGGCTATGGCTCGGATTTGATCTGAAGAAGTTTTTTTTCCGCTGATATCTCTCTTTCGCATGGATGTTTACGGGTTATTAAAGGGTTGTGAATGAATTTTTTATTTCTCTTTGCATCATGGAATTCATTTCCAGTTGCAAGTGCAATTCACGACTTTTGCTGCCCACTTCAGATCCTCTTCTACAACAATTTTGATGTGCATTTCGTGGTTGTTATATGCGTAAGCCGAAGGCGAGAATCATTGGGGGGAGTTGTCGAGATGGAAGCATGAGAAAAAGTTCATTGTTCTTGATTATTTGCGCTTTATCGGAGTCGGGTGACTCTGAAAGAGTTTCGACGTGCCCGATGAGTTTTAGTGATGCATAAATTCCTTTTAATTAATTTATAGATTATGACTTTTCATGAGAGACTCATAAATCGGACTTGGTTGGTCGTAACTTCAGCCTTCGACTCGAGATTTTCTTTCACGATTTTAAAATGCGATAAAATATTGAACATTATTATAATTTAATAACAAAACAGCGCGTAATATCGGCAAGATATTTATTATTATGTAGCAATTTAGCCGATTTTCTTTCGTCATGTTACAATTTTCGTTTGAAGAGAAGTTTTATCCTCTAATCAGAAGCAGCCTTAGCGCTTTAGCTGTAACGACAGCTACAGTTAACAGCATGGGTGGGAGAACAATCGTGTTTTATCGTTTTCTTTTTCGTAATTAAATTGGTGTGTGCATTATCATCCTAGAGCGATCAAGCGAATGAAATTATAGAGCTTGCAAAGAAATCTGTGATTGTAGTCGATGCATTAGTAAGAAAAGTTCGATTGCCACTGTAGGTTGAATAATGAAAAATTCCTGTTTGTATCTAAATGTTTGTAATTATGATTAACTTTTCCGATTCATCACTTCACTGATAAATAATGAATCCACGTTCAACAGAAACGTCAAGTAAGGAATAAAGAATTTCGCCTCAAAACACTAAAAGATAAATTGTAATCGAATCATGTCGAACCTTATGCTTATGCGACGGCGCAAAATTATGTAAAATTTATGAACTTGGATTTACTCAGAGTGAACATAAATCAATCAGTCTTTCACGATCACCATAATTTCTTGATAAAAAAAACTCGAGGACTTTTTTTGCTGCTTGCTCTTTCATCGAATAAGATAAAAAAAAAAGTTGTTTAAGAACTTACCATTGGGTGTTCTGGCAGGAACGTGAAGTTGTCAGTTTTAAAATTCCAGCCGACAATTGCTGAGGAGTTGATTGCATGTAATCCTGCTAGTGATGAATTAATTGTTAGGACTGATAGTCTAACCTGTTAAAAAAATTAAATTAATAAAAAATAAAAATATTTCATTTTTTAAGAACTTACAGCTTCATGGGAAGAATTGAAGTTGGCCTCAGTGTAGGGCGCTGGCCGATAATCATCTGCGACGCAAGGATTTCTCCACGAGTCTTTGGAGAATTCGTCATATTCATCACTAAAGTGCATTAAATTCTTCTTTGCATGATTATGTCCCCTTCCTCTGTGGTGGGGCGATTTTGTGTTTCTCGGTTTTTTGGTTGATCCTTCTTCCGACAGTGGCATCGCTGCAATGCTTTCCACGAACATGCAGGCAATTAAAATCAGGACAAGAACTTTTTCGGCTGTAATAAGAAACAACGAAAGAAACAAATTAGCTTTCCGTTTGATAAGAGCAAATAGTTCTTGGAATAAATCGAGATTTGCTTTCGCGTCTGAAACTCATAAAATTTAATATTGCTCAATGCAATTTTGAGACAAATGCAGGAATGCTCGTTATGTTTCAATTATGTTTAACGCTCCGAACATATTTTTATGAGCCTTAAATCATTTTTTCACAGTTTTTCTGTTCTGAAGGAGGAAGAAAAGAGATTTAACAAAGTGTTAAATGACTGTTTGCACAAAATATTTCAAGTCAAGTGATCAGATCAAACTTCTGTTGTTTTTAACAAAATCGTCTGACGCTTTGAAACAGAGTGGAATGAAATATGACGTCGATCTGACGAGGCACATGATGACTAATTAGAAATTTTCTGCTCGATATTTTAAATGAATTTGCCAGACAATTTTACAATTTTGACTTTAAAGCGCCGTCGGTAGAATTGGCGATCAAATGTTTTTCAAAATCATCACATTCAAATTAAAATCTCGTGCTGTCCTCAAGGAAACATAGAAATCTCCGATATTTCGCCATATTTTTTAATTATCCGCATTAAAATTTTAATTTGTGAATTAAAATTTATACACACACCACACATTTCTCCACATGATCTTCGTAGCTGCCTTGTTGATCTTAAAATTTAATCCAAATGACTTTAGATGCACATTCGATAATCGTAAACCGTTCACTTAATAAATTTGGTCAATCTTTGTCAAAAAAATTGTTTTTATTCACTTCTATTCTTTTCTGAATGATATTTTATCAAAGGATATTTATTTAATATTTTTTAAGTTAATCGCACTACGTCAAATATTTCTTCTACAATTTTATCCAAAAACTTTTCTGATGCAATTGCAATCTTTTGTAGAATATTCACTTCAAAACACGTCTGCTCACGTCGGCTCTTTGCCACAATGTGATGCTTTTTGCTGGCTTAGTGTTTAAGACACAAAAGAAAAATCAAAAACTGTCCAGAGAAAAAAAATCAACGTAAGAAAAGCTCGACGAGCTCTCACGAACCAATACAAGCATGACCGGCCTTTTTTTCTCTGCTAGCGTGTTCACTTTCAGTTGCTACTTTTTCTCTCAAATGCTCAAGCATCATCTTCACACATGAGAATGGAAATATTGACGTTAAACTATCCGAATGAGCTTGGACAAATTTCCGATGGATTTTCCATTTCCCACGGTACTTTTATGACGGCGCGTCAACATTTGTTTTCCAGCGCAATGCATTTTCTTATCAGTTTTGTTTAAATCTTTATCCAAAGATAATTTGAATTTTGTCTCATTTTTAAGTTTTTTGAGAGAGCGAGTGATTCAAATGATTTTCGCAAGAACGCGGGATTCCCTTCCGTTGACTCACCAGCTGATATTTATCTCTTTAAAAATTCATTCATGAAAATATCTGAATGTTCACAATTGGAATGCTCCAACGACGAGAGAGCTTCGCATCAAGCCATAGCACAAACATTTTCGTTTTACGCTACTGCCAAAAAAATCGTTTTCAATGAATGAATCATTCCCTCAACTATACTAAACTTAATTCCCATTCATTGAATCATCGCTGACGCTCCGCCACAAACAATTTGTTTTGTCGTGACGTCATAAACATGAGAAATATGTTCATCGAAGCTTGAATGAAGAGCGCTCGAGAAAACCACCTGTAGGACAATTAATTTCAGGGGAGCGATTTAATTCTTAGAAATGAGCGTCAATTTAATTGGAATTGAAGGCATGTACACGTTTTTGATTACGTAGTTGAGTAATACACATTGTATTTTGCTCAAAAGTGTTGATAAAGAAAAAGCCCCGCGAGTCTCGCCGTGAAAGATAAGTAAGCACAGTGTTAAAGCTTGAATCACTTTCCAAAGATAAAAATAGGAACCACGTTTATTTATATCATTTTTACAACTTTATTTTTATCGCGAGACTCAAGTACTTCCGAAATCATTTCCTTTCAATTACTTGATCCTCTTGAGATTAAGATTGCGAAGCTTGTCTGCTCTAAAAATTATTCGTCACTTCTCGAATATTATAACTAGTAAACATACAAGAGCCAAGGAATGTTTATTCGCATAAGAAATCTGATTCCTTATTTTCTTTAGAGACTAATGGTTTAAATAAATTGAGACCGGCGGAATGTTATATAAAAGATTTACGTCCTTCAAATGTTTAGCAGTCAAACGTTAAGCAAACCCCGGAACCCCTCAATCCTAAATTTTGCAAAGCCTTTGTGTCACAATCGTTATGATATAAACAATGGATCTGTTTAAAGTATCACTAACAGTAAATATTGTTCTCACTTGGACGAGACGCCAAGAAATTGTCTTGTCGCACGAGCTACTAAAACATCTTTTTCCTCGAAGAACAATCGATTATATTTCATCACGATACTCTTAAAGTCATCACGCTTCTAATTAAGAGGCTCAAGGAAACTTGACACTTACCATTAATATTTTTGTATTCCATTTTGTCTTTTAGGTTTTTAATTTCACTTTAATTCGTTTTGAACTCACAAAAATATTTCTTTAAGGATAAGTTTTAATTTTTTTCGACTTCTTCGTCAAGTGCAATATTTTCTAATTTCACCATAAGTGTTAAAAAAAACTACTTCAGTTTGAAATGAGCGAGGTAAGTTAATGAGGCGAGTTTTCACTTAGGTAGTTATTCTTTGGCATGTGAATAGTAATTGAATCGCAAACCTTGCGTCGACTAATCTTTATACTGGTTCTTCCTAAACGCAAAGAAAATCACACAATCAATACATTCGCACACCTTTCCTATCCAGTTAAAGCGACACGCGGGATTTCTCACTGCAAAGTAAATCTCGGCCCGCACGTTTTTCTTCTACACTTGTAGAGAGGTTCCGCAACAATTCTTTTTCTCTCTATCTTCCTTTATACGGCAGTGAAGTGATTGCAAAAGTTGTATTAGTGCTCCTTTGCTACACCACGAGTTGCGATTGGTTCATGCTACTATCAGCGTGTGTAGGGGCAAAGCATTTCGAACACACAATGAAAAGTTGCTGTGGGTCATTCGAAAAAAAAAGAGATCGCTCGTGCTTCTGAAAATTCCGATGATCTTCGATATTGGAAAATGCATTGGAATTAAAATTATGTTGCAATTCGAAAAGGTAATTTTTGGTGATTAAAAATTTTGGTAATTGAGATAAAAATATTCTGTGATTTTTACATTTCATAATTTTACGATCCACTTAAAAGATTGCCAAAATTTTTCTTATCTTGAAGATATTTAAAAAAAATTTAATCGTCTTAAAAAATCCCGAAAATTTCAAGAACTCACAGACGATTAATTTAATTTCGTCAATGATAAGAAAAGTTTGTTGAGATTGAAAACAATGCAAGCGACGATAAAGAAAACAATTACCTGGGGGATTTCATGAATGAACGCGTGCGTGTGCTATCATTTCTTCTATCAGCGAATCTATGACAACAACTCATTAAGATTGCCGTGTAGGAACTCTACTCATCCACTCATTCAATAGCAATTCAAGCAACTCTTGACCCATAAAATTGGCATTTATGCATCGGAGGATGATGCTACGTCAAGTTCTGAGAAAGTTTCGATAGTTTCCATTGAAGAAAATATATTTGTCATCAATGATACTACTTACGCTTCAAAATATTTATGTCCCATGCATTTTTTATTTTATTTTATCAGACTCTGTGTGTTGGCGTTTAAATTGATGACGTTACTGCCTAGACGTATTGAATCATTCGCACATCGACACACTTATTAGGTTCTCACCGTTAAATGTGAAGAATTCCATAAAAGGAAATATTTTCTACTTAACGGTGACGGATAAAGTCAAAAACTGAGGAAACGGGGGAAGTGTCTTGTTTGGCTTTTTATGTCGTAAAATTTATTGGTGACGCATTACTTTCTGTCGGCGCTAAAAGAGTGTGTTGATTTTATTATGTGTCAGTCTAGATATTTAGATATCTGACTGCGTTCGGTTTTGCGATAAGCTCATTACATCATTGCAATTTTATCGGTGACTTTTATTCTTTTTGGCACGTAACCGGAACAACTTAATCGGAAGGAAGGAAGTTAATTTAATCGGAAGGTTAGCAACAAGATAATTCGAAATACTTTTGATTAAAATTTTATCAAAAAAATTGAGTGCGGTGAAAATCACTTCGTCGTTATGACGTTGCTTATCACATTTGATTTGATATTGTCATTCAAAGGGAAATAGAAAAATAATAAACGTTTATTTGTATCGATGATGACATTTGTAATAATTAGCCGACAACCGAAAAGATCCGCTTTCGTGTTTGTTTGACGTCGTTCGCAAGTACAAATTTCTTCTCCGGTAACAACTCAGAGCAAACACAAACAAGACAAATAGACACAGTCCCGTAATTGCATTCATCTCATGTTCATCACGAACTCGCAAGCTTCCAATATTTTAAAACTTCTAAGAAAGATTATTTCGGGCTTTTAAGCTTAAACGGCTACAACTCTGATATAGAAATATAGAACAAGCTCTTAAGATATCTTAACATATTTGGGATATCAAAGTAGCAAACGACTTTTTGTGTTATTCTTCTGTTAACACATTAACTAACCTAGGCCAAATTTAGCGACCAAAATCTTCTTTGTGTCAAGATATCACCGCCTAAGATTTGAATTTTCTCTTCTCAGCAGCATCTCTCTGATTTTATTGCGTGAATCATCGAAACGTGGATCTAAAAATAAATATAAGACCAACTCATTATTGCGAAATAGATGATTGGTCTTGTTCCGCGTGGAGCGGTACCTGGCTTTATGAATTTTAGTTATTTCCGATTTGTGTTGATTGGAATTTATCCGTTTAGCTTCCTTTTGTTAAGCCTTTAACAGCGGCGGTCTTAAAAATCATATTTCATGCTAAAAACTATATTTCTTAAGCGGCAACTTCGACTGTGAGAAGAAACAATTTTTATTTGAATCAGTTGTGTCAAATATTTTCTCATGCGATCAAAACTTGATTAAAGACTTGAATTTAAATCTATAATTTGAATCTCTCGAGTTGTTTCGTCTCATTCTATTTGACTATGACAAAATGTTAAAAATGTAAAGAAATTTATCAAACATTCGGTTACAATAAACATTCGCACATTCGATGTGTGAGTTGCCGGTCTTGCGCACTCGCAATAAATTATTTCCCTCAGATGTAAGATTCGAAAACTTTAAAGCTTTCTCATCATGGTGATTTCAATGCGTTCAACGCGAGAGAAATAAAATAAAATGTTTCGGCGAAGTTTATTTAAAATAGACAAATTTTTTTTTGATGTCTAAATTAATTGAACAAATAACATTACATTTTCTTTTTATAGAATCATTCTTGGATCCGCTTTAGATCACGCTGTTTTCATCAAATATTTGATTTGCTCATCAACACTTGATATTACACGTGCCTTTAAAATAGATGCCGCTGAACTTTTCCAACACGTCACTCGTGTGAATTACCGAACAACAATGATTTCGCGGATTCTGTACTTACTTAGACTTTTCTATTGGGGTAATTCCAACTAATTTCGTCTGAAAACCGCAAGATAGTTTCTTGTCATTTCTAAATAAGTTTCAAGAACGTTTGCGATTTTGCTTTTCCAAGATTCGAACGATATTGTTAAAAATTAAGATTGCTTGAGAAAGGGCAGTCTATCCAGTAAGTGAGGGCCAAAGTAAATTAATGTTGACGACGTCTTTGACAGCTTCACCTAGATGATGATGCCTCTACACGATTTTGTGTTAAGTTTTACAATATTTTGTTCAAACAACGCCAAGGATTTTTAATACTTCTGCCTGATCTTTAATTTCTGCAATCCTCAAAATCTGAATGTTGAATTAACGTTTGCAATAATAATGTTTAAGATATAACGAGTTATTTATCACGCAAGAAGAATGTAAGACACAAGCTTTGATTCCACACGACTCAAGTCGCAGTGTTGATATAGAACAATTATTTTGATTGCATGCAAGAGCTGCAGCGGAATGTCTGTTCTTTAGCTTAAAGTTCTGTTGGCATCGAAGAGTTTAATGATTCCTGCACGCACATGAGCGTAGTTTTGACATGAGCGTAGTTAATAAGACGTTGTTCTCAAGCCTCAAACGCAATATTCTTTGCGAAAAAAAAACGTGAAGAGTTCCGGACTTGCTTGCAGTATTTGCTTCGAGTTGTAAATAATCTATTTCCGTAATAATATTATCAGCTGAAATTACCGGCTGTCAGCGCTGAAGTTGATTAGCAACATGATCAAAGATTTGCTCCGCTGTGCCGCACGTGATTTGAGTATGAAAATTCGTTCCAGGCAGAATTAGTTTTCACCTAAAATAAACCAGAAAGGTTGCGCAGACGGCAGTTGAAACTAGATTGTGTTTTGCACATTTCCAGGTTGTTGAACATCGGCCATCAGAGGATTTAATTAAAACATCACGTTCAATTAAATCACGTCATATGGGACTTTGCCGATATCTTTCGCCAGCCTGTCGTTAGAGCTTCGAAAATATCGTCTTTACGCGACGACTGGGTCGATAATTATCATCCATCGATGTATATTAACTCTTTCTCTTTTTGTGTTCTTCCGAGTTATTTTTGTTGTCAAGCAGAAGAGGAAGCGATCGATAATTAATATTTTACTCTCAGATATTGATGACAAATTACGTTTCAATTGGCATGATCATCTCATTATTTGCAATCATTGTAGTGACAATCCGACTGTATCATCATCGTGATTCTCTTTGCTTTGGGAGGCACGATTGTCTGTACAAAGTTGGAATAACCGGATCCAATAAACATTACAAGAATTTGAGAATTGCATAATCATGAAAAGGAGGCAAGTCAAGTTCTTCCATCCAAATATTCAATCGAAGGGAAATTCCCGTGAAGTGTGATTCAAAAGGTGTTACTGACGTTAACTCTTCAATGAGAGGTGCACATTTTCATTGCCGATGAATCACTTATGGGCATCTAGCTTATTATTGTAGTTGGGATAAATAAAATTTGTTTAAAAGATCGTTCGCTAAAATCAATAGGCGCCAATTGGAGGGGATTTATCTTTCTTAATTATTTCCATTGGCGTCATAATGGAATATTTTAAATATTTAGAGAAAGAAAATATTATGAAGTAACTGAAAAATATTTTTTATGTAACAAACCATGACAAAATGAATATCGATGTATTTGTGTCGATCGCGATGTGTTGCGAACGTCGTTTTGTAAAAAAAAATGTGTTCGACTGATGACGTCTATTTGCAGTGATAAACAGATAAGCATTCATTGAAGTAGCGTTAAAAATAACTTAATCGTCTGAACTATTTTTAGACTGTCAATTCATGAAATGAGTAATAGCAAGCATAATCCAAGAACCTTATAGAACCTCAAGGTGTGCAAATAGAGGTTACGAACTTTTGAGCATCGAGACAATCACGAAACTGTCTTGCGTGTGAATAATTCTATGCAACATGGATCTCGCATGCATAGATAACGGCAGTTTCATTCATCATGACAATCTCTTAACTCAAGTCATTTAATCCCAAATGAACTCGAAATTTCAACCAACCTGACACTCGCTGTCGAAGCTTCAAAACTGTTTTCGTCAAGCGGCACGTTTTCTTGTATCGATCGAGTCAGAAATGTGATTCAATATTTTGATGTGTGATCGAAAAGTATCTTCTTTCTCTCAGCAGCATTCACGATACTTAAGACGTTTTTTTTTGCAATTGTATGAAACCGCATTGAAAGCAAAGAGTCGGGCATATTATGAGAAAGTTGTGATGAAGAGTTACAGACGCTTGTAAAGTTTTATTCGTAAACAAATCGTCTGATGGCTAGAGAAGAAATAAAAGAAGCGGTGGAAATTATTCTCGAAAAGATTGAATTACATTCAAGTCGGTAGTGTTTTGATATGGTAATAAGCTGGGAATTCATAAAAACTATCTAACTTCGTTGCCTTTTGAAAGATTTTATAGTCGCATCAGCTTCTTGTTTGGACTCGACCGACGTGTCATTAAAAATTGCTTTCTTCAAAATTTGTCATTTTACTTCGGTCGAGAGGAAGAATATAAAATTGATATGGTTAAGGTACCTTGTGCCTTAAAGCGCCTCCCCGTGGAGTTTTGGCGGTGAAGATGCAGATCTCTCTGTTCACAGGCTGAGAATGGGAAAAGTTATTGTTTCGCGTCTTGCGACATCTGATACAATTCAATATTTGCTAAGCCTCAGCATCAGAGCGACATAACCCAAGTAAACTAGCAAGTTTACTCGTTGTTCTTCAGTTGGCGATTTGCAATGCCCTTCACAGTTTCCGAAATAAAATGTTTTGACTTCACGAAGGAATGTGTCTACTTCACGATCATATCTTCTTCTTAATCTTTCGTGAAATATCGAATCCCTAAACCAGTATTGTGTCGTAGACATCGTTTAAAGCTATAAGATCAATAAATCGTAACTTGAATGTTCTAAAAAAATTTGCATATTTTCCATTGTTCTCACGTTTTGTGTTTTTTTTTTCTCTTTTGAAAATTGCGTGCGAATTTTATTTCTCTCCAAGATTTCTGATCGACTGTGATAAAATTGCATTTAAAAGTTGATTTTTTTTTTCACTTTAATTGAGCAAATTAAGTTCTGTTCAATCAGAAAACTTTTGAATCGAGTGCGACTGTCAAGACTTGAAGTTCACATTGAGAACTCGATGAAACTAATTATTTAACGAAAAAAATATCTTTCGTCATCTCTCGCTGTCATTTTTGAGTTTGCTCCATTTGGCTGAAAATTCCTTTGCTTCTTATTTCTGTTTTCGATCTCGCCACTTTTGTTGTGTGTGGTCTGTCAACGCGCGAATTTATTTGACCGAAGAGAAGTTACGATACAAAATTAAAATTATTATAATTTTTGAGATCCGAAAGAAAAATATTTTACAGCTTCGATAATATTTAAGCTGATCAATCGATGAGCACTAAACCCGTCACTTCCCTGGGCTCGTAAAAACCAAGATTTGTGCAACAAAGTATTTGATGAGCATCGATGAATAATTTATTTTTGAACATTTGGAAAATATTTTGTAGAACAAAATGCAACTCAAAGATTTCCATGATCGAGTGAAATCAAAGTCAAACGCCCTTTGAGAGAAGGTAAACGTGATTGAGATATTTCGGCGCAAGGTATTTTTCTGTTTCGAGTATCAGGTTGAAACAAGATTGATTGAAGTATGACTTTTATTCGTTGTATCACGCTTCATTCATGGACGAAAATCAATTTTTAGAGGAGCTTAGAAAAATGTTTCTCTACCTGGATCATAAGAAGCATAAATAATCAAATTTACCATGCAAATTGACAAAAGTCAAGACATCTCAAGGATAAATGTAAGTAACAACTTTCATGTTCTCTGCTAATCCATGAAAAATGAGCTCTCATCCCAGATTGTCTACCTTAACATGTTTTCTATGTTCAAGTGAAGAAAACAAAAGTTTTCGGCATTTAAATAGTTATGTGCAAAAGGATTTATCATCGTCCCTGGCCATCTTGCCCTTTTGTCTTGCATGGAGGTTTGTCGGCTCTTAATCAAAAAACAAACAAATCATTTTCCACATTTGACGTGAAGCTTCTTTTATTTTTTCTCTACCTTGTCCTGTGAGAACAAAAAGTTAAGGAATAACATCGTGCTGTGCTGGATTTTTTTTATGGTTGCACCGTATAGGCAAAAAGGTAGGTAAGTACTTAAGGAAAGTCGAAAACGAAGGCCCTAACAACTTTATTATTACTGAAGGCTTCCAATGTTAACACTCCTAATGTGTTTCTCTCTTCGCACATTCCTCAATCGATGAAAATAAATTCAAGGCTGCAAGTGGTGCATGAAATGCTTTGCTCCTCAGAAATCTTTCCAAGATCAAGTAGCAGTCACTGAAGATTCACCTGATGAACTAGTCACGAACTTAACTCGCTAAAGAAAATAAATGTCTTTACAGGTAGAACAAAAGCAATCAAGAAATGATGGACACAATATACATAAGCCAGACAAAGCAGCTTTATTCTGGTTGTTAAAGGGCTCTCACTTTGTCTCGTAGAGCTCAATCCTTCTTTTGTCAACTAAGCACACAAGATCCGCCTACCGTTTCCAGTTGCTTCTTTTCTGCAACCAAAGAAATTGAGATTTTACGGTCATGAAAAAAATGATTTGCAACGGTGCAGAATGTTTATAAAATATTTATTAAACATTATGGGAGAGCGACTAGAATCGAAGAAAATTGCTGTGTGTGTCTTATTAATTGGAGAACATTTGAAAAATTGCTTAAACAGCATCATACATCACCTGAGACCCGGGTGATGGCAACAGCAAACTCGACCTCACACACTCGTCATATTCTGATGGCTAGGAAAGTTTAAACTAGCAGGGAGTAAATTCCACTTCATTCTTTTTGACTTCTGATTGTAATAAGAAAAGAAGAAGGGAAGAGTGATAGAAACACCATACGTCGTGTATTTTTAAACGTTTGAAACAATCGACAATCATCATCTCTATTTTATTTTATTTTCTGTTCTTTCCAAACACTTTTTAAGAGAATAATCTCCCTTCCTTTTTTTGTTCAATGAATGTGCTCTATTCAAACTCGATGGAGATTATACATTGATCAATGAAAAGGTACCAACAAGGCAGCTTTGTGGTGTTCTAAATCATTTTCTATTGAGATTGCAGGGAAGGTGAGAGACTAAGATTGAGAGAAGAAAAGGCAAAAGGAGACGATAAGTAGAAACAATTTATGTGGAATTATGTCGGTGAAGTTGTGACTAACATAGTTCGAGATAATTGAGATGTAAGCACCTTGATTTCAGAACTTCATCGCATTCTTTTCATTTTGCTGCATTTTTGATCTTTCAAGTTGCATTTAAGGTTGTGAAATGCATTCTCATGTTAACAAGATTTTGACTATGATTGATAAATTGCTTTTTCTGCCACCAGTTAAGATTTTAATAATAACTTCTCTCATCTCTCTAATAGCATGGTGTGAATATATTTTTTTTGTCGTCATGATCGCTTTGATAAGCGAGGAAGGGAGTGAGAGAGAGAGAAAGAAAGTTGTCAGCCATATTTTTATTGTGAACAGCGAAATATATTTTTAAAGATCCTTTATCGCTCCAGCGCCCAGGCAAAAATATTTTCGACTCGAAAATGTGTGTTGTTTCACAGAAGTTCACAAAAGGTGTTTCTTTAACACTAAATATTTGCCGAAGCAACCAAGTACCTTGTTGGTATTTGCCGAAACACATCATGCTGTGATTTATTATTAAGAATAGTTATCTGATGTTTCTTTTTCGTCTCTTCAGCGAGCAAATTTTGCCAGTTGATTCCATTATCCCAGCGCAAAATGTGAATACAATAAGAGAAAAAGTCAAAGGCTTCGCTTTATCGTAAAAGTTTACGCTGTTGCATCATTTGAATAATAATTCACTAACCAGAAAGGATGCAACACATTTTAAACATGACCGTTTAATATATTCTCGATGAGAGAGAGGAGAAGAATGCAAATTTTCTTTTCCAATAAGGCCAAGAATTGAAGCTTGAAGCTGTGCTGTTACTGTAGCTGATGAAGATAGCAAGTAAGACTGTGGCAAAGGTCTTAGTAGAAAATAATAAAACAGAAAGTTATTAAACGCTCAGAACGGCGGAGAAGACAGAGCTTCGAGTGCATAAAAACGAATCACTTAAGGAATTCTTTGTTCTTCTCTCCATTAAATTGAGAAAATCAAAAAAATGTTTGACTGAAAAAAGGACAAACAAAATAATTAAAGACATGGAGGTCTGTCAATACATTTCGGTTCTCATGTAATGTCAATTGTTGCAACACACTGTTACTTTTGCCCTAAATAACATTGAGACATCCCAAATCTTCCGACAAAGAGTCGAACTGGCGTTCATGCCAAGTTCTTGCGAATATATCCTTCATTGAACAGTTGGTGATTTACCTCTCACGAAGTTTTTATTGAAGAAAATGTCTTGAAACTTTTGTGCTGACTTTTTTTTCTTAATTTGTTGACAATCATCAATGCTTTGGGTCCGGTAACGTAGGTAACGAGCAGATGTGAGACTCTTTGAAAGAAGGAGACTTGAGGCGCCCGATTCGATTTGTTAGAAAAGTGAATCTTTTGAAAGTAGAGCCATCGAAACCAGCTCAAAATAGTCCTTTTGCAATTCACTGACGCTTAATTATCTGCATCTGGTCGTCTCTCAAAAGCTCAATGAAATTTGAAACTCTCGTAAACAAGCGAAGTAACAAACACATTGCTAACCAAACAAAAACGCCTCCAGAAAAGCCCTCTCCCAAGCAAGAATGAGATTAAAGGAAATTCAGAGAAAAGACGAGAGAACAGAATGGGACGGTCTCACAGAAGCTTTGAAGAAGAAGGCAAATTGTGTGTGCATTTGAACGCTTCATTCATGCTTTTCACGCTTTCTCAGACATAATTTAATAATTTGAACGATCCTCTTATGAGCAGTCTGTGAAATGATGTAAGCTCAAGACAAATTATTTGACCCACGTTTAGGATAACGAGACGTCTGCTAATTTTTATCGGCTCTTCCCATCTTTTTTGGCAAAAACAGATTCCAGTACAATGAGAAGGAAGTAAAGCAACTATCTAATTGATGTATCAAGTTACATCTTGTCTAACCACAAATTTAATATCCTAATAATATTATTACGATTTGCCGCCTCGTTAAATCAGAATGTATTTAATTTCACTTTCCAATCGCATCAAGCTGATTCTTATCGACTTAGAAAATTAGTTAATTATTATTTCCAAGAGAATTCTTTGGTTGAAGAACAAACTTCCAATCATGCGAGAACTTCATCGTGTCTTGTCGAATAATTATTTCGGTTATTAAATGTCTAAACTTACAATTATTGAAATAAATTCAGCAACTTTATATTCTTTTAAAAACCCATTTTTTGATTGAAATGATATCAATCATGTTAAATAAATCACGCTGATCTGCGAATCAAACAATCATGAATGATTAACAACATCCTTTCTTTCTTTTAGTTTCTTCTCCCCGAGTCTCTTCGTCCAAAAACAATTTATCAAAAAGAGCGCCTAAAATAAATATTATGTTTTGATATAGACGAATCTTGTCAAGATCATCATTATGAGATATCTTCTTCTTTTTGAATAATCTAGATGTAATGTCACGCTCATTGTAACGAAATAACATTTGGTTCTTGATGCTGCTAGCGCTCCCGTTCCTCACACTCGACATTCCACCGTCTGAAGAGAATAATAACGATCAAAATCAAGTCCAGAGAGTTATGGCGAATGAGCTTGGAATTTTAAGAGGAACATTTATTGTGAGTCACTGTCCGGAAGACTGCCACGATGTGTGAGCATATGTAAGAAGAAGCGAGAATGGAGAACTATTTCTTAATTGGCCAAAATTTTCCTGAATGGAACATTTTTCATCCTGCCGTGTTGTTCTATGCCGAAAAGATTTCCACGAAAAACTTTCATCCATTCACAAAAATCTAAAAGGTATCGTTCATCTCTCAAGTGGAGAACTTCAAAGAAGACATTTAGCAGGAAATACCTGCATCAAGATGCTGCTTAACTGTACGATTATTGTTGTTGGCTTGTATTTGGTTCTCGAGGGAACAGAAAACTCTTTTGTTTCGTAAAAATATTTTCAGGACATCAAAATGCTTCATTTACGAGACTTTATTTTTTAGCAAGAGCATTTGTTTTTTAGATCTCCACATTGCTGGACGACAGACCTCCACTTGGGTCCTATCGGTCTTTTATTCTCAAGTTCAATCGTTTTGAACAACATCGATCCGAAAGAATGAAATATGAAAAGAGCTTTTGATGCTTTCAAAAGATTTTATTGTTGTTCTTTGCTGCGAATAGACAAAAAGGCGATCTGAAGAAACAACCAATCTATCACGTTTTGTGTCTGGAGAGAAGGAGAAAACTATTGAATAAAACGAAATTCTTTATTGTCGTGGAACAAAAAGAACTACTGCCTGTGACTGGCGCCAGTTCTTTGATTGTCTCACTTGCAACCAGACTTTGATTCATTTTCCCCGATGAGATTAAAATGCATTTTTGATTTATGTAATTTAATAAATATTTTGTGACTTCGAATGTAACGGAAGATCTTTTTTGCTCTAATCCTTTATAAGTTTTCTAGGATCATCGGGATTATCTGTGATGAAGAGCAAATTAATTTCACTTAACAGCTCTCATCAAAACATAAACGATTCATTCATGTGCAGACATAAAAAGTCATGTCAGGACAAAAAGTTTCATCTGTTCAGTTGCACATTTTGTTAAAGAAAGGTTTCATTGCATTGGAATGCAGTTTTCATAGACCAAGCTAAATTGCATGTAACAAAGCGTTTCAGAGACCTTTTGGAGTCGTAACAAAGGACATTGCTTAGGTGTCATTGTTGGAAGAACAAAGACCCAGACATTCTGTCGTCGGTTGACTGTTGTCAAGGATCGGAAAATTGAAATAATAAGAGAGAAAAGTTCAAATTTGTTGAAGTTCAACTTTCATGCTAAGATGCAAATCCTCTCGCTTACAAAACGTGCTTGGCTTCGATTTGAAACTTCATATCACTGCCTTTTTATTAAAAAACCGCAAGAATTTCAAAATGCCGACGCTTCGTCCAAAATACTTGAACTGAAATGTATTAAGTTTCCCTTTAAGTAATGATTGGTCTCATTTGGCGTCGAGTGTAAAACTCGCTTTTAAATTAACTCTTGTCCACACAACATGAAATTCAAGTAACTTCCACAGCTCGAAACGACTTTTCAACATGTCGCTGAACACCGCTCTTCAACACCACTTCATGCTGATGAGCTATCAAAACCTTCGTGTGAAGAATCGTGAAATTTGCAACTTCCAGTTTATTAAAGGAAAAAAAAAGGTTTCATGCGGGCTTAGCCGCTGCTTTTGTTTATTTATCGCTTCTCGACTCTTTGCTAAGCTATCGGCATCAGAATCAAACGTTGTATTCATCAAGATTTTATTTAGTGTTTGCTAACAGCATGTCGTCCATCTCCGCAGCCGAGAAAGAAATGTGTGTTCAGTTAATAAAAAAATATTTCTCTTTGTAATTAGACGTCTCCGGAATATTAATCTTCAATCTTGTGTGAATCTTCGTTTTGATCTGGCGACAAGTGTTCATTCGATGAAAAACTCGAAATGGAATTTCACTTGTTAAGTCTCTCACTTTTGTTTTAAGCTACAGTAACTGTAACTCTGAAATGTGATATCCTCAATCAAGAGTTGTCGAACCTTTGACGAGAACCTTCTCGTTCTTGCCATTGCGTGATTTGAATGTACAACGACTCGTTTTGAGATATTTTTTGAGAGTCGCCGTTGTTGTTGATGATTCACAAAGGCGAAATCTTTTATGGTTGCGGCTTCTCGCTCATTAGTTAGAACACTTTCCCACCAAAATCAGCCTCCAAGCCACTTAAACTCAGCGGTGTTTAGTGACCAAAGAATATTTAAGTAAAATATTTTTACCTCTCAGTAATCATTTATTATATTTTTATGATTAAAACTTTTGTGAGAAATATTTTCGCTTCATCAAAACTAGGGTGGTCGCGATTATTATTCGCGGTCAGAATGCTGATGGAGATGTTTGTTTTATGAGTCTCCACTGAAATCATCCAAACTTCATTCCGTGAGTCAACGATAGGAATATTTTTTTTAGTTCACATAAGAATTGTGATAAAATGTGCCGCAAAAAGCTGTGATTTATGATATTCGCATAATTCATTTTGGTTTATGAATGCCCCCTTAAAACTTATTGATCTCTGCTTACCGAAATTCCGCGTCGAGACTGAAATATTGTGATTTTTATGTTTGTTCCTTCTCGGGTTTGTTCGCATCGCTTTCATTCTAATTATAATATTTGTTATGCAAATTTTATCCATTCATATTGCTCTTCATCGTTTCATCATTCGCGGCTTAACTCTAACCGACCGCGACGAAATCTTGGGATCCGCTTGAAAGTTTAAACTAGGAATTTAATTTTTCAGACCATCATCAAATTGTTTTTCCAATTACTGATCACAAGAGCTCCAGCTCAATCAATGAAATTGTGATGCAATCAACATAACACACGAGACTCTTAATGAAGTCGCCGGCGATCCTTCATTAAGTCAGGGCTTTTTAATGATATCCTCGAGTGCCAGAAACAACACTGTGGATGAGAAGAGGCAAGACCGAAAATAAAGTTTTATTCAAATTAAATCGTGATAAAAGCACGAAAATTGAATGAAAGGCGAACACTACCTTGCTTTGTTATTAATGCTCGCTGCTTTTTGTTGTTGCCAATTTAATTCATCTTTTGATTTTTTCGAAATGCATAAGAGTGTGGAGAACAAAAACGCCATCATCATCCTTGTTAACAACATGCTCGAGATATCAGCACACGAGAAACTTGATGCAAACACACGAGAAGACCTTACTATTAGCTTATATTATGTTTTGGGCAACAAAACTAACAAGCGCGCGGTTTCTCACAGCTATTAAGATCGGTAATTTATTTATTTATTTCGATTTCGCTTTGCTTGCATTTGCCTTGGTTACATTTTAAAGTTTAATCAGCATGCAGGCCATTTCGAAAATCCCTAAGAATGCTTAAAGTCGCCACAAAGGCGTAAATCTCGAGATATTTTGTTAAAAACTTCGCGACACAACGAAACAAGCCAACATAAAATATGATTCGTATCTTAAAGAATCTTCGCACAACAAACACAAAAGCATAAGAAACAGTTTGTCTCAAGCTTGTTTCGAGCGGCGTCTCTGTCTCCTGTGAAGTCTTTTTCTTTTAACTCTTCTCCAATCTCGAAAGATAAATATTTTCAGAACGAACAAACCAACCTAAGCGGTGTTGGAACATAAACGCGTTAAAAATGAATATCAGGGCTAACAGAGGATTATGGAGGAGCTCAAGCGTAAAAGAGATTCAGACACAATTGAACTTGTCCTGACTTGCTTAACGATTCTAGTTGTTCCATGTTGGAGGTCTTACGTTGGAGACGAAATACGTGAAGTGTCGGTTTCCCGTCAAGAACGAGATAAGGACGAAGTCGTCACGCGAAATTTATGCACTGAACAGTCAAAAACTATAAAAAAATGTATTTTGAATTCCATTCGAGCCGACAATATAAATAAAATCACCCCGTAACATCGCAAAACACGATGTTAACATTAATGGGAACGATTATTATCAGAAAGAAAATCAAGATCAAGGCAAAGACGAACAAGACCGGAGTCTGCGAGACATACAGTTAACAACAACAATAAAATCGCTTGCCTCGAGGCAGAACAGTCAAGTCATTAATTAATTTTGATTATAATCGGTGTGGCTTTCCTTTTTTTTTGGTGAGATACTCGCTCGTTTGCGCAAGAAATCCGTGAGCTTCATTTGTTTCTCTCTCGTTTGAATGTTCTTTTTTTTCGTGGCTTCAAAGCTGCTGCTGTCTTTATTTGCCTCTTGTTCGAAAAGAATTTCATTACCATAAAGATTCTGCTGACAGTGGTAATATATAGTTATAAAGGAAGTGAAAATTGGTTTTATTCATTCATGTTCTCAGCTCAGTTTGAAATTCTAGGAAACAGCTTCTCGTGGTCCTTGAAACTTTCTGGTAAAATCTTCTTTTTATCGTATCCGGTTGAAACGCTATCAGTGAACTTGAATCCACGTCTAATGCTGTGAATGAATATCCAGAAAGATTATGCAAATGATGTTTGCTGGCGCTCTCTTGAATACAAATTCATTATTAGAAATGTTCGAGAGTTTAATTATCAGAGTCCAATGAATTTTCCATCAGCCAGTGCCAGAAATCAACAAAAAGGTCTGTGACAAAATGACTCAATTTCTATCACAATGCGCGCATCGATCTTCTTTCGAGATTCTGAAATATTTTCAAATTGGATTCAGAAATTGTAAAGCACAACTTCAGCTTCATCATTCATTTCTTCACGTGAGACAAAAAAGTCTTCATAAATTATTTTTCGAAGAGAGTTTTGAAACTCAAGGAATGTTTTGCATTTTCTTTTGTTTCGTTTTTGGTGACACTGTGTGTGGTTTGTACGATTAAATTAAAAAAAAGCTAATAAAAGTCATTCTTGAAATACTTCATTGCTTGCTGTAGATATTTGCTTTTAAAATTATCTTAGATCAAAGAGAATTAAAGTTTTATGTTTTAGAAAGATCTTTCACTTCATTGCAGAACCCATAAAATTACTTTAACGATCTTTTCTTCTTAATTCAGGTTGCTGACATTAAAATTGAAAAAATTTGAAGCCTTCGCAAGGAATTTACAGAATTAATTGTTCTCATAAGCATTTCAAACATTTCAATGCGGCTTCTTAAATATTGATTCAAGTGATGTTTTTAAAATATTTAGAGCAATAAAATTTTGTTGACTCTTTTTGTTTCTTGTTTGATTTGGAGAAATGTCGCAAAGAAACATAAAAGAATTAAATAGATATTTCGAAAAATGATAAGGGCTTGTTCAGACTTTACGTTGTTAATTCCAAGAGTCCCTTCACTTGTTCAAAGCATTCTTTGAAACTTATAGGGAATACTAAGAAAGACTTAGCACTGAAGGATCCCCCTTCTTAAGTTACGTAATCACTGAACAACCTCTTGGACAATGGTAAGTGTCAACAGGATGATCATGTTTGTTATTAAGTCTCTCATGATTTAAAGACCATCGGTTTTATTTATTTTTTTAATTAGACGATGCTTCATAAAATATTAAATGCATTCATTGAGCGTTATAAAGAATGCTTTTGAAAAAATCGGAGTTTCTGCGACTTTAAAGCTGAAATTATCGAAAGGAGTGCTTTGTATAAGTCACGGGAGTAAATGAAAGCAAGAAGGAAGCAGAGTTCAAAAGCAATAAAGTCATTAAAGTTTTTCTGTCGTAAATAAGTCGAAAAAAGTCAATGAGTTCCTGGAACGAGTTCTCGGTTTTTGTGTTAAATATTTCGGAATTTTATGATATTTTACGACACCTTCAATTTATTAGCTCGCATGAACAAAGGATGAAGGCAAATTGTTTTTAGGAGCTCCTTAGAGCTGCTTATCTCTTATCCTCCAGAAGTTTTGGGTTTTAGGTAAATATTGTTCTATGCTTTCGTCACCTTACCTCTCGTTGCGGCTAAGTTTTTGAACCTAAGCGGCTTTAAGTTAACAACATTTCTTCATCACTTTCATTGTTCTTTGCCGTCTTTATTTTTAATTAAATCTTAAGTTTTAAATCAACTCTTCAACAAGAGTTGTAAGATTCGCGAAGTTAATGGGAAGCTAGCTTAGGCCCTAAACATTTTGACTGTACCTTAATGTTGCACAGGTCGTAAAATAATAAAAATATAACATATTTGAACAACAGTTTTCTTTGCCTTGAAAAGACCGGTCGCTATTTACAAACAAGCTGCACAACATGTCCTCGATTCATATCTAAATGGCTTGCATCGAATAAGCCTCAGGCCGAATAAGTTTCAACACTTCTTCCCATAAAAACATTTGAATTTCCTAGAGGTAAGAACTTTGTTTACTGTTCATGAAGATTCTCATTCTCAACAAGAAAAGTTTCTCATAAGTTTTGAGTGTAAGCCTTTTTAAACAAACATTTGATTGACAGATAATTTAATAAAAAATCTTTATTTCTCTTCGTGCTTTTGTGCCCGTTCAAGCATCTTTGTCTCTTAAGAAACTGTTCATGGATTTTCAAACAGATCAGTCTATGTTCTTAAAGTTTGCCGCAGCAAAATTATTGATGGGCTCCCCGTGGTTGAAGCTTCATATTTCGAGCTATCTCGTTAGTACGGCTTTACTTTAATTCTTGAATTATTTCTTGGCTTCACTTGCACTTGTTTTGTTGGCATATCTCGTGAAGCTTTACACCTGAAGCCATAGAAGTCCAATAAAATTATCAAGCAATAGTTATTTTCACACCTTTATTTGGTTTATCATTTCCATACATCAAGCATAATATTTTTGTAGGTGCAATTAAATTAAAATAAATTATATTTTGTGCTTAGCACATTGCGAGGTTTTCTATATCAACATTTAGCTTAACTAACAAGAACTCTTCTAATGGCAATTAGTTAAATTTTGATTTTAATTTTTACTGTGAATTCAAATGTCTCACATCACTGGTAGCTAGCTGAATCATATTCACCGCATAATCATCAAATATTTTGTGTTTATACATTTAATAGTTAGAGATCCTCTCTTATTAAGCATTTTGTTTCTTGTCATCCGTAATAATCTTTAAAAGCTTGTGCGAATAGTCCATTAAATTTTCATACTCTCGATAAATTAGCCAATGATTAAGTTTGATAAACTTGTCCAACACGAAGGGTGTCATATCTAAATCAGTTTTCGGATTTATTTTCATGTCAAGGAAAATGCTTTGAATTTGACATAAAACATCATGAATTCCTTCAGTTGCATTCTCGAAGAGCCTTGTGCTGATGTTCACTTGTTCAGTGTTTAATAAAGTTGTTCCTTCCATTGACGCCAGTTCATTCCACTTGTTGACAATTTGAACGCCAACGCCAATTCTTTGAAAACGTTGGTAGATTTTTCCCAAATATTCAAAGATCTAAAATGAAAAAGTTTACTATTAGTTCAATGTATTCAAAAAGAAAATTATCAACGCTCTTACTTTCTCTCTGGTCCATTCAGTTTTCAAGAGCTCATTCAAATGAATTTCATGGATGTCACCTCGAAACTTCTTTGGCAATGGCTTGTTCTCTGGCCAAAGCCATGGGATATTTTTATGCTCCCAAGTGCCATGATGACTGCTGACAGTTGTTTCATGTCCCCAAAGTTGTTTGATCTGCAAAAAGAAATGAAAAATTAATATTTCAAGTTGGTCTCAAGTTCTCAACAAGAAAAGAAATTTCATGCACATAGAAATTCAAATGACGATTTAATCGACGAGAACGTTAAACAATGAAAGCATAACATTTTACGCAAAGGCCAATCGTGTCTACCTGGCTTCCGAAAGGAAGTTCTCTGAATGTGCGAAATAATTGACACCAATATGTTGTTATTAAATTGTTTTTAATTAGGCGAGAAATGATTCTTTGACTTCTACTTCACACTTTTTGCTGTCATTCTGTTTCACTATTCATGCGTTATAATTGCTAGAAGTACAAGGAATTCTCCCGAGACATTCACAGTGCGGCGCAATTATGAAAAGGTAATGATGCGTCATTATTACTGAACACTCATTGCACATTCTTTGTTGCAATTTGTCTCAACTCTTAACGCGGATACTTTTCTGCTCCATTCAATGCATATTTCACGTCGATAGTGGAGAAAAGAATTCTTCTTACATCCTGTCCAGAATAGCTCATGAAATTCATACCGCACAGTGAGTGAGTGTGGTTGATCATTTCTTTTTGAAAAATCACGCCAATAAATTTCGTTTTTATTAAGCGGCAAACCGAGTTGGAATTTTGGAGCCACCACAAAGAATCAAATCAAAGGTTTTAAAAGAATAAAATCATAATGTTCTCGTCAATCAAAAGCGAGTGTGTGCCAAAATGATTTTCTTTATTTGTTTTATTCTATATCCGGTGATAAGTTTCCTTCTCTTTCATTTTGCTCGCTCATTCTCGTACAGGTAATTGAATTGAATGTCTGCTAATGCTTCTTCAGGCACTCGGCAACAGATTCTATTTATTTATTTCCGTTTTTATTGCTTTCGCGAAGAAAGAGAAACATCGAGAGACGCAAGAGACTTCAAAATGAACTTCTTTTTTTCTCTTTCTCATTAATCGGATAAAATTGTGTTTATGGATCACTGAATTGGTGATCGCTGTTGCAATTCGCACTTGGACAAATCAATGAAGAAAACAAGGATACGGTGTTGTTCTTGTGGTAAGTGCGTGGCATGCAACAAATCTGTTAATTAATGTATTTATGCGTAGCAACTACGGTAATGGATCGAACCAAACCAGTCATAATCATTAGGTTGTAAAAATAAAAACATTTAACGTTAAAGTGTTTTTCTGCGGCGTCAAAGCGTCTAGCAAGAAACAATTATAGACTCGAGCGTAAGTCTATGTTAACATGTTTTTCTCAATCTTGAAAGCAATTTGCTTTGACCGCACATGAACATTTCAATATCATGAGCGATGTGTTGACGTTTCCTCAAAAAAGAAATAACAAGCAACTGCAGTTTGTTTACATTTTCTTCTACTTAATTATTTGCAAAGTAAAGCTTAGACGATCGTTTAGTTTTCAAAATATTATGATAACTCGAGCAAGTCGAAATTCTAAGAACTTTATTTGTGACATCGCCGCAGAGTCACAACAATATTTAGAGAGTTTGATAATGCAATATCACTTACGTAGTTATCAGTTAGATGCTTTGTTTGATGCAATGCAGCATGACAGCTAATGAGGACTGCAACAAGTCTTTCCTTTAGCGCAGCGTCATTTATATGAGCTTTCGGAACTATCCGATGCTCATTTGATATCTCACATTGAAGATTTAAAAAATTAATTTTATCAGTTTCATCGCGACCCGAGGTGTCTGTTGTAATTGTTGCAGGGATCGGACTAGACTCGGCTTGATTTGCTGACATGATGTATAAAATAACTGTTAATATCAAGTAATGTGTGAATAATCCTGAAAAGGAGAAGAAAAAAATTTAGTTAGATTCTAAATAAGTCGAAAACAAAAGTGAGTGTAGGAGCTAATTATGTCGATTTGCGAAGGTGGCAACATATTTAAACCCTCTTGTAGTTGGAGATTTATTAATTGGCTTATTGCTATAACAATTATGTAGTCACGGCGATCTTCACCGTCATACATGTTGACAAAATTAGACAAGCATTGGGCGAAAAGTTATTTTTGTGATAACACTTCGATTAATTAAATCAAAATCGAGACAAGATAATTGCCGATGCTAAGCAACTGAATCTAATAAATAATCTAAAGCGATTTGATGTTTAATTCTAAAAAAATTCCATCATCATTTATGATTCACTTACGTAATTAGAAAAGTTCAACAGATTTGTCATTTAATCTTTTGAATTGCCAATAAATATAAATAGCTTGAACTGCTTAGTTGACGTTTTGTAAATTTAACATTCACCTTGCAATCGAAGTCCTAAAATAACACGATTAAGACTTTGTATATATTGCAGGAAAATCCAGAATAATTATTCCCAGGTAAACGACTGACTAAGCAACTGACTTCACAAATCAGTTTGGATCGCGATGAGCACTCGATAGTTTATTTGGAGGACCGTTTCTTAGTGACGCACGATACTTCCTCATTGAGAATATGTTGTATGAATCATCGATATGTCTTAATAAACATTTCAAAGCCAATTCGCGGATTGCAGTGTTTTCCCCGCTTGTACAACAAGTTCGCTCTTTCCTCTCTTTCCTTAACGAATGATTCAGTCAATTTTCTTGGAAAAATTGAGCACTATTGGCTGTCCAAACGGAACTTGTTGTGGTGATTTTTTTTCAACAACAAATAACTCTCTCCAGAAACTCTTTCGGATACAAATTGAGCGCGATATTATTTCAAAAGATTTCGTAAATAGTTTAAATGTTGCGATGAGATTAAACATTCATCTAATTATGCAAAACCTAACTTACTTCTTGCCAACATATTCCGGAAGCCTCTTCCCACTTTTGACAAACTTTTTCTAATTTTCTTATTTCTTATCTGACAATGATCACAATTATATTGAACAATAATATTTTCAATTGAATTTTCTTTGATTTTTGTCGGTGGCCTTTGAGTTGTTCTGTGATCGCGATTTAAAATCTCATTCATGTTTGTCATTTTTAATTAACTGTTTTTTCGATTGATAACAACTCAAGTTATTCTTTTTGTATCAATTGACTTTAATTGTGTTTTCACTAATAAATATACTTCGAATAAAATAATCTCCTTTTTTTCTAAATGCAACGACACTTGTCCGCTGTGATTTGCTTGATGATTTGAATGAGACTGAGCAATAAAGTGTTATCGTTTGCCTTTTTACTTGTTGTGACGAGGAGCTAAGCCTTTTTTATATTTGTCAGTAGTGACCAGCACGCTTCTTTTCGGTTTAGTCGTTGAATACATTCATGCCAAAGATATGAAGCTTGCTTAATTAATATTTGTACCATCACAACGTTAAGATACTCTGAGAGAGTGCTTGAAATTCTCTTTTATAATCTTCGTTGTTTTTCTCCTCTTGAGCAGCTAAGCTTGTCGTTTTCGTACAATCAACGTCGTGTCCATTCAACACATCGTTCGTCAATTGGCGAGGAAATATCTTGAGTGAAAACCGAAGAGACAACATCGATCGACACTCTTTTTGATTCCAAAAACTGACCATAGAAACCAACTCACACATTAGCTAACACTGCAAATTATGATTGTCTGCTTCTTTTCATTCACATCTTTCCTTCGCTCATTATCACTACTATACTTTCGACTGGAGGCTCTCTTAATTCATAAATTTATGTTTCTCGTTCGCCTCGTCATAAACGAAAGGTTCGAAGTGATTGACTTTTATGGTCGAAGTTATCAAAACACCGAGATGTTGTTTTAGGGATTCTAAGAATCCGTTTCTTGAATGATATTCAATTGATCAGGGAGGAGGAGTACGGTTACCGAAAATTGTTATTGCTTCAAAAGTTAAAAGTTTGACTAAAACATCAACCCAACGTTTTTTTTAAAGGAGGAGTCGCCTAGTAAAAGAGTAAACTAGGGCTTCTGGAAAGCAATGTCTAGTCTTTCAAAACAATTCTTGAATGAAAACTCAAGGCAATTATTTCACCTCTGCGATTTATTTGTGTGGGAAAATGATTAAAACAATCACCGAAAGTATTGATATACGTCAATTACTAATTGGACTTATAAAAACAAGATCCTTCCGTTTATAAATAATTCAATTGCTCTTCTAATTTTTTGTGCCTCTAATCCTACATCATTTTCAAGCATTGTCTGCTCGTTATTAATTGGAAGAAGCTTCATTACCTCCTGAAATAAATCATGATGCAGACGCTAGCAACCCTCCTATTTAAACTGTACTTGTACAAAAGCCAGCTTGTCTTCTACTCTCCACTTCACACCATCGATGATTTGCCAAAATCCAAATATTTCCGGTGATTGAATTTTATTTATTCGAAATAGTTTGGATATTTTTGCAGAATATGAATTTAGATTTTCCTGTGTTCACAGTTTGACGTGGAATTTTATAAAAAATACTTTCATGAACGTCTTTATATTGTTTAGACTACACGCGCATTTTAAATCAGCAGGAAAGTTTCCTTGGCTTACCTCAAGAACAAATCAACTTATTGAACGGAGGCGCGATGATTCATAAGATAAAAATGTCAGGCATTTCCTAAATGCCAATTGCACACCATCGAACTTAGTGTTAAACTAGGTCAACTCAGTTGAGTTGAGAGGTGCATGAAATGAGTTAATTTCTCTGAAACCAACGCAACAGTTTTCAGCCTAAAATTCAATTTTATCTTCTAAACGAATATCGAGTGCTTGACAATTCATAGTTCTTAACCGCCCATGCTGCTGTGAGTTCTTGAACACGTTAAATCGTGAGGAAGTTCCTCAATTTGCAAAAAATTCCTTTAGAATCTTTTTCCGCTGTGAATGATTTTTTTTTTCGTTGGTCATCAACTCATTTGAATATCAGCAAACTTCGAATAAAATTACAACCAAACTCGAAAAAGATGAATGAACGTAAAAAAAAGTTTATGAATGGACAGACGTCATTTACTAGATTCGCCGGTTGCCTCGTGTCAAATGTGGGAAGAACAAAGTTTTACTAAAGACTGTTAAAACAAATCTTCGGCTTCTGCGTGTTTCACTTTTCTAATTATATTTATTCATTAATTCTCAATGTATTTCATACTAAGAAATTTACGCTCATTTTCCAGAACGAGCTCTCGTAACAAAAGAGAGAAAGAGAGGAGAAATGCGTTACAATTTATTTAAATTTATGCTAATTAAAAAAACAATTGGATTCATGTTGGAAAAATATTGATTCGCTTTTTTACAATTAAATTGTTCTCATAGCTACAATAAAAGTTCTCACTCAATTTTGTGATTGACCTTGTAATGATCTCATCATTAAAAACTAATTCTTGGTAATTGCCAAGTGGTTCCTGTACTCTAAGATTTTTTGACATAACTCACCTTAGATCCAGAAATTTTTTAATGACGAATTTGTCGAAATCACTTCAAGTGACACTTGTCGTCACTAGTTTCCGCTTATCTGAAGTGTTGCAGGTTACGCAGCACAAATTTTCTATTATATCACTGCCCACGACGATCGGCGAGAACTTTATTGAGTCTTCAGTGATGACAAGCTCAAATAACTAAATCACGATCGAACTCTGAACAAACGCTCTTTCCCGATCTACTTACTGAAGCAGAATGAAATTCTTCTCAAGATTGAAATATTAATAAACAATTCCTAAGAATTCAATCTTATCTGTGGCATGAAATTTTTTCTATTATTATCAGCGATTTTTTTTATTCCCAGAATAGATATCAATAATGAAGCGTCACAAAAATCGGCTGCCTATTGAAAATTAATATTTTTTATTTTCCACTTTTTAAGAAATTGAAAGACGCGACTCAGCAATAGTTTTCTGCTTCTTAAGATGTTGGACTAACACACGCGGAAGTAGCTACTTCAAACATTCTCAAACTTTATCCTCAATAAGATAAAAATTGCAGTTATTTAAAATAATTTATCTTGCAGGACAACTACTTATGGTGCAATGAACTTGGAAAATGATGTAATTCACTTGACCAAGTTTCTCTCGCCTCGCAATTTTATGATAAAATCCGGAAATGCCATAAAACATTTGATTGCTCTAAAACATTTGAGGTGTTCGTCAAGTTAGGAAAGAAAAATAAAACCATGAGCACTCAAAAGAGCTTCAGCTAGATTCGAAAAACTACTAGCGGGTTATACGAAGCCGCTTTAACTAAGTGACTTCTAGAAAAACTTTTTAAATAAAAAGATTACTATTAGTATAAGTAACAACACCCGCATACATTATATTTAATAATTTATTTTATTTCCCGAAAATTTTCCACTAAAAGTAGTTCTTTTATACGTTAGTACTTTCATTTCTCGAAAAAGTTCTTCTTAATTCTATTATCCGCTTGAATAATTGAATGAATTAAGCTTTTATGTATATTCGCACACTTGTGGAGTGACAATGTATAAAAGCGCGAGATTTCTTTATAATCCAACAATTCATGTCGAGATCTTAGTGAAAGATAAAGGAATTAAATTTTGGTCTGATATTTGTTAAAGTCGAAATCATGAAAGCACTCACTCCAATAATTGTGTCAATTATAGTATTGTTTATCACTTGTGAAAGTTCGAAGTGAGTTATCTGAGTGAAACTATACCGCAGATCATGTCAGCAGATAATACAAAACTAATTTGACATTTTCAGCCCAATCCAAAACGTCAATGTGAGCGGTCTCATCGATAATTTAATGGTCAATTACGACAAAAGATTAAGACCAAACTTTGGCGGTAAGGTTGATCAATTCATTGTGAAATTTTCACTATAAAGAAGCTTTGACTAGTCAATTTAATTTAAATTTATTTTATCGTGCATAAACCAATCTGTTTATCATCTCGCACTTTTTTGATTAAGGAGCTCCTGTTGACGTTGATGTCACGATGTACGTACTTTCTGTGAGCGCTGTTTCGGATGATAATTTGGTTCGTTACGAGTCGCAAAATATTTTTGGGAAACATAAATATGAATTTATTTTTTCCGGCAGGACGTCACAATGGATTTCTATTTCCGAACTTATTGGAAAGATCCTCGTCTTGCTTTTGAGAAAAAGCCAGGCTTGGAAGTTATTTCTCTCGGACATGAGACTACCAAATCTCTTTGGGTTCCGGATCTCTTCTTTCTTCAGGATAAAAGAGAGTCGTTCCAACATACAATTACGACGAAGAACGAGTTTATTAAAATACATCACTCAGGCAATATTACGAGGAGTATGAGGTAAGATGAAAGAGAATTTTTGATCTTGTTCTTTGCAATCATCCCTGCAATTCACGACTTAGACTGAGTATTACTGCTGCATGCCCGATGGACTTTAGACGGTTCCCAATGGATTCACAATCGTGTGCTCTCGATATTGAAAGCTGTAAGTAAAATTAAATCGTTTGAACAAGAATTGGCAGAAATTTTTATATTAGATGGTCACGATGCAAATGGAATTAAATTGCACTGGAGAGATCCGTCTGACTCTGTTCAGGTTTCTAAAGAATCGCATATGCTGACTCATGAAATGACCGGCCATGTAGAGACTTCCGAGACAGTTACGGTTGCTTCTGGTAATAATTATTTATTTTTGTGATATGAGATGAAAATCTTAAAGTCAAATTTTAGGAAATTATTCAAGGTTGATCGTTGAATTTTCGTTTAAAAGACTCACAGGATTCTACATACGTCAAATCTACCTTCCGTGCACTTTCTTAGTCATCATATCATGGATGTCATTCTGCTTGAGACGAAGGTCCAACGAACGCTTGGCTATTTGCTCCTTATCCTTGTTACTCTTGACCATCGGTTGCCAACTCTGCCAGTATGACATTCCAAAAACTTCATACGCAAAAGCCATTGACGTTTTTACTGGCGTGTGTATGACCTTCACGTTTTTCGCTCTCGGAGAATTTTTATTCGTCAGCCAAGTGGAAGAAAAAGATGAAACATCTAAAGTTGTTGATAAATTCTCTAGGATCGCATTTCCAATTGTGTTCATCATTTTCAACGCGATTTATTGGACGGTCTATTGAGTAAAAGGTTTCTGATTCAATTCCAAATGTTAATCAATCGCAAAAGAAAGTTTGTGTTTATCAATTAAATCGAAACTTTTCAAGTCGTACGACAAATTTCTAATTAAAAGAGCGAGGTATAGATTTTTTTTATCGCAAGGCTTCCTTTCAGAAGGTTATTTTCCCAATCCGCTTCGCCATAATGAATTTCGTTTATTTTTTCTTCTCTCGTATTTAATTTCATGATTATTTTGTTTATTTTCCAATTTTATCGTCTCGTTTGTTGGTTTTTCCGGAAATGCTTTTTCTCGGTTTATTTTCCTCAGTTCTAAGTAAGAGAAATCTTTTCATCATGGCAAAAGGGGATTTGAAGGATTTGACGCATCGAGAGTTGAATGATTGCTTTCGTCGTACACCAATTGCAATGTAAAGAGATGAAAAAGCGGTCGGAGAGTCAACAAAATATTAATTAAATTTGCCAAGATTAATCTTTTTATTTATTCAATTACCAAAATGATCAAATAATATGAAAACGTTTTAATATTCAGAGGATTATGATGTGCGAGTGAAACTCGAATCGGTTTAAATAAGAAACTTTCGCTACAATGCTTTTCAACAACTTGTGATTCACAGCGGACTTTATTCCACTTAATCCTCCTATTTAGCTCGATCTTTTAATCGCTCCATTCATAGTGAAGGTTCCCTTGGACACAAGCGATTCACACAAGTAAGTACAGCAATGACTTCAATAGTTTTTCTCTTAAATTTCTTGGCACAAAGTTAAAGATAAGAGCATTTATGTTTATTTGTGATTTCAGCATACACAACATTCCGGTCACGTATCTATGCGTTTCTAAATGTTTTATTTTCCGACGGAATACGTCTAATGCAATGTCGGAAAGTTTTTCTTTAAGAAATGTCTTCTAATAATGGAACATTTTCTTTTGGAAATGATTTTTTCTTTCAATTTTTGTGATTTCATGGCTCAGTTGACAGTCCCCCGATAACGCTTAAATGTGAATTTATCTATTGCTCTTCTAATCTTTTTATATCTGAAAACGATCGAAGTAAATGTTTCTGATCACTTCAGAAAATTCGCTTGGATAAACCGAAAATAAGATTTTAGTTTCTTCATTTTATATGTCAACTCACGTGTACCAAGTATCTTACGAATTCAATTCAATTCAATACTTGTCTAGTAGTCGTTTGATGATTTGAATACTGTGTTCAATGATTCTTTGTGAACCTTCAATTCTCTGCGCAGTTGATTTCCAACTGTGTGTTTCATAAATCGAAAGTATGCACGTGTTCATTAAAGATTTTTTTGGGGAACTTGTTGTTAAAGAATTGATGCGGCTTCCCACTTATTTATTCAGTTCGTTCCCAACCCGGAGTAGCTTTTTGGTAGACTTGAATCATAAATTGTATAGCAGCTAAGATTTTATCAATTTCGCGCTACTTTATTCCATAAAATTTCACTCCAGCTCTCGGTGGAAAAGTTTTTCGCTTTACTTGTGTTCCTTGTGTGAATGAATCTCTTTCCCTTCTCTCGATTCAACTCTCATTGTGCATCACACCGAGAAAAAAACATGTGCTTCGTTTAAGAGTTTTATTGTTACGTTAGCTTAAAAGCTTTCTGAATCAGAGACTCCTTTCTATTGTTTTCCACAAATTGTTGTTCCCTTTTAGACGGTGATGCTTCAGAGATCTCTTGCCTTTTACGCGTGTAAAGTGAAAAAAAATTCGTTTGACATTTACGGAACCTTTTGTCAGCTTTGAGTCATGCAATTCAAGCGGTTTATGGATGAGTTCTCCTCAGACAACCGTAGCAGTTTGTTGTTTTTTCAAGGATTTAGAAGTCTTCATTTTATAATGAAACGAACTCTAGAAAAATAAATTGATTTCATTTCAAAATTAAATTTATTTCTCTCGTCCAAAATCTCTGCTTCACATTACTCAATCTCCCTCGAACATTCACTTCTCCATGGAAACAAATATTTATTTTATGAATTTGAGCAATTTAATATGATTTTTACTGTTGAGCTTCTTTCTCTTTTTCGCAGACAGTTCCTCCCTCGTTGTTCGCTACCCAATTATCTGTTTCCAGTATAAGCTACCAACGAAACGTGAATCACGACATAGGAATTTGGGTGAAGACGAAGCAAGAGATGGGATACGAAACAAGAGAAAAATTAAAATATAAATCAAAAATAACGTAATAAATCTTTCGTCTTCATGCGTTTGCCGGAAATGAGTTGAAATCCTTCTCCGCTTGGCAGGCTCTGATTTCCTTTTAAATCTCATTGTTACAAGCAATTTTTTTCTAATATCATTTCTTTCCTCCTTCGAAGTGATACTCTGGTATATTTATGGGAAATTTATTGCATATAATGATGCTATTTTATCATACGGACATTCGCCACCTCTCGAAATGAAAGCGCACATCTACCACTCATTCATTCACTCACTTTTCAAATCAAGGATTTTCTCTCTGGAAATTTATTATTTTGATACGTGTTGGCGAGCAATACATTTTTCTATCTGTGAATCTCTGAAAGGGAAATGGAAACACTTATTTTCACTGGAAAAATATCCTTCATTAGGTTGATATTCAATTACATTCGTTCCCGAAACAATTCTTCTTTAAAGCAGTCTCAAACTAATCTATCATTCCCCTTATCTATGATGCTCTTTATTTATCCACGCGTTCCGTCTTTTTCGTAGATTTAATAATTTCCCCATTATCAAGCTTCTTTTCCTCAGTCGTAGAAGAACAAAAAAAAAAATAACAAAGAATGAACATGTGAACAATAATAAGAATGGAATTAATTAAATATTGTTTCGTTCGTTCATCTTCCAACATTCACAGGTTGTCTACTTGTTTTTGGATGTTTCGCCTTCGAAATGCCCATCATCATGCGACTCGCTGATTAATCGAATTTTCTCAGCCTTTTCACCCTGTTGAGAGGAAAAGATAATATTTATATTGGCGGAATGAGAAATACACTTGAGCTGACGCGAAAGTAATCAACCAATATCGATTTTTTTGCCTCTCGTTTCGTATTGCACTTACTTTAATTTGTTGTCTTATTTTCATGGCCCATGAGACACTCTTCAATCTATAGCTCTCTTTTATCCTGCCTCGTAGTTTTTGTGGAACAACCCAAAGAGTCGTAAGCGTATTTCCAACAAATAGAACAAGGAACAGTAGACTTAATATGGAAACTTGCCAAGGTGTATCGGGATGGCTTGACATCTTGTATAGAACATAACTGTTGTAGGCCTGGAAAATATAGCCACCGAACAGGAAAGGCAGGAGGAAAGAAAGACCTTTCCACATCCTGTTTTGACAGTTGTAAAATTGGGTCAGTTGTGTTTAAGGCAATTGATAATTACTTACCATGAATGGAAGCCTTCGATTGTAATATCCATATCATGTCGCTGACCAAGAGCCTTCAGACGATAAAGGACACCCTTTTGGTATGCGAACTGGAGATATTGTATCAAACCTAAAGCGTCGCCAAAATAAAATTATTCCGCTTCAAGTAATAAAGGATTTAATAAAATCTTACTGATGTAAAGGTTGAAGTACATGAATTGAGTTCGGAAACTCTGCCATTGTTCTCCTTGCGGCCAAATGAGTAAAACACCGGCACATACAGTTGAAATGAAGTGATGCAATCGCCACCAGCCTTTAATTCTCGAGCCATTCACTTTTAAAATAGATTCGCGAATTGTGAGAGTACAGTAATACCTGGAGAATAGAAAATGTTTTATTTGAAAATTGTAGAACTGGGTCAGTCGTGTTTAAAGTAATTGATAATTACTCACCAGACAAGTAGAAACATGAAAGCTAGTTCAAGTGCTCGATAGTTGAAAATAAGATTGACCAATGACAAGCTGGACGCAATAACATTTAATATAAGCTTGAACTTTTCATAGTCATCCTTGTAACGAACTTTCTCCGCGCGATTTAAAATCGACACGTTGACATTTCCGAGAATGATCTGCAAGAGACAAAATAAATTTGTTGTAATGGATGAAATCAAGTTAAATATCTACCTTCAAGTACAAGCTATTCTTTTGAGGCAAACTTTGCTCAATTTCGTACAATTGCGCTTTACGTTTAATCATGTTCTTGTCTAGCTCTTCTAATTTCGCTCGATCATCTGCTGATAGTGACGACTGTTTCTGAGCTCTGCATTGATGAAACGAGAGATTAATTTCATTTGAATCAAGATTTCTGCTGACGACAGCAAACTCTCCCGATTTTCAAACACATGAGGGATCAATAGAATTTTCTAATCAAAATGATGAAAGAAAGTTTGTCCACGCTTTTGATAATTTAACATCAACTTCAATCAGACAAACAGTTATCTAATCTAAGAAGATTATTTTGTCGCTCTTTTCGATTAGGTTGCACTTAGGAAGAGATAAGAAAGCAATACATCTAATCTTTGTTGGACTCACAGCTGATATTCAACTTTGTAAAATTTACTGATATTCTGAAGGTCGTGAATGTCACAAGCCGCTTATTATTCGACTGATTAAAGTCCCATGTGCGTAAACGTTAAACTTACTTCAACTTAGTTTTAGTGATTTGACCAACTCGATATCGCTGATGAGTAATGTCTTTCATACATTTCGACTGCAGTTCCTCTAGATTCAAGAGCAGCTCCAAATAGTTTTTATTTACATTCTGGAAAGACGAGAAATTAAGTTTCGATAATTTTCAATGATTTTCACATTTTACCTCTAAATTTTTATAATCATTGGACAGCTCGTCCCACTCCTGAATAAGTTCAGCAATTTCCGACATGATTTGGCGCTTACTAGACCATGAGTCAAACTAAATTTATAATATCCGAAATCATCCGACCTTGCGGCAACAACAAAATTCGACGATTCCAAAGAAAAATGAAAATTTTCTTAATCAACTTGTAAATGAAGCCGGTGTCAACTAAAAGTTGATTCAATTCATTTTAAAAATGTATTATTTAATAACTTTCTGTAATTGCTGACGCCTAAAGTTGATATTGCAGAACTGAAAAAGAAATATTTTGGTAAAGTGAAGTCATAAGCAACATCGGAACGACCCACACTGAAGATGGCGCAATTCAAAAAAATCTCATTCGTTAAGTCATTTGTAAAACGTCAGTCAAAAGATAAACGTGTAGATTGTTGCGGTTCACTAATTCACACTCTGATCAAAGCGGAAAGAACTTGACCACCAGACCCCGCTTTTGAATTTAATTCGTCTAGCTTTTCAACGCGATAACATCGAGCAATACATTTTCAAGAATAAAAGGAATTTCGAAAAATGAAATTAATCAACATCAATTTCCAGTTCTCGTCCCAATTCTCTTAAATTGAAAAACGATTTCAAGTTGAGTGTAAATATTGAGATTTCTATAAATTTCAGGATTGTTTGAAAACCATGGCATAAATTTGAATATTTACTACGGAATTTCAATCACCGATCAATTTGTTACAAATCGTCAAATCAGCGTTTTTAAATGTGAAACTGTGGCCCTTTGCTTTCCCTTGCTGCGTTTGCTAAAAGTTCAAGGGTGCATTCACAACGTTTACGAGTAATCTAACAAAATTTCCAGATCACAGTTTACAGGTTTACGAGTCGAGTCGTTCAATGAAAATCAATCATCGTAATTGAGCTCTACCGCTTTTTGCAAATAAATGCATTTAATGAGTTGAAATGCATGTTTCCGACAAGATGATTGATGTAACTGTCCTCTTTGCAGGTTGCGTCGTTTCAATATGCCCTGCATCGTGGCAATCACATGAAATTTAAGAGAAGCCTTTATCGAGTTTTACGCCATTAGAATCTGTAGGATGATTCAACTTGAATCGTATCCTTTATGAAAAGTTCAAAGGAAGCTATTGATTTCTATTTTATTTTCATAGTAAATTCGAATTCCAAATTGAACTGAATTGAGCAATGACCGAAACGCTTATCTGAGATTTTAGAATTAAAACGTTGATTGCGTCTCGTAACATAATGGAAGAAGCTTTTTCAAATCCTACGGTATTATCGCTATCGTCACCAAAATAGTTTGAGACAATTTCACATGAGACTGTTAGTTACCGTCACAATTCAGAAAGCAAGTGCTACTGTGAATGAGATTGAAACAATAAGATTGGATCTCTGAGAAATGAAAACAGAAACTTTAAGCTTCAACAGAGTCCGGGACAATTTGAATTTCCAATTTATTCACACTCTCATAAGCCATAATTGAAAAAGTTTTTGTGTTTGTCCTTTTTTCGGTGAGTGCTTGTTTTTATTCTCAACAGACATTTTGTGGAGTCAAGAATTTTCTAAATCCTTGGTATTAAACAAACTAAAGTTGGAGGAAAATTACAGAAATTGTAAAACTTAAATTTTCAAATGGATTCATTCTTTTAATACGCTTGATCTTTGATGTCATTGTTAAAGAACCTTCTTCTGTTCTCCTGTTTTTACTGATAAGAGAGAAAGAATAAAGGGAAAACAACATGAAAGAAAATGATTTCAATTATGAGGCATCATTTGCCGAGATTAATTTCCGTCTTTTGTCTGGCTGGCTTTATTATTGTCCCCCTTCCAGCTACACTTCAATGCATCATTTGTTCTCATGAGTAAAGAGGAAATCGGAATCTATACGAAATGAACCTTAACTGTTGTGCTGAAAGTTCATGGGATATAGAAGAGTTTGGTTGTACGAGCTGCTCATAATGCTTTAGAATGTTGTAAGCATCTGAAAGTCTACCCTAAGGCTCCAAAGAAAATAAGAAAGACCGCAGTTAGAACATAACAATACTAAAGGGATTTTATTCATGTTCTTTGACCACCATGAGTTATCCAGATTTGACTTAATCCTCGGAGAAAAGTCCCTAAATGTTATCATTAAAAATTTAAAGGCCTTTATCCAAAAATATATTTTAAGAATACTTGTAGCAAGAAACCTTCTCTGCACGCCTTTGATGTAAGTTCTGTCATCGTAATTCTTGAAGCATATATGTTAGATTCACTTAAAAAGTCAATTTAAAACCGACGTTATACATCAAGTTGGAGAATTTCCATACTTCAATTTATCTTAATTCAATCCAACGCTTCCCTCTTTGCTAGGATCGCGAGATAAGGAAAATTAATTCATGTGATGAAACAAGGGAAGAAGCAATAGTGAAAAATTTTCACTGGAAAAATATAATTTCGTTTAATCTAAATGTAAATTTAAAAATTCTTGGTCTCCCAAGCAGAATGGGATGGAATGCAAATTTATTGATAAATGAATTTGAAAACTCTCGTGATTCTTCTAAGCAGGTTAAATGTCTTATTTTGTAACATAATTGAACGGACACTTCAACTCTCAGCGGAGGAAATATAAATATCTCAGCGAAGGAAAATATTTTTTCTCATGAACATTCTTTATCGCAGACGAAAATTGAAAATAAATTTTTAACGAAAAAGAATCTGTGAGCAGAAATAAATTGACACGAACGAAATCGTTTCCTGAAGTGGAATAATTCAGTGAGGAGTCGTGGAAATGTATTTCGTCGACCCTCGAGCGTCATATAAATAAAAATCTTCTTGTGCATCTTTTAACGAGGGGGTGGAAGTATCTCAGCGGAAACTTCCAGTGAATGCTTTTTGCACCTACGATTTTATATTTTAGAATCTCGCAATTATTTATCTTTTCACGAAATGTTTGAATAAAAATATTGCAAACTTGCCAGAGCATTGGCAATTTCATTCAATGATCTACGAATTGGCTGATGAAGATTTTATAGTTCAAGAGTTTCTTTTATATTTAAAGAAATGTTTCAAGCTTAAGTGGAAAAGAAAGTTTAAACTTATTCCGATATAATCGAAATCTCTTCTTCTTTCAAGAAAAGATTTTCAGATTCTTTTTCACATTTTCTTTTGCAAACTCGATGAGAAAAAAACAAAAGAATGATAATAAAAAGATTTGCGGATAAAAAACTAATTACAATATCCATAGACGACAATATACCTAGAAGCGACACTTCGCCAAAATTGATTTCAAGGAGTTTGAATCGATCTAAGATAAAAAAAAGCTCTCATTTATTTAACAGCAGAAAGTTTAAAGTCGACAGCAACAAAAATATCTAGTCGCGTTAATAACGAAGAGCGATAATTCTATCAAAAACTAATTTTATTAACATCAAACAATAATTAAACCTTTTTTAATTGAACTTCAGTGTCGCATCTAGTTATGATGTTATCTCTGCATTTTCAATCAGTTTGTAGGTTTCTTCAATTACATAAATTTTCTTTCGCTTTCTTTTCCTTCTCTCGGTTGTATTATATTGAAAAACATTCCTTGAATAAATCAAGCGTCGTCTTAAGAACTTGAAACAAGAGAATAAAAAAATAAATTTTCTGTCAAGACTCCATTGAGCTTGAGTGGAAGCCGACAGGGGTCGAAGCAGATGGAGTCGAAATTACAAGGAAAATATGAACATTCATAACATGAGACAGTCAACTAGAAGAAACATTTTCAATGAACATGTAGATATCATTTCGTTATAATTCGCTCTACCCTTAAATCCCCATTCCATCCAACATCCTTTCGAGATTTTGAAACTGTTACAAAATCATTTGCACGTGGCATGTATATTCTTTGGCCCTGATCAAACAATCGAATCGAAGTTTCAAAAACTGAGAATCTAGTGAATTCTCTCTTGCTAACTTAGGTTTTTTTAAAAGCAATAAAATTTGCCTATTTTACTCATTCGTCTGCTGTTTATTATTGCGTACACACTCGAGTAAGTAACATTCGAAATAAATATTTACGGCACATCACAAAAACGCTATATCTTTTTTCTATTCAAATTTGATGCAATTGGGCGATGGAGATAGGAGAATTTTTTTATCATCATAAGAATACTTGAAGGTTTCTGCTTGGAACATACAAATATCGATTTGCTTGAAAAAAAATTACGTTTTTCCGATACGAATTGTTTCCCTGGGATCCATAAAATTGGTAGTCGAGCTTTGTAAACACAACGCTTCATTGTACAATTTCTAGCTTCGTGAATTTAATTCAATTCGTTTTATTCGTGCTGAAGGAACCTCATGACATAAATAATATGTAACGCGTTTGTTTAAATGCTTAAATGCAAATGCTAAAACTTTTTGACATATTTTATAATGCGAATAGTCAAAAGAAACTTCCATCAAGTTTATTTGATTATGAAAGTTCTCAAATGTATTTTATTTACGAAGCAGTTCAGTTAAATGTTTAAACCGCACTGTCAACCAGTATTTTGTATTTCTTATAGAAAAGCACAGAAACAAATGCATAATTTAATTTATTCTCTTGCATATTCTTTATTAACATTAAAAGCTTTTTAAATTCGAAATGTCTCATGAGAGTTTAAACCGGAGGTTTTGTGGTGAATTGTGGTTAGGCACTTCTCGTGCTCTATGAATTTTAAAACATAGTTTTCAATGAAAAATGATAAAAAAAGTTTAAAACTTTTCTGGTCATGAGAGGAATAAGTTAAAGCTTAAACATAAGTTTGGTTTTCCCAGATTGAAAGGAGTAAGATATGTCAATTTCAAATAAATAAACATTATCAACAGGGAAGTTAATGGAAAGCTTTAAAGACCTAATATTAAGTCCGAAAAACTTAACGATTGTCACCCAAAAGAAATTCTAAAAAATGTTCAAACTCTAAGCTCACAATCTCTCTCACTCCCTCACTATTCATTTTTCTTGTGATAATAAAGCTTATCTCGACTCAAAGCACATACCGAACAACTGTTCATGCATATTTTTTCCTGAATCGATACATAATGCTGTTATGTGTCTCAAAATACGTGCTAAACACAGAGGATATTTCTAGTCTGTAGGAAAACAAGCTTCGTGCTTGATACAAAAGATATTTATCACCGGGAGCACTACCAAAACCTTTATGAGAAAAAACTGATAAATATGCTGCAGCTTTTATGAAAAGGAACATAATGAAAAATTGAGGAAATAGATTAATTAACATTTCAAGATGAACATTTTGGCCTGGCGATAGCGAAAATCTAGTGAAAAGAAGTCGAGAACCTGCTACTTTGAATATTGAATAAAGGCAATGAATTGAGGAAATGAAATGAGCATGCGAAATTTGCTTCATTTTATTTCCAATGATCCGACATTTCCGGCGAGGAAAGTTAGTTTGACAACGAACAGGGATGCTCATATTTTTTAATACAGCCCAGGCCGTAAAAAAAATCCCATTCTTATTTAATTATGAATACGGTGTCGTTTCCACTTTTATATGCGCTCGCCGTTTCCACTCCAACATTTTGTGCTCACTTCCACTCGTTTTTGATTAGCGTACTGTACTGTATCCTGCAGAGAGGAAAGAAGGGCTGAGTTGGAAGGCGAGCAAGTCATAAAATATATATTATGTTTTCCGTAATATGTGCGGATACAGCATTCAGATTGAACTCCGAGGCTTTAAAGAAGGGAGCGGTTATTGTTGGTAATTTTGAAGTCTAAAATTTTTATTTATTGTGCTGAGTTGAAGCTGCAACAAGTCCAGGCCTTGAATGCCGCCTTACAAAATTGCAAACTAGGAAATAAAATAATGAAAGTCTTTTGCAGCAAGCGAGGAAGGTAGTTTTCGTGTTTTATCACAAACTAATCAAACTGAAAAATGAATATTTTAGCAAACCCGGTGATTTTTTATAAAATAAAGAATAAATCATGAGACCGTTTGCTAGGTTTGACTGCAAACAGTTTCTCGCTCTCTCTATGAAGTTATCCACAAAAAAAAATCTGAATTTTAACTCACTCAGCAATAAAATTTGAGCACTGAATGCGTTTTCTTATCAAATCATTGCTTTCAGATCAACTACAATGAAATTATTGGTATTATTTTCCTTTTTTCTTCTGATTATGAGGAAAACTCGACATTTTGCAACGTCATCGCCATTATTCACTTTTTGCTCTCGCTTTATCCATCAGAACTCGGTGTATTGAATATTTTCCTGCTGACTTCTTATCGCTTGTTTCATTGTCATTTTCTCGGTTGCTTTTTTCATGTCAAAATCTCATGAGATTAAATTGAGGAGTTTCATCTCCAAATACAAAACGTCACCCTTTTGCGATATTTTTTCCTGCTGAGGGAAACTTATTTTTTGTTGGAAATGACTCGACATTAACGAAGGAATGCGTTTTCCATCGAGTGATAGCACGTTCATGTTTTGATTGATATTCTTCTATTTTAATTGAATATATCGAGGGGTGAACGGAATCAGGAGAGGATTTTACAGCGACGCTTTATTTGAATATGCAAGTGTTTTCTATTGTATGGACCTGCACGTTCCAGAGATCGATGGCGCTCGCGTTAAGTATTGTTTGAGAAGACTACACCTGTTCCATCACTCTTCACGAGAAGGAAAACGCTGAAGAGCTCTTTGCGACGTGGTGTGACATTAGAACCATCTGTTTGCTCATAAATTAAACTTTTTCATGATGAAATCAATGGAAAAAGTTTGATAATCTTTAAAAAATATGCAGGAACATTACTGGAAAGTGAAATTGAAAATTTATTGAATTTTTCCATTTTCTTTCATAAAGTTTCGAATAAGAAATGTTGGTGAATGGCACAGCACGCTCTTCACGAGCCACACGTTTCTACTACCTCTGTCGTGAAATACATTTTAGCCTCAGGGATCTTTAGTCTTTCCTAGAATGGTCTGAATATTTTAGAAAAAAACCAATTGAATTTAATTTCAGGGTGATATTGAATTTTCAATTTTGTTAATTGGCAATTTTCCATCAAAATTTAAGGGAAGTCAATTTTATTTACGAAGCATTACAAGGGTGACTCGGTTTGCAATATTTGTCTCGTATCATATATCCAATTTCTAAATTGCGTGTTAAGGTTGAGAAAGCCACTCCACATACAACATGAAACTTTTCCCAAAAATCATTTGCCATTGTTGAACATAAATCTCGCTCGAAGAATATTTCTAAACACCTATTGCTGTCCCGGCAGGTTTGGTCAAGTGTTATCGCTGTTTCGCCATAAATAAAAAATATCTAATGCAATCAATTTCGGAGAAAAATGTTCAATATTGTGAAAAATAAACAGCTTGTTAGCAATAGCGGGCATGTGATATCATAAAATTAAATTTCCAGCCATAATCTCTCACTTTACGTAGATAACACTCTGGCAAAAAATATGTTCATAAATAAAATCATACATTGTTGGGGGAGAGAAAGACGAGGGTTTGTTGCCAGGCCACCTTTTTTATGTGTTTTCCTGTGGCAATAAAAGTAATAAAGTTCTGCAACTCTTAATCTGAACTTTCGCACTGGACTTTGTTTGGTTTAGATATGTCACTCAACTTATTGTTGTGTTCGCTCAAATTTATATCCCGAACAGACCAAGTGCCTAATGGTACATTTCTTTGAATTATTTCCACACCGTGTGCGCTGTTTTGTTGAGGTTTTTGCTATGTGGTGAAAAATTTCCATGTGACGTTTCGAGTTACCGCGTGGTTTAATTTAATTTGTTGGAAATCTAACGTGTGAAAAATGCTTTTCTCTACACTTGTGTCTATAATGGGGGATTATTTACGAAAGCTTTCTATTGAGTTACTCCGTGGGAATACATAAATTAAAATTTTCAGTTTCTAATCTTCAGATTATTTGAATAATTTTTTATCTTGATTAATAAAAAATTGCTATTTCTGTCATTTTTGTGCATTGGAATGAGAATGTTTCTAATATTGAGTGAGGAGAGGAAAATGTTTATTTTTTTTAGTTAAACAGAACCCTGCTCTCAGTTCCATCTCATTTAATAATCAGCGATGTTCAAAATGTATTTTTCTGCTTCTGAACTTGCAAATATGTGACGTTGAATGCCACACATAAAAACGAATGGAGCGTGTGTCTCATTCAGACAGAAATGGAAACATGAAACAACAACAGCGTTTTTCCATCAAGTCAAAAACAAAAATGAAATGACGAAATCAATATTCCATCCACGACTCTGTCAACAATGTGTGGCTCCGAAGTCATTGACTTGCTCTTGGATCGGCATCAGTACTTGAATGTTAAAGAATCGCTTTTGCTGAACCTTCAATTTCCAACGAGCTCTAAAGGAGAAAGATAGTACTTTATCCTTAGAGACAAACTTATGTTCAAAATCTTCAGAATATCGATAATAAATGAATGAAGCTTTGAATCATTTTGGTCAATGTCATTGAGCTTCCAGTTTAAAGTCAATTTTACGTTGACGGAATAAATATTTCGCCGAAAACTTTGCGAGCGTGATATGGATTTGAGACTTTGATAGGTTTGAGTATATAAGAAGGTGCGTGGGTGGTGATAAGACATCAATCAAGTTCTAGTTTCCATACAGTGAACATCGAATTAAAAGTTGAAAACATGATCGCATTAAAGGTTGTCATTCTCTTTGCTGTTCTCGCAATCGTTTACGCTGAACCTCCGAGACGAAAAGCAAACTTCCGTACGTTTGCAAGACAGGAAACTGCGAATGGAGCTGCTTCTTCGCCAGAATCTCCATCGAAGGAAGGAAATGGATACTCTTACCCCCCACCAAGCAGTTCCGGATATTCTTATCCAAAGCCAACTCCAACTAATTCATATGGACCTCCTGAGGAAACGACAGCAAATCCATCTGATGAGGATGAAGGTACTGAGGAGACAGACGCTGAGTTAACAACTGAAAACCCTCAAACAGAAACGTTGAGAACTATTCAAGCATCGCAATATCGTCGTAAAAATGCAAAACTCACCTCTCCTCGACACTTTCAACAAAAATCAGCACAGCTAGTTGAACAAGGCGTTCAATTCTCACAGCAAGTGCAGCCAGTATTCTACTACGAGTATCCAGTCGTTGAATCTGTCCAGCCGCAATATGTTTACGTGTTCAAATAAGACACAAAATCTTTTATAAGAAGCTAAACTCCTTTTCAATAAACGACAATTCGCAAAGATTTTAAGATGTTGTCACTACTTTTTTTTAGCAGACTTCGGTTGAGTGGGTAAGCATCTAGATTCGAGAATTTGCTATTAAAATATTGACATATGAAAATAAACTTCGTCTAAATTTGCTCTTTGTTTGCGCCACTAATAATTCATTACAGCGTCACTTCAACTTCGTCTTCTACTGATTCATGCTAGTTGTAGACCAAATGAAAAAGACTAAATTATTCGAAGGACAGTGTCGATAAAAACTAAGCAATTAGCAAGGCAACAAGCGTTTCATGTCATTAATTATTGTTTTGTGTGTAGACTTAACTAATAAATTACCAATAAGCTTGGCGAGCTTCGAACGTGTGACAATGATTACTTGTAAGTGAGTCTCGTCTGAGACGAAATCTTAAATCAATTGAAACAAAGTTTGAGCAGTAATGGAAAAGCTTAAATAATTTATAAGCGGGTCGCTGATTCAAGGGTTCAATTTTAATTAATAGTCTTTGACGTTGTTTCAACTAACAAATACATTTGTTCAGTGAACAAACCGTAAAATACAGATTTTGTTCATGACTAAAAATCAAACAGGTGTTGAAATCTGAAGTGATGAAAAAATCAGCATCATCTGTGAATCTCGGCAGTCTCAATTCTGTTCTTCAACTGGTTAGAGATAGTTCAAGAGAGTTCTCAACTTCAATTTCAAGTGAACTCAAGTTCATTATTAAAATCTGATTTTCGCTGCTAAGATACTAAGAGAGCTTTTTAAGTTTTAAAGTTTCGAGTTTCATAATGAAAATGTCAATCTTGAATGTAAGTTGAAAATGTGATAGCACAGCACTCAATCCACTTAATTAATAATTCGCCAACAGACTTCTTTTTTGATTATCGTTGCTCTAACTGTTTGCATTGTTGAAAACTCAAGTGGAATGCCAACGGAAAAAGATGGCGCCGAAATTGTCATGAAAATTGAGCAAATCAACAAACAATTGCCAGGTAACGAGAAGAGTCCGTCGAAATGAAAACTCTAGAACTTTTTCAATTAAGTTTTTCTTTTCCTTCCCGAACATCCTGAAAGGCGTGCAAGCGAGTCAACAGGACAAGACAGGCGAAGACGCTAGCGTCGTCGCAAAACCAAAAAAGTCCCAAAGAAATTATCCCGTTTACTACGTGAATACGAAGCAAAATGGAAAATTCGGCAAAAGTGTGAGAGCTTTTACATCTGAAGAGTTCTTCGAGAAATATCCTGTAAAGAAAATCGACGCTTGAAGTTGAAATTTCGAAAATTCAACTTGTTTTTATTATTTTTTTTAAAGCGGCTAATAAAAGTTGATTAATCTTCTTAAAATATTCTTCTACAAAATTAATTATTTTTATTGTTGTTGATTACATTTTTCATACTACAATGACTGACTAAGCCTCAGATGTGCTCTCAAACTTACGACTCTAATCACTTGAGATTGAATTTTGAACTTATTCCTTCATCAACCGTCAAGGATTATTTTTGCGTTAGCCTATCAGATTCATAGATGATGAAGCATCCAAAAATTTGCCTAATGAGTCGTGAGTAACAACGTTAGGGATAGCTTGAGTGGCTCTTGACGCTTTGAAATTAAAGTCTGTGGAAAAAACTTTGCATCAACAAAATCATTAATCAACTTAAACTTTTTTCGGAAACACCTTAAATTGACAATCCACACGATGCTTCTCCTCAATCAACTTAAGTGAGAAATATTCAAATTCCATCAAGTGCTCAGCGTAGCAAGAAACAAAATTTGCCTGAGTTCAAGGGGCTTAAAATTATTAACTCTCGTTGTCTGTTGCGTTTTACGCTTCTACGTGACTGCGTCCTCCCCTAACTTCACTTTCATCTCATTTTGCTTCTCCTTACACGAATGAGAAGTGTAATTTATCAAATTTAGAGCGTAGACGGTGAAACCTGATTTTCGTTTTAAATTACAAAAGTAATTCACAGATATTTCTCATTGAAAACGTAGACGCATTCATTTCAACGTAAACTAATATGAGAGTGAGAGTAACAATTGACGAGTGGTCGTTTGAACAGCTGTAATTTGCGAATTGATCGCATCATATTTAATATTTTATAAACATTGAAAGAAATCTCGTGATATATGTCACAAAAACTTTATTGTCGATTCAAGTAAATTAGTTCAAGTGCTATCGAAGTGATAAACGGAGTGACCTAATTCATATATCGCAATTATTCTTCTAAGCATTAGTGTGATTCTATTTAGAGATTGCGTCGGATTACTTATATTTCCGGTTAATTTGTGAAATGATTATTACCGCTAAAGTGACGTTATGCACGAATTAGATTTATGCTTGAATTGTGAACTTGATTAACTTATTTTAAAAAATATTTCGATTGTTTGTATACAATTATTCTCTCTCAGAGCGTAAATATACGAGAATGATGGTATTGCCAAGGCTTTTACGAGTCTCTTGGAGGGAGAGAGAATTGGTATTTAGGCGGGCTTGATCGTAATGAACAACACAGATTATGTAAGAATAGCTTTGCCAACAAATAATAAATGATAAGCAAGAGAATGTTTTATGACTTTCTCTTTCTTTTTCTTTATTAAACAATTCGCTTCAAATAAAATTTTGTTTAAAACACCCACGTCGACTCTTGAGAAATAATTTTGATGATAACGACAAAAATAGTTGAATAAAAATTTTGGAGAAAATTGTTAAACTTTACAGTTTGATAGCCAAAAACTATTCGAGTAATTTCAAACCAGTTTACTCAACAGGTGAAACAAGTTATTTTTTAAAAAATCTAGGCGAGAACAATTTTCGGTCTGGCCTTTCAGGGAATCCGATCCGACAATGTTATCGCTGACAAGGTTATTTGTAAAGTTTCTCTCTTTTACTCAAATGATCACACATCTTTATTGGAGAAAAAAAGCTTTCAATTTTATAAATTTCACATTTTCAGTCGATCGCTGTTATTTGTTGTAGTCAGACGAGTTTCGTCGTATTAAATAATTTTTTATTGCGTGGAAGAAAGCGAATAACTTTGCTGTGTTTAGGTGTAAAATTTCTATAAACATTCCAACAGCTTAAGCGTTCACTGTTTACTTAAACGACATTTGCTTAAACACGCTCAAGTGTTAAGTAATTGACTTGTGATGAAAGAGTAAAGTGATAAGAAGTTCTAACGAGTTCAACAACATTCCGAAGTATTGTTAGCAATCTTAAAAGACTGAAATAAAAAAAATAGTGAAAATAAAAAAAGTGAAAATGGATGCAAAATTCACGAATGTTGTGATTTTGGGCTTCGGCTTTATGTTTCTCTTCACATCATTCCAGACAATGGGTAACATCGAAGTAAGTGAAAATCAATTTGAATAAAATAAAAGTTTGTCAACGAACCCAAAGTTAAGGCTCAGAGACATTTAAATTTTTTATTGAGGGTCGAAATTCACCTTAAGATTTTATTGTCTCTTTCGTGGTCATTAAACGAGCCGAGGCGAGATGAAGTTTATTTTTGGTCATCTTAAAATGTAAAAAAAAAACTTTTAAAGCTCATCGTAACATTTCGAGAAATGAACGGGATTCGTTTTATTTTATTTTAAAACTTAAATATCCTTGATTTGCAAAAGTTTATGACCAATTTACTTCAGCTTTAATGTTCATCGATGCTAAATAAGGAATACAGATTTTAAGATTAAAAACTGCTTTGAGAGCAAGAAAGAAACAAAACTTTTCCCTTACCCTTATCAAGAAGCATCCCATGATCCGCCCACACACCTCACGCCTAATGGAATGACGGCAGAAAAACTTACTTAGACTCCATAGCATTAAAAGTATATACAGTACGTGTTGTGAATTTATATCTGGTATCAATTATTTCATGTCAAGACACATAATTACCGTCATCAAGCCTGTTCCTCCATTCTTCTCTCGATTTTGTGTTCCTTTTGGATATTTTTACCAAACAATTTGCTACAGAAAACTTTTCCATTGTTCAAATACGCAAAGATGGAAAGAAAATTTATGCTGAGAGAAGAAAGAAAGTAAAATTTGTAACTGAATCCACGAGTTATTAAATGAGTTATAATTTCATAAGACAGGTGCTAATTTCTCATCGCAGACTTCGCTTTCTTTGCGTCATTGTTCTTGACGTTTCTTGCGAGAGCAAAAGTGGAAGTAAAGCACTCCTCTTGACAAGATTGTTGTCCCATTCATTGAAGTGAGGAGAGAGGGAGTATGGGAGAGAAATGAGCTACTAATTGATGATAACCCAATTAAATTATCACCATCAATAAGCTTTATTGCATGAAACACATCGTAACAAAACTTAACAACATATTCACGAAGGTTCATCGATCTACACGTTGAATGGATAACATGTTGAGCGAATGCTAATGAACAAATTAATTTACCCATAGTTAGAGCTGAGAAAAAGGCTTCTGCAAACGACTTCTAACATGCTCCAGCAGCAAACTAATTTGCTAAATAAGCAAAGTTTAATAAAAGTTGACGACTTTTTGGTAGTTTTAATGTTTTTGCTTTGCAAAACCTTTGACCTACATATTTTACATTATCTCCCGCTTTCCGATTACGAGTGCAACTCCGATGAGAAATGAAATGCAATTTATAGCCACAAGCTTTTATCAATAACTCATCAGCACAGTAGGCGACACAGTGGGCGACTGCCTAATGATTCTCTCTTTCTCCGTTTGCAGAAAACTGTCCTCGACAGCATACACGAAGATGATCCTGAATTCACTGGAGATGGATATATTTCGTTGGCCATTATTTATGCTGTTTTTGCAATATGCAACTGGATAGCGCCATCGGTTATTTCTCTCACGGGACCTAGGTGTGCCATGTTGATTGGTGCTGGAGCTTATAGGTAAATTAATTATTTATTGAATATACGGATTTTCGCACAATCAATCAGCCAATGGGTTTTTTTAATGCCCGAGTCATCCGAGGCCGTTGCTAAATTATTCGGGGGTCATTTAATGGCTGCACTAACTTTTAATCTCTTTACTTTCACACAGTGCTTTCATGATATCGTTTTTGTGGCCAAAGACGTGGCTACTTTATTCAGTATCTGGGCTATTAGGAGTAGGCGCAGCGATAATTTGGACAGCACAAGGATCGTTCCTATCGCGCTGTAGTGATGATGCAACGATTTCACGAAACTCCGGAATATTTTGGGCCATGCTGCAAATGAGGTCTGTTAAATATAAATGAAGTCATAGCAATGAAATTCAATGAATTCCATATTTTTAAACCAGCATGTTCTTCGGAAACCTTTTCGTGTACTTCCAATTTCAAGGAAAAACTCATATCGACGAAGCAACTCGAACTCTCGTGTTTTCTGTTTTGATTGGAGTAGGATTTCTTGGTGTGCTCTTTCTCTTTGCTCTTCGACCTTTGCAGGACACTCAAGTTGTCAATGGAAACGATAACGAAGCTGACGATGAATTGGAAAGCACTTCAAGTGGAGTAGTAATTGCATTTAAAAACTCCGTTGACCTTTTCTGTACGAAAGAAATGCTGTTGCTGAGCTTAACGTTCTTCTACACAGGTAAGCTAATAAGATTTCTCCTTTATCTTTAATATACTAAGCTTAAGAAATATTCATTTTTCTCAGGATTGGAGCTTTCATTCTTCAGTGGAGTTTATTCACCAAGCATAGGCTTCACTCAAGCAATCGGAGAGTCAGCAAAACAGCTTGTCGGACTTTCTGGGATATTCATTGGGGTTGGGGAAGTCTTTGGAGGCGTTACATTTGGACTCTTAGGAGCTCGCACTGCGAATAAAATCGGCCGTGATCCTATTGTCATTTTAGGATTTATCGTTCACATCCTCGCTTTCTTCTTAATATTCTTAAACATTCCCAACAACGCAAATTTGGGTGACACAACTGACATCGGTGAGCTTCACATAGCAACAAATTCACAAATAATTTATTAATCTACGACAATCTCATTTCTACGAATCTACAGCTTACCTTAACCCACCGCTGCCCTCGGTCGCACTCTTGTGTTCATTCCTGCTCGGTTTCGGGGACTCGTGTTATAATACCCAAATTTATTCGATGCTCGGAGGTGTTTTCAAAAAGAAGTCCACTGAAGCGTTCTCTATTTTCAAATTCACACAAGTAAGTCTCAAGAGCTTTGTCATTCATTAAGCGTCCATCGACATTCCCGTCCGCTCGAAAACCATTTATTTTCATCTCTCTTTGCCTTCACAGTCGGTAGCAGCAGCGTTGAGTTTCGTTTATTCAACACACTTGGGCTTAAGAGCTCAGATGGCGATATTAGTTGCAACAGGAACAGTTGGAACCATTGCTTTCTACTTGGTTGAATGGGCTGAAAAGAGAAAGCAAATGATGAAAGAAGACGAAATGATAAAATCGTCCGACACAAACATTGTTCATTCGTAAGAAGTATCGTGAGAAAATTGTGCTGTCACATTCAATAAAGTTTTAATCTGTTTATTCAAAACTATCTGAGTTTGATTAGAAACAAAGAACATTTGATTACATGAGAATGAGCAATCACTGTCTCATTTACTTACGCGTAATTTCATTCATTATTTACTGGCTTCGGATGTTACATAATCCTGGCAGGAAGCAAATGAAGGAGTTGTAGTAAAGGAGCTTTCCAAATATTTAATGAAGCGATTAGTATGTTTCATGCTTCGGATGGAGAGAAATGCTCGAGTTAAGATGCTTATCTGTGTCAAGAACCTTGCAGAATCACAAAATCTTTTCTCCAATCTTCTGCCAATTAGGCAATAGCCAATATTACAAAGATACAAACAGGATTATTGATGAATAGAGAAGTTTTCAGCAATCGTTAGTTAAGTTTAAAGCAGAAGCAAATACTTTGGCTTTCGGAAGCCAGATGGGACACGCAAGCTCAAATGCTTTTAATAGAGATTCGACACGAATCTAGTGAATGTATCCTGAGGGGATAAAATTAAGCAACTCATATAAACAAAGTTGAACGTGAAAATGTGCAGGAAGGAGCCATAAAATGCGTACACATTGGTAATTAGATCACGTGTCGTCTCTAAAAGACTTTTTTTTCTTTAGCCCAGTTTTTGATTTTCCGTTTCAGAGCGTCTTACATGCGAAGCAGGAGTTTTTTTTAAGAGGACGTGATGGATTTTTGGTATTTCATTTTGAATAATTTAACTGAAATGTAGTTAATGTTATAGGATCGTTTTAAAAAATAAGTGTTGGATAGAAAATTAAACTTTTCTTAAAGTTGGAAATTAAACTTTCTCTTCGCTTTTCGTAGACTCGCAATTATAATCTTTCAGAGAAATAATTCAATGAAGAAAATCTTTTCGATCTGCAATTTATGATTTCAGCTTCGATTTAATTTCGAGCTGCAGTTACATTTCATAAAGGATAAGCAATAATTTATAGGCGACGGAGATTTTTTTATTTTATTTTTTTACCAGTAGCACTTGCCATTTTTCTTTCGCAAAAACATTCTGTCGACTCTAGTGTTAGCGATAGTCAGAAACATGTGTCGCAGGAATATAAATTAACAGACACTTTATTCTACTTTTCACTCTAATTAGGTTTCTAATTCTCTCGAGGAAAATGTTTAAGTGATCACCAGAGGCACTGTGCCCTACCGAATATAGAATTACAGAAAATTGCGAAAAGCGGAAGATAAAAGTCGTGAAGATTAATTTTATCGCATCGCGGAAAGTCTCATTTATTGTTGCACGGAGAAAACGAATTTATATCGAAGAAGATGAATCTGTGCGAATGGCGACAGAAATCCTAAAGTACAATAAAAGAAATCCACTAAGCACGACATAAACTCAATCTGAGTAAGAGTTTCTCAACCACCTTTTAAAAATGAATTCATTTTATTCATTAAATGTCTCTTCTAGAAGATGAACGAACGATTGCTGGCGCTGAAGGAACGTGACCAGACATTAAATAGTCGAAAATTGGCGTGGTATTTTAAAGCAATAAAAATACCTCAATGAAATAAAAAGATTTCCATCCTCATCACCCTTATTGGGGGTGGATATTTCGTAAGGGGGGATTTTGAAAGAGATTGAATTGATTTTCTTTTAAAACGAAATAGAAAATGGGATCAGTTTGATAAGATACCTTTGGAGAGATTGACACAACCAACATTGAATGCTGCACAATTTGTTGTGAAAATAAAGTAAAAATCTATAAACGTTTCTCCCGGGTGGCTTCACTGATTCTTTTTTTTTGCGCTTCGGATTTCTGTAGAGCTTCCAATTGGAATTCGAGACTGATTTCAAATGCAATTACTTATATTGGCGTTTATTTTCTCATAATTGATTCAAATCATTGTTTGCGATGAAGCTGAAATATCTCGTCGTTTGACGGAGAAAGCAAACATTGGAATTCACTGCAGGGAGTTTCCTCTTTTTATTTGAGAAACGATGATTTAGTTTGAAATTGAAACTAAACAGGTAGCGAGAGTCACTCAGAAAAGCGCATCCTCTTGGTTAACTGTTCATTTAAATATCTATCAACCAACACATTTGAGTTCTTTAATTGTGTGAAAAGGATTTTCCTAATGTTCACGCTGTGAAGGAAAATTTCCCTTGCTTTCCACTGGAAATTCCAAAGTATGATTTTCCTTTCATCCTTGTTGATTCCTTTATTGCTTTTTAGTCTACGCTCGGATGTCAAACGTAACGTAACAAAAATCTGGAATAAGCAAAGTGAAAGTTCTGAAGACATAAATCATTTTTAAATCAAGTTTTTGAAGCAATCAACGCGCTTGAGAATATTTTTAGACTTTCAAACATAACTCGAAGCAATCGTCAGATCTGCGGGCGTAAAGTTATTTAAAGATATAGTCGTTTAAAGGAAGTTCTCTGAACTCTATTTAGAATGCGATATTAAAATATATTTTAGTGTTTTCGCGACTCTGAAGTGGAGTTAGAAACACAATGAGTTTGTCCCCGCTAGACAAAAGTTTCGGAAGGATATAAAAGTGCGCATCAACAAGGAATAAATATTTAATCGAAAATAACATAAAATAAAGGGAATAAGAAAATCAATGGTGAATTGAATGTAACGTCAAAACAAGGTAGACAGCGAGTTCATAAATAATTCAAAATACATTAAACCCTTTTTAACTCGATTAAAATAATTTGTAAAAAACAAATAACGAAAGATTTACATTGGATTCTGCTTTAAAATAAATAACGTGTTACGCTTTACTTTGCGTTAGTTGAAAAGCTTCATTGTCAATTGAGTGGAAAGCAGTTAAACTCATTATTCGAGATAGATGTGTGTTGTTGTTTCCGTGTGCGAAAAATCTGGATCTAATTTATAACGCATCAGGTAAATTTATTCTCCCGCTTTCCCGCTTCAACTTAAATTAAATGACAAAAACATGAAAAGGATAATGAGATCTCGAGATAAAGATCTAACCGCAACGGTTGTGTGTTTGAGTTCTTCACATTGTTTGGAATATCACGAGATGTCAATAAACTTGAAGCGTTACAAACAATTCGTGCTTAATTAATCTACATGTGCGACAAATGCTTGAATAATTATGTCAAATGTTTGATCTCGGCTGAACGTACGAATTGAGCAGTCAACCGATTGCCATGCAAACAAACTGAAGTGTTATCTTGATGGAAAAGGCATTTCCGTGACTTTTTTTCCTGAAATAATCAAAGTTTTGATAGGTCAACGGGATAAATGTCAACAATTTTATTTCAGCAAATAAGCTTTCGCATTTATATAAAAATAAACTTTTCGTTTCTATTTCTGTAAGAAGCTTACAGATTAGAATGAATGTCGTGAGCTGAATTATTGGATAAACACTTAATTTTACGACACTTCAAGAGGAGAACAAATAAATGTTCTCACTTGAATTGAAAGAAACTTTTTCATTGAAAAGTTCAAGTCAATTTTAAATTCAAAGTAAACGTGAGAATATCGATTTTTTTACGAAGCTAAACCTTTTGTGAGTGGAAAACTGAAACGGAAACATACGAATGCTACGGAAAGTGGCAACATTTCCACAAAAATGAAAACATTCCATCTCAGTGCAATCTATTGAAATATTTATCATTCCGTTTTGATACGAAAAACTCATACACAGAGAGACGCTGCTCATATGAGTTTCTCGTGAAAAAAAAACTGTGGATAACCCTTGTAATGCGAAGAAGCTTTTTTTGTGTCTTGGGGAAAATATCATGAATTTTTCAACAATAAATGCTTATTATATTAAGAAGAAACTCAGAAAACGTATCACTTGATGTCGAATTTGAATGAAGAAAAATGTTTCAAGGAAAAAATCATAAGAAGACGAGAAGAGACAGCAACATACATTTGTTGAGGCAACGAAATTTTATTGGAAAACCATAAAATCCAAGATATAAATATCACTTCATGCACACAAAGAAAAGAAAACTTTTCTTTTAGTGTTTTTCTTTTTTACATACTTGGAATAATTTCTAGACTTCAACTATTTTTTTATAGCAGCTCAAAGCTTGAGCTTCAAAACTTCGACGAAACAAAATCATTTCCGGGAAGAAACAATTGCTATGATATCAACTTTTATAGCCAGGATAATACGTGAGAAATGATGAAAGCGAAGAATTTTTTATAAGAAGCAACGATAAAATATTTCTGATCGATGATCGATTTTTCCTGGTCGAAAGAAATCGATTGGACAAAGCTCATAAAGTTTAATCGTTGAAAGTTACAAAAACTTTTTCTAAAAATATTTGCCTTCAAGTTTTTGCAACCTCAAGGATATCGTGGTGTGAAAAATCGATTTTTGCTTCTATTTTCGTATAGGGTCTACTATGTAGATATTCAGCGAAATGCTATGTTAATTATAACTTTCCACTTTGGTTGATTCGTATTTGAATTCAGTGCAGCGGTGGATATTAACAAGGTTTGAAAGGCTTCAATTTACAGTAACTTGTTGCGTCATTTACTGTGCAATAGTATCAACGTCGTAGCTAAATTCCTGGGTAAATTTACAAGGCAATAAAAAGTATGAAAATTAATCAGTGATCATAATTATGTGGAATTGACCCTTTAAGGCAATAAACCCTTAAGGGTCAAATAAAACTCTTTGGATGTTTTGGTCGACAATTTAAAAGATCTGTTTAGAAGGCCATAAAGCTAGATTTCAGATTCTTTTCTAAGTTATCTTCCATTAAGCTATTAAACTTTGACCTAATTAATCTTGCTGAATTTAAGGAGGCGGAACCAATTTAAGGAAGTATTTTAACTCTCGAGCGGAATTTTAAAGCTGAAATCAATAAAACTGCTTTCAAACTGATTCGAAATTCCGAAACTTAAGTTTTACTTTCGAAAGAAGATAGAGAGAAGCTCCTTCGCAATGATAAAGTTTGACTTTTTCCATTGTGTAAATTAAGAAGAATGGCAATGTGGCATTTTTATTCTTCAATCGTAATTTGTTATTTTTACGCTTTTTAGAAATCTCTGTCAGCACAGTTTATTTATTAATATGCTTTTTGTTCTGTGCTTTTTCTAAAACTCACGTAGCATTCAAAAAAAATCAGGATACTGGACACAGGGAGTAACTTTATTTTAGGTTAGGGCTTTTTTCGCTTTAAATTCTTCTATTTTCACTTCCTTCATTTCACCAACCACATTCTCTTCCTTTGACAACTCAGTATTTCAACTGTCAAACCAAACATAAGGGACAATCAACTTCAAAAGTATAGCAATTTTTTGTGCGGACATACAAATGAAAAAGTTTTTAGCGAAAAAAGCTTTAAGAATGAAATGTAATTATAGACGCTCCAGTTCGGTTGGCTTGTTTTAGAATAGAAGCCTTTAGAATACGAGAGCCGCAAAAACCGCCGCTGCACAAATTTAAAACGACAAATTAGACGAAAGACACAATGTCGACCTCATATAAAGTTAGTTCATTTGATATTTTGTATCAACGGAGCAGAGCGCTGAGTTTTTTATTCCCACAAAACTTCGTCAAGCTAACGACATTAAATAGGTTTTCTGCAAACTATGGCGTTTTTCGACTCAATCGGATTATGTTTTTTTAATGCTATCACCAGACTTTCTGCTTTTGCAACGGAAAGACGAAGCAAAAATGTTGCTGCTAGTTAATTAAGAAAAACTATCGAATAACGAAAGTGATGAAGTGAAAACCTAGAAGAAGATTTTAAATTAAATTTTGCTAAGAGCCAAAGCACTAAAGCAGTATTATCAGTCATAGGAGAAGAGAAGAGCTCACATGTTGTGCTGTAAGTCTTCTGCTCTTTTGTAGGTTCATCTAATCACTGTCCGTTCACTTAATTCTAAATCAAGAGAAATTTTTACAAAAAGTTAAAGGAAAATCCCCCTTGTGTACATAGACTGAAAGTAAATGGAAAATCATTGCAATCCGGAGAGATTTCATCAAAATCTTTCTAGCAACATAACACGAACAATTCTCTATGTCTTCATCCGCTATTTGGACGAAAGGCGATAAACAGAAGCCAAAATAAACTTCTAATAGCAGTTTTCCCAACATGTACAATACTAAATAGTTAATGACAGACCATTTCATGGCTTGAAATAAAACGCACATTGTAGCAAGGAGACACTTCCCTTTCGGCTTTAGTCATTTTTAGATCTAAAAGGATTTTTCTTTTTAATTCTAATGCTGAGACAGAATTTTTTCAAGCAATTTTACGAGAAATCGTTTCCCTTTCATTTCCCTAATGCACTGCCTCCACTTCGTGATTTAACTAACGTATTCTCTTAGTTCTATGTAGATGCCAGTGGCTTTTGCGATGAAAAAACTCATAATATATCGCCATGAGAAGAAATTTAATTTCAGACTATTTTTTCCCATTTTGACATTGATATTTCACATGAAATGAAAACATTTTGCAAATAGAAAAATCTATAAATCCTCTGCAAAGCTCTCTGCTTTTAAGGGTTTTTCTCATACACATCTGCCGTACATGTACGTGCGACACAAAAAAATCTTTTTTTTACATTTTTATGGTCAATACGTCAGAAACGAGATTTGATGTGTTCAAACAGAATGCAATTTGTATTTAAAATAAAGTTTGCCACGAACTGAATTCTAACATTCTTCAAGTTTCGCGGTTGGTGGTTCGCTTAGGGTTTGTGTGTAAATCACGAATAGAATTTTCTAACCCTCATTGTTCCAACAAAAAAACCAAATGAGGATTCTTCTTCATGTGGTTTTTTGACCATTTTGTGGTTACATTATTTCCGAACAGTCCCTAACTTTTGATTGTTTTTCCCCTTACACTATAAATAATCGTCCCCATTGTGACGTGCAATATATTTTCTTAATGACAAAGACAAAAACGACTGGCTTTTGCTTGACAGAAGTGAAAAATAATCGCCAGAGAGGCGTCGTACATAATGTCGTCTCTTAACATTCATCCCTTTTTCTTTTTACTGCTTCAAGAGAGGAAAGTGGCTTCAATGTTTAGTTGAATGAATAAAATTTGTATCGATGGAATAATTTTTATCGATAGCTCCGATTACTGTCCATTTTCGAGGGCTTGATAATTATTAATTTTCACCCGATTGGAGTGGGAAAATAAACAATTTCCTTCGCATTAAACTTGAAAAATTGAAAAGCGATGAAATTAATGTTTTTGGGACCGCGAATAATTTGTTCTTATCGTTAGACTGTTTTACTAGCGAATTGAAAATTTCCTTCGGAAGTTGCGTGGGACGATTGATTCATGTGACTTTTTGTTGTAATTACGCACGAGAATAAAGAAAACAACACATTTCCTTAATCGCTTTGCTTAACACAAAAATTAACATTCATTAGAAGCCGACTATTATAAATTGCGAATGCGGATTAATTAGTTTGTAAAAGCTGTTAGCTCTGATAACTTGGAAAGAGAAGGATAAACTTTCAATTTTAAGACAAGAATGTCGCTGAAAGCTATTATTATTTCATTTATTATCATTGCTGTTCATATGATACCAACAATCGCAGATACGTAAGCCACAGAGAGTCAATCGCCTCAGAAGCGAATCAGATTAATTACAATTCTGAGCTAAGGTGATTAGGGATGGAAAGTAAACATGTGAAGAGATGAATTCGTATAGATTATGTAAGTTGGAACTGACCCAAGTTGAAGTGATATGAAGTTTTTCGCAAAAACAAAACAGCAAAAGCCTTTTGCCGAAAGGTCGAGAGCAGATAGAAATACGACATGAGTTTTAGGATTAAAATAAAAACAAAATTCGTCCTGAGATTTAAAGGGAAAATATGAATAATAATATCTCACCGGGATCCAAAAACATTCTAATTTAAAGAAAAGAATTATTAAGATTAAGGTTGATGACTAATTTAAATGTTTTGTTGATCATAATGTCTCTCAAACAAAAAAGGATTGCTGTGGCCTGTTTTTGCTCTATGAAAACTTGATAAATGATAAGTTGGGTTGAAACTATGTTTGACGAACATAGTCTCGGAAAGTCTATAATCATTTATCATTCTTGCTCCACCTAAATCTTTGTTTAGGGACAGAATATTCTCTCCATTCGTCTACACTTTGCCCACAATAAAAGTGAGTGGAAATATTTGAAGAAGCAACAACCTTTAGAAGACTTTTCTAATTTTCCTTTTGCAATTAACCTCAGATATCATGTTAGAAATGTATTTTCGAGTAAATCGATACGAGAATTACATTCTGAACCATAAAATGTTTCATTGTCTGTAAACGTTCTGCGAACATGACCCAAATTCTCTTTTTAATGTCCCGAGATGGATAGTAAAAGTGAAGATCTTATTCAAAACAAAATCTCGTAAGCATTCCGTCATCTCAGCATCCTGTTATTGTCCCACTTGACTGCGCACAAACATTTTAAAACCGTAAAGCTTCATGCATAAAATTTATGAGGAGGAATAAATGTGTAGAAGCGGGAGCCAAAGAATTGCGACAGAAAACTTTTTTTCCACTCAATTGTAAAACATAAAGAGAATGATAAAAGATTTGAGGTAACAAAGAATGAAACAAAAATGCAACAAATGCTCTCGGAAAAAAATCCACTAGTGTAGTTTCAATTCAAGTCAACGACAATCAAAACGCTCATTACTCAATGCAACTTCAAATGCCATTTCCATGTAAGAATTAAATTTCGAACAAAAGAAGCTAATGCGCTTTCAACAAAAGTTTCAAAACTTTTCAACGCTCAGTTGTTAGAGAAGTAAATGAAATCGTCGAGTATTTGGAACAGAAATCAAATTCTACGAATTATTCAGAAGTGTTATTCAAACAAAAATATTTATATCATTCGCTTTATGAAATTGAGTCAGTTACGTAGAGATCTTAATTATTCAAATCAAAGGAGTTAGTGCGTAGGTGTCTCTGAGTTGATTGAGAATTCAACTGTCGTTAGATGCTTAAACCATGAATAAAATAAATATGGAAGGTAGAGGGAAAATGACGAAAGTAGATCTGAAAGTCGCTCAAGCGCAGGCGTCAAAATCTGGAAGTAGATAATTCCCGATGGAAGTTTTTCCATTTTGACTATGCTTTCCCGGACAATCAAAACATTTTCCACAAAATTACCTTTTCAAAATGGATCGATTTTCAAATGAATAATCTTAAGGATAGAACGAAAATGTTTTGGCCAAGTAATCTTCCACTTGCAATCATCCACTCATGAGATTCTGTGAAAATAAATGTGTCTCTCAATTTTCCTTTCGAATTTTCTTTCCATTATGTTACAAAGAAATGTCAGGTCGAAGCGTTCAGTTGGCAAGAGGAAAATATAATTTATTCGCCATTAAAGCAATGTCTTGCTTCTCCATCAGTTCCCGCTCCTTAGAGAGCTATTGTGTGACATGTTCGAGGGATTTTGTTCCCACTGATGTCTGCGAACTTGTATCTTCTTTCTCTTCTTTTTCTGCTGCTTGCAAATTTATGTCATTCTCAAAGTTTTTGTTCGTGGAATAGATAAATTCAGGCTTTCATGGCTGCTCTCGTAAAAACAAAAACTAGAATATCAATAAAATATGGGGAACTCGTTATGCTACTCATGACAACAAAGTTAGCATACATTTGTGCATCTGTGTTTTGTCTATTTTGACAATATTTCAAAATATTAAGCTTTTGTTTTTAACTCATGACACATAACTATCCATGACATCGCGTAGCAACAACAATAGCGGAGATTAGACAAAGGACACGTAGCAACAATCCCGAAAATTACAGGATGATGAATCATCGTGAGCAGATTAGCAACGAATCCATCTGGAATATCTCAGATGACTCTCACACGAGTCGCGTTATTTATTCTTCACTGAAAGTTCTATCAAATATTTAAAAACATTTCATTTTTGTTCCTTAATTAAAAGTGTATTAAGTTTGTCATGTGGAAAACTAATTTAAATTTTCTTCCCGTCGAAACAACTGTGAGCTAAATTGCTTTTCACTGAACATTCTCATCTGCTTAGGAGGTGTTATGCAAAGTATTTCCACGTTTCTTGTATATAAATCCCTTTCCTGTCGAGCTTCAAACTTATATCTCTATCAAAATATTTTTCCAATGTAACCAATCGAGTATGATAAAGACTTGAAGTAGTCTAGCACGAATACTAATGCACATTGCATATCAGGATTGAAAATATTATTCCGAAATTTCAATTTAAATCATAAATTTGCTGTCCAGTCGATCACGCTGCAAATTAGAAGTGAAACACAAAAATTTGTTTTATTTACTCCACTCATCGTTAAATTTGCAATTCTACACTCGAAAACTCATTTTATTTTATAAATTCATCAATAGCTTTTCGACTGGCGATAAAATGATTAATTTGGTTTTAGGTTTGGTTCTATATTGAGTTTGAATCAAATTTTGAATGAGATTCTTGTTTATCCAATTATTCTTCATTTTGCGTGCGCTTTAAACATCAAATCTTCTATGCCGAAAAGCTCGTAACGAAATTTATGTGGTTTTGTGAGGAATCTAATTCCCCCAATAATTTAATTTGTTTTCCGTCTTCAAATCTTTCTTTTCCTACGCGAAATGTTGATGAAATTCAAGAAAACATTAAATGATTGATGAAATGGAAAGCACAATGATTGGATTGTATCTCGAGGCAAAACAAGATTCTTTAAAGATTGCTTATTTGAGATAATGCTGCACATCTCACTTAAATTTTAAAGTTTATTTTCATTGTCTACGCTTGCCATTCTTTTTTTGTAGCCAAGAGCAACATCATTTCTTGAAGTAATTTTTTAAAAAAAATGTTTGACTGACGTTTCCGACATTTTTATAAAGATATTTATTTTGATTTATCCAAAGGGATACTCAAAAAATATTTAATCATATCGACATCATTGTTGTGCCAATCGCTTTCCAATACATCGATTTTGCTTTCCATGTAAACAGCTCCTATGAGCTGACACATATATTGGGACAAATGTCCTCAACACCACATTTAGTCTCTAAGCTATCATCCTCTTTCTCATACCATTGACTTTCACGTCTCCCTAAATTGATTATAATAATTGTCATTTTGTGTCCCATGACACCACAGATGAGCGCCTAAAATCGACAATGCCTCCTCCACGCCGATGTTCAACGATGGAAAGCATAAGCGTATATTGATTATCAACAAATCTTTTTCATAGAACGCAACCGCCGGGTAAAATAAACTTTTCGTTTCTATTTCTGTAAGAAGCTTACAGATTGGAATGTGTGTCGTGAGCTCGTAATCGATATCTCGGTTTCTGATGTTTGCGTTAGAAAGTTTAAAATTAGGAGAACTAGAAAGATAAAATCTTAGGAGTATGTAACAAAGTTTCCGGTTTCGGTATGAGCTTCAACAGAGTCGTTTCTGAATCACTGAATAATAAATGAGACCAGAGTTCTCTCTTGTCTTCAATTAATATCTGCAGATTAAAGCTTTTCTGTGTAACATTTTTCTGAAGGGGCAGAAACATGAAATTTTAATTTTGAGTTTATAATTAAAAATTTCATGCTCTTCCGAAAAATATTTAACTTCTTCTCTCCTTTCATCTACAAACATATTTTCTGGCTGCTGATCTGCGTTATGAAAAATAAATTGATGCTTCACTCGTAGGAGTGACGAGAGTTTCAGATTTTATAATTAAAGTAACTTGTAGAAGACAGTTTCTGGTTTCTTGATATTTTCATTAAAGTGGTTGCTTAATTGAAATTTAAATCCGAACATTGAAACGCTATTTGCAACATCATTGCCATCCCCTCCGGAAACTCTTCGATAAGCAAACAATCTTTGCAAGGAAAACGATTATTCGCCTTCAGAATCGCACCAGAAACCCCAAAACCCATTGACCAACGATCTGTGCCATGCACATCATCAATTTCATTCGAACATAAAGAGAAGAACTATATCACATAAATTTACTTTTATCACAAAACATTGAACATGACAAAAAAAATTGCGATTATTTTCGTTTATGTTTATTATTTGTTTTGATAGGGACTCCACAGTAAAGTAATTCGAGTGACTTATACAGTCGCTTGGTGTTGGATAAAGGCGGAAATTTGAATTTTATGAGGCATTTCAGTCTCATTCCCCGCTTTAAATTGCGTCATTAACTGTCAATAAAGTGTCTTTCCTTTGATTTAATTAGTCTAATTAAAACGCTCGAAAACAATTAAGGAAACAATAAAAGATTCAGTGAAATTGATTTTTGTGAATTGCCCAAAGCTTGAAATTCTTTAAGAAGAAAAGGAAGCTTACTTACTTAGCAGTCGTTGTTTTTGTTGTTCATATAAAGTTTCGCCTTCAATTAATTCGCGAAACAAAATATGATTCTTAAACAGTTCAGTTACCGCCTTCAGTTACTATTCTATTATCTTTTTGCTTTATTCGCCATGCCTTCCTTCTTTCTCTCCTCGTCCATAAATTAAAGAGGAGCGAAGCTGGAAGTGGTTAATGTTAAAATCATGCCCTCGAAAGAAATGGGCCGTATCTGTTTTGTCTTCGGAAAAGCTATTATATATTTTGCTTCTGTTTTCCTCCATAGTAAAGGGAAATTTGTGAAAGTGGAGCTGGAAAATCACCAACATAATGTTGCCATTAAAACCCAGCCGAAATTTTTAGTTTCATTATCCTACGTGTTTTCTCCTTTTGCTCCGCCATAAATTATGATTTACCTTTTGGCGGGTAAATTTTCCAGTCTCTCCTGAAGCCATTAAAGGAAAACATCAAATAAAAAAACGAGACTTTAGAGGAAAGGCAAATAAGAGCCAATCCTTTTAAAACTTTGTTAAAATCCAATTTTCAATCGCTTTCAACCCGGAGGGAGGCGAAAAGATGCTTTAAACATAAATAACGTTGAACGGAGGGTGGAAGAAAAAAGCGAAATGAAATTACCGAACCAGGTTGTTCGATGGAGCGGAAACAAAACGCCGAATGATGAAAAATCGTTTGCGTATTATTTTGTCTCCATTAACACCTTGAAATTACCCAAACATGCGTGAATTGTTTGCTTTATATTTGATTTTTTTTAAGTCTTTCTATAGACTTACTCTTCACATGTGTCTACATAATTTTAAATCGACTTTCTATAAGTGTTCTGAGAAAAAGAAAAGCTTATGCAATGAAAATTTGTATTTCACATTTATCGCATCCCACTCCCCTAACTTTCTTATCGAAAATATTTTCACAGCACAGAAAAAAGATTATAAAGGGGAAGAAAATGAAGTTGATATATTAGAGTCTCGCATGAAAACAATTCACCTCAGCGACGATTTTTCTAAGACTCCTCGAGCCACTCAAGCGATATTGACGAGATAAACATTGTTTTAAATGTCGTAAGCTAGAAATTTATCGTCTGAGATATATAAATGAGACGATAATGATTCTCCTCTTCTGTTATTAAGTTCAATGAATCTTGAATATTTCAATACTTGAGATGAAGGGTGAAAAAGCAAAATCTCTGACTTTAACAACTCTTTTCGTTGCTACACGCTCCTTCTCTCTGTTGATTTATTTTCAATCCAACTTTCGCTGCTCTTCCCATGCCAGAAGCAAAAAGAATGCCTTTGAGTAATTAATCATCCAAGCAGAAGAAAATTTGTTCTTGGGACAAGAAAAGTTATCTTTCAATTTAAAAATTAAATTTCTTGTTTCCAAGAAGATCCTCTTCCCTTTCGAGTATCATGAGTAAGCGAAACAACAAAGTAATCTAACAAATGCATAGCCTTATGTGTGGAAGCAGTGGAAAAAGGGGAACATATAACTCACCTCTGGCGCACACAAGTTTCACAAAGAAATTTTTTGCCTTTACTTGAGTTTCCGACAAATAAAAAAGAGAATAGCAGAGACTATAGGTGCTTTGTCAGATTTATTATCTGTTTTGGCTTTGGTTTTAGTCGTCTCGACTTTCTTATTCTTCTTGCTTTTTGACTTGGCTCTTTGCTTTGGAACAGTGGCGTCAATTCATTGCTTGTCTATACCTTGACATCTTACAACTTTAACTACTCCAATGCTTCGAAAAAGAAAACAAATGGGAAAAGCTTTCTGCCATCCGAAACATGAAGCGACATTAAATAAAATTAAAGAAGCTTTTAGTCAAAGGACATCGCTTGAAAAGCTCTTCACGTATTGTTTGTAGACAGAAATGTAAGAGAAGAAACATGAACATGCTTGATCTCAACGGAAAAAGTTTTTCCTTGTTCAAGAACGCAAGACTTGCTTTATTCACAATTTGTCCCCCGTCTCATTTCTTCTCTCCGTGTTCTTCAGAGTACGAAACTTTATTTATTTCTGTTTCATTTTGTTTGCACCGAGGGAGTGCTGTCAAAACGTAAGAACGAGAAAGTCTCTTGAATAAATATATTTAAAGCTTACGTTCATGCTTTCGACTGACTGAAACAAAATGACAAAATTAAGTTCATAAGCGTCAGCAGTGGAAGAAGTTGAAAAAGTTTGCATTAACTCAGAATTCACCAAAGTACTTTTCTCAGAATATGTTCACTAAGGTTTAAAATGAAAAATGATCAAACAGCAGCTCTCTGTGATAAAATAAAAATGGAGAAAAATTTCTTTTCAATTGAAACACAGAAAATTTGCCAGACACTTCACACAGTTGACATACTTTGATTGTTCATTTAATTAATCGTCGCATTTCTAGAATCAGCCAATCAGTCAATTGAATTTGTGGTTCGGAGGTTTTCAAGGAATTACGCTTTGTTGACAGGGTTGTTAAACTCGCCAAAAGCCAAAGTTCTACGTACATATCTGTTAAAGCCATGCAAAACAAATCTGTACAGTTTCAATTGACACTAACGCTTTTATCAACAAAAAAATCGACGAACGTGCGCGTTGGGCGTTTTCATGAAACACCAAACACTCAAACGTTTTGCTAATTTTCAAACGAAACTTTTTGTGCTAAAACAAAAGCTCTTCTGCTAAAATTTTCCTCTTGCGAGTTGTCGTTTCATTAAAAGCTCTTAAAACTTTTCATGAATTTGAATAATTTATTAAAAAACCTTATTTAACTTTCATTTTGCTTTCTATTTCCAGATGCCAAAATAAGTTTTAATAAAAGAGACTATGTCTAATCATAGTGGAACAGCTGGAAAAACTAATCGAGCTTTGACTACAACTCAAATGAAACGTCAACGTTCTTCTGAGTGGCAGAAGGATCGAAACTATGGAAGCAGCAGCGAAGAGGAGAACGACAGAATCAATGGAAGTCGTCTTGATGCCAGCAGTGTTCTTCGGAAAAACAGCTCAAACCCGTCGCCGTCAAGAGATTCGTCAGTTCTTGCTCAACTTATTCATCAAACTCAACAGTTATCAAGTAAGTTAAAGCATTTTTGACATTTAATGATGATAGCAAAGCCGCCAATCATATTAGTCCCCTAGTCTCTTAATTGAAATTATTTTTTTTATGTCGTGCAAGTAAAGGAGCAGATATGACGAAACGCATTAACTTTATTACGACTCCAGCACTTTCCTCCAACGTTTCTGTATTTTTTACTGCTCTTTGAGGTTTTCCTTTACGTCCCAAGACATTTCGAACTGGTGGAGAGATATAACTTGTTTATCGTTGTATTTTCCAATAAAGTGAATGTCCTTTACAGCGGCTACGAAATTACACGAAAGAAAGTAAAAAAAAACTCTTGAATAGAAAAGAATGTTTTCAAGATGAGCGAAATATTGATCGATTTGAGTTTTTTCTATTGCTTACTCAAGTGATGACATGAAACTCTTATTTTTACAGATGCTGAGCGGTCTTATCGATCTGACTGTGAGACAGATGATGGAATCAGTGTGGCCAACGATAATGAATATCTGAATGAGAACACCTCGCAGCGGCTTACGAGATTGCGAAACGAGTCGCCTGTAGCGATGAGACAGTCGTCACCATTTCCAAATGAGATGACAAATCGAAGGATGCAACAGTACAACAGTGCACAAGAACGACTGAGAAATGGTAGATAAACTATTAAAAATTCATCACTTTCAAAGCTTGACAGAAATTCTTTCCGATGGCGTTGTTTTGTTGACAAGAAATGGTTTTACTCAGATAACAATGCTAGATGTCGTCATAAATTTATTCACACAGAGAAAACTTTCACATTCAAAGATATGAAAAGAGAAATCGCACACGAGGAACAATTTATCATCTTTTTCCGTTGCCATTGCTCTCAGGGATCGTAAACCACGGCACGTTCTCTAATTCGGGCTTGCGACCAGTTGCTTCGAGATACTGAACACTACGTTGAGCCAAGTATCCCAATTTCGGAACTTTCAGCGCACTTTTCATTTCGCTCTCCTCCGGTCTACTGTTGTAATATCTCACGTCTCTAAACGGAAACTTCCCCTCAATCTCGGGCGCCTTTCTCCACGGAAAACTCTGGGAAGTTCTTGTCTCACTCTCCCTCATCTTAAATATTTCGCACATTTATCACTTTGCTCCAATCTTTTGAGAAATTGTTAACAACAATCCGCTCCGTCTTACATTCAACTAAAATCTGCGTTTCTGTTTAGGAATTTGTTATCTTACATGTGATAAAAACTATGCAAGTATACGAAATTTTTGGTAACTTTGTATTTTCTTATCTTACGTATGATGTGAGAATACATTAAACACATATGAAATATCTGTATGTCGTTCACGGTAAACCGAAAAATATTCTCAAATTTAATATCTAAGATACCATTCATTTTATTTCGAAGCAAAAAGATTTCCATAAATTTTCACAAAATTCGGAAATGTATTTAATGATGAATGCGGGATTAGAGAACAAACCCTTAAAAGATTTTTAATCTCGCTCATGTTCTGCAAATGACAAAAATTCTCAAAGAATGCGACTTCATTGTATGACTCACACACACCAAGTCAAGTTGTACATGACGACCTTTCATTCAATCGCGATAATTTATGCGCCGGAATAACTTTTCTCGAAGGAAATGAGGGGGCGATAAACTACCTGTGGATTTTTCTCTTATTTCATTCGATTATTTTAACGAACGTCAGGAATGACGAAGAGGGAGAACAAAAGAAAAACTTTCATCTCCATTATCATCAAGAAGATGTCTGCGAGCGAGAAAAGTGCTGAAAATAATGATGAAGAGATCGTAAAGCAAATTTCGTTCTTATACGTGGAATAACAAGATAATTGGGTGGATTGCACTTGTCGTCACTTAGCTTTCATTTTAATGGTGTCCCCTGTTGTACTTGTTGGGGTATCAGTTGACTTTTGTTCGGAGACCGGAATCAAATGAAAATTTTTATTTGAAAAGTTTTCGCTTTTTTTATTCAACTTCTTAAGTAATAAAAATAATTTTTACGTGCTGCTACGCCAATGAATCTTTTATTCCTGTTTGAAGGTTGATTTATTATGCTTGAAGGCCCCAGAGAAATCTCTGTAAATTTATAGAATTTAAAAACTTCGGGATCTCTTAAGAGAATCTGGCAAAACAATTCTCAACTCAATTTTTTTTCTTTTATTTAATTTTCCTCCCAAAACACTTTACGTGAAATTCAATTTCGCTTTACGCAATAAAACTTTTTTCTTTTGATTTGATTTTCAATTTTTCTCTTTTTTCTTGCCCATCCCAACAGGTGATTCGATTTTTACAGCCGGAAAGCCAGCGATCCTGGCGAACAACACCTTGATTCGTGGTAGCAAAGCTTTAAACAACCGTCGCCCGATTACTTCCTCGAGCAGCACAATTTCATCTCTGAGCACTAACAATGCTGAGAGAGAGCGAAAAGACAAAACTTTAAAGGAAAGCAAGCAACAACGCTACTTGATGGATTCGGGTAATTAAAATTGATTTGGGTTTGCTTTACATTCTTTCGCACTGGTCACCGTCACCTTCATCGCTCATGTTCGTGCTTGAAAAATCCATTAACATTCATCATTTCACATTTTTTGTTTTTGGGTTTCTGTATGTTAAAAAAATTATTTTCAACATGGCTCGAAAAACTCTCCAACACTGAAAATCATTCATTCGCTCATTTCATGCATAAAAACTTCATAAATTCTCATCCATCAGCGCATTTCCCATCAGAGGCGACCTGACGTGCGTGTGTTGAGTGAAACTCGACTCGTGTGAAAGAATCGTGCACTCGTTTCCTTCGCATTTCACTTACACATGTTGTCGCGAGTTCTCATCAATCAAAAGGATGAGATAGCTAAGCATTTGTCATGCAAAACAACTTGTTAATTGTCACAAAGCAATGTTGTTGACTATGACAAAAAACACAAATCGTCTGCTCTTTGATGGGATTTTTCATTCAATTTCCATGCTAAATAAAGATTTCTCTTTCCTTTTCTTACTCGATGACGATAAAATCAAACTAATATGGCAATCTTAGATATCGAATCTGAGCCTCCTCCTGAGCCAGCCCCACCAGAATTTTTCCCCCCGTCTCATCGAGATGTTTCAATGGCCAGCATCAATGCCATTACAATCAAACAACCTTCCAACTTCGTACTGAAAATTGACAAAAATGGTGATCAAATTCACGAAGAATTCATTCCACAGAGTCAGCACGGTAAGTTTTCCCTCAGATTTTCCGTTGCCCTCTTTTTGGCACAATGAAAATGAAGTTTTTTTTTGTGATGATGCAGCAAGCCGTCGCAAGCAATAACCATTGCCACATAAAAATGGAATGAGATTCCTTTAAATTTCCCTCAACCTCGTTCATGTGCTGAATGTGTTGGCATCTGTTGGATTATTTTTCTTTCCAATTTTTCTATGTGTTGTCTATTACCTCCCCGGATCGCTCCCCATCATCGCAGCTACCGCTGCTTTTTGCCTCCTATTATGTTGTAAACGTCCTGATTGTCCTTTAAATGTCTTCTTTTATATTGCATTACAGTCTTTCTTTCGTTTTATGTCTCTGTCTGAAGAAAGTTCTCTCATAAGCTCGTGCAAATGTTACCAAATATTTTTTTCTTCCGTTTTACCTTGTGCCATGCTGGAAGGCTCTCGAAGCGCATCAAAAACTTCCGCAAGAGAATTTTTTTCTGAGACCTTTTTATTTTATTCCTCAAAGCGAGAAGCAAAACCGATAAAAGTAAATTCGAAATTTGACTCTCGCTCGACGATTTAAAATGAATAATTCACCGAAGCCTGTCAATTTCTGGCTTTTAACTTTTATGATTTTTGAAAAAAAATCTCTGATCTCTCTGGCACTGAACACAATGTTTCTCTCTCTTCCCCATCATCAACACAAACCTCTGTGACCTTTCGATATCATAAAATTTTTCAGAATACATGATTGCTGGTAGCAATGCCGGATATTCAACCACCCGATCAATGGCCAATGGGATTCAAAATACGAGGCAAGTATTAAACAGATTTTATGTAAACTTTCTCTCGATATTCGACGTTATCGAGTAAAAATACAGAGCAGCAAGTAGCGGAAAAGCTCTCACTCCTTCTCGAAAGAGGGAAGAATTAAAATCGTTCTCGAAGCTCACATCAAACGACCAGTTATGTTGTATAAAGTCGAATTTTATGTGGCAAAAGCATGGCGCGGAAGCAGCATTCGCAATGTTTAATGTTTTTTTCATCACTGGAGCAAACGATTGTCAAGTTGTGTCGACGAGTTGAGTTGAAAAAAAACTGCTCTCTCGAGAGTTCACATGACGCAGGCGCAAGGTGTGAAGTTACGAAGTCTTTCAGATATTTCCGAAACATCACCACCGAGCCAAAAAATTTATCAATATTTCACTTTCAGTGTTTCACTGGCTGTCGTTGTGAACTGCACAAACTGAAAAGTATTTTCGTATTATCCTTTAATTAGGGTAAAGTGATGAAATTTTCCAACCCTCATCTGATGAGATTTTTCGATGAAGAGAATCGTGTTATCTAATTAAAGTGCATTTTAATGAATACTCAATCGGAGAATATTTTAAAACTTGCGACAAGTGAATTTGAAGGAAATGAAATAAGCGGAAATTCAATTTGTTGAGAAAAAATCTCTTGAGAGCAGAGAAGAAAAAAGGATTTTTCATTTTCATTTTCCCACCATGATGGGTTTTTCACATACAACATCGAAGAACAACGACGACTATATGTGTGGAAAAGTTTGAATCTGCGCCTTGTCTTCACTCGCAATTAAATTGAATATGGAACAAAACTTTTGCTCAAAATCTCTCTCCTGCTTCAACAACACGGCTTCGTCATTGTCAGAGTGAAATGATATTAGTGTTGAGTTTAATTTGATGTCGAGTGGCAAACTGACGTGAAAAATCTTCTAATGAAATTATAAAAATAAATATTGATAAGAGAAGAAGAAGGAATAGGATGAAAAGTTTCTTGCGAGCACTTAAGAGGTGGAAAAAGTTGTTTAAATGCTTAATCCTCTAACGCGATGAGAAAAGTGTGAAAAACAAAGCGACAGAGTGAAAAACGGTTTCAGAAATGTGAAAATTTTCAAATATTTCTGTTTAAATAAAAAGTAAAGTGTTTGCTCAAGTCTTTTGGCTGATTAAAATTCACTCGAGAAGCGAGTTAAAAGCACTAAGAGCATCATTGCAATTGAGAATAAAATAAAAAAAAACTTTAAAGTGAGGCCTGATAAAGTTTTCTGTATGGAAAAGCGGTGAAGCGAATTTTCGAAAAAGACGAGGAAAAGTTAAACCTTTCTCGTGGAAAACTTTTTAAATGAGAAATCAGTTTCATCCAAGCTCAAGAAAAACGAATGCAATTGAAAAATAAATTATAAAGTTTTTCAAACTTAACAAAACTTATAAACACAATCGTTTTGCCGTGGTGGAGATGACGAAGTGAAAGCCGGATCAATAATTTCCGTCGCATCTCGGAGAAATTGTCTTAGCCTTTATATTAATTAAAAGGAATCCATTTAAAGAACAATCATTATGGATTACAGAGGCGATTATAGAGACGAGAAGAATTTGCGCTATTCCGTTCCATCAACAATCTCTCGCCGTCTTCCCAATGTCAGCAATATTTACGATGTTCCCTTGGAGACGGGAGCCGTCTCTAGGTAATCATTTTCAGTCACTTGTCGTATTCTCGTTATGTTGATGCTTCTCTTGATAGCTATTGCTTTGCTTATTAAATGATGGACTTAAATTTAATTTCGTTTGTCTCGAGAGCGCTGAATATTTTCTTTTCTTCGAGAGAAAAGGTGAAGAAGCTTCGTTTTTCCTCTTTCTTTCATTCTTGAAGCTGCTGCTAATAGGAAAAAGCAATTATTTTGAAATTAAATAAAATAAATATGTACTTTCCAAAGCAGCAAGCATTTTCCGATATAGAAAAGCAAAACAAAAAGAAGAAAATACTTGTGTACACTTCAGGAAAAATTATTGCCATTTTAATGAAATTTTCCAATTTCTATTCTCTCACTCTCTCACTCCCCATGTTGTTCGCCTTCTCTCCTGAACAAATAATGGGAAAACGTTATCATCGCTGGACTTGTTTCATTGACATCGATCGGAAATACAATTTACACACAACAGCAGAATAAATGTAACAATGCAAGGCGGACAGGCGCTAGCGGGTATGCAGGGCACAAATAGTCACATGAGTGGTTCGTCCCAATTAATGGTGCCTGGCTTTCCACTTAAAAGCTCCCAACCTTATTCACCTTCGAGGTGAGTGCCATAATTTTTGTCGATACAGCCTAGGACGATTATTTGCTGATTTTCGAGTGGAACTTATCCGCAATGGTGCAATAGAGAATTTCGCTTTTTCTGCAGAAATTTTCTGCTTTAAAGTAAATTCTTGGTTTAGAGAGAAAGTTTTAAAGTCCTCGTTACTGGATAGCGAATAAAAATCATTCTCTGTGCACTCAGCTCTGTGGAAAATCTGCAGAGTTCTTCATATGAATTTGAATGCAATATTATGCATGCTCGCAGGAGCGAGACGGCAATGGAATGTTATCGTAGAAATTGCAATTTGCTTTTTATGAGCACAAAACGCTCTGAAACATAAATTCAAAGTCATTTCCAATCCAACATCAGTCTACACCTAAATAAACGGATTTCCTCGAGTGCCTCGCCCCATTCACTCTCTTTAAGTACTCACTCGACGAAAAGGTGTCGACACAGAAATGGAACTCTTCCGTTTTTATTCATCGCCATTATTATATAATTTCAATTTCTCGTTTTTTTTTCTTCCATCCTTTGCAGATTCAATTTAGATAAACGATTTGAGTACAAGTGCTCATGGAAAATATTTAGCATTGCCTTAATATTCTTAAGCATAATTCTCACAGTACTGTTGGCTTATTTTGCAAGTAAGTGTCTCGTTTATCTCAACTTCAACCTGAAAGAGCAACAACGTTGAGTGTAATGTGATGGATGAGCAAACAAAGAAGTTGTTTGAGAGTTAATTAAGAGCAAATTTGCATTGATGTGAAGACGAAGTGATGTTGCTTCGTGCAATGGAAACGTCGATAGAGAAAATAACTTGTTGAGAATTCGCTTCACGTTTTTTTTCCGTCTCAACTAGGTTTGCTCTCATTCACTCATCCATTACTTTTTATCTCAATCTTCGGCAAGTGTCGAATCACGCTGTTGCCCATTAAGACATGTGAATAACACATTACTGATGCTTTTGTAATTCTATTCCATTCTGTATCCTCTCAAACAAAATCGCATCCCACATAACAAAAAGCAGTCAGTTCAATGAAACCAAGTATCGATCCATCAAATTGTATCCTCGTCCAAGATGTAAAATCATCGCAAACTCTGGCCAATTCTCAAAATCATCTTCGCTTGGATGGCGGAGCAAATAGTTTAAGTTCAACTGGACTGCTGAGTCAGGTTCCAACAACGACAGAAGATTCCATTCAATCGACAGCAGATCATGGCGTAACGACTGCACATCATCACGTGTTTCAACCGAAAACGGACCAACAGCTTCAAATACACACACAACCTTCAATAACTGAGTTGAAAGAATTTAATGTTTATCATCATTCGATCATTCCGCCATTTCAATTTTGGAATATTGAATTTCGAAACAAGCATCCAGCTTACATTCAATTCAATCTAACGCTACCGTGGGGTGCCAATTTCGCTGTGTATGGACGACGCAATGTCCTTCCCAGTATTACTCAATATGACTTTGCAGAATTCTTCAAACGTGAGAGATTAGATCACAACCGCTTACGACGGAAACGAGATGTAGTTGATGATATCACGAAGCATTACGAAAGGACACATGAGATTTTGGCCGATGGACATCGAAACCATGACAATAAAAGATTAAATCACAATAAAAATAACAATAAGATTGAACTTTTGGAACTTTCGCAACTTGAAGAGTTGGAGAAGGAAGCTGTCCCGAAACAATCAATGTTGGAAGCATCAGAGTTTCTCCATTTGTCGTCAGACGAAGAACATATCATATCGAGGAGATCTGCCAATATTGATGCGTTGAAAGTGAATGTCACGGTCTTGGAATATCTTGACGTCGGTGGATGGTACTTAGCGATTTATAATGACGAGCTCGTGGCGCATCCCGTTCAACTGATTGTGTCAGAGGCTGAAGGTGTCAGTAACAGTTGTCCAAATGATTGTTCAGGGCACGGATCATGTTACTTGGGCAAATGCGATTGTATTGACGGCTATCAAGGATCTGATTGCTCAAAGAGCGTTTGTCCTGTCTTGTGCTCAGCTCATGGCCATTACGGAGGCGGAATTTGTCATTGTGAAGACGGATGGAAAGGATCTGAGTGTGACATTCCAGTTGCTGAATGTGAGATGCCAACGTGCTCGAGTCATGGACGATGTATTGAAGGTGAATGTCATTGCGACCGTGGATGGAAAGGACCGTTCTGTGACCAAGGTTTGTTTTGCTTAATTGAATTTTTAGTTTTGAAAATTACTAAAAGCTTTTTCATTTCTCCACAGCCGATTGCCAAGATCCCTCTTGCTCTGGCCATGGAAGTTGTGTATCAGGTCAATGCTTCTGCAAAGCTGGATGGCAAGGAGAAGATTGCGGAACAAGAGACCAACAAGTTTATCAATGCTTGCCAGGCTGTTCAGATCATGGACATTACGATCTCGAAACTGCATCATGCGTTTGTGATCGGCACTGGGCTGGTCATGATTGCTCTCAAGCTGTTTGCAGTCTCGATTGTGGACCAAATGGAATCTGCGAGTCATCTCGCTGTCGTTGTAATCCTGGATGGACTGGAGCTTTGTGCGAACAGTTGACATGCGATGCGAGATGCTCCACTCATGGTCAATGCAAAAATGGAAGTTGCGTCTGCTCACAAGGATGGAATGGAAAATACTGCACATTACGTAAGTTCCGTAATAGTTTTCGTCGGGAAATGGAATGGCTCACAGGCAGACTAAGCTGTTAATCCAAAATATAATTTACAATTGACGATTGAAAAAGTTTCTATCCGTCTAAAGCTGCAGCGAGAAGTGAAAAAAAGATAACAGCATTCAAATTGAATCAAACATTTCATTGTTTTCACAGTTTTTGTCGAGTGCATTACCGTTTTTATTGTTAGAATCGACTCTGGCAAAAAAGCTTTAATTACGGATTTTACTCTTACAGCCGGGTGCGAAAATGGATGTTCTAGACATGGCCAATGCACGTTGGACGATGGAGACTATCATTGCAATTGCATTGATGGATGGGCTGGCTCAGACTGCTCCATCCCTCTCGAGATAGTTTGTGATGATGGAGTTGACAACGATGAAGGTAAAATGATTGAAAGTTAATAATTTTTCTCGCTATGTCGGAAGATGAAAAACTCATTAAACTAAAATAAATTTTAATCTAATAAACCCAATCAGATGGAATGATTGATTGCTCTGACAGTGAATGCTGCTCGCATGCTGTGTGCTCCGAACATATCATGTGTCTCTCTTCAAATGAGCCAATTGATGTTCTACTTCGCAAACAGCCACCATCTGTGACTGCCTCGTTTTTCCAACGTGTCAAATTTTTAATTGAGGAAAAAAGTGTGCAATCGTACGCTCACAAAGATGAATACGCTGAAAGGTGAGTGCATTCATGAGTGATTTTCTCTTAATTCGATTAAAATAATAAGTTTGCTTTGCTACAAAAATGAAATCGGTCAATGAAAAAGATAAGAAATAAGGAAATCTATTTTCCTTAGTAATTATTGCTTTTGAATGGAAGCAGCTGCAATAATGATCGACTTTAAGATTAGTACGACTCGAGGAAATCTAATTAAGATTATCCCGAAAATCTTTATTAATCGTGAAATCGAGCTTCATTAGTCTGCAGCCGCATGCCAAATATTTTAATTCTCCACGAACTTCTAATCCATCGTTCACATTAAATGGAGAGTAAATATTTTATTTTATCAAATTGAAACTTTGCATTGAGCTTTGAAGATCAAAAAAGAAGAAATATTTTAAGTTTTCTATTCTTTTTTCATGAAATAAATTATTATTTCTCGTTTGTTTTAAAAATCCCCCTGAGAAAATGTTGCAATTTCTAAAATAAATCTCGTGTAAGAGAAGCAAACATTTTGCCGTGATTTGTTCGAAACTGGGCCTTTTCTCGGGTGTTGTGTTTGTCTAATGTTCAAAAACCTTTGTATGTTTACACAAATCTCCTTCAAAAATCGATTGAGGCGTTTCCTCATAAGCAAATATATTATGTTTCTGCAGAACTTTAAATATCAGGCGATGCTAAGTTGAAGCTCTCTCCCGTTCTAAAGATCTCTTTCAACTCTCATTCTTTTCATCTTATTTTCCGTCTTTTGTCTTCTTACTCACTCCTCTAATCAATATTTTATTGCCTCGGAGCAATATGAGGAACCGTTCGGGTTTCTTCTCGTTTTCCGCTTCACGATGGAAATGTCGAGCTAGAATGAAAGAAGAAATTATTTTCTTTTCATAAAAAGCTCTGAAAAGTCACTCTTATCGCTAAACGCTGAGATTTTCCCATTCCACACTCAGTTTTATGCGCCTTGCCTCTCCCAGCTCTGTCATACATCACCATAAATGAAAATTTTCTTTTAAAGACTTTTCTTCTTTACATTTTCTTCGCTTTAAAACGAAAAAAAAGTTTGGCGTGTGCGTATTTAGCATTGAAATTGTGGGAAATCTTTTATGAGTTATTCCGGGAACTGTTTAGAAATAAATTCAAAAATATTATTCAACAGAGCAGAAAGTTCATCTAAACTTCTTTTGCATTGCATTAAATCATAATTTGTTCATACTCAACAATCATAATCGTCGTTTAAGATGTTTCAGTAATGGAGAAGAAAACTTTTCTTAAGAATTAAAGGATCCGATTTTTTTCATGAATAATGATAAATAATGTAGCGAATTTCATTTATCGTTTGAAATAATGTCCTGTGTCTTAATATGTTTTATGTTTCAATTTTTCTTCTTTTTTTATTGTGTCCCTGTCTGCTGTGCCGTCGCTGATTATCATAAAAAATATGTAAATAAATCAACACACTGAAAATTCTCAAAAATTACACACGAATCGTCAATCGAAAATATTAAAATTCAACATCGGAAAAACGAATTGTGTTGAAAACCTTGAAAACAAATTCTTCTCGGACCTTCTCATCAAACCAAAAAAATAAAAATTATAAAATAAATCGAATAAAACCCATAGCGAATTTTGGAACTCGTTTATATCGCGGTAAGTTTGCAGCTCAGCTTTATCATTTTCCTATATATGTTCGAAATCATTGATTAAAACCATTGCAACATAAAATCCAGCCCAAATTCTTCATTCATCATTTAAGACGAAATAATATTTTATGTCACCTGCATCTGTGTCGCTTATTGTGTATTTTCCTTTTGAATTCGTTATTATATTTATTTTAATTGCGCTTTGGATGTGAATTTCTCTCTTTCTCCCGACCTGTTTAAATGTACATAAAATTATGTTAACTTTCTTTCGTTTTTTGTTTCGTTAAGTTTGACAAAAGTTTTTCTTTTTCGGGACCGAATTTGAAATTGATTTGAATTGTAAATTATGTTTTAAAAAATGAATACTTTTGCATAATATCACTCGCTTTTCCGACATTTTTCTTTTGATTACAAGTTTTTCTCAAGAAATTCTTTCCAAATTGGCTTTGATTCTGTTTCGCTTGAGAAGAAAAGTCATCATAGCCATGCTGATAAAAAGCAGATAAAAGAACACAGATTATATTCTTTCTTTACGTTCTCCTTTTCAACAACACTCAAACATCGGAATAATTAATTTGAATGTTTTTGCCGGACTTAATATCTAGGAATCATTCCTTGAAGACAATATAAGGAAATAAGTTTATTTCGTAAGAGAAAGAGGAAGGTTGACAAATATTTTTATAACATCTACCATGACGATGCAAAAGAGAAAAGTCCTCTGGAAGTTTGAAGGCAAAAAACCACTAAAAGAACACGAAACATCCACATAAACACGATTACATACACAAACTGAAACCCCTATCCCGCAATCCTTTGTGTTCCTTTCCCCAATGTCTGTGTCTGTCATATGTTTTTTACTACATGTTTTATATTTTCATTATAATCTCGTTTCATGTTCAGTGATATTTTGTACTTTTCAGTTTATTTTATCCTTCTTTTTTTATTAAAAAAATGGAAGCGAAAAAAATTGAAGGTTGTCGTTATTCAAGTGAAGATATCATTTCTGATTAAATTTTATCTTCTTAAAAAAACAATTTTCCTTGCTTTAAACTTAGGAAAGGTTTCATGCAAATGACAGAAAAATAATTAACTGATAATCCTAACAGGGAAGGTTCACAAGTTTTGACTCAAGATATTTGTGAACTATCCCTAAGACTCTTTAAAATTTAAGTTGATATTTTCAAATCTGTAATCGATGTTTTCAAGAAAAAATATTTTAATTTAAAATCTTAAGTTCCTTGCATGAACCTTCATTAAATTCAACAGAAGTTTACTTTCTTACGTTGAAACAAATCGTTTCAGATTCGCATTGAATATTTTTCTCTCACATTAAGTTCTTTAAATTTTTAGATGAATATTAATTTACATAATTCTGTTGCCACACGCGCGCATCCATTGAAAGCGTAGTGCCTCTAATCTCTTGAATTTGTATTTCCCTAATGCCTCCTATTTAAGTCGAGTGTCAGTATTGCGAGGACAGGTCATCACGTCGCAAGGATTAGGTATTGTCGGCGTCCGTGTGTCGGTTGATAGAGATTCTCGATTCGGTTTCACATTGACCAGACAGGGAGGATGGTGAGAGAAAATAAATTATTATGCAAAACATAACAATATGAATTCATTTTCATCCTCTTGTCCTCTCAATATTCAGGTTCGATATTATGGTTAATGGTGGAGGGGCAATTACCTTGCAATTTCAACGCTCACCTTTCCGCCCAATGACTCGTACCGTGTTTGTACCATGGAATCAGGTAATTTACGGGCTTAAGAGGAAGCATGGCGATTTTCACAGTGGTTAGATAGGTTTTCCCTAAAAAATCAATATTTGAAAATCTCAAAGCTTATATTTCAAATTTATACGAAACTAAAAACTTTCTTCTCCTCTTCACCTCTAGATGATTGTATTACCACCTTTGCTGATGCATTTGGTTGATGAAGACAATAGCATAAAACCGAAACTAGGAAGAAATCTCGCCTTCAGTTTCTTGAACTCTGTCTCCTATACTTTCTACGAAACCAATATCACGATAAAGGATAAATCAACTTGTAAAGATCATGATTATGAGATTTTGAAGCCTCATTTGACAAGCACTTGGATGCCGAACGCAGTGGGAGCCATGTCGGGAAAATCAGTTATCTTTGCCGAAGCTGAGGTAATTCCTCAACAATATTCCCCAAATTTTCAATTCAATAAAAATGTCTATTTCAGATTGTCCAAGAGTCTGTGCAGATTCCCGGCTCTAGCTTATATTTGACATATCAGTCTTCAAAAGTTCCTGGTTATTCAAGTATTGTTCGCATGCGATTGACCGGAGACATAATCCCATCAACACTTACGCTTGTTCATGTGGGAGTTGAAGTTGAAGGGTCGTTGCACGTCAAAACATACGAAGCTGATCCAAATCTTCAACACACTTTTGCATGGAACAAAAGAAATGTTTACAAACAAAAAGTTTATGGTGTCGCAATTGCCAGAATTTCAATTGGATATGAGCATTCGACTTGTGACGATATTGTTTGGGAAACTCAAACTGCCAAATTGCAAGGATTCGATGTTGACATTTCTGATATCGGTGGATGGGGATTGAACATTCATCATCATTATAATTTCAATGAAGGAATTCTCCAGAAGGGAGATGGATCGATGCTCCATTTGAAGGAATATCCTCGAGTCGTCAAAACAATAATGGGAAATGGCCAACAAAGAGCACTCAATTGCAAAGATAAATGCAATGGCATTGCAAAAGATAGCAAATTGCTGACTCCAGTGGCTTTAGCTGCCGGGCCCGATGGAAGTTTATTTGTTGGCGACTTTAACTTGGTTCGTCGTATTCTCAACGATGGAACTGTTATCACGATTGCACAACTGAGTGCAACCCAAGTCTCATATCAATATTACTTAAGTGTCTCGCCAGCCGACGGTCATCTTTACATTTCCGACCCAGAGAAACATCAAGTTCTCAAAGTAATTTATCTTGAAAACGTGTCGGATCCCTCAGCAAATATCGAAGCTGTTGTTGGAAGTGGCCAGCGATGCATTCCGGGCGATAATGAAAATTGCGGAGATGGAGGTTTAGCAAAGAATGCTCGACTCTCACACCCGAAAGGCATTACAATCGCTGCCGATAAGACAATGTACATTGCTGATGGCACAAACATTCGAGCCGTTGATAGCAAAGAAATAATTCACACAATTATTGGTCACCATGGTCATCACAATCACTGGAGTCCCATTCCATGTAACGGAGCAATGTTAGCAAGCCAAGTTCAATTGCAATGGCCCACTGGTCTCGCATTAAGTCCACTTGATGGCTCCCTTTACTTCACTGACGATAGACTTGTACTTAAACTTACAGCAGACATGAAAATCAAAGTTGTTGCGGGCACTCCAATTCATTGCAGTTCAAACACAACTTACGACGAAGCAGGATTAGGAACAGTTCTTGCTATGGCGTTTTCCCCATCCGGAGACTTGTTTATTGCTGACAGTGACTCTAGACGTGTCAATTTAATCAGAATGATTGATGCTTCAGGAAACTCAAAAATATTTGCCGGTCAACCAGATTCTCCGTAAGTTTTCAAAGCTTTTCTGACCCTTAGAAAATTCCTACAAAATTCCTTCTGAAATATTTTCTCACAAAACTTTATCTTTGCAGAATCCCTGGCTGTAAATGTTCAACATCAAAGAAATCGAGCAGCAACAACGCTGCGAACAACGGTCAAGCCTGCACGTGTCCTAACACCAAACCGTCAGATGTCAAGGGTAGCAATATATCAATCATGTCGAGTAATGCGAAATTCTTAGCCATTTCTGCGATGGCAGTGACACAGGACAACGTGTTGAATGTCGCCGATAAAACATCATTACAAATCTTAGCACTGCAGCATTATTTACCTAGCGCTGATAAAAACACAGAGTTCTACATTCCATATCCATCGTGTAATGAGATTTTTGTTTTTAACCGATTTGGACAACATATTGCGACGAAAGATATCTCGACGGGAAAAACGATTTATTCTTTCTTGTACTCGAAAAATACGAGCTTCGGGAAACTTTCAACTGTCACGGATAGCATGGGAAACAAAATCCAATTCCTTCGTGATTATAGCAACTCTGTTACTTCAATTGAAAACACACAAGATTATAAAGCAGAATTGAAGTTTTCGCCGAATGGATTCCTAACAAGGTTCTCCGAGAAAGGAAAATCACAAATATCATTCGACTACGATGAGCACGGTTTGATGTTGAGTCGATCCGGAAACGGAGAAACATTTATTTATCAGTACAACGACTTGGGACGTGTCAAGAGGGTGAATTTACCAAGCGGAGAATATTTTGAAATCGAATCGAAACTGAACAGTGAACATGGCCTAGAAGTCGAGGTTCACTCAAAAGTTCCATCAATGTTTTCTCAGTTCTCAGCAAACATAACCGTTCTAAAGCTTAGTGGCGAAATCAAATCATTGACGATGGTCAGAGATAAGCAAATTTACTTGGCATCAATCAACAATAACAACAATTCTTTCATCATTAACGAGAATGAAAGTAACAAGCTTGAAACGTCTGCGGTCGCACGTCATCCTTCTCTAGAGAAAACACAAGCGATTGAGGCTGAAATGCTTCCCATGTGGTCGAATCAGAATTTACAAATTGACAAGAGCGTTAACAAAATGCACATGACGTACAGTTTAGTCACCGAAGATCCAAGAAATCCGCAACAAGTCTTGACAAGAGAGATTTGGGTAAACAACTCTAGGTCTTTGGGACTCAAATATTTGCACGCCAAAAATCGAGAACTATTGTATGACAAGGATTTATCGACGATTTTGACCGTTTCTTATAACAACTTAGGTCTGCCAACGTCTTATCATCCAATAAACGCTTTTTCCTTCAACATTTCATATGACAGATTTAACCGGATGGAAGGTTGGATTTGGGGACCATCGGAACTTCGATTTATGTATGAACGACACGGCCTTCTTTCCGAAATTTCATCTCAACAAGATGGAATCATTTCCTTTGTGTACAATGACAACAACCTTTTGTCGGAAATTGGTCTTGCTAGTCAGCGCAAATTTAAAATGGATTACGATTCCGATGGTGGGTTGAAGCAGATTCAGTTGCCGACAGGGACCAAACACGTTTTTGATTTGCAACGTTCAATTGGATTCATAAGATTTACGTACATGCCACCTGGAAGCACGAAGCCCTATCTTCAACATTTCTCTTACTCCGGAGCTCTATTGCAGACTGTTCACCCCGGTGATGGTGCAAGAATCGTTTATCGATACAACCCTCAAGGATTACTATCAGAAATCGTTCATGGTGAAGGGAAGAGTGAATTCAGCTACAATAAAGAAACGGGAATGCCCAACACAGTCTCGCACACTGAACGCGAGCTTGAATATCGTTGGGACTTCGAATATAATGGCGCATTGTTGACAGAAGAAAGAATTGATTTCAATGCAAAGACTGGTCTGAGCAACGCAAAGTTTACTTACGAATACGATTCCAACTTCCGTTTAACTTCTTCGCAAGGACGAATTGGTGGACAAAATCTTCCCGGAACGACTTTCACGTATAGTTCAAAGACAGGAAACTTAGAGCAAATCTCGCAGTTCAAAGTCTCACATCCTAAGCCAAACATGACAAACATTTATGACGGAACAGCCACATTCACACGAACTGTCGACGGCAGATTCTTGGAGACTGAAATGACAGTTTACATCCATAGAACGCAAGTCTTCAAAATGGAATTCTCTCATGACATGCATGGCAGAATCACGCAAACGAAAACATTCACTCGAAATGTCGGGATTCCAAATTTCTCCAACATTAAGAACTTTACTTGGGATTGCGATGGTCAGCTAATTGGAGTTGACGCTCAAGAACCTTGGACCTTCCGATACGACGACAACGGCAATATGCTTGCTCTATCATATCGTGGCAATAATATTCCAATGGAGTATAACGCAATGGACCGAATCACGAAGTTTGGGGAAAACTTTTACAAATACGATGACCGTGGTCACATCGTTCAAAATGCCAGAGAAGAAAAGTTCCATTACAGCACTCAAGGGCTTTTGATAAGAGCAACTAAGAAGAGTCGATTCGATATTCGTTATTTCTATGATCATTTAAATCGAATCGTCGTCCGAAAAGACGGTCTTAACAATGTCACACAATTCTTCTACAATAATCAACAGAGACCAAATGAAGTTTCACATATCTACTCACCCAGAGACAACAAACTCGTCTCGCTCACCTACGACGACCGTGGTCATTTGATTTTCATTCAAACAGCAAGAAACAAATATTACGTGGCGACAGACCAATCAGGAACGCCAGTCATGATCTTTAATCAATACGGGGAAGGAATTCGTGAGATGATGAGGTCACCATTCGGGCATATCGTTTACGATTCGAATCCTTACCTTTACCTTCCGATTGATTTTTGCGGTGGAATTCTTGATCCGGTAAGAAAAAACTTGACATGAAGGAAATAACAAAATAAAATACAATTTTTCTTTTAAACAGGTAACATCCCTTGTTCATATGCCAAATGGAAAAGTTTATGATCCTTTGGTTGGATTGTACATGACACCGAATTGGGAAAACACGATTGATCGACTTGAGAAGCCAACGATGCTCCATCAATACAGATTTAACGGCAATGACCCAGTTAATGCTATGATTGAGCGATCACCGCCAACAAACAGTGAAGGGTGGTTGAAGTTAACTGGCTACAAAATCGCTAGCATGATTCCGCAATTCAATGAAAAACTCATGAAAACCCGCTCGCCTTGGGGCGAAAATGACATGAAACAAAATCAGATCAATAAGAACCCGCTTTCTGTGGAATCGGGTTTGTTGTCACACTTGAAAGAGAGAACTTTATCGAACTATGCCAACATGGAAACATTTAAAATGTCAGTCCTTCGTTCTGACTCATCGCCAATCGGTCAGCTGCGAATTGGCACAACAGCAGATCCGCCATTTGGCAAGGGAATAATTGTTTCGAGATTGTTGGATGGGCAAGCAATTGTGTTGAGTGTGCCAGCAGCCAATGCGATTTATCGTGACGTGTACACATCAGTATTCAATCGAACTCATCTAATGCCGTTTACATTTGTTGTTCACAACTCATTGCAAGATGTATTTCATTTCGTGAAAGAAGATTCTTGGAAATCGAGTGAAGACAGACAGCAACTCAAACGATTGCAGGGACAGGTCGAGACAACTTTCCATGATGTTCCAAATAAAGAAAACGCTAGCGGAAGTAGTTTCTTGGATACCAAGATTCACGGTTCACATGCAATTATCAACTTGCGGTACGGAACAACCGTTGAGAAAGAAAGACAACGACTCATGCATCACGCGAAATTGCAAGCAGCACGAAAAGCTTGGAGTAGAGAGAAAGAGCTTTTAGTTGACGGACTTATATCGTCGACTGAATGGAATCAGAATGAGATGGATGAGATCCTCAAGCAAGGTTATTCAAATTATTACGATTGTCAATATATTCATGATGTTAACACTTATCCTGAACTCGCTGAAGATCCATTCAATATAAAGTTTGTTAAAAAGAAAACAAATCAAACCAAAAGGAAACGACGCGAATCAAAAGATAAACCGGAATTATTCGAATTTGAGCAGTAATCGAATGAAATCTGCAAATTATCTCAATTATGTGTTGAAGAAAAAAAAATACAACAAATGAAAAGTAATGAGAGAATCAAATCGTAGTTTTTTATTAAATTAACGCTTATTAAATGTTCCCATACACCGGTAAGAAAACTAAGATTTATTTCCCTCGATAGAATATTTGTGAGATGTAAAATCTTGTGACCAGAACATAGAGAACGCTTCATATCTAGAATTCGTTATCAACGTGAGTCTAGAAATATAATGTTGCGGTTCTAGATCTAAACGTGCTTCTATAAACATCATACGAGCAAACTCTCGATGAGAAATTTCGAAGTTTCGTCGGGAAATATCGAGATGATAGAGCTCGGCGGGACTCTGCAATCTAACTCTCAATAATCCTTCCATTCCAAGCAAACTAAGATACAAAATTATTAGCATAACTAGATGAAAACTTAAGTAGAAATAACCACGAAAGCAGTCTCCAAAGTAACATGCTTAGTAATTAACTAAAAAAATCATAGATTTTTTAATTTTTCTTGTCACTTTTGTTTTAATTGTGATATGTAAGACTGGTTATGAGAATGAATAATTATTTACTGTAAAAATGCTTCAAAAGAATCAGAAGGAATATGAACATACTGTAAATAAAAACAACTGCGACTATTTTGTAATTAATCAATGAAACATCAAAGTGTTTGTATCAATTTTCATGTTTCAGCGGTTTCAGATTCAACAAAAGAGAGAAAACATTTATTTGAGAGAAGCTTTTCCTCTAACTTGTTGTCAAACAATTTTCACCGGCCACGTGAACTTTGATGTAAACAAAAATTGTCTTGCTCTCTGCATTTTCAGGAGATTGAGAAAAGTTTTGTGAGAGGTTCGTGAATTTTTGAGAAATTTTCTAGAAGCAAAGTCGACGCATGGAAATCACTCGCAGGCTCTCAACGAAAAGTCTTTTTCTGCGCTTCCCTGATTAAAAGTTGCACAGTTTAGCAGGCGTTGCCGCACATGTGTTTCAGTTGTGAACGGACATCTGAACTGATGTAACAGTTTACTTCGGCTTCAAAAACAAAATTTATTTAGTTTCGCTTTTATATTCAGCATAGAACAAATTCGGCGCTTTTGAAGTGAAATGTTGAATTCCATAGCGAGCGTGAAAGTTTTATTCGGAAAATGATTTTTACCATAAAAGGAGCTTTTGCGATCATCGCCGTTTTGTTTTGCATTTTTATTCCACAACATGAAGTTGATTCTACTCCGGAAACAGACAGCACGTGAGTACTGAAAGTTAAAAGTTCTACTCAGAAATCTTTGAGTTAAATGAAATTTCATTCTGCTTTTTGTGAAAATTTCTGATGAAAATTCTAAAAATAGAAAATATTTTGCTTCGAGTTGCTTACTGCGCAAGCTTTACATTGTTGAAGCATAAACCGAATCAAAACTCCATGAAAGAATTGTAATGACGACAAATGTTATTGCGATTCAATGTGAACAATTAAATTTGTATAAATGAAATTGACTTTCTTTAATGATTCTTTAAGTTTGCAAGGAATGATTTGAAAAGTGATTTAAAAATAACTTTGAAATAGAACAAGCAAGGGAACCTCTCAATGAGCGTAGAATTTTCCGAGAGGTTTTTCGCGGCAAGAGAGAATTTTCTACGTTTCTCTTCGTACATGAACACGTTGCTCATTTTGTTTTGTATCTGACAAGTGGTTGATTCAATTTCTTTTTTCCACTTTGAAGGGTTAGCGAATGGGCCGTAAAATTCGGCGACGAGTTATGGGGTCTGGCGGAGACAATGACGAAGGCGAGGGAAATTAAACAAGTAAATGCAATAAATATCTCAACAATTCAATAAATAACAAATTAATAATCTTTCAGAGATATAAATCATTCAATGCACGAGTGGAAAAGAAGGATGGAAATACTCTAATTGAGAGTATTGTGGAATCCATCGGCAGAATGCTAAATAGGAAAATGGACGCAGTAAAATGCATTGTCAACAAGTCGGAAGAGTATGCGGAGGAATTTCACAGAAATGAGATGCTTCGTAAAAATTTCACGTACTATTCAAGCAAATTTTCAATGGTAAAATTTTTTATTAACCGTCGTGGCCCCAATTTTATTGAGCATTCAATCATTTCTGTAGGTGAATGGGAGAAACCTCACGAACCAGAAATATACGGAAAATATTGAGAATTCATTGACCAACTATACGGACATGAATTTCGATCGAGACTCTCATTTCTTTGACTTGGAAGTCAATACAACTCACAGTTCAGTTCATGTGCCAACAAATGTTTTCGACAATTCACCAGAGTCAGCAGAGTTAATTCAATGGTCTGAAGTTCTAGACGAAGTTTTCAATCAAAATTATCAATCCGATCCAGCGTTGTCGTGGCAATATTTTGGAAGCAATCTTGGAATAATGCGACATTATCCAGCGATGAGTTGGAATCGAAATAAAACTGATACTTACGATTGCAGAAAGCGGAGTTGGTACATCGAGACTGCAACGTGCTCTAAGGGTAAGTTTCTTTGTTCAAATAGTTTCTTCTCTTTCGATAACAAAAAACATTATTTTTCTTTTTAAGATGTCGTAATACTTTTGGATAATAGCGGGAGCATGACTGGCTATCGAAATTACATTGCACAGTTAACGATTAAAAGCTTACTCGACACATTTTCCAACAATGATTTCGTAAACATATTCAACTACTCAAAAACATCGCAAGAACTTGTCCCGTGCTTTACTGATATGCTTGTTCAAGCTACACCCGAGAACATCCGAGTTTTCAACGAAGCAGTGAAAGATTTGAAACCGGATGGCTACGCAAATGTCTCGTATGCTCTAGAAAGAGCCTTTGAGCTTTTAGAGAAATATCGTAACATCAGGAAATGCAATGAGTCGTCGCAAGGCTGCAATCAGGCAATTATGCTAGTCACAGACGGAGTGCCCGGCAATGCCACCGAAGTTTTCGAAAAGTACAATTGGTACGGAAATGACAGTAAATCATATCCGGTGAGAATTTTCACGTACTTGCTTGGAAAAGAAGTCACAAAAGTGAAAGAGATTCAATTGTATGCCTGCATGAACCGAGGATACTATTCGCATGTACAATCTCTTGATGAGGTGGCGGAAGAAGTCCTAAAATATGTGAATGTAATAGCCGCTCCGTTAGTGCTTCAAAAGTTAGAACATCCTCCGACCTGGACTCATGGTAAGTTCTCAATGCAGACATATTATCTGATTGTGATCGATTGACAATTCCTAGCTTATATCGACACAACGTATGAGACGGATATGAAAGCATTGAACGACGATCAGCCTGATTTTCGAATGATGATTGCTGTTGGAGTTCCTGCATTCAATTTATCATCGTATGGTGAAGGAAACTTTACGGGAAGGCCGACACTACTGGGAGTAGCTGGAACAGACGTGCCATTGGATGACATAATGAAGCTTGCATTGCCTTATAAGCTTGGAGTTAACGGATATTCTTTCATCGTTTCTAACAACGGATACGTTCTTCTTCATCCTGACTTGCGTCCATTCGATCCCAATCATCCAGGAGAATTGAAAGAGAATTATAACAGCGTTGACATTACGGAAATCGAGCAAATTGATGAGGAGTTGCCGCCAAGAGAACCTAGCGAAACTTTACTCGAGCTAAGGCAACATTTAGTTACTCCAAATAAAGGGTCAATGTTGAGTGTGCCTGTGAGGTTTCATTACGACAAAATGAGACGAGTCGCACAAAGTAAACAAGATTTCTATTTTGCACCCATTCCTCATACGCCTTTCAGTTTGGGACTAGCTTTGCCTCATGGTATGTAAGAACAAAATATTTATCAAAATTTTAGTTTACCTCACAATTGTTCATAGATTACGGCAACTCATGGATTAAGGTTGGCGATGAAATTCAGAGAAACAATTACACAAAAATAAATATCTCGGATTTTTTCGTAGGCGAAAACTGGAAGGTTTGCAGTTTTTGACTCTCACATAACTTTTTTAATCAAATTGTACCCTTTTCGTATAAAAGGTTCATCCGGATTGGGTTTACTGTAAATATCACTATCAAGAAGGCCACGAGTTCATTTCTTCCGAATTGGAGCTCAGACACTTCTTGAGGAAAATTATCGAGCCAAACTGGAAATTCTCACAGCAATATGAAGCCGATCCACACGCGGACAAAGAAAAAGAAATTGATGAATGTGAGAAACTTTTCAAAAGCAATTAATCAATTTTCCCGAACTTTTTTTCTTCTTCCTCATTGGACAGTGAACTGTGGTCGTAAATCATTAGGCGATGACGCGTATTACTGTAATAAAGAGTTGGTTGAACTTTTAGTCTTCGATGCGAAAGTAACAAACGAAAGTTATCAATCATGGACATTCAAAAACGACATGGAACGAGAGGTAGTCGAAACATATAACGCAACTGTCCGCTTCGTTGGAACGATGAGCGGTAAATTTTTTTCTCGTTCAAATTTTTGAAATATTAATGGCCTTCCTCATACGATGGACAATTCGTTTTCAGGCCTTACACGATGGCAATTTATATTTGGAGAAGTCGAAGTTGAGTCTGACAAAGAGTTTGGCGACTTTCATTCGATGGCTATCGAAGAGGCTTGGTATAAAAGCGCAATATTACAGCATCAAATCGACAAACAGAGTTTCGTTTATTCGGTTCCCCATTACGGTGAAGCGGAAGTAGAAGGAAGTGAAATTAAGGTCACAGCATCAATGGCTATTTTTCCAAGAGACGGAGGAATGGAAGCACCGTCATGTGTCGTTGGCTTTCAGTTTTCCCACGAACTCATGTACGAAAGGTTCATGGAAATAACATCAAAAGTAGATGTCAGTATAAAAATTTGACGAAAAATAATCAATTTCCATTAATAAATCTTCTTGTTAAGTGTGATGGTTGTGAAAGGACGTGCGGCGATGACGAACAACTTTGTTATGTTATTGACAACAACGGATACATCATAATCTCCGAGCAAAACATTACCGATACCGGACGATTCTTTGGAGAATTAGAAAAGGCCGTCATGGAATCGATGTTGTATGCGAATATTTTTAAAAAGGTCACCGTCTATGATCTTCAGGCGTTGTGCAAAAATGTCACAGAGATTAGGGACCCGGATGATCAAAGCGCTAGTCCAGGATTGTTATCGGTTCGTTATCTTTATTTACTTTCATTCATCGGCAAGTCACTTTATATTATCATTCTTTCTCAGCCATTCAAGTTATTGTTCCTTGGCTTTAAATGGATGCTGACTGAAATGTTTATAGAGCTCTCCCGAATCCAACTTTGGGTCTCAGGCGTTGCGTTGCCCGATTATGGAGACTCTGATTACTCTGAAATCTCGAAAACAAGCGAAACAAAAAAGACAGTGCCGATTAAAAAGCATAAAAAAGGTTTCTCGCTGGAGGACGAAGAATGGTACGCCCAACAGAAAGAGAAGCAGAAAAAGAACGAAACTCTTTATTACCCTTGCGATAAAAAATCGGATCTCTATGTGTTACAACAGGATTTCATTTTACACAATCGTGGCTATCAGCTTGACGTAGCGACTAATGATTCGAGGTAATTAAATCATGTAGTGTCAGCGCATTTTACAGACTCGTTTAATTGCATTCATGTCCAACAGGCCGTTCAATGTGCACAGAATTCCAAACTCAAACCTTCTGCTAGTCGTCATAAATAGTCTGGAGTCTGAAGTGAAAACAGCGGATTTTCTATCGACGAGGCCCAAAGAGATGGAAACAGGACTTCAATATGGCGTTGAACATCCCTGCCACAAGCTTTACATGAACAATTTTCCTCGCCGTCGGTTGGATGAATGCTTCGTAAGTTCCCTTTAATCCGAAGTCGCCAATTAAGATTTGCTTCATGATAATTTACAGACTGAGCATCCCGATGAAGAGGAGACAGCATATTGTGGCTTCGCGTCTCGAACTACCGCCTCGGTGTTGGCAACAGTTTTTATAACGTTTTACAATTTTTATATTTTCTTAAAGTGAAAAAGACCAATGACAGCAAATTTATTTATTTCTGTTAAACAAACAGTCCATTAGGAAAGAAAAAGAAAAGTTTCTTAAAATGTTGAAAATATTTTTTGTGCATTGAATTTTGATGAAAATGTTTTTTGAGAATATATTTCTTCGCGATGTGATAATCAATTGAAACCTTTTGATGATGAATCTAGAATCGCAAAGATCTGAGCCAGTGGAAAGTTAAAACAAATTGTGTACTGAAGCTTTGACAGCTTTTTTCGTTGTTACCCTTTTTGAAAATAAAAACTGCATTAAACTGCGAAAACTGTTTGATTAAACTTTTGTAATTTGAAAGTAGCTACTTAGATAAACTTGATAACGCACGGACTTAACGAGAAAAGAGTAATGAAATGAGAAAACCTGGGTTAATATATTCAGTTGATTACATCTAGTCAAGCTTGGAGTTGATAGTTAATGCAGATAAAAACTTTTCTCACTTTGTACGACGTCCGAAAATTAATTTTAACGTTTTCAGCTAACAGCGGTGCTAGCTGTTCAAACTTTAGCTTGGATAGATAGAAAATAATTATATTCATATTTTCGTATCGCCTTTTCACCTCGTTCCCTAAAAACTCCTAAAAACTTTCGAGCGGACGAATATTGATCGTGTTTTCCTTTTCATATTGAAACATTAAGCCAGTGTGGCCATTTGAACACCATTAACTTACCTTCACTTCACCAGGCTTGAATAACCCGCATATAATTAGGTCTAAGGACATACGACCACACTGCAATAAACTTTTTGCATTGTTCCTATAAGCACTTTGCGAGTTGTATTGTGAGTCTCAGGTCGCTGTAATTACATGAAACATTGAAGAGTTACGAGAGCGAACTGCAAATTATTTCATTAAGAATCCGGATGACATTAAAGGTGAGTGCCATTGCTTCAAAGAGAAAAAGAGCTACAGCCACCTCGCATTCCTTTTGTTTCCTTTTGGAGTAAAATTTTTCACGTATTACGTATCTCGCCTTTATTTTTTGCGCTGGCTTTTTTCAGCTTTCATGTTACAGCTTTTCAGAAGCATTCTAAGCATTGAATAAAATGAAAAAAGGAAACCATTACAAAACTGATTGTTCTCTCTCTCGTTTTGTCGAGCTCGACAGAAGAGGAAAATAATTTTTTGCCGTTGCCATTTTTCCACACAAAAGAATCAGTGGTTGAAGTTAATTCTGTAATTATGAAGACGTGTTTTGAATGAGCTATGGTAACGGAATAAGTTGAAGGAAGCCAGGAAACTGAAGACTGAAGGTTTTTGACGTTAAAAGACTTCTGCTGGGCTGCTGAATGAATATTGACAATTCTCACCGCTTTGACGCAGTTTGGTTGCCCTAGGCGCGTTGATGAAAAGAAGAAGAAGAATTTTCACATTCAATAAATTTCATTAAATATTTCTGGTCGATATGCTGCCACTTGCAACTCATCCCATATTACAGGCGATTGCCATCGAAATCATAGTAAACTCGCTTCGATATTAAATGAGGGAGATGGGGACCCTCAAACATCAAAATTAATTATTTATGCTGCAGCTTCTACTCTACAACCCTTTTATCCCCATCGGCATGGTTAATCTTTAATTTCGACGATGATTATTTTTATCTCTTTGAGCGTTGTTATGCTTCCATCAACTTTTAATTTCATCAACTGCGGTAAACAATTTAGCAATTCTCTTACAGTCTCAATGATTGTTGAGAATTAAACAAATTTAAATTGGTTTCAAGTTGAAGACAGTTCCTTGAGTGAACTAAAATAAAAAAAAACTTGCAATTCATATTTATCTAAAATCTCCATAATCGTTCCATAACGAACCATTATTGACATGTTGATTACACAACATGGACAGGCCAAAGATAGCAAAGTGAATACCAAAGTGGAAGAATGAGAATGAGGCAACATCAGCTAGACTATTAACAGCGTCAGCAAAAAAAGGTTGTTCTGATAAAATGTAAATAAATTGGTAGTGAAAACTAAAAGGATTTCTACATTTTTCTCGCTTCCAACCAACAGCAACTTCAGCGATGAAAGTAAATTGGTTATGCAAAACTTGCCTTGTTTGCATATATCTTGTTTCGAAGCAAAAAAAAAGGAGAATTTTGGATAAAAGGGGATATTCTGAAGCTACGAAGCAAGAGAGACTTCATACTGTTCAATCTAAATGCGACGTAGTTCTTGAACAAACCAAAACGAAACACCTCGCAGTTTCAATAAAGTTTTGCATACAACTTTAGCAATGGACTAATTTCATCTCAATTTGCATTTAATTTTTTTTTAAGTTCGTATTAAAGTCACGATTAGTGTAACTAAGCTGAAGGGAAATGTGAGAATGATAAAGATTGTTTTTACTTTCGAATAAAAACCCTTTTAATATTCTGACTCAATTTTATACGTCATAGACAGAGTTGAGAAGACGGCGGCTATATATACATTTTCTTTCTAAAGAAGCTAAATAGTAAATATCTACTTAAGTAAAATATCAGCTTTCAAATCACAGACATCGCACGAAACTCAATTACTGTTTCTTCGCTCTATAATTATCGCTTCCAAGTCGGAAAAGTGTTGTTTGTTAATGACAGGCCCTTGACATTACTCCTGTCTGTAATTGATTTAAATCATATTTTTTCTCCAAAAACTCAGCTAGACTGTTGAGTATTAAGGGGTGGTAGAGAGAAAACATGTAATTTATGATATAAACACGAATTAATGGCGTTGCTTTGATGCCGTCAAATTAATGGCTTAAAATGCTTTGCATGTTTCCCTTCAATAAAAACAAAATGCGACGGAAAATTGCTTCTCGAATAAAAATATGATTGCTCTGGGTATGTCACTATGGTTATAAATCAAGATATTTCATCCTGATTATTGCTTTTCATCCAGAGTACTCAATCAGATATTTTGTTTTTTCCGCTGCAAACCACGAAAAGTTATCTTCCCTTTAAGAATCGACCTACGCATGCAACAAATCCGATGAGCTCTGTGCATCAAAGAAAGTGCAATCCATTTGCAAATGAATTTCGCTATTCAACACGCGACCACCACGCGCTCTCATTATTCACAGCCATGCACCTTCGCTCTCTCACCAAACGCAGATAGAAGGATTTAAATAGTTTATACTTCTTTCTAATTTCTCTTTTATATGCGCTGAGTTTTTCTCTGCAAAGCAAATCGGATACAAATTTCTCTTTCGTGACACTGATGTGACAAGTAAATCCCTTCATTATCATATTAAAATTACGCAAACGTGAATAAATATGGAACATAGAGCACAGAAGAGAGATGAAAAAGGGTCGCTCCTAAAAGTAATTTCTTCCTTCAAATCACATTAAGTCTTGACACAGTAACAATTTTGTTTGTTTGCTTGAACTAATGTTCTTCAAAATTGTATTGACATTTGTGGAGCATGGCTGGCTGACTCGTGCAGAAGTAAATGTAATTTCATCGTTTTCCAAATGCCTTTAAGCGAGCCTAACATTTTTAGTAAAAATGAGTACGAACATTCAAGTTTATGCGACTTTATTAAGAGATCTGCACTCATGTCTTATGGAACGGAAGAGAGAAGTTTAAAAATTCGTATCATGCAAGCTCCTTTTAATAATAAGCTGAGTTTCATGAAGTCGTGGGCAAAGTTGAGCTGCATTTTAGAGCCAGTGAGTCCTGTTGTGTCTCATTCCCGCTTGACAACAACCCGTGGCAGTTTATGGAGGTGGCAAACAGAAAGTAAAGTTAGAAAGAATACAAAACAGTTGTGGTCGTTTGTAGTCAAGTCACGCTTAAATTATATCCCTGGGCTTGTGAACACAAAATACTAAAATAATGGATTAACGTACGTATACTTCTTCGAATGATAAAAGTTTGTTGTGTTTTCTCTTGTTCTTTCTGCTTTTGATGAGATGAAGCTTCATTTTTAAAGCATTAACTCAGGCTTGAAGCTTTCGTTTCCATCTAACTGATAAGCTTCTTCAAGTATCTGTGCACTTTACATTTCTTATCCACTTCAAAGTTCATCTCTCTTGTCTTGTCTGTTACTAGTGGATCTCCAATTTCTTCGTCTTAAATGAAATCAAGAACGAAAGAGAGTTGAAATGGGTAGAATTTCTTGAACCTTTCAAGTGGAAAAGATGGGGAATATCTAAAGCTTATTTGGAATAATTTTATTTTGCAATTTATTTTTCGCTTAAGATAAAATGGCTAGAGGTACTGACAAGGATAAATTAAAATATCTCTTCATAAAAGGGAAAGACAAAATCTTCGTGTGGAGGCTGTCGGCCGAGTGCTCTTCGAAGGTTCTCATGGAAGATGAGAGAGAGGAACACTTGAAGTTTTACCATAATATAAACTGTCTCCCTTTGACAAATGACATTTAAATTGCTTTTCAAGATAAGTTCTTTCATTCTTCTCTCTCTTGTTACGTATCTGTTCTTTCTTTCTATGAGTTTCACTCAATGTTCAAGCAGTTTTACTTGTAACGAAAGAGTTTTTCAAAGAGAAAGGCTTTTTCTCCCTTTTGCCTCTTGATTTAATTTCTAAAGCTTTTGAAAGAATCAAGATTTTACTCTTCCATCACCTTAGTGGAAACTTACTTTGAAACATTATGACATTTGTTATCTTCGTTTCTTCCATTCTATCGTAGAACTATTAGCGATTTATAATTTTCTGATGAAAAAATATTATTCTTGTCTCAAAGGGAATTGGATTATTTTAAAATCCCAAAGGTAATTATCTCGGCTTTGCGACAAAAGCGAGTCGGAGGATTCAGCAACAGGTTCAATTTTTATGTAATATCTGAAATATTCCTTTCATTTCATTTATCCGAAGCATGCACGTACGTCGACGTCGAGCGAAAACAAAATTTGTTTTCTACAATAAAATCAATATAATCTGCAAACAAACTCTCCCTTCTTCTCTAGCGAAATTGAACCGAGGGGAGAATAGTCAAACATCATTTATGAAATCATGTATGTCGACTGATGATGATCTGTCCACACCTTTTCCGTCGAAAATCGTAAAGTTTCTCCATGCAAAATTATCGTTGAATGTGTTTGTGTGTCGGCGAATTAATTAACGTCAAGTCTTAAAAAACTTTCCGTCGATCCCTTACCTCGTTGATTTTCATATCGCAGCATAAATCAATAACTTATTGCGCAATCTCTTGTCATCTATTGGGGTTGTTGAAGGTGAAACTGAAAGGATTAAATTTTGTTGGGAGAGTTTTCCAACTGAAACTTCTTGTAAACTCATGAAATATATAATTTTTTCCCTCATGAAACTTGCTATGTTGGCAACATTTTTCCGCAGAACGGAAAACAAACATTTTCCTTTTCGTTTCCTCGAGCCATTGAAAAAACAATAAGAACTTATCAGAAGTTATCTTCTCGTAATCTTCCTTAAAGTTTTAATAAAATCTCTTTGGGTTATTTTTTCGTTGATTTCATTTTATTATAAATCTTTGTTGTTTAGTCCGCCATTTGAAAATATTTTATGCTATTTACATAATATGTCATGATTTGTTAGACATGATTCTCCATAAATGATAAGCTTGAGTTAGTCCGGGCTTATAACGAAAAGCTGGACAATTGGACACTTTGTTAGCAGTATATATTCATATAGATATCACAAAATATGTCACTGAAATCATGATCCAAACTCGTTAAAATACTAAATTTACAGCAATAATTATAAATGCAAACTTCACTGCAAAAGAAAATGCAAAGAAAACAAATATCGACTGTCTTAAGAACCTTTTCTTAGAACTGAGAAAGTTTGGCGTCGAAAGTCGTTTGCAATTGTTTCTTTAGATACTTTAGAATAATAAAATACATAGCTCAGCTTAACTTACAATAGACAACGATGTTCTTTCTTTCTATATATTTTTCAAAAAGCTATTTTAAAATCCTTTTACTTTCGCGCTTTTCCAAAATTATGTAATCGAAGGAGGGAAAGTCAAGCGAACTTTTAAAGTTTTTCGTCTCCTTCCGCTCGCAGAGAAAATTTTCTCTTTTCCACATAAATCCGCTCATTCAATTACGATTGTTATAGCGGGAATTTGATTATTTGACATATTTTCTGGATAGTTAGTTCATTGAGCTTACAAAGTATTTAACAATTATTTTATACACAAAAGGATTCTTTTCGTTTGTCTGTCCAAACTATTTATAGAGTCAAATAAAATTTTGGCATCTCTTTAATTTTTTAATATTCATGATCGTGTTGATTTTAAGTTTTCTAGTTGGTTCCGCTGTTAGCTTACAGATTATTTCTCTAAAGACAAGATTCTTCAAATTACGTTATTTCATATTATTTTATTGTTTTATCGCTTGTTAAATTTTTATGAACGATCTAATGTAAATATTCTAGTAATAATTCCTATAGTTTTGTGTGTTGTCTTATCTCCAGTCTCAAAAAGCTCGAATCGGCCGTGTGTTAATCTATTTTCTTTATTTCTATAATTTAAAGCTCAAACTATTTTCTTTATCATCATCAAAGTTTTCTTTAATCATCTCTGTCGGCTATTCATGAAATAAATTATGACTCTTTGTCTCGTTTATTTAATCAAGATTTCATTATTTATTTAATTAGCTTTGTCTTGAGCTTCTCAGCGTCAACGTTTTGAACTCACTTTCTTTTTCGCAAAGCGAATGTTGAATGCATCTTCAGCCAACTCTGGGTACAGATTAACATCATTTATGTACTCACATTCGTATAAATTCGAATATCCCTGTTTAAGAATCTCTTCAAGCTCAGACGTAACCCATTCAACAGACGTCGTCAATCCATTTCTAATCAAATCTTTTTCACGGTTCCAAGCTTTTCTCGCTGCTTGCAATTTCGCGTGATGCATTAGCCTTTGCTTTTCTTTTTCGATTGTTGTTCCGTATCTCAAGTTAATGATAGCATGACTTCCATGAATCTTGACGTCTAAGTAATTTGAACCGCTTGAGTTCTCCTTTGTGACATCGTGGAATGTTGTATTAACTTGTCCTTGCAAACGCTTCAACTGTTGACGGTCTTCTGTTGAACGCCATGAATCTTCTTTTACAAAGTAAAATGCATCTTGTTGCGAACTGTGAACAACAAATGAGAAAGGCAAAAGCTTTGTTCTATTAAAGACAGACGTGTAAACATCACGATAAATTGCATTTGCAGCTGGCACACTTGAAACTATCGCTTGGCCGTCTTCTGTTCTTGTTATGACAATGCCCTTGCCAAATGGCGGCTCGGACGAGACTCCAATTTTAATTGGTGGCAAGTTTAATTCATCAGTTTTTAATGCAGATTGCTTTGGTGATTCGAGCGTGCCTGGTAATTGACGTTCAATTAAATGTGAAATGAAGCCTGAAGCAACAATTAGTGGATTGCGATGTTTGCGTTTGTTGTCGAAGAACGCTTTGCTGCCCCATGGCGACGGTGTTTTCCAAAGCTTTCTGTTAAATTGTGGAATCATATTTTTCAAATCGTATCCAATGAGTTCGAACCATTTTTCAAAATCTCTTGGATGCGACCTATCTCGTCCAACATTAATTGGATCGTTGCCGTTGAATCTGTATTGATGGAGCATCGTTGGCTTCTCAAGTCGATCAATCGTGTTTTCCCAGTTCGGTGTCATGTGCAATCCAATCAAAGGGTCATAAACTTTTCCATTTGGCATGTGAACTAAAGAAGTTACCTGTTGAAGAGAAGAATTGTGATTTCTATTTTTCAAGCCAATTTTAAGTTTTTCTTACCGGATCAAGGATTCCACCGCAAAAATCAATCGGAAGGTAAAGGTACGGATTCGAATCGTAAACGATGTGACCGAATGGTGATCTCATAATCTCGCGAATTCCTTCCCCGTACTGATTGAAGATCATGACTGGCGTTCCTGATTGGTCTGTCGCAACGAAATATTTATTTCGGAATGTCTGAACAAAAATCAGATGACCACGGTCATCATAAGTTAATGACAAAAGTTTTCCGTCTCTGGGCGAGTAAACTTGTGAAACTTCGTTGGGTTTCTGTTGATTGTTGTAGAAGAATTGTGTGACGTTGCCAAAGTTATCTTTCCTGGTGCTCAAACGATTCAAGTGGTCATAAAAGTAGCGTACATCGAAGCGACCTTTCTTTGTCGCTCTGATCATAAGACCTTGAGTGCTGTAATGGAACTTTTCTTCTCTGGCGTTTTGAATTGTTTGCCCTCTTGAGTCGTATTTAAACTGACCCTCAGCAAACTTTGTTATTCGGTCCATTGCATTATATTCCATTGGAATATTGTTGCCACGATATGATAGAGCAAGCATATTGCCGTTGTCATCGTATCGGAAAGCCCAAGGTTCTTGAGCTTCGACTCCAATCAACTGACCATCGCAATCCCAAGTAAAGTTCTTAACATTAGAAAAGTTTGTTATTCCAACGTTTCGAGTGAATGTTTTCGTTTGCGTGATTCTGCCATGCATGTCATGAGAGAATTCCATTTTGAAGACTTGCGTTCTATGGATGTAAACTGTCATTTCAGTCTCCAAGAATCTGCCGTCGACAGTTCGTGTGAATGTGGCTGTTCCGTCATAAATGTTTGTCATGTTTGGCTTAGGATGTGAGACTTTGAACTGCGAGATTTGCTCTAAGTTTCCTGTCTTTGAACTATACGTGAAAGTCGTTCCGGGAAGATTTTGTCCACCAATTCGTCCTTGCGAAGAAGTTAAACGGAAGTTGGAATCGTATTCGTAAGTAAACTTTGCGTTGCTCAGACCAGTCTTTGCATTGAAATCAATTCTTTCTTCTGTCAACAATGCGCCATTATATTCAAAGTCCCAACGATATTCAAGCTCGCGTTCAGTGTGCGAGACTGTGTTGGGCATTCCCGTTTCTTTATTGTAGCTGAATTCACTCTTCCCTTCACCATGAACGATTTCTGATAGTAATCCTTGAGGGTTGTATCGATAAACGATTCTTGCACCATCACCGGGGTGAACAGTCTGCAATAGAGCTCCGGAGTAAGAGAAATGCTGAAGATAGGGCTTCGTGCTTCCAGGTGGCGTGTACGTAAATCTTATAAATCCAATAGATGGTTGAAAATCGAAAACGTGTCTCGTTCCGGTTGGAAGTTGAATAGTTCGTAGTCCGCCATCAGAGTCGTAAGTCATTTGGAATTTGCGTTGACTTGCTAATCCGATTGCTGATAGTAAATTGTGATCATTGTAAATGAACGAAATGATTCCGTCTTGCTGTGATGTGATTTCAGACAATAGACCGTGTCTTTCGTAAGAATATTTTAGCTCAGAAGCGCCCCATGTCCAACCTTCGACTCGACTAAATCTGTCGTAAGTTAAATTCAACGCAAATCCGTTTGCTGGCTTGAAAGATAATGGAAGTCCATTGTTGTCGTAGATGACCGACAAAATATCCTGACGATCTCTGTCATAGAAGGTTTCGCGATTCTTAAATTGCTCATAACGAGTGCCTAACGTTCGAGAACTATTAACCCAAATTTCCTTACTCAAAGTTTGGTGCGGATTTCTTGGATCGCCTCCAACTAATGTATATGTTGTGTACATGTTGTTGAGTAATGTATCGCCCATTTGAATTGTCTGATGGGACCACATTGGGAGCATTTCTGCTTCAACTTTCAATGAAGTTTTTTCGAGCAAAGGATGGCGAGTAATTGCCGCCGATTCCAAAAGAATTTTATTCGGTTGAAGGATTGACAAAGTGTTATTGTTAACATTTATCACAGCTTGTGTTGATTGCCTTCCTTGTTCCATCACGTAAGTCTTCAGGCCGCTGTTGAGTTTGAGTGAAGTTACATTCGCTGGTCGCACAGAGAATTTAGAGGGACGTGACGATTTTACATCAACTTGCAAACCAAACTCAGCGTTTAACTTTGAAGAAATCTTCAAAATTTCGCCAGTCGGGACAATTACGCTGACGATTCTTCCGTGCTCATTGAATTGATGAATAAATGTTTCTCCGTCACCCGATCGGCTTAACATTAAACCACTCTCGTCATAATCGAAAACGATTTCGTACTTTCCTTTCTCAGCAATTTTCATCAAGAATCCGTTTGGTGAAAACTTCAACTCGGATTTGTGATCCTGAGTATTTTCAATCGAGCTAACTAGATTGCTATAGTCTCGAAGGAACTGAATTTTATTTCCGGTGCTGTCCGTGACAGTCGATAGCTTTCCGAAACTTGTGTTCTTCGAGTACAGGAACGAATATCTTGTTTTACCGGTCGACATGTCCTTAGTGGTCACATGTTGTCCGTAACGATTGAAGATATAAAGCTCATTGGTTGGTGGATACGGAATTTGAAATTCGCTATTTTTGTCATGAGCTGGCAAGTAATGTAGAAGCGCGAGGATTTGCAATGAACCTTGATCGGCCACATTTAAAACATTATCTTGAGTCACAGCGAGTGCAGAAATGGCAGAAAATCTGGCATTGGTTGATGAAACCGTCTCGTCTGGACTTATCTTTGTTGGTGAACATGCACAACCATTTGCAGAAGTTGTTGTTCGGACGGGAGCTGATGTTGAGGTTGCTTTACGGTTTCCGACGTTTGTATTTAAGTTTTCTGAGCATTCACAGCCCTGAGTTCTATTTATGAAAGAAAATTATTTAATTAAATCTCCAAGTTACAAGAAAATGAATGAAAACTTACCCAAAATCGTGGCGGCCAGCGAAGACTTTAGTATTTCCCATGCTGTCAACAACTCTTATCACGTTTACACGTCTCGAGTCGCTATCAGCAACGTAAAGTTCTCCTGACGGTGAGAATGCCAAAGCCAAGACAGTTCCCAAAACTTCTTCTTCATTTGTCTCGTTCTTTGCATTCTTAGCGCAATGCAAAGGTGTACCAGCAACAACTTTAATTTTCATGTCTGCTGTGAGTTTAAGTACAAGTCTGTCGTCGATGAAATGAAGAGATCCATCAAGTGGACTCAAAGCAAGACCAGTGGGCCATTGCAATTGGACTTGACTTGCTAACATTGCTCCTTTACAAGGAATGGGACTCCAATGATTGTTATGACCATGATGACCAATAATTGTGTGAATGATTCCTTTGCTGTCAACTGCTCGAATGTTTGTGCCATCAGCAATGTACATTGTTCTATCCGCAGCGATTGCAACACCTTTAGGATGAGATAGTCGAGCATTCTTTGCAAGTGCACCATCTCCGCAATTTTGCTCGTCACCCGGAATGCATCGCTGGCCACTTCCTACAACAGCTTCAACATTCGTCGTTGGATCGGTTACATTAATCAAATTGAGAACTTTGAGAACTTGATGTTTTTCTGGATCGGATATATAAAGATGGCCGTCAGCTGGCGAGACACTCAAGTAGTATTGATACGACACTTGAGTCGTGCTCAATTGTACAATTGTAGCCAACGTTCCATCGGAGAAAACTCTTCTAACCAAATTGAAATCTCCAACATATAAGCTTCCATCTGGGCCTGCTGCTAAAGCAACTGGAGTAAGCAATTTGCTTTCCTTAGCAATGCCATTGCATTTGTCTTTGCAATTGAGTGGTCGTTGTTGGCCATTTCCCATTATGCTTCTCAACACTCGAGGATATTCTTTAAAGTGAAGAGTTGCACCATCGCCTTTCTGTAGAATTCCTTCATGGAAATTATAATGATGATGAATATTCAATCCCCATCCACCGATATCAGAAATGTCAACATCGAATCCTTGCAATTTGGCAGTTTGAGTTTCCCAAACAATATCGTCACAAGTAGAGTGTTGATAGCCAATTGATATTCTGGCATTTGCAGCACCATAAACTTTCTGTCTGTAAACATTTCTTTTGTTCCATGCGAATGTATGTTGAAGATTTGGATCAGCTTCGTATGTTTTGACGTGCAACGACCCTTCGATTTCCACTCCTACATGAATCAGAATCAGTGATTTCGGAATTGTGGCTCCAGTTAATTGCATCCGCACTATGCTCAGATATCCCGACATCTTCGATGATTGATATGTGAGATATAAACCAGATCCTGGTATTTGTAATGATTCTTGAATAATCTGTTTGGATTTAAATGAAGAATGGGAATCATTAGCGAGAAACTCTTGAATGAAGAAGTTTTAAACTTCTCATTAATTAGGAAACTTTTGAAACGATTAAGCAGTTGAAACAACTTGAATTACATTAAAACAAATATTTATGTTCAAATGAGAAATTAGACAAACCTGATTTTCTGCGAATATTGCGGAAAGTCCATCGAGTGAACCAATTGCGTTGGGCATCCACGTGCTGGTTAATATTGGACGAAGTAACTCGTGATCGTGGTCAGAACAAATGACAGCAGAGTCGTTTGAGGCTCCCTCGTTTAATTTGTATTGGAGTGAGCTCAAAAAGCTAAAAGCGATGTTGGGTTGCACCTTTGGCATCGTAGATTCTGATTCATCGACCAAATTCATTTGAACTGGTGGGAGAACGATAATTTGATTCCATGGGACAAATACTGTTCGAGTTACCGGACGGAAGGGAGATCGTTGAAATTGCAAAGTAATTGCGCCCCCGCCATTTACCAAAATATCAAACCTAAAGAGAAAAACATAATTTGAGTTAGCAAAGACAATGCAAATAAATTCAAACAAAGAAGCTTCTAACTCGTCTTAAGAAACGTGTAAACTTTTTCATTATTCTCTCTTATTCGAAATGTAATGTGGCATGTAGCATGTAGCGTAATCATTACGTTCTATCGTCTCCCTTTAAATGTAACGCCTGGGTTTTTTTAAGAAACAAATTACAGTCGTTTCTTTACTGCTTCATTCCCAGACGAGGAATACATGAAGCGATAACACATGGAAACAATAAAATTGTGTATTAAATGTGATTTATTCGGATAAATATGGATTTTAAATCCGAATGGGGTCTTAGAACGTTTAGGGTTTCTACGTGAGGTGTGCGATAAAATTTAAATGCGATTCCAAGTTACTTTGGTGGTTTCCACTCTGCGACAATAATCAGCAAAGAAATTCATTCTGTTTCGACAATAAATATGGAAGCCGTCAATAAAATTGATTGATTAAGCGTCAGTGAAACAAATCCTTTACAAATACTCCAAGTTTTCGAAAATGGCGAATAAATAAAAAGGAAAGCGCTTCGGTAGATTTGAGATTTCTATTTCGATCTCATATCTGCGGTAAAGTGTCGTTGAAAAGCAAATTTATTCAACATCGTCGTTGCACCTTTGTGATTGGAATTTTTCTTTCAAGTTAGTCCTCCTATCTCATATTGATTTTTCAATATCTACTTTGTACCAATAATAAAAGCACTCAATAAGGAGAAGGTAAATTTTTATTCCGCCGATATTGAGAATTTGAATTGTAAATTTTCTTTTTTCCTCCTTGTTCCTTTATTCCTCGCGTTGGTACACAGAGAACAAAATTATTGAAATCAGATTCTCGAGAATTGACGGTAACCGTGTAGCTCAAAGAAATAGAAACACTTGAAATGGAAGATTTTGCTTAAATGAAGCAAATTTTATGCACCTTTATCTGTTCTCTAGCTCCTGTGCTTCTGTCATCTTTTTAAAATTTATAATTCGTTCGCTTCGAAGATTTTCGTTAATTGAGACAAAGTTTGAACTTACCATCCTCCAGTTCGTGTTAGAGTAAATCCAAAACGTGAGTCTTTGTCGACCGATACTCGAATGCCAACTATTCCTAGTCCTTGTGGCGTGATAACTTGTCCGCGCATAACCGAAACTCGACTAGAAAAAGAAAGAAAAAAATATTTGAGAATCGAAGAGTTTGCATGAATTTAAACTTAATTTTATTTCTTATTTAGAAAGTTTCTTTTTACATGAAGAAGAATAAGGACATGAAAATTGGAATGAAATAAATATTGTTTTTGCTGATTCGAAACGATAATAAAGTTGCTGAGAACCAAGTCAATGAATATTTAGCAAAATGAACAGAGACAGAAGTTGTTTAGAGTTTGTAAATTGGTTTTGTTTTAAATGATAACTTTGGTCACTTATACAAAAGAGTTTTCAATTAATTCCTACAAAATTGACAGGTACAGGCGTAAACTAAAGTCGAAAGTATCAAATTAATTTATTCAAATGTGTTTTGTGTCTGGGGCTTTTAATCCTTTTTCCATCCAACTTATTTGAAAATATATTTTGAAACAAAAAGGAATCATTCGCGTAGCGTAATCTCATTAATTGTTTCAAAGTTAGCTTTGCAACAGCAAATCGGGGCAAAGCGAATATTTGGACTTTCGGGTGGAACAATGCAGCTTTTTGCCCGCTGTGCAACCTAAGGCTCAAAAGAATGATTTTTCGATTTTACACCCTAGAAAACTCATCAATTATACAATAGCATGCGCTCTACATACTCTTGCTGTTGCGTACTTTTCGGGTGTTATTGATTGTAAATTGAAATACAATGTTTAATTTATCAACAGCAAGAGGAGCCAGATGAGAAATTATTCAGGAGATTATTCAAAACCTTTTGACTTTATAGTCGTCTTCTCGTCTACATTTCGAATTGAGCTGGAAAAACTTTGAGCTCAACAATAAATATATGAGACAAAGGTTGAGAATTCAAATGTTTACTGATTAGAGCGCTCACTACGAGAAAGTTTTCAAATTTCATCTCCTCGAAATATTTGAATAACACAACGAGATGAAAATAGTTTTGTGAATTTGAAGCTTTTGTAAAAATAAACTTTCTAGAGCACAAAAAGCAACTTTCGCTTTGATAATTTTGGCCTCAAAGATTTTCAATTTCCTCAAGGTGGAGCTTTGAGAAAAAAGGAAATTGAGTTTTTTTTTCGTTTTTGTCGTTGTAGCTTTCTTAACATTTGATGTTGCCAGAAAATATTTCATTAAAATTTTTGAGTTTATCAAAGAGAAATATTATACAAACTGAAATAATCTAAAAGAATTCTGATGATGGCTGAAATCGAGTGTCTCATTATTCTTCATAAATTTATCTTAAACAAGGGATTTGCGCGAACTAGTTTGTTGATCCTAGCTGATTCAGAGAACTCCTTGATCCGAAAATATCAAAACAATTTAGTTTGTCATGGAAATCTATCCTCGAGTATTACATAACTTTTTCTACTTTGTATTTTCCTTCGTTTGAGTGGAAGCCAATTTGGTTTGACCAACTTTGAAATTAGAAAGTTTTTGATAAACAAAAGTTTTAATTTCCATTGATTCTTCGCTTTTTGTTTAGTAGCTAAGCTTTAGTAAAATGACTTATTTTTCTCTGTGAATAATGAAAAAGGAAATTCATTGGCTCACAAAAATTAAGCTCAATAATCACATTGATTTAGACAAGGATACAGGAGAAAGGAAAGGACGTTTGATGTCATGAACAGGAATTTTTCTTTTTTGTTGTGTCATTTGTTGTATCTCGTTGAAAAATGATAAAAATTAATGTTGAATCGTGCAAAGAAATACTTCTGGAGAAAAAAGCTTCTTGATGTCCCTTGAGATAACAGAACTAACTAACAATGAAGTAGAAAATGTGTTTGAGATAAAGTGCATTGAACGGAAAAGTTCAAAAAAATAATAATTTAACTCATTTCATTCATTAAAGTAAGAGACACTTCAACATTCCAAGATATTTATGAAATTCTAGAGAAGATGCTCAATTAAAAAATAATAATTTTATTGATTTCTGTTCTTCGATGCTCAACTTACCGAGGCTCGAAAGAGTTCCAAAACTCACTAGTGGAGTAAGGATTTTTTTATTTGATGAGACGAGTTTTCAGAAATCGATATTTATTTCATTCATATCAATTTTCATTTAGTTTTGATTTCGATAGTTTTGGATACGACACATAAATCATCATGAGTTTTTGATAATTGACGGCACAGCAGACAACGACACAAAAATAGAAAAAAATGAGTGAAGATACATAATTTAAATTGCTTGTTTTGTATTAAAAATTTTGCGACAGCGATTCTTTATTTAATGAAGAGTAAATAGAGGAGACCGCTGAGTCATTGGGAAAATAGAAATCGTAGGAGGAAAAAAGCAATCGTTTGTCTCATGATTGACTCATTATTATGTGGGTAGAAAAAAATATTGGGATGAAATTATTTAGGAAAATAGAAAAATATTGGCGATTCATTCCTTCTCGTTCATTCAGCACGCAAACCAAAAGAAAAAATTTAAACTTTTTTGAGCTAAAAATATTGTTTCTAAGCCTTTATATGATAACTAGATAAATAATGTTTCCCTAGTGTGTTCATTATGTAAAATGTCAACGTTAGTCAGAAATAATTCATAGAAAAAGCCGTTCGAAATCAATTAGTTTAAAAATAAAATGTGAAAATATGATTCGTGTAAGACTGTTGCCAGGGAAAAGCAGATAATTCAAAGTCTAAGCACTTGTGGAATCAAATTACTAGACAATGACATCATAAACTTTGCTAGAACAAAAATTCAAGTTGTTTTTGTTAAATTGAATGTAGAACAAACAGACAAAGGGGAAATAGGACACACACAGGTTTGAGCATTAGACAAAAGACATTAGGAACCCAAATGAAAACAGAAAATGCTTTTCCTCTTGTTCATTTCATGAAAAGAATGACTCGTCGATTCGATTCATTCACCTTGGTAAACAGAAAGAGTTAGGGCGATTGTGGACATAATGTTTATTGTTTTTTATCATAAAACTGCAAATAGATGCGGTCAGAGATGTTTATTTACCAAGAGGAAATTTTTTTCACTTCAAAGCATTTTCAATTTTCCAGGGGGAACAGGATTATTTGAGAAATGAGTAAAGTAAACAAATGAAATGAGGATATAACTTTTTCAAAAGTAAAAAGTGGGGAGATTATTTTCAGACTTTCTCGATTATTTTTGTTTTTCATCAAAATACGAGTCGGGTCCGTGGATGTTTTAAGCTGTCGCGATCGATTTGCGAATGATTTTTCATTCCGGAATTCATGAAAAACCCTTTCTATTTGTTTCAAGGGATTTGCAGGAATTAAGAAGATTAATTTTTTATCTGATATTTTTCCAATTCTCGTTTCAAACAAACATAAACGAACTGTCGTTCACAGAGAAATTTACTTGTTCCAATACAAAACAAGAAACTTTAGGAATCGGAAAATCATTTTAATCCATTTCAAGTTTCTTCTTACAATGAAATTTAATCAGCAAAATTGAAAAATACTCGATGTTGAATAATTGATTGAAATTTAATTCACTCACCTTTCACTGTACTCATCTTTGTGAGCATACGACTGAACGCTGTCCTCTTCAATTAAAAACTTGACACGCTGATGGAACGAGGCAGTCACAGATGGTGGTTGTTTGCGAAGCAGAACATCAACGGGATCGTTAGATGACAAGCACATAATGTGCTCAGCGCACACCGGATGCGAGCAACATTCGCTATCGGAGCAATCTATCATACCGTCTAGAAAGTTAAGAACATCAAAAGTTTTAGTTAGAGCAGAAACAGTTGAAAGGAAATTGACAAATTAATTAGTTTTGTGCATCCTTTCATCGATACTTCTTGCCATAAAATCGATATCCGTTTTGTGGAACCGTTAACATTTCTCGCTTTAATTTGTTCTAAGGTAATTTCGTGAATGAAGATGGAAGTTTGCATTTAATTATCTTTAAAACTCTTCACACAGCCATCTGTTCTTAATTGAGCTTGAGCTCTCAAATATCTTTATTGCAAGCAGCAACAATAAAATTTCGATTCAGCTGAATTTGTTGAGCGAATATCGAATTTAAAAATTGCATTATAAGCTGTTCGGTTTTCACGTAGGAAAAAGAACAAAACTTCCCCTTTAATGCTACGTAGTTTGCAAACCTATCTTTAGAAATTCGGTGTTTTAAAAAAAATGCATGAATATCCTAAAGAACAATTCATAATGAGAACAACGATAAAGCATATCTACTCAATTAAATTTCATTTGTTCACAAACTTCTTCCGATTCTTTTTTATTTACGATAATAATCATATTTTCTTATCACATCCAAACTGCGTGCATTGCAACAGTTATGTGGGGCTGCACAATCATCATTTATGTTCAATTGCATGGAAAAATCGGGAGAGAAATGGCATTTTTCGGTATGCCACATCCTTCAAGTGCTCCAACTTATGTGGAACAACAAAAAATTATTGCTTTTTAAAACGAAATAAAACTTTCCAATACATTTTGCTCTCAATTGATATTTATGAAGCTTCGAAAACTTTCTAAGCAGAAAATGATATAGTTGTGACGAAAGTCCTTTCTATTGCACTATCGTCAATAAATTTTGTTTAATTCATTCAGAAGTTTTATGAAATTTCAAAGCGTCAGACAGATAGAGCACAAAGAAAATTGCAAATAAATTTGAGCTGCTCTTGCCGGCAGTGAATTTCAGAATCATTGAACTATGAAAATATAATCTGCAGCTATATTTTTATGAGATAAACGAGGAGAATGACAAATAAAATTTTCAATAAATAAAAGATGATATGAAGAAGCCATTAAAATTGAAATTCATGGCAGTGGTCCATAAATATATTGCGCATATCATTGCTCGTAATGGAGATTAAAAAATCCTTTAAAGTAAATGCTCAACGTCCCGAAGAAAGTTTAAGCCTCAGAGGGTTTTAATATGACTGAAACAATCACTCACCTTTATCATTATCAATGTTGTCACTGCAATTCATCTCTAGAGCGAGAGAACAGTCGGAGCCAGCCCAGCCTTCAATACATTCACAATGATATTCTCCATCGTTTAATGTGCATTGGCCATGACGTGAGCAGCCATTTTCACAGCCAGCTGGAAAATGAGAACAAAGAAATTGTTTTCTGAGTAGTTTCAAAGATATGTTGATGACTTACGCAACGAGCAGTATTTTCCATTCCATCCCTGTGAACAAACGCAAGTTCCATTTTTGCATTGTCCGTGAATTGAGCATCTCGCATCGCATGTCAACTGTTCACACAAAGCTCCAGTCCATCCAGGATTGCAACGACAGCGTGATGATTCGCAGATTCCATTTGGTCCACAATCGAGACTGCAAACAGCTTGAGAGCAATCATGACCAGCCCAGTGCCGATCACAAACGCATGATGCAGTTTCGAGATCGTAATGTCCATGATCTGAACAGCCTGGCAAGCATTGATAAACTTGTTGGTCTCTTGTTCCGCAATCTTCTCCTTGCCATCCAGCTTTGCAGAAGCATTGACCTGATACGCAACTTCCATGGCCAGAGCAAGAGGGATCTTGGCAATCGGCTGTGGAGAAATGAAAAAGCTTTTAGTAATTTTCAAAACTAAAATAATAATTAAGCGAAACAAACCTTGGTCACAGAACGGTCCTTTCCATCCACGGTCGCAATGACATTCACCTTCAATACATCGTCCATGACTCGAGCACGTTGGCATCTCACATTCAGCAACTGGAATGTCACACTCAGATCCTTTCCATCCGTCTTCACAATGACAAATTCCGCCTCCGTAATGGCCATGAGCTGAGCACAAGACAGGACAAACGCTCTTTGAGCAATCAGATCCTTGATAGCCGTCAATACAATCGCATTTCCCCAAGTAACATGATCCGTGCCCTGAACAATCATTTGGACAACTGTTACTGACACCTTCAGCCTCTGACACAATCAACTGAACTGGATGTGCCACGAGTTCGTCATTATAAATCGCTAAGTACCATCTTCCGATGTCTAAGTACTGAATTATGGAGACGTTCACCATCATCGGCTCGATGTTAATCTTTGATGGATCTGAAGATCTCTTGGAAATTATATGTTGCTCGTTTGGCGAGAGATGAAGAAACGTTGATAAATGGAAACTAGAGTGAAGCATAGGCTCTTCTGCGTTATCATTAATCGACAACAATTGATTTATTGTCGTCTTAACGTTGACATTATTTTTTGGAGTGTTCACGTCATTGTTACGAACATCGCGACTATCGGCTAACATCTCAAAAGTCCTCTCATATCGTGTCGTTATTTCATCAACAACATCACGGCGTCGTCTTACGCGGCTTTGCTCTAATCGTCCTCCTTTAATGAACTCAACGAAGTCGTGTTGAGTTATACTGGGAAGAACATTTCGTCGTCCATAAACAGCAAAGTTGGCACCCCATGGCATAGTGAGATTAATATTTACAAAAGCTGGATGCTTGTTTCGAAACTCAATGTTCCAAAACTGATATGGCGGAATGGTCGATTGGTGGAGAACATTGAAGTCCTTTAGTTCCATGATCGAGGGCTGCACTAGTGGCGACTGAAGCTGCTGATCTTGATACGTTTGATGGTTCTGATACATTGTCGTGTGGTCAACAGAACTCATTTGGAGAGAATCATCTGAAGACATTGTTGGATTGCCGCGGAATCCCGTTGAACTTAAACTATTGACGCCACCATCGAGTTGACGACCTTGTGAATTCGCTAAAGATTGTGATGATTTAACATCTTGGACTAGAATACAATTTGTTGGATCAATATTTGGTTTCATCGAGCTCACTGCTGTAACGATAAAAAAAAATTGGACGATGAATAAAAGAAAATGTGAATATTTGAAAGAAAAACTTCTTCGTTCGTTCACGAGGTTATGATTTCAATTTCGAAATCGAGAAAAATCTCTGAAGCTTTCAAATCAAACAATTATTTCTGATGGTTTGCTTCGACTTTTATTGCTCTGCTTCACATTAGCTATAACTTTGCTTCAGTGCAGAAGTTACGAGAAAGTTAAATTTTTCATCTGCGAGTTCTCGTTCTGTGAAATTTCGCTTGCTCTAGAATTCCCTTGTTCCCTTGACATTTTTCCTTCCGAGACTTTTATTTGTAATTGAAAAACAATTCTTGCTTTATTTTTTCATGGCAGAGTTTTTAACTCAATTTCCTACCGAAACTTCGTTCCGTCGCTATTTTCCTATGCGCTTCGATGCTATCGCGATGTTTACATTGTAATCTATTGATTTTTTTTCACAAGACAGAGACGAGGAGCTTTCAATGTAATTAGTTTTTCCGTGCAGTAAATTAATGTGTTTTTCATTGCAATGACGTTAAGAGCGGGGAGAAAAGCAATTTCCACGTTCAGAACAAACCGTTTCGTTTCTACCATTAGACAATTAAAATTGCATTTTTTAACTCGTTAGAGTTCACCCACAACAGGCTGAGGGAGAAAACATTTTTATTTTTTTGTTTTTCGTCTACGTGCACTTTTAAAATCAATGAAATTTTACTGAAACTGTTTTCAGAAAATTTAATTTTCAGATTCTGTTTTCAAATGAAGCTTTCAATAAAAGAGTAGAAAAACAATTGTTTAATTATGAAAATTATTTTTAATTTAACTTGAAAGCAGTAGCGAGAAAGAACAGAAAACATTTCAGCATCGACGGTTCAATCATTGATAGCTTTCGCAAAAAAGTTTATTGCATGAAATATTAAATGAGTAAACTGAAAATCTTTTGATATTTCAATTCCTTGAAATTCAATTACTCAATCCCGAGCAAGTTTTTTAAATCTCATTTTGCAGCTTTCTTATTCCTCATCTTACGAGTTTCCATTTCAAGATATTTTCTGCTAACGAAGAAAAATCTTCTAGCAGTTCATCAAGATTCTACAAAATTTTCCATTCATCACTTTCTATTATCCATCTTTCTTCAAATAAAGTCAATAGAATTAATGAAGAGACGGATGAGTTTCCTTTCTCAGTAGCAGATAAATGTTAAAAACAATCATAATATTACCAGAAAAGGAAGTAATGTAAATTGTGCCAGCTGAACGTGACGTGAAGAGCTCAGAATGTGAATATGATTTAAGTAAAATTTATTCGTATTGTGTACATAGCTCATACATGTTATTAACTTAAATTGTCCTATCTCTGTATGTCTTATTTAACATATAAAAGAACATGCTGTGAGTTCTCGCTCGACACACGGAGCCGAGCGAAAAGTTTTTAGCTTTCTAAAGAGAAAGTTCAACTTTTCAAGGATTCAACTCAAAGTTTAGATATTCTCCATTTCTTGTATAGCTCTTGAGATTACGCTATGAATTTATACGGTCGTAAAGTCATTGCAATGTAATATTTAATTATTTTCAGTCTTACAAGTCATCTAGCGAGATTGCTTCAAGTAAGTTTGAAGCGGAGTTTCATAACGAGTTATCTTAGATGCTGATAAATTGTTCTCGAATTCTAACTTACAAAGAATCCCAAAAAAATTAAAATTCATTAATTTTTCTCTTCAACCAGAAAATAAAGAAATAATCCTTCAAAACGTGCTTAATTCAGCATGGAAATATAAACAAAACCCCTCGTTTAATTGTTTGAACCAAAAATACTCAAGCGAGAGACTAAGTTCCGTCGATGTCAACAACGCGCTGTCGATAATTTTCAAAACAAATATTATTATTATTCTTGGAAAATTCACAAATGTTTGTCCAACCGTCGGACTTTGTCGCCAAACTCACGGGAAACTTTATCAACCTTCGTAAAGCTGCCAGAGAATACAAAGCAGAAATTAATAATAAATTCCTTTATCAATTTTACTTTGAAAGTTAAGAAAAGTCTTCAAATATCGAAAACATTTTTCAGCGTTTTTAATTTCAACGTCTCCTTGTCGTCCTTTTCTAAGAAAGAGGTATTGGGTATATAAATGGGTCTGTTTTGCGTGACTGCTTCCGAATACGTAAGAAGCTACAAAAAAAAAGTTCAATTACGACTAAAGCGCCTGAAGTGCTTTCTGGCGACATTGAGTGAAATATTTTGTGATTTGGAATGACCTCCCGATGTTTTGTCGAACGGAAAAGCTGATATCTAGAGGCAAAACAAGTCAATACTTACTTGCAAAATAGGCTACCATTGTTGCAAGAACAATACTTAATAATATTAAGGCAATACTAAAACATTTCCAAGAGCACCTATGATGACATCGCTTGTCTATTCTAAACCTGCAAGGAAGAGAAAGAAAATTAACTTTTATTGAATTAAAACTTGTAAATAAATAAAGTCGGAGAACTTCTGAGGGAGGATAGTGTTGTCATTAATTTAGAAACTTAAAATGTTATCAACTCTAGCTAATTGCACAATTCCCAGACGTAGTAATTGAAATGTTTAACATTAAACAACTTTAAGGGAATATTCAGAAGTCACGTAGCAACAAGGGGTGGCAATTTCAAAAATTAATAGGCCATCTCATGTCGGGAAATCCAATTTAAGTTTTATACGTAGTTTCCGAACAGAGTTCATTGCTAAATAATTGTGATTTGAAGTTATTTAATAATGTTTCAGCTATTGACAAGACTGGCGGAGCTTGAGTTGATTTAATTTGCCAGAAGGTAATCCATTTTACATTTTCAAGCGATTCTCGTATCAGATTATATCATTTTGAGCTGCAATCAACCTGAATGAGAGAGCGAAATGCAAAATTCAACTGAATATCGAATATTGGAAACTGGATTACAATTCGGCATTCGAATCCAACTTTGCGCGCGGAATAATTGGAAGTTGCAAATAATAAATTTGATACAAATAAAATCGAGTTACGAACCTTGAAGGTGAATACGGTGAATAGTTAGAGCCTGGTTGAGTTGCTCGAAGTGGAAAAACAGGAGAGCCTCCGATGTTTGAGCTGCCAGGCATGTTATGTGAAGAAGACGGTTGGTGCGGATGATGGATACTTTGTAGTGTTCCCAAACTAAAATGAGAGAGGAAATAACGGAGAAAGTTACATAATTGTTATCTTATTTTCACATAGGAGCTGCTTGTCGAGTAGACACAAAGTTCCACAATTTAATTAGAATAAAAAAATCCTAAATTTATTTATCAACAAGGAGAATTTGGATGGTCCAAAATGCTGCAAGGATGTCATGTCGAGATGTTTTAATGAAATTTTCACATTAATGAGAATGACTTTAAATTCTCTAAACTTTTAATTGCTGCCATTTCAACGTAGTCATCGTCTCCTGACAACAAAAATGGCAACAAGAATTTGGTTTGCCATGGGAAAGGAAGCAAAAAGTACATTCATTAAATAAAATTAAAATTGCAAGTTTCATTCAAGCGAGATCCTCAGATTGCTCACAAATTTCTTTTATGAAGTTTGTCAAATTCAGGCGGAAAAGTTCTTTGAAAATTAATTTAAGTTTCCGGCATAAATTTGAATTTCAAAGTTTTCTAAAAGTCGTTTATTATGCCACGACTTTTCAGAGAAAGATAGAATACAATTAGCAGAGGATCCACTAATTCTCGAAAGATATCACGTCGAACTGAATCGTCCTCATTCTCTTCAAGGGGAGTCAAATTACTAAATATGATTTGATGTGGAACACCATCCGATGAAAGGGGAGGAAAATTTATTGATTCGGAAAATTACATCCAGGTTTATTTCACACATGAATTGCCATGCTTTATATTTATGATATTTATTTTGGTGTGTTCGCCTGTCATAAAGATTGTGCATTATCTAGAATCGAAATTTGACTCCTTACAATCTCTCATAGTCTGACTGTCAAATCGGGTTAGTTCTCTTACTTGTCAGTCGTAAAATATTCTTCGTGAACCACATTTAATCCAACCCTATCGAAAGTATAGAGTGAGATGTTAGTTGAAGTCTCTCACTTGAAGATAATTTGCATTTGCTCATTACACGTAGTAGAAAATGTTTAAACATGACTCATTCACTGAAGAGACTCTAGGCTAGGCTAGAAAAGCAATCAGTGTTTCAACGTGGCTGAGCACTTCTTGAATCGACCATATAGTGAGCGTGCGATCTTTTGAATCATTTGGATTATCTAATTATCCATCAATTTAAGAAAATTGAGAAAGTTCCGCTCAATTTCGGCTGCTTATTACTTTTCGTTTCCTAAATTAGAAACGAGACAAAACGTTTTGAGTTCTGAGAAAGTAGGGGAGACAATTATCAATACAGCCAGCCATTTAATGACCGGAGTGAAGAAACATCCCGTCACAATATTTGTTTAAACTCAAAACATGGGTGCGGACGAAACGAGAGAGAAAACAGAAATATTTTCGATTCAATAGATTTCTTAGCGATTTCTTTCTTCACCGTTCTCCACCTTACGACTCATTAAATAAAGAACACAAATGTGAAGGAAATTCACGCAGTCATGGAAACAAATTGAATTTGTATCGAACAAAACGACGAAAAATGTTTATTGCTCACACGAAATGTCAGTTTTTGAATGGAAGCAACGACATTCAAGTAAATAAAATATTCAAAGTAGTTGATGTTATTGTAATGAATCCACAATTTAAAATATTTTTTGCCGTCAACTCTTAATGATACAGTTCGTTGTCCACAGCGCTCACACGCTCGTCTCGACGTTTTCTCACTGAATTTATTCATGTTTTCGGTAGACTTGAAACGTTAATGATTGGCGAGTTATCGGAAAGAACGCTGTTTCACGTTCGGTGATTTCAAAATGTTGGGACTTGCTAATGATATGATGCATAAGATTCCCACAAATTTTCGTTTAAATGAAAGGAAGAGAGAGACGCAGATATAAATTAAAGAACAATAAAGTAATAAATTCTTCAAATTAGCTCTTAATATTGTCGACTGCGCCTTCTTCTTTCCTACTGCATCAAATTATTATGTTTCGTTACCACATGGCATGGAGATATTTTATAATAACGAAAAAACAGACATCAAGTTTTTTTTTTGATTATTTCCTGAACAACTCATTGTTCTTTGTTCGATCCGGTTGTGTTGACAAAAGTCAAACGGAATGAAATTTCATTTATATTTTGTCTTTATACATTTTGTTCTAGAAGAGAACGGCATGTTGTGTTTTCAATTGAGATAAAAGTTAGGGTAGAGATGAATTAAGACAGTTTAAGTGTGGCCTTATGGTTCTCGTGCAGAGAATCTAATCAACTCGAAATGATGTAGCGGCGTCCAAATGACAAGCTTGAAATAATTTGAGACTCGAGAAATGGTTTCATGTCTCCATCTAACAAATAAGTGACAGGTATTAAAAGTAATCTCTCACCAATATCATTCACACCTTTGTCAAAGATTTTTCGAGTGACTATTGAAGGTGTTGGCTATTTTGCCAATCATTTTCTGTTTACACTGGGATCGATATGTTTTCCCTTTCAAAGTGGAATGATATTAAGTTGAATTTTAAAAGGTTTAAGAGAGCACTGAATACTTTTAATGATGCGACGAATGACATTAATGTTCAAGACTCGGTTCAACGAGAAAAGTTGCTCAAAAATTTTAAAGAGAAAATATCTTTGGATGTTTTATATATCATGTCATCAACTGTTCAAAATACTCCATATTTCAATCATCGCATAGCTTTTAGCAGCGTTATACTCAAATAAATTCTTGACGGAGGCGTCAAGCTTCGACAGCGTTTATAAAGCGAGAAAAACATTCTTCTCGAGAGGAAAAAAAATATTAACTCGATGGTAACTAAATTCTTTGCTGGAAAATTATTATTTAAGCGAGAAAGAAGAACCGACAAACAAGCAATTGCGTTATTAAGTTTGAAAACACTCAACACAGACGGATGAAGAATCTTTTTCAGTTGAGAAAAGAAACCAAGTTATGTCAAATTTGATGAAATGGAATCAGATAAGCTGTCGCTTTCTACAATCTCTGAAAATCAAAGAGAGTGAAATATTTTTAAAGCCAGAGAAAACATTTTTGTTTTCCCCAATTTTATATCAGAATTAATGTAATGAGCTCAGTTGGAAAGTTAAAGAATGATTTGCTCCCGCACTCATTTGATTTATTGCGGATATTTTTGGAAGTCGGCAAGGACTACATAATTTTCAATTTAGGTGAACTGTGTTTCACATAGCGTAGCTAATTCAATTTAAAACCCATCTAAATATTTCTGTCATAAAATAATTTCTGTTTAATGCCCTCTCCGACTGGAGCGAACCAACATGTGTCGAGTTTTACATCATGCGACTCTAAGATGGGTTCTCCTTCTATTTTTAAATATATTTTTGTCTTACAACGAGCACCGTTTTGTGAAAACATTTTTCAGGCTTCAAAATCACAGAGATGATTTAATACTCTAATTATGTTTCTAGCGGACAAGCGACTAAAGTAAATAATGTGGTTGTTTGGTTCTATTTTGTAAGAAGAGCGCGCTTATATCAACCATCAAATGTAATTTATCATTATTACTTGCTCGTTCGAGTGAATAACTTGAAGTGAAAATATTGATTTCTTGCATAACATAACAACAGGATAAAAAATAGAAATAAAATAAAACGACTCTCAAGATGGCTGACATACAATGCCGGTCAGAGATTGATGAAAATTTCAAAAGGAGAGCAACTATAACAATCATCTCGATTTATATTTGATGAGAGAGGAGAAGAAAGGATCATCTTATTGAAGTGATGTGAACCTTCTTGAATAGTTTCCGACAAGGAAATTCGGAAATAACTTTAGTTGGTTTAATCATGAAGAGAGTTAGTTATTATGTTGTTACAATGAAAAGTTAAATCTCATATAGGCAACGAAAGTTCCTCGCCCTCTTCGTTTACATCAATCATACGAACTTTTGGAGAAAGAGCGGACTGTTTATCTATGCCCATTTCGCTTTTCCCATTGTGATTCATAATTTATTCAGTCGCTGCTTAATGAGCTGAAATCGATTGTGAATACATTGATTGCTCATTAACTTTCAAGCAACTATCAGATAACTAAATTTCGAAGCTTAAATCTCAAGCTCCGTTCAAGGCGTGTTCGATATATCGTTGTTGTTATTCAATCGTTTATCTTGCAGTGATTTATGTTGACAAAGTAAAAATTAAATTTTATTCGAGTGTTTGCGCTCATCGATTTATTTTAAGAAAAATGTGACAAGATGATTGATGACATTTCCACCTACTTAAGTAACATGATTTTAGTCTTGCTCTCATCTTTAAAGTGAATATTTGCATATTTACAGTTCAACTACTCATAGTTCACGAAAGAGAAATAGACTTGACAATAATTTTGAAATAATATGCTTGAGCGGCAGTCTTTACTTTAAACTTTGTGATCTATTGATTTATTTCCGAGAAAGGTTGCAATTTCATCCTTTCAAGATTGACAGGAATTACCGCATTCATTCAATTTTCCTACCTGGAAAATGTCAACAATGAGCACTGAAAAAATATTCGTGCAATGAGAAGAGGAATAAGAAGAAGGAAAGAAGAGATATCGGATCGATCGATTTGCTTTCTCGTGTCAAATGTGTGCTCAAATTGTTGGCCGCAATTGCCCTTAATATCTTCTAACGTTTCTTCTAATGAATAATGAAATCCAAGTACCATCAGCATCGCAGACTGGCTAAAGAAGGACGACTGTTTGACGCTTGCTTGGGCACAACACGTTGATAAAAAGGGAGACATCGCCTCAAACAACCCAATCAACCATTCACATTATTGTACTTAAATCGATAAACTTCTTCGCCTTGTGCTCCTAAATATTTCACAGATTTCCTTTCCGACCTTCAAGAAACTGGATTTCTTTTTCGTAAAGATTCGTTCACTCTGCTTTTTCAGGGTGATTGGATAAAGAGCAGGTAAAAAATCTCAGGTTCGGTCGCTTCGAAGAATGGAAACAACAATAAAGAGTCCTCTCATTATTTGTTGATGGCTTTAAAGTTCAGCCATCTTCAACATGTTATTTCTCTTCAAGATGATGCTCTTTTGTTGATTGGATTTTCAGACCTTTTTTCTCGATTGCGTTTGATGCACGCAACAACGTTTCTGCGCCTTGATTATAGTTTGTTGTTAAAAATTTGCTGTCGGTTGGCTTCGCCACAAAATATTTTTTTTTATGTAAAACATCATCCCTCTCGCTATTCAGAGATTTACGAACGTGAGTTATGTTGCGGAGATGAGATTGTTTGAAAACACGATTTTAGAAGCCAGCAATTAATCTCTGAAGGGTTTTAAAATTCCATTCCACCGAGCAGACGTTTATGAATCATCAAACTTTTTATAGTTTGAAGTGTGCAACTTGAAAGTTGCAACCAAGTAAAATGCTTCCATGTATTCATTTGTTTTCACTCATCTCTAAAAATGTTATCTGCTCGTGTGGAGAGGCAAGCTCAACAAAGCTTGCTTTTGATTGCATTATGATTTTATGTGCAACGTTCTTCATTCCTATGCAGTACAGAGGAATATCGATTATTGTGTTTAGTTTTGCCTTGCAGCGACCTTTTTTCTGCTGCTTGTTTCTTTCTTTTCGTTCGTTTTCTATTCATTTTCATTAGGGACTTTTCGGAAACGACGTAAGCAAAGAGAGGATAAATTTTTTGATAAAATAGAAGTCATAAAGTTATGTAATTTTATCCGACTTGATGCTTGTGTATTAATATTCTGAGTATTAGCCACTACGTGATTTTCGAATTGACCCTTATAGCTTCTATGCATCTGACTGTGTTATGCTTCATTCCGCTCTGTCGTTTCCATTTATTATGAGTTCTGTTCTTTTTAGCAGAAGAAGAATGCTGTGAGAGTTTCATATCTTCTCTGCCGCAGCGGTGACGATGTCGACGATGAAAGGATAGAATCTTAGAAAGCTAATAATTTCTGACTACAACATACATGACCAAAAGTACGGCTCTCTCATGAATTTTTAAAATCGGAAACCTAATCGAAAATATTGGAATCAGTGGTTCAATCGTTTTCGGTCAAGGGAAAGTTTATCTTCCTTCCTTGTAGAGAATTCCGAATAAAACAAAGGAAACGATACTGGAAGATAAAATTGTACGTTTACAGCATGTTGGCATCTTCAAGTGAAGCAAAGTTACAATGCGAGCAAATGTTAAGTGGCAACAATCACTTGAGTTTCATGTTAGAGCTTGGTTAAGCTTTTCTGGATTCGACTTTAGGATTGTTCTAGTTTAAGAAGCGCACCATTTATTCTGTTCTTCATGTTAGGAACTTCTATCTAATGCCATTATCATAAATTCATACGTTTTATCATTGTAAGCATAGCGAGAAGGCAACACAGAGAAATATTTTAGAAAGAAAACAAGGCTTCAAGTAAACGGGAGAAGAAACTTCTCGTAAAAAACTTGTTTTTATTTCTCTCTAAAGATTTCAGTTTTGGCTTCAACCGTGTTGAACAAACGAGAGAGTGAACGAAGAAACAGAAACCTGGAATCCATGTTCAAACATTGGAAACCGGTTTCTTGATTTAACTTCGATTTAAAAACGATTCCGCATCCAGCGAATAAGAAGTTAATTTCCTTCATTTCTTTATTCTGCTCTTCGTTCAAAGACTTTGTTCCTGTCGCATCGCTAAACAACTGTTGCATTTTTATGTTTCAGGAGAGCTGATTAGGATCACAAATGAATTCTTAGAGATATTCGTGCTGAAACGAACGAAAAACAACAGAAGGCAGTTTAAGAAAGTATGGAACAGGTAAGAAAAAAATGTTTTTTACGCTTTTAGGGAAGGATTAGTTAGAAAACAAATTTCAAACATGATTTCTTAAATCTTTTTTCAAATGAAGTTCTCTCAGAGTTGCAGAAAAAACCATATTTTAGGTTAAGCCTTTCACTGATTTTAAGCAAAGACAAATCTTTTTAGTCGCTTTCACTGATTTCCTAAGAACCTAAGTTTCATCAATTAATGTCAACACGAAAACTTACTTCTTCGCGCGAGAGCGGATAAATTATTTTTAATCAACATAAAATAAAAACATAAAAAAAATTTGTTCAACGAAATATTCACGGCGACATGTTTTTAATTTCTTGTAAAACTTTGAGGTAAACTACGAAAAAGGAAAAGAAATGAAAAATGACTCTAAAACGTCCATAAATTAGAGTTGAAATACACAAATTAATGACACATGTGAATGTTATAAATAAATCAAAAACATTCATTAACGTTTTCTTTTTCGTTTTACGCCGCTCTCTGGCTTCTCCTGTCTTCGTAACGAAGTTAGGAGTTCAAAGAATGTTAGAGAAGCTCTTTACTACTTAAATCTAGTTTTCTTTTCGGTTATTAACAGGAAAAGCTGAATCTCTTTAATGTCTTTAATGACACAAACATTTCAACTCTTCAAATTAACTCATTCATTGAAAAGGTCAGAGTGCAAGCTTTTCAGTTAAAAAAAATCGAAACCTTACAATGAATCTAATTAAAATAATCAACAGGTAACTAACTCATTCACATTTTCATCATGAGAGTAAAAGCATCGAGGAAAACCCTAAACAAAATTGGCATCAGCTTATGTGTGTCTGAAGCATGAAAGGGAATCGGATCAGACGTTTTTTCCCTCGCCGAGTTTGATGCTTTCAAAACAGTTTACTCAAATATTTTTTTGTCGATCATTCATGAGGAAAGAGATATTTTGGATCACTGCCAAATGTCTTCGAGACACACACAACGTTTAATTTATTCAACGTAAGACTAGCGCTCCCTGTAAACATTCGAAACGCTTTAACAAGCAGAGGTTGAAAATCAAAGAAAGGTCAGGTTTGTCAAAGGTTTTGTTAATAATTAGGGCTTTTATAAGTTGAAATTCTACTGTTAACATGAAGAATCTAAAATCAATCCAATGGATAAAAAACTCTTAAACATGTTCGTTCTCGAACTGCTATATCTCATATTTTCTATCCACATAAAAGTTTCTCAAAGTAAGTTTCATGTGCCTACAATAAAACATGAAAATGTGGGAGCAAGTGCGACATCGGATGGGAATGGTGCGACATTTTTATTTTTCATTATTTTGATGCACCGTCATTTTATTTGTTTCTGAATTTATTCCTCACTTCATGTTTCTGTTTTATGATGCGACTCTTAATCCGAGCCTTTTCATCACTTCATCCTCAGCACTCATGTCAAAGTCGTTGACGGAGCATCTTAAAACGCTGAGTCTCTGTCTTGCTTTTTTATGTTTCAGCATTAACAGTCAGCACTGTACCGCAGTTGTCAGAGAAATGTTTTTTCGAAATTAGAATTATTAATAAATCGCATGAAAGAAGATTCACGGGGAGCCTGACTTTGCTTCCTTGGTAACGATATTTAAGAAATTCAGATTTATTTTGAATTATAGCGTACATGGAGCTTCCCCGAATGATACGGAACGAAGCAATAAAATCGCTCGAAAAGGTCGAGGATAGTGAGAGGGAAAAGATTCTACATGTCCCGAACCAAATTTCCCTAAATGAAAACGAAATATCCTTGAACAACGATTTAGACTCGAGAAGATGGCGGAAGAATTTTTATTTCTTTTTTATAGTTTCATCAATGTTGCTCTTCCGAGCTTCTCCTTATATTTGATATCAAAATGAATTTCTCGGAATCTAAATGAAATTTGATATGTTGAATCTTGCTGAGATCAGCCTACAGGCTTTGATATTTATACTTTTCAAAATAAAGTTCACGAGCCGTATTCAAGAGTTCATCACGTGTAGACTTTGAGCTATTCTTTTACATTTTAAAATGTGAGGGAAGCATGAATAAAATTTGATTAAATAACCTGAATTAGTCGAAATATTTATATGTGACCCTCAACTTTCATTTCTTTCCTGTGAACATACATAAATGTCTCGCTTTGTTAATATTTTTGAAACCCTTCGTATTTAAATAAACACAAATCTACCCCATTCGAATGTTTATTTTAATGAAACATAAATATTAAAGAGTTTGATGAAAACAATTCCTCTTTTGCCCTTTTCGAAAAAGACAACTCATGAGATGAACCAGGCAGACCTTTGATTGAGAAAGTACAGATGACGAGACACTTATAAATGCAAAATCTTAATATTCGTTGTCGAACTGCTTGGATTTTATTAAATATCATGTATCTCAACTCAAAGTATATCTTATGATTGTTCTTATCGTTGTCATGTGTCACATGAACAAAATCGATTTTCGTGCGTTCATTTGTTTCCTACGAGGGTTGGATGAAAAGCTCTATATCACTCAAGGTAGTATCTAAGGTGGAGGTATCTCCAGGATACCATACAACGAAATGTAAAGAAAATCGAATCATGTCATTAATAACGAAAGTGTTTACTACCGCCAAGTCCGCAAAACGATTTATGGCCAACTCGGTTGTTGAGAATAGAGAGACAAACTGTGAGTAGGGAAACTCTTTTCTAGTTCAGTTCTTAATCATTTTCCATTTTACTAATATTTTCCTTCTTTATTTGCTTCAATAAATCGACCAAAGATTCCTTTTCGATTCAAGATTACGAAAGTAAGTAGCTAGAGCAGCAAATCTCTCTAGAGATTTGAAGAACGTAACATCATTTTTCGGCTGCTGGTAATTGCCTTAACTGTGATTGAGTTTACAAGGTTTGGGAGTAACATAACGATTATTTGATCTCGTTTGCAAGATCCTTAACAATTGTCAATAACTCACCGAGATGTGTTCGTGTTTGTTTCGAATGGTTCTGCATAGATATTCCTAACAGGTGGCACTCGACGGGGCAATGGTGGTGGCACAGGATTGTAATTATCCATTATCGTATCACATTCCTGGTATTTCATTGACTTCATCGTCATGATTGCGTTAGTTTTCCTTTTGGCTTGGTGAACTAACAATCAAATGTGTAGGGTTTTGATATTTATTCACTTAAATAATTATCATTTTATTCATCACTTTCTTGTCGTGAAACTTTTTTTCTAGTTTGGCACATTTGTCTTATCTCACAACGCGATTTGTGATTTTGTGCCCCATGCGTTAATAGTTTTTATTCACAAGTTTATCGGCTTCAAAGTCAAAATGATTTTTCGGGATAACTCTGAAGAGAAAAAAAAACACAAAACTTCAATTATTCGTTCACTTGTTTTAAAAAAATATTTTAAACACAATTAGAGGAACTGGTTTTAGATTTTTATCTGAAAGTCAATCAAAATATTTCTCATTTGATTATTTTTTCTGGTATTTCTTGCTCCTGCATCGTTGACCACATTAAATCTATTAAACGATAATTTCTTTCAACACAATCATTCACTTATTCAATTTGAATCAATTTATTCCACTAGTTTTTGAATCGTCAAGTTTCATCTCAAATTGTGCCCTCGTCCATTAGGAGAAGTAAATTTAGACATTTATTCTGACAATTTTCTTGAACGTCTTCGCTTTCTAAGATGAATTAATGAAGATCTTCATTGACCACAGAAAGGCAAAACATCCGAGAATGAAGTTCAATAACTTTCATTTATAAATCTCTCATGCATAATTAACAATTTCAACTCATATCCATGAACGGAATACGTTGTTTACGAAATAACTTGATTTGCTTACAATGAATATAATTTTTTATTCAACGCTTTTGAGATCTTTCACTTATTATCGATATATCATTTTTTTTTTCTTTAACAACTCTTAGCACTTTGTTGATCAGCGCAGAGGTTGAGAGTCATTGAAGACGAGTCTCTGAAGCGGTTTTATAAAAGCACGATCATTGTTAATTAAGAGGTTCGAGGTTTAATGAAAGACATTCATATGGTTAGGAGCTCAGATGTGTGTGGTATCTGCCAGATGACGACTGTACACATCAAATGAGATGAAATATTTTGCAAATTAATTAAGGAATTCGAATTTAAGTTTTCTATCTTATTTTCTTCTTGAAACTAACCACAAACATATCAAACACTCTTCTTTATTTGTGATGTCGACAAACAAAATGAAAGAAAATGTCTGCAGAAACTAACACATCCATTCACAAAGAAGTTGTTTTCACAGAAATTTTAATGTTTTTATTCGAATTCTTTCATTTCTTCACTTAAAATCACTTTTTGCCTTCAGATGATTATTTCGGCTTTTGTGTTTAGCTTTTATCCTTGATTGTAGCTTAAAATTGAATTATGCAAGCATAATTTTATTTCAGAGTTTTTTTTTAATTCACTTTTTAAGCTGCACGGTTTATCAACTTGCTCAACCAACGACTGGTGACACATTGAGGATGAGAGAGAAAATATTTTCGAATATTTCTAATGTTTCATTGTTTTATGCTTCGATGAATGTTTCGAATGTTTATTCGTAAGAGAGAAAGTGAGAGGGACCAAAATTCGTTTAACATTTTAAATTTCAAACTGAACTCAGAATTTGATTATATGAATTTTAAATAACCTCAACTTTTAACTCAGATATTTCAATCAATTTTCAGCATAAATCTCGAATCATGCATTAGTCGTAATAAAATAACTTCAAAGAGTGTCAAAAGCAGCGAAGTGTCTCATATCAAATTCAGTTCAGCTTGATATATCGCTTAAAGATAAATCAAGCGCCTACGGCTTCTTAAATTTCCGACAGATACAATCAAGGTAGTTCTAGTATTCGGACAGATATTTATTGTCGAGTTTGACCTGATGTCGATGGGTAAAGTTTACCATAAAGTTACCGTCTCCCATGGCATGAAACAATCTTTTTAATAAATTAATTCCAGCAGGTACTTTTCACCAGGCGGAACAAATTTCTTCAGATCAGAAAGAATCACCCAGAATCAAAATTTATTAAATTGAAATTTATTAAGTCTTCCTTTTCTCTCTCCTTTAACAATGAGACCTGTGCAAGCTCCTTCGAGTGAAGAGGGAGACTTGTCTCACATTTCAACATCTCAAAGAAGGTGCATTGCATACAATTTATTTTCTGTCATGCCATTATCATGAAAAATAGGGAGAAAAAAGAAGGATGAAGGAAAGTAAAACGAGAAAATATGCAAACATGACTACCAAAACAAATTGTGAAAACTCACACAGCTGAGTGAAGAGCTGAGAAAACATTGAACGAAAGATAGTGCAAGTTAAATTTTTGCATTGCAGTTTCCTGATTGTTAAAAAAAAATTGTAACTTCATTGTCGTTCCAATCGTTTGATTAAAAATAAATTTTTAATAAAAAAAAATTATCTTCTCTCATCTCATTTATTTTGCCTATAACGTTTCGAATCAACTGGCATACAGAAACAACATTACATTATATTAAGGATGCGGTTGCGTAATCTTCCCTCGTTGCCAAACTTTAGAAAACATCTCTGCAACTAGACCAAACATCAGTTTGCAACATTGAAATTCGAAATCATTTCACTTCGAACATCATTAAATTTTGTTGATAGAATTTAAAAACATCCGAAAACATTCCAAACACTCTTCTGCTCTGGATGTGACCCAATATCAAGGATGTAAATCACTCAACGCTTTTGGCTGATTTTCACTTGACGCATTTTTCATTTTTCATTTGAAGTAAGTAAACCTAATTGAATATGAACATTTTTGAACAGTACAGAAGGTGTTAGCTATGTGCTTATGAATAAAAAATGATTTTCAGTCTACTTTGAATATAAATTGTGAATTTATTTCTCTCTTGAAAAATTAATGCCGTTAAGGGAAGTTGAAAACATGGATTTTTGGCAAAAGGTTTACGTGCGATGTCTGATTTTTCTTTCTTAAAATAAAATATGAATGAGCGAGAGAGCGCAAAAAAAACTGAAACAGGAAAAATGTGCAAGTGTGCATGTTCATTAACTGAGAACATCGTTCATTCACTTTTTTCGAAGGGTAAAAATAGCTCTTCCACTATGAGATGTGCAGATTTATTAGACGACAAACTTTTAATTAGCTCAGAAAAGAGTACGGAGAATTAGTTCAATGAAATCAAGCGAGTTTACCTCTGAGCTTCCTCTGATCAAATTCTAAGAACGGAAAATAAAATAGAAACCACAATATGGGTGCTCATTGAAATATGAAACTTTTCTTAAAAATCATCTAAAGATAGCACGCCATCAAATTTCAAGCTACAAAGGCTTCATCACATTGTCTTCTCCAACGGATGATTCAATTTATTAACCGCGATGATATCAAGTTTCATTTTTAAGATTCTTGAATATTCGAATAATAAATTAAAGAAAGAATGAATTTGGAATTTGCCATGCTACTCGGATTAAAGAATTCGCTTTCCATTTTAAAAAAAATAAATTGCCTTTCGTCCTGACGTGCAAACTTACCCAAACGCTGCAATATTAAATTAACTACGATTTTATTTCCTCGCCACCCTCGTCCTAATATTTATTGCTGTTCATAATTGGATATTCTAGCAAATAACGTGTAGTTAGTTGAACTTTCACTTTTGAGGGGTTTGCCGATGATCAACTTCAATTCACCATGGATTTCTCTTTTTATTAAAAAATATTTTATTGATTTTCTGTAACTAAGAATCTAATTTTGATTTTTCTAATTCATGTTTTTATTAGATAAGAAGAAGAATAAACTAAGATATCAATCTGATCAAGTATAAAACTTTAAGTGACTATAAATCATAAGCGAACATTAAACAAAGAAAAATGTCCAGCCATTCCATCTAATAGACCATTAAACTAATCCCATTTCCCAACTTTTTGTTGCGGATTACTTGAATTATATGAATGAGTGCTGACAAAAATCGGAATCTGATGAAAATTTCTTAAATTCAATTTATTACTAAACAAAGTGTCCTGATTCTGTTGAAGCAGATGAACCTTTAGAAATTGAGTGGAAACGCTCATTGAAGTAAATTAGCATAAGGAGGGTGTGATCTGAAATATTTTCTTATGAAGTTCGCGAGAGATTGATGAATTTTATTGCTAAAGTTTAAATTTTTACCCTTGAGTCATTTGGAAATTTCAAAACTTGGAAACTGAAAACATTGGTGCATAGCCAGAAAATCAAAGAGACAAAAGAGCTTTTGGTGACGTTAAAGAAACTGCTGATTTTATTTTTTTCTTCTGAAGATCTACAGCTCTAAATGATTTTAAGTCAAATAGCTCGGATTTTCAATATTATCACTTTTTGCTCTAAGAGAACGATTTCAAAGAAATGTTTAACCAAGGAAATGTTATTTAATTTCTAGGATTTCCTTTTCTCCTTGATGTCCTCCCTCAATCTATCTGTTTGAAGAACTCTTGGCAACATAATTGCATTCGAGAATCAAAAGAGATGCCATTGAAACGTTAAGGAAAAATCTATCTCGTGCGGTATGAATGAAACCCCCTACAAAGCCACTCTAAGACACACGTCAGTTGTTTGCTTACTCAAAGAAGACTCGAGTATTCAAAATTAAACCCATCGCTAGACAAATAAGCTGTGACGCATTTCGTGATATATTTGAGGGTGAAATTGTAGTGATATCATCTGTAATAATTTGTCGGTTTCTCTTTGAAGCTTCAGGATCAATGATTTTCAATTGTTCCGATTGTATAAATTTACAAATTTGCAAAGCTTACATTATCAAAGTTCTTTAAGGATTTTCAATTAAAATTAGATGAAGTTTTGCCTCCACTCGCGACTCTATTAATCAATTTTCAATTCAATTCGCCATCAATATTTCATTCAATTGTCATGATGGGCAGTAGCCGTTGTGGGTTTGATAATTGAACCTGATACAATCCACTAAAACCAAATGAATGCTATGAGAAGATAGAGAGCGAACAACAGCAGCGGAAGCATAGGAGATAGAACGAAATTTATAATTAATTAACTCTCGGAAAGCTCACGGAAGAAATTTGTTGAATAATAAACGTCAAAATATTTGGTTCACAATTTACAAGTTTGGTCATAAATAATATGAAATGAATAATAAAGCAGACTGAGAGAGGATGAGACGTTTCAATATTATTCTACAAAGTCCACAAAAAGTTTTAGATCCATTTTGGAAAGTTTTTGAGGCAAAAGGTTTCAAACTGAACAAAAAAATTCCTGCGCGTATGGAAAATAAGAGAAAAACTTTTTCAATAACGTGTAAGCTTTGAGTGATTTTGTAAATGTCAGGTAATTCTTTATGCTGCAGTATTTTGAGAAATCCTTTCATCTCAGAAAAAGTTTGATAGGAAATTTCAATCTTTCTATTTAAAAAACAAATTGCATTCGGTAAACCAAAAACTAATATTGGAAATTAGATGGCCAAAAAAAAAGCGGAGATAATACTGTTTCGTTTCTATTTTCATCACCTACAGCTACGTCATTCCAAAACAACACTCTTAGTTTGTATCCTTAATGCTGTAGAAAAAAGTTGCAACCGCCTGTATGCAGATGAAATTGAACTTTCCTGTTCAAAGCATTGAACAACATAATTCGCGCTGGAACATTTTGTACAAGAGACAAAAAGCTACAGGCAGGCTTAGATAAACTGCATTGTTCGTTTTTGTCATTATTTGTGTTGCTCTCCAACTGCTGATAATGAATGTTAATTGCAAACACAAAAATTTAAGCGATTTATCAACGAGCGAAATGGCGGTGTCTGTACCGTTGGAGCTAGTTGCAGCAGCTTTTATACTTTTCAAAAGCACTATCGAATTATCGCTTGTCTAAATTGTATAATTTTCGCTAAATGAAGCTGTTATTATGGTCGTGTGACTTTAGTACTCCCTCAATGAATTCATTCATGAGGTCGACTGCCGCTTGAATCGACCGCCGCTTGAAATTGTTGCTTGTTCTTAGAGAAAATATTTGGTCGTCCTCTTAAACGAAAAAGAGATTCATTTCTTATTCACATGAAGACAAATGTTTGATGACAGCATATATTTTACAACGAAAAAACTTTAATGAAAAAAGCTCTGTTTTAATTTATCAGACGACACCTCAAATGCGACGCCAGATAGTTATCGTGTCGGGAGAAAATATGTTTCTCTCAGAAAGAAAAATATTGTTAATAATTTATATATTTTGTGTACTGGAAATTGAATTGCCATGAATAATAAAATATGAATTGCATCATAAATTTTTAATGCGATATCAGCAAAAATACGGTTTGTATTTTTATAAATGAAAAAATTCTCGAAGAACTTATCATAGAGATAGTTGAAATGACGATACGTTATATTTTCATTGTTTTTGTGGAATCAGTGATTCTCGGAAAGAGCTCTTGGGTCTCTAAGGCACTGGGATTCTGGGCTTCATGAAATATTCAAGACGGAAAGAGTTTTATTCATAGATACGAGTGAAGTTCAACGGAAAATTGCATTGCAAGGAGGATTGCGTCAAACTTTGATAAATATAGCGGAACGGTAACGTAATGAGAAATGTTTGTATGAACCTAAAGTCATTATTTATCTACAAAAAATATACACAAAGCATAAAATATTCTCATCAAACGTCCTTTGTGCTGTGATTTAGTTGATAATATCCTGTTGCGTTATGAAAACTCCATTACGATGAAAATCGATCATGCAAATAAAGAGAAACATACGATGATTCATTATGATACATTCATGAAAGATTTTAGCTTTGCGTTAAAGGAAGAGTCGTTCTAAAAGAATTTGAAGAAATCACGCAAAAACCATAAGTTATTCGATAAAACTTCTTTCGAGAAAACTTCACAAAGATTTAATGAATTGGCGACACTTAAGTATCAGCATAAATCAAATATTTTTATAAAAACTGCGAGGAAAACTTTGGGAAACTTTTTATGTTAATTTGATGGCATGGGATAAATAAATTTGTGGAATTATTTAAGTTTTTCTCAATGAAGTTTGGCTGAATTTTTCAAAGACAATAATTTGTGACCACGAAGAAATAATCTTTGACCTTCTGGAAATATTCGGTTTCATTGTTTCCCGAATGTGACTCAGCTTAAAAAAAGTTCAGGTTACAACTTCATTCATTCTTTATTTTTTTGCGTTTTCAAACATCCTTAACAAGAACTTTATTACAATTTCTCAATTTTGTTACGCTGTTCAATCCGGGACAGCTTCGATTTCAAATAATAAAAACTTTAATTTGAAAGCAACTCAAGTGCACATGAGAGCAAATGACCTGCAATTTTTAAAGTTTTTGAAAAAAAATTGACGATGAACGGAAATTCTTCGTTAAATGTCGCCAGCACCACTCTTATTGAGTTACAAATTATGATTGTTGATCTTCTCAGTAAGCATCTCTTCATCGGCTGTTGTGTTGGGAGAGTTGTGAGGTGCTGGCATCAACATCTTAAATAGAAGAATATTTTAGATCAAAATGTTGTTTAGATTAATCTTTTATGTATCTTACCAGATTCGACAGTGGAACACTTGCACTAACTAAATTGCTACAATGCGGAACTGCTGTACTAGTCGCCACATCCATTCCATCTTCTTCCCAGTTATTTGTTTCATTACTTTTTGGCTGTGACGTATGGAGTTGCGTGAGTTGTTGAGTTAGGGCTAGCGTTCCAGATAATGAAACGTCAACGACACTCCAGATCGTTCCAAACGATGTTCCCGTTGGTGTACACATACAAAATTGCGATTTGAATTGTCCAACCTCAGCTGGGGAGACGAGAGTTATTGTGAGAACGTGAGTGTCCTGAGGAGCGATTTGTGGGAAAAACATTTTCCCGTCATTATTGATTTCAGATACGAGCTTAAGATAGCAGCCTTCAGGCCATGCTACCGATCCATTATTTTCAAGAAGCCAGCTTTGCGTAAATTGTGTTGATGGTGTAACACTCTCTCCCAATCCGACCGTGAGTTCTTTTATGATTTTTGCGCTTGGCATGGGTTGAAGGCCTTGATTTTGATTTGAACTTGCGACGAAATCGAAGTAACAGCTCAGACTGGCTTGTAAATTCCTTAAAAGAATCAAAAACATTTAAATTAACACGGATCATCATTAGAAAATATCTCGTGCACAACAACAAAGAAGAGAACGTAAACAAAGAAATTCTATCAAAATATTTGTCATTTGAAAACTTACCAATTATTCATTTCTAAGAAGAAACGAGCTGTTGTGTAACTAAGCTCATTCGCAATATTCTGGAATCCAACGACGAGATCATCTTTTTCATTAGTTTGCAATGAACTGAAGGAATTCAACAATTGATTTAAATCAGAATTTTCAACATTATCGCAATCCATCGTAATTAATATTCACGATCAGGGTGACAAAACAATAATTTTGATGACTGAATCAACTGGATACTTATCAGCTGCTTGGAATTAATTGTTATTGTATTTCTTGTATTTCTTATTTAAAAACACTTTTTTTGTGATAATTGAAAACGTCTGATTGTTTATTGAAAACGTCTGAGTTCATTGAGTTTGATTTTAAAGTTGACGTTAAATTTTATTTCATGCCAACGCTTCTCATATAAAATTCGTACAGATATCTTCAATATTTATCGCTTAAACCATTTAGGAACAGCTCCTGATGCTGTGCTTGACTTTGTTTTAGAAGGAAGAAAGTTTAGTTGAGAGTTCGAAGAGTTGCCGTGTTGAGTCGGAAATTCGCTGCTTGTGCCAGGACTCAAATTATCCTTCTCTGGTTCTTCTTTCGTTAACAAAGCAGATGAACTGCAACCTGTAGAAATTTTATCAAGAAATTCGGGTTTGAGATAAGAGTACTGCGAGTCGACTGCTGAAGGATCATCGAGTCCGAAATGAAGAAGAGCAGAAGGCACTAGCTTAGCTTCAACAAGAGTTTCTTCCTTGCTCAAAATTGTTTTGGGTGGCGTGACGACTAAAAGAAATAAATTATAGTTTGAAAGAGAAAGAATTAAGAACATTTTTGATATTTACACAAGTGAAACTCCATATTCGGATTTGCAAGAAAGTTTCGTACAAATTTCATCACACTTTCCACCGTTTCAACTTTGCTGAACTTAGTTTGAATTACGAAGCGGTCAGGCAATTGAATTCTTACAGCAGTTGATTTGTATTGAGCCAAGAGATTTAAAATCTTTTTGTCTTCTTCCAACTTGCGTAGAGCACTTGTCATGAGCGGTCTATTTTGATCATGTTCCACATCGTTCTTGAGATCCCGATAGAGCTTCTTTACGTCAGCCTCTGTTAGATCAAAGAATGAATCAGGAACATCTGAAGATGACTTTTGCAGTGAATCTAATGAAAAGATGATTGTTCCAATTGTATCTAAGTAATTGATTATCGGCTCAGGAACAAGAGATTGTAGTTCGGAAGTAGAAGCTTGCTCAGTAGGTATTTCCTTGATCTCTTGAAATTCCTCGCTCTGCTTAGGTGCTTCAATCGACGTTTCTTCTTCTATTTCCATTGGCTCAACAATTGATTTCGGTTCAGCTTCTTGCTTCAGTCTCTTGATTTCTGATAAATTAATCGAGGTAACTGCCGGCGTTGGCTTCTCGGGAATTTTCTGATGCGGTACCACTCTCGGTTCATTCGTCTCTTCCTTAGGCTTTTGAGGTAATGGTGCTGAAATATTGGCTTGAACTTTCAAGTTTTCTGGATCAGTATTCATTAAACGCAAAAGTGCTCGACCACTCAAACCGAGTTCTCTCAACGAAACTGAGTCGAGTTGATCGCCGTGATACATCGAACGCATATACACAAGAACTGGATTCTGATCGTTCGTTGATTTTAAAGGGCACAGTTCTTTGATGATCGATCGCAGCATGGAGCTTGACGAGAAATTTCCTTCTAATCTCGATCCATCTTCTAATTGTAAGCAAATTAGCAAGTTTTGTTCTTCAACACGCTTGTTATCGACTTCAGTCATCTCAAGAGTCGCATTATTCGGAATGCCAGCGAAGCGAAACATTTGTGAAAGATCCAGCAACTTGTTGTGATGCTTAAGGCCATACTTTGATGCATCAAAGGAGAATTTTGCACAGACTTGTTCAAGAATCTAAAAACAACATGACAAAAACAATGATTTGTAAAAATTCGCACCGCAATTTCACAATTTTTATCTTACTGAAAGCACTGTCTTGTTGTTTTCGACTTTCACAGCCTGTCTACGACCGTGTGTTGTTAAAACTGTTACTGACTGCATGTTGAGCTTATTACTTCTCGATTTATATTTTAATTCAATATTTCTTTGATTTTGTTAGCGAGAAGAAGTTAAATGTTTGAACTTAAAAAACCGTTACAACTTTCTAAAGAAAAAAAAATATTTAAATTAAAATTCTGTGTCGTAAACTTCACAAAATCCTTCAAAACTTCTATTTTCAATTAAAATCATTTGCATAATTAAACCTAATTACATATAATCCAACATTACAACTATCAAGAGAGTCTTTCAAATTTTCTCTCTCGAGATCAAAGAAAATGCTAAAAATTTCCTCATTTTCTTCAGTTGTGCGTTGAGACTCTCGGCGTTGAGACGCAACGAAGAATTATCTATCAGAATATTCACGTCACAGATTTAATTTGTGGTGCCTGTGGTATCTGAAATGACGGACGCAGACGTATTCGTGAAACGTGTCGAGTTTGAGGAAAATAATAATGAACCGGCATCCAACAATGTTACCATTAGAAGTGTCGGAGAGATTCCAAGTGATGTGGAAAAACTAACAGAACCTAAACAGAGTGAAAGTTGCACGACAAAGTTCTGCATCCTTCTTGATAAACTTGGTGTGAAGTCAGCTCTCAGTCACATTGGGTTGCTGTTATCGCTAGGATTGTTTTGCTATGGCGGTGGATGGGTAAGGACACTCGTCAGATTCCAAGATTGAGAGAAGAAAGAAGAAAACTTCAATATTGTTTCTGAAAAAAATACACAAAATGTAGTTTGAAACACGATGCTATTTATAACAAAAAATATAAAGCATGTGCTTCTTGATCAAGGCAAATGGACCTGCCGTGAGAGAAATAACAGTGAAGTTCGAAAATGTGTTTCCAGCAATAAAGAAAATTGGCTGAGCAATTTTGATTTGATAACTAATTGATCGCTTTAAGAGTGAACTCTGAACGCTATAAAAGAAATTAGATATTAAACACAATGGAAGTTAATGACTCACTGCTAATAAAAAAAATATTTAGGTATCACAACTTTCTTGGAACTATGCCAAGAGAAACTTGCAAAACGCAATCTTCTAAACACTGTACGAAGTTATGATTTTTGAAACCGATTGACATATTATGAAAGAGAAATGTGGAACTTCTATGTAATTTGAAACTAACTAGTTTTGGCTCATCGTTTGCAAAGCTTCACCCATTAAACACAAAAGGCAGAGGAGATAAAACGCTTTTTACTTCAAGAGAAACTCATTAATCACTATTGAGAACTTTTCCGCGTGCTTTAAGAAGTAATAAAAGTCTAAGGAAGTGATTAATCGATATCGATTTTTTACTCTTTGCCGGGTTGTGAGCAGTTTATTGATCGAGCTTTGATTGTTTATATTCAGTTAATTTCCGCAGATGGTGCAATAATTTCCAAAATTATTTAAATGCAAAAGTTGTTCTCCACATAATTTGTCCGTGAGAAAATATTTTTCTTGTCAAGCACCTGTGAAATAAACATAAATTTGTTTAATCCCCAGTTGATTCTGCAACGTGCTCGTATCATTCCCTCACAAAACCAAAAAGTTCCATTACTCTCATTCGTGAATGTCAAAGGAAAGCTTATTGCTTGTAAACAAGTCGACATGTAAACATCTTTAAACAATTTTGTTGCTCTCACGACACGCGCTTTTAAAATTATCTCAATTCTATCAAGAGAATTTTACAATAACTTAATATGAGACATCTCGATAGATCAAAATTTTATCAGATATTTCTCGTCAATATTTACTCTTTGGCGCCATGCTCGGAATAATTCTGTGCAACATAAAATGACGAGACATTTTTTTCTTTTAGGTTTTCGTCAAACTAGAGAGACCTGCTCTCGATGAAGCTCATATAATCCTTAAGGAGAACATGACAGTGGCACGACAGGATTTCATCGATAATATCTTGGGAGCTCTAGCACAGGACAAGCTTGACGAATCGCTTCTTTCGGAACAACTTCTGATTTATGAAGTGATATATTTAAAAAAAAAAATTCCTTATATTTTAAAACTCCAAATTCTAGAGAGAGGCGCAAACAGCTGTTGAAGGAAATCTGAATCTGGCCCGTGATAATGTTGAAGATGAATTCGTTAGAAAAACTGAAAAGTGGACCATTATGCAAGCAGTTTTCTTCGCATCAACAGTTTGCACGACCATTGGTATGATGATTGCTTTTTATATTTCCTTCCTTTCGTATAATTTGTGAAATTTCTTCTCAAAGGCTATGGCAACATTGTTCCAGGTACGTTACTATAATGAGATCAAATTTTAATAAAAACAGACTTTTCTTTAATTTTCAACTAAAACAGTGACGACTGAAGGAAGAGTTTTCTGCATTTTCTTTGCAATTATTGGGATTCCTTTTACACTCACAGTCATCGCTGATTACGGTAACTTGTTTGCCAACAGTGTTTCGTTTATAGCGAAAAAATGTAAAGCATTAAGTGAGTTTCTTGAATATTTTTCAAAGAATTTTTGTAAGCTATTTTGGATTTACAGAGATCTGCAACAAGGATTCTAAAGTCCGTAAGTTCAAAGGACGTAAATGGCTTTACGCGATTGGCGCTGTCATGTTCTTAGGGATTTATCTTTCGGCTGGAGCAGCAGTCTTCGATGAATGGGAAGACGGTTGGACTTTCTTTGATGGATTCTACTTCGCATTCATCACAGTTACGACAGTTGGCTTTGGCGATCTTGTTCCCGGAGAATATTTGATGATGCTCTGCACAATCTACATTCTGATTGGATTGGCCTTAACGAGTACAATTATCGAATTAGTGAGAAGACAATACGTTCAGAGTTGGCAGAAACTTCAACAAATGAAGTTAGGATCTTTTGCTGATTCCCTTAGACGCTTAGGAGAAGCACATGGGGCCATTGATGTCAATGATTTACGATCAATTCTCTCAGTCGTTAGTATCAATATGAACTAGAAATCTTTTGTTCTCTAACTATTGTTTTATTTATTTTAGGTCTCTATGAAAAAAGGCGATAAGAAGGATAAGGGTAACGACGAGAACGACGTGGATACCTTGGAAGAGCTAACGAAAGCAATTCTTCGTGAGGTTAAAGTCAAACAAATTGAACAACCACAACTGGTCCAAATCATTATTTATGAATCTTCAGTATAAGTTATGAAACTTTGTCGTTCTAATCAATTCGTCCACAGTCAAATGTGCATTTCTTTTCAATAGATTGTAAGGATAAAAATTATTTCTCAAAACTGCGATGAAACATGTCATGTTCCGTTCTATTTCTACTATGACAGTAATTGGCATTTAGATTTCATTTTCGCGTAAACAAATGTCAATTTCCACCCTCGTAGATAAAAAAGTTTGTTCTCACTATGCCAAGCACTCATTAACATTTTTATTGCTTACCTTGTTAGTTCGAACAACGAAGAGTTGACTTTATGATGGTTTTTCCTTTATTTCTTATAACGATTCTTTATTGATTCAACTTTTTATATTCATATTTATTATTGTTGCTTCGTGTCTGTCGTGAAAATTATGTTTAAAGTTTGATTTTAAGAGCTTTCGAGCTATGAGTTTCGCTAGCTACATCGTTACCATGTCACCGAACTATTCAGGCTTTTCTTTTTTCTTTTTTTGATATAAAAAAACTTTTCAAAACGATTTGATGAAGATCGAAAACTTTGAATATTTTGAAATGAAAATAAAATAATTTTACAAAACGATATATTTCTGATGACAATTTGTCAAATTAAAACTCTTCCACCGATGATAATAAAATCATTGCTGCTTGACATTGACCTTTGGCTTTCTTGGTGAGAGACGAATTTGAAAACCTTCCTCGCGTTTTAAAATAATATCCGCTTGGAGACGGAATTCGCCTTCTTTCATGTCGGAATGTACACGGAAATTCCGTAAAACTGTTGACAAGATAACTTTCAACTTCAGCATTGCGTATTTCCTTCCAACGCATGATCTTGGTCCAGCAGAGAAGGGAATAAATGCGTAGTAGTGTCGATTTGCTTGACGTTCTGGCAAGAAATTGTCGGGATCGAATTTGTCTGGATTTGGGTAAATCGACTCCAAACGATGTAATTTATAAGTTGCCACAACAACTGTTGATCCAGCTGGAACAATGTAATCCCCGGAAACCAATTTCAATTCTTCCTTCATGTGACGAGCGATAACGGGCACAGGAGGATACATTCGTAAAGTCTCCATCATGCAACGTTCCAAATATTTCATCTCAAGTGTGTCCTGGAATGTGCAAGGTCTGTCGGAATCACCGAAAATTTGATCAAGTTCTTGAACAACTTTATCCTTTATGTAAAAGAAACAAGTGAGAAGATTTTCTTTAAATTATTCTTACGATTTACAAACCTGTACATCTTGATGAATTCCCATAAGAGACAAGAAGAAGCTCGAGCCAGCAGCAGTGGTGTCATGTCCTTCAAACATAATCGTGTCAACTTGTTCCTTAATTTCTTCATCAGAAATAACTGCTCCATTTTCAGCACTTTCTAGCAAAAGATCCAAAAATGCCAATCTTTTCTTCTCTCCAATGTCATTTGGTTCATCAACATCCAAATCATCTTTTAATCCTGAAGATTGCCCAAACGATAATCCTTCGACAACTGTAGTTTTCTTCGAATCATCTTTCTTTTCTGCTATTTCTTCCGATTTTATGAATTCAGGTGTCGCCAAGGATCCACGAGTGCCCTTAGAGAAAGCTTCTTTCTTGCTTTTAATAACCTTCTTGGTTAAACTGTGAATGGTGTCCAGCAATTTCACTTGTTTCTTGGCATAATTGGTCAAATTGAAAATCCAATCAGGATAAAGCCAAACTTTTGTATGTCGCAAGTGCAAGATGTCACACATTTTCATTACAGCCATCGCATAATCCAATCCTGATTGATCCTGAGTTTTCCTTGAAACTCCCATTGCGGTCTCTGAAAAGATTGATTGATTGGTAATTGTTTACGTTTTCTTTGCGATAACTACGCAAAACCGGTTCCAGTTTATCGCTAATTTCTTTTCTTCGACACATTGCAATTGAACGAAAGTGAAAATGTATTGCAACATGTCAGAAACCAGTTCGCTTGACAGGGAAATGACCGAGAAATTATGCAAAATTATGCTGAACCGTATGACAAACATTTGCTGTGAACTAGAGTAATGTACGATAGTTTAATTGTTCAATCGATTGATTGATAATTAAAAATATCGAATTGCAATGAAATTCGCAAGAGATTATTTAGGAAAGAGAGATAAATAAAAATCTTTCATCGTTCAGAAGATAAAACGAGTGTAATGATAAATTGCTCGTCAAACGAGATGCCTTCAATCATTAACACACAAGAGCGGTCGTAACTTATCGTGTGCCAAACGCGCGTAACTAGGTCTATTGCATAATTTCATTTCTCGATTGATATTTTCGCTTTGACAACGTCAGTCATTTACTCACCCAGCAAGATTTCCACTGTACACTCGCTCTGAAAGAAGAATCATTTTAAGATTAAGCTAATCAGCTGACGGAAGCATTCTACGAACCATGTAATCATGACAATCGAAAGTCTTCCCATTCAGAGCACGCATTTTGTTACAAACGTGACGGCTGTTGTCATTGAAAAGTTCAATGAAGCTCTTCAGGACGTTCAAGTGGAATGTTGGTGCTATCAATTTGCGGTGCGATCTCCATTTATGACCTGAGAATGATTAAAATCACGAAATGTTTTGAATACATTCGGGATATACTTTTTCTTTAATTCTTCTTAATGAATACTAATTCGTAGACTTGAGGAGAATGTTTGTTTCTAAATCTTTAATTTAATACCGAAAGTTGTATAAATTATCTAATTTGACTATGAAAACGAAATTATCTTTACAATTTAAATGATAAGAAAGGGCAAAAGTAACGGAAACGATTGAACACTCACCTGAACTAATCAAGAGTCCGTTGCCCAACCATGGCTTGAAAAAGCGATATTCCGGGGATTTGTCAAGATATACTTGACTGCTCAAAATGAGTTCAATGTCACGAGGATCAGCGAGAAAGACGAGAAGCTTCGGTCCAGCCCAAAGTTTAATGACATCCTTGTAGTCTTTTCCCTTGGTAATCACAGTCTTAAAAACGACTGAAATTAAAGTTGTAAATGATTGCAATCAGTTATTTTCTAGTTTGCTTCATCGACGAGACCGGAAAAAGAAAAACGAAAATTGTCTCGTTATGGAATGATTAGAGACGCTCTCGTATGAGTTGGTTTAAAAGTGACGTCAGATGGATTTTTGCAGCATTAAGCTTGACAAATCTAAATATATAAAATCTCGGATATATTTCGTTGACAACTTTGTATGTCCAAAATAAATTGACGATACGTGACAAACAATGTCATCGATAGAACCACTCAACGTCTTAAAATAGACTTTTATCAATTGTCTCCGGTTTGAGACAAAAGGGAAACGTTCGCTCACGTGACCTTAGAATCATAAATTCTAATCTTCCTAATATTATTTGTTGATTTCATTGTGTAAATAAATGTCACAAAGTCTCGGAAACTAAATTCTCATTTAATTAACAAAGTGGCATTCGGAATCTAACTTATTGATAGTTCTGTTTAGCTATTCACTGCACACATAATATCTAATCGCTGTCGTTGCGCAAGCGACTAAATTGAGTTTTTGCTTTTTCGTTTGAAAGAAAAGGAAGAGATAAGTAAGACAACAGTGAGAATGGGATGTGAAAAATTTAAGCGCGTAATTGAATCAGATTAAAGACGAAACACAGAAGAAAGAGAATGAAACGATAAGACAATATAAACGGAAAATCATCGCGGCACATTTTATTAGTTGAACGATTTAAAAGCAAATCTTACTATGAGAAGATCCTGTTAAATCTAGAGCATTTCCAATAAGCGGTAGTCCTTTGGGTCCTGGTAATTTTTCAGCCAACTCATACAACCGTCGACGAGAAATTCGCCAATAAACGAACCACAGGATTGCTGCCGGAACAAGAAGTGAGTAAAACACAGCCGTTGACCCACTTGATTGAGGAAAGTCGGCTGAGACTGTTCCTGCCATATTCTAACTTTTTTTTTCCTTTTGAAACACTGAATCAAATTTTTTTAACACTTCACCAAATCGCGACTTGGTTTAGGGGTCAACAAATATTGACTCCTAAATTACCAATTATTTTTAGTACAGGACACAAAGTTGACAACACTACGCGATCCTATTCGATCAAAATCTGAGAGAAGTCTAACGACGATTGATAGTTGCTTCCAACTTTTATAGTTCAACGTAAGCTTTGTATTAAATATTTCATATTCCATTTCATCGTCAACACCATCAAAGCTTTTCCCCACTCGAACTTCTCTAACGCTGAAAGATTAACGAGAGCTTTGTTTCAAAGACGGATTATTTTCTATAATAGAATTTCAATTTCATTTTATTTATTCTAAAATTTTGGAAAGACTTAAATTCATTTTTATTATTGCTACAAGCTTCAGTTTGGTCTAAATGGCATCTAAGTGACTAATTTTTTTTATCCAAATCATGGCTTCTTTTTAACGCGAATCAAGTGACTTGATGATATGGAGAATCGAATTCAAAATCAGCACGTTTTGTGTTTTAAAAATTTCAAATTCTCGAAAGTGAACGAATGAATATTTTTTTAAGAATTTTGTGTGCTTGCTTAAACATTTAAAACCTTCTCTCTTGAAGAAACTAAAGTTTTGTACTTTTGCAACTAATTAAACGTTCACACCAGCTCGATCTTTAATCTTTCCCATTACATTGACTTGCATTTTGTTGTAGCCAGTGCTGTGACTCTTCTTTAAAGTCATGTTTACTTTCTCTAAGGCGCAAATGTTTCCACTCGAAATCGCTCCAGAAATTCCATTGCTAATTACATCATGTGTTACAATCGCGTCAGTTGACCCAAACGACATCGGTGAGCCTTGCTGTTTGTCAAGTGGCAATTTACTGAAACTTTCACTTCGCATTTTAGGTTCCGATTCTCCAAAGTCCAGTTTCTGCAATGAAGCTGATCTTGTAATTCGGTCGAGTTCATCATCAATTGCTCGGAATTGCCAACTCCAATTAGCACGATACAGGAAAGGTCGATGATCGAATCGATTATCTGTTATAAAAAGAAGTTTAGGAGCAAATAATAAATCAAATATTAAACTTTACCTTCGGGGCTGTAAGATTCCATGTGAACCGATGGTGTCAGCACTGTCATCTTATGTCTGTTTATAGCGTAGCATCTGAAAAAGTGTTTAACTGCCAAAAATAAAGTATTAATGAAGTTGTGACTGTGAAAAGTTGATTCCAGCTAAAATTACCTTTATCACTGACTTCTTTTGGAGCACACTCATTTCTCCAGCTCGCAACAAGTTTGCAGAACATTGAATATGGACCGCAAGCAGCTTGTTTTCTTAGCCGACCAAATTCACTCAATTCGCTGTATGTCATTCCCATGTCTTGTTCATCAGTTTGAGCTAGTTGCCCATCTTTTAATGGTTCAAGCTCTGCAGTCGGTGGAGCAGCGATGATTTCAATTAGAATGGGAATATTGAACTTTTCCATTGCGAAATGAAGGAATTTTCTCAGGTCTGTCTTGGAAATTCCTCCGATAGGGTTGATATCAGCAGAAGAAGCATCGTATTTGGTCATGTAGCCTGGAATGTCTTCCTGTTTAAAACATGGATTTCTTAATTACTTTGGTTCTTACCTCGCAAAGCTTCATCAACATTTGCAGATCCCAAAACAAGTAAGCCTCCTGGTCTATTTCGAACCCTATTCATAAATCGGAATTTTCAGTCGAGGATTATTAAAATACTTTCTATCATTTACTCACCATAGCATCAATTGAGCAAACAGGTAAGAAAGAACCATACGCAAGCGAGCTTGAATGTTCTGCAAAGCAAGATTTTGTCTCGGGCAACCACCGTGCGTTCTGAATTTTGGGTTTAAACCAGTGACGAGACTGAAGATATTCAGCATTGACGAAACCGCTCCGTCGATGTTGACTTCAAGATGATAACTGCCGACTTGGTTAGCCAATTTTGAAGCTCGTTGACGTGTTTCACTGCTTGAGTTTTCTGTACCCATGTAGCAAGTAACTAGTAAGCGATTACACAACTCAGCAGCTTTCTTCGGTGTGTATTCAGGATCAGCAAGAATCTTTCTCACGTCGTGTAAGACTTGTGCGTCTCCGACTTCAACTGCACAAACAACCATTCTGCACATGGAGTGCACTATACATGCAGTGCTGGAAGTTTGTTTTAAATAAATAGTTTTATTTGAAAATCTGAAAATCATTTACCTGCTTGAATCAACCCCACCACTTAGTGGAAGGAAGAATCCACCTTGGCCAGATCGTCTCAGATAATCCCAAAGCCAACAAGCTGGCCCCATCGCAATTTCTTCTTCGGGACTATGGTAAATCCATTGAATAGGAGAATGCGAAGCTGTAAATATATCTCGACGATTGGAAAGCTCAACATCAAGTCTGATGCGTGGATAAATCGGAGCGGAAGCGCCAAGTGTACAACGAGACCGTAAGGCCATTCTGTAGCTTCGAATGTCCTCCAAATCAATCGTAGCGATCGTGACTTCAACATCCGCTAGAGAAAATTGCTTTGCTCTTGCAATAATGTCCCCATTCAAAGCAATTGCTGAATTTCCAGTCCACCAGACTCTTTGTCCATCACAACCACGAAGATTAGAGAATAAATAAAGACCGCCTGCCTTGAAAGAAGCATTTCTAATCAAATCGGTAGTGATGTATGCCTTGCGTAATTGGATGTAACTTCCGCTTCCATTCACAATAATTTCGACACCAGATAAACTCAAATCGATGTGAGTACTACGAGGATTCCAAAGTTCTTCGCAAATCTCAAACCCAATGCAAGTTTCTCGAGTGGAAACGACGGCATCGCCAAATGGAACGCTGTGCTGTCCAGTTGCAGCAGAAATTATTCTCGGCAAATAAAAGTCTTCAACTTGACGGGTTTTCGTCCAAGCGGTGAACCAACGCGATTCTCGGTAGTTTCCATCATCGCACATCATCATCTTTGGTCGAATCAAAACAATCTTCTTGTTGTAAAATACAACTCGACAATTGTAAGCAACGTTGAAATGTTGAATCGGCATTCCAACGTCGATTAGCATGTTTTGTGAATGCGATGACATCATCAACTCCAGCAGCACTTCCCAGCTGTGTAAGAATGTATCGGGTTCGAAGAAATGATCTTCGCAGCTGTAACCACTGGAAAACAAAACATTTTCAATGATATTTTTGGATTTAGGATAACAGAAACTTACGGAATCTCCAATTCAGGTCCAGTTCTGTAAACAGCGCCCATTTCCCTCGCTTCAATAATCGATTGAATGATTCTATTCATGTTGCCTTCAAAGTCGAGTGCCCATTGATTCAATGTAGTCACTGCAACTGTCACCTTTCGTCCCATCTTCGGATACTTCCCTCTTTTACTTTTTCTCAAAATTTTGTCGCTTTATTTCTACCAGACTGCAATTAATTTCGGAAAAAAGAAAATTTTTATTGACAAAACACTCTACTAAGGGAATTTTGTTTTGCGTTGGTAACTAATGGCAACTAAAGCTAAAGTATTGCGTTTCGTGGAAGAATGTTCAGAGGTTTTCAACTTTAGGAATGACGAGTTCACACTTGAGGAATGGCACGATAGTGAGAGAGACATTTGTCTAAAAATATTTTGGTCTCAAAAGTTCTAAAGACTTCATTACTTTTTCATGATGAATCATCGATCATTTTATATAAAGTTTTGTCAGTTTGGTATCAGCCTAATTTTACCTAATTATGGTTTTCGTTAATTTTCGCGAGCAACGAACAATATTTGTTATGAGCGCGATGACTTCCCCTTTTACGATATTTTGATATGCCGGTAATTCAAAAACTTCAAGTTTTTCCTCGAAGCTTCAAACGAGTTACAAAAAAGTTCTTCTTGTTGAGGTTTAAAATATGTGGCCCCGAATGGCGAATAGATAGCGAGTGTTTGTACAAGCATTTTATTTATGAATCAGATTTATTCAACTCGTTGAGGTTCGAGTTTTGTTTAGATATATAGATATGTCTATTTATATATAATTGTGTTCGTTCTTTTGAAAAACTGCTGGTTATACCTTCAATGAACTCGTATTTTAGTCTGACAGAAACTTCAAAGGATACACATCGAGCTTAAATCGCGCTATCGGGTAATCGCGAGCTGTGTGGCAATCGTTCGTGGCTGAAACCAATGTCGGATTGAGTAACTTAGTGAAATAATTAAGGCATTGGGGAAGCTAGATTGTTTTTTTTATTTTGCAAAAGAAAGTTGGATTTATCGATGGATGCACCTATTAGAGAAAATTATAGCGCAGGTAATGTCAAACGAAAGCTTTTAGTTCAAAGGGGTTTGAACACAAGCTAAAATACATTGTGAAATAAAGCGACGCAATTTTTTATGCCTTCGCAATTGTAGAATATTTTATAAAACAAGAAATACTTTTGACAAAAGAATTGGGAAAATCCAATTATTGATTTATTCTCATTAATACTTTTGCAATGAGTTCATTCAAAAAAGCTATCTAATCGTTATTTAAAAGGACGCAGACTTCAACAACCTCAAAACGTCAGTTAAATATAAATTTCGCAGTTGAAATTTGATTTTTGTCAATAATCACGAAATATTTTGTTTCAAAAAATATTTTCGGCCAATTATGTTGTCATTGTCCTCCTTTAAACAATTTTTAAAAGATGAGAAAAAATATTAATCGTTTTGAATTTAAAAAGTTTCAATCAATGCGCAATGACTCAAAAGAAATTATTTAATATCAACGTGATATTGATGACTAAAGCTTTAAATAGAACGCCGCCAGATGCTTGCACGAAATCATCTGAATTCGCGTATTTATAAATGACGAACGTTTGTTACATCTTTAGACTTAGAGTTCAAATAAGAAAATAAACGTGACAACTTAAAATAGGAAACTTGCAACGCAACTTTATGAAGTTTTGTCGGGAAAATCCTGAAGAAACTTAATCACTTTACTTGTCACAAAATACCTCAACAAAAGTTCACTTCTTGTTGTTGTCAGACCGAGAAAAAAAGTTTGCACAGACACACAACATTTTTTTGGTTTCTAAAGCAACGAAGCTTTGTCGATAATAAAATATAAAATATAATAAAAGATACGCCAGTTCAAAAGTGCTACCATATCTCAAATATTCCTTCTAGAGTTCATGGCTTTATGGTTTCAGAAATGATGCACTTTTCATGCCTGAGAAAGAGCTCGATATGTGTTGTAAATATAAGTATCCGCCGTTGCTATCGATAACTTTAAGAGTTCTTTGCTTTTGAGAGCTATTCGAAAAGGTAAATTATGAAAAATTGATTCTCTAGTCGCGCCAAGTTATTTATAACAAATCGAGGAAAACGTTGACGTATCTAAAGCTTTTTTTAGTGAAAGCGTTTGGTTAATTTTGATAGCGAAATATTTTTATCCTGAGGTTAGGGGAGGTTGTTTAGAGAGCATAGTAATTTCTGTCGAGGGTGAAAGGTCTGCTGGAGAATTTTTTTTTATAAATCACTTCATATACAGACACTTTGAGTGTTCTGAGTGTTATTCGATTTGCCATGGCAAATCCGATAGAAATCGATAGAAATATGAAGTAACCTAAGGGCTCAGTGTTGTGCCGGTTACCGAGCATGTAACAACGCGTTGAGAATTTCGGCAAAATCAACTTGAAATCTAATACGAAAATGGATTTCAGTGGATCAAGAGTGAGCTTATTGCAAACGCAGTTATTTCCAGTCTGTCAGACTCTTGCAGCTAAAGGTTTGAAATATTTTAAACCAAATTACTTTAAAATCAGCAGAAGAATTTTTAAAGCGAATGTTTTTCTTTAAAAAGATTTCATGACAATTTATCTTGTCAGTGTCATCAGTTTCGATAAATTTCGTTGAGACATCTTTAATTCTTCTTCTTTGATTTCTACTTTATAAAACTCTGTTGATATCCTAGCGATTTAAGTAAAACAGTTACTAACGCTTTTATGCATTAAATTCGTGTGAATGAAGCAAGTGACGATATTTTGCACGTGAAGGTTTAGATATCTCGTGGAAACACAAAAATACCTTTTTCTTTGTATTGTAAACTTCCTCACGACTCATGCGCATTGAAGGTTCATTCAAAACGAAAACAAAATTCTCTCGCGTTCTCTCATAAACTTAAAATAGTCCTGAGTTTGGCGGGTAAGTATCAAGATACAGTGATTTAGTTTCTAAAGTGAACTAAACGAGAACAGGTGATGCGAGAGTTACTAGAAATATTAAATATTTTTTGTGGGAGTTAATAAATCTTAAATGCTAATAAGAAAACATTATTCTCAACCTGAAATTTCATGAAAGTTTCATAAAAGTGAATTCAATGAAAAGAAAAGTTTATTAAAACTTTGAGTCTAAATAAAAAAAACTTAATTTAATAGTAATCGTTAATGTGTTAATATCATGGCAAACGAGTTCCTTTGAATATAATTAGGGCAATATATTCCTTTTGAATCAATCGTGAAATTGCTCCAATTGAAAAACTATTTAAGAGCTTTGTCCTGATCGATTTCTGGTTATGATTTGAATTCGCTAATTTATAAATAGCTTCCTGCAGGTGAAAAATCTATAGAAAAAGTTCAAAAGCCTGCATGAGAAGGCAGTATTAACCGAGGAATTTATTGAACCAGCGGAGAAACAAGAAATTTTACTGTTCACTCGTACAAAGTTTACGCAATTCTATCCCTTTGAGCACAGTTGAAAATGCGGAAGCAAAAAAAAACTGTTATCGCCTATCAAAATTATGAAAAGTTTATTGAACCTTTAATCTTTGCGTTCTATTTCTAGCAGGATATCTTGGCAGTTTTCTATCAAACAGTGAGTTACTTGATTGTTAGTTTCGATTTATTAGTATTGAATTCGTAATTTCTGAGCAGCGCTCAAAACTAATCAACTTGAAGTCAACACTGACATCAGAACTTTACGTCCGATAGCAAGGCTTAAAGAGCCAAGAGACTTGTTCGCACTGCCTAAAGAACGTGATAATGAATGTGCCCAACAGCTGCCACGATGGCCAAATGAATGTCAGGTAAGAAGCTAAAATATTTTCTTTTATGTGAAATCTCTTAAACTTAAATTCGTCAGGTACTCGATGAGCGCGTGTATCACATAGAATATTCACCTGAACAGCCAGAGCCTTACTACAAGGCCACGGGAAAAGAGCTCCAGCCAAGACCAGTCGGCGAGGAGCATGGAATCATTGTTTATAATTATATGCCCATTAGTGCAGTCCATTACGTAAGTTTAATTGCAAATCGCACTTTTTTAATTAATCAAAAGAGATCTATTAATAACAACACTCTCTCAAAACGTTGAGGTTCAGTGTCAAGGTCGTAAAGACATTTTTAGTGTTTGCTCGCCAAAATATATTTTCTTGTTTGTTTTTCTCGCAAAGTGAAATTATGAAATTAATTCGCATTTCTAATGCATTAAATTATTTTAAATTAAAATTTCCCTTAACCGACGAAGCGTTCAATAAACTCAGTCACCTGTTTGTCATTAAATGTGCCCCCTCGTTTGCGTTCAGATCATCACGTTTAAACTTTAAAGATTCATGAGACTTACACAATAGAACGTTGACAGAATGCCAAGGAAAGTGACTAATAATTCATATCTCGTTAGATGAAGGAAACATAGAAGATTAAATGTTTTCGTTGGCAGATTATTGTTTAGTAATTAAATCAGTTTCATCAAGTTTTTTCCGATTTGACAAATAATTTTTGTTTTTTTCTCTCTCGTCTCGTTTCTAATTGAAAATTAAACGATTCTCGCATACAAAAAATACCAAAAGCGAAAATTAAATAAAAGGAAAGATCAAGTGAGAACGTATGGTCGTAACGAGGACCACATTTTCATGGTGAAAATAGAAAATGACTATGAGTTTTGGGGCGACTTTTCGAGTGACGAGATTCGACAGCGAATGATCGCTGGACGAGAGGAACAAAGACATTACGAAGATTTTTATTTTTACAATCACACAAGGCAAACACGAGAGTGCAAATGTTATTTATGCAACACTAAGATTGATCCCGATAAGAATCGTTTCAATACGTTTCTTCAAAACAACGATATTGTTAATCACACAAATCATTTTGATAAAATTTCCATCCCAAAAAAATATGAAAACTACTACGATGACGATCCGGTCCCTTGCTGGTGTAATAACATGCCACAGTTCTCTCGATCAAGTGTTGGAGGCTCCAAATATCTTCTATCAGCTCAACCATACGCACTCGATCCTGATGACTTGATATTCGAATCACGCTTTGAATCAGGCAACCTTGCGAGAGTTGTAAAAGTTACGCAAAACTATTATGAGTTGTACTTAAGGCCCGACATGTACACCAATCGCCATACTCAATGGTTTTATTTTCGCGTTAAGAACACAAGAACTAAAACTCCTTACAGGTAAGATAAGAAGTCGTGAGTTGAGTATTGATGAACATAAATCAATAACATTTTTGTTTCTTCGAAAAGGTTTTCCATCGTTAATCTAACAAAGCCTGATAGCTTATATAAAGAAGGAATGAGACCGCTCATGTATTCAACAACCGATGCTACGAATAACAACATTGGATGGCAACGATGCGGAGAGAATATCGCCTACTTTCGAAATGATGATAACAACATTTATAGTACAAGAAATTATCATCAAGTGCTCATCGATGACTTTGACGATGATGACAGTGGCAATATTTGCTCATACACGCTGACCTTTCAAGTTGAATTTCAAAATGAGAACGATACTGTTTACTTTGCTCACAGTTATCCTTACACATACTCAGACCTTCAAGATTATCTCATGAACATTCAAAGACATCCCATTAAATCAAAATTCTGCAAGTTGAGACTTTTGTGTCGAAGTTTAGCGGGGAATAACATCTATTACCTAACTGTCACAGCGCCATCCACACCAGAAGAAGAAGTTCAGAAGGTAATAAATTATTTCTATTAAAAATATTTTCAAACTAATAACAAACATCCTCCGAAAGAAAAAGAAAGCTGTCGTAATAACAGCGAGAGTTCACCCTGGCGAAGCTCCGAGTTCTTGGATGATGAAGGGCTTCATGGATTTCATAACAAGTGACTCGTATGTTGCTAAAAAGCTTCGGCATAAATTCATCTTTAAACTTGTTCCAATGATAAATCCTGATGGAGTGATTGTTGGTAATACGCGAAGTTCATTAACAGGTCGGGACTTAAATCGGCAATATCGAACGGTAATCAGAGAGACATATCCATCAATATGGAACACCAAAGCCATGATCAAAAGGTAATTACAGTCATCATAGAAATATTTGATTATCCAAAACTATGTTTTCATGGTTTGCAGACTGATTGAGGATTGTGGCGTCGCGCTATATTGTGATATGCATGCTCACTCAAGGAAGCACAACATTTTTATTTACGGTTGTGAAAATATGAAACGACACCCCGACCGACGGCTTCTCGAGCAAGTTTTTCCATTAATGCTTCACAAAAATGTCGCCGATAAATTTTCATTTGAAAACTGCAAGTTCCGTGTTCAAAAAAATAAAGAAGGAACAGGTCGGATTGTCGTTTGGGTGCTTGGAGTGACAAATAGCTACACTTTGGAAGCATCGTTTGCTGGCAGTACTTTAGGAGGACGAGCTGGAACTCATTTTTCCACGATGGTAAGATTATCCGTATTTTCTAAATGAATTTTTCCTAATCTGTTATGTACAACAGGACTACGAGCATCTTGGAAGAGCGTTTTGTGAAACATTAATGGACTATTATGATGATAATCCGCTTAAAGTAAATAAACATATAAATTTGTTATCTCACATAAAGCAGTTGCGCAAAAAAGAACGCATTGAGCGTAAAGCACTTAAAGCTCAACGAAAGGCTGATCTGTTGATTGAGCAGGAAAAGCAGCGTGAACTCAGTCTCAAATTTAATGAGATTTATGAGAGTGAAAAAGTCAAAAAGTTTGAAGCTTTTGAAATACGAGACAGTTTTGATTGGGACGCGATCGACGATGAGAACGATTCTGATGTCGCTTAGATACTTTTTCCTGCTCAAACAGCAAATTCACCAAACTGAATGTTTGTTTATGTTTTACTAAACCACAAAGATTTCACAAATAGATGTATCAAATCACAAATGCAGCAGTTTCTAAGAAAGTATCATCGACCATTCCAAAATCATGATTCAAGCTCGGAATAACTAATTTATCCTTTTACGCAAATATTTAGAAAACTGACCACTCAAATATTTACAATGAACTTCGGCACTTTGATCAACGTTTTCGTCGGGAATTTAATGAGACAGAAGCTTATTTAAGGCATCGGGAACGAATCCATGAAAGGGAGAAAAGGGAAAAATTGAGAAAAGCAGGAAAATTAGATCAATACGTGAGGAAAGACGTCTATAACATTGCTCCACCAAGGCCAATAGAGACACTGCCAATTCCACCGGTTGATGAGATTTTACTTCAATACAAAGAAATTAAGAAAATATTTGAAGAGGCGCCGCTCTTAAATTTGTCAAAGTTTGATGTCAATGAAGCTAAAGTCAATAGTGCAGTTGAACGAATACGAAAGAAAAAAGAATTGAAAGAGCAGTGGGCAAAGATGGACGAGATGGAAGCTAAAATAGAAGATCCCGATGAATTTAAACCAAAAATGGCTGGGAAAACTAAAATGCCAAGTTTCTTTTTCAGCAATCTCGTTAAGAAAAATCGGTCAAGCTTTCAAGACGCGCTGGCGAAAAACAAAAGGACTCACTAATGTCGAGCTCAGATCAAACTCTGTTGCGAGCGTAAATATTTATTTATTTGTTTTAAAGTTTGATGTGCACACAACCAATTTTAATTATATTTGAGTATCAGTTATGTTAGATACAAGAAAGTAGTTTTGATTATAAATAAAATGTACCTGAATGGATTTCATTTCTTTGTTTGCTTTGAGTATTCTGCACGGTTGATGTTTGTCGACTCGATAACAAAACTATTTTCGTCAATTTAGGAAAAGCTCAGAACAAAAATATTAACTCGTCTTTCGAAAGAAGGATCTAGTGCTGATGAACCTTTAAACATTCCCCTATCAGATTACTCAAGGTTAGTTGAAGTTATTTCCTAGTTGATGGTGAATCTAATTAAATTATTTTTCTTAGCGATGAAGGTGACTCAAGCTCTAGCTCAGACGACGAGGGAAAGGATAGTTTTTGTGATTTGGAAGGCCCATGTTGTCAAACGCTTCGAGTTCCACCATCATCTCCCGTTCTACATCAAAAGAAACCATCGAGCGCTAAGAAGGTAAAAACTTCCCATATACAGAAAACACTAAAAACTAATTAAATCTTCTTAAAGGTGAACGCAAAAATCAAACAAAGACGTCGCATAACATCATCTTCAAAACGCAATGCACTTCTAACAAGATCATTTATGGACATTCCAACAACTGAACCTGGCAGCGATTTTCTGGAATATTACACAACCGAAGATGAGTGTGAGACCGATTACGATACTGAAGGAAATGTCGTGAGCAAGACATCTACTCACACAAGAGTCTCGAAAATCTTTCGCAGTGATATTCGTAAAGTCAACTCCGTCAGTTACGATACAGTTCTCATGCCGCCGGAATTGATCATCACAAAAGTTTCTGACGACAATCAGCTAAGTCTTTCTGATTTACCTACTGAAAACAAAACAGCTATCGAAACTAAACCACCGCCAAGCTTCACACAAAACATCATCAAAGAATTTCCTCCCATTGGTAAAAAGACGAAATCGTGGCATAACTTTAGTCGCTGCGTGTCAACAATGAAGTGAGAAAACTTGATTCGTGCTTTAAACGATTAAACATTTTAAATATTTCAGAATACGAAATGTTAATTGTGATACCGATGCAAATTATCAAACTGCCGAGAGTCTTCATTTTAAGCTATCGTTAAAGAAACAGATTTGGACAGGGACACAATCAGATTCCACGGTATTAGACTTAAGGCCTTTGTCATATGGCGCTCAATCATCATCGGCAATGCTATTCAACAAGTCGATTTTCTATGATAGCGAAGCATTGCTAACGTAAGAAACGAGCTTCTTTGAAAGTTTTAAGAAAATATTTATATTGAATTTTATTTTATTTTTAGGGCATGTTCCCAGAAGCTCGCTGCATGGCAAGAAAACGGTGAACTTGGTTTAGAGAAGCTCAAGCTTTCGAGATCGGCGAAGGACCATAAAAAATCAAAGAGTCAAGATTCGAAAGTATCGCAATCGAAAAGCAGTAAACCAGAGCAGAAGAGCCTGGCTAACATTGACATCGGCAATCCCCACGCAGGAAAAAGTAAAAGAAGACGGTAATTCTGAAAACGCTTAACGTGACCCCTTAAAATTAAATTTTCAAATTCTTTTAGATCCACAATACATAAACTTGTTGATACTGCCGATATTATTTCCCAATTAGCAAAAAACACGAAAAGCTCCAGCGCTAAGATTCGAAAGCCTGTCATGTCAACAAGCATCGATACTACTACAAACAAGGTTCAGAAATTTAAGACTTCGGGTCTTGTTGCAACGGCTGTTCAAACTCGCAAGCCAAGAAAGTCATTTACGACTTTACCTATGCAGACGCTTTCCCCGTCTCTTAGAATAATCAACGATTGCAACTCGGACTCGGAACAAGAAAATGTTAAAATTCCTTTGAAAAGGACGACAAAGAAATCATTGAGACTCTTTAAAGAAAGTGCCTCTCGGAAGTTAGAGAAGACTACTTAGTCTTATTAAATTATTTCTCAGTTTGATTAAATTACCACAATAAATAGAACAATCGCATTTCATAGACAATTTGCAAATTTTAATCAATTTTTTTTTGGAAATTCTTGATTTCAGGCAATATCGATTAATTTTAGATTGAAGTCATATTTTTTCACTTTAACTCACTTCACACTTGGCAGAACTCTTCTTCGCAACCACACTGACACTCCAACAAAAAGCCAGGAAACTAAACAAAAAACATGAAAAAATTTTGTTCTTTCGCAAAAGTTGTAAATACTACACTGCAAAAAATATTTCTGCAGATGTCAATAGATGACAATAGATGGGGGTTTTAAAATTTTGAATGGAATATGTTGGTTTACTGATACATTTCTAATTGTTCTTTATTTAAATAATAATACAGAAAATCAAAGTCAGTTCTAATCATCTTGTTGTGTTCTAATCCAATACTCATGTTGAAGCTCTCGTAAATTTATCTCTAGAGTCTCAACCTCTTCGAATCGCATGGCTTCTCTAGCTTGCTTAATGTAGCCTTTAATAATATTTATTTGTTCTATCAAAGGATCAATTCCACTCGATTGCGAAGTTTGCTGTTGTTGGAATCCGCTCCAGTTATCGACTGATTTCATGGTAGAACCTGATTTTTTCGAAGTTGCCGGATATCCTGAATTACCACTTAGATCATATTTGTCGAAAGCTTCCTTTGCGCGCACTCGATCTTGCTCAATCTTTAAGCTAAGCTCAGTGATTCGTTTTTGTTGTTTTCTCTTTATATCCTCTTCACATGGAACAGGTGGTAGTGTCAACATATTTTCTTTAATGAACTTTATTGCAGCTAGCCGAATTGACTTTTGAAGCGATTCTTCACGACTACCTTTTGCGCATTTCTGTGCGAGGACTTTCTTACTAAGCTCATCGATTATTTCCGCCGAATGTCCGATTTTTCCTCTCAATGCTGTTACATCAGAGATCATATAAATGGAATCTCCTTCGTAAAGGGATTGGATAATCTTTTCAAACATTAATAGATCGGGCCCGACTTCTTTCTTGATCGTTTCGATTCGTTCGTACAAGCTTGTTATAGCTGGACGGGCCAACTTGCTATCTTGCATTTCCTTTCGATTATAAAGGAGATGTAAACAGTGCGAGCACAGTCGAATTGAATCTTCCGGCTCTTTGAGAATAACTTCAGGGTTGTTATTAACACTAACTGGGGAATGCGCTGGATTGATAATAGAAACTAAAAATAGAAAATGTTACATTTGGTTTCGAATCTAGAAATATTAATTTACTTGAATCGTCGATTGATAGAAACAAAGAGCAATCATTACACATTATTGAACCACAAACTCTGCAATGATGTTGACGTCTTGTTAAGAAAAAGCTTTTAGCGCATGAAGGACATAGCTTGACAAGTCGCCCATCAACCCATGGAACTAACTGGAAGGATCATCTCGTTTAGGTAAACATTATCGAATATTGTTGATTATAGCTTACACTTTGTTCGTGTTGTTTGATCTGTTGTGGATCCGTTGGCCGATCAGTCAACAACTTGTTAAGTCGAATAATGAGTTTATTCGTTTCCGTCGCGAACCTTTCTATGCGAGGATTTCTTACGGCTTTGAAATATTCAAAGTGATCGGTGAACTTGCCAATCTCTTGATGCTGGCTGGCTATGAATTCATAATCTTGGAATGGATTTGAGTTCAACGATTTTTTTGTGCTTTCAAAGAATTCATTGTCATCAAGATTTAGGATTTTCTTTTTCGCAATTTTAAACACATCGCGAAACGAAGTTACTAAATCTTTTTCTTCGGAATGTTTGTCTTCGAAATGCTGCAGAAGCTTCTCTATATTCTTCTCGTCACTCTTGCAAATTGGGCAAATGAATCCCTCCATTATCTCACTTTCAACACTAAGCATTGTATTTTATTTCATCAATTTTTTCCTTTCAATTAATGAATTTCTATTTTTTGCGATAATAACAGAGGCAGAATATTTTAAATATGAAGCAAAAAAGAATACGTTACAAATTTTTACGTCTAATTAATAATTATAGTTATTTCTAAATTCTCTTGAAGCGCTTATTGATTCGACATAATATTCTGCAGAGTGGTCGCGAATCTTTTTCTGGTCCGGCTTATTTGGATCTTGCTCTAGTCGTTCGATTTCAACTCCGTATTCATCTTCATCATAATAAAATTCGATCTCCTTGCCAGAGCGACCGGACAAATCAATTTTTTTAGGCTGCTCGGTTGGCAAAATAATTTGGTCATCATTAGTGTTTTGAGCGAGTGATTTGGATTGAAAATTAGTTTCCGAATCAATATTATACGAAATGGTTGTCAAAAGCTCAATCGTAGTTGTATCCACAGTTGTATCACTCGAAATTTGAACTGAAGTTGTTTCATCTAATCTTGTGCTCGGATTTTCTGTTGCACTAATATCAACAGTTGTTGTTTCAAGATTTTTCAATCTTTCTGAAGAAAATGTTGTCGAAATTTCATCCACAGAAGTAGTTGTCTCAGGTTCAGTAGAGAGTGCAGATTGAACGATGGATTGAGTAGAAGTTTCAATGTATGGAGTTGACATGTCAGCATTTGTCTCAAAAGTATCTTCGTAGAGATTTGCTTCTGTTTTACTTTCATGATAACTTCTTTCAAAATCAAATTTGTTCGTCTGTGTATTTTCAGTAGTTAAAATTAAAAATTCTGTAGTTGAGGATTCACTATCAGTCGTTGAAATTGATAGTTGTGTGGTTGTTAATAAGTCACTATCAGTCGTTGAAATTCTTAGCTCTGTTGTTGAGAATTCATTCTCATTCGTTGAAGTAGGTAGTTGTGTAGTTGTTAAGAAATCAGTTGCTGGAGAGATTTTTGACGTGACAATTTCCAGTTCTGAAGAGATTTCAGTCGTTGAAAAAGGTATTTCTGTGGTTGCTGAAAAATCGCTGTCAGTCGTTGATATTGATAGCTCAGTGGTTGTTGAGAATTCATCCCCAGTCGTTGAAGTAGCTATTTGTGTAGTTGTTAAGAAATCAGTTGCTGGAGAAATTTTTAACTCGGCAATATCGGAAGAGGTTTCTGTAGATGACTCAAGAGTAGTCGATTCGACCTCCTCAGTTGTTGTCTGATCCGAAAATGTAGAGAGTGTTAAAACTTCAGTTGTAAATTCAGACTCCAGTGTTCTTTCTTCTATTGTAGAAGTTTCTAACGTTGAAGTTTCCATCGTTGAAGTTTCAATTTTCAAGTCTTCTGGGCGATTAGTGGAAATGATATCGACGTTGCTCATTCCTGATAAGAATAAAATATTTTCAGTTGGATCTTGTGAATTTGTTGTAGTATCTACATTAGATATAGTAACTAAGCTTTCAGGAAGAGGAAATTCAAACGTTGAAAATTCTGAACTCAATGTACTGCTATCCTCAGAATGTGTCGTGTCGATTTCTTCATTCTTCGTTGTTGTCTCCATCTTTAAACTTTTGGGGCTAATGGGTGATTGAGATGTTTCGATGTTCATTTCAGTTGTTGAATCAGCCTCAACAGTCACCTCAACTGTTGAAGTTTCATTTCCTTCTTTTTTCCACAAAGTAATGTTAGGAGAGTCATCGTAGTAATACTCGAAAACTTCATAATATTCGACAAACTTTTTTCGTGCTTTTGATTTGGCATCTTCGTCATCAAAATCGTAATCGAAGGTTTTGTTACCAGAAAATTTATCTGGGAATGCTTGCTGAATCTCTTGTAATGTTAAATTCCCAATTGCAGGGAGTTTCGTTTCGTTTGAGGATCTTCGAACAAATTCTTCAAGCACTCGATCCACCATCACAGCATCTGTTGTGCTAGGAACATCAGTTGGATCATCAAATGATTTCATTAAAATCGTTGTTTGCTTTGTTGTGAAATCTGAAGAAGTTGTAGATTCGATCTCATTTAAAGTGGAAAGGGTTTCCGGCATGATGAACAAATCTGATTTTGGAACTACTGTCTGGATCGCCGGTTCTAGTTTTTGGGTAGATGTTTCCAACTCCATCTGCGTTTGTTTAAACATTTCATTCTCAGATTCAGAAACTTTAAAGCGTTTCAAATATTCTTCAAGAACTTTTTCTCTGATTGTTTTCACCGCTACCGTGGTTTTGTCTTTAGAATTTTCTGTTGAATCGACAATTGTTGTAGGGACAGTTTCTAAAGGAACAGTCGTTGTTGTCGAAAATAAATCAGGATCAGTCCACCAAGTCCAAAATGCGGGCCAGGTTGTAGTTCTGTTTGAATCATGATGCCAATGATGTCTCGTTGAAAAAGTTTCAAATGATACTGTCGAAGTTTCCGGCTGTATAAGAATAAATAGTCAATCAAATTTGAAAAAGTTTAGTCAATCCTTTTTACTTACTAAATTTGTATTCACTTCGATTGATCTGTAAGTTATTTGATTGTTTTTCGCGTCTCCAGATTCTCCGATACATTTAAATTTCTGAAGAATATTTTCCACAAGCAAATGCGATCGTTTTTCAGAAAATGTTAAATTCCGCCTTATCTTTTCACAACGAAGTCTTAATCGATTGAAATGCTCATTCGATTTACACATGCAGCTAATGACTGCATTTCTTTTGCAAACAAAGTAATAACGACTTTTCCTTGAATGCGCTAAAAGTCCTCGGTAATTATTAAAGCATTTCGCGTCGAAATTAAATTTTATAAGATTTCCGCCTCCAGGAACCTTCCGACAGCGATCTTCCAGTGGATCGTGATAAAATCCGGATGGACAAACTCTCTGTGAAAAAATATTTCTTTGTTTAATCTAAACATAAAAGTTTTAAGAAAAGTTTTAATTTTCAATTGTCAATATTGTTTTCTCTGAAATTTCGGCCCGTAATAAACAAGCGAAGCAGTCAAAATTTGTGCTTTCTCAGGGTCAGCTGTGAAGCACTTGAAAAAACTACGAATGCACACACTTTAGTTCTATTGAAACTAATTTAAATCACAATTGATAACTTCAACAAATCTTGACTTACTCTTAAAACTTGATAGTGGATAGTATCCGCTTTGGTGGTTCCTGATGATGATGAAAAAATTATAAAGGCAACGAAAATTAAACTGCATGCCTTCATTTTACTTTCTTGTCAAGTGCACGCGATCGTGGCGAATCTTGAACTGAATGAAAAACACATTTAAGCATGTTTTGCCACAAAAAAAAATTTGGTGAAAAGCTCGAGCATGAGACAATGTAAAAGTCTTCTGTCATTTTTTCTAGATTAAATATATTTAATACCTTTAGAACATATTTCAATAAATTAATATTTCATTTAATATTATGAGTAGCAGAGTTTCGATGCCTCGGGATGTAAATAGTGCAGAGCGAGCTTTCCCAAATATGCTTCGGATAATTCGTAGGATAGTACCATTTGTCTTCAATTATATCGTAAGCTTCAATCTTGGTTGCTGTGTGTCGAAAAATATCTGAAATATGCGAAATGAGATATCTTGCACTTAACGCTCGAACAGTGAGATTACCATCTGCGGCAAAGCCACCAATAAAATAAATTTTGTTGTTGATGACTGCGATGCCTGCGTGGAATCTCGGTGTTGGAATCTGTGTAATAACACTGATTGTTGAAGTTTCAATGTTGTAGCATTCAATGGCCGATAAGAGTCTTCGTTGACCATCAATCTCATCCCATCCTCCGCAGATATAAATTTTCTTATCAACTCTTAACATGGCATGGTCAGCTCGAGATGTGATATTTAATTTCTTTTCCCAAAAATCAGTCGTCGAATCATATTCATAGAAAGAATCCATGACATTCCCGAATTGATCAACTCCACCGGTGATGAATAATTTGTTTTTGTAGGATGCTCCAGCGTGTCTCGATCGATATGATGGCATTGGCTTGAGCATCGTCCATTCATCGCTTTTAGGATTATATTTCTCCACAGACGATTCTGCTATATCTTCCAGATGATCGAACATTCCTTCTGAATATCCACCAACAGCAATTAATGACTCCCCTATCACATTTAATGAGAAACGACATCGATCATAGTTCATCGGTTTTAACGTACTCCATTCCGATGTAATTGGGTCATATCGAAAACCGAAAGGATGTACATCTTCCCGCTCTAAACTAATGTCGTAACTTCCTCCGATCACATAAATGCAATTATTTAAAACCGCGATTCCAAATGCTCCTTGCTTCACATGCGGTACTTCAGTTAAAAATCTCCATGGTTCTTCAATGGCTGATCGTTGATTGCCATTAGAACAGAATGCAAAAGTGATTTCGTTAGTTAAACCAGTCAACTCGAAACCTCCAATCTTGATTAGTGCGAGGGCCATTCCACGATTGTTCAACAATTTATATTCGTTTTCCACTTGCAAATTTTGTGGCACCACGAAGCTCCAAACTGCATTGTAGAGTTCATCAGATCTCTTAATTTCCAAAGATTTGAGAATTTTCTCGACTTCATTCACTGGGATTTCCTTAAAGTTAATGTTCCTCAATATTTTAAAACAGTCCATGTTCTCATCACTTTTCATTATCCAATCTAATACGACTCGTAGAATTTCATTTTCAGCGCAATCAACAGCAAAGTCACAACTCAATAGGAGTTGCATCTGATAACCTTGCAGTCTGAGGAGTTCTTTGCTTTTCGATATCTCGGAAATGTGACCACAGATGAACTTTAGAATTTTATCACGAAGTAAAGGCAATGAGAAGTTCTCAGCGATGATCAGCATATCAACTGAATTTTCAGTGTCAATCTCGCACTCAAGGAAGTTATGGCAGGCATCGATAACTAGTTGGCATTGGAAGTAATTGGCAGCTGATAGAATTTCTTGAACGTTCGAAAGGGTAAGCTCAAGCTTTGCTGTGTAAATGAAGTTCAACAAATGCTGTATTCCTTCGGAAATTCCGTTTATCGTTATTTCTACAAAGATGGAAGAAGTGAAATCAATTTTATGGGTTTCTGAAAGGTCACATGCGTCGCAATAATTTCTTACTCACCAGTCTTTGACCAAGTCTCTTTTGTAAACAAAGCGTGAAAGAACTCCGAACAAGCAGCAAGAAGAACTTTGTGTGCCTAAAATTGTTGAGCTGTTAATTTTGCTTCTTCTTCATTGTTTGTTTTAAGGTCATTGCCTTTTGAATTGACAAAATTTCTTCAGATGACCTATATACGAAATATTTAACTTACGTGGAATGAAATCCCATCAGATTGTATCACAACATCAAATAGGAGACAGTTTGTCCTTAGTTTTGATATCTCGGACATAGTTTTACTGAAGTGAACTTGGGAAATATCAAAAACAGTTTTTCGATCATCACAACTTTCAAGAACTGCATTTTCCATTTGACTTTTTTCGTGATTTTAAAGAACGTTGGATTGTGAACACGAAATTATTAAACTTTATGTCTTAAACTCATTTATTCCGACTAAATTATATTTTGGAAATTATTTGAGTCAAATTCGCTATTCAACTTATTTACACTGTAAAAAATATTTTTTCAGAAATTGTTTTTCTGTTAAATCTTATTTCAGCTTTTGAGCATTTATCTCAAATATCTTTTAAACATTTATTGCTCTGAGAAATAATAATATCTCAAATTATCTCTCAAATTGATGTCTGTTTTATTGACGTCAAACACTTTGCCTTCATTAGGGATTGTGACCATGACACAAGAAAACAATCATCTCATCGATTTTCAAGTTGTCTCATTTATATTTTCAGTAGCATTTACAGTTCATTAACTCTTTCGATATCTTTTCCTGATTATTTAAACACGAACAACAATTTTTATTTTTAAATGTTTATTCAATCTAGAAGCATATGAAATAAGTTTAAACAGAACATCTTTTATTGTAGTGGCTTAGAAATTTAAAGGAAATCTTAAAGTTAAAACCAATTCTTATCACTGAATGAGAATCGTTCTCTTTGAAGGGAATAGGAAAGTTTTTAATATCTTGGAGTGTTCCGAAGAGCATCTCTAATCCACTGAAGATCGGTTCTTGTGTAAGCAACAATTTGATTAGGATCATTGCAAGTAGTTTCAGTTGAGTAAATGCCTTTCAACGTATAACGACCTGAACGATCAGCACAAGCTAAAGCGCTGCCTACATCAACTTCACAGGCATCTTGTTGCGTTACGCCACAAACAAGTGAGTCGCTATATACAAAGTTTGAAGCTTCAAGTCTCGATTGGCAGTCGGAATGATGGAGAACAGAAACAGGCGTATGTTGCATTAAAGCGTTTCCGAGATGAACTGTAATGAATCGTTAATGATAATTGAGGTTTAGCAAGAAAGTATTTAATTATTTCAAGTACCTTTGAGCACTTCCTTGCCCCAACCTGTAGTGACACACTCGTCGTTTGGTGATGAAACTGTTGCTGCTTCATCCAAGCAGATTGGTCCAATGTGAGTATCATATTTGATATCATTTTCCAAGAACAACAAAGCAATATCATTTCCTGGTGATTGTACTTGATATTGAGGATGGAAGACAATTTTTTGTACGCGAACAATTTGGAAAGGTTTTGGCTCTTCGTCACTACCAAGTCGCCACTCTCCCGCTTTTATTAATACGTCATTATGTCGATGCCTGTGGAGAATGTTTATATTTCATGACATTCATAAAATGCGTGAAAAAAACTTGATTGCTTACCCTTGCACGCAGCTTGCAGAAGTAACAACAACATTTCTATCAATGATCGATCCACCGCAGAGTAAAGCTTTCTTTGATTCCAAAATAACCATGGCGACCCAAGTGAACTCTCCAAAGCCAGTTCCTAATGGTGCTTTACCGCGTGGCTGTGAGTTCTATAAACGAGAAAAGCTTTAACAAAATATTTCAAACTAATATAAGATAAGCGTCATACATAATTTCTAACTCCGCATGATGCCGGAGTAGATTGAATCTCTCGATATGGACGAGGTTGCGAGACAATTGGTTGTTGATTTAAAGGCGCTGAGACTCGAGTGACTACTTGATTTGAATTAGCAACAACTTCATTTGGTTGGACACGAATTGCTCGTTTGCTAGCGGCTCCGTTTTGTCTTTCAGGTTTATACGATCCACTGTCGAAAACAGCGTTTAATTCATCAGCGTTATACATTCCCAATCTGCCGACAGGCCATGGATCGGTATAATCAGGATCTCTGCAACATTTTCCGAGCTCTCTTGAGGGCATTATCATGCAATCAGTCATAGGTACACGATAAGCTTTTTGGAATTCTGAAAGCTCAACTGGAGTTTTTGAAATTACAGCAGTTGCTGAACAAAAATCAATTAACGTGCAGTTCATAGCTGCGGGACATCCTGCTGGCACTGCTGGGGGAATGCCTTGATCTTGAGTAACAATTGATGGTCTTGGAACATTTGCTGCTGGTTGATATGGTCTTGGAGTATTTGGTGCTGGTTGATATGGTCTTGGAGTATTTGCTTCAGGTTGATATGGTCTTGGAGTTGGTGGCACAACACGAACAGGAGTTGGACTCGCGGGTTGAGGTTGATATGCTGGAGGCGAGGGATTAGTTGGTGCAATAGGTCTTGTTGGAATTAAAACTGGCGTAGGAGACGGCTGTGGTCGTACATCAGGCTTAACTCTTGATGAGTCAGTATTCGAAGCAGATCCAGCATTTGGATTGAATTCTGGTTCTGGCAAACTTGGCAAATATTGATTGCTTGGAACTTTAACGACGTAGCCTTCTTTAGTTAGGACTTCTGATGTACCGGCAGCGGCAAAATCACTGTCGCTATAAGTAGGAGCAGCTCGTCTTCGATCCGAAAAACGACAGCAAACCTCAGGAGCTACACACAATCCATTCTATCAACGAAAGAAACGATTTAATAAATATAAAATGCTTCTGCATAATAAGATCTTTTATAAGATTGACATCGTTTCACGAAAATTCACTGTTGAAAAACGTTATCTGACAAGCTAGCCATTAACTAAGGTAATAAACGATTAATGACAAGCAAGCGATGAAAACATTATGTAAAATTCGCCCCAACATTCATACTCAAGCCTGCTGATGATTGATGCCTCTCTTTGAATTTTGTAATTTTATTGACACCGTGAAGAATTTCCCTTTCTAAAATAGCCCGTTCCACTTTTAGTTAATAAAATGTTTATTGTTAAGCAGCCAAAAATCGTCCCGAAGACCGTTTTGTCTTCTATTTTCGGACGAAGAAAGAGTCCAACTGGTTTCCCTTCAAATTGTTTCTCTCAACTAGCAACAACAATCATATTTTGGCATGATTTATTAGACAAATTGTGTTACATCACTAATCACATCGCGTGTGAGACGCTCATTTCTTTGATTGTTTTCTCTTAGGCTCTCGTCTCCTGTTTTTTTTCGTAATGCAAATTAATCTGTTCTTTTTCTCGCTGTCAATGCTTTTGATTTCATGAAGTTTCCGTAAAGAGACCCAAACGCTTCAAGATATAAATTACCCGACGAACCGAAGACTAAAAACTTTTGTTTGTGTCACGAGAGGTTGAAAAGTCATCTTGTTATATCACGACAATGATTGTCAAAACGCCTTGTGATTAGTTGTGATCATTCCGAATTCGTAATAAACAAATAAACATAATTCGTCTTTCAAGTTTTTAAAGTTGGAGTGAGACATTTCATCTAAAATGCATTAGACGACATTCACCTAATTAAATTCCAAGTTTCGAAAATATGATTTGGAAACATTTTATGAGAGCAGACCAAAGTGATAGAAACTGGACAATAAAAGGCTTTAAAAAGATTAACGCTTTAAACAAAAGCGTAAGGAATTTTAAAGTGTGACATCGAACATTTTTGCACCTTCAATCGAAGCAAACGAAGAGACAAAAGCCTGTAATAAATGACCTAATATGTCGAAAACTCTCAAACGCTGACTCATTTGTCGAGGAATGTTATTGGGACATCATCGACTATTATGAAGCTGAGAATAATGATCGTTTTATAGATGATGAACAATATGTTCGTGCAAATTAGCTCGCAATCAAGAAAATCTGCCGCCAATTCCGAAGATCAAATGTGGTAATCACACTTAATAAAACTTTTTGTTCGGTCAGACACAGCAGCGCGATATTTGAAAATAAGAACCCGGATACTGACCAACGACCTGAACGAAAAGAGTTGGGAGGTAAGCACCCAAAATGGAGAAGAAGAGGAGCGCGCGAAGAGCCGAGACTTTGTTTGCTCGGACGACACTTGAGAGGCGAAATCGTTAGGAAATTCCATTGAAATAAAAAATTAATTACGTCTAACTTTTTTTTGCCGTGCGTCTCGACGATCTTTTACAATTGAAATATTTGAGAAAGTCCGCTTAACCACAATCAAAATTAAAACCACATTCACCTTAGGTTTTGGCGCCATATGAGTACCTTTGACACTTACAAGACACAACTCAAGGCAAATTCTTGTTCCGGTAACTCTTTTGATGATTACATAAGAACGTCGAATGCTGTGGAAAGTTACCATGGCATAAGATCCATTTTGACGAGGGCGAAAGAAAAAATTCAATGCAAAAGATCAAAAGATATTTTTCTTAAGTGGCATTCTTATTGTTTAAGAAATAATGGTTGGAGCTTATTTCATCTCTTTGGTCCAGCACGCTTCGACAGAAAAAACCTTTCTCGTGCACTCTACCGATCACATTCATGGACCTAAGTAAAATGTTTGTTTCAAATTATTCCACCGAGACCTTGAATGATTCAGAGTGAAACACTGTTCGTAATTGTAATTGCGGATTGTTTTTTACATGAACAGAAGTCGCGAAGTTAATGAGCTTAATTAAATAGCGTTAATGCAATCTCTCCCATCTTCAAGTTCACTGTGGCAATTTCTAGCTTCACTTAAAGCTCTACGAGGGTTTTTCCTTGCTCGAATCCGGTCACAATTCGGAGTTCACTTGCATTTCATTTGTTTCATTAAAACGTAGATGACGGAATTTCTTTGGAAATAACTTCTCACGGATCCGCGTGAAGTTTTTGGTTTTATACATTGGATGTTATGAATTGTTCATGGGAAGAAACTATTTTGAGAATCATTGTTTGAGACCTCAATTTGACGGGCGGTCACAAGAAAGATTAACTTGTCTGATTAATAATTATACTCAGGAGTGACAGCAAATGAATTCTTAATACAATTTCTTACATTTAATGTGAGTTTTAAGTAAGAGCCATAAAGAAGTTAAAGCTGTGAGTTTACGGCTTTTACTGACCATCTATCTCGTTTATCGCATCATCAGTGCTCCCGTGAAACATCTCAACTCAGATTATTGCAAAACGACTTTTTCATCACATTTTATTGAGGCGCCGCATTGTGGAAATAAAATGCTCGCGTGAAATATGAGGATGAATGTGTTTGAGATTTGCATTTTCATGCGTCATAACTCAGCAATTTCTGCTAGAGCGGCTTTGTACAAATGTAGGATGCAACATGCTCCATAGTAGCATATTTGACTTTCAGTAGTGTGAATAATCATTCGAATATTCATCGAGACGTGATCATTAATCAAATCGTGACTGATTTATCCACATTCCCCAATGATAATTGAATATTAACATCGTCAAATGTTTTTGACTCCTCTTAATCAACAAAAGACATGCGTAACATTCAATTTGTCAACAACTTCAAATTAATATAAATCTGTAAATCGTTACTAGTTTTGACATACTTTCGAGCTATAACAAGGAAAATTCAGTTTCGATTGGGAAACTTTTAGTTTCAAACTAAAGATTTTGTTCGTTTCGTTGCTGCTCTTTATGGAAACAACTCGTCGCCCTGACACAAAACAGCAATCGACTGCTTATGTTCTATAATATTTCCAACTTGTCAAATGCAAATATGCTTCGTTTTAATTAGACGTGGCAGTTAGTCGCAAATTGCGATGAGAAAATCCGCCAAAATAAAGTCAGACATGTGTTGATGCTATAAACATAAAGCGTCAAGATTTTCTGTACGTTTCAAGATCGGAGAAAGTTTTAAGCTGTTTTCTTATTGCAAACCAGATCTTGCAAAATATTCAAGCGAGCCCATCTGCGTGGAACAATTCAAGCGATTGGTCTCAGAATTAAATCGCTTTATTATGCAACAATGCAAGATTGCTTCTTCCAATCTGCTTCTACTTGCTTGTTGAATAATTCTTCTTGAGAAAGTGACTCATCGCCACACTTTGACATGACGGAGAAACCCATTTTTAGCATTGAACGAATAAAAATATTTGCTTCTGAAGTTTTGTTTGCGTATTACGAATTAGGCAGGAAAAAAAAGATTTAGAAGAAAGACAAGAAAAGATGAATTTTAAAGAGGAAACCACTTACCACAGCTTTAGATGCTTTGTGTTCGACCGATTGATCCATAACTCCATTGAAACAAAACATCGACGTGATGCAAGCTTCGTTCGATGCGATACAAGGCGTGGAGTCTGAAGCTTCTGGTTGAATATTACAGCAAGATTCAACTTGGCTGTCACATGTCTACGTGATCAGAGAGGCATGAGATGATAAGAAAGAGATGTGAAAGATAGATTAGAAAGGATAGATAGTGTAAGACAGAAATAATCGATCAGAAATTAATTCTGCTATTGATTAAATTTATAAAGATGTCAAGACTCATTGGTCAATTATGATTCTTTTATATTCGTCATAGTAATTAAGGCATCAATAGGATCTAAACAAAAACGTGTTATTTATGGAAACGCTTAATTGGAAGTGAGTTCGCGCGTTTCAATTATCTGACGGAATTTACAACAACACGAAACGACAATGGCGAAGAAGATAAAATGACCAAAACATTGCGTAATTCATAAGACAAAACGATCATTTCGAAGTTTCAACAGACGCGTTCAGTACAAAACGAATTAGTGATTGCCAGAAGCTTCTTCCGGCTTCTTCATTAGATTTAAACTTACATTGCTTTGGCTGAGAACTAATCCCAGATTCTTCTCGCTGATGAAGCCACTTTCGCATGCGTCTCTTGGAGCACAGACTTGACTGGCGCCATGGCAAGGAATTTTCGGTGCAGTCCGTTGTGCAACGATGTTTATGTTTTCTTGTGAGAGATTGTTAACTTCGAATGGAGATCCTGAAAGTGTTGTCGATTGTCCATAAGTACTTTGTTGTGAGTTCACGTTGCGAAACGGATCATTAATGTAGTTGTGTTGTTGTTGTGATTTGTGTAATGTGTGATGTTGTGGATTGTTGTTGAAATTGGCTCGAGAATTCGAGAAGGGTGAAGTTTCTGTGTTCATCCACCAGTAGCGGGAATTTTTGGCGTTACCAGCATTTGACACGGAGTTCAACGAGAAAGCAGCAGAGTTTTTGAGATGACTGACATCGGCTCGCGTCGTCAGTGTAACGACGCCCACAATAAAGGTCACAATGCATATATTCATCTGTTGAGAGAAAGAAAAGGACGTGGAAGCATAAAACTTGATTTAACAACCGCTCATTATTAACCAGTAAATTAATGTACCAGGTTTAAACGAAACTATGTACTTAAACGAAAATATGAAGACCAGGTCTGACCTTTTCCATGACTAGGTCAGTCTCATCCTTTCTTCAGAGTTTAGACTATTTTAAAGCAAGCTTTTATTAGTTAAATCGTTCGATCGAAGCTGTTATGTATTCTTGGGTCATACGAAATTGTAACCAATGGAACAGAAAGTTAACGAGGCAGACCAATTTAATTTTTACGAACTTTTTCCAGTAAAAGTGTTTAACAACTGGCGAAAAGGTGAAAAGAATTAAAAAAATATTTCTCGTCTTACGTTGTAAACAATTGCACAGATTTTTCCCAATTAAATCCTTCGTGAATGTTGAGATGTGATAATTTCTATAAGACACTTCACGCTTAATTATTAATTTTCAACTTTCACACTTAGCGCTTATTAAATTATCTTTCGAGCACCAATAACACCTGAAAAGTTTACTCTATGAATGAGCCGCAGCTTTGCAAATTTAAGACTTATATAGATGAGCTCAATGGGGCTCGCGGAGCAAAGAGAAGAAAATAAGTAAAATCCGCGCTCTCTCGAGGCTCTCGCAACAACAAAAGGCTTGTGATTGTGTAAAAATCATCTTCTCAAAACTACATACAATGTTTTCGATCTTGAAAGCTTTCTAAAGTAGAATGATGCAACTGCATCGATTGTATCGATCGAGTTATTCAATAAACGAAATATTTGTTATTCAAAAAAGGAAATATATTTGTTTCAGGATATTTTGCTTAAATGGGGCTTCGCGTGTGTGACAGGAATGCGAGATCAAAAAGAATAACACAACAATTAATCACTGATTAAGGATTGTATTTTGTTTTGTTTGTGTTCTTACTTTTTCTCTTAATACGTTTTACTCGAAGAATCGAAATTTTTAAGATTTATTGTCATCCAATATTCTGAAGAGATGGGCTTGCAATTCGTTTATAAAAGATTCATCCACGGGATTTTCATTTGTCACTGGATAAAATGAGTCGAATCATTCATCAGTTCAATTTGCTGCGGTTCGACAATAGGTTTGGAAATGCGAGAGTCATTCAACGTCACAAACCCACTTAACTAAATTATTCTTGCCGAGAGATTTACGATTAAAACGTCGTGACCGATTCGAAACAGTTTTCTGACATCAGCATTTGACATCATGACTTCATCTGGGCCTCCGAGAAAGCTTAGGAAATTTTATTAATAGATTATTGCTGATGGATTTAAACGCAACACCTACGTAAATTATTTCCAATGTCAAGGTAAGTTAGGTAACAGCAAACGACGAGATTAAATTTCGCATATTCCATTCGCCAAACCTTTTAGTTCAATTTTAACCCAATTGTCGGAATTGCTTTGCATATCTTGTTACTGCATGAACTTGACGAAAAAAAAATCAAGATCATTACCGGTCTGAGAAATATTTTTAGTCACCAAATGTTATTGGCCTGAAAAGACTGCGGATCAAAAATGTATTTTGGGATTTGCCATTTTTGTTGTTTATAAGCGGTCGTCGACATTCTTTGTAAATGACCAAAACTAATATACAATATGTTAATTGATGAGAATAAGATGATGATGATGATGATTCGACACGAAATGAGTTATTTGCTCAAGAACATTAACGAGCGAACGCAACTTGCGTGTTGATTGCATTAAATTACTTTATTAGTGGTCTTTCAGAAACTATGTAAACACAGAAATGAGGAAATGAAATTGGCTAGTTTTGTAAATAGAAAAATCCAATTCGGGGGTTCAAAGCTACCTCACTGAGGAATTACTCTAATAAAGCTTTAATTGTTTAATTTATTTGATTCGATACAAAAACTTAATCATGACAACATCAAAACTTGATTGCTTTCACTGAAAAAAGAGAACGACAACTTAACTAACGATCCCAAAAAATATCACCTTAATCACTTGGAAAATTGAATATTGATTTTTTGTTTACACCTTTTTCGTGATATTTAGTGATCAAAAATCACTTATAACTTGATTTTCGTCTAGGAGAGTTGCAGCATTCATGGAGCGAAGCTATTGAGCTAATCAAAAACGGAGTTCCATTTATTTCATCGTGAAATTAATTTCGATCTGAAGAAAAAGCCTTCATTCCTGACCAGAACTCGATATGGCTTTCGAAATATTAACTGAGAGATTTCTATATTTTTTATTTTCATTAGCTTGTTTTTAATATTTCATATTGGGAAATATTTTCTGTTTGGAATGAAAGAGATGCTGAGCGTCGTGAGCAATGTATCATCACGCTGACTTTAAAATAAATTCACGATTGTCCGAAAAAAAAACTCGAAAGATGTGATCATAAACATGTTGAAAGTAAGTTTATTTAAAGCAAAAGGATGATACAATGAAACTTTATGATTTTGCAAGATAATCGTAATGGCTTAATGTAATTTAAATTCGTTGTGGTGGCAAATACAATCGTTGCTGCGTATTTGACGGTTGAGGAAGCACGTATCCTTCTTGCTCGAATTTCACCTTAACTGGAACATTTAAACTTGGCTCTGGCTTATAAGCACCGCTGTCAAAAGCTCCATTAATTTCTTCAGGAACGTATTGCCCAGTTCTGCCGACTGGCCATGGATCAACATAATCGGGATCACGACAGCACTTTCCGACTTGATTAGTGTTTGGCTCTCGACAGTCGGTCAAGGGAACACGGAACATTTCTTGTTGAGGCGTTAACACAACTGGAGACTTGGAAATAACTCCAGTGGCATCACAGAATTGAATGTTGGTGCAGTTCATGGCCGCGGAACATCCAACTGGTACAACAATTGGCGCTGGGTCATATTGAACTGGTCGAATTTCGCTGGGTTGTGGTTGATATTGTGGCCTTTGAGGGGTGGGACGGACAGGTGATTGTGTTGGAACATATCTTGGTGGCTGTGTTCTAGGCGGTTGAGAAGGGCGAGGCGGGGCATAAGTTGATGGTCGGATGTACGTCTGCTGATCGTTTGATGGCTGAGGTTTGTAGTCAGGTAAACTTGGCAGGTATTGATTTGCTGGCTTTCGAACAACGTAACCTTCCTTCGTAAGAATCTCCGATGTCGACTCGGCTGCAGCAACAGAGTTGTCTTGAGCGTATTGAGCAATTCGTTTTTGTGCAAATTTACAGCAAATTTCTGGTGCAAAGCATCGTCCCGACTAAATATTTTAAAGAAGAAGACGAAAAAAAAATCAATAATGACTAGTTGAATATATCAAGGTGAAAAAAAACAACATTAGTCGTAAAATTGTTGGTGCGAGATCACGATCAATCTTTTTTCACTCCGTGCAACATTTTGGCGTAGCTAGAAAATTGTTAAATTTGCGTTTAGACTCAGAGTCTCATGTTAATGACCTTCGAGGAATTTGACATCAAGATCTTCTACGTGCAATTGTTTTCCAATTTGCTATGTAGTTTGCTTGACCGATGCCTGTCTTTTGGTTTGTTAGGTAATTAAATGATGCGACTAGGTACATCATTGTAGACCTCAGCAGTGTGACCTTTTAAGCTACCTTTAACCGCTTCGCAGCTCATTAAGAAGCAGATTTCTGTTGAGGCGTTTTAAATATTTCCAGTAGGCCGTGTGACGGATCAGCAATTTGTGATGACTCTACTTGGAGATCTTCGATTTGTTTCAAGACAACACTTACCGAGCTTCTGATGGCTTTATGTGCATCTAACTGATCGATGACTCCATTGAAACAGAATTTTGGTTCGACACACGCGTAATTTGAATCTGAGCAGCTTGATGATTGTTGTTGCTGGAAGAAATCGTTTACTTCTCTTGGTGATCCTGAAACGGAAGCCGGAGAGTTTCGATTGAATGATGAGGGATTTCGTCTGACATTTGTGAATGAATTTGAAGCGTAAGCGTTCTGTTGTGTGTTGTGGTGTTGTGTATTTTGATTTAAGTTTAATGCACGGCTCGTGCAGCTACTACATCCCATCGTTGAGAAATAATTCTGTCTGAGATGTTGAACGGGGTTTATATCGTTACCAGGTCCGTTGTAAGATCTACTCGAGAAAGATGCATCTCCATTAGAGTTGAATGATTGTCTAACGAGTTGTCCATTATTGGCGACGAAAGTGTGTCCCGAACGCTGTTGATCTCTTTGGAGATGGCTAACGTCAGCTTGAATGAGCCCCAAAGAAATGAAGCTCAATGCGAGTGCCAAGATTTTCATCTGTAAAATATTTTCAATAAACATTTATTGAATTCGAATGATGCTTCATTAAAAATTTATTGAAATTAAATAACAAAACTGGCATTTAAACACAAATCTTCAAATAGGTTGAATGGAGAGGGAGTCAAACGGTCATTTCTCATGATTGTACTTTAGTCTTTTCTAAATATCATATTTTTCTTTATGAACTATGATATTTGGAAATCTCAAACTTTTATACACAAAACAATCATTTTCTTCCATCACATCCTAAGGTCATTCACATGTTGATCGGGAAACATTGTTCTTCTCAACGTATCCCAACACTTTTGAAATTGGATTAAAATTTTCCAAATTCAATCACTTAATATTTTCAATTCAAATATCCTCAAAATATTTTTTAATTGAAATCAATTCTTGCTTTTTTTCACAAATATATTTTTCGATTTGATATTTTACATCCGTCAGAATTTTTAAACGAAATTTAAAAGTTACTTTGCTTACTTTAAGTATTTAATAACGAGTTCACTCTGAAATTCACTTCTATTCAAATAGATGTTTACGAGAAGACGGCACCAAATGCTTTAACGAAGAGCTGGATGCTTCTTGCGTGTCTAAGATCTGCGCAGTAATTGAGCAGCTGATTGTTTGCGCAGTAGACTTATATAGTTGATGCGTTTCTTCCATACCTATTATGCTTTAATAAGTTAAGATATTTTTTCTCTTCTATTTTGATTTTTTTTTCATTGCTGCTTTGTAAAGAAATATGAAATTTTTATGAAGCGAATCACTCTCCCGCGCTCAAAAGCATCACTACAGCACACTCTCTGTTTTCTGCGAGACTCATTACTTACAAGTGTGTGATGATGGAAGTCGAGATCGAGATGGAAGTGTTGACGACAATCCACCAAGAGTTTAAGTCACGAAAAATTGAGAGAGAAAATTGGTCGACGATGAAATTGAAGAGAAAAGGATGTCAAGATCTGCTATAGAGTTGGATCAAATGTTTCTATATAAGACTTGAACAACGACCGAAGCTTCGAGTGACATCAGCAGAGTAATCCTCAAGCACCCACACACATTTCTTAGACTGATTTACTCACGCGAATCTGAAACCTTTACGATCTGCGATCTGAATCAATCAAAAGAAATAATTTCAACATGAATCTCTACCTTGTAGCAATACAAAAGCTGAAAAAAAGTTTAAATAAACTGATCCAGTGTTTTGATCTCTTTTTGCTTCAGAAGATGGACAAGGTCGTTCCATACGACAAGAAACAACAACCAACACACTTGCGAAACAATTAATATTTCGCTTTCTTCTTTTTACGAGCGACTGACATTAACTGACGAATTCTGAGTGGCACGAAATCATTTAAATTTTTATACCTCTGACAGCAATCACGATGTTCATCAAGATTGGAAAGAGTTCTGTTATGCGGATGTAGATAGAAATATTTGAGCTGATTCAAATTCGTTAGAGGAATTTTTGGAGATGTTGCTAATAAATATTTAGTGAAAATATTTTCTGACCTAGAAATCTTAAAGATGAATCTGTCATGCTTAGCGATAAAAAATCTATGCGACATTGCTGACATGACATAGTTTGATAGATTTACATCTCGTTTGAAGGAACTAACTTAAATTTGTTAGACCATGACCTTCAACTTCATTGTAAATCATTTTCTCACCGGCTGATGAGATGCTTGCTGAAAATGACAGCTTACCCACCTCTAGATGAATCATTGAGAGTTGGCAATTGGGAGCTGCTTAATGTATTTCCTGAACGAGAAGAAGTCTCGATTAATTCGAACATCTCCGCGTGCAGTTCAATGATTCCAACAGAACAGGATTTCAAACGGTAGTCGAACCTTTTTTATTTTTTTTTCGCGTAATTGTCCGAATCGTTATTTCTTGATTTGTTAGGATTGCTGAAAATCAAAAAATAATTAGATTTGAAAAATCTTCTTACCGAAAAGAAAATCCCATCGACTCATGTTTGCTGAGTCAGCAGAATATCCGATGATGACTTTTGAGACGTTTTTCTGTGGGCTCATTCCATTCATTTAAGCTGAGACCATGCGTTGAACAAGGTGCATAAAGCTTTTGTTACATCAGCACACGCTTTTTTGAATTAAAAATAGAAAATATTTATAAGAAATCAAACGATACAAATCCCACGCTGCCTTTATTAGAAATCAACATTGTCTTGGAATGACAAACAAACAAGCCTAGAAAGAACCGACACAAAAGCTTTGAAAGTCTCTTGAAATATTTAGCAAGCTCCTCCGTGTTTTAAACTTGAAAGAGTTCCAAAAATTTCACCGCGATCATGAGGATTGCACTGAAGTTGTTTATCAGGAAACATCTTATGTAAGCTGATTCGTCATTTAACTGAGTCAATATTTTTGTTGACGCTGTGTGAAGCGCCACTCTCGAGATTACTTTGTTAAGATGAAAAGTCTTAGACGTGGACAACGCCATGTGGAGACTGTTAACCTTTGCGCAAGTCGCTTGAAACTGCAATAATAAATGCATCAACAGAGCCAGTAACTGCAAATACATGCAAATCTGTGTGCGAAAAAGTCAGCCTGCAGAAGTTGCGCAATTAATTGAGAATTGCGAATGAAGCTCGTGAGATTTTTAAAAACGCTCGCCGATGGTAAAAAAAACCTTTTTTCACTTTTAATATTTTTAATGATCTTTGAACAGAAGCTCAACGGAAGATTTAAGCTTAATTTTTCTAAGCCAAGTTCAAGTTTAAGTGTCGATGATGAAAGTGAATTCCTCGTCAGTTTTAGATGCAGCGATTTGTGCTTTGAAATATCATTGACAGTTTGAATTGTTCAGAGCGGGATTTCAGGAAACCTATATTGCTCACACTTGAAATATCACGTCATTCCCCGCATGAGTACAGAAACTATTGTTCCATCAGAGAATTCGTTTCGATGTAATGAAGACTTAAACATTTTGTATTGTTTGGAAGAAGGTCACGTTTCAAAAAGATTGATTTTTCACACTGGGTGCGTACCAGAAATAATCTGATGAACTCAAGTGTAACTTCAATCTATATCCTAAAAAATAAAAGTTCTCGTTTGGAGCTATTTCATCATCTTCCTCTTAGACAAATATTAAAGAAAACATTTTTATGCCCGTTGTGGAAACTTAAAAGTAATGAAGAAATTTAAAATCTATTTATTACCTCGAGATCAGTGATCAGCTCTGCCATAAAAATTCCTCTTTTAAAAGGTTATATTAAATCAGAAAATCGCAAATATTTTCATCAAAGCGTCTGGCTGCATTAGTTATTATCAAGCTTGGCTCTACATTGACCCAATTCATCGAGATACGTTGCAGACAAAAACCAACAGGCAGGCGGTAACTCAATTTGAATCTGAGTCGAGGTGATTTGTGTGTCATCTCTTTGCATGCTGCATCGCTTAGCTGTCAAATTTATTGCCCATACATTATGTTTCGATTCATCTTATTTTCAAATCGGAACTCGTCAAATTTATTCAAATACCATCAACGAACAAGATTTATTTTTGATGCAATTTTTGTTAAGTTGACACTCGTCGCAACAAATCGCTGATCTTGCGAAATTAACTCTCATCATTTTTCATCAACGCAAAAATATAGGCCACGATGTTTCTTCTAAGAGAAATCTGAGGCTTCGTTGAAATATTCACGAATTTGTTGCAAAAGGTCGTGGCTTACTGGACAAAATCTATTCTCCATTTTTTTATGATGGATATTAACTTTATTGGTCGTTTCGCTAATTGAGAGCCTTTGAGGTAACTTCTATCATTGCTATGTATCAAGTTATCAAGTTTCTTACTCTTTTTCATTCGATGCTATTGACAAGTTATTAGCTGTAAACTGTTTATAATGAAAAGATATTTTTCTCTTTTTAGTTTTACGTCTTTAAAAGCTTTTTAATATTCAATTCAACGTAATCCTGTTTGGCTGCTCTGAGTAAATCCCTTCCTGTACTTAACTTCAATCGAAATTAATATTCTCAACAACTGAAAGTGAATTTTAATAACATTTAAAACGTTTTTTTGTTCAGACGTTACAAATTTTATCTATTCCCATATAAATTAAAATAATTCCTTCGTGACTGGAATAACTCTTTCTCATACTTAATAATTTTTTAAATCTAATTTTTTCCTGTACCATTTACCGTGTTCAGTGGAATGTCTTCAAAAGGACTTGCAGCTTCAATTGATCCTCGTCGATTCTTCGTTTTGCTGCGACATAAAGTTGTTTTGACTTTGCAAACATCGAGACGACAAAGTAAACCAATAAAAAATATCCCAGTAACCGTGACGAATATTCCTGGCAAACAAAAAAGAAGAAAAAATGTTTGAAAAATTCCTAAGAAATTAATGCTACGTAACCATCAATTTTCATGTTTTCACACATTCAAGGTTTCGTATTCAATTGCTCACCTATTAAAATATATTTGATCGTTTCACTTTCGATGTCGATTGACGCTGTTTCGGTATCAATCCTTGTTTTGTTCGTTGACGATTCATAAAATGTTTCATTCACATTCTCATGGAAAGAGACTATGCTTGAATTCGTAGAAGGTGTTGTAAGTTCTTGCGAAAACTGTGTTGATGAATGAGTTGATGTTGATGGTGCCTTTGTTATTTGCTGTTTTCGAGTCGTGATGGGTGGCGATGACATTACTGAATCGATTCTAGGCTCTTCAATCGGCTCCGTCAGAATTGCGTCTTGAAATGAATTTGAATCTTCGGAGAGTATAATGCAGCTGATGTTGAAACCATCAAATTGTATTGTATCAATGGAATCCAGCTTTTGACATATCGAATGCGTTGTTTCAACGGATAAATTTGATATTCGGAGCATGATCAGTCCTTTTAGCATTTCAAAAGCGCTAACATCGATATTTTCACTAAATGAGTTACCACTTAGCGTCAAATTTCTTAATTGCGGCATTGCGGTGAATGTGGCGTCTGGAATTGCCTCGAGATGACAATTGTCAAGGTTTAGCTCTTCCAATGAATGCTGAATTAAGAATCCCGATTCAGGAAGGATAATAAAGTTTCTTCTAAGATCTAAGCGCTTCAAATTTATCATCAATTCGAAAGTATGAGTATCTAACTCAGTCAACTTGTTTGATGACAGTATCAAAACTTCTAGAGCGTTCAGTCCGAAGAAACTTTTTCCTGTCACATTCGTAAGTTGATTTGAAGATAGATCCAACGTAATCAACTGTAAGATTAAGATTATTTTTAAATTTAAATGATAAGAAAGATAAAAAAAAGTAAAAACTCACATTGCCGCCAAAACTACTAAATTCATAGTCTTCGATTTGTTGAATGGAATTTAAGCTCATGTTAAGGCTTTCAGTCGTATTTTCAAATATTTTTGGCATTGCAGTGACCTTTGTATTAGAACAGTCAATTAAAGTTCTAGACGTGAATTTACATTTTGGTTCTAGAAAAATATTTTTATAAAAAAAAATTCAAATTTAAATTGATTTGTCATCTCACCCGTATCTGTTACATTTGAGTTGACAATGTGAATAAAATAGAATAATGCTGCTAATATCACCTGCTGCTGTTTTGTTCTGAGCATTTTTGATCAGTGTTTAATGAAATCTTATTTCATGAAAAGCGCAGTCGGGGTACTGTCTGAAAAGAGAACAAATCAATAATAAAATGTCTTGAATTGCAAACAAGCCGCCTGACTATGCTCAACGTTTCGTCATGTAAACAAACGAAGTGTCAATGAGTTTTAGCCGATGAATCAAATTGTTTGCTGATAAGCAGCATGTGACGTAACAGTGATTGTGCCCACCATGAGCTTATGAGGTCGAAGGTCTGAATTATCATTATTTTTTTTGAGAGAGAGAGAGAATTTAAGCAATTCAATAAACGATCGACTTTAGTCATTCTTTATAGTTTTATTTAAATATCAGCAAAAAAATGTTTAAAACTCTTACATAGAAACTACACTTTTGCACTGGATTACTTGACATCTACTTGACTTAATCTTGACATTGCAATAAAATGTATTTCAATTATCTATCAAAAAATATTTTATTGTCTTAGCGCTCGCGATCCAAGTTTTTCTTTTGGAGATATTTCGAGTTATCTATGTTTGGAGAGAAATAAAAGTTGTAAAAATATTGCACTGTACTTATTTTAAATATTTTTTGAAAAAAGTATTCATAATAATAATTTTTTTCTCCGACTTAACAAAAGAAGCTTACTTTGTTATTTCATCGATCATTGCTGTAATTCAAGTTTTTCTTTTATTGTCAGACAGACAAATATTTTATTCAACGTTTAGCTTTCAATATTTTTAGTTGAAAAAAGAAAAAAAAATCAGCGAGACATATATTTAAATGATAAACGATGAGGACAAAGAATTTCATTTTTCTTCTGGCACTTGTGATATTCCTAAGTATCTTAGCAATCATATTTGGTCCTGGAAACAGTGATATCGCAGTGATAGCCAATCAGCAATTTAAACAAATCAAAGTAATTTCAATTTCTAAATTTTCATTTCTATTTCAAATATTCATTTGTTTTGATTTTAGGAAAATCTACGAGTGGAAAAAGAAAAGGAGCTTGACGTTGATGAGAAATATCTGACGTTATTAGGATTTCAATCGCTTACAAGTACAGCAAGAGGTGGAGCCTCGTCAGTGTTTAATGAATCTCGACAGAGAAATTTCTCTCTCGTTAGTTACGTTCAGACGGGACAACTGGCATCATCTATCCTTTACATACAAAATATTGCAAGCGTTATGCCGGCAATTGATTTACTCATATACGATCTGGGTCTGTCAGAATCTGATGTACTCACGTTATCGATGTTTTGCAATAGCAGCTCAATCAGATGCTCGATTATTCAACACGATTTGAGTCAATATCCCTCATATATCTCAGACGAAAAGCTGCACCTGTTTCGTCCTCTCATTATCAAGCACGCGCTTTCAAAATTTAAAACTATTTTATTTACCTCAAACCATGTCAGATTGCGTGGTTCAAGCATGAAAATCTTTAGCGAGATAAGAAAAAAAGCGGAAGATCAAAGCCCTGTTCAAAGTTTAAAGATAAAGAAACTTCCAATAACGAGCAACTCCCACCCGAAAATGGTAAGAAGAGCAAACAATTATTGTCAAATATTGATAAAAACTTTTTCTTTTTTAGTTCGATTATTTCAATTCTGACGCTGATTCCTTTTTGTTCGTGAGACAAGTTACACTTGACGCAGTGTTTTTCCATCATAGCAAGTTTCTTGACGAAAAAATCTTGCTTCCGTGGATAAAATGCATCCTTACTCCCCAATGCATTCAACCTATTGGTGCGAGCTCTAATACCAATCACTGCAAATTCAACAAGAAACCGCAGTACAGATATTCGGGTTGTCACGGCTATGACGAGTCAGCATTTAACATCGTTTGCAGTTTAGCGTTCAATTTCAACGAAGCAAAATATTCAGCTACTGAATTCGACAATGGTCTTTTCTATAAACAATCGCTTGAAGATTCTGTTAGAATTCTTGAAAACCGAAAACGAAATATTAGTGAGACGAGTGAGCATCCTTACAGCAGCAGTGATGAGTAGTAATTGAGTGAGAAATAATGTTCATCATCGTCAAAAAGGCTGTTTATTAAAGTTGATAGGGACTTAAGGATCTCAAAAGGCGATAGGGAAGGGATTTATATTTCCCTTAAAAAACTGCTGCAATCCAAATATGAAACTCAGTTCTGTACTTAAGATTGAGAAATGTTTCACCCCTCACATAAAAATTGTAAGTTAAGTGGGCGAAGGGCTTTACGGGAAATGAAGAAGAGCTGATTCTCAAAATTGTCAACAGTTGCAAACTTCAAAAAAAAAACAATAAAGTCGAATAATCTTATCGTAGCAACTCATTTCTGTGATTTTGAATTTCTATTATCGATTATTTGCATAGTTCGCAATATCAACAAGTTGTTGGAAACTAAAATGCAGTTTAACGGAAAAGCGACAAGCGCTTGCCAGGCAACGTTCCATTTTGAAGTAAACCAGCTTGGATGTCTTTAATAGATGGAAGTCCTTGAATTTGTCCCCTAGCTGCGAGTGCTGGTGCTGAAGCCAGGAATCGTCGTGCAACACGCTGAATATCTTCAGGTTGAATGTTTTCTAAAAGAACAATATATAAATTAAGTGAACAAGAAATCTATTAATAGCATACCGATTGAGCTTATGAAGTGCTGAGTCTTCTTTCTTTGTCCTGTTGCAAGTACTTGTCTACCAATATCTTCAAAAACAACTGGTCTTGATTCCAAGTTCATCAAGAGCATTGATTGAAGTTGCGTTTTAGCTCTTCTCAATTCTTGACCAGTTGGTGCAGCTGCCATAGCAACAAGTTCTTTAGTTATAACTTCAACCATTGATCGAACATGACTTGGTGGTGCACTCGCATGAATGCAAAACAATCCTGTGTCCATATAAGCGTGATTATAAGCTGTTGCGCTGTACATCCAATGATACCGATTAAGGACATTTGTGTAAAGTCTTGTATACATTCCTTTTCCGGGTCCTCCCGCCGAAAACGATCCGCCGCCACCCATCATCTATTAAATAAATAAAAGATAAAATATCTAAGTAATTTGAAGGAAATCAATGAATAAGTAAAACTAAATACTACGTACAATGTTCAAGACGCATGCTGCAATGAAATCTTCGTCTTGATGGGAACATCCCTCTAAAAGAAATATTATTAGCTTTTTCGTCGAAGTAATTAAATAAATTCATACCAAGTCCAATTACAACGTGTGCAAGCTCCGGCAATCCGACTGAAGCATAAATTGGAATTTCACATTCCTCTGTTTTAACGCCCCCAGTGTATTGCGCTATTGATGTATCAACAGAGTTTGCACCATTGCTTTTAATCGACTCCATATCCCATGTCGTCTGACTCGATGCAAAATGTTGCTCTACAAGTTTAACAAACTCATCATGTTGAACGCCAACACCAGCAACGACCATTCGCTCGGGAGTATGATGATGTTTCAAGAAGTTTAGCAACATGTTACGGTCGATTTTCATAGCGTTCTCGGCAGAGCACAGCTTTGGGAAACCTAAACTGTTATCACGGTAAGCTGCTGCGTGGATCATATCCATCAGAATTGGTTCTTGCTCAGGTCTCATATGAAGTGATTCAAGTTCGAAAAGAACCGCTTGACGAGCATTTTCAATTTCTTCTTGTTTCAAATTTGGCCGCATTACGACTTCGGCCAGCACTGCAGTTACATTATCGAGTCCACGTGAATCAGCTGAAGCAGCGTAGATAAAAGTGTCACGAGAAGATTGGCAGTCGCATATTCCTCCATGTTTCTCCAATTCCCTCAAGATCCATTCCTTTTCTGGATATTGAATCGTCGAATTGAATGCAAGTTTCTCAATAATGTGAGATATTCCACTGGGATAAGCGACTTCATATCGCGGGCCTGAATCGATGACAACACCAACTGTACAGAACTGTCCGAATCTATTTTCAGATGCTACTCTCAAGCCGTTTGAAAGAGTTGTAACGCGTGTTTCCTCTTGCTCTGGTCGAATGTTGGCATATTCCACTGGCGGAAGATCTAAAAATGAAAGGATGGTCACGATTGCGAAATAAGAAACTTCAAAAGAAAAAAAACCTTTTAGAGGTTCTGTGAGTGGTGGAAATGGCGTGACAATCTGCTTTGAAGGTATATTCACAGTTGATGAACCATCAGAACCGGAATTTTTATTTCCTTTAAATTTATCGGTCGTGAAATTTCTTAGGAATCTAAAATAGAAAATTAAGTTTTTAAGAAAATGTAAGTCGAGTTGTAACATGCAGTTAGTAAAATGAAGTGGCTAACTTACTTGTTATTATTTCTAAATAGATTACAAGCTGTGAAACGCTTTATGTCAAGCCGAAATGCCATTGTTTTGTTCTCTTAATTTGTCGTATTTTTCTCCAATTCGAAAACGAGTCAAGTCTCCGGAGAGATTGTGTGTTTGAAATTTCTTTTGTCGGTATTTTAAATTAGCGCTTGATAAAAAAAATGCAGAAATTATTTTTATTTAATTTCTATTATGTTTCATGATTTAGCATAAAAAATCTTTGGACACATAAATTTCTAATTATGTATCCTAAAAGCTACTTTAAAAAGCTTTTTATGGCATAGTCAAAAGAATCGTCATAAACCATTAGATAAGCTACATCATAGATCGCAATGATGAATCGTTTCAAATTGACAAATCGCATCGCAACCTTGAGGTGTCAATTCAAAGTCAAGGTCAAAAATAATTCAACTCGTGCCTTTAAAACAAATGAATTAGAATAAATAAAAACTTGTCAACATAAAATCAGCAAAACAAAATATCATTTGGGATTTCCTTGTGAAGCTGGTTCTCAAATCGGTCCACAGATTATGGGCAAAGCGTGGAAATTTTGTAAAAAAATACTTTATCATTTTTCAGAATTCAAAGTGATTACATGCAATTTTTTGAATAAAACGATTTCTACGAACAAACATGACGAGACCGATAAACTTAGTTCACGTAAGTTAGGTTTATTTCGAGTTTGATTAAATCTATAGACATATACTCAGAGCAAGATGAAAGAAGTAGAGAGAAAGAGAGACCAAAGCTAGTTCTGCCTATAAAATGAACCTCTGCTGTTGGGATTTTCTCAGTTACAATTTGACAGCCGTTCGCAAACCACGGTAAAATGAAGTTAGCTATATTGGTATTGACAGTTTGTGTAGCGTCAAGTTTTGCTACAAAGTTACAAGAAAAATTCTCGTGGAAGGAGTTGTCATTTAGTTGGCCCGATGAGCAAACAAAGCAAGAAGCAATTAAATCAGGAAGCTATGTAGAAAGTCACAATCTTCCATTAGGTCTCGATGTCTGGAAAGACAAACTCTTCATCACTGTGCCAAGGTAGAAAAATATTTTTCACATAAGGGATTCAATGAACTTTAGAACAAATTTTATACTCCGCCAAACAAGTTTTTTGATTTAGAAAAAGGCGAATAGCGAATAAACAAACTTCTTAGTTAGAAGCAGGTTTAGCGGCAAGTCTCGACGCTAGCTTTCGACCTTGAATAAACTCGTTGGTCTCTTGCATGAAATCTGCACTCTATGTTTTGTTTTAAACATGGATAACAGTTGCAGGCGGAAGTCAATTATTTCACCTTCCTGCTTAACGGTTGACATTTATAATCCAATTTCTCGTTTCATTTGCAGATGGAAGAGTGGCGTTGCTTCGAGTTTAAATTACGTGAAAATTTCTGATGAAAAATCTCCAGTTCTTCACCCTTACCCTTCATGGGCAGCCAATCAGTTGCCAGCCGATGCAAACCACGCTTCGACTGAACAAGATAATTATGGGGGTGGACGAACTGATGCGAAAGCAGCAGAAAAAGCAGATAATGTTCTTGAAAAGAATAATGAAACCATTATCAGCACTTTCCGCATTCGCGTTGATGAATGCGATCGGCTTTGGGTAATGGACAGCGGTTTGGCAGACATCCTAGGATCTCCAAAGCAGTGGGCCCCTAATTCAATCGCAATTTTTGATTTGAATACTGACAAACTTATTCGTCGATTCGTAATCCCTGAAGATCAAATTAAAAGTGATTCTTTCATCGCAAACATCGTGAGAACAAATATTAATGTTGAAATTATGAGAACTAATCAAAATTCTAAATTATAGATTGTTGATACAACTCCAGCCAAATGCGACGAAGCATTCGCATACCTTCCCGATTTAGGATCTTATGCTATTGTCGTTTACGATTTCAAGAAGGACAAATCTTACAGAGTCAAACACAACTATTTCCATTTTGATCCTCTTCAAGGCGATTTGAATGTTGGCGGCGTCAACTTCCAAGTAATTAACATTAAATATTTTTTCTTAACAAATAAGTGAAATTAAATGTAAATATTTATAGTGGACTGATGGAGTATTCGGATTGGCCCTCGGAAAAATCACCAATGATCATGGGTCAGTACCAGTTTTTAATATTCCGGTCGTAACGATTATAATTTCAATTTTGTTGCAGAGATCGTACTGTTTATTTCCATGCACTCGCTTCCACGAAAGAGTTCTCGGTACCGAACTCTGTGTTGAAGAATGAAACATTCGCTACTTCGAACGATGCTTATCACTCATACACTTTGCTCGGAGATCGTGGACCCAAGTCTCAGTCAACTGCGGAATTCTATGACGAGAGAACAAATACGATATTCTACACTCAAATTAATCGCGATGCCATCGGATGCTGGAACATTAAGAAGAGTTATACACCTGAAAACCAAGGACTTGTTGATTCTGACAGCGACTCGCTCGTTTTCCCCAACGATCTTAAAATTGATAACGAAGGAAATTTGTATGTCTTGAGTGACCGCATGCCAGTTTTCATTTACTCATCGCTTAAGACTGACACGTTCAACTATCGTGTTATGACCGGCAAAACTGAAGAAATCATAAATGGAACTCCATGCAAATAAGAGAATTTGAAGAAATTGAAAGCAACAAAAACAAATAAAACTTTGCAATTAATAAATGGAAAATTGATTAAAAATCAAGCAAACATTTTAAAATGAGGCCAGTTTAACCAAAAACGCAGTTAACCGCTGAATGAAAAATTGATAACCAGAAACTCCGCTAAACAAACAAAATCTCTCTATGGACTTCATTGTTGTCTGGCAAATGTGAAATTCAAGGATTTTTTCAATTTTTCTGCTTACTTCAATCATAAAACACATTTTTTATTGATAAAAACTATCGTTTATTTATTTTCCTAAAACAATTTGAGAATGGCGATTGAAGTTTCTCCCATCGTTTAAAAAAAATCATTACTTTTAAGTTTTTTAGAGAAATTTTTCAACTTCTATCTTAACATAAAGTTTCTAAGCAACTTCCTAACTCAAAAATCGAGCATTTGAACTAATTTCTAATTATCATCCTAATTTAAGGCGCGTTTATCACATCTACTCAGTCTTCCTCGGATATTATCAAATAATCCTGCTCTACTCTCCATAACAGCAGATCGAGGCAAGTCTTTGAATCTTCAAAACTACAATGACCTGATTGACTCTGCTGAATATCTCTCTTCAGAATATTTTGTGCCAAAACTTTTAGCGACCGTCTGTATGGGAGTCCATAGTGATGTGGAAAAACAATTGATGTATCAATGATTCTATTGTGAATAAGTTTCAAAGCTTTAAGGTCATTTTCGATTGCATGACCAATTAGAATTGTATCGTCAAATATAAATTTCAATAGATCGCGCTGTATTTGTTTTAAAGTCTTTACTGCCGGTGTGTTGGTAAGTGACGTTGATTTTGATGAATCTTTAATGAAATTTACACTTTCTTTTTTCACTTCTCTCAGATCTTTCTCTGTAATGCCGGAAAATCGTGTATTATAGTCGACTATAGCGTTATCAGGTCTCACAAAGCTCTCGTAATAAAGTTCGCCATTCAGCGAAACCACAGAAATCTTTGTCAACTCTAAGCCAAGTGCAGTGAAACACATTTCACAGTCGAGGGCAAATGCAAGATTAGTTTTTGACTGGCGGATTCGTTTAGGTCTCGGCTTGGTAGTTGCAAAACCTTCATATGGACCGTTGATTCCAGAGGTAACTCCTGTCCAAACGTGAACTCTATTAGCACAGCAACCATTTTCAATGGAGCCATCATTGTCTTCACGATTGCAACAAGAGTAAACATTTTTCATTTTCTGGCCATCGAAGAATCGACTGGATTTTCCCCAATGATAAAAGCAAGGCTCGGTTGTTTCATAAATGCCATCATTGGTAACATAAAAGGGCTTTGCGCATCGCGAGCAATCTCTTCGCGAACTGTTTGTTGAATATTTATGCAATGAGAATGTGTCAGGACTTTGGTCAATTAAATCAAAGTTTTCTCTGGGCGATGATGTTCCCGAGCCTTGGCCACTGTCACTATCGTCATTAGTATCTGAGCACGATTTACTGATGAGTCCATCTTTATCATTGATTTGGCTGAAGCCGCTCTCTGTTGATTCGATTGATTGTTTTCTTTGAGATACGAACTCATATGGCGGATATTTGTATATCAAAGCCAGATTTGGAGCCATGTCGTAAGTCATAGGAAAACCTAAAAGTATCATCAGTTGGTCGTCCATAAGATAGTTTGCCAAGTATTTGATTAGCTCAGCTTCATTCAAATTCAATATTTTTCTATGCGCCGATTGCGGCTTCGATGCATGAAGACGTTGTTGATTTTTAACAGGTTTGATATTAATATGTTGATTATTCATTTCACTTTTACTTTCATTTCTGTTTATCGGACGTTGCTTCGTCGAGCGAAGATTTTTTCGGTTACGTTGAGCTCGTTTGGTTTTTGTTGCGCGATCATCCGTTGGAACATTTAGGACTTCTATACAATCATCCTCAGTTGGAGTCAACATTGATACGTCTTCTGAAAAGATAAAAAAATATTTTACATTCTTTTGAAGAAATTCAAGATGAGCTGCGATTAACGGTTTTGTTCTCGGGTTCTCAAACATTTCATTGCCAGAGCCGTGAGTCATTTTAAAAGAAGTAAGAAATGTGGTCTTCTCACGGTATTCTTACTGTAAACTGTATTCTTACTTTTCATTTGAATTACGTCATTCGCATTCTGTTCATCGCTCCAAAAGTTTAAACAGATGCAGATCAAAATAGCTGCTAAAATTATCAACTCAAACATTTTCACTTCAGCTTGTTTCTAGTTCATTTCAAGAATAATCACAGGCTTTCCCAGTTTTCTATTTTATTTCTTTGTTTGTTTTAAAAGAAGATTCTCTAGCACGAAAAATGCTTGCAACTTTCATTTTAGTTCAAATGATTCGTTTCGATGACCGGCTCTCACTTCCTGCTTTCACAATTAATCTTTTCGATTTCTGCTCTTGTTGAAAGCGCGAAAAAAAATCACGTGGAACACAAAAACATGTCTTACTCATTTGAAAACTCAACCACGAATGAAATTATTGCTCATGTAGAGAAAAAGCTCACAGAGTCTACACAGAAAATACCTTACAACAGCTTCACGATATTGCGCTTCTAAGCTTTTTGTATTTAATATTTGTGCATAGGCACGACAATCGTCTTCAATCCAGATCGTGACTTTGTCAGTTAGCGCAAAGACGTTTGTTTATAATTTCTTCCGGAACTGATACCAAATTCAAATTTTAGATCATTCACATTCAGCGAAATGAATAAGTCACGAATATTTTCCGGAACAAGATATGAGTCATGTTTCAAGAGTAGCTCAAGTGATGACGTTCGAATAAACTTTTAATTCCCACTACGTTTTGTTAATCTCTCAGAATTGAGAATTCCCCGCGCGCGGAATAAATTTGTTTTTAAAAGTTGGTTCTGTTAAGAATTATTTTGATAGTCCCAGAGTTCACAAATAATATTCTTAATTACAATAAAAGTTCGCAGTTGTAGAAACAAAGAGAAATGATTACGGAAGCAGCCTTCAATTCTGTATTTACCTTTTTTAATAAGACTGAAATTGTAAATCTGTTGGTTGTCACACTTTTCTCACTTTAAATTATACCACAACGTCCTTTTCACTCAAAGAAAAACCTTCTTTTTTCAATGAAATCTGCTGCTTTTGTTTATATTTATATTTGGGAGAAACTGATGAAAACTTCATTCAACGAGCTTTGTTCTTAACTGAATGAATACGTTCTATAAGTCGACTCATCATTTTCTCTCCACACGCTTGCATGCCGACTTTTTTTACGTTTCACAAAAGTGTTTATGTGTTTGTAGTGTTGTGATAAAATGATTTTCACTTTCATTGCATATGAACACGTAGTTGAAGAGCACGTTTGATTGTTTTAAATATATACAATTAGTAAAAACAGGGAAATCTGTTCCATGCATTTTTATTTGAATTTTGAATCGATTGTCTCAGTATTAATTCTTTTTTTTTCGAGAAAACAAAAATTTCTTCGCTTAAGATCGCATGTGTTTCAGATCGCAAAGGTCATTGAACGCAATATTTACTCTGCAGCTGAGACGTAGTACGTATATTGCAAGTCTGAAATAAGTAAACAAAAGGTATTTAAAGATGAGTTTACCGGCCTTTTTCAAGCCAGGTGATAAAGCTCTGACGTTATTAAGCCGAGTTGTTCGACTTGAAGTATCGACCTATACAACTTCATGCGCAGTAAGGATTTTTCTGACAATAAAATTAAAACTAGTTTATTTATTTTTGCTTGTCCTTGACATTGCATTTTATTTTTCGCTGACTCATTTTTCATTAAAAAAATCATGAGGAAATCTTACTAAATATTTTTTTACTTCCTGTGCAATTTTTTTTTCTTTATGTGTACTAGTGTGCTGTGTATAATTTTTTTCGTGAATAGGAAACCCCGTTCAGCGTTCGAAGTTCCTTTCAGTTCAGTTTAGTTTTTAGGGTGGAAATCTTGAGGGAGGAAAATAATTGCATATTGCATTTTCCAAACCACAAACAGTAATTGAGAAAAGTTATTTATATTCAATGAGAATCAAGTATCAAGTCAAAGTTGAAAGTGTGCGAAACTTCTTTATCAGTCATCATATTCGAAAGCTTCGAAAAATTTGCTTTTAAAAAAAGATTTTACAAATGGACACACACACAATCAAATCCAGGTTGAATTACTAGTCAACTTAAATAGTGCGAAAATTGCAATATCTTTAAATGGAAATCCCGCCATCCCACAATCGTTGCTTCAAACTTAATTTAGCTACATAAGATATTTTCTTTATAATTTTCAAACATATTTAATAATCAAAATAAAGCGCAAAAAATATTTTACCAAATATTTTCTCCTTCTTATGCTTTGATTGATTTCTTTTTTTCAAACTGTCTTACTAGAATAACAAAGAAAGAGTGATTGTGGGCAAATATTTTATTCATGCTAACTTAATTTGAAACTAAACAAGTTATTTCTTTTCATCTAGAGTAAGGACATAAAGTGATTGCTATTGAAAGGAAATGATTCATGAAAATTGCTAACTCTGATCAATATTGGGCATACCGGCAAAAGCGATAGAGTTGTTGTTTCAAAATAGCTTGCCAATCGAGACAAAAGAAAACAATGTCACCAGCATCAGCAGGATTCTCACGGCAGCTTCCAGATTGGACGCTTTTATCTACCTGTAAATTTTTCCTTATCATGTGGACAATGTCTATTTCGTTGACTGATGTGTGCTCTGAACTGAACAAAAACTGTGAGTTATGATATAGTTGGATGGATTTTAAAAGATTCTATAACATATATATTTTCAGATCACATTAATCAATTATGCAAGAATTCATTTTTGAGGCAACTTTATAGAAAAGTTGATGGAGCAACTTTGATGAGTCAAAACGAGAGGAATCTGGATTGTGAGATTACGTTTCAAACGCATTCAATACTTCAAAGGTTTATGTTAAGGTTTGGAGTAATTTGACTAATCTTAAATGTTTTAAATTACCTTCAAATATGCTTTTAGATTTGATACACTCTCGCTCGATTGTAACGATCATCTCTTTGTATATGATGGAGGGCATGCAGCTGGACAGCCTAAGGTTTGTTTAAGATTATTAATCAAATAAAAATAAACTATTTGTTGCACTTGTCAGATCGACATATCATGTCGCAACACGAAGCAATCGGTAGGCGTCTTGTTCACCAACACAAATCATATCACATTAAAGTACGTCACTGATAACTGGGGGACTGACTCAAACGGATTTAAACTGGTGGTAAATTTTTCTTAAACTTTTAAAATTTCAAGAGTCATTAATTTTCTTTCATAAATGTTTGTTTTTAGATTACAGCAATCAAAGATCCGAAACACGCTTGCCGCGACTTTCGATGTCAATCGAATGGATTTTGTATTCATCCTGAGCTTCTATGCGATGGCACAAATCATTGCTCGGATGGCTCAGACGAGTCTGCAGCAGCGAAATGCCAAAGTAAGTATTCAAATTTGCTGACAATCAAAGTCTTCTTGGCTAAACATTATTTTATTGAAGATCCCACAGATAATCTTATCTTCGGCATGGAGCTTACTTGGATAGTTTTAATTACGGTCTGCACTCTGCTGGTTTTGGGCACAATGCTTGTTGTAGGAGTTGCCGTATGTCTTTGTCGTCGTAATCCAATTAATAACGTTGCCAACAACGTTGACGAAAGTAACAATGCAAATCGAAACTTAAATCAATGTAAGTAAAATTGCGAAAGAAATGAGCAAATTCTCAATATTAATTTTTCTTTTAAAGTTTATCAAACAAACTTGAATGGAAACAATGGAACGAAGAATTCAACTTTACCGCGAGATCAGTCAACGCGCTTGCCATCAGAAAGAATGATGGAGAACGGAATGAATGGAAATCATACGATTCCGAGAAATTTTAATTTATCGCTTGAGACCACCACTTCGATTGATTTACCTTCGGTTAATTTCAAGTGTTTGATGGGGCAGGAGTTAGCTCAAACCAATTCAGCGACTAAAGATGAATGGTTCGTGTAGAAAATAAAACTTTTAGAAGAAACTTTTATTTCACGATGTTCGAATGATTTTTTAAAAACAGTTTGCAATAGAAAATTGATTCTTGAAATATTGAAAAATGTTTCGTTTCATATCAAGCAATTTACTTTCAATTAAAGCTTAAGTATCTCTCTCTGTTTATTGACCAAAACTAAAATGTTTTCCAATTGTAGTTTACAAGAAAATTTTACAAAAAAATAAAATACTCATATCATGGAAAATTAAGTAAAATTAACTAGTCAAATCAACTACAGAGAGTAAAGATGCGATTTTAAATATTTGAGAAGAAAACTTAAATACCCGGAGTGTGAAATCAATTTGTAATGCAGAATAATAATAAAAAATTCTTTTTAAAGAAAACATTTTGTTGAAATTTTTGAATCTTAATTCCGGTTCAGAAATTTAATTTTTTTTTCTCGTTACAGTGGCTAATCTAATGGGAGAATGGTCAACCGTAAATAGAAGTTTAAAGTTTAAGTCACATTGGCAAGCACTTCAATACATATTTCAAGGCAATATCGTGGTGAATTTAAGTGGGTTATGATCTTTTTGATATTTTCCAAGCGTTCTTTTTTGAGCCAAACCCATAACGAATAAATTCCGCTCGAGTTCATGGTCTGATATATTTTAAAATGTGTGTTAACATGAAAGTTTTTTCTTGCCAACTAAAAAATCACTTATCTTACTATTTTAGAAACCTTGACAGTAAGAAAATTAATCAGAGTCGCGTTAGCGTAAACTACAAGTTAATTGATTTTGGAGGGAAATTTTTGAAATCGAAATTTAATAAATCTTACATCTGATGAATAAGATCACGGCTCTCGTGGATATAAGAGTAAGAGGTTTGCGTTAAATGAAGTTGCAAGTATATAACATCAATCATCTCAAACATAATTAATCGTACTCAAAATATTTGATTCGATTCTGAGATCCTCTCTCATTGAATTGTGAATACACAAAACACGATTTTCGACTGAAAATGTTTAAATGATGAGGCTTCTATTACTTAATGATGAACATAAATTCCAAAGAAAGTGCACGATTGTGTAACTTTTAAATAAATTGTGAATCATTCGTTTGTTTGTCCGTACGGTATTCAAGAAAATAATCGACAAGTAATTCGAATTTAATTTGAAAACTTTATTCTCCTAATTTAAATTAAATCGAGTTTTTTACTTCTTAATTTATGTTAAATAGTTTTGTTTGTCAACAATGCTGCGAGGTGTGTTTATCTACCTAACTGTAAAAGCGATGCTTTTACTCGATCATGAATCATCGTTGCTTTTGTTTGTTCTCACAAGTGTGCGCTGCATGAGATTAAACTTTTGCAATAAGACAAATTCCTAGACAAATCGAGCATTTTAAACAATCAATTAAATTATGAATGTGTTATTAACCTACAATAACTTTCAAAATTTATTAAAGTGAAACCAAACCCACTTCTAAGTATTTTCTTTATGTTATTTCATGACATATTGAAACGTTATTTTATTGCACCGGCAAGACTTTCTCAATTAAAAAAGCACACAGAGCGAATGAATTAATAATTAAATTCTTATTACCTAACATATTAATTTTATCAACAAAAAAAATATGTATTGTGAGTCATTGAAAGCAATACAGACCGATCAGACCAAGTGCCTTGTTGTTAAGAAATGTACAACCTTGAAAGTATTAACGGACTCAGAGTCTTTATTACGGTACATTCATGCTTGCACATTGCAAATTGGTTGAAATATCTTTGCACTCGATAGTTTTCTGAAAATATTTGAAAATATAAAAATAACAAACTATTATATTATATTAGATTTTCTGTTAACACACTGTTTTCATGGTCATGAGCTCAAACAAAATTTATTCGTCATGGGCTTGGCTTCTTGTGAGAAAAAAAATGTACGAAAATCCATTCTAGCATTAAGTTTGCTGCTGTCGTGCCTCTTTCGATTTCATCAGTTTCTACAAAGTTCAAACAAAATTGTGCCGTTCGGTTGCAAGAAACAGTTTCTAAGTTGTAGGAGAATAATTTGTTAAGATAAAATTGAAATTTGATTTAGCAAAATTGCTAATTGTAAAATTTTCTGCATAGAGATGTTTTGAAATCTTTAAGCTTTCAATACATGAATAAATTTCCACTTTTTTTTTCTTCAAATCATCAATCTCAATCGCTTCTGGTTGTTTCACGCTTTGTCAGCTTAAAGATGCAAGAAACATTGCATAAGCCTTTCGAAATCCTCGGTTGCATCTGCTTGCATGCTTGAAAATACTCGGAAATCTCTTGAGATTGCACAATGAATGATTTACCTTAAGAGAACTTCAAAAAATCAGATTACAGTCGTTTCAAGACCAAACAAATTTGATCAATCAAAATCAATCAATGGCAATGAATTTGTTGAAAGTTAATTTTTATTTTGAACTGCTCATCAACTTGTCAGTTGCTGATTTAAACTAGTTTAACTTTCGAGAAATTACGACTCAATCCTTTGATGTTATTGGGCGTAGCATTGTTGGCACGATGATGTTCCTTCAATCGAATGGCATTGATCTCAATGAAGCCTGTAGCTGCTGCTGGATCCAAATCTCCATGGATGTTCATTGAAGAGAGTTCTTGATTGTACAATGACGATAAAGACTCACGACTGATTGCAGTGCAATTTCCTTTGAAAAGCTCCACAGTTACTCGACCGTTGAGATTCTTTTGTGATTCGTCAAGACATTTCCTAACGTACTCAGCTTCAGGTGAAAACCAAAAGCCGTTGTAGACATAATCGGACATCTTCTCGGCTAAGTAATTTTTAACGCGCAGTATTTCGCGATCAAGACAATAAATCTCAAGGTCTTGATGGGCTTCAAAGAGAATTCTGCAACCAGGCGTTTCGTATACTCCACGGGATTTCAATCCAACGAAACGATTTTCAACAATATCAAGCCGACCAACTCCATGCTCTCCTCCAATTTGGTTGAGATACTGAAGAATGTGCAATGGTTGTTCAGACGTCTTTCCAGTTGCTGTCTCTACACAACGAACTGGGACACCTCCACTGAAAACAATGTCAATTCTGCTTGGAGTGTCTGGACCATTTTGTGGATTTCTCGTCATCTGATAAAGATCATCTGGAGCAATGAGCGACGGATCTTCAAGAATTCCTGATTCGTAGCTGATATGCATGATATTTGCATCCATGCTCCAAGGTTCTTTTTTTGAAGCACTTACAGGAATATGATTTGCTTTGGCATATTCGAGCAAATCATTTCGGCCTTGGAAACGCTCGCAAAACTCAGGGAGGCGCCACGGAGCGATAACCTTTACGCTCGGATTTAAAGCATAGCTTGATAGCTCGAATCTGATTTGATCATTTCCTTTGCCTGTCGCTCCATGCGAAATGAAAGTGCAGTTGTACTCAGATGCAGTCTCCATTAAAGCTAAAGTAATGCAAGGTCGTGCAAGAGACGTTCCTAGTAAATAACGCTTTTCATAAATCAAACCCATCTTAATAGCAGGCCAAACAAACTGCTCGACAAAAAGGACTTTTAAATCCTTCACAATCACGTCTGAGGCGCCGATTTTCTGAGCCTAGAAATTTTCTAATTAATATTACAATTACTTGTAATTACTTTTAATTTACTTTGTCCTTTGCTGCTTGAAAATCCTCAACTTGTCCAACATCGGCCATGAAACAAATAACTTCGTAACCCTTTTCCAAAAGCCACTTGAGAATGCAGCTCGTGTCTAAACCACCCGAATAAGCTAACAAAACTCGCTCTTTTGTCATTGTTAAACCGTTCAATTCTACTGTACAAATGAAACTGTTTCGTGAGAAGCGTTTCAATTCTGAAATATTCTTATCAATTTAACAAAGGTCACAAGTACATCAACAATAATTTTATTTTACTAAATTAACATTATCTATAAACAATCTCTTGATTTTCTAACATTATATTTTCAATTGCTTCTTCTTTGTTTCTTTCGAAATCTTTGAAAGCATGAGCTTAGCTTTATGTTTGCCTTTTTTGGCATCAACCAGATGCGCTCGTTCTCTTGATTTTTCTTCATCGATCAACTGCAGTTCTTCGAAAATATTTTTAGGTTCATGTTTAGATACTTTTGTTTCCACCAATTGCGAGAAATCAGTGTCAAGCCCTGCAATGTCGGCAAAGTCTTTAAAATCTGCAAATGGATCGTTTGTTTGATGTGACTCAAGAGCTAAAGCAAAAGGCCGAGAAAATGGTTTTGAAGAGTCGTGAAAGCTACTTCCACTTTGAACGTAATCCTGATTTCCATGATAGAAAGTTCCTCCTTTGAGAATTGTAAAATCTCCAGATCCAAGGACTGATTCGTCAAAACTGCTTTGATAATTTGAAATGAAACGGTTTGAAGTTGATCCGCTGATATGTCTTGTTGAGAAAGGACGTGATGAAGGAAGTTGTTGACCAGATCGGAAGAAGGAAGGGAAAAAGTTTTGTTCAGCAGCTTCAAGGTTTGGACTTGAATCTCTTGCATTATCGTTTTGGGTCGAATCAACTTGTGATGGAATGAAACCATGATCCAATCTCAATTCATCTTGACGTGATTCATCGGCTATTGCTGTGAATAAATTGAATTCAGTTGTGTTTACGGACTTGTTGAATTGTCGTCTTGCATCTCATGCAATCAATCATGTGCTCTGCACAGATAAAAAGCAGGTTTCGCAACTCTTGAGGAGTGAAAGTGAATTTGAGATTAGTTTTTGCACACGCCAATGATGCCGAATAAGACATTACATTGAACGAAACCAATCTCAAGCAAATCAATGAAAGTAGGAAGTAAATTTGTTGTTCAATGAACGCAGTTGCGAAATTAGCTGCACAAAAACTTCAGAAACTTTATGTAAATTTATTGTCAAAAATTGATTCAAAACTTACGCGACTCGTGAAGACTTGTGGGGAATCCAAATGAGCTGCTCAATAGCAATGTGAATGAGGCAGATAGCAATAAGCTCATTTTTATGTAACTGAAAAAACTCTTCGCTTCGCTTAACAAACTTTGCTGTATTCAACACGACAGCAGAAGAAATCACGAAACATCCGATAAGCTTGACTCGATGAGAGGGTCTGAATGAGCATTTACTGCTTTATCTCGATATGCTGCACAACTATTTTCTTCATTAAACTCTTCTCTCGCGGTTGTAGAGAAGAGAAACGACCACTTCAAATTAGATAACTTTTTTTATTTGGGAATAGACTGCAAAAATATGATTTCTACTTCAAACATAGAATGTGCTAATCCGAAGACTAGTTTAAAGTCTCAAGCATTTAATTTGTATTGCGACCAATGCTTGTGTGTAATTTTTATGTTAATTTATCTTCGGAATGATTGATGTTTTACACTTTACTCTCGCTCACTCAAGAAATGTACACTTTTGCAAAGTTATTAGGAAAGAAATTTTGCAATGGAAAAACGAATGATATTTAAAGAAGGCGAAAAAATATTTTCCAATTGTTTAAAAGCAAAGCGAATGAATATTTCTAACGCCTTGAATTGGAAATGTGATGAAATTCTTCACAAGTGTAGAAATCGGTATTCTGCTTAAACATTTTTTAAATAGAAACCGCTACTAAAAAAATCTTTTCTGAAACTTTTTATATTTTCAATTTGATGACCTTTGCCTTAAATTTTCTAATTTAAAAGTGGAAATAGTTTTTGTCACCAAATAAAACTTTCAAATTTCTGAAAAGATAGAAAAAAAAATGTTAATTGCCGTTATTTTGTTATAGAAAAACATTTATTTATTAACATGAACTTGGTTTAATTCATTGGTGGAATAAAAAAACTTCAGTTTAAAAAGGTTGATCAAAACAGCAACAATAATTGCAAAATTTGTTCGGAATTTGATTTGTGCAACGATTTTTGTTTTAACGTTTTCCACAAAAGTTTTCTCCTCGCCTTAGAAACGTTTTGAAATCTTTTGCGGCAAACAATGTTCAAGAACTCAATGCCAGACGAAACAGTTTCACTGCAAAAACCGTGATTGTGAAATAATTAAGATGCTTTAGAGTTCGAAAATGAGATGTTTTAATTTTAACTTTGCTCTTGGCTCAGTCATGAGAAATCTCAGATAAACAAAAGCTTTACACTAGTTGAACGTGCAACTCAAATGTTCACGTTTTCATGCTAATGTCAGACGTTTATTTCTCATAAACGCTTAACGCCTCGTTCAACGCATTGCAGCCTTGGCAGTGGAAAACTCACATGTTTGTTTTACATGATTCCGATTCTTTCATAAAAACAAACAAAGAAATAATTAAATTAACCCAAAAGAAAATATTCAATGTTGCCGACTAAAACAAGCTCCAAAGCAAGTTCCATTGGTTAATGTGGGTAATTAAGAAAACGATAATTGTAGATATTAATTTATTTTAACACTGAATATATTTAATTTGACCGCTTCTGATGAAAATAGATTGTGACATTCAAAAGATCGTTAAGTCTCGGATTTAAAACTGGTTTTTGGACACATATCACAGAACTTTTCTTACTATTAAGTTATTCTGAAAGAGAAAATTGCCTTGATTTATGGCTTAATAATTTAAGTGAGCTTAAATCAGCTGTTAAGTACGAGAGAAACGAGTTCTCTCTTTATAGCAAAAGAGCTTATGAGAAAAAGAGTTGAATGAAAATACGTTCCACGCTTATTTTCCTCTGAAGTGTCAGAGTGTTCGGACGGATATTTACCTCGTAGTGAGATTATTTTAAGTGAAAAGTTTGTGAAAGAAAAAAATGTTTTGACGCACAAAATTTGGAAAAGACAAAATAAAAGTTGAAATAAAATGAATCTGCTAGTTTTTGCAATAATTTTTTCTCTAAACGGTATCTTGAGCTTACCACACGGTGAAAGTTGTAAGTTTTGAATATAACAAGAAGAAAATAATTTGTTAGCCTGTTTTTGAGAAAAATGATTCCCAAGTGAGATGCGATGGAAAAGAAATGAAAGTGAACCCATTGTTAAAAGCAAATGATGAACAACGAAGAGCAAGAACATAAAATATTTAAATTCAAAAAAGTCGTAATGAATTGTTAAATTTTAAAAGCGAATGTGTGTTATGAATTGGACGTTGAGATAAAAAAAAAAGCGAAAACGACGAGAAAGATCATCCGATTGCATAATCGGAACGTCGAAACTACAAAGTCCACAAAAAATAAATCATAAAAAATGGCAAATTAATAATGAAAATATATAAATGAATAGCGTGACATGCAACTGCGCATTCTGCTGAATGTTTCAATGTCAAACGACGAACTCTGAAGTGCTCAGAACATTAATTAGATGACATTAGAAGGATTTGTGTTGTGATCTTGCTACTTGCTACTTGCTGAGAATTCTCTTTGAAATATTCAGATGTATAAAATCACCTCGAGAAACACCCAGTGCATGTTTTCAATTTATTGGCATACATTGATCATCACAAAATCACGTTTAACGATCATCAGAGTCGCTGAGTTTTCAATGAATAATAATCCATTTGCATCGTCTTGGGTAGAATTATAATAAAATGATCTGAAACCATTCTGAAAAATTCCTCGCGTTAATCCATTTGCCTTCTTGATTCCTCATTTCTAAGTTATTTGAAGGTTGATTTAAATTAAGGGAACTCCCAGATCGCTCTGGCAAAAGGCAAAAAAAAAATTATAATTGATGAAGTTGAGATCGCAAGCGTTGTGCTTTGCTTTGAAATGCCTTAGCACACCTTCCAATAAAATATTTCGGCTGTGATTCATTGTCAATTAGAAAAACGATCTCCGGCATGTTCTCAACAAACAAATTTTGCTTTATGCATGCAAACAATGCAGTGGTGGGCTGGACATGTCTGTAATTGTTTTTCGTCTCCTTCAATTTCATGGACTTGACACTAAAATTAAGTAAAAATGTTGAAATGTTGTAAGCGTGATGAAATCAGTTTTAGAACATCCGTTCGTGGAAAAATGTCGTGACGATTTTCAATGCCTAACCAGTGCATCATCTTCCATCGTCTTAATAGTAGGAGTAAAATAATTTGACCTTTTTAGGGCTTTAAATAAATCGATGCTCAACATCTCGAAGCATTGCTCTGTACTTTCATTTTGTGACATTTATTGGAGTCTTGTATGTGTTGTTTGGGAATATCAGCAGTGATTCCAAGTCAACTCTTACATAAAACGCAGTCAAACTTTCTCTTTCATTATTTTCATCATAAGATTGTAACACTTCGCTTGCCTTTTCACTTACTTATCGATAAATCGTAAGCACGCGACTCTCGAGTCTCCCGAGTATTATGTCAACACGCAGTTTAATTTGCGATCACTTGTACATGTTGAGAAGCGAGAAGAAGAGAGAAAAAAAATATCAAACATCCAAGTACGGATACAGGAAAAAAAATCGCTTAGGCCGCTTATGTAAAAAATTTACCGGCTGTTTAACCTGAAGAAAACGGGAAACTAGATTGGTGTGAATTAAAAAGAAGCGTGGAAACAAGATGCGTTTGAAGTTATCAATTTGAGTATAATGAGAAGTCGTTTGAGGCCTTTCCCACGAATATTCAAATGAAGAAAACATTTTTCCAGTGACCGACGAGCAAATAGTTTTGCGTAAAATTGCTGACAACCAAAAGAGCTCGTTAACAACTTGAACGCTTACTCAACCGGTGACAACTTTAACACAATTGTGAAATAAAGCTGCGTAAAGCTCTAAATTACATCAATTGAAACTTATTAATTTCCGATAGGTTTGTGCTTGCTCTTCCACATCGCTCGAAGTAATTTTACTCGATTTTTCAAGCTATTTCACTATTTTCGGTTTGAAACTGCTTGCTCAACATGACGGTGATTCAATAATTGAACATCATAATTTTCCAATTCGCGGCGTTTCGCTTGGATTTGGAAATAATTTTGTAAGACCCAATCGCTGAGAACCAACAAAAGTGGCGATCTGTTGCGACCAGTTTTTTGAAGAAACGTTTCAACACCAATTATCTCAATGCTTAAGGCAGAAGAGGAAATAAAGCTCACATTACAAGCCGCAAATTATCGCATAACGATTAGAGCAATTTTCTATCGAAATAAACAAAGTCGTTGCTGGACAGAAAATTAGCCATTTCTGGTATATTCATTGATAATTCCAGACTATAATTATCAAAATCAGCTAGTTAAGTTGAGATCGCAATTTCTTATTCTTTTGCGCTTTTGTAATTTGTCAAATTAAGTACTTACCTTAATTTATTGGCTTGGCGTGAACCGGAGATATTTATGTCTCAACCTAAAGTATTGCGATTTAAGAGTCTGGAACAAACTTTAATCGATCAAAAAATTATAATTGACTTAAGCTCGAAGTTTTATTTTAGGAAATTGCTGTCGACAAGTTATCGATATTTTATAATAGTTTCTCGCCACCGTTTTATACTTTAATGTGCAAAAAAAATGTTAAACAAAAATCCAAGCAGAAAATGAATGGAAATTTAAATTAAAAGAAAACACGTTTTGTGAAAATATGCAGAAAATAACATGCGATGAGGTAAAAAACGCATGATATTATGTAAGAACGGTCGGTTTTGCTTAATTATAATTGATCGTACGAACAGGAAAGCTATCATCTTAAAAAAAATCGTGACTTTCTCTTGTGTTTTTGCTCTGGGAAACTTTCGGATTTCCGCTAAAATTCTCGGTCGTAACATTAATTTTAAACCGTTTAACAAATGAATACCGACCGCGAATGAAACAACGTCCTTGCAAATCAAAAGAGCTCGATCAAAGAACTAGACACAAATTTAATTTTCTTAAGTGTCAAACAATCTGACGCAGCTCTTTCATTTTAGACTCTGACCATGACGACTCAGACATGTGGATGGAGCCCGATGAGATTCCACCACCTCAGTACAGTGTTGTGAAATCAGAATCACGGGTCGTGCGGCATTATTCAACCACACCCCAACATCATGAGCTTAATGGAGGTTTTCAACCAATGGTTAACACACCGAGATACCCTTCGATCTCTAGAGTTGAACACTTCGATCCGGAAGTTGTTATTCCAGCGACACATGACAATCAGAATCCAGCAACTGCAGAACAAAACTTCTTCCCATCATTCTTCAGAAACCCTCCTCTAAATGCGCATTCACGTCCTGTCTCACCTTATCAAAGTCAAACAATTAATCCAGCAGCATCAATCGCTGGTCGGTATAGTGCAGGACGTGCACAAAACTTTGATCAGTCGATTCTCGGTTCAGGAGACTTTGCCGTCATTCGTGGTGGAACTTTCTATCCAGAGGGCGAGCGATCTTTCAGAGTAAAATCTTCCGATGGATTTTTATCGAGCTTTTTAAATGGTCATGGTCGTCCTAATGCCCAACCTCTGACAGCACCCAAGCCAGCTTACTATCCGGAAGACCCATTTGAAAATTTCAAAGATTTTGCAGACATCAACGCTGGAAATGACCCAGCATTCTCACACTTTATTGTTGTGTACGCAAACAAAAACTCTTCGTTACCACATCCGTCACATCCAAGTCCAAAGAATATTTTTGAACAATTACAATTACTTGACCTCGAAAAGGAGAACGAGAGAAATCAAAATACAGAAACTTTCGGTGATAAACGAAGTGATGAGGCATTGGATGACAAAAAATTAATGAAACTCAGCAAATTCAAATCAAAGCTTGCAAAAACTAAAGTCGTAAAAAAATATAAAAAGAAGTTGGGTCCAAAAGTTGATTCCTACACAGATCCGCTGTTGGCTTTAAGTTAATCTATTGTTGAAATTGCTAATTTGGGATTAGAATCGCCTGTAGTGGCTCGAATAGCAATTGTCTCCCGTCATACATTTAATCAGTTTTAAAATTGAACATCTCTAAAATAAGAACGACTACGACCATATTTTTCATTTCTCTAGTGTACAAACAAGAATCAACTCAAACTATCATGGAAAAGGTTTGCGCGAGAAATCTGCTTACGATTCAGTCGCTTATCGATGTATTTAATTAGTTGAACTTATCGAGAAAGAACTCAGTGTTCACCGAATGCCGTGAGACTTAATTCAGCAAGCTCTTAGATGTGATGAGCTTTGTGTGACCATTTTAATTTGTAAGTTGAGAGGCCTAGATTGTAAGATAACTAAGGTTTTGACAATAAATATTTTTTTTTAAAACCTGAAATATTGTAATTACCAATTCACGTTTGTAGATCAAAAATTAATCTTTTTTATTCAGTATAATTGTGATTCGATATAAAGTTTCAAATCATCGAATCAGTGTTCTATGCCATAATTTGTTAAGAATGGCACAATTTCTCATGATCCTGAAAGTTTTTGGAACCGCTAAAATACAACTGGCACTCGCTACATTTGTGATTTGAGGGCTTTTGATGACTCATCATACACTCAACAGATCGAGAACTCTCAAGAAAAGCTGCATTACAGACACGGCAACGGTGGACCTGAACTTGAATTTTTGGAAGAGGGGGACGAGCAACATTTTCTTCAGGGGTTGTAGAAGATTCTTCTTCGCTAGAACTTTCATCCTCATCTTGCGATGTCATTGGTTGCTGATAATCAACTTGAGCTTCTTCTAGTTCAATTTCATCCAATTCTAATTCAACATCACTTTCCACAACTGGTCCTTGTTTGTTAACTGTTGGTGTGATTGCCCCGCCATTCAAGAAATGATCAGCGACGTGAGCTCGAAGTTCTTGGGACGATGCAAAATGTACGCTACACAATTCGCAACTAAATGTTGGCGGCTTCACTTCGATCTCTTCATCATCATCGTCCTCTTCTTCGTCTGAAGGTTCATTTTCATCTTCCGATAGTTGATGATGAGATGCGGTATCACCATTCTTCGAAGTTTGTTTTAGTTGATGAATTTTAATCACTTCAGGATCCATTTTGCGATCGTTTAAGTGACTCAGCATGTGTTGTAGCAAACGCTCACGACGAGAAAATGCTCGCACACAAATTTCGCATTCGTAGCTGGCAGAGGATGACGATGGATTAATTGTTGATTTCTTTACTTTTGCGTCATTGATTTTGTGTTCGATCCATTCTGCAATCGTTGCAAAAGAAACGTTGCAATTTCGGCATTCTCCAACTCGATCCATTTTAACTTCGTCGCTGCTTTCATAGTTTGATTCTTCTTCGTCATTAGTCTTTTTCTCGTGAACTTCAATGATATGTCGTCGAAGGTTGATAGGATTCGAGAACACAGTTTCACAATGATGACATGTCATGTTTTGAGGAGTCACACTTTGTATAGGAGTTGTGCGACGAACTTTGCTGGGTGGAACTTGATTCGGCATCCACATTTCGTTTGGATTTGTAACCTTTCGACCATCAGGAGATCGGAAGTGCCAGCCTCGATGAACTTGAAGAGCGTTGGCATTAGAGAAAGCTTTCGGACACATATCGCACGCGAATTGACCATCAGGAGTTTCAGAGGGTGCTGGTCTTTTACGTTTTTTTGGCCCTGATACAATAGCAGATGTCTCAGACGAATCCGCTTTGCTTGATAAGTTATTACCTGACGTATCGAGTAACCAATGGAATGAATCGCTTGGCTCAGCATCTGACGTCGAATTATCGCCAACTGTTGGAATACCTGTAGGATGAACATGTTGAATATGCATCGAAAGTTCTGCTTGGTCGAAGAAAGTCTTTTCACAAGACTCGCATGGAGATGGATCTGGAATTCTTGGATGTTTCTTATGACGGTGAACCCAGAGTGATTTCTTCGACTTATAGACAATATTACATTCTTTACAGGGGTAGCCGCCATGTTCATCGGGCCCATTCAAAGCACTTCCACCTTCTTGATGACTGTTCATGTGAATTGTTAGTTTCTTGCTCGAATTGAAACAACGTTGACAGAATCGACATTGGAACCAATATTCTTCCTCGACAGCTGCAGTTCTTAATTCATCGTCACCAGTCACATGAGTAACAGTAGGATTCATCTCGCTGTCATCTTGTAACATTGAAGCGAATGGATCGTCTGATTCAAATATATCAACATCGTCTAAAGCGTGAACCGATTTCTGATGATCAGCTAAGTCATCGCGTGAAGAACAAACGCTTTGACAAAGTGGACACTCGTAAGACTTCTTCATATCCTTTCCACTTTCGTTGGCCAATAGAATGGATTTCTGTTCTTCTTCTTGTTTGATCTTGCGTTGCTGTTGCGTGTATGGGTCAAGAAGGTCAGGTGGAAGAACGTTTGTGTAGTCAGCTTCACGAATTTCATGACAACGCCATAAATGAACCTTAAGTCCTTTATCATTTGCAAAGTCAGCTGGACAAAGAGTGCATTTAACTAATTCTCCTCCGACGTGATGAACCTTGATCATATGCTTTTGCAATCCGGTCTTTGTTGCAATCCTCTTAGTGCAAATTCGACATTTAAAAGATTTTGTTTGCTCCGAATTCAAAGGCGTAGTGTTATTTTCATCTTCGGATTCATGCGCCATTTGATATTGATGAATAGTTTCCAAATGTTTTTCGAACGAGTCGCGATCGTCATCGATGTGTTCACAAAACATGCAACGAATTTGTCCTTCGTGTTCGGATACTTGATGGTCCATCCACTTTGCTTTCTCTCGGAACTCAATTCCACAGTCTTCAAATTTGCAAACATAGGCCGGAAGCTTCTGACTACCAATCTGATGTTGACTTAAATGCTTCGGAGATACTTCAACTTTGTTGTGAACCTTCACAAGATGGTCGCGCAAATACGTTTGCTTGCTAAACTTCTCTTCAGGGCACTCAGGGCATTGATATACTTGTGGTACTTGATCGGGATGCTTAGCTTCCATGTGTCGAAGGACGTTGTAATAGTTATTGTATGGCTTCTGGCACACAGGACACTTTTGAACATTCTTTGTTGGTCCTGGCGTTGACAGTAAATTGTTCTGCATACTCTCTTCAGGTGGCTCTTCGAATAAGATATCGTCAACTCCATTTGCTCCATCTTTTGATTTTAAATGTGTCTGATAAACATGTTCAAGATATACTGCTTGTGAAGGGAATTGCTCTCCACAAGTGTTGCAGACGATGTATACGATACAATCAAGGTTATTGAAATGACGACGTCGCACAGCTGAATCCTGGAAAGATTCGTTGCAATTGATGCAGCTCGCATTGGGCGTCTCTCGGTTCTTTGTTACATCCATATGTGTGCGATAAACGTGTTCTCGGAAATCCGTTTTTAAGCGGAACGTGTCATCACAAATGGCACAAGCATAGACGCGATTGGCAAGAACGTCCTTTGCTGGAGTTCGCAAGTTTGTATCGATCTTCATTAGATTCTTTGGAATATTGTCATCAGCCATAACCAGTCGATACAGATTTGGACAAGAGTCGCCAGGTCTCTTAAGATGCCCGATGAATTGACCTTTGCTATCAAATTGCTTTAAACACTTGAAACAGACATTTCGCGGTAATCCATGATACTTCTTCCTCATATGCCCCATGAAAAATTTGTAACTTGGGAATTGTTTGTCGCAACATTTGCATTTCATGTTCTGTGCTTGCTCGAGGAAGTTTAGGTTGCTTAGAATAAATTGTAATTTAGATGCAGTCAGAAGGTGTCGGTATAGCTCAGGCTTTGTATAGTCGATGTGCATGGCAGAGTTAGCTTTTGACTTCCTCACTGGAGTTGGTGTTGTCATTACAATTACTGGCTTTTCTGGAGCTTGTTGTTTAATCTGTGGGCCAATAGGTGTTGGCTTTACATTGTGAATGTTTTTCTCGTGTCGACGGGCATTTGCTCGATTGGAAAACTGCATGTTGCATACTGAACAATTGGTTGGAACTTGAGCATTTCGAAGTCCACTGCTTGAGACTTCGCTTCCTTTGTCATCGTTAGCTGAGTCATCGGAATTCTAAAAACAATGATCATTAATGAAACTTTTTATGGTAAAATCTTTAAGAAACGAACCGCAAACGAAGCAAAGGGGTTTTGTGAGATGCTGTTAATGTGTGTGAGACCTAGTGAAGTTAAAATTGAAGGACCATTTCCATTCTGTACACTTTCGACTCGATCGTCTTCAATGTCTGATTCATCTTCACTGCTTCCTGGAGCTAGGAATTGTGATGGATCAAGTTCCATTACATTTTCTACATCCTAGAATAGAGATTTAGTTTATTCACAAAATCAATTTAAACTTTAAGAAAACAAACCTCATCATCTGAAGCCGGTTCCGATTTAATGAAGCTTGTGTCTACTTGATGATTTGCTTGTTGTTGCTGCACAAGTTGTTTTAGCTTCTGACGTTGTAACTCTACTTGTGTCTCTTGGAACTTTTGCTGAGCAGTTTCAATTGCTGGTTTAAGTTGATTCTCATGGCCGTTGAGTTGTGTTTTAAGTAGTGATTGACCTGTAGAAGTGGATACCGATTTTCCGTCTCCTGACGACAGCCAGATTTTCTGTTTTCGCTGTGCAGCGTCACATCTGTTCTTAAAGCTTTGCCATGAGTTTAAGAAACTGATGCATGCATGACATATTCGTACCGATAGGCGGTCTGCTTCATTAACCTTGCAATGAAAAGAAAAGAAGTTAACGTGGTGCTACAAAAATTTTCGTAAGTTCATGGTGTGCGATCGACCATCGAATGTGTTCACATGAAAATCGATTTCAATTAACAGCTTTCAGTTTCGTCCGCCTGCGTCGATTGGGTTGTCGCCGACTGATGTAAGCGAGTGAACTATTTTCAGCTTCACGTATCTTCGTTTTTTTTCTTTCGTTTTCGAGCTCATCCATGTCACCAAATGAAATGCCGATTAAAACACATGCAGAGAGACGAAACGAAAATGTTTTGAGTTCCATTCGTTAGCCTTAAGTTGCCATCGACAAGAAACGGTCTCTCGCTTCGTGGATGTTCATTCGACGATAAGATAATCGTTTTTTTTTCAAGTGCGTCACCAGCGACTTCGCAATCAGCTCCGACGTAACAATCCAGAGCTCTTAAGAAAAAATGATTGCAAGAAGAAAACGGAGAATCCAAAACGAGAATGAAGGAGGCGATGAAGAGAAGCCGAAAAATAAACTGTTTGTGCATGGAGGCCAGGGATGATGCATGTTGTTCGTCAATTATCTTCTGCTTCCTTTTTCAGGTATCTTTGAACGTCGTTCTCTTTCCCAGTATCAACCAAGCTGGCTATGAGATATTTTTCCATTTCAAAAAACGTCTTCTTCTCGGTCTTCTTGGAAACCTGTCCCATTGAAAAGCGAAATGGATCCACCAACTCATACACATACACTTGAGGTACACTTGAAGCCGTGTGGCAGAGCTTCATCATCATCAGCTCAGCACCACACATATTTTACGTTTTCGTTTCTCGTCTCTGCTGCTTTTGCTCGCATGTGACCAACTACACTGACACTTATCGATTTTCTCGCACACCATGAGCTTTACTTTTGAGGTGATTCACTAGAGCAGAGCTGAATGGATCTTCAATTCAAGTTGAGATCCAGTTGGATGACTTTCAAAGCTTACCTGGATCTGTACACATATGTTGATTTTTGCCTGAATTGGTTGTTTGTCAGCGGCTTGGGTCTTGAATATGTCGACACACTCACTTTCTGGTGCTAAGCAAAGTCGGCAGCAAGCTTTGCCAGTACTTTGAGCACTTTGAGACATTCCGGTTGATGTTGGGCTTCCAAATGATTTTCTCTTCTTTATTGTTGAGTTTAGCTAAAGAATAAATAATACTGTGCTGTGAAATTCTTGGATTTACTAAGAAACGCAGATGATTCAGTCAGACGATTCTGGCAATGGTTTTCTTCATTCGTTTCTTCGAGAGAGGATTTTCGAGAGAGCGAAAAACTTCTGCACCAAAAAAAGGTTGAATGAAAATTTGTGAGGTAAATATCGAAAAAATCCGAGGAATTTTTAAAAGGTTTGAAAAGAATATTATCTGACGAGATTAAGAGCAAGTCATCTCTGAATGATAGAAGGTTCAGTAATTAGATATTTTGTTATTTTAATTAGTAATAAGAAGTGAAACCATTCTTGGAATAATAACAATATTTCGAAGAAGCAAGGAAGGGAGAACTCCACTTTTAAGCCAAATGAAGCTTCTCTTTAAGTGCGGTCTTCAGAAATATTAAATATTTCGAATCTTCTCTTATCCCTTAGCCGCAGTAATTTTGAATTTCCGGTTTCATAGCGAATCGATTCTCGTCATCGCCACACACATACCTTGAGCTATTGACGAAAGAGAGACCACAGAGTTATATATTATTCTTCTTCTTTTGCCTTCAGCAAATCCACTTCACTCCTCGACTGGCAAACCTCGACTGAAACTCTCTCTCTCGTATATGCCAGCTCGGATTTTTCGACGAAAAATGATGGTGATACATGACGTTGTGTGCCTCGAGATCGCTGTTGTGTTTGATTGAGAACGATTGGGGAAGAGTTGGAAGTGCCGAACTTCGAAGCTTGTTAAAGCGAATCTAGAGATACTTGCCATGTGTCTTGTTTTCCATTCTCCTTCATCCGTCTATTTGTGTTTCATTAAGCATATGACCAATAGACCGAGTGAGCGAGCATGGAATTGCGTAGAGAGCACAGGAAGGTAGCAGGCAGATGGCATTTTGTGTCTTCAGCAATGATGAGGGCACAATATCAAAAAAGCTGTTCTCTTCGTTTATTGCGTCTGGTTCGCGTCGAGTTCTCTTGCATTCGTGTTGGTGGCTGAAGTGCCAGCGCTAACGTGAGTAATGATTTCTGACGATCTCGCATGCATTTTAACAAGAACTTGATAATTTTTTGGCCGCAGTATTAACGTTTCTTTTGGCGACCACATTGGCATCAACCAATTTTTTCTTTTTTAAAATGTCCAATACATCCATCCCACCGCCGCAATATTAACGTTTAGTTAGACACAGTGATACGACATTTCGTCAATGACCATGACTCCGAATTGTGGAGAAAATATTTTGTTGATGTTACTCGTGCTTTCTTGATTAAGAAAATCCACGGTTTGTCGCTACCATGAATTTCAAAAGTTTTCAATGGAAAAATAATTTGAAGCAACAAATTCTTGTTCTAAGTAGCCGAAAGATCTTGTTAGCAGCGAACTTCTTAAATTAAATAAAATTCTTCGTTCTCAAGAGAATAAGATTCAAGTGACGAGTGCCATAGAATTCGTAACATGTATGCGTGATTTCGTTAGAAAATCGCCGAATTCAGTACGGAAAAAAATTCGCTCCTTTCTACAAACGTGGTCGGCTTTTTCTGCAGTCGAGAAACAGGATGAAACAGCGAAATGCCTGCTGCAACTCGAACTCCATTTGAACAGACTGTACTTTTCAGTTCAACCATTGCCTTCTTCTTTCGCTACACTCACTTCTCTTCCCATCCGCGTGATGTCTGCAGGTTGGCTAGTGTGTTTGGCGGCGTAATAGCTATACTGCTTCCAACACATGTGCATTAACTCGTCAATCGAGACTTTGACGACTCTTCCCATCTTGAGACCAGAGGAAAGAATTTCAGCAAAATGATTTTTTGATTGAATTCGTGTGATGGGTAGAAAATGTCAAAAGTTTATAGAAGTTGAAAAAACCAATCGTCAGTTATTCGAAGATTCACCATATCATTTGGTTTGATCTGATACTTCTCATTGACACTCGATAGAGAATTTCTATTTTTATTCAACGGAGCATCTGCGAAATAGCATCCAAGATTTTTTTTTTCGTTTCTCCTAAACGATCAACGTAAGCTTGATTCCTGTCCAGGTGTTTACCGTCATTTAGGTTAATAAATCGCAATATTTTCTTCAACTCGCTGCTGATAGCTTGTTATCGCGACAGCTGATAGACCTAGCTCTGCTTATAAACCCCGGCAATGTTATCATTCACTTATGTTTTAGCTTTCAAACGCTGTGAGTGATTGAAAAAAATTGCCTGAACTAAAATATTTGAGGTGATTCCATTCATAAGAAAACAGTTTAAAAAATATTTTGTTTATCAAAACAGATTTTTCCCATTGCGAATCAAATTTTCTTTGCGTAACCTCTCATCGCAACTCTCTCATTTTCCTTCTGCACATGACGAAATCAAGGGTAACGACTCGAAATGAGTGTTGCACAACGTGCAAATTGAGAGAACGCTTAGAAAAATGAGAGAATGAAAAATATTGGATTGTTCTTCGCCGCTGAATTTAATATCTACACGATTTTTGTTTACATTTCACTTTTTATTTTCTCGAACATGTGGCTTTTGTTTTGATCTCTCGCAAGCTTCTTGATTTTTTTTATGAGAAGTGATTTGAAAATATTTTTACCGGCTTTGGTCACTTTAATGTAAAATCAATTTTTCATGTTCATCATTTCTTTGTTGAACCCTCGCGAAATTATAAAAGCAAGCCTTCGAGAAATCTAATCTCCCTTTAATCCAATAGTTATAAAACGACCAAAGTCATTGATTTCTTCGTTTACACACACCAGCAAGTATCAAAATCTCCTGAGAGCTGTGGCCACTGATGTTTCACGTCCCCAGGAAATGTTCATCAAAGTTTCTTCTCTTTTGTCAACCCTCGCTCATTGGCCTACCGTTTACCGCGCAAGCATCTTATCGTCATGTGATATCACAATTTCGCTGACAGAACCAAATCTTATTTCTCCAGTTTTTTTCCATTCAATCAAGTTCCAGCTAATGCCAAAATAGTTTTCTTCTTTCCCTCATCGACAAATGTCTTAGCTGACAAAGAATTTCTCCCATAAGAAAGAACTGAAAGAAATCTCGAAGCAAACAACCTCATCGTTGAAGTCAGATTGCTGTGTGCTGGTTGAGATTCGATGAAAGGGCGCAGAAGCATAAACTGTCAGCTCACTGTGTGATCTCGTACCGAACTCACCCCATCCCATCAGGCATTCGATTCCGTATTTATTCCCCCTTTCTAGAAGCGTCATCCTTAGCCATAAAATCGGTTTACTACCACACAGCTAAGCAGGCATGAAAGTCTCGTAAACTTTTCTTATGTGCCTCGAGAAGAAAATTTTGTGATTTCATCCGAGATGTTGAAGTCTCGTCGCTATGTACACGTTTTACCATCATCTTGCGCTGCCATCCGCTTTCTCTTCTTGCCGTTTGGTGCGTACAGCCTTTTCTTGTTCGTTTTATTGTATCCTTCGAACGAGAGTGATGAGTTGGCACCGAAAGCAAAGTAAAGGAGGCTATCTCGCTTCCACTGAATGTGATGATGGAACGGAACATCCGTCCATCATTTTCATTTGTAAATGAATGAGAAAATATTTTTTTCGTTAATGTCGAGGTTGAGTAGTAAGACTCTGATTCACCCTTTGATGGCTTTCATTTAGATGTTCGTAAAATCCTATGACATTATTTCTTTGAATAAGAACTTATCTAACTATTGATCTTTTTCTTCATTCCTTAAACTGCTAAGATTTCATTGTAGTTGATGAATTTATTCTAACTAAATATGTTTGAAAATTATTTCTAAATCGCAAATTGACTCAAGAGTTTAATGAACTTTGCTTAGTTTCACGACAAGTAACGCTTGACCGCCGATTTAACTACTTTACGGAAGAATATGTAGAAGGTAGATATAAAATCGATAAGCGAAGGAGAACAATCCTTAGTCTTGACGAAGGGAATGCGTCAAATGCGTGAATTTGTGTGTGTGCGTGCTAACCCTCGGTCCATCTTGACTCCCGTTCATCTTCGTCGCCAATCGCCGTAGATGTTCCGTGGATGAGATTTAAAATGTCATCATATCGAGCAAGAATTCTCCGTAATTCTGATTTTCTCTTGTTAAACAGATAGCAATATTTAAATTGCCTAACTGATAAATTTTCTTTTAACATCGAAGTTTAACACATAAATCTCGCGATGACTAATAGTTTTATTCCAGTGATATTCTTTTCATTTTTTCATAACCCATGACGAGCTGGAAGTGACTATTTTATGCCAAACTCAATGCGACGATTCAGCGGATGGAATATAGTTGAAGTGGGTGGGCGAGAGGTGCATGAAAATTGAACGGTCGTCTATCTGGTTGGGCCGAAAATCAATACAACAGAATTTCATTTGATGGCGACCATTCGGGATATTGGACAATCGCGCGAACCGATTGTGTTGTTTATTTAATTGTTTCAGCGGCGAGAAAACGAACAGACGACAATCTTGTGAAGATATCTGAAACCCTTTGCAGTAAATGTATTACAACAATACATTGAGGCTTCAAGATTGTCAATTGCCGTAATACAAAATTAACGTTGAATGCAAACAGAGCCTGCTCACTTTTACCACCGCAGATAGGCTTCAATTCCCTATGTGCATTGAAAACGGGCGACAATCGAAATCAATGCTGCCCACACTTTATAAAACGCCCACCTGAGAATTGTGTCCCAATTTAATTATCATAATTCACGCTCAAAAAACCTCATTACACACAAACATTCGAAGAGACATACACACACGCATAGATAATTTCGCGCTGACAAATGAAAATATCCAGGCACCCGATAATTAAGTGCATGTTTCCGAAAGGCGGGAGTGATTAGATTACGAGGTCAATCAGGAATTGAAGTCAAGCGTAACAATGCAGGATTTTTTTCTTGCGGATGAGATCGATATAAAGCAGTGCGAAACTCGCTGCGAGATGCTTTGATGGTTGGTGAGAATTGTAAGAATGATGGAGAGGAAAGGGAATATGAGATGAAGCTGAAACCCATCTGCAAAGGTTTCTTCTTTCTTTTCTTCCCGTTTTCTACCTGACCAGAATTCTTTTCGTTGATGATACCAAGACTGACAACTTACCAATACAGGTTTCTTGAAGTTATCCGGCTCCATCATCGAGTTGACCTCAAGTGATTCGCAATTTTAATTTCCTTTGCTTCTTTAAGTCGCAATTGAGCAGAACCGCGTTTAATTTTTGTGGATTGTAAAAATTCGATTTCACTGTCAAATAACTGTTCACTTCACAAGCCACTGCGATTGTTCACTTTATCGCTTGCAAAATTATTAAAGTTAACACTCTGTCAGAACACCGTAAGAGAATGAATGAGAAAGCGACACCACTCATTTAAACATCATCGAATCACTAGCGCTGTCTAAATGTGAAGATGTTCCTCGTTGAACGGATCAACTGAAAATGAATCAGCCAGCAGGCTGATGTTGCGAGAGGGATTTTTTCGGTTGAAGGAAGGAAGAGAAAATGAAACTCAGTTCTGTTGTGTTCTGATGTTGTGTGTGGAGTGGAATGGATAATGTGCGGAGATTGGGAAAAACGCAATCGAGAATCAGGCGCGTTTGATGGTGTAATTTCCTTTCACGTTTTTTATGGCAAGATATTTTTGGTGACGCGATCTAATCCAGCCATCAAGTTGGATATGTTTGTTTCTGTTGCTTAGCTTAAACTTAAATGTCATAAAGCTTAAAAGATCAATTAATCTTAAAATTACAACCAACTTATTAAAATTTAATGAAATCAATGTAATTCTTCGAATACTTAGTAAAGCAATATTTGAAATAACAACCAGCTCTATGAGCCGTACTCGAGAGCACTCGTCATGTCACCGACCGTGTTTCTTTATTTATCTCTTTCTCTCACAATTTACGAGAAGCTGACTGCTGCTTAGCTATTGGAGATTTTTCTTAAGAGAATTGTATAAAAGGAAAGCTCGCGACATTTATTCTACAGTGAATGATTATCTGTTAGTAAGAGAGTTGGTTCATTGCGATGAAGTTTGTTTTTTTGTTGATAGTTATTGAGTTCTGCGTGAGTTTCTAATTTTTTTGGGGCAACTTCAATACCCCACTGAAAACCTTTTGATGCGTTTCCACTTTCCAAAATTGCATTAAACATTGAATTCAGTTTAAATTTACCGCTTGCCTTAAAACAATCGAACAAAATGTGTTTAACATCGATTTTCTGTTATTTTTGTTGTCGTCAGATGGCAGAGATCGAAATCGAAGAGATTACGAGAGTCGACCAGCGCTGTGAGCTTGGCGAAGGCCCACATTGGGATGTTGAAAAGCAAAGCTTGTTTTACGTCAACATCCTTGAAGATTCAGCCATATTTCGATATGATTTGAAGTCGGGCGAAATTTTCAAAGCGACGATAAAAGAAGACAAGTCGCCAATCGGATTTATCGTTCCTGTTGATGGAAAAGTTGATGAATTTATCATCGGAGCTAGGCGACGACTTCTTTTGATAAAATGGGACGGCCAAGCATGGGAAGCTGACATTTTAAAAGTTCTTGCTGAGGTTGATTCAAATCTCGAAGGAAATCGAATCAATGACGGGAAAGTCGATCCTAATGGTAATTTGTTCTTTGGTACGATGGGCGACGAATCAAAGTTCAGTTTAATTGATCATCGAGTGGGATCTTTGTACCGATTCACGAACGATACTGGCATATCAGTTGTTGATGGATTCAAGGAGAATGTTGGAGTGAGCAATGGATTGAGCTGGGACGTTAAAAACCAAAAATTCTATTACATTGACTCGGTTACGCGTGATGTAAAGGTTTTTGATTACAATCATTCAAAAAGTATCGTCAGTAAGTAAACTTTACTTCAAGCTAAATTATGAGTTCCGACAAAACAAAATTTTATTGTCTATTTATCAAGCGAATCCATCAGTTCTTATCAACTTTAATGAAACTCATTCGGGTGAACTCTTCGCTGCTGACGGAATGACGATTGATAAGGATGGAAAAATTTATGTCGCTACTTGGAATGGATCAAAAGTAATTGTCATCGATCCGAAGACTAAAAAAATAATTCGTGAGATTCAAATGCCAACAAAACAAATAACTTCACTTGCTTTCGGTGGTAAAAACTTAGATATCTTATACGCAACAAGTGCTGGAAGGCCAAAACCACAAGAAAGCCCCGCTGGAGGGATTTTTAAGATCACTGGACTGAATGCCAAAGGCGTTCCGATGAATAAATTTAAACTTTATTAAAATTATGTTGAAATTCATTTGATTTTATTGGAAACATTTTTAAGGTGAAAGTTCACGTTTTACATATTTTGTAAGAAAAAGAATTCAAAGGGAAAATAAAGAAAATTCATATTTTTAAGATTAATAATTCAGAACTGTGCCGATTGCTTGCTCGGTACATTTATGATTTGTCAGTTGACGAATCTTTTTCGTCTGAGGCACTGCCAGAAACGTGTGGAGTAACACTCACCGGTGGAGGCATTGAAATAACTGGTTGCATTGGAGCTGTAGCAGGGAAAATAGGTGCCATGTGTGCAATTTGTGGAGTTGCAGGAAGTGATGGTGTGTAGTACATCGGAACTGGCGGAGCAGAGAATTGCTGATAATATGGCATGGAAGTCTGCGGATAAGTGTGATAAACTCCAGTATCAATTATTCCACTATCATTGCTGCTTAATAGTGAACCATCCATGAGCTGCTGCTGTTGTTGTACTGGGTAATAAACTGGCTGTGGTTGACCTTGGAAAGCTAAAAAATAAAAAGAAAACCGTTCAGAAAGAGGCAAAATTTAACATAAATTAATTGAACGTACGATATGAGTATTGAATGCCAGGCGGCATTTGATGAAGATAAGAATCGTCAGCAACTTGGAATATCATTGCAACACCTGGTCCAGGTTGTTGCGGCGCCATCATTGGTTGTTGCGATGTCATTACTTGCTGTTGATGATGATAAACTGGAACTGATGATTGATACTGATCATGTAAAATTGTTGGAGAAGCGGTTGTCGGCGCTGTAGTTCCAGAGGACTTTTCTTGATTCGGAACATTTGATTCTGTTGATCCTTTAGCATGGAATGTTTGTGAATGAATCATAACTTTACCAGTTTGTCCTCCTGCTCCTCCAATTTTTGACTCATTCTTGTGAAGGTTTTTGACGTTCGAATTGAATTTAATTTCCTTTCTTGATTGATTTGACCAGTTCGAGCGATAAGATCCTTCCTCACGATTATGTTCTCGATTTCCAAAAGGACGACGATTTGCGTTTCGGTTGTCGCCGTGAAAGCGATTGCCATGAGCTGGATTCATTTTTGTCGAGACAGGAGTGTTAGTCGGAACTGGTGGCGTTTCATTTTTGCCTGCAGTTTGATCCTTGACATTTTCAACGGCAGCAGCATCTTGACCTTCATTCATATCAAGATTACCGAGTTGTGAAACCACAGCATCCAAGCGACGATTCGCTCCCGTTGCATGGAAGTATCTCACACCGATATTATAGAAGAATTGAAGTGAAGCAACATCGTTGTGCGGTAAGTCCTCACCATTTTGGCCATTGCTTTCCTTTGGCTGCCAGTTTACAGAGCTTGATGACAATTCCGCTTCGCTCATGATATTGAAAACATCTCCTCCTGAAGACGTCTCGTAGTGCTGCTGTACGTGATTGGGAGGAGGAATTGAATAGTTTCCATAGGGCATGACATGTTGATAGTTCAGAGGAGCATACTGAATTTGTTGCTGCTGCGATGGCATGTATGGAATCATTTGGCTGCTCCAGCCTTGAGAAGGAGACGCAGCATACATAGGAGTCATAGGAGTCGTAACGTTTAGTTGCTGCTGATATTCATGCGTTGGCTCATGCGTCTGCTGTTGATAGTAGAAATGTTGATCAGGCTGACCTGGCGCATAAGAACTTTTACGTTCAATGTCACTTACATAGGCCATTTGAGGCTGATTCTGGTTTTCGGAATTTGTGTATTGCTGTTGATGTTGATTGTGGAAGTTATTATTGAAGCGTCCACCTCCTCGCTTTTTATAACCACCTCGAAAGTTTACATTTACGGGCATCAGCGTCATTTCAAGAGCTTCTTTAGCTGGAACAAACTGATCTAAATTTGTCAGTTGATTAAGCTCGTATGAATCCAAAGAATGATCCAATATCACATATTTCTTCTTCTCCTCATCATCTAGTGTCAGATATCGATCTTCATCGACAATCATTTCGTATTTATCGCTGTTGAATTTATCATAGGCTCCATTTCGTCGGTTTCGATTGCAACCGTACATGAAGTTCTTTTCATCCAGCTGTTGTTTCATTGGGAAATCCTGTCGGGAAAATTAAGAAGTTATCTAAAACCACATAATAATTTGCAAATTTTAACTTACTGCAGAATCCAGCCACTTCAAACGTTGTTCCTTTCGGTTTTCGCTCCATAATTCAAATTCAGTGTTTCGATAGATGCTTGGATCAAGTGCTTTCGCTACTTTGTAAGGAAATGGTGTAATTCCTTCATCCAAGAGCTGACGAACGCATGACTTAGTTTTGTCGTGAAGGAACCCATCAATTGGTTTGAAAATTTTCATTCTGCCTTGATCGTCAATTCGATGAATGATTGTTATTGCATCTTTATGTTCCTCGATGGTCTTCTCGAAGTCATCTTGATTATGGAAGTGGCAAGTGTTGGGATCTTTCAAAACACAATTGGAGTCCTCATGCGAGTCAAAAGAACTAACTTCGCCTGATTGCGTAATGTATTGATCAGGATCATCTTCAAGCGGCAAAGTAACCTTCTCTTCTTGATCATGAAGCATTCTTTCAACAGCGTACTGAACGTCGGGAAGCTTAAAGACCTCAGAATACAGGATGTTGTATACAACAGCTTTATCGATAAAATAATGAGAACAAAATCTGAAGTATGCGTGTAATATTATTTACCCTGGCACTCAGCAAGTCGTTCAACATAATCCATTGTGTAGATGACATCGAAATGTTTATCTTTGTGAGAATAAAAAACACGAAGTGGATTGATTGAATCATATGAATCATCCTTTACGTAAAGCAGACTAGTTGTTTGTAGGTTCGAAGTTGGTTCAAAGAGAATGACATTTTTTCTGTAAAGATAATGAATAAGAACCTTTTTTGAGATTAAGTCTTCGTATCCTTTTACCTGTAAATACGAGCAAGTACTCTCAGCTCAAGCAACGATCCATGAGTTCTAGGACGACGAAGCTGACTTATGTAGTTGAAAAAGTTCTTGTCAACTTCATTTGTGTATTCCTTTGGCCGAGATTCCATGTAAGCTGCGCAATCCTGTCGAACTTTCTCGTGATAGTTCTGGATGTCATAAACTTGATCAGCAACAACTCGGAACAACGAAGATGCATCTCGAGCGATATGTTTGCGATAGAATCCTTTTTCTTCTAAGAAGTGGTCGATCGCATCTGGCCCAGGTTTACTACCAGTAGCAAAAGGACGTCGAGTACCATCAACTTTCTCTTGCATAGTTTCTGCGAAAGTAGGGTTAATGAAATTTCTCTTCTTGTTCTGGTATTTTCATATCTGAATGATATCTATCCGAAGCATTTTGATATAAAGTCGCCATTAAAAGCAAATTAACTTCAAATTATTTCCTGATGGCCACATTTCAGAAACATTTGCAAAAATGTTTTATATCATCATCCAAAAAACAGAATATCATCTCCAATTCTTTGTTTTTGACTACTTACCTTTGTTGATTTGATGTTGGCGTATATTGAGAATGTGAATTTTATATTTAAAGTGGGAGAATAATGAAAATGAGGGAAACAACAGCTCCGCGCAATTATTTCTGAAGAATTTTGAAAAAAAAAGATTTTTTTGAAATTAAGGGCAGTAACTACGAACTGAATTTTCAAAAATTTCCGTTTTTTGAAAATAGAACTTTTCATCTGAAAATTGAAGATTCACGATATCAGCAACTGTATATTGAAGGGTCTCACTAAATTGATTTCCGATGGAAGCAAACTCAGAAAGCTTTTGGGCTCACTTTGTGGATCAAAAAAATAAAATTTTGACCGGAAGATTAAGCTAAAAATAATCATGAGTTGAATTGGTTGCTGCGACTTTGCTACGAGCTTTTGATTTCTTTCTCTGGATTCATTCACATTCTGGGAGCATCTGGTCTCGTGGTTGGGAAGATATTTTGCAAATACAAATAGAAATTTATAGACGAACGAAAAAAGATTTGTTAAAAACTTTTTTAATTTTATTAAGTCAAAAATATTTTTTTTGTTATAAAACTTTTCTCGTTGATGTTACAATTTTCATTATAAATCTACTAATTTAGGAAACGAAAACATTTTTTTCGACTTTGGCATATTAGTACGATTAAATCCTGACGCACTGCAATTCAAAAGGTTCGCAATAATCATTTCCATGAAGCATTTCTAGCTCGTTTTATCGCAAAACTCACTGAGAAGGTGCATGGCATTTGAAAATCAATTATTTTCAATCATTAAATTTCATTAGTTTGTAAATCTTTTGAATTTTTTTGAACAACTTGTTCTCATCCGTCATTTCCTGGAGCTTAAAGATTAACTTCATCAAATTGTTCGATTCGCTCAACCCTTTAATAATAAAGAGACAAAATTTTATTAGAAATATTCAGTTGACGTATAAGGTTGCGAATAGGTCAGTTCATACGTAGACTGTCCAAAATTTTCGAAAGAAAATCAGATTTTCAAACGAAAAGAGGCTAGTCATGTTGGCCCTTATTGCACGATATCTTGTTAGAAATATAAATTTGTTAGATCGGTAGCTTTTCATGTAGTTAAAGCACTGATCTCACTTAGTCTAATAGTAAAATTAATTATTTTAATTGTATAAATATAAAAGCTTAAATTTTGCACTCTGGAACATTCAAATATTGCTAACAAGAGAAAATTGAATGCACTTTGTTATTATTCCTAGGAATGGGGATTGGCTAAGTTGAGGCACTTTATTTCTATTCTTCTATATTGATCGCCTTTAGGAGTTTCTTAAATTATTTCGATACTTTTCAAAAGGTAGATAGGTTTATTTAAATTGGGAGAGAAAAGCGTGTTAAGAAAGAACTATCTAATAGTCCGTCTTCATTCATTTCATTAATTTTGCTTGAGTTTATTTTAATGAGAAACTTTTTTAAGAAATGTTAATTTGTTTAGAACAAAAGAAAAACAAACTCAATTCGATTCCCGCAGGAGAGGGCACATCAATTTTAAGCATATTGGTACCAGGGTTGTTTTCGGATCCATCTCAAGCGGTGATTTGTTTGATCAGAACGAATCTTAATACTGGCACCCTCCGCGGCGCGAACAGTTTCTTTGACCTGCAAAATATGAAGTTCAGAATAAAGCTCGTAATGAAATAAATATAAAGCCACTTACACTTTGCATAAGATTTTGTGCGTTTCCGACCAACATTTCTGTTGCTTCGCGATCTTCGTCAGATCCTTGTGCTCCCAACATTGTAGCTTTAACAGTTGATAAAATCTTGAGCTGAGTACCGATGGTTGGGATTCTTTCGCAAACTTGCAACAAATTTGTTCTTATTCTCTTGTCAGTACACTCACGTGCCAAAGCTTTAGCAAGTCGAGTGACATCTTCTGATGCTTCAGCAATCAATTTTGCTGTGGCGATTAGTTCGCGTTTGCTTCCTTTCGAATCTTGATGCACCAACTCTGATAAGCGAGCCATTAAAACGGCCATTCGTTTAGCAGCTGCGATAATTTCATTATCCTTTGATGACCATTGGCGAACTTCTTGATGAAGGCCATGAGCAGCCAATAAAATAGGTTGATTTGAAGTTGGCATAGCACGGAAGACTCCTTCATCCTCGTCGTCTGTCTCTGGAGGAGGAGGACGTACTGGAGGAATTTCTTCTCTGGGAAGAGGGGGTCTTGGCGGAGCTCGATCTAAACGAAGAGAAGATAGATCTGGTGGAGCCGGAATCTCGGGTTGTTGAGTAATTGCATTACGAACGTTTCGAACGTTTTTAAGAAGCTAAAAAAAAAATTACGTCATATATTCGTTCGACGATGATTCAATAATTACTCACATTCTTATTGGCATCACGCCAATGAGCTCCCGCCGCAGGGTTAGCAATGTCAGTGGCCACTGACTTAGCATTTTGAACCATCGGTGGAACTGAATTCTGAAGTTTATCAGAAGCATTGAGAAGCTCAGATGTGAAGCTTGGATCTTCACTGTTGTCTGCTTCTTGTTTAGCCACCAAGAGCACTCGATTTGCAAGACGAGCGATTGATGAAGTGTTGTCAACCATCTTTTGTGGAACTTTGTTCCTGATAGCGTCTTCGCAAAGAAGGGTGTGTTTCTGCATTTGTTCCTCGCTAGCCTTGATAAAGTCTGCTGGATCGGTGGCTTGATCGCAAAGTGTTCGCATACGTAAAATAGTATCAGCATATTGATCACGCAAGTTGTTGTAATGTTCTTCGGCTGCTTTTGAACCAGGATAATTCATTCGAATCCTTCCGGCGCTGATAAGTTGAGGTGTCAAGCTATCGATTTGTGCTGCCGATGCAAGTAACACTTCAGCGAGTTTTTTGTTGCCACCGGAACCTCCCGCGGCTACCATGCGACTTGTTTTCGAAGCACGATCACTGAAAGCCGAAAGATTTGCTGCTTTTTGATTGAAATTTGTTTCGCGTCCTGGACCTTCTGGTGCATTTACTGCGTCAGTGAATTGCTTTAATGGTGTACTGATGTCGATGAAATCTTCTACAACTCGACTAACAACAGCAGTTTGAATACGATTCTTAAGCTCGTGAAGCTTTGCATTCAATTTTCTTGCAATTTCTTGGGCTTCGGGAGTATGAGCCAAGCCAGCAGCACATAACTTCGCATATTGACTTGCAAGTCCTTCAATCTCATCGCAAAGACTGAGAATGTCAGCTTTTTGGTGTCCCGGCAAACCTTCGGCAACTCTCTTTCCTTCTTCGACAATGAGAGCAATAGCGCGATGGCCCAATCCCTTGTCATCAACACCAGGATTTGTAAGCCAACGAACAGCTTGTTCCAAGCGTCCTTGAACCTAAAATGAAATTTTTAAATTTATTTTAGGCTTTAATATTGCATCAACGAAACATACCGTGTGAGCCGCTTGTTGTAAACCTGCCTTGTCGACATTCATAACAGCTTGCAAAATGTTTCCTTCAAGCTCGTCGAGCTTTTCAACCATGTCTCTAGCCAAAGACTCAGCTTGCGGAGATGTTCCTTTACTGTTTTGACGTAATTCGCACAAAGTATTAGCCATTGAAGTTAAATCATCGGCATTTTTGCGAATGCGATATGAATCGTTGGGAAGACAACGATCAGCGACTTTGTATGCATTTTCAATGATTTGACGAAGAGCTTTTTCGCCAATGCCACCTTTCAACGCGTAAGGATTTCTCAGCCAATCTTTAGCTGCTTCCATCTTATTGCGGATAGCATTGTTAATCTTTTTGAGGACAGTCAAGTTATCCAATTCACTTGTGTCTTCGTCGTAAGTTGTAAGCTGAAGAACACGAATGATTTCTTGAATTTCATCTGTCATTCGAGCAGCAAGATAATTTCTATTTTCAGCTGCTTCGTCTGAACCCTTTCCACCTTGTTCAATAATATGAATGTAAACTTTCATGCTACATATCAAAATCGGAGCTAAAATTTTGATTTGTTCAAGACAACGAACAAGAATTTCGCTATGAACTTGATGTGTCAACTCTTTTTCACGATTTCCTACTTCACGTGAGACTTTACTGAGACATGGACTCAAATCTTTTAGGAATTGGACTAAATCTTCCATCGAATCGATGACTTCACTGACTGCAAGATAATCGAGCACTCGTTTGCACTCTCGGACGATTTTGCGCACTTCTGATTCATCGAAGCAAAGAAGAAGTTGAGATGTCCCTTGAAGAATACCTCGTGATCCTTCAATAAGTTTTCTTCGAGCTGGACCTGAATACGGATCAGCACGTAGAAGCGATGAAGCTTCTTCCAATAATTGAGAAGCATGTTCAACGCGTCTCAAAGAAGTTGGCATATCTTGCTTCAGAATTTGATCGTCTGAGCTATTGATTGTCTCTTTTCCGACTTTAACAAGATTCGTAACAGCGATGGAAACAGCCGAAACTGGCCGAGACAAATCTGGCATCGCATTTCCATCTTCAGCTTCTTCATGAAGAATAACAAGGCGAGATACCTGAAATACGAGTCATGAATAAATTAGAATGAACATTGCAATGAAAATCTAAAGTTTGGAAGAAGAAATAATTTGGACAATTTGAAACATATCTTCATTAATTAAATATATGAAACAGAAGGCTGACAAGTCTAACCATTTGAGACGATCAACCACAAAACAAACAGTGACGGTGTGGGCGACATCACCTTTTAAAATTGGTTTGTTGCCAACTGTTCATCATCGCATATCGTCAATTATCTGTCAGAAAATTGTTTTTATGAGAAAGTAGCGAATCCATAGACTACATCTCCCAATTTTAATTACCAAATCCAAATTTTCTTGACAAAAATTGTATCCAATTGATCTAAATATGATTCCATGTTTATGCTGACTTTGTATTTTCAAAGGTCAATAGATTCGTCACTAAACGATCATGAAAACATATGTGCAGCTACTTCATAAAGATACCGAGCGTGCGAGCTTGTTTGCTGGTGTTCAAACATTCCTACACAAAAACTTTTTTCTTGAAACTTTAAAACGAAAAAAAAACACGGAAAAGTCTGAATCAAATTCTATTTTTATCAAATGTGTTGTAATCGAAGACTTGAGTAGGAATTGGTATAATCAAAGCAGAACTTCAATATGGATTTACGTATCTCTTAGCTCATTATTAAAACTTAAAGGCAAATATTGATTTTAATTACCGCATCTAAATTGCACTTCGCGCAAAAAAATTTTTATGAGCATAAGCAATCGACAACGACCATCAATCTAAATTAAATTATTTTCTTCTCGGTAAGTCATAAAGGCATTTGCGATTTTATTTATTTCGCACACGCATCTGGTAGCAAAGTTTATATTATTCGTTTGTATAGAGCTTAATTAATTTGAATATGGAAAATGTGTTTTGAACTCTCTCTAAGAAAAACACGCGAAACTTTTGTTATTGTAGATTGTTTTTAGACTTGAATAGCTTTGTCTGATGTGACATCAGAAAGACATTAAGCTCACACACTTGGGAGACCGATCAATATTGAAATTAACCTAATTACACTCGAGCGTTCGAGAAGAAAAAGCCAAGTCTACTCTTACAAATAAAAAAAACTACACACATCGTGACTTATAGTTATACCTGTGACGAAAACAAAGTTAAGTTTAAAATTTTTAAGACGAAACAGCGTTTATGTCATTTTTATTTCGAGCGCCACCCAACAAACGAAACTTCTGACCACCTTTAGAAGCGTTCTCAAGTGCAACTCTACATGACAGTATGAGTTCGACTTGTAAAAACATAACTTTATATGGTAAACGTCTCCGTAGCACACAGTAAAGCGTTGTTGACAAAGTTTTTAACGCTCCAAACCATTAGATCGCGAACTTTTCATTGATTTTCATCACTTCTTATTCGAAATGATAACTACCGCTGAGAATGTATTCGTGAGTTGGTGATTTCACGTTCATGTAAACTAATGTTATAAGAAAATGTGGAAAGAAAGGAAAAAATCTTCTCTCAATGCTCTACAGCCAACTCTTCTTCGCGAACGTCTTTGCTCTTTAAAGCTGTATGAGTCATTTTTTCAGAAAGTTATTTTTAGAATTCAGAAAATCGGGATGAATTTTTAAGTTCAGCTTAAACTTTTTTTCCAATTCAATAAAGCGAAAAGTGTCCAGAATTTAAAGTATTACCTGGTTAGCAACAGGCTCTAGGATGGATTCGATTGTTTTTGTGTGGAACACAGGCATATTGCAGGCGGCGATAAACGTAACAGATCAACACAGAATATAAATTATTTGGCACTTTTTGTTTAACACGAAAGAAAAACAATTTGAGTCCTTTGTTTTTGAATTTTTCCTTTTAAAAATAAAACTTTATTGAGCTAAGAGCTCATCTCGTTCCGAACAAGACTTCTACTCTGATGAAAGCACGACGAAGAACTGAAGTTTCATTTCATGCTCACAATTGAAAATCGAGAAATCAAGAGAGCGAGGTTTTGTGAAAGAGAGTTTGTTGAGATTGCCAAACATGGAGAAAAAAAACGTGGTGAATTTGATTACGAAGTTTATTCCTGAAAACATTTTTTATAAGCAAAATTCAAATGCAAAATTCAACTTTTACAATCAAATTTTATTCAACAAAATTTTCTCTTCTCCGTTTTCTTTAAGCTTACTTGGTTTTATAGTCACTTCTATAATAGATATGAGGACAAATGTCTTTGATGTTGAAGGTGTAAAAAGCGATTGTGAAAAGTAAAAATGTAAGGAAAAGCAAGTGAATAAAGTGTTTTGTAGTGAAAACCATAAAAGTAATTCATGTATGTGACAACAATTATTATTTGGCGCATAAGCGGCTTTATTCTTAAGATTGAAGATCGGATAAGTCTAAAGGAGAATACATATTTATTCGATTTATTTTGTTGAAAACAATTTTCAATTTTCATTTTCTCCAAGTATCTCTGGAGCTTCTTCTCATGATGACTTTTGGGCTCCTCGCATCTCGGTGGCATGTTGAACGGCATTTCATTGATTTTGAGTAATTTGTTCATATTTTCGTGAGACGCGTATACTGAGAAAAATGTCTAGCAAGTGGTCGTATGTGTAAAAGCATATTTCATTTGTATTCTGTTGTCTTACATAGCTTTTTGTCAATAACAAAAAGTCGCGTGAGAACAATGTGGACTTTCCAGAACAATTTTTATGTTTTGCTGCGTTAATGAAAATGACTTCCAGCAAATAACTTCGTTTGACAAGTGTCAGCATTCACTTATGAAGCGACCTGAATTGCTTAAATAACTGAATCTTTGCACTTTTGTCAAATGCTAACATGAAGACATCTTTCCTTAACAGAAATTTCGAGCAAATTTTCTAACCACATTGTTTCCCACTACAAATACATTGATTTTTACTTTGAGCTTCATTATTTTCGTACAAATGATCAAAACATATTTATGCTTTTATATCGTGAGGAGATTTTGTGCAACATCTGCTATACTAATTTGAGTTAACTAGTTTAATAAATCATTTAATCAAGTAAAATGAAGTTGTTAGATAATTACTGAATTATTTTTTACAGAGAATTAAATTATTTCCTTCTTAAAAGTTCCAGGCAACAGTTTTAACTTGAGCATTTTTAATAAGAAAAAAATTGAAAACCTTGAAAGAAAAATCTAGGTAGCGCCTTGAGATTTTTTAAATATGTTAGAACATGCAATCTTAGGTTCTCATGCAAATAATTTTTTTGCCTTTTTAAATAGAGATGACAGAGTTAGTAGAATAAAGATCATTGATCAAGCTTCATTAAAGATTTTTAAGTTTTCAACATTAAGCATTTTTGCTTTTCAAATAATTTGTTTTCATCGGACTCTTATCCCTGTATCAATCACAATTATTCATCAAATGAAAGCATAATCGAAAACCATAATTTATGGGACGTGAGAGTTGATAAATGTAAAACAAGTTTACGTTCGTTCAAAGAGTAACAAGTATTTCATTGTGGGACGTGCTGAGCGTGTTGACCACATGAATTCGTTATCGAAGAAAAGCTTTCTTCGCATGCATGCTTGTGTCTCTCAAATTATAAAACATATATTTACAGTGAAATGTTTGTATTTCTGTGTTTGCGAGTTGGTTCATGATAAACTCATTGATTTAACAGATCAGCGCAGCCGTTCTAGCGCTGTTCACTTAAAGAACCACTCGATCATCATTACTTCGATCTACTGAAGTAAGTTGATATGTTTGAAATGTTTACAGAAATGCATGTTTAAGTGTTCGACAAGGTGTTAAATTATAGCTGAGATCTGATCTGATTATTAAGTGAAGAAGTGTGAAAAGTTTTATTTCGAAAAGAGTCAGATGTCTTTTTTGTGCGAAGCGAGTCGAGTGAATGAGACTAATTAAATCTTTAAATCAAATAAAGTCTTTTTGTAGTAAAAATAATTTTGCACTCATAAAGTCTGGACGGCTCATCAGAAATCGTTTAAAATAACTAAAACTTTTTATATTTATCTACGTGATACGGCTTTCGGATATTCATGTAAATATTTATGTTTTGATGATTTTTGTAGAAAGTGTATCAAACAGAAGCTTCGTTAATTGACTAACTTCAATTAATAAACTTAAAGAATTGTCAACACAAAGCAATCGTATTTTCTTCTATGAATAATTATTCATAAATAAAATTTTATATTCTAATCATGCTTAATTTTTTCTTCAGCAATTTTAAATTATTTTTAGATTGGTTGTTTTTTTTTGTTCTAAATCGCAAGATTGGCGTATCGAATGATACTTTTATGTTAAATAAATTATTTTTTTCTGTTTCATTTCGTGCAGAAACGCTTTTTAGTTAAAATATTGAGATCAAAATTTATCAATCATCGATCATTATTTGGATTCATAATCCATTTAACTGTTGTTAATAAGAAGGTTAACTAAAAGACTTAAGATAATGAAGTTATTGGAAAGCGATAATAAACTAGATTTATTGCATAAATCATCCTCACAAAAGCACATATGACCCGTGCCAGAACTTTCCTGCATACACACGTGCTATGAAGAAGGAGAGATAATTTACTTTCGATTAGATTGTGATAAATAAGAGACAGTGAGGAATCACTGCTTGATAACTGATCAAGGGCTGTTCGGAAATAACACAAACTTTAGAAAGAACTCTTATGTAGTTGAGCTTATATTGTAAACCTTACAATGATTTTTCCCAACAGCCCCTTTCATTATAAATTTTGGCTGATTATTTATGATTCAAAAAAAAATCTAAAATTGTAAAAACATTTTAATTCTTACGTCAACCATGAACAAATTTATCTGCAACTGTGAGGTACACAGCCTGAATTTACAAAGAAAGAATTCTTGTTAAGGAACTTTTTGGTGAAGTCAATAATTTAAAGTTCTACCTTCGAACCACCTCGTAAGCTGTAAAAAAGTACAAAAAAGGTAGGTTTTTTCCACCATCAATAAAAAAATGATTTGAACTTACGTGTCTTTGCATGTCGAACCATTTTAACACAGCAACCATTGCAAGTCATTAAAGGCGGTTGGTCTCGTGGCAGTGCTGTATAGTTGAAAGGATCCTTGCATCTTGCATCTGTCCATGAATCGCACTCATAGCAATAAATCGAGCGAGCTAAATGTAAATGCTTTTTAGTTTAAACAGTCCTTTCACCTTGAAAATGATAAATCAATAAGTTTCCACTGAATCCTCATAGATATCAATGATAATTATTTTGAAAAGCGTAAAAACGCAATTTGAATTTTTCAAGTGGAAACTTAGAAAGCACGGAAGCACATGAAATGGATTATTCATCGATTCCTTGAATTTTGATTTCTGTTGTGTGATGTGAAATTGTTTCTAAGCTTTGCAAAGGTTGGAAATGTTTTCTGTTCGGCAAAGCCAATGTGTTTATTTTGTCTAGTGTGAAAGTCTAGTGTAAGCTAATGTGTCAGTGTCCATCAATATTTAAATTGATAGATCGCAAATACCAAATCCTGATCATCTATCTACACATGTTACCCATGAAATTGCCTCTTTTGTGCAGTGCAAATAAACACACGGGCTATTTCAAAATATTTGTAGCACAAAAAATTAACGTCACAAACAAACAAATATTTATTTTGAAGTTATAAATTATGCAAAGCCACATTTTTAGCTAGAAACTAATGTTAAGACAATATCTCAAAATCTTACTTTGGCACTCTGTTGACACTTGAGGAATCCACAGGAATAAATATCCACAAATCGCTGATAGAGCAGATTATTAGTTTACAAAGGAAAATAAAACAAGCGGGAAGTGAAAACAATCGTTAGAGCCTTCAAAATATTAGACTAATAAAATATCTTTATGATATTGCAACCCTCAGAACCTCAGATTGTAAATAATAAACACTTTTCTTGTGTGAATTTCTAAAAAGCTTCATTTCAATTTATTCGATTGCCAATTATTTTCGGAAGATATTTTTAATCGCAAGACCAAATTTATGTTCGATACATTTACTTCTATCGCTGCGCGAGCTCTTGTGTATATACATCATTAAATTACTTTTATGTCGATCATATTTTAACTCTTGAAAGTTTGGTTATTTTAGATGCGAACACTCAATCGATTTAAGATTTTTTTACGGTGTGTTTCTGATATTATCGGGGGCATTTACACGCTATTTTTAGATTTGAAAGAGAAAAATTAAAACATTTAGACGAGAGTGTCACAGTAGGTGCTTGTAGCGAATTTTTCAGCTAAAATATCTCAATGGAAATGTTTTGATTTACAAGAAAATCTTGATATTGAAATTTTTATTTTCTAGTAGAAGACCAAATTATTTTGTTTCAGAATATCGCAATAAATATTGCGAATGACATAAAAAAATCTTTGCTGTTAGTTAAATGAAGCGTCACTCTTTGGTCAGTTTATTTATAAAATGTTTTCCGGAGAACTTACACGGAAAGCAGTTGTCAGCGGATCCGAAATCAAGTAAAACAAAAATTGCTTCAAATAAATAAACGGATCGTATTCATAAATCTTCTTCGTAGAAAGTTGCTCAAATTTAATTTTAACAATAAATAACGTGAGTAGTGCTCATAATTATCTTACCCACTGATGTGATAATCCAATTCTTTGACACTGTTTTGTATATATCCATGATAATGCTTTTTAATCACCACCGTTGATTCTTTGCAATACGGATTTTTTGTTTTAAGTTGCACTTAGTCTATTCATCACTATTTCAGATATTCTTTAGGATAAATAATCTAGAAGAAACCGCGGGAAAGTTGAAAGCGATCTTAGTGTTTCGAGGAATCAATGGTCAATAAGCCAGCTTAAAAACGGAAAGAAAATTCAGAGAAATGACAAGAGAAAAGCGAGCGATATTTAGCCGAGAGAAAATTCAAAAAGAGAGCGAAATGGAAATGACAGCTCTCTACCCTGACGACCTAGAATATATCATGAAATTTCATCAATATTTTACTTTTAAATGAAAATATTTTGCGAATACAAAGTGTTTGAAAGCACTGAAAGTTTCTTGTCTTTTTCACCTACGAAAAAAATCACTAGCGGCAAATCATGGACTTATAACTAATTGATTCAAAAGACAAATAAGAAATTCTACTGCATTGCGAAAAATGTTCTTTAAATAAAAGGACCCTTTTCAGAAAAAATATTTTCCTCACAAACCACTCAACAGTATCCACAAGATATTGACTGCACAACATCAACTGTTATCCAATTTATTTCTCTAACAATATAGAATGTTATTGGTTAGAACCGAATGTACTCTACTGATTTTTTTCAGTTTTTCTTTAATTCTTCGATACTTTTACCTTTCAATTTTCTCAAAAAGAGACTGAGTTTTCAAGTCAGAGAGAGAAAGAGACGCGAACACAAATTTTCCTTCACTGCTTCTTCGTTTCGCATATATTTTTATGTCTGCTGTGTCAAATCGAAGCTTTTATTCAAAGAGCAAGCTATAAAATCATTCAACTTGTAAATTGTGTTGTTTTCATTATAAAATTTTGATTATTTTTTTTAAGTTTTCTACAATGAACGAAGATGTTTTAAAGCCTTTTCCATGTAAAGAGAATGATTGTAGCATGAGCTTCTTCACTGAAGATCACTTGTCAGTTCATCAAGAAGCGAAGCATCGCAAATTAAATTTAGAAATTCCCAAGGGCTCGAGCATAATTTTTGGTATGTCAAAGGCTCATTTTATGCTCATTACACAAATCAACATGCCTTTAAATATTTTCAGCTGATCAAACACCTACGCCTACTCGTCTGCTCAAGAATTGCGAGGAACTCAGGGTTTTTGATGATTTGCAAAATATTAATCCTTTTGAAGAAGGTTTTAGAAGAGCTGTCGAATACAATGGAAATGAGAGCGATCACACCTTCGTGTCTTCGAGTTACCAAGATACTTTACATACACCTCAAATAATACCTCCAATTGACAATTGTTCAATGAAAATTGACGATGGGAAGCAACTGCCAGATCAGATTGAGCATGAGAGTTTAAAAAATATTCCTAAAACGGCTAAACTGAAAGAAATATCTTCAATTATTCATCAAATTCCTCTTCTGCCCAAACCAGTTTTACTTCCAATGCCCACTATTTTCACTTGTGTGTCTCAAATATCAGAATCCGAATACGATAAGGACAAGAATAGTGTGAAAAATAAATTGAAAAATATTTGTAACGACAGAAAACGTAAACTGGAAGTCGTCCCGCCAATTATCATCGGATCTTCTTTAGAAGCGACCTCAAGCCTGTCGATAATTGAAAATGAAAATATTCGAACAGCAAATAATGACAATACCTTCGACTCGAAGAATAGTTTGAGCATAGAAGTCGATATTAAGCGTCCAAAAGTTGAGAAGACAGAGTTCTCAAATCTTAAAGTCGAGAGAAACCGAGCTGCAGCAAGACGATATCGGTAACACATTTGATTGCTTGAAAAAAATAATAGAAATTCTTATATCATTTCTCCTTTAGGACTAAAATGAAGATTCAAAGCCAAGCTCTCCAAGAAAAATACGAGAAGTCTCAGAAGGAACTTTCCGCCGTTAAGAAAGAACTTAGCGAATTAAAAAAGGAATTGACAAATGTGAAAGCTCTTCTTCTCGTTCATAAAGATTGTCCAGTTTCAAAAATTGCAATAATCAATTCTCAGCAATAATGTGAAAGCAAAGATTTAATGTCCGAAGATTGACATTCCGGTTTTAGGGTAAATTATTTTATTTAAAATTTAAATTGCAACAAAGATATTGTCTAAAAGATTTTAACTTGCACAGCTTGAATCACTAATAAATCTGCCTGAAAAATTAGGAATTTGTTTTACTTCTAGATAAAGAAACGTTTTTATTACTTGATCTATTTTTATTGAGCCAACCAACAGCTTTTATTTCTAGTCCATCGAATAGATATTTTGATTTCATTTAAATTTTAGCTGAAAAGCTGGAGGTTGACGCTTATTGGAATCCATTCAGCTTTCAATTCGGATTTTACTTTTAGTCTTCAGACGGTTGAGAAGAAAAGTTCGATTCGGAAATAGAATTTTTTGTGCGCATATTCTTTATGAAGAGTCGTGATCAATAAGAATGTTTTGAGTGATACCATTTGATTCGTTAGTAAAGATTCTTCTTATAACATTACAAAACTAACAAAAGCATTTTAAGTAAGTTTAAAGAGTTAAAATAGTAAATACAAAAGACTTTGACTACTTATATCCTTATTACTCTTTGAACCGTTATTTTAGATCTTGCTTAACTGTGGATTTAGTAAATCCGACTTACTTAACTTTGAATTTCAATATTGTTAACTTTTTTCTGTTTATATTTTATAATTTTTCTTCGATTTTTTTTTTATCATAATATATCTGAGCTTTTAAATTTTGTTTCTCCAAAAGAATCAATCGAAATTCGGGTTTTAAATGTCAGTTGACGAATTCGATTTGTTTTGTCTCATGACAATTGATGGTTGAACGAAATATAATTCTTTGAGAATCTTTCTGGTCAATTATTCACTAATTTAATCGTGTTTGGATACAAATAATAAAACCAAATTATAAAATAGATATATTTAGAAAAATTGAGCTAATTTATAAAATGGGTCTAGTATGTCTTGTTATTTGAGTTGTAGCTGCAATTTCACTCATGGTTACATCGATAGGCATTCGACTATCGTAGAGAGTTGGAGCTTGCAAAATTATTCCTGCCGTTCCAACAACAACAGCAATTGTAAAGATCCACAAGAATAAACGATCCAAGACCATCGCCACATACTTCCAATCTTCTTTGACCTAAAATTAAAAAGAAGAACAAAATGCTGAGTTTAGGAAATAAAATGAAATCATTAAATTTACCCGTGTGCTTTCTTCTTCCTTTTTAGTGTGATCGGCGATATATGTTACACCTGATTGATAGATTGTTAGGATATTTTAGAAGAATAAGACTAATTTAATAAGAAAACAAATTACCATCCATAGCTTTGTGCAGTTCAGGACAGTTGTGCCACCGATTACGCAGGCAGTTGTTGCTCTTTTTAATTTTTGTGTCAATTATAGCTAAAAATATTTAAGTTATCATCATTACATTCAAGATGAAAATTTCAAGACAACTAACTTTTTGTTGATGTTACAGTTATCGAAGGATCATTATCATGATCAAGATTATTCGAATTAGATTTAATGTTATTTACTATCACATTGGTCGTTGTTATCTTTGACGATGCATTTAAATAAGAAGTATCATTTGATTGAAGAACAGCTAATGGGTCTGCCAACATGTTAGTTGATGAAAGATGAACTAACGGCTGCATGTTACTTTCAACAACTGATGGTGGAGGGTTCGGAGAAAGCAGAGGCGACTCCTGAACTAAGATGTTTAAGTGTCGTTGATCCGTTTGAAAAGGAAGAGGAATTTCATCCATTAAGTCCAAACTTTGTATTCTACTATGAGAACGATGTAAATGCAAGTGATGAAGAAGCCGATGATGGGGTGAAGCGGAAGTCGACGATACCATCTTTGGACTTCCATGTAGACGACACGTTCCCAAGCTTAATGTTTCCAATTTCCTATGAATCAAAAAGTCGTTAAAGTTCTTCTTCATTCGCTAATGATCGATTTTTTACCTGTCATTAGGATCTAAGATGTGATGATCTAGTAAGATACTAGGATCGAACCCTGGAAAAGAAACTGGTGGCGGAAGCGGAGGAATATCATGTCGTAGCTCCAATCCTGTACCAGAACGAAGCATAAATCGACGAGATGCAGAACTGAGAGAAGTGAAAATATTGTTTATAATTTCTTAAATGAATTCAATATTAATAAACACACCTGTATTGATCAAGTCCCCCGTACATTGGTCGTTTCATTACGAGCAATTTTGGCAATTGATTTATGAAAATGGTCCGAACCCATGGCGCCATAGTATGCGTTTGTGGCGATCGGAAATGGATATTTAAAACAATAACCGTGACACATATACTGCAATTAAACGAATAATGGTTATGATATTAGTTTTTAAATAAGAGAAAACTTACCTAAAGGTGTCCAATATCATCGTGAACAAAACAAACTTGCCCAGAAGTGGAACGACAAGTGAAGTTGGAGGAATAATTTCAGCAAGCAGGAGGAAGAACACAGTCAACGACAGAAGGATAGATATACTCAATGAAACCTAGAATTAGATTGAATGATAATAATTGAAAGAGAAGAGCCTATAGCAGTGAACTCACTTTTTCGCCACTATCCGATGGCAGATAAAACACAAGGATTGTTAAAAAGCTTATGCCCATGCATGGAATAATCAGATTTACGGTATAAAACAATGTCTTTCTTCGCATCGTAATGTTAAACGCTGGAAAAAAAATCAATTTTTATTAGATCAAAGAAATAATTCGATTAAAAATTCATTTTTACTTATATCCAAATATGGCTCATCACAACAAGTGTAAAACTTTTCATTTCTTTAGAGGATTGAAACATATAAAAATGTTAATATTGTTGATTAAAATTTCGTAAGACTGAAAAATTTACCTGACTGCAGGAACTTCCAAAATATCCCATTCAACCGAAGTGTAAAACTCTGATAAATCAACTCCAACTTCAACTACGTTTGTACCATTTAATTCATCGATATGCCTCAAATCAACCTGATTTTAAATGATTTCCGATATAAATATAAATTCGGATTGAAATATTTCTTCTTACCTGAAACCCATCATAAGTCCACGATCCGAACTATTTAAATAAAATTCTTGAGATATCATGAAATATTATCATTCTGAGCACACTTACCTTCATAACGCATGTTTGCTCATCAAATGGAAAATATTCTATGAATAATTCGTTTATTAATATGCACGGACCAAAAAATGCTATCTCAAATCAACATACCGACATCAATTTCGCAGGAACTTTTGTAAATAGCTGGTGGATGCCAATCAATTCTTCCTGTATAATTAAGAGTCGCCTTTGTGGCCAAAGTCACTTCGAAGTTACCATCAGCGCTGGTAAACATTAAAGGAAAAATTAATTTAAAATTGAAAGGTAATTCAATTAGCTAAGCTAATGTAGCTTACTTATTGTATAATACTATATCAGGCCGCCAGATATGGTCACTGGGAACATGAAGCATTTCGACGCCTCCATACTCTTTCGGATCCCAACGAAGCTATATTAAATAATCATTAAAATTTCATTAGGATGGAAATCCTCAAAGAATCTTACCTTGTAGTCGTACCTGTAAAGATAGTTTTCGCAAAGTTTCGGTTAGACTAAATGAATAAGAAGATTTATAAACTTACCAAGATTGCTCCACCCACAGATTTGATGTCATTATCTGATTTTTTAAGTTCTACCATGAAATGAAACAATATCGTTTAGTTTCTAAGTCTAATGCTTTGAAATATTCATTAAGGTCATACCACATCTATAAGCTGTGAGAGTTTGAGTTTGATCCTGACTGTTAGAGCATCTGTCACGTTTACTACTGGCCGCACCAGTTTGTTATAATTGCTTAAAAGGTCATCATACAAACGCTTAGCATCAGGGTTTCCTGCACACACTTGAATTATCACAAACTTCAATTCAGAAACTGATTAAATTTACTAATAAATCTTAAATTACCTGAGACGATGACAAAAATTATGAATATTCCTCCCTGTAGCAACTTCATTTCTGTTATTGTTTATTTTTATGAACAACTTTTCACGAAATAATCCAACTTTCGAAAATTGTCATTGTGTTTGAAGATATTAGTCACTTAGAGTTTCTTATGATTTCATGTCCTGATTGCAGGTGAGCAAATAAACAAATAAGAACAAGAGTCAAATCTAGATCAATATTTCATGAAAGAAAAGATATTTTTCTTTAGAATTCAAACTCATGATTGTGTTAGCAACTTAGTTCATTGAAGATTTATTGCCAGTTGTCTAATTTAAAGCAACTCTCTTCACCATTTTGTGAGAAGCTTTTTGTTAAAGCATTTTCACATGTTTTGGCCCTGCTTCAAGACGAGAATTTTTATCGATTTCTTCTCGTGATTTTCGCTCTCATTGCAAATGTCTGCGTGAAAAGGTGTGTTATCTCTCTTCTCAAGTAGAATAACAACAATTAGAAATATTTTGTAAATAACTTTTGATTAATTAATAATTAAATCTGATTGAACATCGAAATAATTTTTCAACTTGGAAATACATGAGAGATTTGTATTGTTTCAAATATATTATGATACTATCTTCAATGAGTCTGATCGATAATCGCAATGAAAATTTCACATCATTTGAGCTGTACCCAATATATTTTTTGTCACATTTGTAGTGAGCTCCTTGGTTTCTCGAATCTTAAGACACTTCACGATGATGTAATCATTTTCATCGTAATTTTTTTTATTCTCTATTAATAAATTAATTTAAGTAAACACAATTTTTGTTGAAGAAAAATAATGCGAAAATCTTTAATATTTAATTATTTCAATCTTTGAATAACTTTTTTAAAAAGTTTGCGTCCTTTTAGAAGGGAAACTCGCAAACAACTGATGATGCTTTGATGTGGAGGATGGATGGAAGGACCTATTCCAGCTGGAATGCATCAAAAGCTTTGAACCGACTGGAAATGTTCACCGAAATATCGCTGCAGACACAAATAAGAAAAAATTAATTTTTTTATAGTTTTTATTTCAAGTTCTCCTCCGTTGAAATCCAAATTTGTAGGATTTGTTTCCATTCAAATATCTTGCAATTTGTACAGAAGGACCGTGACATCCTGATGCTTCGGAATCATTTTCCTGATCATAAGGAACGAATCCTGGCTTACACTGACATTTTGCCGATTTATGAACATTCTTTGAAGGCACAAGCCACTGGCCGTTATCGCATGGCCCTCTTGAATAAAGCTCATAACATTTTTCTTTGTATTCAGCCATTGGGGCGGAACAAATGGTTTTAGAGGTTTCCTCTTCAGTAGAACACGATTGATCTAGGTTTTCGATCACACCGACACAGCCACAGATTCCATTATAAGATATTCCGTCGATTCCAATTTTTACATTAAAATCGAAAACTACAACCTCCTGCAACTTGCAGGGACCTGATGGATAAAAAAATCAATTAATATTGTTCAAATGTTGTTCAAAGAGAAAAGTAATAAAACCTTGAGAACCGATGCGATGACATTTTTGTTCGTTTGGAAAGTATAAAAAGTTCTTTTGGCACGGATTTTGAAGACACTCGTAGTTAGTGCTGTTTGGTTTTAACCCAACTATCTCGCCATCCTTGCAAGGACCTTTGAAAAATGATTTATGAAACTTTTTTCTGTTTTAAATAAAATGTGCACACCTTTCGTGTAAAGCCGATGACATAGTCCGTCATTCATTATCACATAGCCCTTGCGACATCGGCATCCTGTTTTTTGCTTATTATCATCAATGAACGTAAACTCATAGCCATGATTGGGACATGGCACTGAAGATCCGATTTCGTGACATTCTTTTGTGGAATTAACGAAATTGGGCAAGTTTTCGTTGCATCCGCATTGCTTTGTGGGAAGGAACAGCTTTCCGTTTGAACACGGTCCTTTTGTAAAATGTCGATGGCAACTGTTCGTTGCTCTATGGAAAAACCTTCCTAAGAGACCAGATGATGAACACTTGAGTAAAAAGTAATAATATTAAATAATTTGATTGTTTACAAGATTTTTTCATTCAAATTTACCTGACACTTTGGAATAAAATTTGAGTCCAACAATAAAAGTTTTCCTTTGGCACAATTTCCTTGAGTGAATAGCTCATAACAATTTTGGAATTCAGGATGCCATTTTTTATTGTTTGGACATTCCTTCAGTTTTTTGCATTCTGCAAGACGAAAACTTTGCTTTACCCCTTTCTTATCAGGAATGGGACTCAAATATTCTCCGAGATCGCATGGTCCGCGATCAAAAATTTTGTAACAGGTCGAATTTATATTTAATTGAGCAGTCCCAGGTGGGCACTTACACTCTCCATAGCCAGTAAGACCATTGAGAATTGGTGCGAGTTCCATTGATTCATCGCAAGGATATCCTAATGCAAATATTTTGAAACATTTGTTCATCGGAGGATAATACAAATGCTGCCAGCCGTTGTTCGACATTTTGGCGCACGGATTAAGTTCGGGATTAGACCATGACGGTGGAGCTATGGCAAATCCATTCACTTGGGTATTTTGGTAACAAGCTAAGAGCAACAAAATTATGAAGAATTCATTCATCACTGAGCTGAAAACAGAAGATTTGATTTAAATTAGAAACAACTTGAAACACATCTAAAAGTAGTTTAAATGACACTTTATCAGTTTTTTGAAGGGAAAGATTAATCTCTATTTAAGGGTCGGCCAATCTTTTCTGTAAACTTTCTTCGTTTCGATGCACACAAAATATTTTATGTAACAACTCGAATAAAATTTATGTTAATTATCCCACTTTTGATTTCTTTCTACATCGAATTATTTAAATATGTTTTAACATAAAGCTTTTGCTTTGACGAATTTGACTTTCGTTAATCTTAGTTTCTATCGGATGATCGTGAAACTAGCGAAACAACTGCGAAGTTCATTCGAACTCAAACAATCAGATTAGAAAGTTCTATGTCGAGATGTTGTTTAAGACTTATTCAAAAAAGAACGTTCATGTTGTTCCGGATGTGACCATATATCTCGTTTCGAATTGAAATCCAAATCGAGGGTATGAGAAACAACCTTGAAACCAACGTAAGAGACGAATGGTGCAACTGTTGTTTAGTTATGTAATTTTCATATTTCTCTTCGCTTCGTTTTTTTTAAAGGTCACTTAAGAAATTACGTGCTGTTAACTTACTGTCATAACCATCTATCTATTTATTTTGACTAACTGTTCATCAAAACGACATCGTTAACAATTTATTATTTTTATTTTCGCATTTACAGTGAAAAGAAAACACAACCAGCTGGCTCGAAATGCAATCTACAACTGAGCGAATACCTCTCGATCAAAGCAAAGAAAACGAAAGAGGAGAAAATAAAAAAACTAACTAGGTTTTGAAAATGTTTGAAGAGAAAGAAAATTACCAAAGAGATAAAATAACAAAAATATTCAACGACCTTGTCTTTAATGACCGGTTTCATTTATTTACAAGTGGTCAAATCGGCTGAATTCGAAATATCGAACCAATATGGTTCAAAAGAAAACGAATTTTTACGTGAACAGCTTTATTTCTGAAAAAAAAAACAAGAATCCAAAAACATTTATTTTCTCGATAGTTTTCCGGTCTGATCTTTTTTTATTCAACTTCTATCGGATTGAATTACACGAAATTAATTATTAGTTAGAAAAGAATTTTTAATCATGAAAATGTTCAAATGTCTGCTGTTCTGAAACTGGAGATTTGGGAAATTTAAAACACTGAAAATATGCTGATAAGAAAGCAGGATTTTCCTATTCAAACGCCTTCTTCCTATGAAGGCGCTTCGGTAATTAATCAAAAGCTCGATTCGTCTCAAATGCTACTCCGAGAAAATTTCTTCTTCAATTAAACATCTTTTACATTAATTTTGTTTCAGTTATGATTCTTTTCGATTGGAATGACAAATATTTCTCGTGATTCGACATCGTGGATCGCTTTTATACTGCAAAGCATGAAATTGTGTGAAGATTTCTCGTTGTGACAGCAAATGTATAATCATGATTCATAACAATAAACGTGTTCATAAATAAAGTCGTGCTGGGGTTTCGGACCTTCGTGAAATTTTAACTTCAAGTTTAGCGAGATGTTTGGCTTGTTTTGTTGAAAGGTTCATTAAATAATCCTTAAATAATTTGTGACAAAAAAGCTGAATTAGACCGGGGGAAAAATGAAATTCTGTATTCGGTAGGGCAGCTCAGGGAGGAACTAGATAAATGAATGCAATGAGTTTTCAGGTAATTTAAAAATCCAATGTAAATTTGTAATCGAATTCGTCTACGACATCTCATAGAAACTGTAGTTCTCTGAAAAATAGAAGCTGCGAGATGCGTCACCGATTTCTTTCGAGTCTATTAAAATTCATTTAAGTTAAACTTCACGTTAATGTTTTAACCCAATCATACCGCTATCATGTGTTCATCTATTTTAAATAGCCTATTCAACATCCATTTCAACCTCTGTTCCCTTCTCACCACTCTTTTCATTCTTTTCCTTCGTCTGCTGCCCTTCAGGAGCTCCGTTCTGAGGAACTTCGGTTTTAGCTGGAGGAGGAGTGGCTGGTCGAGGTTTCGGGCGGTTTAAGACAGAGTTGACACATGTCGACAGTGTGTTAAATTCATGGCGAATTTCAGCGACTTTGACCTGTGGATCTTGTGTTTTCCTGACATTTCTCAATTTTCCACGAGCATCATCAAACCATTTTTGAGTCTTCTCGGCTTGTTCTGTGATATTAAGCATCTCAGTTTCTGTCAAGTGATCGTATTTGGGATCTCCGCTTCTATATTGTTCTACAGCTTTGTAGGACATTTGAATTGCGTGTCCTAGATCATTGAATGCTTGTTGTTGTCCCTCGTACTCATCGTGTCTCAATTTGATTGGATCGGTTTTCTGATGCAAGTCAGTAAGACGATTCTTATATACTTCGCGCTCACAAGTTTCACCATCCTCATAAAGCCAGTTTTCGATCTCATCGAGTTGACTGCAAATCTGGTCGCGAATGGAGTCTTCTACATACTCAAAGAGATTTCCACCTTCTTGAAGTTTTCCTCGGATTTCATACACATATTCTTCAAGAGCGTTACGTGCATCAATGCGCTCTCTTTCCTGACGATCACTGCTTATCATTTTACCCTAAAATTAAGAAAAGAATTTAGGAAATCTTGTGATCATTAAATTATGAAAACAAACCTCTAGCTCGAAATATTTGTCGAAATCAACTTGCGTGTAACCGTGTGTGCGACCAACGATCGGAAGATCCACAACCTTTGACTTCTTCTTTTTCTTTTCATCCTGAAAGCAAATTAAAGTAAATATAAGTTAAATTTTAATCAATTATGCTGCAACATCAAGACACAAAGGAGAAGAGAAATTTTGTACACCTAAACGATCTTAGTCAGAAAAACCTTCTATCTAAAATAAACATCACTAGCCGAACACAATGCAAAAAGAAATCATAAGATAAGGGAGTGCGAAATAAAGAAAAGAACAGACACAAAGTGGGAGTGCGGGTGAAGAAACGGAAGAGAAAAATCAGATGAGAAGTTTTCTTTATAATCACAGTGACGACGCCCGATTCAAAATCTCAATCATGCCATGCGGGAATTTCATCTTCTAAAATGGCCCTTCTAAGTCCTTTAAAATTTTTCTATCTCTAAATCGGACGCCGTCAGCGAAGAGTAAAACAAATAAAACGTACCGAAGAGAACCATCTGCTGATACGATGCGTCCAGCCTGTTTTCTCACTGCCCGCGTCTTTCGTGGGACTTTTAAGTTCGTCATCACTGCTAACACCCTATATTGCACAATTTCAAGCAAAGATTCGTGTCGTGCGTGATTCAAGACGTCGGACAGCGGTGAAAGACGCGGAGTTTTAATTTAGTTATTTGTTTAAACAGTTTTTGGTGTTGTAAAGAGAGAGAACAAGAAAACTATCATTAAAGATTTTCATGATCAGCAGGATGGTCGTCTTCAACACACAGACAAGTGAAACATATATGGATTGACAAGTCGAGAGATTTAGTGGAAATACAGGGTGGAAGCGATTAGAGGGTAAACCGAAATATGTATCAATTATACTCACGTCTTGAGTTGTGTCCATTGGTTCGCCAGTTGCTGTTTGACCATCTGGAGTTGCTGGCTCTGTTGGTGGTTGTGGTTCATTTTCACTGACTCCGTTCTGTGCTTCTTCTTGTGCATCTTTCTTTTCAATCATTTGGGCGCTTGAGATAAGAAGAATTCCATTGTGATTGATACGGACTTTCACCTTAACTTCTTGAGCTTCTCCAGAAGCAGATGGTTTTACGTCGTTGACTTTCCATTCACCTAAAAAAATTGAGTGTTAATCGTCTTTCTCTTAGCAAATGAAACTATTTTACCAATAATTGGGTCGATACATGGAGATGGTTCATTGTAGTAAAGTTTTACTGCAAAGGATTCACGTCGCGACATTGTAAGCAGTCGGCTAAATGGAACGGCGTGATTTATAGGGAAAACCTCCATATCTGAGCGTTGTCCGTTCTCATTGTCGAAAGTCATCATGACTGAAAAAGGCTGAATGTCCGTGACGTTGAAGTCACGCACACGAACTGCCGGCGACATTATAGCGCATTGTAAGGCTCCGCCTCGCGAAACAGCTTCATCCTGGTTGAGAGTGGTGCTTGATGTCTTGCCAAAAATTTGTTCAATTAGTTGTTTCACAGCTGGAATACGAGATGATCCGCCAGCCAACTCAATTGAGTGAATGTCTTCCAAACTAAGCTTAGAATCACGGAGACATTTCTTCATTACTTCTTCAATGCGCTGGAAAAGACCCTTGCAAATGTCTTCCATGTCAGAGCGCTGGATTGAAGATTGAACATCCGTATCGTTCATGAAGCATTCAATATTAAGCGGCAGCCTTGTGCTGTTTGCGCTCATTTGTTTCTTCATCTTTTCAACCTCTGCCAAAAGTCGTAACAAAGCCTTTTGATTAGTTCGAGGATCAAGCTTATATTTAGCAATGAAATCTCTGCTGAAGTAGTCGGCAAGCAAAAGATCAACATCGCGTCCACCGACAAGATCAGAAGCAGCGGCGAGCATCTTCAATTTTCCTTTGTTGAAAGCACATGCCGAAATTTGAATCGAACTGTGACCAAAATCTACAAAGATCACGTTTCGGGATTTTTCTTCGGGCGCCGGCAAATCTTGCTTATAAAATCCGTAACAGAGTGCGGTGGCAGTCGTCTCGTTAATCAAACGTAGGCAATTGAGTCCAGCAATACCAGCTGCATCAAGCAAGGCTTTACGCTCAGCGTTTGTGAAATACGACGGTACAGTAATGACGCAATCGTAAATTTGAGTTTGAAGTGCAGCTGTTGCATCAACTTTTAGCTTCGTAAAGAGCATGGCCGTGATTTGTTCAGGAGAAAAGATGTGTTCTTCGTCCATGTAGTTCACACGAATTCCAATAGAACCATTTGGAAGTTCCTCGACACGATAGGGCAATGACTGAATTTCCTTTTGAACAACAGGATCTTTAAATTTGCGACCAAGCAAATGTTTGAATCCGCAGATTGTGTTCTTCATGTTTGTCACTTGCTGATTTTTTGCAGCGACTCCAAGGGTACGATTGTTACCGGTAAACGCGACACATGATCTAAAAATATAAGAAATAAAATTATTTTAAGTTTATTGCACTGCAAACATCACAAATGATGTAATGGAAGCCAATGAAATTTTTAAAGCATCAGCGATCTAAATAGAAGATTCAACCAGCAATCACCATCACAAACCATAAAAACCGCCCACTTAATACCCAAAGAGAGAGAAAAAGAGAGAAAGAGCGCGATGGATATGGAAATCGCAAACAAAAATATCTTCTGAATCATCAAAAAAATCCATGAAGAGATTCAAGGAAGAAAAAGTTGAACATTTCACGCATGTTAGTGGAAGCAAGCCAAAGGTGACGTTTGTACAATGACCTAGTTTAATTTTCTTTCTCTATATTCAATTGCAGTTGTAAATGCATCAGCCTAATAATGTGTGAGCTGAGCTCACTCGTCATGTTTTCACAAACATTTATCACCAATTGGCGATGTCGCAATCAACATTTTGCTTGATATGGCCACGAGCCGATCGTGTGTGCATTTAAATCAATGAACTGCTCAGCGACAGTTTTTACCTTATTAATAATCACGGTACCGATCCATTTTTGGTGATGAATGAAGAATATTATTTAAACGAGATTAAACATTTAGAATGGACAAAAAAAACTTAAGTCATTTTGAAAACTGTCGATTGCGATTTATTAAAGACATCCTTAAATTCATGTCGAAGCTCAACACGGTAATGATGAGCGTTTTTTATAATCAATTATAGTAGCAATATCAATTATTATTTTTGTAGGAAAATTAAGTTAGCAACCGCAGGAAGCAAAAAATAACCATCGAATGGTTGAACTAGCGTTTTAACATATTTTGTTTATAAAAACGGTTTATTAACTATTGGAGTGGAACGAAGTATCAACAAAACATGCTAAAACGATGGAAAACGCTTCATTTTGAGAAAATTCTGGAAGCAAAAATCGATAGTTCCAGAACTCTCTAGAAAATCGACCCTAACCTCAAACTCTCATTTTCTCTTTAAAATATTTATGTCTAGGATGAATCTACTTACGGTGTTGCTCGCAAGCTGTAATCGTTGGCAATTGTTTCTATTCCACCAGCTTTAGCAACAGCAACAAAACAGGACTCGTTGCCGAAATCGATTCCGATGACACTCATTTTCTATTTTTTCTTTATTTTATGAATTTTCAACTGAACTTCTTAGCAATTTAACTTTTCTTCAAGGCGAAAATATAACCTGAATACTTTTCTTCGCTTTGGATATAAATTAACTCTTTATATTCTAGAATAACTGAGAGATAAATGATTTTCGCGATCTTTCGATTTTTTGAGAATGAGAAAATCAACTGAGTCTTGTGAGGTTTACTAAACTCATCAAATGACTTCAGTGAAAAAATTTTGTACGGTTCTGACGAATAATTTTGGTTTATAATTTCATTAATTTTAAGTGAATTACGAATATTCTAGACTTGATTCGTCATAGTAAGAAAGAAAACCTACTCGTTATTCAAAATGTTAAACTTAAGTCGAATGTTTCTACGGAGAGCCATTGTAACAACTTTTCAAAGAAAAACATTGAGCAGACCTCGACAGCTAATGTCACCAAAATCAAACTACTGCACGGAGCCAATCCCAACACAAAAGATAAAGCTTGCTGAGCTTGAGAAGAAGATGCAACTGATTTACACATGCAAAGTATGTCAAGCAAGAAACCATCACACTATATCTAAGAGTTCGTATGAGAAAGGAGTCGTAATAGTTGAATGCTCCGGCTGCAAGAATAATCATCTCGTCGCCGATAATTTGGGTTGGTTCAGAGATAACAACACAAATATTGAAGATTTGATGAAAGAGAAAGGAGAAGTAGTGCGAAAAATCGAAGAGAAATGCGAAGAAATAAAATAATCGTCAAGTTTTATTGCAAAATGTTTTCTTTTTTCATAAGTACAAAAACAATCTTGGAAGGCACAATGGATGAATACTGGACATTCGTTGCAGGGGTAATCATTGTATAAGAAGCAGAACGTAATGAAAATCAATTAAAGTCCTAAAATGACTAATTCTATGGCAACAGATCAGTGACTCGTCGGTCACATCAGACTCGTTTCGGTTTACTAACAACAACGGCGTAGTCATTGCCGTTGTATTTACGATCCAATAGCAGATCTTCATCACTCAAAGCCACGGTTTGAGAATTTGATGTGGATGAAAAGGACACGGCAGACTGTGATTGTGGTAAACTCGTCTTTCGAATAATTCCATAGCCTTGATAACTATCATCAGCCATTCGAGATGTTGCAAGCTGAGGCTCTGAATGATTTTTATTGTCTTGTGAGGTTGATTGAATAAGTTGCAGCTCTGTTGGTGTAATAATCTCATAGTCATCGGAAACAGCAGGCTTTTTCTTAGCTGACGGAGGCACAATCGGAACGATAGTTTTATAGCCACTAGAATTTCCCGTCAGCTTTTTGCTGCTTGTTGGGAAGAACTCCAATCGATCGTATTCGCTTTCATCGTCACTCAAATTTTCTAGCCTCGTAAATGATGTATTGACGCTAGTTGCACCTTCAATAATATCAACAATTGAGACTTTTCGTGTCTCATTTCGGTTAAAGGATTTGCTTCTCTGCCATGCAAACTCCTTCAGCTCATCTTCTGGCGTTGTAACGTGTTCCGTGTGCTTCACTTCACTTATTCCAAGGGTCTTCCATGCTTCAGTTATATTTTCAATACGTTCATAATCTCGGCTTCGCTCGGCCATTGATTTATTTCTCTCGGGGGGTGTTGGTGGCGAATCTAGTTGAACAAGCGTTTCGTGAAAGTTTGAATTAATGCGATCTGTGTGAATGATTTTCCTTGGTGGCTTATTTGGAATGGAGATTGGCTGGTTTTTAGCTGGTGGCGGCGGGCCAGGAATGAATGGCAGATGTATCGAATCTGACGACGACAAAAATCCACGAAGAGAGGCATGCGATGTCATAGAGATGTCGACGTCAGGAGAATTCGGGGAGTTTATAAAAGGCGGCAATGGACTTCTTGATCCTGCTTCCATGGATAAAGCAGCATTTAGATGATTGTCACCACAATCTAAACTTGATGAGCTATCACCACTGAGAAGTTTCTTCATAGATTTCATCTTGTTGGACATACAACGGAATATTTCTTGCGGATTTACATGTTGAAGCTTAAAATAAAATAAGTAGGTTTACTTTGAATCCGCTTAACGTTCGCTGAATAATTACCTTAAATGTTCCCTCTCCAGTGTCGCATTTCCGTCCAGCTTCAAAAGTGAATTTGCCATCACGATAGCCATACTTTCGAATATAACGATAAGGCCATTTCGCAACTACACTATCGTCATCATAATTTCTTAGTTGAATTTCTGTCATCGTCAATTCTAAAGTGTAGATCTTCGCTTCTAGTCTGTTCTTTACAGTAATATCTGTTGGAATGAGTGTACAAGTAAACTTTCCCTCCATCGTTGAGGAACAGTAGAGCTCGTTGTACTCCACTATCGAGTTTCGTTTCGACTGTGACAATTTATCGTTGAATGCAACAGATTGAAGTGATTTGGTCCATTGATTCATTTCAACCTCATTTGTGCATTGGAATACAATTTGACCAGACTTTGTGATAACGTTAATGAGGAGCGATGGTAGTGTCTCGGAATTGACTTTTATGCAGTTCTCCAATGTGACGATTCGTGGATTCTTATCTCCTTCGCTGTCAGAAATCTCCAAACGCTCGATTCCTTGACTTGATCTCGAGAAAAGCATCACATATCGTTTCTAAAAGCGACGCAGCGTAAAAGAAGAAAAATATTTGTGAACGGAAATTCCAATATGTGTTAAACATTCAATTAAGATTCTCGCGAAAAGGCGAATTATAATTCAAAAAGTGTATGAATAAATTGTGTTACAATTTATGTAAATTCTAGTTATCTTATACCTTCTTAGGGTTCTGCTTGATGTTAAAATTGCTTTGAGACTTGACAAGGAGAAATCCCGACAAGATGCAATCAGGGCTGGCTTCTGACATTGTTTTGTGTTTTTTAATGAAAAATATTTTTATACTATAAATTTATCAGTTAAGGCACATGATCGGATCACATCTAGATCGTGTAGAGGACGGACTGATGACTTATGAATAAGGTTGACTAATTTAGTTCTTTACAACAGCAGAAATTCTATCATTGAGCAAAATTATAATATTTTATTTTAAACTTGATTATGCGTTTCTTGACCGCCAGATGGGAGTTTTAACTTACAAAAAGCGCTTTTTCTAACTTGTTTCAACTTTCCAATATGGAACTTTGTGGAACGATTGGGAATTTTGTGGAAAGTTCAAACAAGTTAGTGTAGACGAGCTTTTACACTTAACTTAAAAAAGACTTTGTATTGCCAACGCTACGAACATAAGGCAACACAAAGTTTCCGAAGAAAACTTAAAATCATGAAATTTAATTAATTATTGTCATGTTCAACTTCTAAAAGAGAATAAAATCATTTGATTTAAACCACTTTTTTATTGATTGATATTCTATGCATTTGGAAATCAACAAGTTTTCTTTACTCTCTCTCACTCTCTAAAAAGCTCAGGAGACAGCTGATTTGATTGGGATTTTAAAAAACTCAAATATGTGCTGACTGCGCATGTATTTCAAAATTTTCTTGAAGTTGTCTCACAAATGAAAATTTTATTAAATTCTCCAGGAAAAAGTTTAAAAAAACTAATTTAGAAGTATTCGAGAGATTGAATAAAATGTCGGTAATTCGAAGACTGTGGAAGTGAAAAAGTCATTTAATTAAATGCGTCAAAGAACAAACTTTTTACTCAATGTTCGTGCGAAATTTGGCGAATGAAGGATTAAAATGCGAATCAGAATATCAAAGTGCGCGATAATTTCCATCGCATTAATAAATTTGCTACTGTTCATCGCTTCTTGGAAATATTTCGTTGCTTCCGAAAATTTATTAGAAGGCGCGCCGCTTCAGGCGTTTAAAACTACTTTAAAACCTCGAGACAAAATTCAAGAAGCAAATAAGTTCATTCGGAAGTCACTCACAATTGTGTTTCGTGATTTTTATCATTTCGATAATGATCTTAAAACAAGTATCGACCACCTGCTGGTTCTCATTCCTGATTTACGAATTTTAGTCATTTGCGATGAGCTCCCGTATCCACCAATCAGTATTTTCTCCTCTTCCCTATCAACAAATCAAACATCTTCAGGATCATCTCTTATTTATAAAGACAATGTTCAATTCTTCAATCTCAATTTGGACTTGAGTAAAACGGCTGGCGAGAAAAATCCACTTAACATCATACAGACTAAGTACATTCTGTTTATGCCGGATAGCTTTCGTCTTTCAAATGGTCGTCAACTTTTTCAACGATTGATTAAGAGTCTCGGTCGTGGATCACGAGATAAAAGCCTTCGCAAAATTATTGTCGTACCATTCGTATCCAATCAAAAAGACATCAACTACTGTTTCCAAATCAACTCAGATATTGCAAAATGGACTTTAACTTTTGAAGTGAAAAACACAACGAAAAATTGCAATTTCGTAAGTCAATTTCGAGTTGTCCCGCAATCAAATTTTATACGATTTATTTTCAGTTCACTCAGAAAAACGCCCTCCTTTTAGAGACAGCACTCCTTAACGACTTTCCTGAGCCTTTCGATTCACCATTTCCTGAATACTTTTACATACAAGCTAAGCTAGCAAACTGTCAGGTGAGTTCATAAACAAATCAATGATCATAACTGCAATGAATGGCTTGCCAAGTATGTGTGCTCATTAAACAATCGCAAAATACACTTTCTATCTCAGTTGTCGACAATGTGCATGAAATTATTTTTTATTGATTTTGCTTCGAAACGAACTGTTGGTTGTTATGAGTGGGAGGCACAAAAAATTCTTTATTGCCATCAACAATACTTTTCACCCGGCTATGATTTTCACTGTAATTTGTCGATAACATTCATCGCAAACTATATGTAAACATGTGAATAATGGTAATGCATAATCAGCTTTACGACACTTGTTGCGTTCTTAGTTTCGTGTGCACTTTTGGGGTAACTTCTTAACGTTATTTTCGTGGGAAAATTTTAACATGAAACCATCAAAATAATTCCTTTTTATTTTTTGTTTCAATTGCTTTACAGCTTCACTATTCAAACGAGACAATGTTGGAAGGAAAGCGGCTGATGTCATCTTATCATAGTAAAACTAGACGGAAGACTCTTAAGAGAGAACAGTTCAAGGGGCTTTATGAGAAGCTTCAGTTTAAAAAAGTTGTAAAGAAGTTTCACTTCGTGCCGCAAAAAGTTCAGAAGAGTTCGAAGAAGAGCAAGAAAGGAAAAGGCGACAAAAATGGAAAGAATAGCTTAAAGTATGGAAGGGACAAGGACCCTATTGATGTGCTCATCGAGCCACTTGAGCTTCCAGCAACAATGTTCCTGAATCAAAGTCTCTCGTCTCTTGTTCAAATGAAAACAGACAATTGTTTCTACGGTTGTGAGAAGAACACGAAAAGTTGTATCGGGCAAATTTACAACGAACGTCCATTCTACGTCTACTTGAATCGTCATACACCACCTTGTTGTCTCGAGAAACTCAAGACAGTCTTCCAATACTTAATAGAGGAGTTGGAAAACACTGGAATTCGCTATTGGTTAGACAACACTGCGCTGCGAGACGCAATTGAATTGAATGATTTGTCTAATGATGCTTTTGAAATAGACATCAGTTTCAACGTCAATGATTATGATCGAAGCAGCAAATTGAAACGTTGTTATGACTCAAGGCCATTTACTGATCTTGCAGGTAATCTTTTGTAAAAAAAAATTTGTCGTCCTTTAAATATCACTCGCATTTCTATTACAAAATTTCTTCCAGGATACTATTGGATAAAAGCTACAGATGGGCAGTACCTAAAAGTACAATTCTCAAAGACAAACGATATTCACGTAAATCTTCTTCCTTTCGAAATTCAAGGTGATAAAATGATTCCAAAAGGATTTTATGGGAGCAAAGCAAAAGAATTCTCCGTCGAATTTCTTCATCCAATGTCAAATCTTTATTTTCTCGGGCGAAATGTTTTTGCGCCTAACAATGCTCCGTCATTTCTCGCAGGTAAAGGATTTAAGATAAACACGGAACGATGAAAGTATTGAGCAATTTTGTTTTTATTTTGCACTTTTTGATGTCGAAGAATCCCACTGAAATAATTTTATATTAAATTCGTAAAAGTTAAACAAGTTTATAAGTAAGTTAACAACGAATGAGCTAAACTCTAAGCTACCAATGAGAAATGTTGAGTTTGTTCAAACTGAAATATTTTTTGTGATAACTGACACAGCTGGACTAAACTTTCTCTTCCTTCGGTTTGATGATTTAATAAAATTTCGGAAAGACTTTCCTGTACCAAATTGTTAATTGATAAAATGAATTCCTAAATAAATATTGTACTAATGATCCAAATTGCTTGTTTTATTTAAACCTTTAAACAAAATATAATTTAGTTTGATGCTACTTCATTTTCTTCAACTTCATTTTCAGCTGTTTGTCCACCCTCAGGTAATTCACGAACCAACGACAGTAAGCGGTCAAGTTTTTGAATTTGAAGAGTATGCTGATCTAACCATCCTTGTTTCTTCGGAGGCTTACATGCAAGACGAAGATTAGGCGAAAGCTTCATTGTTATCGAGGTTCCTTTATCGTCACCAACGATGATAAATGGAAGTTTGTTGTTGAACGTTATACGAGTCAGCTTATTCTTTTTTCGAGGGACAACTTGTTGAGAACAAATTGCTTTGTACTTGTTGACATTCAAATCAAACACAAATACACGTCCTTCAGTTGTGACAGCCGCAAATACTGTGCTGGAATAGGGTGCCCACTTGACGTCACCAACGCTTGCTCCAAGATCAAATATAAAGAGTGGATCACTTCGCATATCTTCCCAAATCTTAACGCGCCAATCTCCTGAACAGGATACGAAAATATTTGAGTTGAACTTGTTGAAATCCATACGATGAACAGATAGATAATGAGCTTGATAAACCATTAAATATTTCGAGCTGTATGCTGTGCTGCATTTGAAAATCATTCCTTCTTCAGTTCCAACTTGAAATATTTCTTTGTTCGTTGGGTGGAATACCATGCACGTGCCACTTGCCTTTAACTTGATCGTAGCGCCATCGGGTCCACAAACTGGTCCAACGTCCATAAAAAGAGTAATGATCGTCGTCAGTGTCAGTTTGTTTTGCATCAAAACCCAATTAAATACACGGCCGTCCGAAGAAAGTGAATAGAAATTGATTTCACCATCTTGCATGTCTTCACCCCATTTTATCTCCCAAACAGCTTCCGAGTGTTTTCCATTAACACCCTGCGAGACGTAAACAGGTTCTTTGGTACCTATTTGCAAGTTATACACGCAAACATTCCCATCATATTGTCCGATGACGATCAAATATGGATATTTCTTGTGAATATCGCAACACATTGCACCAGACTCCGTTGTAACTGAGAAGAAAAATATATTTTTACTCGAAAGTCTAAGTTAGGTTTAAAACTTTCTTACTTCGATATTCGGGAAACGATGGATTTTTAATGGAGAACAAGCAAACGCATCCCTCAGTGACTTGTTTGATAAACTCGAAAGATCCGAAGCAAACAGCGTACAAGTCGAAATAATAAGTATTTAAGCAAATATCCGTTACTGACATTTTCTTAGATTTATCGTAAGTAAACTTCCAAAGAGGCAGCAATGTTCCATCATCTTCACGAAACTCATCCGATGGATCTTCGTAGTAGCGAAAATCTTAAAGAAAAGGAGTCTTTTAAACTCAGTTTTAGAAAACATTTCATACAAACCATGAGCGATTTCATCGAATATGTTCTGATTGACCATTCTCTCCAAGATCTGACACTTTTGGAAATATTTTCGATTGAACTCTTCTGTCGCTTTGTTCTTCGCGTCGCCACGCTTCATCTCTGCGTGCTTTTGAAGACCAGGTTTTTTCTCCTTCATCATTTCCTTTTCCTTTTCTCGTTTTTGACGAGCATAATCTTCATTGTAAGAATCGTAAATATGCCATTGAACAACGTTAGCGCCGAACTGAGATCTGAAGATAGTTTTAATTTAAATGTAAAATAATTTTGAAGATTAAATATGTTTACCTCGGTGGTGGAACAGTTTGAGTTTCGACAGAACGCGAAGGATTATTGTAAGTCAAAGCGGCACGCTCACAGAAGTTAAATTGATTTGTCAGCTTCTTTTTTGGTCCTCCCGGAGCACCAACAGCGAGATCTTTTTGTTCTTCAACTTCTTCTGCTTCTCCCTCTCCGCCAGCCTCGGATCCTTGAGAAAAGCCGATTTTAGAAGAATTTCGATTTAAGTTAAGTCTAATATCTACCTTCGCCTTCTTCTCCTTCTTCATTTTCAGCAGCTGCTTCACCAGATGGTGTCTCTCCATCAGCCACACGATCAATATCCGGAGTTGTTGCACCAGTATGTGAGCCTGAGCGCAACTCAACTAAACGTGGATCCATTCGTGGATCAATTCCCATTTCTAAATGAATTTTATTTTATGGATTATGTCGAATAATTATAAAGAAGAAAAGCTTTCACCTCCATCACGAGCGATTTGGGCTTTTGCCTCAGCACTGTCAACATGAATCGCAGTTCCCTCATACTCGAAAATTGTCACGACCTAAGTAGTAAATTTTAACAATTATATTATCTCTCAAGATGCTGAAAATTCTTACGTTAGTTGTTTTCGGAATAGGTATATATCCGCCGTCTTTGAAACTGTAAATTACAAGATTCTGAGGCAAATGTCGATTCTCCGCCGACAAGAGTTTTGGTATTTCCTCGCATAGCTCAGATTCGTTTAAATCCATTTGGTCGTCTGGACGTATAAGTCGTGAACGAGCCCAAGAGTCGTATTCGTCTCCTTCTCCTCGGCCAAATGATGAAGCACGAATTTGCTAGAATCAGGTTGAAGATCGAGGAAAACAGAAAATCGTTTAACAAATGTGAAGAGATAAAATGAATGTCGTGAAAGGTCAATAGGTAAACTATTGGTTCTAAAAACTACTTTAGTGTAAAACACTTCAAAAATTTCAGGATCGCGAGCGAAAAGAGCTGCAAAAAGTCTTAAATTAAAGTTAGTCAAAGTTCAAAAAGTTTTTGTTTATACAAAAAAAACTCAAAGAAATTCAAGCCTCGCTTAATAAAACTTAAAATCCAATCATCCGAGTAGCAAAAATATTTAATCACTCGTAAAATGCCACGAACTTTAAAGCGAACTCGCTTTCCGACCTCATCATCACAACTTTCATCGTCAAATCCCTCATCGTCCAACTCTCCCACGCTCTCAACATCATCGTCAGGTCTTCGAATCTCCCGTTCAGATGCTGGAGTCATCGAATTTGTTCGCGAAGCCTTATCCGGCATTCCGTCTTAACAAAACCAACAACCGAATGCAACTGATGAATAATTAAGGCGCTTTTCGCGCTTCCTCCAGTGAAAGCTTTTTTTTAATGAAAAGCAAAAACCGCAAAAGAAAATTGCAAAACACATTCATATCGTGATAGCAAATCAACAGCAAGGCTAAATCGTCGAATCCAATGAACGATAAATAAAATGACATTAAAATAACTAAGAAAATGTTTATATTTCTTTTCTCTTCGCCACCCTACTCTGAGTTTCACCCTCGCTAGCGCAACCAAGCCAAAATTGTCTTTTTAAAAGCTCGCCTCCTTGATTTCGCTTAAAAGGGTTTGAGAGAGCGAGAGCAATTTGAGCGCTTCCGTGCCAAAGGCCACCAAACAATGAAAGAAATTTTCTTGTCATCATTACCATCGACGATTCAACATCGCGTACCATGGCTTTAAAGACACAGCGGAACAGAAGGAGGAAGTAAGCCACCACACAATAAACATTCTTCTTTTTTAACGGAAACAAAAAAAAAGTTGAAAATTGCTTGTGAGCACACAAAGCGAAAGAACAAATACAGAAGAATGGGTTATTTTTGTTGTTTAAACGATTAATTACAAAATGTATCTGCAATTTCTTTGTTTTCAATTTTAAAAAATATGATCACAAAGAAAACAAAAAAAAATTAAAACTGTTTTTTCTAGGCAGGATATTTTGACTTTCAAAGTTTTAAAGCTTTAACCATAACGAGCTCGTTGCGGTTTCATTTTGAAACTTGCGATTTAATTTCGAGCGCAATCAAAGTAAATTAAAAAGTTTCGACTTTTTCCATTTCTGAGCTTTCAGGTAAAGTTCTGAATTGAATAAAATAGTTTTCGTTGATTATCATCATGCACAAAATTGAACGTTTCCCCACTCCGTTCTGCCTTCACCACGACAGGAACTATTTTCGTGCAGTAATTATCGTTCGCAATATTGCGATTAAATTAATTTACCGTGAAAGCTTTTGCTGATTCAGTTTTCTTTCAGTCGTCGTTGGATAAACACTTGAAACTGAAAAAGCTCCCGACGAAGGAATAATCCGACGAGGGAAAAGTGATAAAAAAGAATGATTGCATTACCAAAATTTGTGCCCAGCCCATCATTGATTGCGTGGAAATCGTGAGTTGAACGACAATTTATCAAAATCGAAGACGCGACGAATATAAATCACTCGATTACTGTCAATTAATCAGAAATCAAAGGAATTGTGCGATCGTAAAACGTGAATACCGCGACCGAATCCTTTTCGAGATTCACTGAGAAACTCAGGAGCGAGTCGAAAGAAAAGACTTTTACGACAGTCGCGAGCGAGTTGGTATTGCAATCAACATGAAAAGCGAACAACATGGAAACGAATAGAAATTGGAGATAAAATTTACTAAAATATTGACAGCGCATTATGAAACTTGTGCAAAGAACGCGAAGCTCTTTTGAAAAGTTTGTGATTTTAATCAATGGATATTTTGTTAAAGACTAACTTGGTTTGGCTCATTTTTCAATCCACGAACTATCCAAAATTTTGAGAACTTTTGTAAATGAAATTTTTTCTTCCGTGAATGTTCCGTGATTCGATTAATTTTCTTTACGAGTTACGACTGTTGTCGTTTACCGCCGCTATTATAATTTGTATTTGTGGGTTTAGGGAGAAGAAAAAGAAACTCGACGTTGATAATAAAATGAACATAGATTTGAGAAATTTGAGTATAACAAAATTCTCATTTGAACTCTTTAGGTTTAGTGGAAAAGAAGTGCGAGTTTGTTAAACAATGAAAGCTCTTGAAAAAAGTTTAAATATTTTAAATCGAATAGTTTTAAATCTATTCTTCGAATTAATCTATTATAAAAATAAATGGAGAGTTTAAAATATGTGAAATAATTAAAAATTGAACTTTACCGGTAAATCAAAATTATAATTCAACCACTTTTATAGCTTTTTCATCCAAAACAAGTGAATTAAATTAAATTATCATCGACATGAGTCATTAATCTTCTAAATATCCTTCCTCGACATTTAAACATGAAAATTTAAATTTTATCCATTAATCATGAAGAAGAAAACAGAAATCAAAACAAAACACTGAAAATCACCTAGGAGAACTTACTCCAAACAAGTTTGCAGTTTTTTTTACGTAAAACCTGAAGGACTTTTGGTGAATTTATCAAAACACTTTTGGATTTGCTGAAGATAAACTTTTTTGAATGAACCTTTGAATAATTCGAAGAAGTACGAGGAAATTGTCTCCACTCACTCTTGCAACACATACGATCTGATTCACACAATAGAATGATTTACTTGACTTGAATCATTGACTTCATCCAGTTTATGACAAGTTTTTATCCAATCAAAATAAAAAGAAAAGCGTTTCTTTTGTTTTGAGCTATTTACATGGGAAAGAAAACTAGGCAGAGGCAAAAGGCAGGAATGTAGAGTTGTTGCTGTAAATGATAAATCGCTCAACAGACCCAACTTACGTGCAAAGTTCGCTTCAACTGTTTGAAGAAAGGCATTTTGGAAGCTTTTAATATTAGAAACACAAAAGAGTTGTTTATGGCCCGGTGCCAAAAGCAGCGAAGCACACAACGATAACGCTATTAATGTATTAGACTGGAAAATAATTGATTTTAAAATAATTTGATGGCACTTTTCTTGTTCTCTTCTACGCCTAAATTAGATCGATCAAATACCAACAAAGCGAGCAGGCCCATCACCATGGCGATGGGCCACTAATTTCTGTTTTTGCGAGGGAAACTCGCTGACGAAAACTGTTTTCAAATTCGTCACGATCGTTCGACTGTTCTCACCTTATTTTTCATCGTCGCTGCTTGATTCGCTGTTCCAGCCATTTTTCGTCTTTTTTAACTAACTTCAAACCACTTATTTAGAAATTTATGACAATAACTGAAACTTGTTGTGAAAATCAAAGGTTGCTTCATCAATTTCGTTTGAAAATGAGAAAGTTAATTATTAAAAAGTTTCGTCTAACAATTTGTCTCAAGTCATAGTTGGCTACCGAATCAAAGAAAAGGAATACAGAGCAAGCCTTATGTACGCACAAAGGGAACTGAACGTATGGAGATCAAAGAAATTCATTGGCTTGATAACAAGCTACGGTTGTTGATAAACCTAAACGCAATATTCCTGATGACGATGATGATGACAAAGAGGAGGAGCAAGCTTCGTTGTGATTGATAAAAATGGCGGAAAACACAGAGCAATCAAGTTTTTCGAAGGGTCTGAATAAAAAGGTAAAAAATGTAAAAATCTTTATTAGACTGCGCTGAAAATCTTAAAACTTTAATTAAAATTTAGTGACTTAATTCTTTGTAGACGTTGTAGAAATTCGTCTGATATCTCTCGTTCAACCTGTTTTATCAATTATTTGATATTTCAATAATCACATGATCGTGAAAAGCTGTGTCTTATTTAAACAAACTTGTCAAATAAAATTGAAAAGGCTCTCAATATCTTCAACCAAAAATAACACAGAATGGAAATTATTGTTTCTAAAACAATCGAAGATCACAAAGATATTTGTATATACTCGTACGTATGCAGTTTAGTAGAACTGAAATAAGAAATCAATTAAAACGACTTCTTGAACTTTGTTGCAATAGAAAACGAATTTTTATATTAAAAAAGTTCAATTAAATTTGACAAATAAATCTGATAAAGCATTGAACATTTAACGCAACCATTCAGAATTCACAGCTTATTCACTAAAATATTTGCTGTCATATCGAAATGTCCTATAAAATTTCCTTCAGTCTTAGCGAGCTTCTTGTGGAACTCTCAGCTTCATCGAATTGATTCAAACGACGTGTAAAATATTCTTCGGACCATTATGAGAGGAATTTCAGGTAAAGTAACACACAGGACGAAGAGTAGTGGGCTAAAGAAGAGAATCATTGATATCCATAACAGGAAAATCCAGTTTTCGAAGCCGGGAAGATGTGCTGGACTGAGGGCTGCGTACAACGACATTTCTTTCGATAACTTCCGAGATTTGTCCCAGTTTGAATATATTTCTTAACATATAAATTTTTCTCAGTAGTAGCTTGGAGGATTTGTTTTAGGACCGCCACCTTGAATATAAAGAAAAGATAAATTTTAGTTTGATAGTCAATATTCAGATACACAGTTCATTTCAACTAAAAAAAAATACAGCGCAACGAGAAAAAATGAGAAGTCGTTACTAGAAGTAACTCACTTCACTGAGAATGTCACAACTTACATTTGTGGTTTTCAGTTTATAAAATTCCCGTTCAAGTTTTATTGAATCATTGCAAAAAGGTTGGAGAGCGATCGCAAGGTTATCAATTGAATGCATTTACTTCACATTTGCTGTCATTGAACTCACCTATACGACATAAAATTGAATTTATTAAATTCAATTGGATAAATTTCGCACGAAATTATCTCAACAATTTTATTTTCGCTACAGCTAGATTTTTTGTTAATTCTTTAACAAAACTGCAAGCTTACGCACAAAACTAGCAACTGATTGAACAATATTCGATGCTTCATGGATTGCTTCATGGTTATTGTTTCGTTATTTGTGAGCGTTGCTCCAAACGTCAACAAAAACATTCATATCAATGTTTTATGCTTCATTCAATCCGCTAACTACGCAGTTTGATTATGAAGTAGACTTTTACTTACATAAAGTAGAAATAGTTATCTTGATCTACAGAGGTCTTTCGACCGGTGGGTGTCGTTGGTGCTGCTGAGATGACGCTGCTAGATCTATTTCTGCTGAAGGTGTTGTCATTATTTTGGGGGCCCGTCATCTTCTCTTGCTGGCTTTGGCTAGGTGTGATATATTTTTTGAAGATGTTATCCATGACGTCAGTTTTGTTTATCTGCTGTGGTAGTAGTAAAATTTTAAAAATAAATTATTCGAGCCCAGAAACAGACACAGCGAAAAATAATTATATTTGGTTTTATGACTGGAATGTTTCGCGAAAATCGTTGGCCTTCAACTTAAGTTTTCGATATAGATAATCTAAATTTAAAGTATCTCTAGAAAACTAACAATTTTCTTGCTCTTATCGCTTCCACTGACGATCCAACTATTAATTGAGGTTGAGCAGTAGTTAACGAGAGCGCAAAAGGCAATTTTACACAGCGCAAGTACAAACAAATGAGAAAACGCAGTTTAAAATGCATCCTAAGCAGATTTTCTAGGTTTTAAAATATCAGCAAATCGGAAATGAGTTCTAGGAGAGTTTTAGCTTCGTGATCATTTTTAATAACCTTTTAGCTTTAAAATTGACGAAATCTGAGAACTTTTTGTTTTAGCTTCCCTCCACAGAGACAGTTGTTTTGAAACTGACGAAAATAAAACTCCGATCGTGGCACAAAGAGGAATATAGTCGAAGACTAACACAACTGCAAGCCATATGATATCACATACTTTAAACAAAAAGCTTGTTTTTCTTATGGTGGAGTGAAAATGCTTTCTTCTGATAAACATAAGAAAAAATAGAATAGTCTCTCAATGTCATTTCAAATTGAATTTAATTGATAAATTTTGTAGAATTTAACGCGCAATAAAGTTTATAAATACTTTCCAAGTGACGTGAGTTATTTCAACCTGATAACAGAGGACAAACATTTTTAACAAGATATTTGCTTTAATTAGCAATAAAAACATTTTTTGATTGCCGGCTTGTCTTAATATCTCTAACAAACAGATACATGTGAAAGCTTTAATAAGGTCGTGTGATCTGTGGAAAAAGATTTTCTTTTCTCGCCAAAGCGAAGCAAAAAATGTGGCGTGACTTTGTGAATAAAAAGGAACTTAAAGAAAATTCTAGAGGTTTATGAAATCAAATCTTCTTATCTTTACCACGCAATTATTTTTAGAACTTAATGGATTTCAGATTACTCAGATTACAAATTTAATCCCTGAATTGACCTCCGATAAGTTGTTTTCGCAATTGTTTTCATCGACTTACCTAGAAATTTATCGGCTCATGAGTATCAACTCTCGTGTTGTGTTTTTTGATGAATTCGAAGAGTGTCGGGGCGTCTGAAAGCTTTGCTACATTTGTCGCAAATAAAATTCCTTTCATTTGTATGAATTTTAAGATGAGCCCGGAGGTGGCAACCTTGAGAAAACTTTCTATCACAAACTTTGCATTTATGTGATTTCAATCCTTGATGGAATATTTGATGTTTCTTAAATGATGACAGGTGTATAAATTCTTTTCCACAACTTTGTATTTCGCATTTGTATTTTCTTTCGTTAAGATGAATTTTAAGATGGGCTCGCAGATGAGAAGAAGTTATAAAGGATTGAGGACACAGATTGCACGAATGATCTCTTTGATTATTATGCATTTTAATATGAACATTTAGATTACTGCTTGTCTTGAAAGCTTTACTACATTTTTCGCAGTAGAATGGACGGTCCTCAGAATGCACACACTTGCCATGCATGATAAATGATGTCAGATGCTGGAAAGATTTCGAGCAGCCATCAACAGAACACGTGAAAATCTGCTTCTTCTCTGTTTCTGGCCCTGAGCCAACATCTTCATGGTTGTTCCCTAGATCATGTCGACTTTGCGATTCATCAATATGCAGAATTTTCCGAGTTAATTTCTCAGCAGCTCTTTTTAGTTCTAAGAACTCGTACGAATGTTTTATAAACTGTGAAGTTTTGCGTTTCAAATGCAACCGAAGCAAATGCTTCTCCAAAGTTACAAATTTTATGCATTTAAACTTGCACAAATGACAATGAAATTGAAAAATCTCCTTCAAGTTGTGAGTAATAAAATGATTTGGAAAATCTTGCAAATCATCTGAAAGATTATCACAATCACACGCGAAGCACTTAATTTTCATGGCAGCTTTGATTTTGTTATTGAGGTATTTGATTTTGTTATTTAGGAATTTTTTACATGCTTTGTTGTCTTTCTATCTCTTTCTTTAGGAACAGCGCTTATTTTGAAAAAGCGCTTTCTTCAGCCAAGTAACATAAAACTTAAATTAAATAAATTCTATTTTCTGGATCTGTTTAAAACTTCCGAGTAATAAGAACAGAATGCCTCAAGGAAGAAGAAAAATCCCTTTCTCTGGGAAACAAAAAAAGCAACAATTAGCCAACAAAAGAGAAGACAAAGGTAAATAGCGAAACATCACGAAATACTTTTATGAATGTTTTCTTTTTACTTTTAGCAAATCCAATTAATTTGATACGAAAGATTCGCGATGAAACAGAGTCGGATAACGTTAGTGAAATCGGGGAGAGCACTCGTATCGCTGACAATGTTCAAAAAATTAACATGCAGCCGCTCAAAGACCCAAAGTCTAAAGCTAATAGATACGTGCTTCAATTCCACAATGAGACTGCAAAGGAAATTCGGGAACTTAGAGAGCAGGCTCGACATGGTCTAACTTATGCATCAGATGAACAAATGGAGATTGACGATTCGTTTTTCGATGGCTACGATTTTCCAATACGTCCCAAGTGGAACTATCAAATGAGCAAGGAAGTGCTGATGGGCAACGAAGAACGATATTTCTTCAAATACATTACAGCAATTGAAAAGAAACATTACGATAACATGAAACAGTTGAGTTATTGCGAATTGAATCTTGAAACTTGGAGACAGCTCTGGCGCGTCCTGGAATTGAGTGATATTGTTCTTGTAAGACGGTTATTTAAAAATTTCTTTCATTGAACTAACAATATCTTTTTTAGGTCATTGCTGATGCTCGTTTTCCAACTTTGATGTTTCCACCGGCGATCTTTGAATACGTCACGAAGGAATTGAATAAGAACGTCATAATACTGTTAAACAAGATTGATTTGGTAGAAAGCTCCGTTGTTCTCGCCTGGAAGAAATATTTCGAGGATAAATACAAAGGAATCAATGTTGTAAGTATCATCCACTGAAATTTTTAAATTTCTTGTTAAGTTTTCTCATTTCCTAAATCGTAAGGTCCTATTTACTTCTTGTCCGGCTTATAATTTGAGAGGAGGAAATGTGAATAAAACTGGCTTAAAGATTCGACGCCGTCGTGGTCGCCAGCGAATGGCCAGCGAAGGTGCTCTACAAGTTTTTAATGGTATTTAGTTTTTCGATTTATTTTAATAAATGTTTATTAATTTTATTATTTTTTATGAAGCTTGTCAATCAATTGTTAAAGATCAAGTCGATTTATCAAGCTGGCAAGAAAAGATTCAGGATGAAATTAAATCAAATGATCAAGTAGTTGAAAACGAAGATGAAGAAGACATCGAAATTGAGAAGACCCACGAAGAAGAGAAAGATTTTGACTTCGAGGAACATGTTTTGTATAAGAATGGTGTTCTTACGGTGGGCTGCATCGGTTTTCCAAACGTTGGAAAGTCTTCATTGCTAAATGCATTGATGGGAAGAAAAGTAGTGAGTGTCAGTCGAACTCCAGGCCACACGAAACATTTCCAAACAATTTTGTAAGTATATTAAATGTTTAAAAATACGAAATTTTATTTTTCTTCTTCTGTAGCTTAACAAATACAGTTCGTCTTTGCGACTGCCCGGGATTAGTTTTTCCCAGTCAAACTCCGAGGTAGCTTTTCGACTTATTTTCATAAATTTTAAGTAATATTTTTATCTTTCAAACAGAACGTTGCAAGTTTTAATGGGAAGCTATCCAATCGCACAACTGCGAGAGCCTTATGGTTCTATCCGTTTCTTAGGCGAGCGATTAAACCTTCCAAAATTGCTAGCGTTGAAACATCCTGAAGGTGACGATGAGGAATGGTCTGCGATGGATATTTGTGATGCATTCGCTTTGAAACGAGGTTTTCTTACCGCTAAAGCTGCACGACCCGACACATACCGTGCTGCGAACAGCATTTTGAGAATGGCTTTGGATGGAAAAATAACACTATCACTGAAACCAAAAGGTTATAGTGAACGAAAAGAATTTTGGGAGACACATCTCGAGCTCGAAAATGTCAAGGAGATTCAAGCAATAGGAAAAATTGAAGTGGCTAAAGTTTTGCCAATCGATTTTTGCTCTGATTCAGAGAACGAATGTATACCGATAGACTATCAATCCAAGAAAGACTTTAAACGCACGAAAAACGATTTGCATGAAGACGGAGACAATGAGGAAAGCGGTACTGACTCTGATGACAACCCTCCGGGAGTTTCCAATCCATTTGATCTTCTCAACAACAGTATGGAGTAGTAAGAAACAAAAATGAAATAAACATCCTTTAACTTGAAATAAAACTTTAGAAAAAGAATTTTCTTTATTTTTTATCAGGTTAGTTCTATGAGTTTTTTTTTCTGATTTACATATTTTTAATCTGTTTGGCGATCATTTACAGCTTAATTTCAATAAGAATGATTTTTTCTTCTAAAAAGTTCATTATCTTCAGGGCGTAAAAGTAGTTTCATAGCATACTATGATAAAACAGTTTATTGAACTATTGATTGAACAGCGTCAAATGGTTGGAATTATTCTGATAGAAGGTTTTCAAAATTTCTACTTGAATCCTAATTATAATTATTAAATTCCCAGCTTCATAACCTTTCCAACATGAAACAGAGTTATAAAAAGGAAAAATTGAACGATCCTGTATCCTTTTGCTGAAATATGGATTGTTGGAAAGGATAGAAAAGTATAAAGTTCAATAAAACACGTCTGTTCGTGTTGATGAAACGATTGACAATGTTTTATTTCTTTTGTTTTATGTTCATTATGAGCGATTTTAAATGGAATGAGCGAATATAATAGAATAATTATTAAAAAGAAAAATTTATTTCATCTGCTTTTGGTTTTAAAGAATTTTTCTTATGTTTTTTTTTCATTTAAATTGACGTGAATCGTATCACTATCGTATCTCTAGCGAAGTATAATTTTCGGTCATAATTTCTTCTATTTCCTTTCTGTCTACTCCTTTCAATTCATTAACTATTAATCTTTCAAACTTTCTCTTCATTGATTTCAACATTTTAAAATCTTCTTCATCGATCGATATGAGTCTAAGGTTAATTACTTTCGGCATTGAATCTAATAAATTTTTTAAAGAGACAGCGCAAGCAACACTACTCAAATGCAGTTCACTGATTGAGGTTGATATTTTAGTTGGAATATCGTTCTCGGTAAAAGCATCAGGATACTTGAGATGGAGATACTTCAGCTTAGGCATTGTCATGATAATGTTGAAGATTTCTTTGTCTTTATCGTGTAGCTTAATTGTTAACACTTCGAGATGATCGCTTTGTGACTTAAGAAAGTTCAGAAAGTTGGTGCCAAAATCTCGGTGTCCTAAAACTAATATGGCCAAAGTCTTAAGCTTGAATTGAAACTTTTTCCAAACATCATCGTCGAATATTTGATTTATGATTCTTGAACAAATTGAGAGAATTGTCAGATTATCGTTGTTTTCGAGAATTTTTGCTAAAATATCTTTGCCGACTTCATCAGAAAGGTCTCTGAAATGAAGTTCTTCGATTGCAATAGAGTTTAAAAAAAATCTGACAAAAGTGTCGTTAAAGTTTTGGTTTTTTTGAAGAAGAACATTAAATTTTTTCAGCTTTGGAAACTTAAAAGCTTTAAAAGATTCAACCTGTGAAAATTGATCTTCAGATGAAAGGATGCCAAAGTCCACGACCCGAATGCTTTCGACTGATGATTCGACTGCTGATAACAATCTCCACAGATCGAGTTTTTTTCTAAAATCAACACTTATGAGTGAAACATTTTTCCATTCGTGAGCTTTACTATAAAAAAAATCAAGTTCTAAATTGGTCACGTAGGTGTTAACTCTTCTATGATTTCCATTTCGGTTTCCTGTGTCCCAAAGCCTTCGTAGGATTTTAATGCTCTGATACAGTCTCGAGCTGTTCTTCATCAAATTTAAATCTTCCGACTGTGTCAAACTTGTATCATGAAAGACACTTTTAGTTTTCATAAAATCTATCGTCGAAACCTCGGATGAAGGGATTAATTTGTAGACATCTTCAATGTTAGTTTTAACCCAAATTAAATGTTCACCGTTAACATCATAATCTCGTTTAAAAACAATGTGAATTTTCTCCATTAGAATTTTCGACGAAGCGATGAAATTGTAATAACTTGGGCTAACTTCCGAAGATTTTATCAAATCTTTGGCGACTAAATGTTTGAAGATCATCTCAGGAATTCCGAGAATACGTGAGAAATATTCCAACGGACACATGTTACTCAGCTCAGATTTTATGATTCTGTTATTTTGTTCTCCATTTGCAATCCTTGTTTCTTCTGCATTGGTTTCATCTTCTGCCTTGCTATTAACAATTGGAGTCGGTAATGCGCTTTTCTTCATAGTTTTTAACTTATCTAAAAAAAATTAGAATTCAAATCAAAAATTCATTAGAAAAAATAATGCGAGCGAGTAGATGTTACCTTTTCGAATGTTGAGAACGAAATGAACAAAATGTTAAAAAGTTTTCCTTTTATTTGTTGATTTTGAAAGAATGTCTGTGACTAAAGCTTTATTTTAACTAAATGATTTCTTACACACCAAGTCGAGGTTTCATCCGTAAAGCGCCAAAACGTTTTCAGCAGATCCTTTCTGAACTATTTTTCATTTTAAAGTCCTTTGACTGAACATGTTCCAACGCATTTTACTCGAATTCTTATAAGACGATAATTTTCAGATTCGAAAAGATGTGGCAAGTATCTGAGTCAATTTCTCAAAAAAAAAACCATTCCCAGAATGAATAAACAATATCAAATGATGTTATTGGGGACGGTGCAACAATCCTTAGGGATTAGGCACCAGTGTTGTTGCATTTATGCACAACCACCCAACAAACTGATGATGATCTGAGTCAAGTAGAAAGAAATAGTTTTAATTGAAGAAATCGATTTTCCTGATTCTTTTTCAAAATAAAATGTTATGGATGGATACAATAAAGTCTTCTTGTTAGTTATTTGCTTGCGTTAGTTATTTGCAGCGCCGCTGATTCAGCGGTTCTTATCAGAAAGTTATGATGAGTGCAACCATCTTTAGGTTTCTTGAGGGGTAAGGGAGTTATCCGATGGTATGTATTAGCTAAATCCCAGTCAAACTCCGAGGTAGCTCTGAGACTTACATTCATGTGTGGAGACAATGTGGAAAGCGGTACTGACTCTGATGACAACCCTCCGGGAGTTTCCAATCCATTTGATCTTCTCAACAACAGTATGGAGTAGTAAGAAACAAAAATGAAATAAACATCCTTTAACTTGAAATAAAACTTTAGAAAAAGAATTTTCTTTATTTTTATCAGGTTAGTTCTATGAGTTTTTTTTTCTGATTTACATATTTTTAATCTGTTTGGCGATCATTTACAGCTTAATTTCAATAAGAATGATTTTTTCTTCTAAAAAGTTCATTATCTTCAGGGCGTAAAAGTAGTTTCCTGTCGATTGACACTTGAATTGATCTTATCTAAAGTTAATTAAAGTTACAATTGGCTACAATAATTGGACCGAATTGAGTGAACAAAGGAAAATTTTGGCCTTAATCGAACTAGATTCAAATAAATTGCATTATCGCAATCAAAGGAAATCGACTTCGTAATAGCTAAATTTGCGATAAATTGTTGCACATTGTGAGTAAAAAAAACTTTTTGTTAAAAATCAATGAAAATCTGTTGCTAACTAAGGACGATTCTTTTTTGTAACAAGTTTTCAGCACAAAGCTTACGCATTCTTCAAAATTATGATTCGCATGGTCGCGACTAAAGCATTTCTTCTTCGCTGTCGGCATTACAGCCCTAGATTCTAGACGTTCGATTGTAAAAACTATGAAACAGAAGAGAAAAATACAAAAGAATTAAAAATTAATAAGGTTTTGCTGTTGAAAGCACAAAAATTTTTGCTTCGTGGAAAGCTCACACAAAAAAAAATTAGTAAGAAGAAAATGCAGCGAGCAGGTCGTTAAGTGAAAAGGAAAAGCGCAAACATGACAAAGTGCTGCCTCACACTTTGATTCTCTAAGATTTTCAAAGGATAATTAATTTAATCATGAAGCAAAACGTGCTGTTTCAGGAAGCGATTTCTCACCGCCGTCAAAATTATTTTCAAATTCATCAAATCCCATGCAGCACGTGACGGAACCTTCATTACAAAGTTTCCATATTTCATCAAGCATAATGACATGCTTTGAAACCAGAAGAAGTTTCTTGATAAAGAAAACTGTGGCATAGATTTAATTATTTTGCCTTACGACTATAGCGATTGACTCAGAATAGAGGCAGCCATAACAAGAAATTATATCAGGTTAGATCGCTGTTAGACTTTTATTATATTTTTTTCTCTTTGCTCAATAATTAACATATTATTATGCACTTAACTTCATATCCCTTCTTTGAATGACTTTATCGTTGCTTTTATATTTACAAAACTTGTCGCGTGGACGTTAGGTGATTGTTAGAGAAAGGTTGTAGATATTTTATTGAGAAGAAGGAGAAAAGTGTGCTCGGAATTGAAATGTTTATGCAAATGTACAGGTTTATGGTAATTTTTATTCTTATTATTTCTGTCTCATGACTCCAGTTTTTTTACGAGTTACTTAAATGAAATTTTTGTGATAAGGATTTTGACAGAAATTTTACTTGGGGTGGTAAGGAAACATTCGGGGAACATGAAATATTGCATGGATCTTTAAAGTTCTGTCACGACAAATCTCACTCGACTTTTTACATGTCCAATTTATTTTGTGACGTTTCCTACAAACCCCCCTAAAACCTAGGAATTTTGAATTCGAATAAAATTTCTGTCTTAGTGGATGAGAGCTCATAAATATTTTAGAAAGAGTTCAAACCAAACTATAGGGCGAAAAGAAAGTAGTTGGCTAAAAATTTCGTGGACGATAGAAGAAAACAGAAAACGGAAGCTGACAAAATATTCAAACGTTGGATGCAACAAGGCATGGTTTAAAACTCGCCATAACTATTATCATTCGTCAACAGCAATAAAGTCTCTTGGATGTCATACCTGTCTGAGAGACGTTTGCCGCCTTCACGAGTAGAGCCCATCTCGCCGTCACGAGGCAAGTGACGAGTACTAAAATTTGGGACCTGTACGTAAATGTATTGTTCATCGATCCCTGCTGTCGGAGACGAGAATTCCTCATTATACGCAAGCTGCTCTAAGGGTTGAGTATGAGACAGTGATGGAACTAGTCCAGAGGCACCACTGTTCATTCCATGAGGAAAAGAAGACGATGAAGTGATCGCTGTTGTTTGTAAATGCATTTGTGGTAACGACTGCTGATGGTGATGACTAGAATGAGCTGATAATAAATTATACGATGGCGTTAGACTTTCGTCAGTACTGCAAGGATAAAAAGGAATTTTCGATACAAAATACAAATATTATCTTCATCATTGTATAAAATAAATTTGAGTCGCATCAACTCGCTAGCTAGCATGAAATTAAAAGCAGAAAGATCATTAGCATGTATTTAACGACATGTATTTAAATGCGGAACTGAAGTTCTTCTTGAGTTTAGAAAGAGAATTAGAAAAATCTTTCAAGCTAAAAGCTTTAAAACATTGAGAACGAAATAGAAAGTGTCAAAAGAACTCACTCGAAGAGAACCCAAATGATGTAATAACACAAGCAGATGCCGAGCGATAGGACAACGACAAGGATGAAGACTGAAAAAGAGTAAGTTAATCGAAAAGTTTATTTTATAAAAGTTTCTGCTTACCTAAAGCCCAAGGAAACGGTCTTTGAGCTGACGCATCTTCCCAATAGCGATCACAAGTTAAATACCAACAAATCGCTTTGTTCATCTCCTCTGTTGAATATTTTCAGCTTTAACTTATTTAAATTGCAAATCTCAATAAAATAAACAGACCTTCCATGTTTTTAAAGTCTTCGATCGAAAGCTTCACTAAAGCTGATGCGATGCAAGTTCTTATTAAACGTTCGCAACGACTCTTCAGCTTATGTGTCTCGTCACTTTTGCAGTTTGCTTTTAATCGTTGCATTTCTGTGAATCTTCGTTGTCTGCTGTCAGCCAAGGTTTCGCAGTTTTCTCTTTCATCTTCGCTAGAATTTTCCTCGTCGGGCTTTTTTGAGTCATTTTGATTTTGTTGTGAGTCAGTTTTCTTAACTTTTTCACTGCAAATATTTCTTTTTCGTTTGTGAATTTTTACTTTTGGATCTGGTGATTCGATTTTATGTCCTGTTGCTTTTAAAATATCATTCAGTTTGTCTCTGAGTGATGGCGGTAAATTGAATGTTTTACTTTTCATTTGCGACTTTATAACTTCACGTCTTGCTGCTGCCAATGCTGTTGCTTCATTATAAAGCTCAATGTCTGTCGATGCTCCTTGATTTAAGCTGCCTAGGGACGAGTCTTTTGTAACCAACACATCGCATCTCATTATATCACAATAATCGGCGAGACAGATTGCGTCTTCGGCCACATTGACTTTTCCTCTGTGACGGTTATCAAAGTGCACGTCAAGATATTTTTCCTCGTAGAAGCTTTTCCCACAAAACCCACAAGTCCATTGGGTCGGTCGATGCCTAACTTTGGCACTTTCTTGCGGTGCAAACAAGTCACGAGCTGGATGGAAGGGACATTCAAGCGGTAGCTCAACATTATATTTCTGAAAAATTGGCGTGAGCTTTGATTGAACGGTTCTTCGAACGACTCGTGAATTTTCTCGAGAACATTGTATGGTGACATATCCTGGGGGAACTGGCCAGGGAATGAACGATAAGAAGCAAAGAAATATCACCTGCGGACAAAAATACAAAGAGAAACATAATTAATGCAATTGCCAGACTAATGAACTTCGATTTTAGTTCTAAGACGTGCTCGAGTTGCTGAATACAAAACTGTAACAAGCGAACTCTCCGTCATAATAAACTTCGACGAAAGTATGATTAATGATTGTCCGTCTCAAGTTTTCAACAATAAAAAACTTTGCGTTTCGACCTGATTACATCAAATCAAAATTACATGAATTAGTTTAAATTTAACTAAATTATTTGGAAAACACTTTTTTTTTTTAAAAAATTCTAATTTTTCCCGAAGCGAATTTTGTTTTTTCTTTTATCAATATTTTTTAAACTAGAGAAGATGTCTCAGTTCTATGTTTCATGAATCATGATAAAACTTTAATAAAATATTTTATTTAATTCCGAAAATAACCTTGATGACGATTAGGCAGAAAGGATTTCTGATTAGAATACAGCACATTTCTGATTTACGAGCGACATGTTTCACTAAATATTGAACAGCAACTACGACTAAACGCGACTTTTTACCACAACGGTTCACAAACAATAACTAAATGCAACGAATGCTAGCTCGCGCGCGATTTGTTTTTCTTTCTCTTCATTGCTCATTTTGTTTTAGGAATTTTTACTTCTAATTCGCATGATTTTCTAAAATTCCTTCAATCAACAGTCATTGTGAGCTAACGAACAAGTTCTGAAATTAGTCATGGAAAATACTTCGCTGTTTTGTCTGTTGCGCGATTCTTGTTTCTACTGGATGACGTGGGGTGAGGAGAGAAATTCTGATATTTATCGATTTTTCGTCCTTTTGCCGATTTTTCTATTTTTCATTATTTGTTCACATTTTGTACGAAATATTTTCACATAGAATTAATGAACGAGCAATGTATAAAGATTAATGAAAAAGCCAGTCGAAGGAGCATGTCGAAAACTTTAGAATCAGCAAATTAAAATTTTCATATTTTCTTAAATTTCTTAAATTTAAGATTCTTACCTCAACATTAACTGACTTTGACCACATTCGCGTGCCGCTTGCATTAAAGGACAATATCAAAACACTTTTCGCACCTCTAAAGCGGTAGAACTACTTGAACGAAATTAGTTTCAAGAATCATGTGCAAATTCTGGTAAAATCAATAAAATCGAGGGGGAAGGATAAAAAAGATGGTTTTATAAAAGAGTGTTTTCATTTTTATCTTTCCGAAGGCTTTTATTGAAACTATTTGAAAGTACACCAAAATACAATGAATAAAAATAAATTAATTGTGAATTTTAAATTCGAAAAAATGCAACAATTCTTATTAAACAATTTAACGACTGACGAGTTTTCAAAATAATTTACGGGAAGGAAACTACGTTATCCACCAAATATTTTCCGCCGCCGCTTTATTTCGGCTTTCTTCTGTAAAAATCAAAATGATGGCCTCATCAAGCATTTTGTATGGGGGAGATGAGATTGGAGCTCTCGTGTTTGATCCGGGACATCAGTCGCTTAGATTGGGATTCGCGCAGGTAATGTTATCAAGAAATAAATTAATTTTGTTTTTTGTTAACAAAACCCAAACAAATTTTAGGAAGACTCGCCAAAGTCAGAAATTCCGTCTGTAGTAGGAATCGGACCAAATATCGCAGCAAATGGTATCACGGAACCGGAAAGCAAGGGAGACAACAATGTTACACCTTCTCGTAAGTCAAATTCGGCTTATTTTTTTCCTTCTGACCACTAAACTAAATAATTATTAGATAAATATTACATCGACACAACATTCCTGAATGTTCCCCGGTCTAACATGGAAATTCAAAGCTATATGAAGGATGGAACGATTGATAATTGGGATTTATTTGAAAAAGTACTCGATTATGCTTACAAGCGTGTCATTATGTCTGAGGCGACTCATCATCCAGTGCTTTTCTCAGAAGCTGCTTGGAATACTCGTCACAACCGGGAGAAACTCACTGAACTGATGTTTGAAAAGTACAACGTTCCAGCATTCTTTCTTGTCAAGAATGCAGTCCTCGCTGCGTTTGCTAATGGACGAGCAACTGCTCTGGTCGTTGACAGTGGAGCTAAGCACACTGCAGTTGTTCCAGTTCATGAAGGATACGTATTGACTCAAGCTGTTGTGAAATCACCATTAAGCGGAGATTACTTGTCCATGCAATGTCGTCAGCATTTGGAAAACCATGGAATCGATTTAGCCATGGGTTATGCTATCTCTGGCAAAGATGTTGTGAAGGAACGCGATCAGCCTCGCTATACAAAGCGAACATTGCCTGAGAATTTGACCTCATCGTGGCAGCAGTACATGTTACGACAACAGCTTCAAGATTATCAGGCCGCTGTTGTTCAAGTACTTGAATCACCTTACGATGAACGTATTGCTTCTCAAATTCCTGCTGTACATTATGAATTCCCAACTGGTTATCATCAAGACTTTGGATCAGAGCGATTTAAGCTAGCTGAAAACCTTTTCGATCACACGATGCTTGGAGCCGGTCAACTTGCTTCAACAAGCGTTTCTAATTGCGATGCAGATGTACGTTTAGCTTTGTACGGATCTGTGGTCGTTACTGGAGGAAATTCGCTTTTGCCAGGTTTCGCTGAACGTCTCAATCGAGATCTATCCCATCGCGCTCCTTCAAACACTCGCATCAAAATGATTGTCGCGAACGGAACAGTCGAACGACGCTTTGGAGCTTGGATTGGTGGATCGATCTTGGCTAGCATTGGAACTTTCCAACAAATGTGGATTTCAGCACAAGAATACGAGGAAGGCGGCAAGTCTCAGGTCGAACGAAAATGTCCGTGAACACTCACGCAAAATAAAATCTCCATTCTATTTTTAATGACACTTTCAGTTTTAAATTCTTTGTGACCTAATAAACGAATTATTTCAAATAAAACTTGTGACTATCTTGATGAAATTGCCCTAAAAATGTCAACAACCTAGTTGAGAGGTGAGTTTTATTAAATGTGGAAATTTTTGTAATTCTAGCACAAAAGAGCTTTAAAAACATTTTAAATTGAATGTTTTTGCTTTCGAAGTTCAATGCCTAACGACGTAAGTCATTTGCGAGGCAAGCGAGTTTACCGCATTTGTAATTTTCTACGAAAGTCCGAAGTGCAAACATAAATTGGATAAATGGATATTTTTTGGCGGATATTTTTGTCGTCATCTTCAAAGTAAATTTCTCACTTAATTTTTCGTTTCAGTGAGAACGAGTCAGTTTGAGTCAAACAGTCGAAGAAAGCACAAGCATAAATCGAAACCTAAGAATATCTGAAGAAGAAAGAGTGTGACAATGGCCTTACAGATACAAAATATTTTGAAGTCGGCGAGAATTGCTAATTCTCGTGGATTAACTTCGGGAGTTTTCTCAAGCAGCGGATTTGATGGAAACAGTAAGTAACCATTATTAGAAAGTAAAATTTAGTTGATGAATAGAAAATTAGAGAAATTTCTAGAGGAACTAAACATTGCTTCATACATCTAATATTTAAATTGATAAAATGCATCAGAATCACCGGTTCAATTTAAGTAGATGCCAAGGTCTCGTTCATTACTCATCCTTTTTTTTCCATTATTTTCTCGTTTGACAATTGGTTTGGCGTAGAATAATATTCCACATTTTTGTTTTTCGCACGCCCACGTTTGAAGATCTACTTTCTTTTCTCCCTAACATAAGTGATCACTTGTTTTTCGCGTGATCTATGAGACTGTTAGAATCAGGAAGTAACTTCGCGAGAAGTAATCTACGTCAGACCTAAATAAACTAATTTAGGTCCCTTAAATTAAAGAATGAATGAACCTCTGGATCTCATTCGATGAAACTAAACGACTTTTAGACCTTGGCGCTCATCCAACTTATTCGAAACGCATTTCTCGGTAAAGCAAACAGGACTTTGAACTTTGCTTTCTCTTCAACAGGGAATCAAAGTAACAAGTTGCATTTGGCTGTTCAGCGTGAATATCCTCAAGCGGAACAGTTGCCTATGCCAGCAAACATAAACGTCACTGAAACTGCACGCTTTTCCCCTTTGAGAAATCGTGATATTAATTCTTCAGCCATGGAAGCACATCACGAAATGTTCGAGAAGAAAATCGATGTCACTTTAGATCAGAAACATGAGGTGAAATCGGACGAAGTGGTCTTTAATGATGTTTACTTGGAAAAATATGATCGCTCGTCTGCTGTTAATCTGTGCTCTGTGATGCAGTCGACCGTCCCAGAGCCATATTGTGCGCAGAAATTATCACATCTCAACATGCCAGGCGGTAGCTGGGGACAACAAACGAAGTATTTGTCACATGAACTTAATTCAGCTCATTTATCAGGTGACATTTGAATTCATGGTTAAATGAATGACACTACGTAATTTTTCTCATTTCACAGAACTAAGACAAGAAATACGCAGTGACAGCTGGAACAGCTACAGCGGAAATTGGGGACCTAAAGGTAGCAAAGGAGTTAATTTCTTACTAAGTTCGCTTCCTAAATCTAAAAGCCTGTTTGACCATCATCATCGACTATTTAACATTAACAAACTGTCATGCATTAGATTCATATCATCTAGTAAAAGAAACTTGCAAGATTCTAAGCCTGAGTCTGCTAATACGGAAAAAGATTCAAAAGTATCTAAACTTAAAGTGGCAATCAAAGAGTATGGTATGACAGTCATAGTCTTTCACGTCGGTATATCTCTTGTGTCTCTAGGAATTTGTTACGCAATCGTATCGAGGTAAGTTGATTAATAAAATAATCAGAAATTTTCTTGATTTTCTAATTGGTTTTACACTAAACTTTAGTGACTAAAGCTTTAAATACGTTTGAAAATGTTCATTCTATAAATTTCTTTTTTTTTTCTTCTCTACAGTGGACTAGACCTTACGTACATCATTGAAAAACTCCCACAAATTGCCCCCAGTCTGCAAGATAAAGTACCAAATTCTTCACAAATTGCAGGAGCCAGTACTTTTGTGATTGCTTACGCAATTCATAAATTGTGTGCACCAGTTAGAATTTCGATTACATTAGGCTCTGCCCCATTTATTGTAAAATTTTTAAGGAAAAAGGGTATTTTGAAGAAAAAATAAAGCATATATTTTGATAAGAATGAGACAAGAATTTATGAATTTTAAATTTGTGACGAAGTTATCAATAAGATGATATCTTGAAGGTAATCGAGGTGATCATGTCACTTAAGTTTTAACGGTACATATTTTGAAATTAATCCCGCCAAAAATTTACTCAGTGACAACACTCAAAACAAAACTTTCAAATTGTACAAAAGAATTTAATTTTCGGAGTTTTTAATCGAGATGCACGCATATTTCTCAGATGAATAATTAATTATAGATTTCACAAATGAATACGCTAGTTGATTCAGACATCCAGCGCTTCGTTGCATGTCTTGTGTTAGGTAAATTCAAAATATTATTTTTTCTCGCGTCATTTATTTATTGTGATCAAATTGTAGGCTACCTAGAGAACCAGCAGCTGCAAAAGTCATACAGTTCATTTTGCGAGACAAGTAGACATCTAACCAAAGAAAAAAATGGATTGAAATACGGAAATAAGCCGCTTGATACTTCACTTGGTCTTGTAAACATTGTCCGGGAATATTTTCTTTTAAAATCACGTATTAACGAGTTCCTTCGACAATGCCCTCAATACCCATTAGTTATCAAGCTCATCGATACAGAAGATACGTTCCTTCGGTTGGACATCATTCTAAAAGCTTTGAAAGATTTACTGGATCTCACTGAAAAAGAACCAAGTGGCAAGTCAAAGAAACGAAAACATGACGAAGAATTTGATATCTCTCAAACCAACACAAGTACACCAGAATCGTTAAATCCACCTAAACGAAAGAGGAAGTCACTAACAACTCCGTTTCTTACGCTAAGTGCCAACAAAGAAGTTCAATGCAGAAATTTCGATAAATCATCGGCGAGCCGTGCAGAGTTGAATTATGAAAGTTCCTCCGATACATCTGAAAAAGAGGATGACGGTATCGAAGAAGAGGGCGAGCATTCACCTATACAAAGGTCAACAGCAAGTCCTACCGCACAAGCACTTAAGGAAAAGGTTGGTCAATTTGAAAAATAAAGTGATTTTCTTAATCTGATATTTTTTTAGAAATTCATCGATCAAGTAATAAACGATAAAGTTGTGGCAGGCAATCTTGCAGATCTCATAAACAAAACTTTAACAGCACAAGAACTAGAGCCAAAGCCGTCCAAATCACATGAATCTCAAGACATTGAAAGTGGTGGGTTCAACGATCTTGAGAATATCCTTTCTGGGACACAAAACGACCCTTCATTCGACGAGATCATTAATGATGCAATCAATAAATACTTTTCAGAATATCCTGAAAATGTTGGTCAGACTTCAACGTCTTCTGAAAAACAGACAACAGAATCAGAGACTGCAGCTGTTGAAGAAATTCCAATCAAACAACGTCTACGGCCAAGAATTGAACGCAAGCAGGCGGTGAGCGAGAGAAAGCGGGTTAACATCATATCGAATGAACCTTATACTGGAATCGTTCCTGCTGTTGCTAACTTATCTACGTTAACTACAATAACTCATTCTGATATAACACAATTGCCTCAGTTTTTGTTTATTCAAAGTGGAAATGAAGTAATTCCCGTTCTTCAAGCAATCCCTGCAATTACGACATCAACTTCAGCTGGCGTGATATCCACAACCTCGAAAGCTGTAGCCACAACATCAACAATGATATATCAAAACGTTGAAAAAAAAGAAGCGCCTAGCACTACAGCAGATGACAATCAAGTTGTCAATGAAGCTGAAAAAAAGGAATCAACTCCAAAGATAACACTTTATCCAAGTTTCCTCGAATCAAAATCAAAATCAACTCCTCGTCGTAAGGCTCAACATGTCAGAATACTTGATTTTAATCAAACGCCTTCAAACAGGAGACTTTCCACCGTCAAAGAATTCTCAACTCCTTCAAATGGAATCCCAACCACAACGCCAGGGTCAGCTCCTGCTACCATCGACTTTTCAAAATCAAAGAGGGAAGAGGAAAAACCGCAAATAACTGCAAACGACGACGAAAGCTCAAACTCAATTTCGCACACGCCTAAAGTTTCAAAACGATGCCGAAGTCGTAAAATTGCTATACAAAAGTCTGAAGAAAAGACTGTACCGGGAGAGGAAGAGCTCAAAAAACCTGTATCAACAAATTTAAACATTCAAACTGTTGATGATTGGAAAAATATGCGTAATCAATCAAAAGCAATCCCGATTGACCAACTTCTTAGACTGCAAAATCAGGAAGCTGAGACAAATAGCCCAAAGAAAAGACTGCAAAAAAAGCGACGTCAGGTGAAAGCTAAAATTGTTGCGAAGAAACTGACACCAATCAAGAGCAAAACTAATAAAGCAAAAGAAAAGGGAAAATCATCTTCGATAGAGATAGATGAGAATAAACCACTTAGTGCAATGAAGTTTAGGATTTCGTCTCCAAGAAAACTTGCATCAAACAAGAAGTCACCAAAGAAGAAAACACATGTCACAAACTCATCTCAAGAGATTAAGTTGCACGAATCGCAACAAGACACAAAAGCTACTAAAGGAGAAACCACAAAAGAAACTGCAGAAAGTAGTCAGCTAGATAGAAGTGATACCGTACAAGAAGTTGCGATGGTACTGACAAATTTTCCTGAAACAATTTTAGCGCGACACAAGAGTATTGAAGAAATGGAGAATAAATCTCTGGATGTCACTCCAGTTTCTCAATTAGAAACTCCTTTCAAAGAAGTTATTGCGAGCTTGAATGAAACGCCTTTCAAAACTAGTCTAATGACACCCTTGCCAAACACTCCTCGGTTTGCAATCCCGCTTCTTACAACAACTCAAGAAACACCTATGCCTAAAATTTTTGCAGACACAAACACAACAATAACGCTTCAGTCACTCGTTAAGAATTGCGATATTCCAACACCAAGCTTTGCAATTACTCCGGGTTTCAAGCTAACTCCTTTAAAGGATCTTCAAGATTTTAGTCCCACAAGTGGATACAGTCGCCGAACTGATTATTCATCAAGTAGCTCTTACTACAAGCCTGACGAATCAGAAGAAATTAACCAAAAGATCAATGCAATCATCAATCAAAGACGAGATGGACATCATTCGCAATCAGAGTCTGAACCAGGAACGACTTCTGCTGTGGGAAGTGTAAAGAAAGTGGAATGTCCTGGCGCAATCGAACGAGTAAAATCATTCACTGAGCATCAAACAGAGCATCCTATGCCACATTACAAAATGATGGATGAAGATGGTTTACTTTCGGAGTCATTTGTTACTACAGCAACTGAAGGTTCATCAAGTGGATCCTCATTTACTTGCTCAACTTGTTCTACGGATAATACAGATGAAGACACCATGGAAAAGATCGAGAGATTCGCAAAGACTGATGAAAAGGATTCGGAGTGGGACTGTGAGGATCACAATGTTAAGACAGATAATAATAGTCCATCACTGATGAATGAGAAAACCGGAGAAGTGCGATTCCCGCTAAGAAATTGGATCACTCCGAAAAAAATTGAAATAAGCCCAGAACAAGTAAGAACTGAAGAAACTAACAAGATCAAATCATTGCTACAATCGAACAACTCGAAGCACGGCTTGAGTATTGAAGAAGAAAAGGCAAGAATAATTAGAGAACAAGAGGCAGTAAAGAAAAGAACTCTCGCTAAAATCCGAAGTGAATCAGCAGCTTTTTCGTCAAAACCTCTGCAAAAGTTCAAGAAGTCACAAGTGAAAAAGTTTAAACTTCCGTCAAATGCTGTTGCCAATCCGGCGTATGTCAATCGTAGAGATCAGATTCTTCAGCAGCAGTTTTCCGAGCGACCAAGACCAACAACAAACTGGACCAACACCAAACTAATTTCATCCAATTCATCATCTCGAAGAAAAAATGCAACACCACGTAAGACAATCCCGATGAATGAACTGCCTCGCGAGCAATCTTCTCAGAAAAAGACAAAAGCCAAGCCAAAACCAAAGGATAGTGCAAAACAAACAGAACAGAATAATCTTTCGATTGAGAACGTGAGTGACAATGCTGTTATGCCTGAAGATTCTACCAGTCTAGAAATTTCAAGTTCATTTAACACAAGTAATGAAGAAGAAACTGCTAGCACTGTGATCACAAATCAGACTTCGCCCAAGCTAGCTGAGGAGGGTTCCAACACATTCCAACGAACTCTCATTGCTCAAGGTTTTGATAAGATTGAAGCGAAAGGTTTGCAAGTTGAGCTAGTTGATAAACTTGAAATCCCTACCGTATCCGCTGACGGTACTACTGCAAATAATATTTCAACAGAACTAGTTGAACAGAAATTAGAAGATGAACCTATTACTGATAAGTCGGAAACGGAAGTTTTGTTGAAGTCATCTGAAAATATTCCTAAAGAAATTAAAGAAACTATTGAAGCTGATGAAAGCGAGGAAGAAAGTGATGATAGTGATGATGAAGATCTCGCCGATGAGAACGAAAAACGAGTTTTCAATTTCGAAGAGCCTGAAAAATTTAAAGCTATTTCTAACACATCGAAATTGCCAATATTGTCCATCAAATGTCGTATTGAAGATCGTGTAGTGAATCTCGCTGATACTAATAACATCAATCTATTCTACATGGATTCTGAAATACCTTGTAAGCTGGTAAAGGCAAAGAAAATTTCTGCAAATAAACCTTCTGATGAGAAGTCGAATGGAAAATCTTCGCCCACAAGAAACGGGAAGTCAAAAGTACAACGAAAACCTTTAGCATGTGATCAGACAAAATCTGTGAGCTCGAAATCGCCAAACAAGTAAGTTAAAATTTCTACTGTGAATAAAAGCTAACAAGTTAAAACGTTTTAGATCAAAACCAAAAGGTTCACCAGATCAATCTCAGACTGTTCCCGATATAAGCGCAATTCTAGCAACAATCCATGGAAAATAAGATGTCATCTCCGGTTGAAAGCAGTGCTTAGATCTCATCAAAAGAATAAACGTTTAAGTCATTACACAAAATGTAAATTAATGCTAAATAATTTTTAGTTTTGCAAGTCGCATTGACTTCCTCGCTCTGTAAAAAAAGTAAATAAAACTCGGCTAACTTATTTTACAAATTAATCGAAAGGTTTGGTTTATTTTCATTTAATAACATTGATTTCAAATATTGTGATTAGAAACACGAAGACAGAAGTTATTTATGGTTTACTTAAGGTTTACGCGAAGGCTGAAGAAGATTGTTTGCTGCCAAGGCGTCTGGGAATAGAGCGTGGTAGGTAGTGAGAGGGACATATGCAGCGGTTATGACGCGTCCTGCAAACCATCGACCATGAAGAGCATTCACAGCAAGAACTGCTGTGGCGATTGATGGACATTTTACATAAACTTTTCCATCAGGTGAAGCAACATCAACGTAGACATGAAGGACTCCACCATGCTTGTTACATTCTTCAACCACGTCATCTTGAATTTCCTGATCCCAGTGCATCATCGTCTCTGTTGCTGGATCGAACATGTTTACTAGTAAGAAGCACTGAGTTGCTATTTGTGGAGTTTCCTCTACCACTGGCGGAGGTGGTTGAGGAATTGAAGCGAGAAGAGCATTAGCTGCAGCTTGGGGAACCGCAAGACCAGCACCTTCTGCAAGCTTGAACATTAGCTGTAATCGTCCTGTTGCTCCTGAAATTGAAAAAATTACTTTATATAAGTTAATGAAACTTTGCAGAGGTTCAAAACAAACCTAAGTCTATTCCACTCCGATCCATCTCATCGGTATCCAAAGAAGCGTGCGCAGTGACATCTAAACGTTCAGTCACATTTCCAACTTTCATAGGACGGCCAGCAAGCTCAAATCCGTTTAATTGCTCGTGAGCTTTTTTGGCATCGTCTGCATTGTGATACTGTGGATTATAATAATTAACGTTAGAGAAGCGTAAATAAATGAAAGTAAATAAAGAAATGTATGAAACAGCTGTTAACGACGCATCATTATTTTAAACGCACCGTCAAGACGGAAAGCCGAGTCATATTTGATTACTTTGGCACACTTCATCCCCTCAACTAATCACTGATATTATTTAGACTAGTCAAGGTCAAGGGCATGCCGATCTTAATTTTGTTTAAGGAAACTTACCGTAATAAAACCGTAGCCTTTGCTTCGTCCTGTCTCTGGATCCATAATTAATTGAATGTTATCAATTTTTCCGAATGGCTCAAAAATTCCACGCAACATTTCTTCTGTAATATTGAAATGAAGTGACCCAACGTATAAGCGCATTGGTCCTTGAATATTTTTAGGGGGCGACGGCGGTGAATTAGCATTAGCAAGCCTATTTTTCTCAGCCTGCGTATGTTGAACTGAAATTGGAACTCCGAGCAGCTTCTGATTTGAAAGTCCAAGAGCCAGTGCTACTGACTCAGGATCTTTAAATTCGATGTAAGCGATTCCTTTGAAACGTTTTGTTTTGTTACATGTGATAAGTCGAACGTCCTTCACTTTTCCAACACTCGAGAAAAATTCTTCCAAATCACGAGCACGAACTCTTTGAGACAACTGCATGCAGAAGATTGTTCGTGCGTCTCTTTCTTCGGGAGACAAGTCCTCTACTGGAGAATCATCACGATATCCGAGGCTGTTAGGTGGTGTGCGTCCACGGCGGAATGGTCTAGGAGAGAATGAACGACGTCGTCTGGAACCATTAAAATCTAATTAATTTTGACGACAAAAATTTGCAGGGAGAACTTTTAAATTTGAATGAAAATGTGTAATTTGTTTAATGAACAACAGTATCAAAAAGAAAGTCGTTCAGCTTTCATAAAAAAATTCATTTCCCAGTTCTACTCCATGCGAAGTTTTCTCATCTAAAACATGATAAATATTCACCTTCGTTGATCACCAACTGGTGATTTGCTTCTACGCCTCTCTCTGTCACGATCACGTTTCTTATCGTCAACATCCTTCCTCTTCTCGTCTACATCACGCCGCTTGTCATGATCACGCGATTTAGAACTTTTTCCCCTATCGCGATCTTTTGAACGGCTTTTATCTCGGCGAGACTTTTCCGATTCTTTACGTTCTCGAGATCGAGTGCGATCCTTCTTTCCATCACGTTCCCGTTCTCTTTCGCGATCTTTTGAACGTCGTCTATCTTTCTTAGATTTTTCTTCGTGCCTCGAATCCTTATCCGCCTTGTGACGCTTTTCCTTTGATCGACTGCGTGACCGATGTCTAAAATACGAAAATATATTAATATTGTTTCACATTCATAATTTTTGACTTACCGTGAAGACTTGTGCGAAGATCCATTTTCACGATCCTTGTCTTTATCCTTTGACTTTTTGCTTTCTACAGGCGGCGACGTCGATGAGCGTTTGCCATTCGCTCCCGAGTCCTATCGGAACATGGAAACATCAATTTTGTTACACGGTTCAAATAAGAAATTAGGTTTTTTTTTGTGGAATTAAAAGTGTTGGTTGACGAGCGGTCGATGTCGAATAGCGGTGATGTGTAGATCATTCGTCCAAGATCAGCAGTCGAAATAAGGTTGACGAGGGAGGGAAAATTAAAAAAATTAAAAGAAAACAAATGAAAATTGTTAATATAATTTTGTATAAGAAAAAAATGTTATTTTTTTTTCTTAAATAGTTTCAACAAAAATGTTTGAATGTCGTTCATATGGTATTTTCCCATCGAGTAGTTGGCACTGTGTTCCGAAGAAGGAAATAGAGACATTTGCCTGCGAGTTGAGAGAACGGGAGAGAAAAGTGCCAAGCAAGTCCACTTACCATCCTCTATCACGGGACTTTACGCAATATTTGAAACTTATTTAAATTTATTCATATTCGGATTTTTTGCGCTCGCGCGAGTCTTTCTGCAAAATAATAAAATCGCGTGAGTGAATTTCTTATCTATTATGGTTAAAATCCGATCGTCGAAGTGGTTATTTGTTTTACCCATTTAGTTCACGGAAACCGTGCGCGGCCCAAAGTACAATTTTATCTGATCAAGCCGTGATTGAGATCGTGGTTATCGGAATCTACAAAAACAATGAGAGAACTTCAGGTAGACCCAAACTCTGGGACTATATCTTGCAGTTGTCCGAGACCTGAACAGAGAAATTGAAAGTTTTGTATGACACTAACGTGTGATGATAAGAAGCCACATCGGAAAGTCGCATATAGGACCTATTAGATTTAGAAACAAGAAATTTAACGAGATGAAGCCTCTTTGTGGAGAGGAATTCAATAAACGTTCATCTGATTTAAATTAGACTTCGTCTCGCTAATATCAGTACAGCAGATATTTCCACATCAGTGTCGTCAACGACAACTAGTAACACAGAGCAAGGACATTATGAGGAAATTTTTCGTTTTAAACTCGCTATCGTCTAAAATGAGAATCAAGAAATGTACAAAGTTTTGCAATTGCCGTTGACCAATTCTTAATTGAGCGATGGAACAGACACAGTTTTCTCAAAACTCTAAAAATAAAGAAAACTATTATAGCAGTAGTGACAGTGCATGACGGGCCGGTCGAGTCAACCAACATTTCTCGACATTAATGCATTTCTTAAGACAGTCTCTCTCTCTCTCTTTTCTTGTATGTAAAAATACCTTTTCTCATTGCTGTTGGTCGAAGAGATTTCTGCACTTTCATGTGTCTATAAAAAACGAGTTGGTTTGTTTCATTGAGTCACTCATTTTTCAATAGAGGTTGTTGATGCTTAAATGATCTTATCATAGTAACTTATTTACAAAGACATAAAGTCCTACGGTCAAAAGATATAGAAACTTAATATTTTAACACTTACGTTTGCCTTTAGTGGAGCATCTAAAAGCGAATCCAAATAATCGAGATCATCATCAGCCATTTTTGTTCGAAATTTTTCTTCTTTTGCGACTAAAAATTTAAATGTTTGATTTTAGCTTTGAAATCTATAGCAATTAAACAATTTTTGCGTTAAATCGTTTGCTATTTACCTTCACTCAGACTTTATTGTATTTTCAAGTTTAAATACTTTGTTAGATCAGAATAATATCGAAACAAGCGTGATATCCGTAAAATTTTTACAACCTTTCACATTTGAAAGTTGAAGACCCTTCAACAATTTTAAATAATTTATTACCGTTAAAATTGAATTTTTATTTATATAGATTTTTCATAATGTCGCTACATTTTGCATTTATTTTTAAATCTATTATTTTATCGGCCCGAGTTTCTCCAATATTAATTACTGCCACAGGAAGCCCAAGTTCTTTAGCTTGTAATACAATTCTATAGCCGCTGTAGACCGTTAAAGAAGACCCAAGAACTAAAACGCCGTCAGAATCAATAATTAGAGAAACAACCTTTTCTATTCTCGAGCGAGGCACATTATCACCGAAAAAAACAATATTCGGTTTGAGAAATCCACCGCAGTTAGGACATTCAGGAAGATAAAATCTATCAATGTCTTCTTGTAAAATCTCGATATCTCCATCGGGTTTTATCTTGTCAACTGACGAGGTATCAAACTTCATAGACTTCTCCAAAAGAGAGGGATTTAATTGATTTAAAATAAGTTGAAAATCATGTCGCGGAATCGAGTATTTACAGGGATTCTCCTTCTGACCAACGCCAATGCAAATTACTTTAAATCCGTTGCCATGTAGTTCGACCACTTCTTTGCTGCCAGCCTTAAGAGATTTAACTTGTTACAATAATTTTCCACGCATATAAAAAGAATTTAACCTTTCCATGAAGATTGTCTACGTTTTGTGTAATTATATGGCTTAATCTCAATTCACGTTCCATTCGTGCGAGAATGTGATGTGTTGCATTTGGGGAAATAGAAGAAAATTTCGGCCATCCCAAAAAGTTCCGAGCCCAATATCTCTTTCGAGTAGCATCTGAATTAATGAATTCCATATGTTGTATTGGTTTATGATTAGATCGTTGATAGAGTCCAACACCCTCACTGCGATAATCGGGAATTCCTAAAAATGTAATGATCATTAAATTTTCACCCTCTCTCCAACTTTCCATCCGACTCACCTGATTCTGTTTACGCCAAAGGATTGCAGATTTTCGAAATAAGACTTAGAAATAAGAGACAATCTTTAATTAAAGCTTTAGCTCACCCGTTGAAATTCCAGCCCCAGTAACTACAAGAATTCTTGGCTTATCAATAAGAAATTTTCTAATTTTCTCAGTGTCTTCTACCTTAGCCGCTTCATGCTTTGGAACGAAAAATTGTGTTGCAAATGATCTTATTCCAGTAGAAAAGTGACTTGGTATTATTTGAAATCTTAAGAAATAAGGTTTGATTTTGATCATGGTTTATTTTTATTTAGAACTAGCTTATTGCTCGTTTCATGACGGTTCTCTAATTGAAGGTTGCGCAACATTTGAAATTTCAAATCAAACTCGTTTAATTTTTTCTAAGCGAAGTGCAAACAAATTGCCAACTCTTGTTAATTGAACATGAAACTCTTTGCTTAAATATTCTTTAACTCTTGATATATCAATATCAATTACTTTTAAACGTAATTCAATAGAGAACTCCTCCAACATCTGGGATATTTTGATTAGGTGCTCAACTTTTTCGTAATCAAACTTTTGAAACTTTTCACCTGATTGAACAAGACTCCAACCTTTAATAGATTTTATATGTTTCAATTTTTCTATGACTTTCATAACAAATTCAGTACTGAACGGAAATATTGCGTCTATTTCGAGTTTTTGAAGATTAGTTAGAACATTAGTTAAATTCATCAAAGTGGTTTCGTTAGAAAAAAATTCATCTGATCCAAAACAAAAACCAAGCAGGGACAACTCTTGAAGACTGGGGTATTTAATGTCAAAGTTGTTACAAAATATTGAGAACTCTTTGCTGTAGTGATAATCGATTTTCAATATTTTTAAATTAGCAAAGTTTGTTAAATAACAATCTAAAGGCAAAGGTTTGTCGCATCGGATATCAAAACTTTTTAGTGTTTTGAAATTTTCTCCCATTTTTTTAACTCTATTTAAAGGAACCCCAATATCAATTAGATAAAGTTTTAAATGTTCAAGTTTATGCATCTTTTGCTGGCAGAGTTCTTCAATGATTGCGATAATCGGACCGTAGTTATGACATACACTTTCAATTTCCAGAAATTTAATATTTTTTAACTTACGGCAGTTTTGTTCAAAGGCTGCATAACTTAAATCGTCAATGTTCATTTTAACAGATTCAAGATATCTGAGATTACAAATTGCTTCAAATGCTTCGTCATCACCGTCGAAGCAACCTTCACAATGAACAATGTCCAATGATTTTAAAAGTGGTTGATTTTCCGCAACTTCTTTGATAATAGAACTATGCTCACTGTCTCGATATCGACCAATTTTAAGAGTCAAATCCGTCAAATCCATATTTTGAAGATGGGAGCTGTTCAACGACTCAACATGAAGATTCAACTTTTTAATAGATTGTTGGCATGTTAAAAATTCTTCGGGATCACCGTGAAGAAAAAGGCTGATGATTGCATTCTTTTCAATACACGCAGTAAAAAATTCGATGGTGGTTTTATCAAATCTTGTTAGCTTAATATTTTTTAAATGGTCGAGCTTCAATATCGTTAAAGGTCCTTCATAGCATTCTTCTTCAATTTTCCAAGCGATCGCAGAGAGGGATTCAAGATTTGGCATAAAGTTCAGCAATGACACGATTTCCGTTCTTGTCATTTTGCATGACTCCCAATTAAGCTCCTTAATTTCAGGACCAAACTTACAGAAGATTGCTTTTAATCTCCAAAGTTCTTTTAGTTGCGATACTTTGCATGTGTCAAGATTAAATTTATCAAATCGTCTGTAAGAATTTTGGATCGAATCGAAGTTTTCGCTCAGCAACTTGGGGGAAAATTTAATAATTAATTAAAAATAAGAATATTCGTTTTAGAACCTTACCAAGTCTGAGTTCATCTTAATTTGTTTCTTATTTCTTTCCAAGGAGCAAATCAATTCATTAAACTTTTTGCAAGTACACAGAATATTTGATCTGTCATGAACATATTTAAAAATATGAAGAAGTACTTCGTTTGGTACAAGCCAATTTCCATTCTCATTCTGCATTTCTATCTAGCTATCAAATTAGTTTTTATTTTAAAATATTTATAGCCTGAGGGGATAGTAACTTTAAATAACAGTGAGGGTATCTCTTGCAATAAGCGCTTTTGAGCTGTCAAAATTTACTGACAGAAAATTGACAGAATTCCGGTGATTTGGATCATTCTGAGAGTTGGTTTTGAAGAAGAAAGTTCGTAACAAATTTAAGGAGAGTTTAATTAAATTAAATATCCAAGATGAGAAATATCTTTCTTCTGGCGCTGCTGATACTGCCCGTGATCATCTCAACGTTCGACGGTGAGTTTATAATTGAAAACTTCATTTCTCTTTTGTGCCACGCAAGCACACGAATTTCATTAGATTTCCTTTACTGCTGAATGAAAACCAAATTATAAACATAACTTGAAAATTGTTTCATTCTCAATGCAGGTAATAAGATCTACGCAAGAGCAAACGAGGACGAAATTGACGAGGATTTGGTTGATGTCGAAAATGAAGGTGATGCTGAAGATTCGGAAAGTGCGCTCGTTGGCGATGATGTGGAAACGGACGAAGATAGTGAAAGTACAACGTCACCTGATGTGAACACTCAGCTACTCTTCGTTCGCCCTCTTTACACTGCTGGATCACAATTGGAACTCCCTGGAGGTGTACCCGTTGAATTCCTCATCGGATTCCTTAACAAGGGAAAAAACGACTTTGTTATCGAATCAGTTGAAGCTTCTTTCCGTTATCCAATGGACTTCAACTACTTCATTCAAAATTTCTCCGCTCTAAGCTACAACCGTGAAGTTAAACCTTCAAGCGAAGCAACAGTTTTGTACTCCTTCCTTCCGTCAGAATCATTTGCCGGACGTCCCTTTGGGCTTAACATTGCTATCAACTATCGTGACTCTAACGGTTCTCCTTTCACTGAAGCCGTTTTCAACGAAACTGTGCTTATCACTGAACTCGACGAAGGTCTCGATGGAGAAACATTCTTCCTTTACGTCTTCTTGGCAGCTATTGCTGTTCTTCTTTTAGTTGTTGGTCAACAATTCCTTGGAACTATTGGAAAAAGGAAGCGATCACAGACTGTTAGAAAACAAGTTGAAACTGGTACCACTAGCAGTACTGATATTGACTATGATTGGTTGCCTCCACAAACATTGAGGAACTTGCGTAAGTTTTTTAAATTCCAATATTGTGAAAACTATTCTGACTTCAATTTATGATTTTCAGAGAATTCACCAAATGGCAAAGGAAAAATCTCGCCTAAACAAAGCCCTCGTCAACGCAAAGCAAACCGTGCTGCAGGGGACGACTAAACTAACCAACGGCTTTACGTTTTAATTGCCTCAAACACTTGAGTCAGAGGCAAATTAAAAAAATAAAATCAGCAAAAAAAAACATGATCAACATGCATCATCTTCAACAACATTTTTTAAGACGACTGTGAAGTAATTTCGAACTTCATCAACGTCCAGCGGAATCATGGGACTCATACTTTCATATGTCAACGATTTCCTCATCCCGTAGACAGTAATCGCCAGAACCGCAATCGATCACGAGTCGTATTCGAAAGAAAATTCTCATGAAAATTGTTTTTCCTCTCTAAGTTAAAACATACAAAAAGTTGTAAAGCAAATAAAAAGCTTAAAAATATCAACTAGATTTCATTTATTTTATCGTAAATTGCAGTTCTCAATTTCCATCATCAAACAAGTTTCCTTTCAACCTCTTTATAAATTCTTCGCGATAACAAAATTTTTAGCGAACAAATGAAGGTTTATGCAAAAATCATTAGATTTATGTTAGATATATCCATCATTTCAATTTGTAATTGAGGGTTGCAAAGCTTAGAGCGTTAGGGAAAAAACATAAGTTCTTTAAATTTAAGTGGATACAAGGTTCAACGAACATCGTCAAAACTATTTCTGATTGAAATGCAGTCAACGAGAGTTCGAAAGCCTCAAATAAGAAAATATTTCCCGAAATGTAGAATAAAAAAAACTTTGAAATTAAGTTAATTTCTATCGTTTCTTAATGAGAAAGTTCGGGAATATTTTGGTTCATTTATGATTGAAAATAACGAGAGCTTGAACTCGCGTCAAAAATTAAATGCGATGACTTCTACTAGCATGGCAAAAAATACAAAGGAAATTAATTGAAGTGTTCACATATATAAACTAACAATGATCTCGCTTAATCCTTATCAGTCCCTTCCGCTCTAATGAAAAATATTAACTCTCTTCAATCTGCCATCAAAAAGGTCAGAAGATCATAACGGTCTGATGAAATTATTTGTTAACAGCAGTAATGCCCCAGCACTTCTTCGCGCACAACGCTTTGAAGTTTCGGAGTAGCTTTTCACGTAACTCTTCACGCTTTTGCTTGATGTCATCACGCGATTTAAACTCTAGTATTTCCTCGTCCGGAATGCCGTCTTCATTATCATCCGATGGATCTTCGTCCTAAAATTGGATGTATGAGCTGAAAGTTTTTAAAAAGAACAAAGAAGTTTGACTTACCAGCATCTGTTCGAGGGTCAAAAATGAGTCAACGTGTCCACCTTTACAGCATATATCCGAGCAAGCTACTTCAGACCCTTCAGGTGTGCTTACAATACTCGAAGTACGGGATGATGAGTTATTGGACAAAAGACCATCGTGTTGAGTCTCAGAGCTATAGCCCGCGTCGATTGAACGTTGAGCACACGCACCATCACCATCATGGCATGATTGACATGATGTTACGGACATATCATCTACTTTCATGTCCAAATTCTCAACTGATGTGCTCCGTGAGCGTTCGACTGAGTGTTCGTGGTTGGATGCATGATGAACCACTTTGACTGATGATTTTGTCGCCTTTGTCGACAGCATAGAAGGCCCTAGACCCACATCAATGATAGTCCCATCACATAAAACAATTTTTTCATCGTCATCAGAATGAAGGTTTTCATCGTCCTCAGAATGCATATGATCATCATCTTCTGAGCAATCACATTTATCCGGTACCGGTTCGGGTTCACAATTGTACGAGTCTTGATCATCTTCTTCTTTATGCTTTTTCTCATTACGCTTCTTACGTTTCTTCATCTTTCTTTTCTTAAGCTGCTCTTCTTTCAGTCGGTCTTCACGAGAAATTTCAGCATAAATGAAATCCAGGTTGACTCCAAGTTTAGTTTCCACTGCCATATCAAAGGATCGACAAAGAGCATGAACGGAAACAGCAGCTAGAATTTGACAAGCATTCTCTTCTTCTTTTACGCATTGTTGAATACGTTTCAAACGATTATAAATGCACATGCCAATGCAGGTAAGAACCTCTTCTTGAGCGATCTCCATTGTTTTAGCATGACGTTCGCGATGACGGGAATGGCTATAAAAATATTTCTGTTACAAATAAATTTCATCTTAGGTTTAAAGTTTTATTTTACCTTCCAATGATTTCCGGCTCGGCGCGTTTGATTAAGTCATCAATGTAGTCGACCTTGATAGGTAGATGAATGTGTTTGTCTTTGAGGCATCGTTTGATGCCGTTGTAGATGGCAGTGACGTATCCTTTCTCTTTTGCCGGGTTCGCTTCATTCATAAGTAATGTGTAGGCTTTCTCGACTTTCGTCCGACACTCTTGACAAAACTTGTGCTTCTTTAGATATTCATCTAGTGTTGCGTGAAGTTCGCTTGCATCTACGACGGTGATTTTCTCCTTGCAGTTCTGCTTCATTGACTCCCACGTTTCGTACCACGTCTCAGAAAAGGGTCGAGTGCGAAAGGATTCAAGAGAGTGTAGATTGCACCTGGAGTTTTTCTTATTTCGAGGCTGACTCTCGAGTAGAACGTTTAGCTGAGTGTCGTGGTCAAATAGCAAAGTGCACAATAATTGCGAAGACTGCAAATGCTTGTCGCAAACACTAAGAACACCATTGCGTATCTTGATTGGATCCAATGTCGAATAGTTCTTCGTCATAATTATCGAGTAGAGACGCTCCACGCTCCGGCGACAACCAACACACGGCACCATCTGACTTAAAACATTCTGGAATTCAGATTTCGAGACACTTAGTGAAGTTTTCAGCTCGATCGTCTTTAGAAGCTTAAACTTCCTATCAAATTCTGCGAACACTTCACCCTCAACTGGAGGTCTGTCGAAGACAAGTCCTTTTGCACTTAGATCCATCACCATCTGAAACAATAAAGAAAATAGGATTATCTATAGAGTTGAGTTATATTTATGTAAAATTAGTATTTCGGCATAAGTAGTCCTATAAACTTTCACTATAATCTCTTGATCCACATTTCAATATCCAACATCCAGTTGTTATTTTGTGCATTTCTTATCAATAAACAGTCTTTCTGATGTCAAAGCAAATTACTTTGTTGTCAACTAAGCCATCGACATATGAATTGATGCTTAGGGTCGTGTGTAAACATCAGTTGAAGTCGCGATTATAACCATAATGACGAAACTCGAACAACTTTTAGCCATTTTGGTGTTTTTTGAAACATGAAACTTTTCAAGAGATTACGGCAAACAACAATCAATGATTGTGATGCTTGTGAACAGCCCGGTAATAAACTTACCATGAAGCTTTTCTCGCAGCTACTCGATGAACTATTCGATTTTAGATCGTGAAGGCTCGATAGTGGGATTTGACGTTTTTTGTTGATTTCCGGCGATTTCTTCTCATCGCATAGTAGGATATTGACATTGGCCATCTATTAAATAACTGTTTGATGATGAAGAACTCGAATTAAACCAAAATATCGTTTTTAAATATATTTGTTGAAAGATTCCGAACGATTGACAGTGGAATCTGCTCTATAAAGAACCTCTGAAAATTCAAAACTTTATGATACGTTACGTCTTTCTTTATATTTTAATATTTTGTATTTTCCGACTGTACGACAACGTGAACTAAAAATTTCCGAAAGCAACAAAAATATCATTTACAGTTAAAACAATTTTAACTTTATTTCTTTTTTAATTTTTTCTCTGAATTTTTTTTCTTGAAAATTCTTTTGATAATGAACTTCAAGATAATGTAATCTATGTACAAAAGCACTAACCCAATCAAGCTGAAGATAAAGTAAACATCAATTAAATGAAATTGAATGTAGCTCAAAGAGTTTCCAGCCGCTTGTAAATGGGCTGCTCCTTTGTGTCGAACAGCGTATTCAGTCCAGTAAACTACAGATTCTTGAGGAGTCATTGGACGATCCGAAAATCTAGTAGCAATTCTTTTCAAGTTTTCTTTGTATTTTGGATTAGATAAAAGCTCGTTGATGCTTCTTGAAACAGTATGTTCTGTAATTTCTGATATCGACACTTGAAGACCATATTCACGGGCTATGGCTTTAGCCATATTCATTTTCTGATCACCAAATATCGGAAAGCCAAGAACAGGTACTCCTTCTACTAAAGCTTCAGTTGTACCTAACAATCCTCCATGTGTAATAAATAGTTTAACATTCGGGTGCGCAAGAATGTCTCTTTGTGGAATCCATGAGCTAATCATCACATTATCCGGCTTATTTGGTAGAGTTTCATTCTCATATTTCCACAAAACTTTTTGCTTCAATTTACTAAAGGAGTTAACTAGAGCTTCTCGTTTTTCTATCGGCCAATCTTTTGACTGTACGATCGATCCCATTGAAAATAGAATGGCGCCTTCTTTCGCAGAATCCAAGAAGTCTTGAATGTCTTTTGGCAAAGGTTTAGCCGGTTTCACGTGGATTCCTCCGATTTCGATCATATTTGGCAAATATGGACGAGCAGTTGATGAACTTACATGATTGTTGAGGAAAAGAATTGCCGAACCTTTGTACATTTCGTCAAAAGTTTTCTTAGCGTTCGGGAAATGTTTGTTGTAAAGATATCTCTGATAATTCAAGTGAAATACTTCGTAAAGAACATCTTCAACCTTAGAATAGAAAGTGTTGATCAATCTCTCTTTAAAGCTCATAATTTCCGTATAAGGAAGAAATGGATGCGGCACATAAGACGGTGGTTGTTCGCTAGAAACGATATATTTATCACATTGAACTCATTGGTTAAAGGTTTCTCACTTGGCAGTCATATCGTTTATCCACTTAACGGCGCCAAATGTTGTGTAGCTGATAAGAACGCAGTCGAAATGATCGGCGATTCCCTGAGTTAAAAATAAAGATTTCTTATGTTGCGAAATATTTTTTTCATTTTTGATCAACAATGATTTACCAACAACGCATCAGCATTAAAAATTTCGATGATGCAAACGTCAAACTTCTCTTTGCTTGTAAGGAATTCCTTTAATGTTTTGTGATTCATATACGAACTCACAAGGTCCGCTCCCATAAAATAAAGAAAAACCTTCATTTTTTAAATTAAATCGAATTTCAAATAATTCATTATAAAGAAAATTACCATTGTGCTAATCTGCTCGCCGCTTTCCATGTCGAACATGCTCCATGCTTGATCTACTCCTAATTGTTTATAAACTTACAACCTATTTATGCAAATTGTATGCCACAACAAACCTTGTTCATAGTTTTCCAAGAGATCTGATAAGTCAACATCATGATAATTTTCCAGCGATTTCTTCAGCGGAAAAGAGGAAACCACAGTCACTTCATGTCCAACATCGTGCAAACTTTTAATGATTGAATGACCAATAGCAAAATGAGAGGTTGTTCCAAAAGGAAGAATTCCTAGAACTTTAAGTCCATCAATTTGCGAGAATAGCAAACAAAACAGACCAAATAAAACACAACTCGATTTCATCGCTTGTAAAATTCAACTAACTTAGATTTGCAATTTTTATTTATGACAACATCGATAAAATTCTTTGCCACGGTATGTGTAAAAATATTATTTTCGTTTCGATTAATTCCATTTCATTTTGTTTTGTTTTTTATCTCTGCTTGTGAAGACTTTAATTATTTTTCTCAACAGAAATTTTAATAAAAAGAAATTGAACACCAAGCAAAATGCAACAACAGAAAAGATAAGTCCGTAAACATCTAAAGAATTTAATTCAAAATAGTTCAGACCGTGAGCGGCAGGGATCAGATGATATGCTCCATTATGTGTGATTACGTAATCAACCCAAAAAGAAACGGAATTTTGTGGTGTCAAAGGGCGGTTTGTGAAGACTCTAGAAACTTCTTTCGCTTTCAAAGAGAGTTTAGAATCTGAGAGTACTTTTTTCAGTGCTTGTGTTATTGTTTCCTCACTTATCTCTTCGAAACTTAATGACACAGCGTAACCTTTTGACACTGCTAGATTCATATTCATTTTTTGATCACCATAGATTGGAATTGATAAGATTGGAATGCCTTCAGTTAAAGCTTCGGAAACTCCAAGTAATCCCCCGTGAGAGATAAAAGCTTTGATGTTGCGATGAGCTAAAATGTCGCGTTGAGGAATCCAAGAGCCAATCATCACATTTTCAGGCTTATTTGGTAGAGTTTCATTCTCATATTTCCAAATTATCTTTTGTTTTAGCTTTTTGAAAGCTTTTACGAAAGCTTCTCGTTTTTCTTCTGGCCAATTCACTGCTTGAATCATAGATCCCATCGAAAATAGGATTGCACCATCATGAGCTGAGTCAAGAAATTCTTGAATATCCCTTGGCAAAGGCTTTATTGGTTGAACTGTGATTCCAGCGATATCGATTGTATTAGGCATATAAGGCCGTACTGTCGTCAACGCCATGTGATTGTTATTTAAAAGCAAACTGAGATTTTTTCGTTGGATTTCAAATGAAGTTTGAACGTGAGGAAAATATTTTTCGTACAATCTACGCTGCTTAGGAAAATGATGAAAATAAAGAAAGAATTCGTCAGTTTTCCATAAGATCGTGTTGATCAATCTTTCTCGGAAATTCATTTTATCGGTGAATGTATGAAAAAGATTGGGAACGTAGCTTGTTGGATGGGGAGTTGATGTCATTATATCTGAATACGAGGATGTTCCGAATGTCGTTACACCAATTACAGGACAATTGAAATGGGCTCCGAGACCTGATAAAATTAAAATGATATATATTTTTCTTAATGACGTTTGATTATTACCGAGCAGCGCTTCTGAGTGAAAAATTTCCACAATCACTGCATCAAATTGCTCAGACATCAATTGTTGCATATTTGGATGCGCGAGTGTGAAGTTAATGATGGCTTCAAATATTTCTGGGATTATCAGAAAGTTTTTGTAGGTTGGTAGACTTTCAAGATCAAACAAGTTACGCTCATCATCTGTAAAATATTTCGTAAACAACAAAATTTTGAAAAAATGATCATTTCACCTTTTGGAAAATTTGTCAGGATAACATTTCGAACATTATTTTCTTTAAATTCGAATGGACTAACTAGGGTCACTTCATGATCTTTATTTAGTTGCTTAATCACAGAAGTTCCAATACTCCAATGGCTTTTCCATTGCGTTGGAAACACTCCGAGAATCTTGTAACTGGACACAAAAGTCGAAAACAAAATAAAACTTAAAATTGTATTGAACATCATATCAAACGGAAGTTGTATTAAAGAACTCAATTTCAAGACTGATCTCTGTTTTCCCTTCTAATATACGAAGTAATTGAGAGAATATTTGAGCTAACAAGACTTGAGAGAATAATGTTCGTCTCTTCAAAAGACAAATTAAAAATAGAACAGAAGAGAAAAAATAATTTATTTTTAAATCTACTTTGGGGTCAAATGTTTAAAATATATTTGAGTAAGTTCTAAATCACTCTACCTTGAAACTTTTTTTAATAAAGATATTCCTGAGACGTGCTGTAGAGAATTTAATCAGTTGAACTATTATAAAAAGAATTAAAACATACGATGCAATGAGAAAGAAGTAAACATCGATTAAATTTCTTTGAATAAAATTTAATTTGTGTGCTGGAGATTGCAAGAATTTAGCCCCTTCATGCCTAATAATGTATTCTGTCCAGTAAACAGTTAATTGCTGTGGAGTCAAAGGACGATCATTGTATATATTGGAAGCAGTTTTTGCGTTCTTTCTGAAATATTGGTTTGTGAGTAGTTTGTTTATATTTTTTCCGACAAGTTCATCATCGATATCATTGAGATTCATAAGAACTCCATAGCCATAAGCTTCTGCCTTAAGCATGTTCATTTTTTGATCTGCGTATATTGGAATTCCAAGAACAGGTACTCCTTCGACAACAGCTTCAGTTGTACCTAACAATCCTCCATGTGTAATAAATAGCTTAACATTCGGGTGAGCTAAAATATCGCGTTGAGGAATCCAAGAGCCAATCATCACATTATCCGGTTTATTTGGTAGAGTTTCATTCTCATATTTCCAAATAATTTTCTCTTTGAGATTTTTGAAAGTTTTCACAAAGGATTCACGTTTTTCTATCGGCCAATCCTTTCCTTTGATGATGGATCCCATCGAAAATAAGATTGCTCCATCGTTTGCTGAGTCAAGGAATTCTTGAATATCTTTTGGTAAAGCCTTTTCAGGTTGAACATGAATTCCTCCGATCTCAATCATATTTGCTACCATTGGCCTGATTGATGATGTGCTAAAATGATGATTAATGAAAACTAATGAGATAGTCTTCATTTGATTATAAAATGATTTGCCAGTCATGGAGAAATGTTTGTCGAATATATTTCTCTGGAAAGAATTCAAACATAAATTCAAAAAAGGAAAAAATTCACCAATAAATTTTTTCTCACTTGTCGTTCATAATGAATTAATTCCATGAAAATATTTTCATATTGCGACGTTAAAGTGTTTATCGTTCTCTCCAGAAAGTTCATGTTCTCACTAAATTTCACGAAATTGTGAGCAACGTACGAATAGGCCATTGGCGCCAATGTCAGTTTGTTAGTCCAAATCGAAGAACTGAATGTGGAAAGCGCAATGACCGGGCAATTGAAATAAGCTCCAAATCCTTAAAAAATCCATTTAAAAATAAGACTTAATTAAACTACAAACTGAAACTATACCAAAAAGGGCTTCCACCCAAAAGACTTCGTTGATAACAACATCAAAGCCCTTCTCATTTAACAAAAAATTTTGAACATTGCGATCAGATAAAGTTGCATTCGCTATATTTTCGCCGATGTTCGAAAGGAAATTAATCATTTGAATTGCTGTCCAATCCTCAGTTAGGAAAATATTGAAACTTTCATCTAAAATTGTTTAACATTAATTAAAAAATTAAGTATTTCGTTATCAAGAATGTACCATTCGCATTATTTTCAACGACAATATCGTTATAGTTCTTCATTGGTTCCTTGAGAGGAAATGGTGAAATCACATAAACTTCATGGCCAGCATTCGCAAGCGTTTTCATCACAGAGTGACCGATTATCCAATGAGATTTGCAGCTTTAATTATAAGAAACTTTGAGTTATCAAAGTTACGAGCTATGAAATTATATTTTACCTTGTTGGAAAGACACCCAATATTTTATATCCTTCAGCAATGGAGAAAATCTCAGCAATCAACAACAAAACAAAAACTTTTAAATATTTCATCTTGACTAATTTTCTTAAACCAACCGGTTGTCGCTCTTAGCTGACTTTGACTACACGATTTCAAGTTCGTGAATAAAAAGTACTTGCAACTTCGTAATATTCAATCAAGTAGAGTGTATTCGGAAATGAAAATTTCTTTGTCATTATGACGTGGTATCAACGATAACTGCACTTTTAGTTGTATATTCAAGTATTCCTTTTTATTTACATACAATCACAAATTTAAATCACAAATTTAGTTTTGTTTCTTTTTAAGACTTGTTCTGGACGACAGGCGACAACATAATTTTAAAACTTTTCTAATGATAAGGATGCTGAAGAACCCAATCGACAAAAAAGTCGCATAGATGTCAAGATTGTTGTATTCAAAGAAATTTAAATATTTAGCTGATGTCTGCATATAAAAAGCACCGTCATGTTTGAAAACATACTCAATCCAGAAAATAGCTTTTTCCATTGGTGATTGTGGTTGGTCTCGCAATCGATCAGCGATCGTTAGTACGTTCTGCTTGTATTTGTCGTTGCTTAATACTTCATTAAGGGCCCAAGAAAGTGAAAGCTCTGTTAAATTTGAATAAGCCACTTGGCGCCCCCACCCAAGAAGCTCAACCCTAGCCATATTCATCTAATTTGAAATAAAATAAATTGAAATTTAATAAAAACTTATTGAAGAAAAGTTCTTAAAGTATGTCTTTCAATAATAGATGTACCATTTGATCACCAAAGAAAGGAATTCCCACAACAGGTTTTTCTCTTAGAATAGATTCAGTGCAACTGAGTAAGCCACCATGAGTTACGAATAACTTTACGTTTGGATGAGCGAGAACGTCATCTAACCAAGATAAGAAGAGTAAATGCCAATTTATATGCTTTTCCACCAAAAATTCATTCAAATAATAAGCAATTGCTGTTTACCTTGCGGGAACCATTTCCGTACCATAATTTGTTCTTCATCAACTTCAATTTCTTCGTCCCATTTCCATAAAACTTTCTGCTTGAGTCTTCCTAGTGCATTTTTAATAGCTTTCTTTTTCTCATCACTCATCTTCGAAGGCCTCAGATTTCCTCCAAGTGAAAAATAAATCACACCATGCTCTGCGCTTTCAATAAAATTCTTGATTTCATCAGGCAAGGTTTTTGATTCATTTTTGACATGAAAACCACCGATTTCAATCTACAAAAAAAAATAAAAGCTTGTGACAAACTTCAAAGTTTAAATATCATGAAATCGAACCAACCATGTTTGGTAAATAAGCTTGAGGATAGTTTAGACTGAAGTGAGTGTTTAGGAGAACGAGAGATACTGAATCTCTCAGCATTGAGGCAAATGAAGGCTTTGGTGATTTAAAATATTTCTCGTAGATCGCATTTTGAAGGGGATAGTGATAGAAGTTATAGCCGATATCTTCGACAAGATTCATCCACAAATTTTCCATCCTTTCCAAAAAAGTCATGCGATCAGTAAACGTTAAGAAAGGATGCGGAGTTACCGAAAGCGGCATTGGACTGTGGAACATATCGTTCACGTATTTAACTTGCCCAATTGTGCTCATCGCGATAATTTTACAATCAAAATGTGCGCCGAAGCCAATTAACGATTCATTCATCAAGAATTCAATGATGCAAATGTCAAACTTTTTATTTGAATGTAAAAGTTTTTGCACAGCGGGATCACTAAAAGTGAATTCCATCATTCTTGCAATGTTATCAAACCAATACTTTAGCATCTCGAAGACGCTTGCATTGGCATCGTCAAAAGATGCATCGAGCTCCTCTTGAAATGAATCGAAAAGTCCTTTTGAAGTGATTGCGATATCTTGGTAATTTTTTGGAGCCGCCTCAAGTGGATATGGACTTAAGAATGTAACTTCATGTCCCCGGTTTGCAAGTTCGGTGAAAAGTGCTTGTCCTAAAATCGAATGAGACTTCGATGGGTAAGGAAACACTCCAAGAATCCGTGCACTTTGAACTGAGTAAAGTAATGAAATAAAAAGAAATAGCGCTCTCATTGCAAATAATTTTTGCAATGAACTTCGTCCGATTTCAGAGCCAAACTGCCACAATTTCAATCGTTTTCTTATCAACTTTACGATTAAGAGCTACTGCTATCAGTCGTCAAGGTGGCAAGGTCACTTTATTTATTGTTGTATTGTCGAATTATACTTCGATTACAATTGATTGTATATTGACTTCAAAGAAAATGTCTCAGTTTATTGTGAAAAACATGATAAATTTTCCAGGAAATTTATTTTTGGAGTAGCATCAATTATTTGATATCTCCGTGAATTAGAAATCTGACAATATAAAAAATTATTAACGGTTTATTTATTTCAAATTTCTTTCCTAAATAGCGTAGCTTCTTTTCACTAGAATCGTAAACATTGCAGCTCGAAAAACATTTCTTTTTATTTCCTACATAGAGGCTTAATAGGAAATATAATTTAAGTCTGCAACCATGGAAGAACCAGGAACTCAACGCTTGACGAATGATGATTTTAGAAAACTTCTAGCGTCAGGGGCAAAAAGTAAGAATAAAATTAAATAAAATTTGAACGAAATGTTCTTAATTTTTTAATATTTCCAGCATCATCGTCTTCAACTCCGGCTAAAGCTTTATCATCAACAACTAAGAAGAGCACTGAGAAGCATGATGCTCGAAGGAAGAAAAAAAACTTTTATGCACGTAAGAGTTGTCCATTTAATTGCAGTTTCGCTTTTTATCACTAATGTCTAATTTCAGAGCTTAAGAAATCTGAAGATAATGTTCTTTCGGAACTCTCAGAAAAATATCGTGATCGAGCTAGAGAAAGACGCGAAGGAGCTACTACAGATTTCACTCAAAGTGATGCTAGAAACTCTACATCGGGTTACAGAGCAGTTGCTCCGGATATAAAAAATGGAATCGATACAGCTGAACGAAGGCGACAATTAATTCAAGAATCAAAGTTCTTGGGTGGTGATTTACAACATACCCATCTCGTCAAAGGATTAGATTACGCTCTGCTTCAAAAAGTTCGAAGCGAAATTACACACCAAGAAACAATTGATGAGATTGAAATTGAAAAGCTTGTTGATGAAAAAATCGCGGAAAAAATTAATGAGAAGATTGAAGCGGAAAAGCATGAATCTGATGAATCTGAGTTGAAAACAGTTCTTGGAAAGAATATACATCGTTTGATTGGAATACAACGATCCAAAAACGTTGAACGAAACGAATTCTTCGTCGCGGGTCGAATGGCATACTTGGTTGAGCTGGAAGATGAAAATGCTGAAAGTGACATCCCAACAACCATCATAAGATCTAAGGCAGAAACTCAAGCATCGGCAGAGTTGAACACTTTAAATACGAATGATATTGTCGTGAATAAACTGACAAATATATTTTCATATCTACGTCAGGGTGGCAAGAAAAAGAACAAAAAGAAAGAGAAAGGACCGTTCAAGGTTCCAGAAGAGCCAATTGCAAAACCTTCAACAACGTCTTCATCAAAATCTCGTCACAAGGAGGATGACTCGATTTATGGCGACATTGGCGATTACAAACCCACTCGCGGTAAAGATTATGAGCGTAGTGATAGAGATCGTGACAGAGACAATCGCTACAAAGATAGAGGCGATCGACGAGAAAGAAGAAGACATTATGACGATGAATATGGACATTCATCAAAGTCCTCAAGCTCGTCAAATCAAAAACGAGGCTCCTATTTTGACAAGCCGAATGAAATCGACGAAGTAGAACAGGGAGTAATCAATATTCCTGCGCCGCCAAAACTTTCAACTCAACTTATCACAAAGCTTCACGACAATGAACCAGATTCATATGCAGAATGCTATCCTGGCTTGCAAGAAATGGACGATGCAATCATAGATTCAGACGATGAAGTTGATTACACAAAAATGGATAAAGGAAATAAGAAGGGGCCAATTGGTCGCTGGGATTTTGACACCACCGAAGAGTATTCGGATTATATGAGCTCAAAGGAAGCATTACCAAAAGCAGCTTTTCAATACGGGTTGAAGATGTCAGACGGTCGCAAGACACGTAAGACTAAAACAGAAATGCAAAAGATCGATCAAGAGTGGCAGAAGATACAGAAGATCATAACAAAACGTAAAGGAGATGGTGGCGCAGATGGAGAATCTGAATTTAAGAAAGCAAAAAATTAAAAATAATTGTGGTTTAACAACCTGAGAATATAAGTAATTAGCTTTGAATTAAGCTCTACATTTTTTTTTTATTATTTCAGTCTGATCGATTAATTAGAAACTATGTAGCTTTTAATTTCTTTTCGACTTAACAACTTTTTTCGTAACAACTTTTCGATGAAAAATGACATAAACCTTTTTAAGAAAATAAGCGGGAGCTGCAAGCATCAACGCAATAATAAGGAAAATAATAATGTAAACGTCTAAGTCATGAAGCTCTATGAAGTTACTCAGACCCGCTGATTGTATTTGGCTAAGGTCTTGCTTGTGTCGTAAAATTTTTTCCACCCAAAATTTACCAATTTCAAGTGCTTGTAATGTTTTATCTCTGAATCTTTCTGACTCTTCCTTCATGGACTTGGAATATCTGATAAGATAGTAGAAGCTATATTTTGGAATTAAAAGGCAAATCAAAGGTAAACTCACGTCGGATTTGATAGCATTTCATCCACAGCCCATTTTATTGTTTGTCCGGTGAAATTGGAAAAGTCGATAACGAGGCCATAATTTCCGTTTGAAATTTTCTTTGCATTCTGAAGTTGATCACCGAAAATTGGAATTACAATCATCTTCTTCGCAAAATAAATGGCTTCTGTGGAGCTCCAAATACCTCCATGAGTTATCATGATTTCTGTTTTCTCATGCGCTAGAATCTATGGAAGAATACCGATCGTATCATAAGTAATTATTCATAAATGTCCATTTAAATAAAGAGTTACTCAACCTCGAATTGGGGAAGCCAGGGCCTAATCATGATTTTAGTGGGATCAACTTCAATTGCTTCGTCCCATTTCCATATAACTTTTTGCTTAAGACTCGAAAGAGCATTTACCAACTCTTTTTTCATATTTTCGTTCATATCTGTCGACCGGATATAACCACCTAGCGAGAAGTATATGATTCCATGCTCAGAATTCTCTATAAAGTTCTTTATATCTAATGGAAGTGGCTGGAGTTTTGCTTCGTTGATTTGCATTCCAGCGACTTCTATAGTGTTGGGCAGGAACGATTTTGGGAAGGCAGCGTGAAAATGTGGGTTGACGAGTGTAACGGCGATAGCATTTCGGACCTCATGAAAAGATTTTTTCGAGTTTGGAAAAATTTCATTAAAAAGCTTCTCTTGTTGTGGCAAATGATAAAGCTTTAAAAGAATTTTTTCAACGAAATGAAAGAATTCATTTTCTAAACGCTTTCCTAGATTTGAGCGATCGATAAAAACTGAATAGAAGTGTGGAATAAATGATGATGGCCTTGAAGATCCCAACAGATCAGTCACCCAAGAGTGTGGTCCGTTTGCTGTTAAAGCAATGATCGGGCAGTTAAACACGGTCGACAAACCAACCATCGCATCAGTTAGGAACAGATCCAGAATTATAAGATCAAAGCTTTCTTGTGATTTCAAAAGTTTTTTCATCTCTGGATGTTGCAATGTGATGTTTGTCATTATCAGCGTATTTGAATATAAAAATTTGATCTTCGAAAGCATATTCATTTGAATGTGATTTTTGCTGGTTTCATCAAATTGTGATTTGTTTTGTGAGATGTCATATGTGCGATAGTTGTTAGGCGGGTTTTCCATGGGAAAAGGTGACAAAACAGTCACCTGAAGTAAAAATTTGAAATTAGATTTTAAATATATTTGTTGAAAGTCACTTTAAGTAAAATATTACCTGGTGGCCACTTGCTGCTAATTCTAGCAGCAGTGAGTTTGGATATATAAAGTGCGACTTTGACGATGAAGGTAGTACACTGAGAATCTTCGCCCCATTTGATATCGCAACGAAAAGAAAACTTAAAACAAAATAAAGTCGCATCTCAAGCTTCGTCAAGCGACAACCGTCTACTGAATGTAAAGAAGAATTAACTTTACGAGTGACCTATTATTGTGAATGTGATTGTATTCGTCGAATACACTAGGTCAATCTTATATTTATTTTCTTATCTCAAGAGATATGTCATTTATTTGTTGTTTGGATAGTATTTTGTATTGCTTAATCAAAGCGTAAGAACTTCCGTTCACCGAACTTATGTACGCGTTTCATCGAAGTTAAATTTAAAACTTACTAACTTAAAATAGAATGAATAGATCTAGTTTAAGCGTGATTGCGCTTTAGTATTTTATTAATCCTAACGGCTTCAGTGAAAATTGACTGGCGGACATAAAAGGTTCCTACTTTAATTTCGCTGGTTTCGTTTTGTTGTGTGAAGATTTTTCAAGCCTAATTTTATATTCCAACTTTCTCCTTACAATTGATATCGGCATTTAATCATTTCAAAATACCTCAGTTCTTGAAGGAAACCACCAAATTTACAAATTACAAAAGTGTTTGCCGAAAAAAGTATTGTTGAATCATGTCTAATTCTTGTGTTATTCCCTTGCAACCTGAAGACTATGATGGGGATAATCGTTGGCTTTCCATTCATAAAAGGTTTCTTCAAGAATGCAGAGAGAAAGATCCCGAGAGTAAAACAACTTATTCATCTGTTTTGCAATTTGTTGTCATGAATTTTTCTCTTCAGTTTTGCTCATCGGCGACGATATTCTGGAAGGATTATCATTCACAGAAGTCTACCACAAGTTTGAAGAGATGCATTTGTTAAACTTCAGCATTAGAGGCGACAAAATTCAAAACATATTATGGCGGCTGACAAACGGCGAGCTCTCCAATATAAAACCCAAGGTAGTTGCGCAACACCCGGAGAAAACATCTTTTTTATGGTTTCTCACTTTTTAGATTGTTATTTTGCAATGCGGTACGAACAATAGTTCTGTCAATAATGCTGAAGAGATTGCTGAAGGAATCGTTGAATGTGTCAAGCTCATCAGACAAAGGCATACTGAATGTTTTATTGTAGTGCCGACAATCTTACCTCGTGGTCATCAACCAAATCCTTTGAGAGAGAAGATTGATAAAGTGAACGAGATCATAAAAGAGAACTTACAGGGAATGAGTAAAGTACAAATTGTCGATATCTCAAAGGGTTTAGTCCAGCTAGATGGCTCTATTTCACACCATGACCTTCACGACTACTTGAATCTCACAAACGCTTCAAGCAAAAAGCTCTTTGAGCCGATCTGGGACTTGCTTCAGCAGATTCAAAACGAAAACGAACATGAAAAGGAACTTCTCACACCAACTGAATAAATGTACTCACGCATTGCAATTACCTAACATCAGTTGGGCCACCAGAAATTCAAAGTTCACTAAATTATTCGTATTCACAAGTCTATTTTTTACAACTTGGATTAGATTTTAAAATACCTACGCATTTATTTTCATAATTTGCAAAAGGCAAGGATTTCTTGCGGCTACATCAACAACATTCCTTTCTAAGTGATAAGACAAAACTCTTTATTTTAGGTGCTTTTTGCGAAATTGTAACTGCTGGACTCGGACGAATCTCGAGCTTCACAATAATTAAGGATTGTACTTATAATTTGCATTGATATTATTTTATTTTTATGAAAAGAAATAAGCAGAAATAAAATGAAACTCTTTGAGATTTAATCATTTTGTGTTGAGGATTTCAAAATAAGAACCTTCGAGCAATTGAGTTGGCTCAACTTCAAATGCCTTCAAAAGATCATTTGCAATTTGATTCCCGAGTTCAAGATCTTCGTCTTTTTTCATAACGACTTCAAACTCTAGCCCGTAATAGTCAATTCCTTTGTTGTTCACAATATCAAGATGGATTCGGGTTCTATCGAGTAAGAACAAATAGCGTATTTTATCCAGGACGCCAAGGACCCCAACCGACTCGTCAAGCATTTGCTGAAATAACTTTCCATCAGGAATTTCAGTAATGTTGAATTTTGATAGCTTCGGCCCAGCGACGTCGCTTCTCGAATATTGTACCAATCTTGCATTTTTTGAGTTCTCCTCATATCTCAACTTCAACCTGCCATTTGGAACGTTGAAGAATACATCATGTTGAACGATTTTAGTAGCCTGGTCTTCGCCCGTCAACTTCTTAGCGATCTCTAGCTTTCTCTTGAATTCGATTTCATCGGCTATCTTGGCTTTAATTTCTATGTTCCTATTGTGACAATCACCGTTTCCTGACATTATGACCTAGAAATACATAAAATATCACCATAATATCATTTAATTCTTATGAAAACTCACAATTTTGTTCTTATTTTATTTCGTAAAAAAAAAAACTAGAATTGGCGGCAATTTCAAGGACAACCGATGAAGCCGAATACGAATCAAAGAATAAAATAAAGTCCGTTATAAGTCGTTTTATTTTATTTACATCAGTATTTCGCTGTTCACATTTTTATCAATTAACTTTCGTACAAAATATCAATTTATTAACTTTTTAAAAATTCAATGTTTTTAAAAAAAAAACTTATGTTGCTAGAGAAAAAGCATTTTATTTAATCAAACTTTATTGTTTTCGGCTGTGAAATGAAGGCACTAAATCAATTGAAATTTTACGACTGGATAAAACAAAGGCACTTGAGCCAATTTTCTACTTTTGGCAGCAATTTCATGAGCTTTTTTTCGATAACTTGCACCTTGTGCTCACATTAGGCTGCTATTAACTGCTATAACGATAAGAAAATACTGACAGCCACCTCAAGATCAGCGCCTATCGTCCGGAATGTCTTCGTCTCTCTCACGGAAAAAATCTAGTTTTCTTGTAAAATTCAGTTTGCACTATTTACAAATAAAAATCATTTCACTGATATGATTATTAAATCGTAAAAAATACAATGGGATGATGATAAATTATTCATTCGACTTTAAACTTAACTGCATAAATTGCCAAAAAAACTAATATGAAAGGTCATAAGACAATGAGAAAAGGTTAAAGTTGCACGTCGACGCCTCATCTGCTTACGCATAGTTGTTAGATTCTCTTCCTTCACCAAGCACGTAGGTAACACCTGAGTTTGCACAGCTCAAATTGAGCTTTGAAGCACATTAAGATACAAGGAATTAGTCAACGAATCAAACTGCCCATCGTTGTAGAAAATATGTTAACCAGTTGTTAATCAGTTTCAAGAGTTTTGTTGCTTGTTCAGTGACGAATTTGCTGGTAAAGTGGCAGACTTTTGTAAGTTGTTAATCGCATAAGGCTTGTACGCTGAGCGCGTTGATTGACTGTTGAATATTAGTTTAAATGTTAGTTTATATCAAAGAAAGACGCCGATTCTCATTGTCTTACCTTGGCGATATTTTCGTGCTATCTCCAGAAGACATAGTGCTGTTTAAGTTGTTTGATGTGGAGTTGGCTTTGTATCCAGACTTTTGAATTCGCTTAGAGAGGCGTGATACCCATTTGTTCTGATCCTCGGTTGATGTGGCAAGCAACAGCATATCACGGGCACTGTTGGGATCGTGATGAAGTTTGCAAGGAGCAAGAGGATCATTTGAATCGATATGGTCTTTGTGAATCTTTATTCGGCACCTATCGTAATTAATTTCTTCTGTGAAAATGCATCAGATAAATTTCAATTGGGAACTTACCTTTTACATTCGTAAGCTGCTGGAGGTCTAAACATGTGCCACAATGGCTTTGGACACACTTCGCAAGTTGTTGGCATGTGATAACTTATTTGAACGAACTCGTGACCTTTAAAAATAGTATTTCCTGGTCTTAAGTCATCTTTAGACATGTCGAGATTTTGTTCGTCAGGTCTACGAGCTTCGCCTTCCCCTGCATAGAGCAATTGAAATATTCTTGGAATTTCTTTGGCATCGGCTCGGATGACATCGCCTTGTGTGACCGATCGAACATGGAACACTTTGCTGTTAAAATAATTTTAGGCTTTTGATTATATATCTCAAAGAAATAGTTTCTTTTAAATCTCACCTCAAATCCAAAATCAAATTTGAATCTCGATTTTGTTTATCTTGTTCAGAGTTGTAAAAAATAATCCTTCGTGATGAAACCACCACGTACTGCTTTTTCCAGCCATGACGACGGATATTTTGTTTATTTGGCACATGCAACCAACCTTCAAAAATCGTGTCTTGACTGTCTTCTGTCGGATCGTTGTCAGCTGACGAGAGCGAGGCGGTTTCATTTAATTTCATTTGAAGATGTTCAATTTCTGTAGCCTTGCAATCGTTTTCCATTTGGAGCTTCATCTTTGACTGAAAAATAAGATGAATTTAAAACATCAATTAACTAATTTTACAATTTGATATTACCTGTCGTTCTTCGAGAAGTTGATTTTGAATTTCTTGGTATTTCGACTGGAACTGATTAAACTTGTCACGTTCCTGTGTAAGCTCCAATTGTAATCGGCGACTTTCTTTTTCTTTCTTTTTAAGCTCTGCACTTGAGCTGGCACTTCCTTTCGTCTTCTGCTTTCCAGGAATAACGCCGTCTCTACGATTCATGATTTCTGCAAGCTTGTTGACAGCAGTTTGCTTCAACAACGTTTCGTTCTTAAGTTTCGCCTGAAGTTTTTCAATTTCTTGCTGTTCAACATGTGATTTTGCGAGATCGTCCTGAAGTTTTCTGTTAGTATTCATCAGCTCATCGAGTTCGCTAATCTTAATTGTGATTTTAGTATTGAGCTCATTCTCAGTATCACGGAGCGTCTGAAGTTGTGTTTCCTTCAATGCGATGTCATTGCGATGTTTTGCAATCAAATCTTTAAGTTCAAGCTCCTTCATTGTTTTCTCTTTTTCGAGATCTGCAACAGTTTCTTCAGCAATCGATCGAGCTAGAGCTTCTGAATCTGCCCGAGCAGCCGCAAGTTGCAGTTGATGGAACATTGATGATTTTTCATCTTCCATATCTTGGATGTCTCTAGACTTTTCCTCCATTTCCTCACGCAACTCGCTACTTTGAGTTTTGTATAATCTCGAAAAGTATTGTTCTGCTTCCAGTTGATCTTGGAGTTCTTTCATTTGAAGTATATCAGCATTGTGAGCGTTCTTTACTCTTGACATATCCTCTTCGAATTTTTTCTTCATTTCACGCAGTTGCTGAACTTCTTTGTTGAGTTGAATTTCCCGAGATTTTAAATGTGCCACTTCAGAGCTTTGTAAACTGTATTCTGATAACAGCGATGATTTCTTCGTTTGCTCTTGTTCTAATTGACTGTGCATGACACTGACTTTCTCAGTTTCCTGTCGATATTCACCTTCGAGCTTTTGAAGCCTTTGTTGAATTTGACGATAATCCACTGAGAGCATCGAGATTTGTCGTTCTTTCTCTTGAGATGTTTGATCAGATTTCTGACGAGCTAGCTTTTCTTCGTTCAGCTTGGCTTGAAGTGCTTTGACTTCTTGCATGCTGGTATCGTCTTTGCTGACCATTCGAGACTTTTCGATTTCTTGTCGAGTCTTCAATTCTTGTTGATAGCGATTCTGAACTGCCTTCAACTCCAACTCAAAGGTTGCATTTTCCTTTTCTAGATCAGATATTTTCTCATTCAAACAGCGATTATCCTCAAGAGCTTTCATTTCTCGCGTCGCACATCGTTCCAGATCTGCATGAATCGTCATGATTTTTCCCTCTAGCTCTTTTTGAAGCTCAATACCTTGCGCTCTTGCTGTTCTCTCTTGAGCTAAGCGTGTTTCAAGTTCTGCAACTTCTTGTTGTAATACATCACGTTGAGTCTGAAGACCTGTGAGAACTGATTGGAGTTCCTCCATTTTCTGTTCCATGTCACTTTTCATTAATTTCAATTCAGCAACTTGCTTCTTCAGCTTTTGACTGTTTTCCGTTTCTGTCTTGTATTTTTCTTGGAAGTCCCCAAGCTGTTTCTCGAGCATATTGATCTTGTCATTATGTTGCTGACTATTGTTCAATTCTCGCTTTCGCTTGTTTTGTTCATCCTCAAGTCGCTTCTTCGTTTCATTCATTATTGTCTCGGTCTTGCGTCTAAGTTCAAGCTCGTTTTCAGCTTTTCGCTGAACTTCTCTGAAGTTATGCTTAAGCATTGCCAATTCTTTTTCGTTAGCATTAGCTAAATTTCTCAGCTCAGCTTCCCTTTCGGTGATTGCTTCAATTTGAAGTCGAAGATTCTTTTCTTGTTTCTCTAGCATCTCCGCCGTACTTCTTTCTCTTTGTAGCATTGCTTCTAGTTTCATTATTTCGGCACTATTTGATGGACGATGATGATGGTTGTGAATTCGACCGCCAGTTGATGTTGGAGTAGTCGAACTTCCATTATTGTCTACAATATCATGACCAGTGCTATTGAGCAATTGATAGTCACTTGTATAAGTAAATCCGATGAATGGCAAATGATTTCCTGCGAATGCCGTTGAGGGCGCAAAAATTTCCTCCTTTCCATCGCTTCTTTCTTCCTCGATGTCTTCGAAATTCCTGGTATCGTCGTCGCTTGTCAATTCTGGCACAACAGGCGGAACAGATTCTCTTAAATTATCCCAAGTCCATTGATCGTTAATAAAGAATGGATGTCGTTTAATATCTTCAATGCCGCTTCGTCCCAATCTATGATGTTGATCTGTGAGAAAATCTTTGATAAGCGACTTAGCATTCTGGCTAAGTTCAACCTCTGATGGAAATTTCAAGGAATTCTTGAAGTCAAAGATTTTGCTGTACGTTCCAACCAAACTATCAGCGTAGAACGGAGTATCTCCAACAAGCATTTCATAGAGGAAGATACCAACCGACCACCAATCGCACTCGCGACCATAGATTCCTCCGTCGCCTTTCAAAACCTCTGGGCTGATGTAATCAGGAGTCCCCACAGCACTATTTGATCTAACAAGACCGTCGTCATCCATAGCCATGCAAGTACCAAAATCAGTAAGCTTCAAATGACCGAACTTGTCCAACAACATGTTATCTGGCTTCACATCTCTATGGACGAACCCCATATTGTGAATTGTATCGAGCGCAAGTACGACTTCCATTGTGTAAAAGATCGCCCATTTTTCCGGAATTTCATACAAAGCCATTAAGCCAACGATGTCACCACCTAAAAAAGATACAAAGTTGTAAGATGTGACTAATAATTAACAATCTATCTTACCTGGCATGTAATCCATAATCATGTAGAGATATTTGTTATCTTGAAACGCGTAGTGAAGCTTTACAATCCAGTCGGAGTTTGCATGTGCCATTATGAATCGCTCCTCCCAGAAGAAAGCAGAATCTGGTCTCTTGATCATTCTAACTTTACTGAGTCGTTTCATTGCGTAAACTTTCTTTGATGATATATGTCGCACAAGTTGAACTTCTCCAAACGCACCTCGTCCGATAAGTTTAATGACATCAAAATCTCCGGGTTTCATGCGAAGATTGATGATCTCATTAGCCAACTCCGTGTCTATATTCAAAAAAAATCTGATGTTTGAATGTCCAGTAAAGAAAATTTATTCTTACATCTACTGTTGTAAGCCTCAATATTCTTCAACTGCTTAACAGAATCTGATCCACAATCGGCAATAAGCGCCGTCACAGTATCCAACAAACTGTCGACACATGCTATGCTTCCCGGCTCCCTAACTCGTTGTTCCAATTGAAGCAGCCTGAAAATAAATACAAACATTTAATTTGAGGCTGAGAATGCGCGACTGATTAAACCGCGAAATCGATAAGGTAAAATCAAAGTGTTCATGTGAAGTTGTCAGGTTCAAAAGGTTTTTTATATATCAATTTACAGAGTTTTCTTTCTGGGATATAGTTGTGTTAAAATATTTAGAAGAATTTAGATTCGGGAATCATCCGTGGTATTAAATGCAAACAAGTGATTTTCTCATCCAGTAACGACGATGACTAATTCTTTATGTGATGTGATCATATCAAAAAATAAATTTACCTTCGCTTTCGCTCTTCATCCAACTGGTGAAATGGTTCGTTGTTGTTTAAACTCATAATTAATTAATAACAAAGGACTGTACAGCGGAGAGTTTGTTTAATTCACATATCTTCAACTTAAAAATGTTTTCTTTCTCTCTCTCCCGCAATCCTTCAGCTGCTTGTTATTTCCTTCTTTATTTGTGTCTCTACACCTTGCACACAATCACAGCAATCACAGGAGTGCCACTTAATCATCAACTAAAAGCGATAATCGGCTAAAACATCATTTTAAGCAGAAAGAATTTGCGTTGCTAAGTTTAAGTTTTATAAAGTACTAAAAAACCGAATTGGTACTAAAAAGCCGTTCTAAACTGACTGAGCACTTACTAAAACTGAGCAAGTATATACCTCTTAGCTTTCGAAGTGTTGAACCAAGCTTTGTCACTAATCACGGCCGGCTTGATGAATTCCGAAAGCTACGGCTAAGTAAATGAGCAACACATAAAAATTCTGAAGCTAAAATTTTTGACGGAAGCTAAAATATGTTAAAGTTGTAATTTTCAAGACAAATCAAGCGTCAGATGTTTTGTGATGTCTCAGTTATTAACATATTTCAAAAATTATTTCAATCCGAAGGATAACAAGGATAGGAAACGAAGGTAATTAAAGTCGCCGTGGAATTCCTTTACTTGGCTTAATATTCGAGTAAACAACTTGTAATTATAATAATCCGACTAAGGAATACGTCATTTTTATAATGAAATAGACATACATTGATCCCAAACTATTTATTGTTGTTTTTCGTAGACGAACTGAAATTTTGACGGAAGGAAGTTTGCATTTTCCTAAATATCGGCGAGTTTCAAATGTATTTCCTGATCGCTACGTTCAACATGCAGATGATGGTAAGTGTTCTCTAAATTAATAGTTTTTTATGGAGTATTTGCACTTTTTTTTCACCAAATTTGCAACACAGTTCAATCATCTTATATCTTATGGTAACTCCTCTGAAAGGGTTCTTACAAACAGTTCGTAGCGATAAACGATCTTCATTTTAAAGAAAGAAAGTTTTCGCGCTTTGTTTGCACTTGTATTAGTAAGAGTTTTAATCGCTGAAAATAATTTGCTTTTACATTTTCAGATGAAATTGATCATTTCCAACTAGTGAAGAAAAATAAAAAAAATTACAACGCGCTATTGGAAAACTTTCTGATGTCAAAACAGCAAAAGCATTTGGAGATGCTCAACGATGAGGAGTTTTCGGACGACGTAAACATTGAATTATGAAATTTTTATTTCGGGAAATAATTTGTTTTGTATTTTAGGAAGAAATTTCTTCAATTCGCGTACCTACAACAAAAGCAACAACACAATACTTAGACTCACAAAAACCGTCAACATCTGGTGGCTATAACTTCAATTCCACCCGACAATCATCGTCGAACTTCAATTTTAGCAAGAAACTCATTCAGAAACCAAACGACACTCAATTCACATCAATGTCGAAGCAGCAAGTGCCGGTTCAACGTCGTAATATTCCTGAATTGGTACCGATTTCGCGTAGCATTCAGCCTGAGCAATCAAAAATCTCAAATGGATTAAGTAACGGGAGCGGAAATGAAAGACGTCGTGGTTCTATTATCAACTTCTACCAAAAGAATCGCGTAAGCTTAAGAAATGTTTCTATGAGATATAAAGTAAAACTTATTTTTGTTTTAGGCTTTCAATGACTCTCCATCTCTAAAGTTTCAAGCATCGGTGATTGACCGAAGTCACAATATGAAAGTGCGAAATGATTACAACACATTACTTAAGAATTTGATACCGAGATTTTCTTCTAAAGGTGAGAATTGTTTTTATTCTTGGTAAGAATTGCATAGTTCTACTGTCCATTTTCATCATTTCAGCTTCAAATAAACAGTCAACTAATCCTATAAAACTTCAGGAAGAACCAATCGAAACCGTGGATTTGTCGGATGAAGCTGAATATGGTAATTCAGATTCTCCTCTCGCAGATTTTTCTTCACACCGCCTGACGAGCCCTCTCTATCGACAAGACAGAACATTATTCAAAAAGCCGTTTGTTGAGCTTAGTGACGATGAAGATATTGAACCTTCATTTCATCGTAATCCAATCATATCTTCAACTTTGCTGAAAGCAAAGTCTGATCGCTCAAACTCTATATGCAGTCTGAACAAAAGTTCATCTCCTTTCACTTTCCCTGACGTTCGTCCTGTAAATACTCTCCGTGATCGTCAGAAGTCGCTGCATTGTCTGCAGAACGATGTGATCTCTTCCATTGTGCAGAAGTATCATGAAAACCGGATTAAGAACGACTCAAAGATTCGAGAAGCAACCATTACGTGAGTACATGACTTTAAAAAATCAGTTAAATTACTTTAATGACTTCTGCAATTTTAGAGCGAGTCAACTCTCCAATGATACTGCTATACATGAAAAACTGCAGCAAAGAAAACTTGACGACACCGTAACATCTCTTCAGCAGTGCATAATTCTTGATGAAGAAGATGAAAAGATTGATGAGTTTCCTGCCTTAACAGATCAAATGCTCCAGATTATTCGTTATGGCCTACAAGGACCGAGAAATGAAAGTCTTGTATCGAAATTCAACATGAACATTACACGACAGGATCTGAACACTTTAGACGGCATGAACTGGTTGAACGATGAAGTCATTAACTTTTATATGGAGCTTTTAAAACAACGCAGTGAAGAGGTGGATCATTTGCCGAAAGTTCATGCTATGAACACTTTTTTCATCCCAAAACTACTCTCGGGGGGACACGCGGGAGTGCGTCGATGGACTCGAAAAGTAGACATCTTCAGTTTCGACATCATTCCTGTTCCAGTTCATGTTGGCGGTGTTCATTGGTGTATGAGTGTTATTAATATGCGTGAAAAGACTATTCGTTATTACGATTCGATGGGACACCCCAACATGCCAGTACTTGACGCCCTGAGAAGTTATCTTGAAGAAGAGTCAAAGGATAAGCGAAAGATAGTGTTCGACACCTCAGATTGGAAAGTAGAATGTGTTCGAGATTGTCCACAACAACGTAATGGTTCAGACTGCGGAGTTTTCAGTTGTATGTTTGCCGAATTTCTCACTCGTGGCTCCAGAATTTCGTTCGACCAGCAGCACATGCAGTACTTCCGGCGTAAAATGGTATTTGAGATTGTTAGCGGGAAACTCATTCTTGGATATTGAGTTGAGTTCTATTATATTTCGACTAAAATTGAAGGAAAACTGCGGCTAAAATTGAAGAAAAATTTCAAATACTTTTTAGTTCCTTTGTTAATGAAAAAATTCTTGTATTATAAATTACCGAAGTAAATAAAGGCGAAATAAATCTGCTGAAATGAATGAGTAAGCCACGGTTACACTTTTTTCTTTTTCTTTTTGAATTCAAAAATCCGCTTCATCTAGTGGTGCGGGGTATGCAACAAAAGCGAAGAAATTTTGATTTGATGAAAAATTCTCATCGAGAATGAGTTTCGTGGAAAATTTAATAGTTTTCAAGGAATAAGTGTTAACAAAAAACAAAAAAATCTTTACATAAGTGTCCAAAGTTATCGAAACACTCAATATGGCTGAGCTAACTAGAGCTCAAGCAAGTGAAAAAATGCAAAACATTGTCGAGGGCAGCGAAAATGTTTCCCTTAAGTTTGGAGTTCTTATAGGCTTAATCAAAGTCGAATCTGTGTCAAACAAGGAGGTCGTGAACACGATCCTACATCTGGTGAGTACCAATCGTAATCCAACCAACTAATTACGCTATATATGCGGCCGGGAATAAATTTTTGCAACAACAAATCGACCAAATTTTCTTCTCTTTCATCATCGGATTTCAATCTCTTCGATTTTTTTTTTCGCGTTTTGTGACTGTGATTCGAATTGGATAACACGTACTTAGAAGGGGAAAAGCTGCATAAAGTGCGTTTTCACTCTTAATTTTAAAAGTGGGTGGGTGTGGGTTTGTTTGCTGAAAGTCTCGTTTTAACCTGATAATGAATTTATCGAATCGTCTGGCGAGTTTCAAGAGCAATGACTAAAAATTTTATCGAGTTCTAAATCGCTTAGCCAAAAACCATCATGAGATGAAAATCACTGTGCGAAAGAATTTAAATATTTTTTGTAAGAATGATGTGGGGCGAAGACTAAAAAAAATTAGGACGAAAAATACTAAAAAATGAAAATCATTCTCAACGATGATCTAGGATTTTTCGTGAGACTTTAGTATTGAGCGATACTGAGACCATTGGAATTACTAATCAACAAGAGGAAGGAGCCAATTTAGAAAGGGCCTAACATTATGCAAGGCGATTTTTATGCCATAATTTTATTATCTTCTCTTGTCGGCTTCCGATGGAATGTGTGCAATGATATTTCGTAACTTTATTTTTTATCAAATCGTGGAGACAGGTAAAATGTGTAATCTATGTAGAGCGATTACGCTTTGCTATTGGTGTAGAGTAAATTACATTTGTACACCTGAGCGCTTTTCGTCGATTGCATGCATGGAAAGCTTTCGTTCTCCTTTCCATGACAACGACGCAAGTGACGTAATTAGTTTTTCCACAGTCATAGTCGTGACGAATTCATTTACTGCCCTTCAAAGATTTTTGTTGTTCGTGTTATAAAGCTAATTGAAAATATCTCGATTTTCCAGTCGAAAATAATTTTTTATATATAATATCCTATAGGACAGACTGAGCATTTAAGGATTATAGCAATTAATACCTCTCCGGATTGAACTGATTTCTGTTTAATTAATAACTGTAATATGGTCACGTCATGTGGATGAATGTGATTTAAATCTCGATGATGAGTTACTGATCGTTGCATTCCGATGAATTAAAAGCCTTTTAGATGAGTGGAGCTTTTTTTTTTAAAGAAAATGATGCTGGACGGGGTTGCTGAATTATAGAAACATTTATCATCCATTTAAATGCGAAAAATTCATTCATAATTAATTGACAGATGAATGATGTGTACTTTTAGGAAAACTCCTTTATGTTAGAAACAAACTCACACACGCTACAGGCGGCTTTGTTATTATTTCTATAGGTCATTTTGCTTGCTACAAGAACCTATAAAAAAAATATAAATTAATGAAAGCTTTTAACCTTGGCTTTTGGCAGCGGACATTGGTAAGCAGAATAAAAACATCAGAGGGAATTCTGGCTCATCCCTCAAAAAAAAAATTAAATCGCTTCATGTTTGGGTTTTGCATCATCATAAAATTTCCGTCCTCTAGCCGCATCAACTTCGTCCCTTCGGAATCTGAACGAGAGCTTTCATTCGGTTTAAAATTATTATCCGTCTATTCGCCTCATTGAGTGACCGTTCCAATCACTCTCCAAAGACGCGTCCGCCCTCTTCATTGATACATTCCCCAGCATACTAAGTCTCTCTGACATTGGATCAGAGGAGCACGAGATTTTCGATTATTTTGATGGACTGAAAATTTTTTCTATAAAGCTCATTTGAATGAAAAGCCGGGTCGGGCAATTGCACAAAGCGGCATAATGATTGAGAAGTTTTATCATAAAACTTTTATGCCAAGCGGGAATTAAAAAAAAATAGCAAAGGAAAGCTACATATGAGACAAAAACCATTATGACAGAGAACGAGACACGTACGATATAAATAAACATTCACTGAGCGAGCGACAATGAGGGGAACTTTCTTCTGTACTCATGCCTCGTGTGTGGCAACATAATGGAAATTAGAAAAGGAAAAAGTTTAACCGATCGAAGAATGAAAGGAAAAAGTAGACAGTATAAGAGAAAGGGAGAGAGTGGCGAAAAAAGTTTTCCATCTTCAGAGATGAACGGCTCGTAGCAAACTGAATAACAACAACAAAGTAAAAAAAAGAAGAAAATTTTGCTTCTTTTAAAGGCCGAGAGGGAGGCAAAGGGAGACGGTGAAGAAAAATCCCATTACGAGAGAGGATGTTGTGTATTAAGACAGCCACCACTCTGACTCAATATCTCCTCCCTATTTTCGCAGGGTCTTGGCTCCGTTCAGACGAAAATTGCTTCTGAAACGAACACGAAATGAACAAAAGCCAAAATCTTCAACCCTTTTCCCTTTCGGTGCTGATTGTCGTTGTCGTTCCATGCTCTTTCATAGCACGCCTCGCTTCACATTCTTAAAGTTGTGACAGACTGATTATACTGATAACAGAGTTATGGGAAAATATTTTGTTGTTTGAACAGGGAAAAGCGATTAAATGAAAGGAATTTTCTCTTCTCGCTGTCGTCGCTCTGCTCACTCGTTTAGAATAGAAATGCGACAAGCCGTTAGCTTCTTTGCCTACCGTGAACAACGACTTGTCTTGTTTTTCCTCACCCGGAGCTTTCCCGGAATTCCCAATAGGCTTGAGCGTTGACAAAAAATTACCTTAGCGAAACACTTTTCTTCTCTTTTTTTCAATTTATGGTAAAGCAATTGAATTAAATTCTAGACTTATGGCCTTAGTCAAGGGTTGTGAGCTTCCGTGCGAAGGCGAGCTCTTAGAAGGGAAAGAAAAGGAAAAGTTTTCAATTAAACATCTAATATATAATTAATCTTAACCGGTATCTGTTTAAAGGTAAATAGATTCGAAAGTTGAGAATTGGGGTGAATTGCGAGAAAGGGAAAAAGTTTTTTCTCGGTAATTAGCTGTAAATGAGCTCTGTAATAACGCGATACGTAACCTTGAGGCCAAATCGAAAAAAGCTATAAACAAATCGAAAATATTTACATGGTAAAGAGGAGGAATTTGCTAACATCGTCTTTAAAATATCTTTCTTGCTAAAGTAATAGGTCCGTTTTTAAAATTTGTTTATTCAATTCTGAATATCAAACACTCTCGAAAATAACCACATCTCATCATGGAAGAGCGCATTGCGAGCGATTGCACTTATTGCTATCAGATGGCAAATCAAATATTTGATTAACATTGGATAAGGCATTTTCGGATAATCTTCCTAGTCGTCTGTATGCGGTTGATATTTATTGATGTTACTCTCAGCTACCTCCCCTCTGTATGGGAATGTACACATTAAGAAGAAAAAGCGGTAATTCGTAGACTAAGATAAATTGTTGATGACACCAAGACCTACACGAGATGATATTTATTTTTTCAATGACTTTTAATTAAAGTGACTTTACATAGTGCGTTAATGTTGAAGAAGGGATCCTGAACTATCATGATTTTGAATGAAATTTTTCGAACTATGATGAATGTTTCCGTTCTTGTATGAAAGAACGCCGTATTGCCCTCGATTCTAGTTGGGCCATCCTGTTCAACATAAATAACTGGATCTCAATTTCATCCTTCCAATTGAAGCTTAAAATTCTCTTTCTCATGATTTTTTTTCTCGTCTCGCTAGCTTCGTCTTCGTTTCGACAGGATTACTTTTGAGTAAAGCAATGCTATGAAGCGGTATCAAAATCCTAGAGAATATAAATAACAGTTCTAAAGCTTAAGCACATAATAGAAAAGCTTGTGGTGAGGGTTGGCGGAGAAAGATTGAACAAATAACTAGGCAAGATGCTAGAATAGCGTAGAAGAAGAAAATTAATTAATTTGTAATTTGCACTGCAATTTAATTTATGCGAAAAACGTGACGACTTTCCTAGATTGCTTTGCCACCACCTCGTTCAGTCGTGATTCTCTTTCATGACACAATTTATAAATTATCCCCAAACCCCAAAAATTTTCAGAGAACTAATGAAAGAGCTCATTAAAAAGGATTTACTTAAGAAGCGGCGTCGAGGGGTAGGAAGGACATGATATAGTTCTTTTCAAGTCATGCTATCCGTATTCTCCTAGTATTTGACAAGAATATGCTAGAGGCAACAACTTTCTGCAATTTCGTACTTTTTTCGAGGTCTCTCAAGATTTTGCATTTAAGAAAAGCAAATAAAGGCAATAAGAATTTGTTCGTATAAAAAGTTGAAAGCAAAAGTAAAGAAATCCGTCGACATTCCTTAAGTTAGCTGGCTGAAAACATATTTCATGGAATTTCAAGATTTGAGTTTCTTCTAGAACAACGAAATGAGAGGGAAGAAAAATATTTCATCAAAACCCGAAAGTTTTATGCTTTCCCTCTCGTTTTCCACTCTTGCGGCAACTGTCCCTCGAGGCAAGCAAGAAAAGAACCTTGTCACAAACAGTATTAAAGCGTCTCGTTTTTTCGAAGCCCTCAAGGAAAGCTCTTAATTCGACCGTTTTTCCTAATTGTTATTACAATTTAAATTACATAAAGAATTTTTCACCCACGCCCCTCATTAACGCAGCAAAATGCGTCGCGCTTTATAATTAGGAGAAAATTATTAAGAAAATTTCTTACTTTTTCTCGCTATCATGCGCATTGCCCCTTAAAATCAAGCTTAGCTCTTATTAAGAACATTGAAAACATTCAACGTTGAGTTCATTGAGAAGCACATTTCAGTTTTCTCTAGATCTCGTAAACTTGTCACGTGTCCCATCCGCCATCAAAAACTTGACGACGACGAAGTAAGAAAGTTTCAACGAATTCATTTAATCTTTTTCTGCCTCATTCCATCGAAGCTCCTGAAAGGCGGCTAAACTTTCTCATCAACTTAAATTATCCCCCAGGTATGAGCGATTGTTGAACTCTCATTTTGGTTTGATGTGTGAACTTATTTGTGAACTTGGTTTCATTAATATGTGAACGATATCGAGGTAGGAACGTTGAGCGTGTTGCTGATAATGAATTCACCATCTAAAAGGCGTCGATATCATTGACTTTTTTGCTGTCCTTCCTAGCTTCGATGATGCGCGATATCAATTTTGACAGATTGATTGTAGCATAAATGAAGCTTCTGAGAGTTCATCAGAATATTGAGCTTTCTGGTTGCTCAATTAATTAATTACCGTTTTTATTTTTTCGATTCGCCAGCGGTTGTTAATGATGATTAAAAAAGTTCCTTTTTTTGAGTCAGAGAGCAAAAAAAACACCAAGCCAACTGCCGAGTTGAGAGTGCGTGCTTCAAGAAGCAGTAAACCGACCTCCTCTATCGATTTTATTCAACATAATTGAATTTTTTGTCTTCTTTTACAAAGTCGGTAATGACTTGCTTGTTCTTTGCTCTATCCTCAGGTAAAAACGAGAAAATAAAAGCTTCTCGCAAACAGACGTCGGAAAAAGTTTTCGCGAAAACTGACACATTTTTCTTCTGTCGCTTTGATTTAGCTGAAAAACGTCAAAAGCACACCAAACAAAAAACTTTTCTCACTCCAAAACATGTAGAAAAAAGTTTATTCGCTTCGTGGAAATATAAATAATTCAACCACAAAAAAGTCAAGTCCATTGAAACTTTTCTACTTCTCAACACTGTCAGATGGCTCTTATGAAACAATCAGTGCGACTAATTAAAAATAAATTAATTAAAACAACTCGAGCTTCATGCATTGTGCGAAGGTAGAAAATCGAATGAAAAGCTTCGTCGCTCTCCTTCTCTCCGAAGCTTTCTATTCTATTGTGCAACGTTACAGAAAAGTTTTACTTGCTCAAAAAGTATTTAACAACGAAAATTCATTTTCAATTTCTTCTACAAATTGAATCGTTGTACGACAAGGCGGGAGTAGTGAAAACAACCATGGAAGGCAAGCGAGCTTCGCACATGTGAACAAAAACGACTAAAGCACAAGAGAAATATTTCTCTTCCAAGCAGTCAAAAACACGTTCAATTAATGTTACGAATGCATTTATTGGTTTCGTTTTATAAATTTAAATTATTTTCACTTACTAATTTTTGTTCATTCGATCATCCTGTGCTGATAAAAATAAAAGAATTTCAAACTTATCAATGTTTTATAATATTTTATCTCATCTGGCTGTCCTAATATTGATTGTTTTAACGTACAAGCTTTTAACAAAAGCGATTCATTACATAATTGATGAATGTTTCCTCTTTAGCGGAAATCACCAAGAACTAACTTTTTCTGAACGAAACCTTCTAAATAATTTCACCTGTGGGAAAAGCAAGTGTGCGGGAAGATGAAAAATGAAAACGAATAAAAAGTTTTACCTGTATGAGCGGATGAATTCGTAAAGCGAGGCGGCTCGACTAAGACGAAATAAATCAAAAGAAAAGAAAAGTCGATTTCGCTCTAATTGAAATGAATTCTTGCCAGATCCGTAACGAAAGAGGAGGCTGCAAAAACACCGGAGCGAGATTGATGCATTGAAAAATCCTCTTCCGATATTTTTTGTTTCTTCAAATGCGAATCGATAAAGAAAGGAAAGTTCAGGAAGTTGAAGAAAAAGAAGCGCAAATTCTAGAAAATAAATTTCCTCTTTAATTTTTCCTCTCCCTCCGTTGTTCACCGTTTTGTCTTCTTACATTTCTTGTGAAGTGTAAAGGCAACAGAGAAATGTATCATTTTCTTATCATCAAACGAATCTTCTTTATATTCTCTTTTCCGTTTTGTTTTCCCGGCTCGAAAATATATCGAAATCTTTGGAGGAAAAGCATTTTTCCACTTCTCCGTAAGCTCGTCTGTTATTTTGTTTTGCAACATTCTTTTTTCATCTTTACTTCTGAATTGCTCGTTTGGAGGAGGTAGCCCATTGAAGGGGCTGGGGGAAAGTGTTGAGAAACAAAATCTTCTTGGTATGCGGCTTTGAACGCATAACGAGACAAGAACAAAAATAAAAATGTGTGCTTCGAAAGTTTTTTCAGATATAAAACTCATGTAATGTTTGTGTCGACTTCGAGCCGAGCTCAGACGTTGAGATTTGAAAGCAAATTATGATTTATGATATTCGTCTCTCTCGCTCCATGCCAAAACTTCCAAATGCAAATTGTTTTTAAAAACTCAAGTTCTTAAAGGCTTTTAAAGTCTCGTTTCCATTTGAATCCATTCGAACATAACTCCATCCCGTTTTCATGTGTGATTTTCTCTTCGAAGACATTAGATGATAATATTGCAGCTTAAACCAGGGAAAAATATTTTTAAAAATAAACCTTTCACTACACCTCCACTTTTTCATTAAATAGTATTCAAGGAATGCTTACTCTAATTCTATAAATTAACTTACCGTATTGTAGCCAACCTAGGTGTCAAAACTGTCTACGTGATCTAAAAACAGCCCCTAAGCATCGCTTAGTCTCGAAAATATGAAAACAACAAAAAGTTAAGGTTCGCATGAAAAATTAAAAGTTTTGGGCGCTCTAAAAGTAAGAGCGATAAAAAGAAAACTTTTTCTTGGCAGTGAACATGCAAAAGTTCTCGAAGAGGGAAATGAAAAATCGAAATGGGAGCGATAAAACTCTCCACTTACATCAGTAAGAAAAAATTTATTGACGTGGATTGAAACTTTCTGAAGCGTCAAAACCATTTGAGAGTTACGTCGCCTGACAAGAATTTATAGAATTAAAGCTCCGAATTGCTTTTAAACACTCGACTCGCTATCTATGCCCCAAGAGAAAAATTACTTTTTATGAGCAAAATCTTTTAATTCCATTGTCAATTTTAATTCGATCAATTTATTATTGAAAAAAGTTTTTCCTTTTAAATCCTACGAGGAGATGTTGTTGATGGAACGAATGAAATCGTTTTTATTAAATCTCTCACGCGAATAACGAAAAGTTGAAAGAATAGTCGAAAGACGAAAATTCGTGTAAGCAAATTGAATTTTCTTTATCTTCAACGAAATGAACTTTCGATTTTCATGGCGGTTTGATCAATTTTCAAGTTTCGTTCTAATTTGGCCCAATTCCATTTGAGTCTTTTTTCGTGTTTTTGCTGATGTTCATCCAGGATTTTTTCTAATTAATTTTTCAATCATTTTCTTCCTATTCTTTAAGCTAAAGCTATTTTTGTATTGTCATTCGAACGGAGCGCGATTTTATGGTTTTAATCGGAATTACGGCTTGGTGAACGACCTGACAATTCAATTTTGAATTTCACCGCAAATAATTTGAACAAGGGTGGGGTTCATAAATCCCTGACTGAATATACATAAAATCAAGAGAAAACGTTTCGATCCAAAGTGAAAAAGGTAAATTGATTGACTGCTAAATGAAAACGATTGACAATCATGAACATTATTGTCAGCAAGCTTAGTTGTGCGAGGGGAGAAATTGAGAAGGAGATAATTTCCTTGAAAATCCTTCAAGTATGCATAATTTAAAGCTAATGATTGGGATAACCATTGTTGTGGATGTCATCGGAGTGGAATATAGGAGAATTTACAATATTATATTTACAATAAACATTGTGAACTAATACGAATTACTTATATTATTGGTTTAGGATGCCATCTGGCAAAAGAATTCACTTGAAAAGTATAATCTAATCAATTTGCCTCCTACAAAAAAACTAACGCTAAACTTAGAAAACTGACATGAACAGACATTGTAAGTAGACATGAGCACGATCCGCACCACGAGTGACAGTTTGAAGAAATTAAAAGCTTTCGACTCGCACAAAGTTGCTTACAGATAAACGTTTTCGTCGTAAATCATGAGAGAAATATCATCGCTTTGCTAGTTGTTCTATATTCCCGCTCTCATCGTATTCGAGTGGAAGCCAGGAAATTACCGTTCTGTTGCAGATGAGAAACAATCCTCCACTCTCTCTCTCTCTCTTTTTCTTCCTTAGTGACGCCTCTTTGTATCGCTAACATTTGCAACTGATGCTTAAGCTTCCGCATTTACTTTGCTTCTTTCGATCTAGAAGTTTGCTTTTTATAGGGTGAACAAATTCAGAAGGAAGTCGTATATACTCGTATTGAGATGGAATATAAATTCTCGTGTCACATTGAGAGGTCATTTTAATACTATTGAAAGCTATCCGTATGTCGCCAGCAGTCGAAAGTGATGAAGTGACATCATAAATAGATCGTAAATCTCAAGAAAAATTTCGTGAAAAATGTTTTTTTTTTATTTATAGATATATATTAATATTACCATCCTTGGATAACGAAATCATTCCTTACCTTCAATAGATTTCAGGAAGAAATTTGCAATTTTTTAAGATTGTTCTTATTGTTTATTGAACCGTTATAAACAGATTGCATCATTATGTTGATGGTTTATTATGGACCGTCGCTTTTGTTCTAAATTACTTTAATTTGTATCGCTCCTGGATTAGTCAGTATGATTTCATCATATTTTAAATGATTTCCTGCCGATATTTGAATTCGCACAAGAATTCGCTTCTCTCATAAAGTCGATGTGAAACAAGTTGTTCTACCAGATGAAGTGACGACTCTCTTTTTTAACTTGAACAATCATTTGCTTTGTTTCCCTTTTTAACTGCTTCCGTCACTTTTTCTTGCTTTGAAATTGTATAAATGAAGAATGAAGAACATGATTGCACACACAAAACAATAATACATAAAAGCCTCCATAATGCCATAACCGTTGAAGTGGATAAAGTGTGCATTCAGGGAGTACGAAATACATTCTTAAAGCAAAGAAAAAGTATCAGTGTGCTACGAAAAAAGATGAGCTTCTAGTGGAGGAATATGAACCTGTTAAAAGATGGTAATCAAGGAAATGCAATGAAAATGTCATCGAATACTTCATTACCGCAAAACGCAACGACAGACAGAGCTCTTGAAAACATTAATAATAGAAAAATGCGCTTGTGAACAAAGCTACAGGAAAAAAGTTCCCTCAACAATAAGACTTTTAAACTTTTTTTCGACTTCTATTGCAAAAATTGGAAATCACATGCTCGAAAGCACCCTAGAATCTAGAGTCTAGATTATAGAATGCTTCTGCACAAAGTGAGAATGAAACGATGCAAAGCAAGACAGCGCTTTTGTCTTTTCCATAATTGCTTTATTTGACAATATTTTCTATCGTCTTTTGTCAATGGAGAAGGAAAGAAAATTTGTTCATTGGAATTTAATCTGGAAAGCATGCGATTGCGCAATGAAAGTTGGACTTGGAATTATGGCGCTACTCATCATCATGGAGAATTCCAGTATGAAAAATTCATTATCCCTCACTTCCTTCTGCATTTGTTGTCTGTCGCTTGCAATTTCCAATGAAAACATTCCGATGGAGCTCAACACATTCGAAGTTTTTATATGCGAACTGGAACACAATGGGAAGATCGGAGCTTTCTCTGAAACGAGAAAATGGAAAATGGAAAAACATGAAGCTTCTCGTATCAGTTGTGTCTCATCCAATGTAACACAGTTTGTCGTGAACTGTGCTGGAATGAAGATGAGATTTTTCCGAAAATACCAAATGTGTAAGCGGATCCATGTGTGAAGGAAAAGAAAAGTTTAATGAAAGCATTGCAAATGCCGACCTAATTAAAGGATTACAATGATTATTGTGTGACGCGAAGTGAAAAAATGAAATATATAAAAAGTAAATTGGAGAACAAGAGAAAATCCTTTTATTTGCCCGATGCGTGATAAAGAAAGAAGAACTCGAAGCAAACATAAATAAATTGAATAGACGATTGTGAGAAAGGAAGAAAAAAAACGAAGAAGGAGAAATCCTAAAATAAATTAAACGCCAGTGCTTCTCGTTGCCAGTGCTTCGTTTCGTGTTAAAGTAGAGCTAATAGATTGATGATGAATATTTCAATTTTTTTGTTTCTTGTGAGCTCTCGTTGCCAATTCATCAAGAAAAATCTTTTCCTCTCGATATCATCGAGAGAGCTTCGTGCTTCTTCAATTCATCACATATTTCTCTTGATTTAAGTTTTGCATGTTTTGCAAATGTTTTGCAAAGTTCACGGAGCAAGACGACGCGCCCTTTCAATCCTTCATCAGTTTCGTGGGAAAATTCATTTTCCGCAGCTTGAAAGCTGAGATGAATTGAAAGTAGAGAAAAAGGATTATGTTGTGTGTGTGTGTGTGTGTTTGAGAGAATGTGCCTTTCCTTTATTACGTAATCTGAGGTATTTTCATGCTGTGCAATATTTGTTGTCACTCGGCATCATCAATGTCGTTGTGAAAAAAAAAATTTAGGGAATGGGACTTGCATAATTATGTTTGAAAGAAAGAATAAAATTCGTGGGTGGCGGGAGCTTAGAGATAAATCCTGGATGTGTACATTCCGTGAATACATAAATGAAGCATTTTGTGATGATGCTCGCTACAATATTAAACATTCCATGAGCACGAGAGAAAAATATTAATCGGGATAGCAAATATATATTTTATCCGATATGTCGTTTTGCTCAGAAAAATATATGATGCATGTGCAGTGAAACTTGCAACAATTTGAATAAGCAAACACTTTGTTCGCCCACATCTCCCATTGAGTTCATAGCAACAACTTCAGCATTTTTCGTGTTTGCGATATATTTTGAAATCAGCATATTTTCCTTTTTGTCTTCGCTCGATAGATTGCAGAGCTTTTTTTGCATGCGGGAACATTATAATCAAATGAGGATTCCGCTCCATGCATCTGAATGCTATTGATGTGTCGCAAAGCTGTAAATTTAATGAGTTTTTTTAAGCGCTCGACTGATGAAAAACTTTTTCATTTACCGTCTCGTCATCCCCGCTCTTTTTTATTCTGGTTATTTTACCCTCGAATGGCAGAAATGACTGGCACAATGATTGCGGTGTGAAGTCGTGTTAATGATGTTCACTTTTTTCGACGTTGGAATTTTGTTATGTGCTCAGTGACTTCATTTTTTCAAATAAGGAAAGGAAAGATGAAACCATTTAGTTAATTCAGCGTATCTAATTACGTGATACATTTTGACGGAAATTGGAAAATTCAACTCAGTAGACTTGAAAAACTGTCTTGGGAATACCAGTTTTTGTGGCTTAGCCATTCGAAGTAATGTATCAAATTAAGTTTTAAATTCAATTCATATTGAAACATTTTCAATCACCATTACGTCAAGCCTCGGATTACCTGGAAAATCAATAGGGAAATTTTCCTGAAGACTCGCTCTATGCGTCTTGTCAATTAGTGTTACAGCAATAAGAAGTCGGTATGAAGTCTTATCCGACCCACAAAGCGGCAGTTTAATTTAATTAGAAGCTCTTCGTTTGGCGAAGCAAGAAACTTCGCAAGCACAAATCTTGAGATTTGAATAAATGTTAATTTCGTAAGAACGAAGCAAACTCCAACTTTATCCGAAAATTAACTTCAGTTGTAAAGAGTAAGAGAATCTTTCCTCCCCTATTCAGCCGTTAACCTGTCACAAGTCGAGTTGGAATTTTACTCGGTTATCAACTTGAAGATTTAAAGGTTTTTAAGTTTTTTGGACAACTTCTCTAACTAATTTATTAATAGGATCAAGATGAAGAGAAATGTTAAGTGTTGATGAAAATAAAATTGGCTACGAAGAATATAACTCTTAAGATGCTTACGAGAAATGTTGACAGCTTGCGATGCTATGACAAGATTGAGTTCCTCGCTTCATTTGTTTTCCTTAGGCGTCTTCATCTCCCTAGGAGATGTCCATCAAAATGAAATTCGTTAACACTGCTTCAATTATAAGTTTTATTTAAATTTCTTCCGTAGGAAAAAAAATGAAAAGTGTACTTAACATCGTGTCATGATTAATGGAAAAGCCTCGGGAGAAATAACCTTTAAATAACAAGAGAACCCTCAAAGTCTGAACTTTGAATTATTAAAAACTTTAAGAAAAAAATTGTCGAAAGGAAATGTTTCCCTGCGAAATTTTTTTTGCTGTAAAATTTCATTTCACATCTGAATGCTTGGAGAATTTATTGCTTGTTTTGCTATCGTCACATTCTCATCCCATTTCCGCTCTTTACACGACAAGCTCCAAAAAGAAAATTGCTTCCGAGAAATATTTAAATAATATTTTTCCATAATGTTGACGAGGTCTATTGAAGATTCCATTTGGGAAATTTAGCGTGAAACATTATTTACGCAAGTCGAGAAAGACAAAAAAAAAACTCGTAGAAGAATTAATATTAATCAGGAAATATTTAATTTTAAAATATTTGACTAAATTAGAAGTTTTTATGAAAATGCTTCATCGATGGCGTTCATACTGAAAACCGCTCGGATATCGCTGATTAAATTTTTTCAATTTCATCTTTTTCTTGCTTAACATTTCAAAGACAAATTATTTTTGTACACAAAGGCAGAAGCGAGAAATCGCCGTTTCAGTTCTGATTCCCTTTTGATACGTTTCGTAGAAAAGAGGAAATTCCTGCAATCTAAACCAAAGGCTTAATAAACATAAAGAGAGCTTTTCCTTAAAGCTAAAGAGTTGTCATGATTATGATGAGGGTTTTCATCTCTCGCCGACATTTTTTCATCACAAAACAATCTTGAGTGAACAAGATTTCCACGAATATAACAGAAAGACATCTTGAAGAAGATAAGGTTGTAAACAGCCCAACTCAAAGAGAAAAGGCACTCGACTAATTGTAACTTTCTCTCGTAACTTTGTGAATTATAAATCGGACGGAAAAAAGGAAAAATCTTACAGCGTTCACTTTTTGAATTTTTCATTTCGTCTTGTTGACTCTTTCAAGTCCAAAGCATTTTTCGAATGTGTTTTCCATTCGGCTTGATGTTCTTCAACCTTTTCATCATTGTTATTCCATCATTGTCGATGTTCGCTTCGATGTGTTTACTTTCTGACGTGAAGGCAAAAAGCAGAATGAAACAGTAAAAGCTGCTGGCAATACCAAACGAAGCAAAAAAAATCCTTGAAAGAATGAAAATTGTGACATTCGTCTTCCTTTTAAAAAATATTAACCTGCTTCGTATACCACAATGAGATGATGGATGAGTTATGTGGTGGTGCTTGCTTTGTTTGCATTTCTCGTCGTTGAATCAAGTATGAAGGAAAAAAACCTAAAGCTTTTAAGCTTTTTCAAAGCTCTCGATGCTTGGGAAGTGATCTTAATGGCGCACTACATAAATCATTGTTTTTGTGACTGTCTCCTCTTAACCCGAAGGTCTCCCTCTTCATTCTTGAAAATAATTATCGCATAAAACACTAGAAACCGCCTTCTCGTCTTTCCTCTTGCAATGTATACAAAAGCATACATTATGAGCGGCATGATTTGATCGTTAAAGCAAAGCCCCCCAAGTGGGTGTTGATATGGGCACGTGTGGTGAAATTATTTGTCGTTAAACCTTCTGCTCCTCATCGCATCGAGAGAAAGGCAACATAAAAACTCCAAGTGGCAAATCAGCTAATGTGAATTTGTGTTTTTCCGCTTCTACTGTTTTACATCACTAGGGACGAGGAGTGTGATAAGTCATGCGACCTTTCACTAGTGATATTGAATTGTCGACCTTGAACCTTTTTGTTCAACATCTCGCATTTCCGCTCACACATTTTCTTTTCCAAGCGTTTCTCTTGAAAAAAAAAATAATTCAACATCATTTGCAGAACGATTACAAGCACTTTTACTAATGAGTTGAACGCTTTGTTTCTCCTTTTTGTTTCAAGAAGCAAACTCGCCAAGCCTATTGCGAGCGAATAAAAGAAAAAAAATGTGAAATGCTTTGAACGTAATTAAATGAGAGATATTGGATGGTAAATTACTCGATGTCCGTCGAACGAAAACAATTGTTGGCACCGCAGTGCGATACTTTTCTACCTCGAACAAAGATCTGTCTGGCCACATTGATATTAAATATCAACCAGTTCCAGAGCTTTTCTTGTATTGTACTAGCATCCGCTTAGCGTAACTCTTGGCCATGATAATAATTACTTCTTGTGCATCCCGTTGACTCACTATGTCATTATGATTCTGTGGGCGAACGCGATACGAAGAAAGAAAAGTTGTTTGCTTACTTGAAAGATCTGTGAGAAGCTTCAGAAATCAGATATCAAGAATGATGCTATTGACAGACATCGTGTGGATGAAAATATGTCCCTTGTTTCGTAGCGATTTTATGAAGACTTTGAATCCATGAATCGCCTGTCTGGAGTCGATTATCGGGAAATATACGTTCTTAACAATTTACGTTCTTTTCAATTTCTCAAAATCATAAAATTTTAGCGTTATTTTTTCTTAAAACTCGTGCTCGCATAAAAAAAATTTTCATAGTTTCAAGCGAAATAAAATTGCTGCCAAACACTTCTGTCGAAGACAAAAGTTTCAAGGAAGTCTGTCTCCCTCGTTCCATTTCATTTTCTCCACGATAATGTGAGATTCATCTTGCGAGGCTCATAAAATGTTCGCTACTTCTGCTGCTGCCATTGTAGGTTGTGTGAGAGAAAGTTTTCATCTGCTTCATTCTCAAGCACATCGCAAACGATAGAAGATGCTTTTCCTTCCCTCGCCGCAGTCTACTCGAGCGATAATAAATCGATTTTCTTTCGCTTTGCTTCGTCGCAATTTTTATTGAAATTTTCGAATATCTTTCATAAAAAAAGACAACAAAAACATTTGAAGGCGGAAGAAAATTTATGATGAAAATAAACATCATTAGAAAATCGGGCATGAAATAAATTTTACCATTTAACCTAAATCGAATGGAGAGTGAAAACCTCCGTGTGAAAAATTACGTTTATAAGCGATAATTTTTTCTAAATCGGCTTGAATTCAATCAATTTTCATTTTTTTGGTAAAGTTTTTGCAAGTTTTTGTTGATAAAAAGTCAATTCATATCACCATAACTTCATATTCTAGGTTTCGTAAGAATCATCACTAAAAAATAAATAACGCAGCCACATTTTGACGATGATCGCAATTTCTCTTAGTCAAAGGCATCAAAGGCAACATCAAAGTTCAAAAAACGTGTTGATTGCTCTTGACATGCGTTCGTTGTTGAAGCTTTTCATCAGCAAATTTTCCAATTTTTTGAAGCACGATACTGCTCGGCAAATTATTGGGCGTGAATAAGCGAGTTCATGAAGCAGTTTAATTGCATTCATTTAGCTGAACAGGCTTTTATTCCCCAAAATAAAGCTCGAGAAATCGCCGATGCATTCACGAAAAAGAGTTCATGTGTACATTAAGCTTGTAGTTTATGTGTGGTCATATCATTCTCCTCGCTTCGCCGACAGTTTTCAATTCTAAGCAGATTATATGAAAATGGAAATATTTGCTAAAAGGGGTTAAAGCTCGTGGGTAATGAGCTTGTCGTTGCACTTTCCTCGATAGAGCTAGAAAATTTAGATTTTTCCATTCCAAATCGTTCAGCCGCCTTTTAGTCTAATTCTGTTTGTATTCATTTCACCAAAAAGTTTTTTTTTTGTATAAACATACAACAACAGACGAAGAAGTGAGATTGAAAATAAAATGTGTGCGCATAAACATTCGTTTGAAGCTTTTTTTAGGAAAAAAATAAAACATTTAAACTCTGAATGCTCTGAATAAATATTTGAAAATTGTGCCACTGTGTGGTTAAAGCTCTCATCTCGCTTCTCAAGCTTCGTTTAAACTCGTGCTTGAATTTAATTAAATCTGAAGTTTATTTAAGCTATTAGGGAAGTTGGCATATGTGTGCTGCAAGCTGCTGAAGTTTTTTTTACGGTACCGAGCACTCTCAGTGCGGTATCTTTTTATAGAAATTCGAGGTAATCCCATCGCGTTAAGTAATCGTCATAAAATCTCATAATTTCATCTCTAGAATACCTTTTAAAATACCTTCTTAAAGTCCTTTGAAGAAAGTTTAATATAATATTGAACATCGAGATCAACACTCAATTCGATCAAGTGAATAATTTCCCTTTGCAATTTTAGGCTTGAGTGAAAGCTATTTTCATTCTTGTGGAAAAGCGATAATTTAAAGGTCGCAGTTAAAGTTCGATTTCGCTGTTTAAAAAGGAAGAGAATCGATTTCAGTTGAGTGGTTCTGCCGCATGAAAAGAGTTAATCGAGTTAATTGGATGAGCTTGCGATGAATCAAGCTTGAACACAATGGAAAATTGCCAACTGAGAGGCATAAAATGAGTTTCACTGTGATTGCAAGCGATTTATTAATGTCGCAATTTCATTTCATTTTCTTATTTGCTTTCACTTGCTCCGGTTGCAGCATAACAAAGAGCTTTTGTTTGCAAATATATTTTGCAAAAGGCTCCATGGAGTTTTCCTTCTGTGACCCGATTCGAATTGATGGTTTCGTTTTCTTCATTTCAATCGATTTCGATCATCTCATGAGTGTGTGAGAGTGTTTATGAATAACATTCGCATTACTTTGTTTCATTCGACTGACACGTACGTACGCTCACATCTTGAGTAAAAGCACTTCACATGAATGCGAATCACACAGTTTTCCTCAGGCTCACAAAGAAATAAATCGTTGGCAACTTTTGCTTTCGAGAGTTAAATGTTTTACATGAATTCCAGTTGACAGTTGGCACAAAGCGGCAATGAGTATGTTTCTTTGCGAAACCGATATGTACACATACGCACAATTCTTTACTCGTGTTGAATCCAAATGTTTGAAAATGATTTCAATTGAGTAAATGAAGAGAGAGTGCTTTAGATCGTTCTCACGGAATGAAAATCCTTCCAGAACGAAGCATTTTCTGAGCTTAACGACATTTCAAATTATTCAAAAATGTGTCAGAAACTTTTTTCTTATCATCGTTTGGTTCACACATGTTTTGAAGCACCCAATGTGTTGCTAGGGGATAATAACTTTACAAACATCTTGAGTTTATGACGAATGATTTTGCCATGATTCTAGTTGAAGAAAGCAATTTCTGGCGTTACGCATTCAACTTTTTTGATCAACGATTACTGATATTCCCTAACATTTTCCTAAGTTTATTGTGTATAAAATATCTACAAAATTTCATTTTGATTTTCTAACAAACTACTTTTTTGTAACTGAGTTTGATATTTATCATTAAAAACTGTGGGTAGAATTTGTGTCTTTATGAGTAAAAGGGAAACCATAAATCATGAAAAACGATTCCCTTGGAAACCAAAAAGTTTGTGTCAAGCGTTTTTATGGCGATGCACATAAATGTCGTTAAACGATGACTGGTTGTGTGAAAGATACAAATCGTCTTTGTTATGTTCCGCAATAACAAAAGATAAAACCTTGAGATGAGATTGGACATAAAGTTTGAGGATTGAGAGCGAGAGGGATGACGATAAGTGTGATAAATTATTAATTGTCAAGGGAAAGAATGCGAGCGAGAAAATGAATGAAAGAAATCCTTGTGATGATGGCATTCGGAAGCAACGAAGGAATACTGGAATTAATTGATTTATCATCAGCATTCAATCTAATTGTAGTGATTTACAACGCTTTCAATTGCTTCATTATAGTCTGCCAGACAGTTAAGTGAAGAATTTAGCGAAGACGATAGCAAAGCTATATGAACAGTAAAGAAAATTAAAACTTGATAAAGTTGATTCCGGATATGTTTAACGGACGAAAACTATGGAATTATTGATAGTGTTGGGACTGTGTTTCGGAGCTTATGAACTATTGGGTGTGTTTCAAGGATGCTTTCAATACAATGAACATCCACTACCATACCAGCCTCATCACCACTTCAAAGAAAACTTCGACACAAAGGATGACAACGATGAAAGCTTAGGCGAGACGAATAAAGAGCAACAGGGCGAAGAGACTGAAGTTGATGGCCCTGAGGCTAACGAGACGTCTGACGAACAAAATCTAGACAGCGTCAAATCAGGTCCTTGCAGTTGCTATAGTACAGCCGATGATGTTTTTGACGACGACACGAAAACGATCTTGAAAAGCTCAAAGAAATTAAACGAGCGAAAACGCTTTGTGTTCGACAAACCGATTAGTAAATTCACCGTCTCGGCATCTCTCATGTCACTGAACCGTGACGAGTCGAATCTCTTTAATTACATCGACGACATTAATAGTAACAAATTCTACAAGTTTCAAGGCGAAAGCGAAGGTTTTGCTGAAACGACATTCAACAGAATTAGTTCGACTGATATAAGCAACGACGATAAGCGAAGGAATAAAAGACAGAGCGCAAGTGATATCGCATTAAACCGAAAGCACAACGAACATAGTGAAAACTCCTCATCCGTGAATGTGGATATTAATAATAAGAAAATATTTTTTATATCAGCGGCAACATAAATCTTCTCTCTGTAAGCAGAAAGCTCGAAACGGAGCAAGAACGAAAAAACGAACATTACAGAGCAGAAAGGATAGGAAGACTGCATAAAGTTTTAGAGAACAGAAGTTGAGTAAAACAGAAAATACACGATGAAAACGCTTAAATGCTGGATGAAGATAGCATTGTCCATTCTGAAATCGTGATAAGTTGTGAACTAGTCTATCGAAAGAATGCTAAGTTATCGAATACAAAACAAAAATCAGTGCCAATAATATTAAAACTATAATATACAAGTTCATACCATTTTGTAATAAGTGGTTCGTGGGTGTGTGTGTAAATTAAACGCTCCAATAAAATTTGTTCTGTCATAATTAAGGTCGGAATGGCAAATCATGTCGGATAATTAATTTAAACCATCCGAAGTTATGTCATAATTCGTGAAATCAACAAAATATATTTTGTATACAGCGAGCATATTTAATCGTGATAAACACAAATATTTAGACAAAAGTTTTCCTACATAAAACGCAGTTTCAAGTAAGAAAAGTCCACATTTTGCATCCATTATGAACATTTCTTTCGCAAGGAATGAAAGAGACTCTGAAAGAGATAGGCAATGGAGATAAAATTTCAGGCCTAGGAATCTAGCTAAACTTCGATTTTTCAAAAGTATCTTTTTGTTAAAAATAATTTTATTTTGAATCAAAGTTCGATGACAAGCATTTCTTGATGTGTAGAATTATTCTATAACTCACTCCTATAATCTTCACCACTCCATACATTCTTTTCATTCTTGATGCCAACAAGTGACTACCAACGGTGATTTAGTGCTGAGGCGTTTATGAAAAATCTTTTTGCCCAAGAATTTTTACCTTTTCCCACACGAGAAAGGAAAATCTATACTTCGCATAATAGAACTGTGCCTTATCAATTTCTCCTTGTCCTTAACATCCTTTATTTCATACTCTGCTCTTCTTCACTCTAGACAGCATATCGCTAACATAATTCAATTTTATTGGCGAAATATTTAAATTCGACTCTATATTTCTAATACTTAAGCATGTACTGATCGACGATGAGGTATGGAGTCTACCCGAATATTTTCTATTCTCTTTAAAAACGCTTCGAGAGGGGGATGATGTACGATGCTAAAGTTAACAAATCACTAAACTCGCATCGCTTCCCAGTATTCAAAGGAAGTTATTCAGAAAATTGGGGTAACTTTCTGAAACCCGATTCTTAATCTCATGGAAACGGAAATTGCAGAAAATTTCACGTACGATAACATTTTTGATGGAGTGATGTTCATAATGGATAAAAGACTTTAAGTTTTGAAACCTTAACCACATCTGTTCTTTAGATAATCGAAAATAGACATTTTCTATGACAAAATTCATAAATCACGAATTTAAAATATGGAGTCGTCACTTGATCGATTAATTTGTGATAAGCAAATACGATCAATAGCTAGCAGCTCAAATGCAATTGCGACGTCATCTCAGTTTGCAAGTCATCGTCGAGCGATGGTGCAAGCTTCGTTATCGACAGTTTTTGGCAGGAAAGGAAAACATTTGAGTGGAACTTTTTGTCTCACAGGAGACACTATGGAGGGAATCATTCAGTGCTTAGTGTTCTTGAAAGCTTTCTCGGTGAGTTTGAGCTTTTAATGTATTTTTGTTGATTCTTGGCGCAAGTGCTGGGAAAACAGAAAACTCCGCACGAACGAAGAAAGCGTCTCCGAAATAAATAAATGGTAATCAGGCGAATGAAAGCAGCGGAAGAAAAAGTGATGATTAAGTGGAAATTTATCCCCGACCTAAGCGAAACAGACTCGTGTGTTTGCAAATTTGTTCATATGTACATCAAGACTAAACATATAAATCTTCAGAGATCGAAAAAAATATCATGGAATCAAACCATCTTCATGTTGAAAAAGCTTTCAGACGGGGATCACGCCGCTCATCGATATATTTACGGCTTATACTGACATAAAACTCTCGTCGCCATTTCAGCTTCCTTACGAAGTTTTGTTTTTCTTTGAACGCCATCAAACTTTTAATGGATAATCTATTTTAATTGTTCATAGCGTTTCATGACAACACAATAAATTTCGAGATGATATCTCATAGATTGGATTATCAGGTCCACGACCCGAGGTTTTACTTAAGTAAAGTGCCGCTCCTCGTCGAAAATAAGTAGCAAATCAAGTGAATTTTGTATTTATGATAAAGTTTTATGGGTTCGATTTATCAATTGGAGAAATTAAAAGCATTTATGAAATCAAACTCTATAATACTAAAGGCTTTCAAAGAGATAGTTCGAGGCTATTCAATTATTATTTTCTCGGAGTTAAAGGTTGCTAACGCCTAGTTATTTAAAATTTCTATTAAGCTGGAAATTAAAGTTTCAAAACAAAATTACAAAATAATTTCCGTAAAGGAAAATAGCGCGCTCATTCTTCAAATGCGGCAAAGTTTCACACTCGAAAAAGTAAACGAGGATATTGACATTTTGAGGAAAATTAGAAATTGATCAAGTGAAATGTGCGAGTAGGAGCTCACGTAAATGCTGTTATGATACTGTTTATGACACGATTTCTGAACTCTTCGGAAAACACTCAAAAGGTGCTTTGCTGATGGAGACGGAACTTTTTATTTTTATGTCTCCTCGAGTGCTCTCGTCTGAGCCGCCTGACTCTGTTCGTAATACCTTTTTATGTGACTTCTGAGTTATTCGGAAAGGAACCGGAATTTGATATCGATGGAGAAAATGTGCTGATGTAAAATCATAACCAGCCAGTGCACGTTCAGCTATAATCGTAAAATTTGTTGAATAATTTTTTTACCGTTCCGCTCTCATCGTCGTCCGTGTTTATTTTTGCAGTGGATTGAGCAGTCATTATAGCCCGAATAGCCGTCGACCCACACTTAATGCCCATAAAAATAAAAGCGATGGAAATTTATTTTCCGGTCCGCTGTGCTTTCAGATCAACTTAACGATTGTTGTTGCAGAAATTCCGCCTTCCGTCGATGATTTATAGTTTTACTCTCACACCTTTACATCTCTAGCCATTATGCTAATTGAATTGTCTCTTTCTCTCTCAGCTTGTTGGTGGAGAGTTCGATATGGAATTGAACTTTGTGATACAGGATGCGCAGAACATCAAGCACATGCTAGAACTTTTAGATCATTGTCCGCCCAACTTACAGGTGAATTAAAATAAAAGATTGCAAATACTAATTTTATACTTGAAAATATCTTTACTATTGATATACTTGTTCTCTTCAGGCTGAGATTTGGAGTGTTTTTATTGCAATTCTCCGTAAGAGCGTCCGTAACTTGCAAGCATGCACCGAAGTTGGTTTGATTGAACACGTTCTGCTGCGTTTAAATCGAGCCGAAGTTGTAGTTGCAGGTAAGAGTATTTTCATCTAATTTTAAACAAATATTATTTTTTTTTATTATAGATTTGCTTATCGAAATGTTAGGAGTCTTAGCTAGTTACTCAATAACAGTCAAAGAGCTCAAACTACTGTTTGGCGCAATGAAGGCCAACAATGGAAAATGGGTGAGTAACGAAAGCGTTTCAAACTTGATTTATAAATACCAAGAAAAATTTTAAATTCGAAAATTTCATTACAAACTTTGTGATTAATTTTTAATTAATTTTCAACAATAAGGTAATCAAAAGTTTTCACAAAGGACATTCCTTATTCTCGAAGCGAATGTCAACAGCTTTTTCACTCCATTCTGTTCGGTTGAAACGCTATCCGAACTTTTACATTTATTCTCTCCCGAAGGCTTCTGCTTAGAAAGCTATCAAAATATGGAAATGAATGAAAAAATCCTTGTTAACACAAGCAAGATTTTTTAATAAAACTTTTTCGATCGTACTCGTTGCAAAAGTTACTAGACTTCGAGTGTTTTGACAATATTTGAGCTGAAGCGAATTTTATGTTGATTTTGACTTGCTTTACATAAACCCGCTCGTGTCAAGACTTCCGAATTTAAATTCTGCTTCCTTTTTCATCTTTTCTTATACAGCCACGACATTCGGCCAAGCTTTTGAATGTCCTTCGTCAGATGCCACACCGAAACGGTCCAGATGTATTCTTTAGCTTTCCGGGACGCAAAGGATCTGTAAGTAGAGTGAGAACGAACTTAATATCCCTCACCTAAATCCATCCCAATCCAAAAAGCCATCATCAATCCTCGCGAATGAAAAAGTTGTCTATCGTAAATTGAGACGATGAGACACATTCAGTGATTATTCTATCAATTTGATGAATGCTGACTGATGATTAAACACACTCTCTGTCAGATACACAAACACTGCTGTTGCTCATTCGACGCCATAGCGAACAGAAAAATGTAAATTTATCTGCATTAGAAACTTTATTATTATCAAACATTGTCTTGATTAAGGGGTGGAAACGTAGCGATGGTGGATGAGAAATCAACAAAAAATTGCGAAACATTAAAGTTCTCATACCACGTATGTTGATAATGAAGTTCATTTCATACGCTGAGACATGTCGCATGAGGCGAATGTATGTGTGATGAATGACAGGAAAATTTATGAAATATTTCTTGAAAATCATCACAGCTCTTCTGAAAGCTCTGATAAAATTGAAAAGCTTTTGAGACATCTATGCCGCGGGTGAAAAAGCGTTCCAGTGATTTTTTTATGACAGCACCGCTTTTATTCGATGAGAAGTGAGATCAAAGGCTTCTCCCAGCTGTGTTCTTAATGCTGGCGCAACGAAATTGTTGATGAGTGAATTAATAATATATTTAATCTTTTCTTTGAGTTCATCATAATGTCTCCAAGCTGTTGTAATTGCAATAACATTATCACAATAAATTTCTTTCAGTTTTTTTTTTGAAGAACGCTTTTAGCTATATAAGGTCTTGTATCAAACTCGTTTGAAACGAGGTGATAATGTTCGTTTTCCAGAAAAAATTATTTTAAAAAAGTTTAAGCAACGACCTTGCGCTTATTTTATTCATTGCCGGTTAGTCTCGGTTGTTCGGCGGAGTGAAATAAAAACGAAGAGAAAATAAATCATTCAGGGATCTATTTTAAGGAAAATTGAATAAAAGGGAAGATTTTTTATTTCTTACGTTTTTCTTACGGATGATAATTTCATTTATCAATAATTTTTTCATCAATATTCATCAGATATTTCCTTCCTTCCTGCTGCCCTGACTCCGTTTTTCCTTTCTTTGTTATATATCTCATGCTCGTCGTATCAGTGTCAGATCCCGGAAGAGCTAACGCTCCACTGATAACCGAAATATTAAATTATTCGATTTCCTTCTCTTTATTTCCCTTTTTCTTTAAACGTGACACGCAGGCAATCGTGCTACCACCGTTAGCAAAGTGGCCGTACGAGAATGGATTTACATTTACCACATGGTTTCGCTTGGATCCGATAAATTCTGTGAACATTGAGCGGGAAAAGCCGTACTTGTACTGGTAAGTTCAATGTAATATTTCTTAGTTGTTATCAACCAGTCTTGCGTTTAAACCTTAAACTTTAAGGGCAGCTTTGAGATTATTACTGTTTAAGCATAAAATATGTATCTATTATTATTGTTACTTTCGTTCGTCTGCGTCATAACTTTTTTTATTCATAGAAAAGCCTCAGCCGATCCAAGTCGACGCTATCCAATTTACCTTTTATTGTCTGTGCTTTTATCGGTCGAAGATTTTGTGAAAGAAAAAGTCGAAAAAAGGTGAAGTAGAAAAACGTCTTTGGGAGCGCGTCGACAGAGAAGTCCGTAATGTGATTTGCTGTAATTTTCCTATCCGATTCTGGTCTTTTGTCAATGAGGCTGAGAGTGGAAAAAGTTTTCTTTGCCGGTATTCTCAAATGAAATAAAATCCTCCCAAGAGAAAGTAAGCAAAGTGAGGACAAGTAGGGATTTTTCATAAATTACGTTGTCCTCCTGGCTTCATACCGCTCTTCGTTTTCCTCAGGAAACGTGATGTCATATTAACTTCTTACGCGAATAATAAAATCTTTCATTAAATATCATGCCAACTCAATCGTAAAAAATTGTTTAGTTGCGCTCGTTCTTCATTAATTCTTTTAAGAGGTCTCAGCTTACACATAAATGTTTTCCGATTTATTTATTTCTGAAAATATATACTGAAATACAGTAAATCTCAGTCCCAAAAGTATTTAAATAGAAGAGTGGATCCGGTGAATTTGGCAGATAAAATGTGCGCACAAATCGATTGGGATAAATCTTTAATCGGTCTCGAGAACAGTTTCGTGTAGCTCTTCTTTTTTCGATTTTCTTATTCAATTTTAATATTAATAAATTAAATCCTTTCCCTGATAAATTAATTCATTCGGAATGAATCATTCCTCCTGAGCTCTTGGATTAACGAATTGAAGAGAAATTTGTTGGTCAATATTCGATACGGTGAAATAAGTTCAAAACAACAAAAGGCAAATTTTCTAAAGCTTTGCATATATATTTTTCAATCTTATCATGGAAAATCTGATTTTCAACAAAGTTTTAATGGTCTCAAGTTGCCTTCAAGCAGCTCGATTTACAAAAGAAAACTTCATCTGCATAATTCACAGTGAAATATAATTCTCTTTTCGTTCACAGCTTCAAAACATCAAAAGGCGTCGGCTATACGGCACATTTCGTTGGAAATTGTCTTGTTTTAACGTCGATGAAAGTAAAAGGAAAAGGTTTTCAGCATTGCGTCAAATACGAATTCCAGCCGAGAAAGGTAAGCATAACATCATTTTAACCTTATTTTCTTATTAATCATCAAGTAATCATTTAACCTCTCGCTTTCATTTTTGATGAGAATTTTCCGAAAGAATTGCTTTGACACTCATAAAAATTTCAATTCCTGTCGTATTTTCTCGTCAAACGAAAGGCAAACTTAAACTTTTTTTGTGAGCTTCTTTGCAAATAAGATTTTATGGTTTGATCCTTCTTCTTTTTGTGAGCTATCGTCTAAAATCCGTCGCATATCTCATTGAGATTATGCGTAAGCAAAAGCCGCAATCTACCTGAGTTTTCCCTCAACGACCAAATAAACGCTTTGATGAACAAATTAAGGGATCAACCGAATGGATAAAATTTTAATTTCCATCCGAAGTGAATCTCTAAATGTTTATTCATCAAATCATAATCCCTTCAAAAAGCTTTTTGGGAATTTCAATCAAGTGTTGGACAAAGTTTCTATAAATGTTTAACATTGAATTGTCTCTCTTTTCTTCTACTAGTGGTACATGATAGCCATAGTTTACATTTACAATCGGTGGACGAAAAGTGAAATCAAGTGCCTGGTTAATGGACAATTAGCTTCGAGTACGGAAATGGCTTGGTTCGTGTCGACGAATGATGTAAGTATCTCACTACCTATCAACTGCAAAACCTCAGAATGAGCATAAGAGGAAAAATAGCTTTCCCGTCAAGCGAAGAGTGGAATTCCTAATTAGATTTTCGACATTCCTTTTCTGTCGTTTGGATCCTTCGATACGCATTTGGAATGATACAGCAACCGCAGGCCAAGAGATAAAAAATCTAATTTTCAGATATGCGAGAGAGGCTTTAAAAGAAATTTACTTCTCGTGTCGTTTGTCACTGTCTATCTTTGTGGGTTTTGTGGGATTCGATTACATTTTAGGTTGAAGTGTAAGGCATTTCAAATATTAAGTTGCGCAACAAGCAAACCTTTTCCATATAAAATTGTAGATGAAATCAAATTTTTAAAAGTGATTAGTTTTGTGAATTTGACGAAAGATCCCAAATGGTCCGTTCTCATTCATCACTTTGAAGAGCAGCATGAGGCAAGAAAGCCCTAGAGTTTCAAGTGATAGAGCATCTTTATTCTGTGCTGTCGATTCGAAAGCTGCAGCGATTCCGTTTTTCCATTTGCGAATTGGGGATTGAAGGGAAACAGATACCGATGAGACAGCGTCCGTTCGCAACAGACAAAGCTTCATTCTCTTTCACTGGGATCAAATCAATTTGAATTTGTATGTACACAACCTCTCTCCCTTCTCCATCTTTCATAGTTCGATTTAAGCTTTGCAATGCTTGCAAGAGATGTGGAAATACCCAAGCAGGTCAATTCTAAATGACAGAGAATGTTGGAGACTTGAGATGATGAAATGAAAAAATATTTATTCATGTCAAAAGCAGTCGGGGGAAAAATTGAAGGGAGCAAACATTTGAACTTTGCATAAATTTTACAAGGAAAGTCCTTCTCGTAATCGCTCGAATAAAAATGAAGAGAAGGGGAATGTGAGTTGTGATGGAAAATGTCTGTTTCGGTTGAGCTTCGACGGAATTGTGTCATGCTGCTTGAAGATCAATATTTTTCTAACGATATTGTCAGGTTGCTTCTGCATCCGTGCTTTCGTGCTGAAATGATTTAATAAATATGCTAATATTTATCATCCCCGTCGCTCTCAAAAGCAACTCTATTGGAATTTTCTGAAAAATCGAAGTAGAATGGGAGAATAAGAAGTACGAAGTTCGCTTCATCGTTCGCTGTCGCTGAGAAATGACAAAATAAAGAGCTTAATTTATTAATGATGTTCTTCTGTCATAAGACGAGAACAAAAGGGGCAATGAATACTTCTCTAGGAATTTTAATTGACGATCATTAATATTTTCTTTCTTCTCTCTCGCCGCCGACCTTCTGTTAATTAAAGCCATTTGATAAATGTTACATCGGAGCCACACCCGAGCTTGACGAGGAAAGGGTCTTCTGCGGTCAAATGGCAGCGATTTATCTCTTCAGTGAATCGTTAACGACACAGCAGATCTGTGCAATGCATCGGCTAGGTCCAGGTTATAAGGTTAGTGTGAACATACTTTGACAAATATCTTGTAAAAAATTCCTTCTCCACCTCCAAAATGAATAACACAAGAGGCAAAGTCAAAACAAAGAAGTTGTTTCTGTCACAATAAATGTCTTTGTAAATAGAGGAAAACATCTCCTAATGGTTTCTCCTTCATGATGTGACTTGAAACACGACAAAAAGGGACTCGAGAGCTGAGAGAAGAAAGTCATTTATCTAAAAAGATTCGGCGAGACAATGGAGAAAGCACTTCTCAAAGCTCGAAATATCAGGAAATATTTTGTGCCTTAACTTCATCTCTTACTTGAGCGTTGTGTCTGTGACACTGTTAATAGAAACAAAAATACCATAAATTAAAAAAGAAAAGCTTTTCTTGTTCTTCAAGACAGCGCTAACAACAAAAAATAACAAGGATTTCTCGAAAACACACGAAAAAGCAACAAGAAAACTCAAACAAGAACAGTCGCTTTTAATTTTCATCTTTCGACTCTTTCTGCCGAGGACTTTGCCTTCCGAGGGTTGAAATAACAGCAAAGTCGTTTCTTCTTATTTTTTTTTGTTGAAAATGAATTTCGCAAAGAAACATTTTCTTGTTGTTTATTTGCCTTCTAACGCCAAGCTAATTTCCTATTTATTTTTCTTGCTTTCATTTCAGTCGCAATTTCGTTTCGACAACGAATGCTACCTGAACCTACCGGACAATCACAAAAGGGTGAGTCTTACGCCACGAGCATCAATTGACATGAACATCGATGCTCCGACAATCAAAGAAGACAATGACATAAACGATGGACCGAGTGTTGTAGTTAAATCGCCAACAGCTATCATCGCTACAGAGAGCAATTTTAATTTAGTTTTCGACGATTTTAATATTGCATCCGTAAGCATGCCTATTTTTTTATTTATTTAAATTTTGTCTTTGAGTTACTTTTATTTGTTGTTTGTTTTCTTGATTTTTTGCCTCCTTTTACCCGCCCCCGTAAAATCTATCGAAATTTTGGTTCAAAGAAGTTTTATTTACTTTGTTGTTTGCTTGATGAAATGTTTACAAATTGCGTTTACACATTTCTCTACTGGAGAAATTCTACATTCAAAAACTCCACTTTTACTGTACGCGTATATAATGATTAATGATTTCAAACGAAGTTTATTATAAATTTTTGTTATTTAACTTTCAATTACACTTTGAATATATTTTATAAATTAATTTTCTGCAAGATAATTGAATTTTTAATGTATTATCGTTTGGCTTCATTTGAATATTGAAAGGTTTGAATTCACTTCGATATTGAACTCCTTTCTTATCGCTTGTCAATGGAATTTCATTACCTGAGCAATAGAAAACGTTTTTAGAGCTTCTTCAAGATTTTCCTTTGAAGTTTAAACTTTGATCTCTCAAGACATTTCTTGAGCACTTCAAGTGGAAGATACCAATTAATGTTCAACTATGAGAAATTTTGCTTCCATCGACGTATCTACTTATTATTTTGTAATCTGAATTTTTGTTGGTTTTCTATGTCGATAGCTAAAATAACCACAACTCATTGTCCGTAACTGCAACTTGAAAACTCTTCCCCGTGATTATCTGTTCATGAGGCTTAACTATAAATCATAGTTATAGAAAGCAAGCTGATTTTGAATAGAACTATGCTAATCTATTCTCCTTCTCGTGTTGCTATTTCCATCCTCAAGGTGCTGTACGACGGAAAGTTATCAAATGCCATCGTGTTTATGTACAATCCTGTGGCAACTGATGGTCAATTGTGTTTGCAATCTGCACCAAAAGGAAATGTTTCCTATTTTGTTCACACACCGCATTCCCTCATGCTTCAGGTGAGTCTAGGAAATATTTTCATTTCGATTAAAGGCATGACGACCAACATTTTGTTGTGATGAGGCAAAATATTGTGTTTTCAAGCAATTTCCAAAATGAGAAGTGACTTTCATTTTAGCTTAATTATTAAGCTTTAATAACATGTCAAGTGCAGCTAAAATGATTTATTTAACATTTTATTTATTTTTCTAGGATGTTAAAGCTGTTGTAACCCATTCCATCCATTGTACATTAAACTCTATTGGTGGAATACAAGTTCTATTTCCACTCTTCTCACAACTTGATATGCCCTATGAGGGTATTGACGTTAAGAAGGATCCGACACTTTGTGCCAAGCTATTGGGTTTCATTTGTGAATTGGTTGAGACATCACAGACAGTTCAACAACATATGATTCAAAACCGTGGCTTCCTGGTGATTTCATTTATGCTACAACGATCATCACGTGATCATTTGACGCCAGAAGTATTGACATCATTCTTGAGCCTAACTAAATATCTAGTCACATGCCTCTCGGCTAACAGCGATCTTTTGCTAAAACAGGTACGTATATTTTGACCGTGTTGATGTTTCCATGTAAATGAAAAGTAAATACGAATTTATCTTTGGTCACTAGAGAATGAAACATTCCTTTTGACTGTATTCTTCTAAAGTAATCTCCAATGAACAGACATTATCATAACTTTTTGAAGTTGATGATCTTCGAAACTCAATGAAAAAAGTTTCTTCTGACCACTTCAGGTCATAGAAGTTCGATATTATTTAATTAACAAACAGAAAGCTGTTGAAAATAAGTTTGAAAGTTTGTTGTATCGATTTATGCTGTCGATGAAATTTTCATTAGGAAAAGTTGTTCTATGCTTTCTGTTGATGCAAAAACTAAAGTTTGTTGCATGAGTTTACATTCGACTTGACATTTCCGATTTGATTTTGAAGTTTTCTCTTAAGGGAAATTGCATTTTGTGATCTTTTACCTCGCATGAGTTAATCTCTCATATGTTTTTATTGAAACTTAATTTCAGTTTGAATTTTCTTTTCTTATTGAAGGTGATTCAATATTTTATTTCGAAATACGCTTTTTGTTCGTTGACGAAAAGTTTGTAGACAGAACATTGAACGTTTCCAATTAGTATTTCACAGTCTGAGCGATGCCAATTTAAAGCAGGCGATGATAATTAAAACTTTCATGGACGAACAGTTCTTCGTTTGCTAAATAAAAAATTAATTACCGAGAACCAAAAGTTTGATTTCATTTCTATCGTCATCTTAGTTATAAATTCTTGAAGTTTGCTAGAGAACTTTGTGAAATTTTCAAAGTTCTCAGATTTTCCAATCGATGAAGAAAATTGCAATGGGAAGCAATAAAAAACATGAAGTTTCAACTTTCCACTTTAATCAATTTATTAAAATGAAAAATAAAAAATTTCTATTTTGTTTCTCTTCTAAATATACTTGTAAACGTGAATCTGAATGCTACCTGTTTAAATAAAACAAAGAAGAAAAAAAAATTGCATGTAAATCATGTCAGTTTTAATTTTAAAAAACATAAGTTTCTTAAAATTCAACTTTTTTTAAAATATATATTTGTTAGCAATTTTTCAATATATGTCGGAATATTCGATTTTAGTAATGTGATTTATATGTGATTTAAACTGGATAAAACCAAAATTTTCTCAGATTTTCTTTAAGTTTTTGAATTGAGAATGCGAATGCGTTTGTTATGTAATGCTGATTGATATGTGTAACTTGCTGCATGCCAATATATGAATCAATATATATATCAGGCTTGTGGCAGGACAGACAAATATTAAGGATTAATATGAAGTTATTTTGTTTCTCGTTTCTGACGTGGCAGCTATTGGATCATGTGCTTTTCAACCCAGCACTATGGATTTACACGCCGGCCAACGTCCAAGCGCGCCTTTATTCCTATCTCGCAACCGAATTTCTGAGTGACACGCAAATCTACAGCAACGTTCGCAGAGTTAGCACCGTTTTGCAAACTGTTCACACGCTCAAATATTATTATTGGGTCGTGAATCCGCGAGCTAAGAGCGGCATCACACCAAAAGGACTGGGTAAGTTTAATTATTGAATTTAAACCCTGCGATAGCAATATTGAGTCAAGTTAAAGAGAATCTCGATAGAAAATTTACTTGTGCCAACCCTTTTTATATCAAACTGAACGCTGTTTAAAGGTTTGAACGTGATTTTCAGATTTTATTCAGTTGTTTCAAAATAATTTTATTTTCCTGTTTCCATTTTTCCTTCCCCCCTACTCTATTATTGGAAGTACTTCTCGTTTCCACTTCTTTCTTCCATCTCCAGTCGACTCATATATAAATAGCATGGCAGAGGGTGGAGACGAGAAAAAATCTTCAAAATTGAATTGGCTTTGATTGCATCATGCTGTTAGATTATATCCGGCGGGAAAAATGATTCCTCACCTTCGTCTCGTGCTCGATTTAATTGAATATAGATCTATATTAAAAGTGTGGTTTGAGTAATAATTTGTCTCATTTTTACACTTCTCTATACAGATGGGCCTCGACCTGCTCAAAAGGATGTTCTAGCAATACGTGCCTACATTTTACTATTTTTAAAGCAACTCATCATGATTGGAAATGGGGTGAAAGATGATGAGCTTCAAAGCATTTTAAATTACTTAACAACGATACATGAAGATGAAAATCTTCATGATGTCCTTCAAATGCTGATTTCGCTAATGTCCGAGCACCCGAGTTCGATGGTGCCTGCATTCGATGTCAAGCATGGCATGCGTTCTATCTTTAAACTTATGGCTGCAGAGAGTCAACTGATTCGTCTACAAGCGCTCAAGCTCATGGGTTTCTTCTTATCGCGAAGCACACACAAGTAGGTTTAAACTAACTCTACGGGGAACGACTAATAAAAAATGAATGCTAACTATTTTTTTTTCTGCTTAATCAATAGAAGAAAATATGATGTAATGTCACCACATAATCTATACACACTACTGGCCGAGCGACTATTGTTGTACGAGGAGTCGTTATCATTGCCAATCTACAACGTATTATACGAGATAATGACCGAGCATATATCACAACAAATCCTTTACACACGCCATCCCGAGCCCGAAAGTCATTATCGACTGGAGAATCCTAGTAAGCAATAATTATTTTCATCTCGTTGCGTGTTGCGAGTGAGTGGACTGTCGGGATTGCCAATAAGCAATTAATGCTTATGTTGACTGATGATGAATGTTGCGAGCATGAATCTCCTATGATAACAAACTTTTCTTCCTAACAAAAAAATGCTTGCGATTCAAACGTCATTAACAGATGATTTATTCCTTTTCCTTCTCGTTATCAACAGTGATACTTAAAGTCGTTGCCACACTCATTCGACAGTCGAAGCAGACCGAACAATTGCTTGAAGTGAAAAAGCTTTTCCTTTCGGACATGACATTGTTGTGTAATAACAATCGCGAGAACCGACGAACAGTTCTACAAATGTCTGTGTGGCAAGAATGGCTGATCGCAATGGCTTACATTCACCCAAAAAATACAGAGGAACAGAAAATCTCTGATATGGTGTACTCTCTGTTTAGGATGCTGCTTCATCATGCCATAAAGCATGAGTATGGCGGTTGGAGGGTTTGGGTTGATACGTTGGCTATCGTGCATTCAAAGGTATGTTGAGTAACATTTGCAGATTGTGCAATTATGTGCGCACACGTCGGAAGTTTTCCCACAATTTGCAAAACACTTTAATGCACTCAAGCAGCCAGTTAGTTACAAGTTCTTTAAAGTTTCTAACTACGAAGGTTTTGCTTATTATGATTTCCTATTACCCTGCCGCCCACCAATTTACAGTTGTAATTTATTTTCATTTGTTTTATTGCTTCATCATCAGGTTTCTTACGAGGAATTCAAACTACAATTTTCTCAAATGTACGAACATTATGAAAAACATCGAACTGATAACATAACAGATCCTGAACTACGTCAATCAAGACCCATTAGCACAATCTCTGGATGGGATCACGAGCGAGAAGAGAATGTTGGACCGATACAACCACAGATTCAACAGTCGCAACAGGTACAAACTGTTCCTACGGACGAGCTAGAAGAGAAAGAAGAGGATGAACAGTTGAAGCCAATTGAAAATGGTGTCTCTGAGCGAGAGCCACAGAAGACAACAATTTCGAGCATTTCTGATGTTTACAATAAGGAGATCTCGGGTGAGACTAATGCTATCAAAGACTCTCCAATCAAAGAAAACGACACGAGTAGACTTAAAGAGATCCTCGAGGAGCAACTTGGCGATTCAGAGAAAGAATCAAAAGAAATCGCAACTGAAATTGTTGAAGAGATTCTTCAAAAGTCTGAAAAGCTTCTCGATGAATGCAAGAAAGCATCCGATGATTTACGTAGCCAACAAGAAGAAGAAACGCCCGTTATTAAAGACGAAGAAATTGAACAGGCCGTCCATGAAGTTGCCGAGGGCGTAAGACAGATTCAATTGAAATCTGCTGACGTAGAAAAGACAGAAGAACTTTCCATTGAGATTCAACAACCGACAACAACAGAAACTGTTGTCGCCGATTATAAAACCGTCGACGACAACAAGACTGAAAGAGAAGCAAGTGCAATAATTAGTGATGAAGATAAGCAATCAAATGAGAACGTTGAAGAGAAAGTAAGAACGAGCGAAGACGTGTCCAAACAAAGCCACGATGATAAGACGATGATGGCAGATGTGATCAAGGAGATAATCGATGATTCAATTGCGAAAGCGGAGGCGGTCATTAAGGAGAATCCGAAAACCATAACCGAAGAAGAAACTACAGTAGACGACTATAACAAATCCAAATTGACACGAGAAGACTCTGCTGAGATTGAAGTGCAGGTGAAGGAAGTAATCGACAATATTATTGATAATGCGGTAAAGGAAGTGGAACAGCAAGCGAGCGGCGATGATAAAAATGCTTCAGTGGCGGAAGGAGTGCCATCAAAGAGCGATGATGTGATTGCTCAAGGCACAGTTGATGATCAGCCAACTGAAAGCGTTAAGGGAACGACTGAGAGTGATGTTGTGAACAACAATGTGATGGAAACATCCGAGACGCCAGAACCTGATGGCATTGAAACAAAAATAAATTTCTCGGCATCAAATGATTCTGCTCTACCGTCGTCACTTTCTGACGATTCTCCTATTAACGAGAACAAAACAAATAACTCTACGCCATCTCCTACCGGCTCAAACAATGATCAACACATGGAAGATCATCCTAATCTCCAACATGACGAAGCTAATTCTGATGTTCATACCAAACGTGGAAAGTCAACATCAAGTCGTCCAATGTTTAGTCCAGGTCCAACTCGACCTCCATTCCGTATTCCCGAATTTAAATGGTCGTATATTCATCAGCGATTGTTGTCTGATGTTCTCTTCTCTCTTGAGACGGATATTCAAGTCTGGCGAAGTCATTCAACGAAAAGCGTTTTAGATTTTGTTAATTCAGCTGAAAATGCAATCTTCGTCGTCAACACCGTACATTTGATATCGCAATTGGCCGACAATTTGATAATCGCATGCGGAGGTTTGTTACCATTGTTAGCAAGCGCAACGTCACCGAACTCTGAGCTTGACGTACTTGAACCGACACAGGGAATGCCCTTAGACGTTGCTGTCTCGTTTTTGCAACGTCTCGTGAACATGGCTGATGTTTTAATCTTTGCAAGCTCACTAAATTTCGGAGAGCTCGAAGCTGAAAAGAATATGTCGAGTGGAGGAATTCTACGACAATGCTTACGTTTAGTCAGCACTTGTGCTGTGAGAAATTGTTTGGAATGCAAGGAAAGAACTAGAGGAATGTATAGCAGTGGACCGATGAGAGAAGTTCCAGGTGGAGCTCACTTACAAGCATTGATTCGAGGTGCTCAAGCTTCACCTAAAAATATCGTGGAGTCATTGAATGGTCCAATGTCACCTGTAAAAGATCCCGAAAAGCTTTTGCAAGATATGGATGTTAATAGATTACGGGCAGTAATTTATCGCGATGTGGTGAGCGTTCTGTAAAATCCATTTTTAGCTGTGCAATAATTAATCATTTTTTATTCAATTGATCAAACAGGAGGAGACTAAGCAAGCTCAGTTTTTATCGTTAGCGATTGTCTACTTCATTTCCGTTCTGATGGTATCGAAGTACCGTGATATTCTCGAGCCCCCACCAGAAATGCAAATACAACGTGCATCGCCGGTACTTCAACGTTCAACGTCAACTCAAGGTAATTAAACGTTTAAAGATTAAAAACTTTGTTGACTTTAAGTCACAGCTGGGTTGGACTTGCCAAGTAATTTAACCACATACGTCCCAAAGAGTGCACAAGTCCATTGCAGGACGATGTAAAGTTGTGTAAATCTTTAGGCTAATCATGTCCTCGTGTTTTTCTCTTCTCTTCTCTCTTTCGTTCTTAATTTCGTTCATTTCACGCTGCTTTGTTGATAAAATTGGACAAAAAAAATAACACAACGAAACATAAAACAATTTTAATGAATTTATGATGAACCGCATCATGAAAAAACGTGTGAAAATTACCACTTCATAAAATCGCTATTCATCTCTCATCACAAAAAAAAACACGAATCACGACAAGAAGCTATGGAAAACTCTCAGCGTCCTCTCTTTCCACAATGGTCACACCACGTTTATCCTCAATTCCTACCCGGCACTCATCCCAATAATCAAGGCCCACCGCAAGTCGTGATTCAACAACAACATCATCAGCATTATCATCAGCAAATGCAGCAACAACATCACTTGTCAAACGCAAACAATAATTACATTAATTCGAATGCCAGTATGATGAGTGCGAATAACACCTCGCCCATCCTACATAACAATCACATCATAAACAACAATCACCATCACCTACATCAAACGAATGCGAACTTTGGCGGACAAATGTTGACCGGTGATGTTCAAAACGCGACTTACTATCAGCAGCAGCATCCCTTTATGCACCGAAATGGCGATAATATCACAACAAACACCAATGGACTCTCGCATATGAAATCCAGAAATCGCTTAATGAAGAATAATGGTTTAAATAATAATTTTTATCGGAGTTCAGGTACAAACAACATCAAATCAGTACTCCTCTGCATCCACGAACATTTTCATTTCTGTGTTGTTGTTTAAATTATAATTTCGGATGCCATGGGGCTAATTAGTGAAATGAACTTTTGTTGCTTTCACATTCACCGCAAATTGATTTTTTGATTGTCAGAGTTTGTTACATTGTGTGTTGAGGACTTTGAAGATGAGAGAGAAAAATCGGTACTTTTTTTTATTTTAGATTGCCATACAATTGTAGGTTCATTGTGGATTAACTACAATTTTAGACCAAGTTTGCTTTCAATCTAGTTTCGATTGCTTTCCACTTTTCTCCCAAATAAAAAATCATTTGCCCTTCAGTGTTTTATATTAAGCTTCGTAGCAATGAAATTTATTTTAATTAACTCAATTGTGCAATTCCATCGTTCAACAGGTACACGAACGATTCAGGATGGTGATTATGAAGTAATTGTTGTTGACGAGAACAATTCATCTGTGTTAGCAGAAAATGAATCGCATTCATCAGGACCGCCTTCGATTAAGGTAAATATGTCCTTGTCATTCATTATTACCGAATCGGTAAATAAAAGCATGCAATGGAACAAAGGAACTTCCTTTATGTTTTGCGTTCGTCGAAAATTTAATGTTCAGATTCGACTTTATTCTTTTATTTTAGTTTTCGGTGATTTTTTTTTAATAATAAACAAAGTTACATCACAAGCTTTTAACTCGTGACGCAACTTTCGATCAATCCTCTTGGAAAGCTCGAGATGAGGCATTTGCATAATGTGCACTTTCTTGTGCTTTAATTATTCAGCAACTTTGAAACTGGAAAGTCTGTTCCATTAGTCAAACGAGCGTCCCGAGGGATATCGTTTTGTATAAGTCTCATTCTCTTTCATGCTCAAGATGGAAAAGTTATGTTAGAGCATAAGTTTCAATTAACGCAAGACTAAAGATTTTTTACAATGCATGCAATGAGAGTAGATAACAGATGCTCTCAACGAATCGTTTTTGTTAGACATAAAATTAATTTTATTAACCAAAACCAACATAACAAAACTCAAAAGCAGGCACAGCAGCCACAACGCCGCAAATCGTCAAATATTTCTAATCCAAATGCGAGTGACGATTTGCAGTTGGCAATAGCGAAAATGCTGCCAGCCGTGAATTTCGGTGGAGGCGAAGTTAAACCGCAGGTAAGAACATGGAGACGTGATTTACGAGTATTTCAACTCGTTTTCTCCTATCATAGCCTTTTATCGCAATCACCCAATTCACTCATCCTCGTAGAAATTTCTTTCATCAATCCACTCAATGTGGATTTATTTTATGAGCAGAAACATTTTCTTTTCGCACAACGATCTGATGTCTTTGCCGTAAATTTTTACTCACCCACTTGAAAAGTAATTGATTTTTCACCAACCCTCACGTTCTTTTGTGCAATCTGAGAAAGTTTTTTCACGTAATTTCCGAAATAAAAAAATCTGAGAAGGATTCGTATTCAAGCCCTCGTAACTTTCGTAGTTTTTATTTAAAAAGAAATCTTCATACCAAAGCGAAAGTAAAGTTATCCACTCCTATCCAACACTTATACTAACACATTTTGGTGAGTAGAATTGGACTTATTGCGGGCGTAATTTCATCTAAAATCGCATGAAGAGTTGGGATTATTTAATGAGTCGTTTTTGATAGCATGCAGTTGTTTGAGCACAGAAAAATATTTTAGAATCGCAAATTAGCCTAAAAAAGTCCATCAATCAATCAACCACTGTTTTTTGTTGAATAATTCGGCTGCACGAAAAATTGTTTTCAACTAAACTTTGTAAATTACTTTAAATCAAACGTCGCTACCTTCTCGTTATTGAATCGACGTTTCATAATTTTATCTTGTTTCTTTTCTTCATTTTTTTCAAAGAGCGTCGATTCGGATGTCGGATCATTAAACATGAATTCAACGGAGAATGATCCACAGGAAGGGGAGACGTCGAGTGAGATATTGGCAGACGACAATAAGCCGAGCAATTCCAATGATGAAAGTTGGACAGATGTTAATCTGAACGATGATGGCAATGAAAAAATCCACGATATTAATGGTAAGTTCATTTTCCTCCGAAGTGAAATCAAAAATTCTTTTATAAAGCGGAGAAAACTTACAGATCGTGGAGATAAAATCGTGTCGGACATTGCGGTCGTTCGTGTTTCCGAAAACTTTGCTCCTTCAACTCAACGTCGACCGGAAGAGTTGTCGATTAAAGCTCCGATGGTCTCACAATTACCACTCACGACACCATCGCGTGAAGCAAGTCTTACACAAAAGTTGGAGATTGCGCTCGGTCCAGTCTGTCCATTGCTGCGTGAAATTATGGTGGATTTCGCTCCTTTCTTGTCAAAGACACTTGTCGGTTCTCATGGACAAGAATTGCTGATGGAAGGAAAAGGATTAACGACTTTCAAGAACAGCCATTCCGTTGTCGAGTTAGTAATGTTGCTTTGCTCACAAGAATGGCAAAATAGCCTTCAAAAACATGCTGGGCTTGCTTTCATTGAGCTTATCAACGAGGGAAGGCTGCTGTCTCATGCAATGAAAGACCACATTGTGCGCGTAGCCAATGAAGCAGAATTTATTCTCAATCGAATGCGAGCTGATGACGTCTTGAAACACGCTGACTTTGAAACTATGTGTGCTCAAACATTACTTGAGCGAAGAGAAGAAGAGCGAATGTGTGATCATCTCATCACAGCAGCGAGACGTCGTGATAATGTCATCGCAAGTCGTTTGCTTGAGAAAGTTCGTAACATCATGAGCAATAAACATGGAGCTTGGGGAGAAGTCTCAAGCCCCAAGCAAATCTTTTGGAAATTGGATGCTTGGGAAGACGATGCGAGACGTCGCAAACGATTGGTTCAGAATCCAAGGGGAAGCAATCACCCCGAAGCGACATTGCAAGCTGCTATTGAATCTGGTGAAGAAGCTGAAAATTCAAATCGGGCAGAGATTTACTCCCAAATTGCTGTGCCACGTTCCCAACAGCCGGATCTTCTCGACGACTCTGAACTTTTAATTGAAGACCGTGAACTTGACTTAGACCTAACAGGTCCTGTAAACATCAGCACAAAAGCTAAACTTATTGCCCCAGGTCTCGTAGCACCCGGCACTATGTCAATTACCGCAACAGAAATGTACTTTGAAGTTGATGAAGAGAGTGAAGAGTTCCAAAAAATTGATCCTGAGGTTCTCAAGTATTGCGACCATCTTCACGGAAAATGGTATTTCTCGGAGATCCGGGCAATTTTTTCGCGTCGGTATTTGCTTCAGAATGTTGCGTTGGAGATATTTTTAGCTAGTCGCACATCGATTCTGTTTGCATTTCCCGATCAGCATACGGTGAAAAAGGTCATCAAAGCATTGCCTCGTGTGGGTGTCGGTATCAAGTATGGTATTCCACAGACGCGACGCGCTTCGATGATGTCCCCTCGTCAGCTGATGAGAAACTCAAATATGACTCAAAAATGGCAAAGACGTGAGATTTCAAATTTTGAATATCTCATGTTCTTAAATACTATTGCTGGACGAACCTACAATGACTTAAATCAATATCCAGTCTTCCCGTGGGTTCTCACCAACTACGATTCACGTGAACTTGATCTTAGTTTGCCATCAAATTATCGCGACTTGTCGAAGCCTATTGGTGCATTAAATCATAGTCGTCGTGAATATTTTGAAGAGCGTTACGAAAGCTGGGATACGCCAGGAATACCACCTTTTCACTATGGCACTCATTATTCGACATCAGCATTCACACTCAATTGGCTCATTCGTATGGAACCATTCACAACAATGTTCCTAGCTCTTCAAGGTGGAAAGTTTGATCATGCCGATCGACTGTTTTCATCGATTTCGATGTCGTGGAAGAATTGTCAGCGTGACACGTCAGATGTCAAAGAATTAATTCCTGAATGGTATTTCTTACCTGAGATGTTCTATAACCAGTCAGACTATCGACTTGGCATTCGTGATGATGGTAAAAATGTATCAGACGTTGAATTGCCGCCATGGGCAAAATCGCCAGAAGAATTTGTTCGCATCAACCGTATGGCTTTAGAATCTGAATTCGTTTCATGTCAATTGCATCAGTGGATTGATTTGATTTTCGGATACAAGCAGCGTGGACCAGAAGCTATGAGAGCAACGAACGTGTTCTACTATTTGACATATGAGGGTAGCGTAGATTTGGAAACAGTCACTGATCCAGTGATGCGTGAAGCAATCGAAAATCAAATTAGAAACTTTGGACAAACGCCATCACTGCTTTTGATGGAGCCTCATCCGCCAAGGAGCTCTGCCATGCATTTGTCACCAATGATGTTCAATACAATGCCAGACGACGTCTGCATGTCGTTGAAATTCCATCTCAACTCGCCCATTATTCATATTTCGGCCAACACTTATCCGCAACTGCCACTTCCTTCGGTTGTGACAGTAACAGCTGGTCATCAGTTTGCCGTCAATCGATGGAATTGCAATTATACAGCTAACGTTCAAAGTCCAAGCTATGCTGACAACAGTCACAACCAACCACAGAACCTTCCACTCACAATGGATCCAGTGCTGTCACAAACAACAGCTCACAATAACCCAGCTGTAAAACGTCACTTGGGTGATAATTTCAGTCAGAAGATTAAAATACGCTCTAATTGTTACGTAACAACGGTCGATAGTCGTTTCCTCATCGCTTGTGGATTCTGGGACAACAGCTTCCGTGTATTTTCAACGGAAACCGCAAAAATTGTTCAGATTGTGTTTGGTCATTTCGATGTTGTGACGTGCTTATCGCGATCCGAATGCAATATAACTTCGGACTGTTACATAGCTTCCGGTTCTTCAGATTGTACAATTCTCTTGTGGCACTGGAATGCGAGAACTCAGAGTATTGTTGGTGAAGGCGAAGTTCCAACACCAAGAGCCACATTGACTGGACATGAAAATGTGAGTTTTTTTTTTGACAACGTGTATATATAATAATTTCTAATAATAATAAATAATTCGCACACGAAATATAACAGGCTGTGACTTCCGTTGTTATCAGCGCTGAACTTGGTCTAGTCATTTCTGGATCGATAAGTAAGTAAAATTTCTTTAATTTATTTTATTCAGTTAACAAAAATGAAGTTTTGGGTACAAAATGGTCACGTCTAAATTTTTTCTTCGATTCCGTTCTTCATTAACAGACGGTCCTGTACTCGTTCACACAACTTTCGGCGACCTTTTGCGTTCTCTTGAAGCACCGGAAGAATTCTTGTCGCCTGAAAATATTACGATGTCGCGAGAGGGCTTTATAGTGGTGAACTATGATGAGGGAAATGTAGCAGCGTTTACAATTAACGGTTGTTTGTTACGTCATGAATCGCATAATGACAATCTTCAGGTAAAGGGAGTCGCTGTAGAATTGGTGCCAGAGATCGATAAATTGATTTTCCTTTTTAAAAATATTTAGTGCATGCTGTTGTCTCGCGATGGTGAATATCTAATGACAGCTGGAGACAAGGGCATCGTAGAAGTATGGCGTACATTCAACTTGGCTCCATTGTATGCATTCCCCGTTTGCAACAGTGGAATTCGTTCGCTGTCATTGACACACGATCAAAAGTGAGAGAAATGCTTTTTTACTACTGCAATTTAAATTAATTCGCTTCGCTTCAACCTCAATTTCACAGATATTTACTCGCTGGCTTAGCAACGGGATCAATCATCGTATTCCACATCGACTTCAACCGTTGGCATCACGAGTATTCACAGCGCTACTAAATACAACGGTACTGAATATCCTCCAGCAACAAATTTCAATCAAACCGATCCGTCTTCGATGGAAAAGACACCGAGAAAATAGAAAAATTACATTGAAAAGAAGACGCAAGGAGAAACGTTGCGGGTTGTGAATAGAAATATCGAAGCAACGGCAGCAAAAAGCACATTTAAAGACGTGACTCGTGAAGCAAACATAAACACATCGAGCAAGGGAGGAAAAGTGTTGTCGAAGACACTACATAGGTAGCAGCAGGAAGGAAATTGTTTTGTATCTCCTCCTTCTCTCTTTGGTTCATTTTTGACTTCAAACCCGATTTTAAAACGAGAAACTATCGAGAGGAATTCGAGCACGTTCGAACAGCAAGACATAATGTTATTTGTAGTGAAAATGGCTTTTTACCAACGCTTCTTTGATAGAAAAATTGAACAAAAACGGGATTTTAAAGATAGACGAGTGTACGCTCGAGATGTACACGAACTTAGAAGCCAAAAATCTCTTAATGTGGCCAAATGTTTTTCTTCTTACTCAATAGAATTTTTTCTAATGAAAGATTTTCTTTTTTCGTTATCTGTCACGGAAACATCATTTAGTTTTTATTTAAAATCTCTTCGGAAAAATGTTGATTAGTGAAAAATTGATGACGAAAAAAAATCTCAATGGAGAATTAAGTAACAGCGGGAAGCTCGTTGATGGTTGTTTGTTAAATTTTCAAAAGTCGAACGAAAAGTACATTCATTGTGAGTCATTTTAAAGAAAAATAAATGTTGATTCAAAGAGATTCAGCTTCTGATCTTAATATGAATGACTCCCAAACATTCCAAACAATTTTTATTTCTTGCTACTTCATGCACTGAAAATCTTTTTTAGAAAGTCAAAGGAAAAGATGACTTTTCTTGAACACTCGAGAATATTTTTTAGACAAAATTAATTAATGCAACTTTTATGTTTCAAAAATGAAAGTATTTGGCGTGTGCTGTTTGTTGTGAGAATTTATTTTCAATATTTCCGTCCAAGCAAATATATTTTGTTTGCACATTTTGCTTGCAATCTACGGTCTCACCTAAAATTTGACTTCAAGCATGAGTAAATAAATATTTCGTTTGTAGAGAAAAAAAACTCGCGACGGGTTTAAACGTTTGCTAAATTTATAAACTGAATTTTTCTTGATTTCTTTGTAACTTGCTTTTATTAGTAAAATATTTCATCCAAGCAATTATCACAAGTAAGACAAAAAATAAGCTAAAAATAAAATCTATTGAACCACAATTTGCTTGGGTTTCATGTAGCTTTTGCTGTTGTAAATATAAAAATTACACTTAATAATTTTAACAAACGAGACGTTGTGCATCAGTTTTGTCAAAGAACTTTCCAATAAAAGGTAAACATTCCCATTCACGAAAATTTTGATCGACGGCTTGTTCAACTTATCTCGTTGTTTATAACAGCAAAGGTCACGCGCTTCAATCCAATTTGATAGAAAATTATTACAAATCGTTTTAAATCCATTTTCAAAACGCCAAAACATTTACAATTCAATCGATTGTTTAAGAACGTTCAACGTTACAAACGTTTAAGTACTTAATAAATGTGTGAAGAAAATTTGTTTTTGGGCTACGACCTCTCATCAATTTTCGTTTTACAAATGAGCGATGCTAAGGTTTTGGAGATTCTTTTGAAGCAATATCCATCAGAAGAGGAAAGCACTCTTAAACACACCATCAGCACTTTTGTGACAAGCAAAGCAGAAGATTAAATGAGAAGTTCGCAATTCAAAAGCTTTTCAATATGTAAAAAAACGAAGCTTTTAACGGAAAGACACATAATATAAAGCAAAATAAAAGTACTTAAAACTATTATAAGTAAGATCCGGGTAAAATATATTTTTGCATAAAGCGGCGTAATTTAATCTCTGCTTCTTCTGTCCTTAAAAGCAGATTAAGGAGAGAAGAAGCAAAGATCTTGCCATAAATTCATAACAAGAAGAGGGCGGCGGAGGTACAAACAGCTTTGAATTAATGAGCACAGCTTTTTCTCCTCCGTTTTGCATAAGTTTCCTTTAGCTACGCTTTCGCTCTTTCGATATTAAATTGTGCATTGAAAACTTGAAGAGTTTTCCTTTCATTTTGTTTTTATCAAGCACATTTCCTTAACGAAGTGAAAAACTTTCTACTCGACTTTGCTTTTTAAATAGCACTCCTGTTTCACAGAGAAACATAATTTAAATTTGTGTGCCAAATTTCAATGGGAAGCTTATTTAAATGCGAGCAACGCTTGATGGAATAGTGTTTCCTCACTCGCGGTGTCAAATCTTTCATTTCATTTGTGTTTTTCTTAAAAAAAAGTGTGATTTTGATAAAATTCCTTAAAATTTGCTAAATGAAATCATTCCATCCATGCTGTTCTCAGTTTAAAAATGTTTAACGTCAATAGGACGAAGAGAGGAATGTAAATAACGTACGATGAGATTGCGACTGTTTTAAATTCAATGCGCATTGTTATCAGGCGATTTTTTTACACATGAGTTTTCAATTATGCAAAGTCCAAAGCCCCCAAATGAATTAAATTTAATCAAAAGCGTCCGTTTATAGTTATAAATCGACACATAATGGCGGTCGGTGGAATCGAGAGCAAAAACATCTATTATTAGCTCCCCACCACCTTCTATGGATAATTATAAATTAATTTCAATTTAAATAATAACAATTGCTGCGTTTATTCGGTTTCATTTTGGGCGCTTCACCTTTTACCAATTCTTATTGCAGGAGCAAACTTTTTTTGGAAAAGTTTTTTACTGTCTATGTTGGAATGTTGGAATTTCATAAGTATAAACGATTTGGGGCAAACGATTGCAAGTTGTATTTTATGTTCAATTAGAATTCATTTAGAGAGCGCGAAATTTTTTCATTTTCAATTGTTGAATGTGGAAGTAAAAATGTTGAATAAAAATTAAAAATAAGTTTTAAATTCCTTGCGAGATCTATGAGAGTCGTCGTTTTTAATCAATCTTAATTTTCTCTGATAACGAAGGAAAGATAACCAATAAAATAAACTTTAAATGAAACAAAATAAAATATTTCAATGAATTAAAGCACACACATTCACAACCAAAACTATTTCTTACAACAAAGTTGAATATTTTAATCGCATTCGATGGAATTCCGGAAAATGAGCGGGATTTTTATTTTAGGAGGAAAAATAAACTCAAGAATGACTTAATTAAATGAAAAGTAAAACTGTTACATCTTAGGATTAATATGAATGAATAGAAAAAAAAACTAAAATTGTACAATAAAAAGAATAAATATGAAGTAATTTGAAATTCTAATTCAACAATTTTTTTTCAGGGCTAAGAGTCTAATTTGCTTTTATTAGTATCGGAGCGCTGATGGGATCGAATTGGGTGTTCAATGAGAAAAAAATTTATCTGGGTATCATCACATAGATCGAAAAATATCCATTTGTTGCCTTCTGTATTTATTCGAGAAGGTTGAAATTGGCTTGTCGTTCGAAATTATAGTTCGTTTGATATTTTATTTTTCACTCTACACTAGAGTGATTTGCCTTCCAAGCGCCACCCAAAAACGTTGCCCTAGGAGCGCCACTAGTTTTTAATTTGTAATTACAAGCTTCCCTTACCAGCCAATTTTTTAGTTTAATTTTTCCTGAATGCTTTAATTATTTCTATCTTCAAAACTTGCAATAAAAATCTTGTCCGTAGTTTAATTAACTTTTTATAGCGTTAGCTTCAAAGCAACTTTCAAAACGCAAATAAAAAATCGAAGAATTGAGTGATGCGAAATATTTTTTGAAATAAAACGTTAATTTTTTTACACAAAAGTTTGTTTACCTTTTACAACTCAAAAATAAAAATAGAGAAAAAAGTTTAATTAAAGCGTTCATAAATATTAAAACAAGTGAAAATCAATAGACGGACACGGCAACGACTGAAAGAGGTATTAAGATCACCGGAAACGAAGTTGGTTTGCCTTTGCAGAGAAAATTGAGTTAAAAAATATAATTTAATTTCTTTCTTTTTAGATAACAGCGGCAACGAGATGATAAACAAAGCACCAGGGACGACGAGGAGGTGATAGTGAAGTGAAAGATTATAATAAGGCTTATTATTATAGATCAAAAAGGCGGCGAAGCTCCACGCAAATTTTTTGGGATTCTATGATGCTTCAGCCAGCGAGAGGAACGAAAGGATCTCAGATAAATTTGCCGAAGGCTAGGAGAAATCTGAAGCCTCCTGAAACTCAAATAAAACAAGGATTCTGAACAATAAAAAAAATAAACTTTATTCACTATGTTTTCACTTTAACAGGTTTCAGGAGCTTATTTTGATGTCACTCGAGCTCAGCAGCTAAGTCCATAAGATCCCATAAATTTTTGCGTGGAGCTTCGCCGCCCTTGTCGATCTAGAATAATAAGCCTAATTTAATAAAATCACTTTCACTATCACTTCATACTCACCAAATAAGTCCTACGATGTTTTCTCTGCTTTTGATTTTCTCTTTCTGATGATCCCTCGTCGTTCCTGGAGCCTAGTTGTCATCTCGTCTCTTGTCGCAGCCACCTAAGATAAAAAAGTTAGAAAATTGAAATCGAAATATTATTTCACTTGTTACTTACCTTTGTCTTCATTCCTTAAGTGCGAATTTGCTTCCTCTCCGTTCGACTGTTCCTCCCAGTCAGTTTCTACTATCGCTGCACTTGATTAAATTCACTGGTTTAACTCAAAACACATTTTATTTGATTTTCGATTCTGTTTGTTTACGTTTTATAAACTGTGGAAGCAAAATTTTTCGCTTCCGACTTTTTTGCGAATTAACGGATTTTTCAAGTGTCGCTTCTTTTTTCTAAGCGAGGCGAAAAGTGGCGCTTGAAGGGCAAAATCTTGTTGCTGACTTACGTGCTAAATTAAACTAACTTAGAAACATCGCGACAAAATTCTGAGTAAACAGGAAAATCACAAATATAGTCTTTCATATTCTTAATCCATTTCTCGAACTATATCTTGTGATTTAAAGCCTCCAGAAGAAAAATATGCAAAAAATTTCGTTAAATGGCGCTTGGAAGGCAAATCACTCTAATAACCAAAAATTAAATTAAAAACTCAATTTTTGTGGGTTTGAATCGTTAGATGAAAAGTTTATTATCGAATGCAAATTCAAATGAAATGTTTTTCCTTGATATGGAAGAAAAGGAAATATTTTCCTTAACTGTTTTGCAGACATAATCTGTAACTCATAAGAGCCGGAAAGATTCCCAGTATCATCTAAAAACATTGCTTTTCTGTTTCTCATGAAAACATTTTCTAATGATATTTCCCAAACATTCATGAGATATCACGAAGAGCGAGTGAGTTTCTTTTTCTTTTCTTTCCCTAGGAAGGATACAAAAGCTTATCTACGTTTTTTGATCCGTTAAAAGTTTTGCAAGTACCATCAACTCAATTTTATGTCGAGTTTTAATTGTCTTTTGTATTTTGTGCAACTTTGGTACATACGAACATCATGTGGTACCTTAATATTTTAAATTTAGTTTCAACAAACATTGATCACATATTTAGATCAAATAAGGTGATTCATGAAGCTCAACAAGTGGCAGTTGAAAAGGTCTCGTGAACTTATTTCTGAATTGCTCAATTTAGTACAATTAAATCACATCGATTGTAGAAATTATTATTCTTTGCTTCGAGCGATACATTTCGAATGGCAAAATAAAACCTCATGATTTAATATCATGAAAATTCATCGCAAGGTCAACGAATCTTATCTTGAATAGACTGCCACTGGAATATGATTATCTTATCAAAATATATTTTAGTTTCGTCTTTGTTTTTTGTATTGCTAAATCGCCAACATTTTAGATCTATTCGTGAGAGTTGAGCCAAAAAATTAATTAGCCTGCTAATATGAAATAATTTTATTACTCATTGCGCTCCTTTAAATCAATATTTTACAATCCAGAAATGCTGTTGATCCAGGCCCGATGGCTACTAATACGAACATAGATATCAGGAAAGCCTTGAGCGCAAGCGACACCCCATGAAACGGCACCGATAAGAGTGTTTGCTACAACCAAGGGTCCACCGCTATCTCCCATGCAAGTACCTTCGCCAGCACGCGTGAACGTACAAATAGTATTGTCAAAAATGCGGGCCGCATTTCCAGCAGAGAGACGCCCACGACATTCTGTGTTAGTCAGGGTTTGAACTGTAAGATACTGTAAGTCACTAGCAAGATTCCCTGGGTGATACGTCTGTCCCCAACCACTAGTAATAGCTGTAATTCCTCCTCCGGTATGTTCACTAGCCAAAGCAGCGGGTGCGATTGTTGCAGTAGTTGGGATGTTAGCGACGGTTTGGATCATCGAAATATCGTTGGCAAGAGTGTTTGCATTATAGGCAGGGTGATTGGCAATATTAGATATTGCATAAGTTGCTCCTCCAATAGTACGACTCACAACACCTATAACAACGATAGTGTTGCCAGGGGAGCGTCCGCTGGTGCAATGAGCAGCTGTTAAAATCCAACGATCGCTAACAATAGTGCCTCCGCAAAAGTCTACATAAAAATACGATTTGTTTACTTTTAATTGATCTTACTGTTCTTTAACTCACGAGTATTTGCAATCGATCTTATTGAAGCTTGATATCTTAACTGTCCAGAGCTGGCAATACTGCCTCCAACAATTCGACCTGACCATTTAATGAAATCTGACTCCAAGGTGGCATCTGGGACGGCTACAAATAAGCTATGGAATATTGTTTCTTAATTGAACAATTTAGCTTATACTTACTGCCACCAAATGTCAATGCGATCAAACAAATGAAGGCAACTAATTTCAACATTTTCAGTTGACTGTTGATTTCGAATCGAAATGATACAGCTTTTATAGTAAAATCATCACAAAAGCAGGTTGTCTGTCAATATCAATTAGATATCAGGTTGATGGATCGCGTAAGAAGATATCGTTTTAAAAACAACTTTTTTTTTCTATATGCTATATCAGCTTGTTTACTTCAGATAGAAGGTGTAAAAGAATCATTTTATTTTATGAAGATTTTAAATTTGTGGATAAGTTTTTCAACACTTTTCAATAGATACTGTAGTTAAGCTATGTTGATCTTTTTTTTAAAAAAATATTATGGTTATCTCGTACAAATGAACGCTTTGAAATTTTTTGTTCTTCAAATGGCTTTTTATTTCTCGACCAATTTAAAAATTTGCATCTTTGTTGTATTTAGAGTCCAGAAATTCCATTCATCCATGCGCGATGGCTGCTGACACGAGCGAAAACATCTGGGAATCCTTGAGCGCAAGCAATTCCCCATGAAACGGCTCCGATAACAGTGTTTCCAACAGCCAAGGGACCGCCACTGTCTCCCATGCACATACCTTGTCCGGCGCGAGTGAAAGTACAGATAGTGTTATCGAAGACGCGAGCAGCGTTTCCAGCAGAGTGGCGATTACGGCAGTCAGCATTAGTCAAAGTTTGGACTGAAAGGAACTGCAAGTTAGCGGCAGCAGATCCAGGGTGAGAAGTCTGTCCCCAGCCACTGGCCATAGCGGTAACTCCTCCTCCTGTGTGTGCGCTAGCCAAAGCAGCGGGTGCGATTGTGGCAGTTGTAGGAATGGTAGCAACAGTTTGGAGCATAGAGATATCGTTGGCAAGAGTGTTGCCGTTGTATGATCCATGGTTAGCAATACGAGTAATGGCAAAAGTAGTTCCTCCAGTAGTACGCGAGATGGCTCCGAGAACAGCAATGGTATTTCCAGTGGTGCGTCCGAGAGTGCAATGAGCAGCTGAAATGATCCAGCGGTTGCTAACAATGGTACCTCCACAGAAGTCTGCAGGAAAAATATTTTCAAACTGTTCCATTATAATTTTTAAATAGTCAACATACGAGCATTGCCGGCACTTCTCAATGAAGCTTGATAACGGAACTGTCCAGAGCTAGCAGTGCTACCTCCAACAATACGACCAGACCATTCCAAAAAATCTGGATCCAGAGTAGCATCTGGGATGGCTATAAATTAAAACACTGTTAGTTCACTCCACTTTTCTTTATTTTTTTGAACTTACTGGCTCCGAGGGCCAATGCGACCAAGCAAAGTGATACGACTAACTTCAACATTCTGAACTGACTGTAAATTTTCAAGTCAACTGAACTGCTTTTATACTTGTCGGAAGCACTTAATCCTATTGAAAATTTGGTTGATTAATTATATCTTATCAAAAACGTGCTAATTGATGACTTAAAATGGATTTTATTAAATTGTTCTGTTGCTGCGTAATGAACCCGTGTTTTTCTATGAAATATTATTACCAATCGCTTATATGTGGACGTTAGAATAATTATAAAACCATTGTAGTTTTCTTAATAACGATACATCTCTGGAAATAATGTTGTATCATATCATAAACTCGAAGAATGGGTTCCAAAGCCGCCCAATGATATTTTTTATACCAACATACGTCATTTCTTAGATACCGAAAAAGAAATTTAAAGCGGTTTATGATTGTAAAAACAATCAGGTTTTAAACAAAATCTTATCACTGACGAGTTTGAAACACTTGATGGATATTCTGGAAAAACCAAGATTGTTTTGTGCTTATCAAGTTGCGTACTTTACAGTTCAATGTTATTGATAAGCCACTGTGCGATTGGGCAGCGTGCTTAGGCTGCGCTTGACGTAAATAGAAAGTACTTCAAAGGCTAGAGATAAAATTTTTGAGAGCTTTATTTGGGGAAATCTGAAATATACTTTGACGTGTATAATTATAAATCAGTTATATTTTGGGAAACAGAGCCATTGTTTACAGGTTTCTTTCCAACACAAGATTCATATTAAACAATTAATTTATTTAAACCGTTTTCGTTTCAACAAAACAAAGGATCCCCCTCCAATAATATATCTCCAACTGCTGCATTTTCTTCTCAAACAATATCCTAGGCTTACCATACCTAACAGTTTCGACCTCCTGATTATTGCTACTTATAGAATATTTAGTTATAGTTAATATGAAATGTTGAGTATTAACCATAAGAATGTGAGAATGCTAATCAGATTCTAATATGTGGGTAAAACTTTACTCTCATATAATTCGTAGAATCTTTTGCGGACTTCGACTGAAAATATCAACAGCTTTAAGATATCCATTATCATTTCGAAAACACATAGTTTTTATCATTTATTTGAAATTTAATGATGTTCTCGCCAAGGTTTGTTCGAAACATCAGCAAATATTATTTCTCTGTTATATACTTATTCAAACCAGACGATTCGAGTAGACGATTTGGAGCTATTCCATTTCCTTCGACAATCTAAGTTTATTACTTTTCTCAAATTTTAATAATTAGAAGTTTTGTTCATGCCATTATTTTTGGCCGGCTTTCTTATTTAAAGAGTTATATTATTTTTTAAATGAAGTCACATTCAATACGCGAATAAAAGTACCCGATGAAATAAGAAGTGTCGATGAAGAAAATTATTCAGATATTCTTTTATCTCTTAAAAGGCTCTAGGTTAAAGCGAATGTCTTCTGTTTTCAAATTAAACTTGACTATAATACAGGCAATAACTGTAATGTGGTCATTCAACAAATCCTAGTAAACTAATATCAAACATTCCCCAAACTTGTTTAACTGTGTTTGGTTAAAAATTGCTCGTCAGAAATTCTTCAAATTTATATTCGGTAAATTTTTATACGATACGAGGTTCCTATTTAATCAGACAGAAAAAATTCGCAATCAAAATCAAGTCATTTTATTAACAATTTCATTGCATTTTTTATTCATGGTATAAATTAGTCTGCTAGATGAATACAAAATTAAAAGTATCTTTCAAAATTTGGAATTTGTGTTAATCAAATATTTTGAATGATCAATCAAATAAATAACAAACGACGTAACTATATGAATATTAAACAACATATTTGTAATTAGCAAATTATTTAATAATTTATTGTATTTCAAAAACTTTCTAACTTAGAGTTGAGAAATTCCATTCATCCATGCGCGATGGCTGCTGACACGAGCGAAAACATCTGGGAATCCTTGAGCGCAAGCAATTCCCCATGAAACGGCTCCGATAACAGTGTTTCCAATGGCCAAGGGACCGCCGCTGTCTCCCATGCACATACCTTCTCCGGCGCGAGTGAAAGTACAGATAGTGTTATCAAAAACGCGTGCACCATTAATAGCGTTATGACGACTACGGCAGTCAGCATTAGTTAAAGTTTGGACTGAAAGGAACTGCAAGTTAGCGGCAGCAGATCCAGGGTGAGAAGTCTGTCCCCAGCCACTGGCCATAGCGGTAACTCCTCCTCCTGTGTGTGCGCTAGCCAAAGCAGCGGGTGCGATTGTGGCAGTGGTAGCAATGTTAGCAACAGTTTGGAGCATAGAGATATCGTTGGCAAGAGTGACTCCGCTGTATGATCCATGGTTATCAATACGAGCAATGGCAAAAGTAGTTCCTCCAGTAGTACGCGAGATGGCTCCGAGAACAGCGATAGTATTTCCAGTGGTGCGACCAACAGTGCAATGAGCAGCTGAAATGATCCAGCGGTTGCTAACAATGGTACCTCCACAGAAGTCTGCAGGAAAAATATTTTCAAACTGTTTCATTATAATTTTGAAATAATCAACATACGTTGATTGGCGGCACTTCTCAATGAAGCTTGATAACGGAACTGTCCAGAGCTAGCAGTGCTACCTCCAACAATACGACCAGACCATTCCAAAAAATCTGGATCCAAAGTAGCATCTGGGATGGCTATAAATTAAAACACTGTTAGTGAACTTCACTTTTGCTGTATTTTTTTTAACTTACTGGCTCCGAGGGCCAATGCGACCAAGCAAAGTGATACGACTAACTTCAACATTCTGGACTGACTGTAAAATGTTAGCCCAAACTCATTTGCTTTTATACTTGCAACAATCACAACAAAAATTATTTGGATTAATCTATATAAATAAACTAAGTGTTTCATGTTTATCTTATCAAACTTGTTATTTTGAAGCAAAATCAAATCTCGACTAATTAAAAGTCACTTTCTGGGATTCCCCACTGGAACATTTAAAAATATTCTCTTAATCCTTTATCGATTAAGATATCAATTGATCTCATACAAATAAATGAGTATTTTATTTTTATCAATCTTAGCAGAAATTTTATCAGTCGACTACAATAATTGAAATTGTCAAAAAAAAATGAAAAATAAAATGCATGGTTTAGTTTTTATAAAAAAGTTTATTAAGTTTTATTGATTTTATTTAATTTTAATTATAAAATCGAGATTGAAATCAATGAAGGTAAACATTGTTTACAATAAAGCTCTCTAAAATATTGTTAATGTTTCAGGCAAGTTCGCAACTTCATTCGTTTTCGTAAATATCAACGTTGAAATCGAGTTTTAAATTCATATGAAATTAGGTGTGAGAAATGGAAAACGAAGGAAAGGAAGATGAAATTGCTATTTGAATATCTTTTTTATCAGAACATGATCGTGCATAATGCTTATCAATTCTCATTGTTCACAAAAGTTTACTTTTTAAAAACACAATTTCCTTTTAGAGCTTTTTGCATATTTACAATAAAATAAAATATCATTAATTTTATTGAAGAGGGTCGTTCAGAAGCCCTTTCTGTTGATTGTACAGCAATATGGCAGATAGTGGATTTTGGAAGATTTTTTCTAATAACATCGACATCGATCGACTGGGCACTTTGAACCGTAATTGAGACATTGATCCAAACAGTAAGTGTCTGCTCCCTCTCGTCCAGACAGTTCACCAATTGCCTCGCACGTCGTTCTGTATGAAGAAATTCATATTGTGTGGTTTGGAAAAACAATTTTATTTTATTTATTTTATATCAACACTTACGGACAATAGCAAACATTTTCAGGACCTTAAAGAAAAATTATTTTTAATAAATCGTCATTTTATTTTATTTAATAATTATTTATAAATATTGTTAAAGAAATAACTCACAGTTTGGAGGATATCTCAAGCAATTATGTTGACACCATTCGCCCATTCCTGGAAGACTACGAAAAGATGGGCTTGGCACGCAAAGTTGATCACTGAAAAATTAATGAAATTGCTTAGAGATTAATTCGATATGTCGAAATCCATAAAGTTTTCTTTTTTATTAACTGCAATAATCCGCTTGGATTTATTTCTCTCATTCGCGTTCCGCAAAAAGTATGCGAGCTTTGAGAGCAATAAAGGAGATTGAAGAAAATAAGGCAATAAGGCGTAAAACTTTTGCGATACGATAAAAATATAATCTACATTTTCATCCTTTCATCAATTTGTTACATCTCTTGTTACAATGCCTTTACGCAAGCAATATTTAAGTTTTGTTCCAACGTCTAACAATTTTTTTCTTGTAAAATTTCTCAATGCTTTCCACATTATTTCTCTAGTTCTATCATACTTATGAAAATAAATCAATTGTTAGATGTTCAATTCAGGATCTTTTAAATTACGAATAAAATTCATTTTATATCTGATTAAACATTTATGATTTGCAAGGTGAAAAATTATTATTCACATTACTGATAGACAAAAAGGCAGTGAGGATTTTCTGAGATTCATAATATTGAGTTTTGAATCAAAACTTGATAACTTACCGAACAATCAAAGGGAAAACGTTATTTACAGGATCGGCTCGGAGATCTCTATAGTATAACAAGAAAGGATTTCTGTTCTCTACGAATAATGGTGGACGACCCGAACCCGTGTTGCTGTAGATGCTGATATCAGCACAGTTTCTAAATGTTTCAGCTTTGCCACAGCCGACGGCCTCTGTTCCATTTTGACATGTTCCCCACATATTTCCAGTGTAGTAAGTCCATTGTAAGACGCACTGTGAGCAAGTAACGCCTGGGGGCAATCTTACTCTATAGGAAAAAGTTCCTTGTTTCTCAGCTTCATTAGGAATGATAAATCCGACAGAACGAGTTTCCGAAACCAGCAATGGATAGCGATCAAAGCATTCCTGGGTAGCTTCATATCTTGGATTGTTATTGGGACAAAGAAACATTTCAAAGCGACCGTAATGGTTTGCTGTCAGCTCAATTTCCACATCTATTTCCTGTGATGGGACTGAAATGAACATTTCACTGCATAACGAAATGAGTCCAATTTATTACCTGGCCAGCTGCATATCGTCTCGAAATAATTCCTTTGCCGTACTCGCCACCAGCTTCATGCGGACGTGGAGACCTCAAATGATAAGCATCCCCACAAACACCACACTCGCCTCCATTCTGTTCCCATTGCACTGAAATAAATATATTTTACATACATAGAAAAAGAGGATGAAACCGCAGCTTCAAAAATAAGTTGAGAACGAAGTAAAAGTCTTTGTCGTTACCCGCATAGCCGCCGCAGAAGAGCTCTGCAAAGTAAAAGTTTATTAAAAATTGAAAAGCTCGTACGACCTGACGAGAATTTACCATTATCATTATAGTTCACGGGGTTTGGAAAGCCAAAACGCCACATTGCATTTCTTGCTGGTGGTTCCATGAGTCGTCCATGACCGCTAGTATGACGAACAAGTATCGCCAAAAATGCGATCAATTTTATTAAATCTGATGTCGCCATACGAAGATTCATAGCTCTGTGAAAGAAGAGACAAATTAACAACGGTCAATTTCATTTTCGCATTAAACGATTTTCAATTTTTTTTCCATCGATACAATCGATAAATTGTCATTAAATTTATTTGCTTTCATGACGAGAAATTTGTCAAATTGGATAAAATAAAAAATGGCGAGAATAAAACAGTAAGATGTTTACTCTTATCAGATCATAAAAGAGACGTTTTAAAAACGTAAACAACCATCATAAGGGATTAGGGTTAAGATTTATTGAAGGCTTCAATGGTTGAAGATGTACTTGAAATCGTTATTACAACTCGGGTGCATATAAGTCTTGTGTTGAAAACCCATTAAATTTTTTTAATTTTTCCATAGGATTTCTTAAGATTTCTTTCAATGATATTGCGCAAGTATTTTCGAAGGTAGTAAGTAGTATTAATATAAAAAATAGATTTTTTAAACTCATATATTTCAGATCTAGTTAGTCAGTAATTTGTATCAGAATTAGATAACTCAGTAATGAAAATTCGTTTCAATTGTTGACCCATCTTTTTAACAGAACGATTAACGTACCAAGGCACGAGGTCGCGATAGCAACGTTGAATAAAATCTGCGTTTACCGCCTCGAAGTCCGGAAACAGAGCAATAATTTTGATGTAATAAATTATTCCCCGCTCATTTTTTAGCAGATGAAATAGCGTAAACATGCTGGGATGTTCTGGCAGTGAAAGCTCATAAATATCATCCAAATTTCAATTTCATTTGCAAATTGAAAATCTTGTTCAGGTGAATTAATTCCAGAACTTGTAAACGCTTCCCATTAATCTGAGTAAGCACCATTATTCATAATATTTGCCATGGCGCGAAGCAAACCCGAAGTCCCCAGAGAAGAGAAGGAAAAAATATTCATTTAACATTTAAGAGAGATTACACTTGAAAGCTCTGCTGTGCGATTCTTTGTAGCTGAATAATGGCAGAACGAGATTCCGGAATCTCAACGGAAGCCCGGAGAAAAATTGCTACTGTAAATTGTTGCGAGGAGTAATTTTATCGGCTCAGATCGTTCAGCTACGTCTGAAATCAGGGTCGATGAATTTGATGATAAAATGAATCTGATGTGATAAATAATTTTTTTTGCTGTAAAAGTGTGTAAACTTTTCACGTGACACTTTCGCTTCTAGATAACAAGAAGCTTTTAATCAAAATCAGGCAAGTTTATTTACGACGAAGAGAAAAGAGGAGACGAGATGAAACCCTAGAAGCATTTTCTGCTTTGAGGAGAAAAATGTTTATTGCATCCTATCAAGATTCTCCTGCTTCAGCGCGAGGGTAAGCGATGCTTATTGTTTAATTTTATAAAATAACTCAACTCGGGGGAAATCGACGAAAAATAATTTTAGCATTTTAGGGTAAATGCAACGAAAAGAGAATATGAAATATCGCATTATTAACGATTCATTTGTGTCCAAATTTAAATTTCATTAGTCGCATGATTATCAAACATTATGTCATTGGCCCCATTAAGAATTTAACTACTGTCGAATTCTTATTACATGCTTTCTCTCTCTAATTTTTAGGTTTTAATATCGTCGATTTCAAGTCGCTTTGTGATTTCGCAATATATATTTTCATAATCTTTTCTCTCTATATCATAACTGTCAAACTTTATGTAAATCAATTGAATTTTGCGTTTTCAACTCTTTCGTTGCTTACAATAGTTTTCAAAAATACAGGTTTTGCGTAAAACAATTTATTTTTTGTTAACATTAACCAGACGACGACGGAAACGAATGTCGAGAATTGTTCGACGCCATAAATTCCAATCAGATAATAATGAAATTTTCCACGTATTTTGTAAATTTAATTACAAATTGAAATTGATTGAAGCGACCAAGCTATGGCTAGAGAGAAAACATGTCGAGGGTTGAACTGAAAAATTTATCGAGAGAAATGTATCCCTTATGGGATTATCACTGAAGCGCAAAACGTCTCATAGATTAAAAATCTCAACATAAAATGGTTTTCCGTCATCAGCCCCGCAGCGCTTTCAAATTACATTTAGATTTTTTACCAGAACCACATTTGATACGCCAGAATTAGGTCATCGCGAAGACATATTCATTTATCATTTGTCGTGTTTTCACCCTTCAGACCATTCAACACTTCTAGCTAGGTCACAACTAGTTAGGTAACAGTTTAATCAATCAAAGGAGTATCAGGTGCAATATCTTCTTAAAATTATTTTGTTTAAGGAATTTTGGCCAATGAATTGCGATTAACCGATTTTTCTCGTGAGCTCGTTTGCAATGTTAAGCATATTTTTATATGATGGTTTCCTAAGAGAAAATTCAATCTTGAGAATTCTGCTTCTGACAAGATACGATCATCAAGTGTCGATTGTTATTAAGCAATCTTTTTAAATTACAGAACATTTCGGTGCGTGGCAAATTCCATTTTGCTTTCAAAATTTTATTTTTGCTTGTTGATTTTCTTACATTATGTACATGTTCATCCAAATACAGAAATGAGGCAAAACTTATATATCTCACAGGAATTTTTATTATTCTTCATGGCATATGCGGGTATGAAAACGAAGATAACGTGACGAAATTTCTAAAGAATTTTGATTGTTGACTTTCACTTTTAATGGAGTCGTCAATCAAATATTATATTCAGATTTTTTATACTGTTTTCGCTCATTCAGTTGTTGTTAATAATTTCATTTATTCTGGCGAAAACCAGCGAATTCTAAAATGGTATTGGACCATGCGTAACTCAATAATTGACATCATCAATAACACTCTGAAATATATAAAGAATTATGTCCATCACTGCAGTGACACGTCAGATTTGCCCATCAAACATCATAATGTGATTGTGAATTTTTTGCAACCGAGTTTCGTCTACTGAATTTTGAATCAGACACAAGGATTGATTGACAGGTGTGGTATTTCTCCAATATGAGAATACAAAAGGACACAAAGTGGTAGGCTTTTGAGTCAATTGATTACCAAGCTAGAGTTCTGCTTTCGTTTTTTGCATTATCAAACTCGAAGTTCTCAGATTTAATCTCTTGAAAGCGAAACGACAGTTATTCGCAAAGCTTGAGCAAACATTTCAGATTCAAGTACAGACGCGAAAAAGAGAATTGACGGACTGTTTGTTAACATCAAACAACGGTGCATCGACAAAACTGAGCTGCTCCATAATGTCAAAATTTTTTGAGTCAATAATCGATCATTGTTCGTTTGATGGATTGAGACTATCCTAAAATAAAATTGTGAGGTTTATGAAAGCTTCGAAACGGAAATTCCTGTGGAACTAGTAATAATTTAAAATTTTACAAGAGCGGTAAAACCCATTTCGTCTATGATGATTAATGAACTCGGCAAAGTTACAGAGAGTCAATATATTTAAAACACACGAGCTTCTCTTCAAGATTTATGGTTTTAAGTTTCCGCCACTTGCCTCGTTGATCTCGGGTTTTGTGCTGTGTTCGAAGAAGTTTATTGATCCGCATTTAGATTGTAAAGTGCCATTTAGCGTTGGCATGAGAATTTCGTTTGGTGACGCCTCTCACTGACAAATTACATATTTAAGCTGTCAAGATACATCGCTTTTCTGCTGCGTCGGCACGGATCATTCTAACGATATTGCTTCACATCTCCATTAACACTAATTGTTTCTCACTTTTGATACTTTCGCAAATTGAAATTGAGTTCTCTTTCTTTCTTACGTTAAATCAAAAATCAATTTAAGAATTTCTACCGACAATGAATTTGTTTGATAATATCGTTTTAAAGTGATCAATCACGATAAGCTAAATCCCTTAGTTTTTATTTAAAGACAATAACTAAATCAATGAAAACTTCAGTTAGCTACTAATTTTCCTCATTTAATTGACCTGACGGCAATCTTCAGTCGTTCAAAGTTTAATCAGGATAATTTCCAGTTGATAAACATTTCTGATCTTAATAAGAGTAGATGACAGAAAATATCTTAAAAGGAAGAAGTTTTTACATTCTGTTTCACATTAAAAACTTTTGCAAAGAGCGCTCCAAAAAAAACCAACGAAACAAGACAGCTTATTAATTAAATTATTATTCATTAATGTTTTTGTTTTGTTGGCTTACCTTACGAAGCCTTCGGGTAGCATATAATGTGGAATAATTAAATCCCAGGATAATCAATCAATCGATTATAACGACATTAGGCTTCCGATGGGTTAATAACGAAAGTTTCTGAAGTTTCCAAAGCAAAACTCAACAGCTTGTGACCTTGTTTTGAGTTGTATTACCGTAGCAGGTTAAAATGTGAATAAATTAATTTAGGAAGATCACTTGCTTATTGATTACAATTCATGAATGCGTGTACAGAAGTTCATAAAAATAAATTGATTAAATTACTGTGCGGTGCTGTTAAAATAAATTGCCGTCTCCCCGAGCGATTTAAATTTTTATGAATTCGAAAGAACTCAATTCGACTGTCAATTTCTGCTGCAAGTGCAGTAGTTCCAAGTGATTGCTATCGACAAATTGCGCGATAAAATTTAACAACTCAATGCTTAAGCAATTTCACTTTAATAAAAATAATTTCTCATATTTGTCGCGGATTTTATCATCTCTTAATGAATATGCAGTTGGCAACACTCCCTGTTGTATTCAGAAAAGCGAAATCGTAATTATGTATTCTTTTTTAAAAAAAGTTTTTAATGAAACGTTCGTTTTCCAAGTTCTTCGGATATGGTTGAGTAACGAAGAAAACTCAAATATTTTGAATAATTTAAGTTCATCTTTAAAAGAAAAAGTTTCTGGTATTTAGAGCTGGATTTAGAGCTACAGCTTTAATTTAAGCTTCTCTATGGAATTCAAATTTAAGTTTCAACCTTTTCTGCTCCAGTTTTGAACAACAGCGTCGTTTATTATACTTTATAGAAATAAATCTCGTGAAAATCTATGAAAAATGAATAGTTAATCCGGTGAGTTCATGCATCTTGAACAGAAGCCAGCTGCTGTTTGTTTTAATGTTACAATATGCATCCCTAAGCTAAAAAAAGAGAAATTATTCTTATGATAAAACGTAATCAACTCCACAAGTCGCAGCTGGCTGATGAATGGGAATCTTTAAATAATCTGTTAAATGTCAGAGCGATGCTTATCGCTGAATAATATTTTGACTACAGTGCGTCATCGCCAACCGTAAATCACTTTTGTCTCTTCTTTCTGCATTCTGATTCGTACCGACCGCAGAAACTTGTTGTAGTTGAAAGTAAGAGTGTTGTTCTTTAAATGAGAATGATTGAGGTTAACTATAAATAATTCAAGCAGCAAAGTGTTTCATATTTCATTCGCGCTATGCTCTTCTGATACGCCCTAATACGCGGTGCACGCGATGAATGCTACCAAACCCTGTAGACAAGATTCCAGAATCTCAAAATTGAAATGCAATAAAGTAAAATTAAATTTGCATTATAACGAGCGTAATCACTCACGACAACGAATCGGGTCCTATTGAAGACAAACAAATTTTCGAAAATGTAACAAAAGTTTCTAGGGATATGAGTGTCATTAAATCGACATAAAATAAAAAGGATTGCATAATAATTCCATTGAGAGCGGAATTTCTCGATTGCATGACTCGAGGGCTTTGGACTTTAATTGTTATTCGCTTTTGTTGAAACTCGTTGTTGAACATTCTAATTGAAATGTATATATATATATATATTTAAGCTTAGGAAAATCATTTAGAAAATCCTTGAAATTCCTGCAACTCAAAACTACAAAGTATCGAAAAATTTAATAGGAATTTTCTGACACTGTTATCGTTGAGTTGACAGCGGTTGTACATATGACAACATTGGTTTTCTCATAGAATTAGAATTCGCGCAACGCGAGTTAGTTTCACTGAATCAGTTTCGATCAATCGCTGTTACGCAACAATCAAAGTTCTCATCGAAACGAAATTTATTTCATGGGAGAACATAAAAGATTTTAATTTCGGAAATAATTTGTTTCTCGCTTCAACAGCGTAATTTATTTGAGTTTAACATCAATAAGGTTTCATTTCAAGCTCGAACATTTTGAGCGAGAAAGATTCTGATTAAGATCGCAAAGAAAAAAGTAGACTTCTGTTCAAATTGTCAGATATGAAGAGCATTGTTCACGATAAAATAAATGCCGCATCTTGCATATCAAGTTTCCAAGATATAACTTAAAGCTTAAATGCCAGTGCGTTAAATTTATTGTATCATCTTGGCCTCCTGCCTCTTTTTATTTAACCTTTTCCTGTGTCACTGATGAGATAAATTCCTTTAAATGTTTCTCGCTTTTATTGATGACCTTTCAGCAAGAGCAGCTCTCGTTCTTTAAAGAGCGTCGACTAAAGAGTTACATACCTCCTCTTTAAAGTTTATGACTGCCCTCTTCGCCTTCAAAGAAAGCATTTGTCTTGTTTATGTTATCACTGCAAGGCCGAATTACTTATTTATCTTCACAACTACTAAATATTCTCTGACAAAACACCGTTAAAAAGATTGATTTTTTTCATCATCTGAACGCGAACTAGCCGTGTCAAGTCAAGTCAAGTTTTGTGTATGAATAATTCAGGAATTTGAATCATCATATTCATCCCGCTATTAGCGCACATAGCGTGTTTCTATTTTCTCTTTCTGTCTCAAATGAACTGAGTCAGATCACCATTTACATAATTTTCACATCATCACATCTTAAACTGTTGAGAACTTGGAAGAAGTGGGAAAGAAATATTTGCTAAAATCATAACGGCAGATTTGTCAGAATGAAAAAAACCAATCCTCTGACTATTAAGTGAATTCATTCTAATTCAACTCAAATATCTGAGAGGTCATTGGCCAATTCGATTTCGGATAATCGTGGGAATTTTACAAATTCAATTTTTAAAGGGCTCGACAATTTTTATTTCTGAAACAAGACTTGTTTGGCGGAACTAAAAACTCGCTTTTTTTTCGTCTACTCCCTCCCTTTAATTATTCATCCTTCAAGTTGTTAACTTTTGCTGAGATGTTTTTTTCATCAAAAAAAAAATAAAAAATATGAAATTTTACAAGAACTTTAGAGTTTTGTTCGAAGTGACAAGAGATTGATTTTTTCTTTTGACGAATAAATTATCATAAATTTTAGAGAAAATCTGTTATCTGACCAAATTTTCCTTCTGCCATCGCAAGAAAATTTCCATAAAATACGAGACGAGAGAAATCCCTAAATTAATTATGGCATTCATAAAGCTTCTTATCCCTAATCGTAATAGAAAATTTGTCGACTAAAATCTAAATGTTTAATTTCTTTCTTTTGATTTTTGAATAAGTCGATAAATGTGTTTTAAAGCGTATTTTAATCTGTGATGAATCACCTGATATTCTCAGTATTAATCTCTACAAATTGCTACATACTTAAGAGACCTCCACTACAGCATCGAGACTCTAAGCCTTAAGTCTTATTTCGCGTATTATTCTTTGATTATTTCAATAAGAATATTCTCAATTAAAAAGAAATATCCCAATGATCCCGAAAATGACTATGAAGTTTAATTTAAATTCTTCGTTTTTGCTAGATTTGGGAATATGTAATATTAAAATCGAAAAATTAGTTTTGGGACTCTACAGAAAAAGTTTTCTTACACCTTTTTAAGAAAAATTAAATATTGGTCAATTTAAATAAGCGAAAATATTCAAGTAACCCAGCCCAAGGTTGTTTCCATTTATTGGATTTGTGGCCTTTGCAAATCTCCAAGAGTTTTTGAACTTGAACTTGTTTTTCATTTCACTGCATTGCTGTTCCTGCTATAAATAAAAGCGCGAGAGATAAACCGGCACCAGCTGAATAAATTTAGTGACTAAACATGAAAAATGCCATGGAAGTTTAAAAACGATCGAATCGTCCAAATCTTACTCTGCTGCGCTTTTGTGTTTAACAAAACCAAAATCTACCATTAAAATTTATTGACGACGTTTTTTTTGCCATTAAAATTTATCGACAGAATAAAAAAGACTTACACAAAAGTGAAGAGTCTCGAAGGGAACAAAAACGCTCTGATATCACTGTGAACCGTTAACATTCAAATTTATGATTGAGATTTTTATTGACGTGAACGTCAACTGCTAAAAGGAGTGAATGACATTTCGCATCTAATGCTGTTGGCATCACGGGAACTCTTGTGAGAGAGAAGGCTTAAAACACAAACGTAAACACAAAACGGTTTGATGAGGTTAAAAACCATGAAGTCATAAAAAATTAAGATTTTTGATTTGAAAGACTACAGCGATTCAAGAACAAAAACGGGAAAGGGTTTAAAAAAATTACCTCAAACTGAAAGTTAAGATGAGTTAATTCGGAAATCAGATCGGAGAAAAGCCCTAATCTGAAAATCACGTCAGTGGTTAAAAAACTCATTTATTCGTCCTGTCTTATCTTGTTGCTGTGATCGCGAAGCTAATAAATAATTATCTGTCTTCATCTGCTCTCAGAACGAGTCGACGGCGATTGCTTTCAGCAAGAAGAAGTTTTAATTTCTCTTTCGTTTCTTTCGATTGGCCAAAACATTCCATCGAAAAGAAATGAGCCGCCGTTTGCAAAGGTCGATGATCCACAAAATATTTTCGGGCGTGTTGACAGAAACGAGCTCATCCTAAGAGCAACGGACGCGTCATACTATTCTAAACTTTTTTTTTCAGGAATCTCTGCATACGCAGCCATAAAGTTAAAACTTTTGATTTAAAGTTCTCAACGTAAGAAATTTTTTAATTTCAGAATCGAAACAGGAGTTAAGATCAGTTGACTGTTGCAAAAATTGAACTAATTCGATTCTAAATGTTTACGAAAATTTTAATGGAGAACTCTTGAAATTGCCCTGTCTCTACTACCTTCGAACTCACAGCATCAATCAACACAAACCTGTTGGGGCTTGAATTTCATTTGATTTAATTTGCAATCAAGTTTTCCCCCATTTCGTTGACAAATTTGAATTAAATTTGATGCGCTGAGATCATCAAGCATAGTCATTTATCATACATGAAGCTCTAGTGCGTGTTTTAATTGAGAATTTCAATATTCTGCGTTTCAATTTTTGAGTTTGCGTGGTTAAATTTTCTTTTGAGATAATTTTTAGTCTGTTTTCTAAATATCTTCCAAGAACTCCTTAAATATTAATTTTCACTAGTCAGTCGATCATCCTTCACGGGATAGATTAGAATTAAATGTCAATATCAACTTATATTTTTAAAAAATAATTTTGCTAAAGTTATAAATTTAAAACATGTTTCTTGACCTTTCCATCATCCAACTAAACATAAAAAGATCTGTGACTAACAAAATGGTTATAGCTCCTTACTTTTCCTCTACAATTCTAATGGATGAGACCAAATTATATTCGAATCAGATGTGACAGAATCCGTGATGGGTAAAAATACCAAACGGTCAACCCAGAAGTGAAGTCAACTATGACGGGATATTGTTTAGTTAGATTTACTGTTACGGATTTATGATTTTTCAGCATCACAAGAAGTAAAATCTCCTCGTAGGTATGATTTCACGCTCCGATGATTTTCTTTCACATTTCTAGAGACATGGACTCACATTCTCAAATAAATCATCGACAAAACGAACATGAAAGACTTTTCCATTAATTTCGTTTTCATGAAAAAATTTAAGTCGCTATCTCATTCATGGCTTAACTCAGAAACCTTTAAGGCTTGAGCTTTGTCTAAAGTTGTTTAAAGCATCAAAACCCTGAATAATTTTTTTTGACTTCATTTCCTTTGTAAACATCATACATTTTCTGCAAACGCAAATTCTCTTTGTGCAGAAAACGACTCAAGTGAATCGCGGTAATCTAGTTCGATTGAAAAATTTAATTTAATCTTCTAATAAGTGAATCCAAAATAATTGACCCATAACAAAAATCTTAACATTTCGGTGAATAATGGAGTGAATAGCAAAGCTTGGCTATCAATTTCACAATTAATATTTACTTTTTCTTAATAGAGAACACTGAGTGAAAAAAAATAAATGCAAAGTGAAGCGACTGGAATTTCAAGCGACGAGCTGTGAACCAGTTTAATTTTCGTGATATGACCATGACATTGTGCTCTCTTTGTCATTGAAGGTGGCTCCCTCGACTAACGTCGTTATTAAGTTGTATAACAGCGAAACAACTTGATTGGGAAGGAAGTTTTGTCTTGACAGCATTATTGAACAACATTATTTTGAACAAGTCCCAGATATTAAAGTTCAAATAAAATTAAGGTGAGCAAGCTTTTAAAATAATTTGGAGTTTTCCGTGAACTCGACCAGGTGCATTCTATCGACCGAAATGGTAATTTTTAAAGGTTCAAGTTCCTGGAAGCTTAATGGAGGGATTATCACCACTCAACATAAATCATCGACACTTTGCTATTAATGCCATCAGCACGTTCCGCGATATTCAAAAAAAAACCTGCTTGCACAGTGCCGATAAAAAACGTCTGACGGTTCTATGCGTAAGTAATCAGATAATGCTAATTTCCTTTGTAATATGAAATTGAGTAGTTTGTTCTTTTACAGTACATTTAATTACTATATCAATATAAAAAAAATCCACCGGGCATCGCAAAATCGTGACAGACCATAATAATCTCAACCCCGAAAAGAACACTTAAGTTTATTCTGCTGCCATTAGAACTTTTTATCTCCGCATTGTGATAAAGCGAAACTCCTCGCAAACAGACGGAATTTATTCTGAAATAAAAATGAATTTAAGAGGGCTATAAATTTCTTACGAAATGCGGAAAGTTCGATTTAAAGATTCTCTTTTCCTTAAAGTTTTATTTGTAAAACCGTTAAAACGAAGAAAAGTGCCCTCGCGAAAATATCGTATTTGTAGGCGAGTGCGACAGAAAAAGAAACCATTTTTCATTTTATGAGAGAAGCAATACTTTAAAGAAAAGACTTTCGCTTGGTAGTTACCAGATTTTTCGTCACTATAAATCAAAATTATAATTAAAATATATCTGCAAATAGCATCTTAGGCTACAAATTATTATTCATCTTTCCTAAATTCCCACATATTCTTTTCATTAACATCTACGAAAAGACCGAAACAGACGTTCTTTCTTCGCTCAAAAGTCCTAATGACTTCCAATTGGCAATGGTTCTCGATTCATCTGTCGGCTTGAATACAATGATTGATATGGAACATTAAGCAAATGGGTTGAACCCATTGGGTGCTCAACCTAATGCCCAGAAAAATAATTATTAGAATAAGCATTTGCAAACAATCATAAAAATCTTTAAATTAATATTTCGTTTCTAGTCTCAGTTTCGTGAAGAAATTATTACAGTTAAAAGAATTTGAACAATTTTGACATGGAGTGCAAATAAAAACTATTGAAAACTAGTTTTTGCCGTTTGAGACAAAGTATTTAAATTAAATCTTCTTAGTAGGTTGGACTACATGATATAAATATCACGAAGGAAGAAAAAACATTTTGGAAACCCGTTCTAAAACATTCAGAATAAAAAATAATTCACTTAATCTGATATGCACGACAGTATGATCTTGCTTCCCCGAATCTGCCATTCTCATTTTATGCTTGATTGGTCAACGAGAATCAGTTACATAAACGGCCTTGTTTTCTAGAACCTTGGTAACGATTAAGTCTTAAGAGGATAATCACGCATTCGGCTCTTTGAACGACTCCCGGAATCAATGGTCTTCAAGCTTTCCCACCACAATGACAATGAATGAAAACTGCTCTTACTTAAGTCCATACCCAAGAAAATATTAAATATGAGCGAGTTTGGCATTTCGAGGCGGAAGATTTATCAGGCTGAGTTAATAAAAGTTTATGCATTTTTCTTATTTTTGCGTTGACCATCTTCGACGTCTCAAAATGAATCGTGACTGGTGTTTATCGATGGCTACTTAAGCTGACTATTTAATAAATTTATTTATTGTCAGCATCTTACAAAGTTTCAGGCTGGTATTGATGACGATAAAGTTAGGGCTTCTAAATTTTCATAACACTTTCGTGAATATTCAAATATTGTCTTGAAAATTGATACGACCACCAAAGGCAAAAGAGAATATAAACTTTAAACTCCACACTATTCCAGATTGTAATGAAAATTGTATCGAATAAATTGTCTTCAGCAATTTGCTTGGTCAAATGAAACATCTTTATTGTCGCAACAAATCGATTCAGTTGATCCCAAAGAACACACGAAACAAATAAATGAAATCATTTGATTTATTTTTTATTTTCATACGTATATTTTCAAAGCGAAAACGGAAGAAGTTGACAAATAAATTATCAAGGAATTGTGTCCTATAAAATATGAACTCACAGGTCGTCCTTTCCGCATTCATGGCTGTGATTAATGCGACCACCCTTACTTCAAAGCACTTTAGAATCTGCTGCTGACTTTTGGTGGTAGAGTGCGAAAACGGATTATTACACAATAAAGTGTCGCAGTGAACCGTTTTTTCATTGCATCAAGACCAAAAGTTCGTGATTATTGGTTCGTACTTCAACTCGGTCATTGAATATAGGAGTCAAATTTTTTTGATCACGAATCTTTATTGAAATTATCGTTGATTGAGAAATCTTTAGTAAGTTCATCGTCGAAATTCATTGAATTCAATATTTCAATATTGACGACAAACACGCAAGCCTGGACTAACGAATGGTTGCAATAAAATCCTGGAATAGGATAATTTCTCTTCCTTACGAGCCGATTGTTTTGATCGTAAAAGGCAGACAACAGCAATGACCTTTAATTAATCAATCGAGGTTTGAATTAATTCCTTGAGCATCTTTAGATATTTATGAGTGATATAATTGTGATGAGGGACATAAGTAAATCGTTAAACCTAGAGCACAGCTCTAAAAAAACTTTAGGTAGGGATGTTAGTGAAAAAGTATTTTTACTTGCAAGACTCGTGCTACCAATTTTACTATGACAATAGTAAACATTCGATGCATATAAATGAGTTGATCGTTTTTGACTAATCGGTGGCAAAGAAACTGATTCTTTATTTCAAATGAGAAATTAAAATGCACGAAATGCGTGAAAATTATTTTTGATGACTAAACTTAAAACATCACGTTGAAGTCATATGTCTAGAACAAATTTCTACCTTAACTTTTAATTTCATTGCACAATTTTCAACCTTTGTCGTCTAATTATGTCGAAGTGGAATTTAAACTACTCACCTTTTACAGAAATTCCACAAAGTTTTTATTTCCAGAAGGAATCTCTATTTAGCTTTAATTTAATATGATTACTGCACAAATTAGTGCGCTAAAAGTAATTTCTAACACTGTCAAAATAACACTTTTGCTATAGCACTCGAATTGTTTAGCACCGAAAAATTCCTTCGCCTAATTAGTTTGATTCGTATTGGCGCGAGTCGAAAATATTGGCGACCGTTTGCAGCCAAGCGAGCGATTCAACTGATCGATCGGGCATAAAGACGAGAACTACAACCAAAAAAACAAACTCACGAAAAAAAGCAATCTTCAGTGTTAAAAAGCTTTTGCTTCGTTAATATGAAGCATTCTCAAAGCTCGGAAGAAATTAAGAAATCAAAAACTTTCAAGCTTCTCAAAAATATTTGAAATGTTCGTTGGATGAGAATAATTAAGTTGAGTTAAGAAAAGTTCGAAGATGATTCTAAATCAACTAAGGCTAACAATATTTACATCCGCAATTTGAAAAAGAAAACTTATTTTCATACTTAAAGAACTTTGACTTCAAGAGCAATCGACTTCAACCCGAGCTGGGTAATGTACGAGGGAAATTCTAAAAGTTTAATTTGAATATCTACTACAAAAACTCTTTACGCTTTACAAGAATCTCTCATCACAGTGAACAAATTAAACAAGAACTTGAGATATCCAATTAATTTTAATTGCGGCATCTCTTAGATACCACTGCTGAGGTCACAACAGCAGAAAAATGTGCATTCATTACCTTTTTATATCTTATATTCATACCAAGCTCATGAGAGTTTATTTGTAATTTTAAAAATATTTTAGTTTTTTTTTGGTTTTACTACTAATTATCTGCAATAGAAAGAATTTCAAAATATTTCGCATACAAGTATACATTGAAGGCTAACAAAATTAATGAATATCTAAGCGTTTCATAACTTAAATTTTAACGCTTTTATATTACCGTTTCAGATTTGTTTTGTAAAAACGGTTTTTGTGTGTTCAGTTTTTTGAGTGTGTTTAGACTTATTCTATTCGGCTTTTGTTACGAAATTGTTTTATTTAATTCTAACAATACTGCAATTAATTCGAGTTTAACATGGAGTATAAACCAAAGGTAATTGATTTTACAATTCTCGAGGCGTCTCTTTCTATCAGAATTTCCTGTTGTTATCTATTAAAAACAGAATTAATTATTTTTATTTGAATGTTTCAGGATTTTCCAGTTCTTAAGAATGACAACTTATTGAGAGCAGCCAAGGGCGAGCCAGTTGATAGGATTCCAGTTTGGGTGATGCGACAAGCTGGAAGATACTTACCAGAGTTCCAAGAAGTTCGAGCTAAACACGATTTCTTCACCGTTTGTCGAACTCCTGGTTAGAAACAAAAACAAATTTTTTCTTTTTACTTCGATTTGACTATCGCTAATCGCTTCTTCTTTTTATTTTCAGCGCTAGCTTGTGAGGTGAGATATTTGAATGATTCTGAATATCACTAAATTAAATATTTTTTAATAGGTCACAATGCAACCTCTATTACGCTTTGACTTGGACGCTTCAATAATCTTCTCTGATATTCTCGTTATTCCTCAAGCACTTGGTTTAGTTGTGGAGATGCATAAAGGTCTTGGACCTGTCTTCCCTGAGCCACTGAAGGGCCCACAAGAACTTTCCCGACTCAATCCTGAAGGTGCAGTTGAGCGATTGAATTACGTTGGTGATGCAATCACAATGATGAGACATTTATTGGAAGGAAAAGTTCCACTTATTGGGTTCACTGGGGCTCCTTGGACTCTCATGGGTTACATGATTGAAGGAGGCGGAAGCAAGACAATGTCGAAGGCCAAATCTTGGCTCACAGATCATCTTGATGAATCCCACGTACTACTTTCTCTCTTAACAAATGTTATCGTCGATTACTTAGAAATGCAAGTCAAAGCTGGTGCTCAACTTCTTCAAGTTTTTGAGTCGAGTGCAGAACATTTGTCTAAGGAGCAATTCGTTGAAATCGCGCTTCCATATCTCAAACAAATCTGCGTGAAGCTACAAGAAAAATTGAACAAACAAGGAATCGAAACAGTTCCTATGACACTTTTTGCGAAGGGTGCGATGAACTCTTTAGCTGAGATGTCTGACATTGGCTATGATGTTCTTGGTCTTGACTGGACGATTGATCCAGAAGATGCTCGCCGTCAAGTTGGACCTAACATTACTCTCCAAGGTAATCTTGATCCACAGGATTTATACAAACCACAGGATGAGCTTAAAGAGCTCACACGCAATATGGTGAAAAAGTTTGGCAAGCATCGCTACATTGCAAATTTAGGACATGGCATTACTCCATTGACTCCCATAGAGAGCATGACAACTTTCTGCAACAATGTTCATACTGCTTTAGATGACTAAAATTTTTAGTGATAGTTGAACGGGAAGCTAAGGTTTAATTTTTTTACGCATGGAGAATTGGATTTATTAATAAAAACTCGGCTTGAAAAAAGGAAGAGAACTTTGCTTGGAGAGCGAGTTAGCCTTTGAAAAATATTCAATGATTAGTGTTTATTTCCATTTTTTTTTCAGTGAATGAAAGCAAATATTCTTCTCGTAAAGAGCTCAATGTTGTGATGGCTATGACTCTTGAGGTTTTGGCGAAGATGGAATGGAAATTACACTCAGAGCCTCTCGACAAGCAAATTGTCCCAATGGAAAGACGAATATACTATGATCCAAGTTACTAAGAAGCTTGCAAAGTTAGTCATGAAGCCTTCTTTAATTATCTATAAAAAGAAGTTTTAAGATCAACAAGTAATTTGCCTCAAGTTGAGCTTTACCTCAAAGATTCCTCCATATTGTTCGTCGTCAATACCGAATGATGAGCAGTAAAGATAAACATAAGCAGAAGAACAGAGCCCGAACCTTGAATAAAAAGTATATTAATCTAACGTAAATCAAAGTAAAGGGGAACTTACAAAGCAAGTCCGACTATTCCTGTGAGTGGAATCAATCCCCAAATCACACCGAATATCAATCCAACGAACTGCCGAGACCAATAAATCCAATCGAGAAAAATTTCTTCATCCGGCCACTCAGCGTTTTTGGTTAATCCTAATGCGATTAACGAGCTAAAACTGACTGTTGTGATCTTCGGAGATTTCTCCATTACGTTTTGCTTTTGAACCATTGTGATTGATTAATTAAATTAAATTTAGAAAAATTTACTTTTTTTTATGACGAGAGGGTGGAAAACTCTTCAGTCAATCGGTTCAACCATAGATAATAATAAATCAAGATGCGACTGTGTTTCGTGATATTGGCGAATATTTTATAAAATGATCATATTTTAGTTTTTACAATTGATTTTGGCTGATCGTGAATTGAATAAAAGATTACTATATTTATGATAAAATAAATGAAGCATTGGGAGCGATCCTAAGTGTATCGCAATTTGGTCGCTAACATTTTTACCTTGTTCATGGCAACCAAATAATCTACTTGTTGAATACATGAATTCCACTGTAATGGTTTCATTGACCTATTGTTTGAGTTTCTTACGAGAACTCCCAGCAACCAAAGTTTTTTGTTTATCAATTCAAAACAGTTGGAAAATTTGTGAAACTTACAAGAAAAGATTGGAATTTATTTAATAACAATTTGTTTGAGATAAAGATGAGTGAACGGAATACTGACGAAAATGAGTTACTTGAAACTCAAAATAAGGTGAATACCGCTCCATTTTACGCTTCTCTTTAAGTTTTCAAGCTTTAAATTCTTAGAAATTGCAAAGAAAGGTGTCGAACAGCCGGGCTTCGAGCTTGTCCATTGGAATGAGGGCGAGCTATCGGCATCTGGATGTTCTTGATAACGATCGCCTAATTGTAAGAAACAGCAGTTCAAATTTATAAATTTGAGTGTTCAATTTTTTTTATTCAGCATGGATTTCCTCCATTGGTACGTCGAACAAAACCTCTCGAGAAAAAAACAAAAAGTTTGACGAAACTTCCTTCAATATCACATTTGCCTTCGATGATGAAAAACAAAGCAGTCACTGTTGCAAACAAAGTACAAAGTGATTCGCTTAATATCACCACGCTTATTGAAACAAAAGTCAAAAAATTGAGGAATAGTGAATTTTTGTACTTAATGCATGCAGTCCCACACACAAGCGAACATTTTACTTCTTACAACTTGATGTAAGTTTTTTTTTTAAAACAAAAAGGACTCAAAATATAAATTAATACTTTTTTTTACTAACAGAAACGTTCCTTTCTCAAAGATTGACAGAAATAATTACTTCACCATTAGTCGAGAAGGCGTTACGTACTGGAGTCTAACTGAGAATCATTTTACTTGTCTCGATGAATGGTACGCTGAATATCTGAAATTTTGTGAAATCAAGAAAATCAAACTGTTTAAAAAGTTTCGCATTTGGAAAACATTCCGTGTCTGGGTCGGAGGAATCAAATGGAAAAAGTTTAGCGAGGCGAGAAACTTTATTAGCGATAACCTGTTTTTCGCTAATCCAAGCCTTCACAACACTTTGCTAGAAATTCGACGTGAATATTGTCAATTGATACGACTTAAATTCACTGACATATCAGTTTTCGAAGGTTGGCAGTTGTTTTACTTCGTCGAGAGTCAAATGGCACAGTTTGAGCAAACAAGAGATTCTTTATATTCTTTTCGTAAGAAAACAAAAACTCGATTATTCGACGCTTGCTATGAAGCTATGGTAGCAAAAGGATATTCACCGGAAGATGAAATCATCAACTGCAAGTCAGTGAAGAAACTGAAGGAACAAATTAGTTTTACCATGCGTGCAGCGAAAAGAAATTTTTGTTCTCGCCTAACGAACTTTTTGTGCCTTGCCGACCTTATCGTTATTAATTTACTTTACACAGTCCTACGCAACTCCTTTGACGATATGGCCAAAATATTTCAACTTCATTCAGATTTTGGACCTAGTTTTGAAAAGTTAGCAAAAACCATCGACACTGGAATTGAGATTGAAGACCCAAGAGCAAATGAAGCTCCACAAAATCCTTTACTAACAGCAGAACTTGTTTTACGACCGAATAACGTTGAAGTTGATCCATCTCGAGAGGTCACCGTTTACATCCTTAGTCAAATGATTAGCTTATTTCTAGAAGCCATTCACAACGTAAATCCATTTCAAAGCGATGAAAGATTTAAATTGTTTACTGAACCAAGCATTGTTGGTCATCAAGAAGATCGTTTGTTCACAAACCCGCCGTCAATCGACTTCATGATTGAAACTGATGATGAAATGATTAAAAACAAGCAATCTATTCTCGATAACATCAACCTTGCTTATGATAAAGTTGAAGAATACGTGAAAAGATTTGATCCGATTCGACAAGCATATAAAGAAGACGTGCAGATGGACAAAGATCTTCTACGTCAAGAGAAAGATCTCGATACTTTGATAACTTACTGTGAGAGATACACCAGCGAGATGAATGGTCTCGAGGGATTGTTGACTTACTGTAATTTAGGACTTATGCAGTTGAAGCAAGGAACCTTCAAAGAAGAAATCATTCCAACTTGTCGCGAATTGTTATCGATACTCGAAGAGCTGTTGCCAAATCTCGCTAAGGAAACTGTTCTTGAGGTGCACGAAAAAGCTGAAAACCTAATGACAAAACTGACGACAATTCCATTAGATGCGCAAAGTTATGTTAACTACTTGGATTTTATTGATAAATGTCCAGTTCGCATTGATGACATCGTGAAGGTTCTCGGCTATGCTCTTCGAGCCTTTCAAATTATGAAGGAGTTTGAGATTATGATCAGCGACGAAGAAAAGGAAAATTTTCTTGATACGGAAGAGTTTCTTCAACAGCTGAAAGCAGAACTTGGATCAAAGGTCGGGTCCCGTCAAGACATTATCGATCAGCTGGCGGAAAGTCTTCAAAAAGAAATTAAAAACATTTTTGATGAAGTGGATATTGTTCGAGAAGAAATTATGAAGCCTGAGCTAATTGATGAAAATTCAGAGAGTTCTGCAATCCGAGAGATACTTTCGGAGTTAATGGAAAAACTTCATGAATGTCAAGAAAGCTCTCAAAAAATCCGAAAGTGGCAAAAGGAGTTCAGGATCGATATCAGCCGTTTCGACACTCTGGACATTGTTTTTCAAGAAGTTCGATTGCGCCAACTCCTTTGGGATAGTATTCAGCAGTGGAAGGATTGTTACGAAGAATGGAATGAGACGCCATTTCACAAACTCAATATTCAACAGATTGTCGAGCTTAACACAAAAACTTTAAAGAACTGCGGAATGCTCGAAAAGAATTTACCAAAGAACGAAATTGTGCCGAAACTTAAGAGTGAATGTGAAGAGTTTAAAGAAAAGTTGCCAGTTCTAAAAAGCTTACGTTCACCTGATTTAAAACCTCGTCATTGGTTGAAAATTGAACAAATTCTCGATTGTAAGCTTCTTGGCGTAGAAACACTTTCACTTGAAAGTTTTGAAGATTCAAATGCTTTCGATGGAGAAAATGCGAATGCAATTCTTGAGATTAGCGGACAAGCGAGTGGGGAAGCAAGACTCGAAGATTCACTAAAAAAAGTCGATAATGTGTGGAAGATTCAAGAACTTTCAATTGGAATGCATCGCGAAATTCGAGACGTTTTTATTCTAGCAGGAGTTGATGAGCTTCAAGCAATTTTAGACGAATCAAATGTCAGTATCACGACGATTGCTGCTTCACGTCACATTGGAAACCTTAAGACTCGTGTCGACGACTGGATGCGTCAACTTGACTTATTAGGAAGAACTTTAGAAGAATGGCTTACGTGCCAACAAAGTTGGATTTACCTTGAAGCAATTTTCTCCGCTCCAGACATCCAACGACAACTACCACATGAAGCCAAAATGTTTCAAGTGGTCGATAAAAACTGGAAGGAGATTATGAGAAACGTTGCGAAATATCCTCTGGCTTTACCAGCCATGACTCAAAACGGATATCTTGATGTCATGAAGAAGAACAATGGATTGCTAGAGCAGATCACAAGATGTCTGGAAGCTTATCTCGAAGTCAAACGAGTTGCATTCCCGAGATTTTATTTCTTATCTAACGATGAACTCCTTGAAATCCTTGCGCAAACTAAAAACCCCCACGCAGTTCAGCCTCATTTACGCAAATGCTTCGATGCGATTGCTAAAATAGAATTTGGATTCAAAGAAGGCGATAGGAAAGGCGAGAGAGTCCATACTAATGATATTTTGGCGATGATATCACCGGAAGGCGAGAAAGTTCAATTCAATCGAGGACTTAAAGCTCGTGGTCCTGTTGAAGATTGGTTGAGTAAAGTTGAGGAATCAATGTTTTCGGCTCTCAAACGATGTATGAAATATGCCTATCAAGTTTACCCTGCAATGGATCGAATTAAATGGCTCAGTGAGCAACCAAATCAAGTTGTTTTAACAGTTTCACAACAACAATGGGCCAACGATGTTCACAAGATTCTTGATTCCGATGAAAGTTCGTCCAGTGTCTCCAAAAGTCTCATTGAATTTGAGAAAAAGTCTGTAGCTACCTTGTCTTCTTTAGCTGCCATGGCTAGAATGAGTTTAAATCCACTAATTAGAAAAGTTCTATGCGCTTTGATTACGATCGATGTTCACGCAAAAGATACAATTTCAATGATGATTGAAAATAGCGTCGTGAGCTCGTAAGTTAAAAAATTGAATTTTTTGTCCCTGCTTAACTCTTAAACCTTTCAGAGATGACTTCAATTGGCTGAAGATGTTAAGATATTATTGGCTGACAGATACAGAGACAATGATTGTGAAAATGGCTTCAGCTGAAGTTCAATATCTTTACGAATATTTAGGAGCCGGCGGAGTTCTTGTAATCACGCCGCTAACTGATCGTTGTTACTTATGTTTAATGGGGGCTTTACAAATGAACTTAGGAGGTGCACCAGCAGGGTATTAACATTTTTGTAATATAATTTATTAAAATGAGACTGATGCTTTTTTATTTAGACCCGCGGGCACTGGAAAAACAGAAACAACAAGAGATCTTGCGAAAGCCTTGGCTGTTCAATGTGTTGTCTTTAATTGCTCTGATGGACTCGACTATAAAATGATGGGACGATTTTTCTCAGGATTAGCTCAAAGTGGTGAGTCGTAATAACTCAATTGATGGATCAACTTTTTCTTTTACCATTCATTTTGAAATGCTTCTTAACCACATGTAGATCAGTATTTTCGCGTTTTAATAGATAAATTTTATTTCTCTCAATTACTTACTGTAGGTTCTTGGTGTTGCTTCGATGAATTTAATCGCATTGACATTGAAGTTTTATCTGTGATTGCCCAACAATTGATCACGATTAGAAACGCAAAGGCAATGAAGAACAAACGATTCATTTTTGAAGGGAGGGAAATTAAACTTGTGCAATCTTGTGCTGCCTTCATCACGATGAATCCCGGCTACGCTGGTCGAACTGAACTCCCAGACAACCTTAAAGCTCTCTTCCGTCCCGTCTCAATGATGATTCCTGATTATAAGCTAATTGCAACGGTAATTCTCTATTCAGAGGGTTTCGAGAACTCAAAATTACTAGCACAGAAGATGGTGCAAATGTATAAGCTTTGCAGCGAGCAATTGAGTCAACAAGATCATTACGATTTCGGAATGAGAGCAGTGAAAAGTGTTTTGGTAATGGCGGGAGCATTAAAACGAGCTTCCCCTGATCAAAACGAAGATATTACTTTGATTTGTGCACTTAGAGACTCTAATCTGCCAAAGTTTCTTAGCGATGATGCAATTTTGTTCAAAGGAATTCTCAATGATTTGTTCCCAGGAGTTGAATTGCCAGAAGCTGAATTTGGTAATCTTCAGAATTCAATTGAAATTTGCATGATTCTGAGAAATCTTCAAACTGTCCCTGCACTTGTAACTAAATGCATTCAACTTTATGAAACGATGAGAGTAAGATGGGGAGTGATGCAAGTAGGACCAGCAGGAAGTGGAAAGTCTTCTGTGCTTCATTCACTTGCTGATGCTTTAACAAAGCTACATCAAGATAACATCTTTGGCTCCGATTATCGACCTGTGAGAATTCAAACAATAAATCCTAAATCGGTAACAATGGATGAGCTTTATGGCTATGTGAATCAATCGACTCTTGAGTGGAAGGACGGATTGCTTGGTAAGCGAACTTGAATCTAATAAATATTGGCATTCTTAAGCAGATATTCAAGACTCATTTTACTTTCTCTTCCATAGGGCTCGCTGTTCGCTCCGCTGTTAATGTGATTGAGGAAGAACATCAATGGATTGTATGTGATGGGCCGGTCGATGCTGTTTGGATTGAAAACCTCAATACTCTATTGGACGATAACAAAATGCTTTGCTTGGCAAACTCTGAGCGAATTAAACTGACTCCTTGGGTTCACATGGTATTTGAGGTTCAAGATCTCGCACAAGCATCGCCTGCCACCGTCTCGCGATGCGGAATGGTCTATATTGATCCGAAAGATTTGGAATGGAGTGCATTAATCAACTCATGGCTTAACACAATTGATGACGATCTTTTCGATCCTGAACTCAAATCTTATCTTAACTCGCTATTTTCAAAACATTTTGAAGACCTTTTGACGTTTGCTCGAAAAAAATGCGCTTACATGATCCATCAAGTCGAAGTTAGCAAAATTGATATGCTTTGCACTATCTTGAAGTCACTGATTATGCAAATCCCTAACGTGAACCTAATGGTAAATATTAATTATTAAATATTTAAATAATATTTATTATTATTTTACCCCCAATAGGAAGAGAGCGACGTAAAATCCTACATTTGCAAGGTTTGGATTTGGGCAACACTTTGGTCCATCGGATCAAATCTGATGGAAGCTTCAAGAGTTTTGCTAGAGCGTCATATGAGAAAACTTGTTGAAAATCTCGAGAATGCTGCACTTCCAGTTGAAAGCTTGTGGGAGTTTCGAATTAATCCTGAAGAAAAAGTTTGGCAAAAATGGGAAAAAATCATTCCACCTTTCATTTTCAATCCAAGCATGCCTTTCTTCGAAATGCTTGTGCCAACGTCAGACACGGTCCGCTTCGGTTACGTGACCGAAATTCTTTTCAAAGCGGGACATGCAGTAATGTTTTGCGGAGAAACAGGTGTTGGAAAATCAGTGATTGCAAGACAAATAATGACAAAATTATCAGACGATAACGTGATTCCTGTTTTTATTAACTTTTCGGCTCAAACGAGTAGCTTAAGGACTCAAGAAATGATTGAAGCTCGTCTTGAGAAAAGAAAGAAAACTTTGCTTGGGGCGCCGATAGGCAAAAAACTCATATTTTTTATTGATGACGTCAACATGCCTAAGCTTGAAATGTATGGAGCACAGCCGCCTATAGAACTTCTTAGGCAGTTCTTAGACTTCAAAGGACTTTTCGATCGAGAGAAAATGTATTGGAAAGAGATTGCTGATGTCATACTTGGAGCTGCTTGTGGACCAGCGAGCGGTGGAAGAAACCCTCTAAGTCCGCGATTTGTTCGTCATTTCTCTCTTTTATCTTTCCCATCACCAAACACTGGAACATTAGTGGGAATCTTCGGAGGAATTATCGTTGGATTCTTTTCTGACTTCACAAAAGCTATTTGGAATCTTGCCGAACCCATCGTGCTTGCTTCGGTCTCGATGTACGAGCGAATAGCTCAAGAACTACTTCCAACACCAACAAAGTCTCATTACGTTTTCAATCTTCGAGATTTATCTAAATGTATTCAAGGAGTTCTTCAAGCTGACACTTCGTCATACACGAGTCAAATACAAATTCTCCGTTTATTCTATCATGAATCAATGAGAGTCTTTCACGATCGACTTGTTAACGATGAAGACAAAAATTATTTCAAGAATCTCCTCAACGAAATTTCCATCAAATATTTCGAATCTCCTGTCATCGCAAGTGATGAAAAATTGATGTTTGGAGATTTTATGATTTTTCAACAACCACGAGAAAATCGAGTATATGAGGAAATCAAGGATGTTGAAAAAATGAAAAGCATCTTGATCGATTATCTAGCAGATTACAACTCAGTCACTGGCAAAGAAATGAATTTGATTCTGTTTGAAGATGCAGTTGGACACATTTTGCGATTGTCACGACTCTTACGATCTGAACGAGGCAATGGCTTGCTTGTAGGCTTAAGTGGAATGGGCAAACAATCAATAGCAAGACTCGCCTCTCACATAAACGCATATCACTGCATGCAGATTGAACTCACGCGTGGTTATGACCAGAATTCGTTCCGTGATGATTTGAGAAAATATTACACTAATGCCGGAGTCAACAATAACCCGACAGTTTTTCTTATGAACGATACACAGATCGTGAAGGAAGAATTTCTTGAAGATATCAATAATATCTTGAACTCGGGTGAAGTGCCGAATCTGTTTGAAGGCGATGAATATGAGAAAATTATTCTTAATACTCGAATGGCTTGTATCGAGACCACGCAAAAAGACGCGACGCGAGACGGGATTTTTGAATTCTTCATTTCTCGAGTACGATCAAATCTTCATGTTGTTCTTTGTATGAGTCCTATTGGTGACGCATTTCGAAGGCGATGCAGAATGTTCCCTTCATTAGTGAATTGTTGTACCATTGATTGGTTTGTCAAGTGGCCTCCCGAAGCTCTTTACTCTGTAGCAACTGGTTCCTTAATTTCGATAGCTAAGAATGAAGAACAATGTGAGGCTATGTCAATTATTTGTGTTAAAATGCATGAAATGGTTGAAGATGCGGCTGTAAAATATTACGAAGAGATGAAACGAAATTACTACACAACACCAAGCAGTTACTTGGAGCTTCTCAAGCAATATCATTCACTTTTTAAAAACAGAGTGAACACGATCGTGGCTAAACGTGATAGAATCGCTAATGGCCTCGGAAAAATTCTGGAGACAAATGAAGTCGTTGCTGTGATGGGGGAAGAACTTAAACTCATAGTCCCTCGGATGGAACAAAAATCAAACGAAATGAAAGAAACTGTCATGAAACTGGAAAAAGATTCTGCGAATGCCGACAACATTAAGAAAATTGTAGCGCAAGATGAAGCTGATGCAAAAATCAAGGCAATGGAGACTCAAGAATTAGCTGATGATGCATCGAAGGACTTAGAAGCTGTTATGCCGCAAGTGAGTATTAAGCAGAGTAGATCAAATAATCATTAATTATTTATTTTCCTGAACAGCTGAGAACAGCACAAGAAGCTTTGAAAGCTTTAAATAAAAATGATGTCAACGAGATTAGGTAAGGAATATAAGGTATTTTATTCAACTTCAAATGTAATTGAAATTGTTACAGGGTTTTTGCAAAGCCACCGAAGCTTGTTCAATTTGTAATGGAAGCTGTTTGTATTCTGCTAAACGTTAAGTAAGAACTTTTAAAAGAATTTTCTTTTAATCTTTAGAAATCGACAAACTTAAAAACATTGATTTTTTATTTTTTTTGTAGACCTGACTGGAACACTGCAAAAACCGTTATGGCAGATGTAAACTTTTTAAAGAAACTTCAAGAATATGATGCCAATCACATTCCTGACACGATCATTAAGAAACTAAAGCCTTACGTCGACCACAAAGACTTTCAACCAGCTGCGGTTGAAAAAGTGTCAAAGACCGCTCGATCAATGTGTGCTTGGGTTGTCGCCATGAACAAATACGCTGACGTTTTTAAGGACATTGAACCAAAAATAAGGAAGCGTGATGGAGCTGAAGCTGAACTCAAGCAAGTGCTTGCTTTGCTAAAACAAAAACAAAACCAGTTGGCAGAAGTCGAGGCTAAAATGCAAATGTTGAAAGATGATTTGGATAAAAAACAGAAAGAAATGCAAGATATTCAGGATCGGTACGATCTTAACAGTATCAGATTGAATCGAGCAGGTCGGCTGACATCTGCTTTATCGGATGAAGAAATCCGTTGGCGTGAAACCGTAGCGGAATTAAACCGAGAATTGACTGCAGTTCCCGGCGACGCTTTGGTCGCTTCAGCTTGTGTCGCTTATCTTGGTGCCTTCTCTATGGATTACAGAAAGCGAATGTCATCTAACTGGATTCTCGAATGTCAAAGACTCAACATTCCTAGCTCTGAAAACTTTGATCTTGTTCAATGCTTGGGTGACCCTTACCAAATGAGATCATGGAATATGCATGGATTGCCTCGTGATGAAGTGTCAATCGAAAACGGAATAATCGTAACTCAATCTGGTCGTTGGCCACTTATGATTGATCCGCAAGAACAAGCAAACCGTTGGATAAGAAATTTGGAAAAAGAAAATGATCTAATCATTACGAAAATGTCCGATCCGCAACTGATGCGTGTTCTTGAGATGTCGATCCGTAAAGGGAATCCAGTCTTGTTAGAGGAACTTGGAGAGTCAATTGATCCTTCTCTGCAACCTATTTTAGCACGATCCCTTCACACACAAGGTGGAAGAACAATGTTAAGATTTGGCGACGTCGATATAGATTACGATAAAAACTTTAAACTCTACATGACAACAAAGTTGACAAATCCCCATTACCTCCCCGAAGTTTGCATTCAAGTGACTTTGGTGAACTTCCTGGTTTCAGCAAGTGGCCTCGAGGATCAGCTTCTTACCGATATTGTTAGAATTGAGTTACCTGACATGGAAAGACAACGAAATAGTTTAATTGTTAGCATTAACAAAGACAAACAACAATTGATTCTTCTCGAGGACAAAATCCTGAAATTGCTATTCTCATCCAAAGGAAATATTCTTGATGACGAAGAACTTGTTGACACATTAAATGAATCAAAAGAAACTTCAATTGTTATCGCTTCCCGCTTAATTGATGCTGAGAAAACTGAGGAGATGATAACTATTGAAAGAGAAAAGTTTCGTCCGCTAGCTGCAAAAGGTGCTGTACTGTTCTTTGTTGTATCCATGCTTGCTGACGTTGATCCAATGTACCAATTCAGTCTTCGTTACTTCACTCAAGTCTTTTGTAGTGTAATTGAAGCCGAACACGAGAAGACAAGCTTTGAATTGCGTTTGGATTTTCTTATGGCTCAAGAAACAAAAATAATCTACTTGAATATCGGTCGGGGACTTTTTGAACGTCATAAGCTCATCTTCAGTTTTTTACTTGCAACTGGAATCGCGAAACACGAGCAAAGCTTAACTGAAGCTGAAGTCAGTTTTCTTTTTCGAGGACCAATCGGAACGAAGTCGAAAATAAAACCTAAGCCTGAGGAACTCTCTATGTTATCAGAGAAACAGTGGAATAGTATCCTTCATCTTGAACAAGAGTTCGAAGAGTTTGCAGAGTTGTCAACAAGTCTCAATAAGAAAATTCCAATTCAACTTGGCGATTTTCATGAAAACTTTATGTTGATTTTGGGAGCTAATGAGAATTCAAAAGATTGGAATAATACTCTTTCTCCTTTCAAGAAACTAATGCTCATTTCCGTTTTCAAGCCACAGCTTCTCGTGACTGCCATAAATTCTTATGTTCGTCACACATTAGGAAATGAATTTACGGAATCCAAAGGAACAAATCTTGCTTATGTATTCAATGACATATCGCCTGTGACGCCTCTTATTTTCGTTCTCTCGACTGGATCAGATCCCATGAGTGCCTTGCAAAAGTTTGCACAAGAAAAAGAATTCGCAGCAAAGCTCCATTCGATTTCGCTTGGACAAGGTTTGTAGTGCAAGAACACATAGAACCCGTTTTAATAAATATATTTTAGGTCAAGGCGCAGTAGCAGAAAGTCTTTTGGCAAAGGGACGTTCACTTGGACATTGGATTTTTCTTCAAAACTGTCATCTCGCTACTTCGTGGATGCCCGCGATGGAAGCGATCGTTCGAAGTATGGCTTTAGGAGAAGTTAAAATCCATCCTGACTTCCGATTATTTTTGTCATCGATGCCTTCATCAACATTCCCGATCAGCGTTTTGCAAAACTCAGTGAAGCTAACAAATGAACCACCGAAGGGTCTTCGAGCTAACCTTCTTCGATCACTCTCGGATCTCAAAGAAGAACATTTTGAGGTTCATATTCAAGGAGATAGTTGGAGGAAAATGGTTTTTGGAATTTGTATGTTCCACGGTGTCATTCTGGAGAGAAGAAAGTTTGGAAGTTTAGGCTTCAACATCCTTTACGAATTCAGTGAAAGTGATCGAGAATGTGCTTTAAGAACTTTTGATATGTTTGTTGACCGTGAAGTTAGGAAAGAAATTAAATGGCAAGCACTCGAGTTTGTAAACGGTGAAATTACATATGGAGGACGTGTGACTGATGAATATGATCAAAGACTGATGAAAACAATTTTGAAGAACTTTTCGTCGGAGAGAATTCTTGAAGATAATTACACTTATAGTGAAAGTGGTATCTACAAATCGCCCGAAGCGACAAAATTACGTTCATTCAAAGAATATGTTGAACAACTTCCATTCAATGAATTACCGGAAATTTTTGGCTTGCATCAGAATGCCGATATCATTTACCAGACAAAAGAAACTAAATTTTTTTTAGACACTCTATTGGAGGGACAGTCTAAAAGTGCTAGTGGCAGCGACACCAGCAATGACAATATTGCTTTGGAAATGATAGCAAATATCAAAAAACTCATTGTGAAATCTATTGGCGTTGATACCATTGATTCGAGTCTGACAGAAATTGATGAAAAAGGTCGGATGGCGCCATTGACTACCGTTTTGCTTCAAGAAGTTGAGCGTTTCAATAAACTTCTAAAAACCGTTCATGGAAGTCTCAATGACTTGGAGAAAGCTATAAAAGGATTTGTAGTAATGTCTGAAGCACTCGAAGCTGTCTTTGAAGCTTTTCTTAACAATCAAGTGCCCTTGGTATGGTCTCAAAAAGGCGGATTTCTCTCAACAAAGTCTCTAGCAAATTGGATCAAAGATTTTGCAATGAGAATCGAACATGTTGACAGTTGGATCCAACGAGGTTTGCCGCAATCTTCATGGATATCTGGAATGTTTTTTCCCCAAAGTTTTCTTACTGGAACACTTCAGTCTTATGCTAGAAAGCACAATTTGCCAATCGATTTTCTTCGATTTGATTTTGAAGTTTTACCTAAAATTGTTAGTCAAGAAAATATTTACGAACTTCGAGCTAATGGAGCTTTCGAGAACTGCGATTTATATGAAGGTCTCAATGCTCCAAAAGATGGAGTATTCGTTCACGGACTCTTTATTGAAGCAGGCAAATGGGATCAAAACCGAGGACTTATTGATCCCGACATTGGCGAACTATCGCCACGCCTTCCAGCGCTTTGGCTTAAACCTTGTATGGAGCTGGAAATCAAAAATCGTTATGAAGCTCCGCTCTACAAAACACCAGTTCGAGCCGGAGTTCTTTCAACGACTGGTCACTCGACAAATTTTGTTCTTTCAATTTTGTTGGAGTCACTCAAGAAGCCAGAGTTTTGGGTTCTGCGAGGAACTGCTTTAGTTACATTAACAACTGAATGACAAAATTCTTAAGTAGATAAAATAAATTTTTTCGTTTGAATAAAAAAATTGAAGTTAAATAGAAATATTTGTAAATGTTACAACGGACACGCCAATAGTATTAAAGTTCTCCGCTCCGTTGAATTTTCAGAGTTTTATTCAATTTCTCGCCAAGATCTATGCTGACCTTACTGAAGTTTGCAATCGTTCGTTCTTGAATAAAAGCCGCAGTTTTAACCAACTGAGCTGCAATGTTTGATACGAGTCGCTGCTGTTCTTCTTCTTTTAGAACAGAATTCCAAAATACTCTCGCCTGAGTAAAATTATCGTCGTCACCGCTTTCAAATCGATAAACATCGCCACTTACTTTATAAGGTGGTTCCAAGTCTCGTGCTCTTTGACTTGCCTCTGGTCCACTAAATGAGTTCGGATAATAGTTTGGCGCATTTCCTTGATTGTCGAAAGCCATTGGACCATCTAAAATATAAAACTAAGTAGTATATGAAGAAGCAGAAGACTTCTTTAGTTACCTCGCTGATAATTTCTGGCTGAAACTCTGTAAGGACAATTTACTGGTAATTGTTGGTAGTTAGGTCCGATCCGGTGTCGTTGAGAATCCTAATGATTTTATATTTAATATTGAAACAGGTATTAAAATCATGACTTACTTGATATGAGAATAAACGACCAAGAAGCATTTTGTCAGGAGATGGAAGAATTCCGGGGACAAGATTGCTAGGTGAGAATGCGATTTGCTCAACTTCAGCAAAGTAATTTACTGGGTTTCGATTTAACGTAAATTTTCCAACTGGAATCAATGGAAAATCTCGTTGACTCCAAGTCTGGAAAAAAAAGTTTGTTAAACATTAAAATTATTTAGCTTAAATCATCTCTCACTTTCGTAACATCAAAGGGATTAAACTGAAGTCTTTCAGCTTGATCATAAGTCATTATTTGAATGAATAAAGTCCAAGAAGGAAAATCGCCTCTGCCGATGGCATTGAATAAATCTCGAACAGCGTAATCGGGATCGGATGCTGAGATTTTTGCGGCTTTCTGAACATCAAGGTTTCTAATACCTTGAATGGTGCGCATATGGAACTTGCAGTAGTGTGATTCGTTTCTATCATTTTGAAGCTTGAATGTATGACTTCCGTACCCATGCATATGTCTGAAACCATCCGGGATGCCGCGATCACTATAGAGAAACATTACTTGGTGTATTGTCTCAGGGCGCAAAGAAAAGAAGTCCCATTGCATATTAGGATCTGGCAAATTAGTTTGTGGGTTTCTCTTCTGAGTGTGAAGGAAGCTTGGGAAGAGAATTGGGTCACGAATGAAGAAGATTGGCGTGTTATTACCGACCAAGTCCCAAATTCCGTCTTCAGTGTAAAACTTTACTGCAAACCCCCTAATTATTTTGATGACGAACAAACAAAAAAATTAAACAAGCAATTGAATTTTCGCCAGACGCTTACCTTGGGTTTCGAACAGTATCTGCGCTTCCACGCTCTCCGGTAACTGTCGAAAATCGCATTGCAATTGGCGTTCGTTTTCCAACCTTCTCAAAAAGCTTTGCTGCTGTATATTTAGTAATATCGTGAGTAACCTCGAAGAAGCCAAAAGCACCTGAACCTTTAGCGTGTTCAACTCGTTCAGGAACTCTTTCGCGATCGAAATGAGCGATCTCATCCAAATAGTTGACATCTTGGAGAAGAACAGGTCCACGGTTACCAACTGTTAAAGTTGCTGTTTTGATCCCAATCGGAGCACCATTAGAATTTGTTGCTACGGCAGGCCCTTGCTTGAATGAGAATGATTTCATTAAATTTTTCACTCATTTACTCACAACTGGACTTGCTTACTCGATTATTGGCTTTAAAGTCTAGCAATTGGCTTTCAGCAGACATTTTCTTGAAATAATTTAGTGTTACCTAAATGATGAAACTTATAAGGTGTTACGATCAGAACTAAATGCACTCATTGAAAGTGCAACTTTATTTATTGTAAAATAAAAATTTTGGTGGGAGACGATAAATATTTTGAAAAATACTTGAGCATGAACAGTATACTGAAGGGCAAATAGATTACCTTTAATCGATTAACAAACTGATACTTTGTTTAAAATTTTGAGCTTTAAGAAAAGCTTTTTAAGAAATTAAGCTTTCTTACAAAGCTTGCAAACTATCGAGCTATGTCATTGCTTTTAAAAAAAAGTTTTTCCGTCTGTTTCAGACATCGTTTTACAATGCCCGCTATTTGAGCTTCATGATGCAACGAAACTAACTGTGTGCTCTCAATTCTAAATCGCTTTAAAACCTGTCGATATGAAGTACTCTTACTAAGAGTCTTAGGAATAAGTGAATTGAACAACATGATTGACGTGAATCAAAGTGAATAAAAAATAGATAAAAAACGTATAAATTCATATCGCATTTATTTACAATTCATTCACAAATAAAAGACCCTTATAAATGAAACAAAGTGTCATATTTCCATCAACACTACAATTTCGTGTATGCAGAAAAGTTTCATTCAAAATATGCGTTGCTGACCGATTTCCTGAGATGGTCGTGAATCATACCGCGTTTCTTTTTGAATCGCATTCCTTTTCTTCGTTTTCAACTCTTGATAATTTGTTTTCGGATTCCTCCCACATAAACGGTCGACATACAACTTGCAAATTTTTTCAAAATACAGTGATTTAAAGTAAACTGCAATCGAGACACGATCAAAATTCTTAAATACTAGAGTTTGTTGACATCGTTTCGTTTGACATTTTTTAGAAAGTGCTTTAAAGCAAAAATATTTTGATTTCAATTTTTCTGTTTTTTGGTCATCACTGGATTTGCCACTAAAGAGGAATTTAATTTATTCACTACAAAGTAAAATGACTCAACCTTTTTAACATAATAAATATTTTAGTTTGTATGTCAATTTGTAAGTTTGCTAAAACTTAGGGTTGCTTAAACTCTGTGAGAATGGATTTGCTCGTGAACATTCTAAATGTACTAATAAATTTGAATTAAGTCATTTTCCATGCTTCACATATTTGTAAGATTCTCATGAGAGAACAAAAGAATTCGAAGGTGATTAGACTATTGAAGAAGCGAAAAAAATCTTTTGTGTCATTCGACTTATTCAGCGAAACAAGAAGAAATCATTTTACGTTTAAAAATTAAGAGGAACTAATATAGTATTTTTGTAATTACAATTTCAGAGCAGTGCTGATTTTAAAGCATCTAGAGCAGAAACGAAGCCGAAAAAATGAAACTTGAAGCAAAATAGCATTTTTATCAGATGTCAATCATTTATTTTGAAATCGACAAATGTGTAACGAAAATCGAGAAACATTCGGTTTCATCGATAAGTTTTAATGAAGAAAAGCTTCATCCGTATGTGAATAAGCTCTGGCATTTTTGTCAGTCTCTTGACTCATGCGTCGGCATCATCGTCGTCAAAATATTTGAAATGAAAAAGACGCAAAATGTTTGCAAAGGAGAAAGTTTTTTCGCCTCATTCAGAGACTCGTTTATTTCTTTTCGGGTTAAAAATTTCTAGTTCGAGCTTATTAAAAATTCTTTCGGCTTAATTTTTTTTTTCATTCACTTGTAACGGGACACTTGTTTTTTGCCGGAATGCTTCGAATAACTTTTGTAGACGCTCGACTTCTTGAGTCTGATGACAGGTGGAAATTATCATCTGAACTTTCCAATAAATTGAGACAACAAATGTGACTGCCTAAATCAATCGAGGATATTTAATTTGATAAATTGCAAGTGTACTAAGATTTTACTGAAGTTCGTTGATGAATGAGATAACCATGTTTAATTTCTCTCTATTTGACCGAGTTATACAAAACGAAAACGAAATTGCGATCGCTAACAATATACCAGAATTTCGTTTTCTAAACTTTGTGTGTTATTCTGCAGTGAAATTTAAACAAAAGCGAGAATGATCGCGGGAATTTTTCCCTCACACTAATTTAATTCAAACTTTTCCTTTTTAATAAATTAAACTGTTGGTTGTGTGAAAGAATTATTACTTCGGCGATCTTGAATTAAATATCTTTCTTTGACGTTTGGTTTCAAGCCTAAACATTTAACATTTTCTTTAAAATGCGTTTGCCCAAAATTAATGATAGTATTGCCCTTTTAGAAATAACCCAAATGCAACCATAGACGGCGAATCGGAAATAATATTTAGAGCATACTAAAAATTCAATTCTCTTTATTTAAGTAAAATTAAGCACTGTATGGTATAAATAAACGGTAAATTCTCCAAAATTGCAAGTGAAAATCAAAAATTCAATAAAGAATGCTTTAAAAGAATGTGAAATTTGTGGCTTTGCGCTCCTACGCTTAATGATTAGTTTTATCTAATTTCGATTCATGAACCAATTTGACAAATAGCGACACCTTGAAATGTCTGATGAGACATTGATGATCTCGAACCCAGCCAACTTGCAAACACTAAAGTCTCTTCTCTTACGAGTTGATTCATTTTTTCTATAAGAAGAAGATCTGTTTATTTCGGCATTTACCTAGAGAAGCGTCATCAAGTCCAAGTAGTGTTAGTCAAGCACTTTTTTCTTGACTCAACAACAGTAAGAGAAAGAAAAAAAAATACGAAGAAATTTTAACATCGGCAACATTCGGAGATCTTCGGCTTTACTTTCTTATGCTTTGCACATCAAACTGCACCGTCAAGTGTTCGTTTCTTCTTTCAGTTCTTCGATAAACTTTGCGACGTTAAGACGTGTAGTCGTATTCGGTTTAATATTATTGCGGTTTGATCTACTTAAGAAACTTAAACGGTGAAAGGATTAACTGGAAATTACGTATTCATTTATTGGTGCGGTTAATTAGCAGACTGGGGTGAAAGACATTCTGATTAGAACAACAGATTCTAAGTAATACTCAATAAGATGTGAGATTTGTATCAGAAGGATTAAAAAATATTCATAGTCAAAATTTTTTAAAAAAAATTAGTGTTAAAAAAATTATTGCAAAAAAGCCGAGTGAAAAGTATGAAGGATATAATGCAGCGAAGAAAATATGTGATCAACCTGATAGTATTTTATGGATTAATTAATACAATTAACTCCGTGAATGGTGAGTTGCTCCTATTAGTAATTGTTACCGTTTATTTTACCTTCTCGATCATGCCATGGAAGTATTTTTAAGAATGAGAAGGTTTCAGCAGCTTACAAGCCACGCAAAAACGTTTTTTTTTATTCGTTCCGTAGTTGAATGTTGAAGACGTTCGATGATAGCTTCAACAGGTGTGTTTTTAGTCTGTTACGGTCAGATGCCTCAGGGATTGGATAGAATAAGTCTTAAATGAATATTTTTGAAGGAGCGAAATGTATTAAGTGTAAGTGGGTCAACAGTTGGCGAAGTGTGTTTTCTCTTGAAGCGCTGCTTTCTTTGCTATTAACAACAGTATGACTCATTTAATTCCCGGATTCTCATCTGATGACATCGTAAGCTTAATGAAATATTGAGAAAGTTTTCGTTTGTAAGATGAATCAAGTTGGTCTTTGTCGAATTCACATTCCGCGTCCAACAAATACCATCAGCCTATCATAAAATATTCCATAAATATGTGTCTTAAACAAATTTTCATTTCTTTTTTGGAGAATTTAATTTGAATAAATTTCTTTACATAAGTCACTCTTCGATATAAATTTCAATCTACGTTTTGATTAGTGAATCCCAAAGCTTGAGCTAGAAAAATAACTGTTTCTCTGTTTTTCAAACAATTCCAAAAATATTTCCTTTCAACTACAGCATAAGCCATAAATCTGGTTCGAAGCTTACGCGAGTTACTCAATCGTTCTCCCGTCCTTGTCTCCGATTCTATGCTCATAGAGAAATCATACTTGATTCTTGTTTGCACACTTTTTGCAAGCAGGTTTTACTTTGATCGCTCCAAACGTGTTTACGTTATTCTTGAATTTTCATAGGAATGTTTTCTCATAAAAGTGTAGAACGGCGAAGACGGTCTTTGTGGGTCATTTGCTTAGAATCTTTGCAATTGCACATTAATACTGAAAGCTTTGTAATTCATATTTCTGATTCAACCTGTTTAACATTCCCCCATTGAAATCGTGATTAATTCAAGTCTTAAAATACGATGGTGTCATTAAAGTATTTTTTTCAAAAAGATTTTAGGAATTTGGCTCTTGGTATGTTTTGCCTTTTCTCTTTCTCCCGTTAATTCAGATATTTTTGTGCATTCCAAGACAAATTCGAAAACATTCAAAATAAGATTAAGTTAATCTGATTATATAGCTCTTCTTTTAAGTAACATCTACGAGCAAGTTTCATTTTGACGACTGAATTTTGCTCATGTCGTTCGCATTGCAAAGAAATGGACCATAAAATCAGGTGCTCTATATTTCGTCACGATAAAGATAAACGCATAGGTTAAATTGTGCATTGATAGGTTAAATTGTGTGTGCCGAAACAATTTACATTTGAAATTCAGTTCCTATTTAGTAATGATAATAATTTGTAATTTGGCATTCCGATTATTTGCCTCAAAAATTTTTTGTTTTTAGAATACAATATCAAATGATCACTTTCAAGCGAATTTAAAGTTTCTCGTTATCTTGCGTGGTCAATTAATTTTTTTTCCAAACTCTGAGAAGCGTTACGAAACGATCAACCTATCCCTAAGGCAAGTTTTGCCGGTTTGCAATCTCACTAGTCGATTATGTGGAGTAACTTGAACAGTTAGTAGCTAGATTTCTCTTTATTCTCTTCCATTATCAACTATGATAATCGAAGCACTATTTTTTCTCATTAAACCAGGTGATTTTTTGATTTGGCTCACAATCAAACAAGATCATTGCTTCCAAAACCAACTTAGCGATGAAAATTGCCGTATTTCCACCCAAAAATGTTTCCCATAAACTCACCAATAGCCCAAAGAAGTCTCGGTAATAGAAGAGTCATGGTCTAGTAAATAATTTATACTCTCCAGAAAAATAGAAAATTATAGAAAAATATTCATCACGTCGTTGGTGGAAGCGAAGGTGATAGAAAACAAAAGAGAAAACAGCAAGCCGCAACAAGAACAAATAATGAAAAAGAAAGAGTTTCACTTCAAACAAGTGCTCGTTGTCTGCAGCGATCGCGAAACAACCTGTGTACATTTTTCCAGTGGAGTTCATTAGAGTCTTCGACGAAATCTTTGCGGTTTGTTGATTTCTGGTTTCGAAAATAAGATTTGAGGTATCTGCGCATCATGAAAAAATCAAACAGTTAATCAATTCTTTCTTCGAAAGACTTCCGTAGAGCTTTAGTTCAATAACCACTTTCAAAACAGTTTGATCACGATTCCCAGCAATGCAGTTGATGAGACATTTAAAGGATGTTGCGCAATTGAAAATAAAAGTAGTTATTAAGATAAAGTGTTGGACGCTTCGGTACTCCCAGAAAAACTATTCTTATATAACTCTCAAGCAACACTCCAATGTTATACTCAAATAGAAAACTTCCGCTTCACATCTCTATATGTCAGCGTTATGGTAATATACACTCGTATGCCAAACCATATGCGAAAATCAGATGAACTTTTGATGAAAATTGGGGTAGCAATGTCATGAACGAACTTAAAGCCAAAGAACTAATATGGCAAAAAGAAATCAATTTGTAATCTGTCAATCTATTTGTGGCAAAAGATACCTTTTGTTAGAGGCGTTTTTATTCTAGCTAAGAGATTCGTACAACAAATTTGAGTATAATAATTTAACCTTTTTTTGTAAAAGCGTTGAATTGTTACATTTCGATGGCGATAGAATGAGCACTTCTTGAGAGGTACTGTACCTCAGGTACATTTCTAATTAAAATTATCATTTACAAAACAGCCACCATTTTTCAATCGTAATTCATCAAAATCATTATTCAAAGATCATGATGAAGCTCTGGAGAGAAAATAACTGGAAAAGTCGATGAACGGCTCGTCAGATGTGCGGCAGCGATGATGAAAGATTTTAACGATACAGTTATTATTTTGAGTTGTAAAAGATAATTAATCAAATACCCTCTAGTCTATTAATATTGCATTGAATTTACCTTATACAGTGAATTTTTTTTTAAGCTTTTGCGAAAGACTTGAGCCATCATTACCGCTTAAAAGATTCTTTAAAAAAAACATAAAATAAAACGTATTTCAACATTCATCTTCAAATTTATTCGGATCGAATTAATTGTTCGCCGACTCATTCATTCGCCATGATTATCGAATTTTCAATAGAATCAGAAATTAAGATATTATCGAATAAAATGAAGCCTCGGAACAAATTGATAAACAATTTCGCGCTCTTCTTTCTGTGCGGTGATTGAGAAACAGCTTTTTTTATTTTAATCTAAGTTTTATTGAGTTTTCTTCTTCTTTTAAAAAACGCTAAAATGAAGATTTTATCGTAGTTAAATTTGGTCATACTCACAAAGTTGTGAAATCAAGCGCCAAACAATTATCCACGTTCCAGTCTTATCGTTTTAACTCCCAAATACATTTAGTTTCAGATAAGGCAGAAATGCACAGGAAAAGCTGATTTACCTGTCAAAATTTTCTCAAGCGAGCTACGATGTGATTGACATTTTTATCGGGAAAAGTTATTGGTATAAAAGCCATTAGTATCAAATTATCATTGGAATACTCGTAAACAACTTGATATTCCTAAATATCTTGATCGTACTAATCACAGAAGTCGATTTCAATGTTCCTATTAAGCTTTCTAACTGAAATGCTTTCTAAGCTAACTGTTTCATATATTCTTTGAGAAATTAAAATCTTTTCGATAAGTTGCTTCAAGAGTTGCTCGAACAGGTATAATAGCGGGAATGGTTTTGGGAGAGAAGTAGATGATTACAATTTTAGGAGAAAAATTTGGTTTTTTGCAAGGAAACATAATTTCGTATAAAGTTTTGACACGCAATTTAAGATCAAATATTTCCTAAAGACAGTTCAAATATTCTTGAAATTGATTTGGTTTTGAAACAAATCTGAGTTTTCTTTGAAATAAAAATTTTCTCTAGAAGTCATTGACACCTTGAAACAATCGTATTTTCAATGGAAGAATTGAAATCTTCGCACCATGGAACTGATAGAATTGAGAACTCATCTGCCTCGTTAAATTATTCAAAAGCAGAACTTGAACAGACGAATGATGATCGCTACGTAACGCTCTAGAAAGGCCAACGAACGCAATTTTAATAAGCTAAAAATTTTTTTTTGATATTTCTAAACCGAAATTTATTAATCATATAATTTTCAATCTTTACAGCTGAGAAGAAATGCAACTTTCCTGGTTCACCAGCTCACAGCACCGTCACTTTCACAGACGAAACTCTAAGCAATAGTGCTGTGGCTTCTTATTCGTGCGAACGCGGTTTTGAGCTTCTTGGCCCCGCACGAAGAGTTTGCGACAACGGCAGTTGGACACCAGAAGGCATTCCATTTTGTGGTAAGGAAACTTGTGCTGGAAACTCTCATAAACTGAGTTCTCCCGGTCAGTCATTATTAACATAATTAAATACATCGATTTCTCGTCTCCCAATTTCATAACGTCACATATACGTCGGATGAATCCCAACAAAAAAATAATTGAAAACAATGAATGCGCAAGTGGAAATTTCATTTCGCTTCTCTCTTTTACTTTTTGTTTTGCAAAAAAGAAAATCACACACAAATCCATTCATTTTCAGCAAATTGCTATTTACAAACGTTTCATGTCGTGACTTATTGAATCGAAAGTGACTTCATTGTTCACTACAGAGCAAGTACTTACGATTGAAATTCTTTCAAGACTTTTTTTATTTAAGATTTTGTGACAGGAAGGAAAAGAGATCGTATGGACACTTAAATGTCGACGAAAGATATTTGAGGCCAAGTTCAAACTCGATTTTTTTTATTGAAAAAAAAACCATGTCGCCGAAATTGACAAAATTTTAGGCGCTTTAGATTTCGATAAAACTCCGCTTTAACACGTTGCTTGAGTGGTTAGAATTAGTGCGTGGCATTCATTACGACCGAGAGATCAACGATCGCTCGTTCAACAAAATCTTTGTGGTGAATAATAGAATACAACTAGAGAAAAAAGTGATTTTTTTAAAACGAATAAGAAATAAACACATGCCAATGCAACCTTGACCGACCTTTTCATTTATCTCCATGCCACGGATTTCTTGCTGTTCTTCTTGAAAAAATCTCTCAGCATGCGTCATCAGACTAATAATCAGAGACTTATAATAAGTTGCCGACTTGACGATCATTAATTTTCAAATTCAAATGATCATAAACTATTATCGTATCTGATTAAAGAAGTTTCAGAGCGGACCAAATCAAGAATTTAGATAGACTTTTTCTATCAAAATTATCCAACGTAATAAATTATTTAAATCTTCAAATTTCCCGTTAGTCCGATCGACAGCATTAATTAATTTGGAAAGATTGGACTGATTGTGACGCGCAGTTTGTTGAACTCCCTTCTTGCTTACTAGTAGTAGTATTGTTCTATTTTCAATTGCTCTCTGTGATTAACATCTAAGTAGCTAATGATTGAACAAATAACTCGCTGTCAAAATATTTCTGTCTCAAATTAAGTTAATTTCTTTCTCACTTCTTGAAAAAACTCAAGATTTGATAAAGATTTCGACAAAAAATATTCACAGTAACATGTGAGAAATGTAACGGTAACTTGATAACACGATTGTCGAGTAGTCGAGTAGCTGTCTTAATTCACCACTTTCTAGTGCTTCAATCTAAAGAACATTTTCAATTAGATTCAATTCAACAAAAACTAAATAGTTTCAAGTTGAAACACAACTTCTTTACCACACATCTAAAATGTTTTGAAACTCAGAATTATAATTTTTCAATTTAGTTTTGATTCAAAACTTTTGAAAAGAAGAATTGAAAATTAGGTCAAATGTTAATTGAGAAACCTGAAGTTATTTCGAGCGAATCGAAGAAAGTCCGGAATGTTATGCATGTGCTCCCCTCTCCGTCACCGCCTTCATCACACTAACAATAAAAATGAGTTTAGGTATTTTATTTTCCAAGTTCTAAGCCATGAGATGACAAAAGAAAGCGAAACTTCTAGTTATTAAACAAACAATACACGCGGAAGTCGTAATGCAACTGTTGGTTAAGCCTTTTACTATGTCACTTTACTCTCAGGATAACACTCGATTTTATTTTCAATGCTCACTCATGTTACAAATATGTGACAAACAATGAACTCAAAAGCAAGTTTATAAAATGATGAAGAAAATGATGATTTGTGTGTGAACGAGGAAACTCTTCACACCATCGAACAATGGATAACTTGAATGAAAAGTAAAAAAAGAAATTTCAGTAAGTCTTCATTGAAGATTCTTCACTGTCCGGAGAGCATCACACTTTGTTTTCTTTTTATATTTTAACATAGCTCGAAGTAGGTTACTTCGCCTTCGCAATTTAACAATCCATCGAGTCAATGAACCTACTAATTTGTGTCACCGAAATCAGTTTCTTTTCGCATCATAAAGCTTATTTGCATTGTAGACACTTTCTTATTTTCGGAACAACACATACATAGAACGAAAGATGTTTAAAATAAAAATTACTTAACTCCAACAAGTAACAGCAAAACATAGAAAATACAAAGGCTGACATAGTGAGCTACTTTTAATGATACAATCATTTCATTTCACAAGAAAAACACTACTTATTACTTTTTTTATTGTTCGATATTTTTTAAAGAAATTAGTTATCGCGTAAAAACAAGAAAATTGCAAACGACAATGATTGTCATCGAATTAAGCTGTGTGCTCAACTAAAGCGAGCTTTATAGATACTCAAAACGCAGGGTAAACAACGAGATTTTGCTGTTTTCTTTTAACGAGTATATAGAGTGTGACAAATTCGTTGGCACCGTTCTTAAAAATTTGAAAGTTTATTTTCTTTCTTTTTGCAATACGAAATGGCTGAAACCAAAGTTTTAACGGCCGGAGAACCAAGAAAAACATTTCACATAATCCAATCATAGAACTGACATAATTGAAATTGAACTTAAAATTTTCTCTTCGTGAATCCAATGTCTGGTTTTCATAAACTTCTGTACGTCACGATTTTCGAATGCAAAATTTTCATTTTTATAATTAGATAATAATATCCTAGCATCGTAATCCAACCCGACTTAATTTTGTCTAATTCTTTGAATGAAAATTTTGCATAACTTGTATTTGATCAATAAAGAAGTGCCACTGAATTCAATAAATTCAAAGACGTTGACAAGCAACTGCTTTTCTTTACAATCCGGTTGGTGAATACCACAATTTGACACATTTACGTTTGTAACGGCATACGTATATTGCAAATAAAATATCAATTTTCTGTTTGGAATTCTCGACTGTTATCATATAAAGTTCTTAATTTTAAAAGCGAGCCTATTCAATAGGCCCTATTGTCGTAAAAGCTTTCGATACTTTTGAATTTTAATAATAAAACGAATTTAAAATGTTGTTAGGCATTAAAAGTTAATTCTGAAGTTAAAAAAATAGACTTTTGCTTTTTGATTCATCTTTAATACCTCGAATGCTCAAACTAACTGACTTTATGAGTTTTTATGCTGATTCACTTGACGAAGAATTTCAATCAACAGCCTAGTGCTAATGAATGATAATCGACATACGGTTTTTAAAATGTTGCTCGAAGATCGCACATGCCCAAGCAAATAGTTGAATGATACACGCGATACATACACGCGAAAGTTACATAACTCTGTAACTGTAACTCTGGTCTAGATAACAGCTTTTATGATTAAATCCATCTTTCCTCATTCTTAACTCGTAATGTGAATGAAAAGTAATTCTGCAGCACTAACCGATTGAATTGAAGAACTGTTGTTTGAAGAAACGATGGTCAATAACTGAGGGAATCAACAGTTGGAAAAAGTTTTCGATCATATGTATCATTGCGTGTTCAAAGCTCATAATCGATAAATTTGCATAAGAAAGTTGTTAACATGACGACAGAAAGTTGTCGATATTTGAAAGAAGGCTCAGAAGAGCTTCCTGAACTGCAATAGATGATATAAAACATAATCAGCAATTTACGCAAGTTAATTATACTCCGTCTAACGAACGGTTATATAAAAATGAAAATAGGAGCGAGGCTGCTTTACGCTTAACTTTAGATTTGAGAAAATTAATTAGGAAGTTTGGTAGTCTAATTATTTATTTAATTACCATCGTTGAAGAAACAAATTAACAATTTGAATTGCTTGTCGAATTCAAGAACAAAGCTGCCTACAAAAATTTTATTTTATTCATTTCTTCCCAATAAAACAAACCTTGATCGCCAATATGTCTAGATTGAGAAAAAAAATCAATTTTTTTTCACGAATATTTCTCTCTTACCGCATTTTTAGTTCTCAACGTAGCTGCGGGGAAAGCTCCGATGCAAATTTCAACTGAAGGCGCAGGAATTCCACAAAAGGCCATCGATGGATCTACTTCATCCTTCTTTTCTGCTGACACTTGCTCACTCACTAAGTCTGAACGTGTCCCTTGGTGGTACGTTAACCTGCTTGAGCCTTACATGGTCCAACTGGTCCGATTGGATTTCGGAAAGTCGTGCTGTGGTAAGTGAAATCGAATGCGATATAATCTATCCAACCGACGAAGAAACTCGGGCGATAAAGAACGGACATGAGACAGCTATTCGCTTTGTGAGCATCATAAAGCGACGAAAACGCGAGAAATGAAAAAAAAAACTTTCTCCGCTTTTGTTTTGGTTTTTGCTGTTAAAAGTTCACATGCAAATTAAAAGAATCATTAACGCATCATTAAGTTGTTCAATAAATATCAAAGGAAAGTTAGTTTGAACTTTCCCATTCGCTCATCGAAGTCTACCATTTATTTACTTGAAAAATCCCAAAATGAACTTGAAAGTGTTCAGAATTTCTTGTGCATATTTTTGGCACTTTCACTTGTGAAGTGTAATCGGATAGCATTCCTCTTTGAAAGCTACTCTCTTTAAATCGAATATTTTCACAAACTTGAAAGTCACGAAATAATCTTTGACATAATCCACGTAATTCCGTCCATCAAATCAATATGAGTTGTGTTTCAATTCTCGATAAATTGACTTTCACTAAACTCGTAATTGCATCCGAAGATTCATTCGATTAAATAATTGAAACCGGTTGACTTTCCCTTTAAACCGCTGAGTCCAAATCTAAAATGGCTAGGTTCAATGAAAATTAAATTAAAGCCAAATGCCATCGTATGCAATGCGATGTAGGAAATAAAAGCTTTTGTTCAATTAGAGTGAAATTTTCTTAAGATGAAAAATGCTTGTGCAAAACATTTTTTCGTCATGACTCCGCGAGGTATTTCTTTAAATGCCATTCATAGACTTTTCTGACAGTTTTCTTCAATTTTTTATTTTGAAAACAAAAGTTTAAACTATAAACAATCGTATGTTTCAAGCATAAAGTGAAGTCTTTTTCTCACACTTCTTATTTCATAAGTTATGACTTGTAAGTAATTATATTAACTATTTTAAGTAGTTTTTTAAAACTCAATATTTGGTTCCTCTTTGCTAGTACATAAATGAAAATGTAAATTTCACTTCTATTCTCTATTCGCTTCCTGCTTACAACTGACGAGGTTTTTTTTTGGTCTTATTTTTTTTCTCTTCAACAGGAAACAATAAACCTGCAACTATCGTTGTTCGCGTCGGAAACAACCGACCTGATTTGGGAACGAATCCAATCTGCAATCGTTTTACTGGTGTCTTAGAAGAGGGTCAGCCTTTGTTCCTTCCATGCAATCCTCCAATGCCTGGAGCGTTTGTGTCAGTTCATCTAGAAGTTAATCAGCCGTCAGCTTTGTCTATTTGCGAAGCTTTTGTGTATACAGATCAAGCTCTTCCTATTGAGCGATGTCCATCATTTAGAGATCAACCCCCAGGTGCATTAGCTTCTTACAATGGAAAGTGCTACATCTTTTATAACCGTCAACCAATGAATTTACGCGACGCTCTTTCATTCTGCCGATCACGTGGTGGAACTTTAATCAACGAATCTAATCCAGCACTTCAAGGCTTTATCAGTTGGGAGTTGTGGCGACGTCATCGAAGCGATGTATCATCACAATATTGGATGGGAGCAGTTAGAGATAACAAAGAACGTAATACTTGGAAGTGGATTGGTGGAGATGATGTCTCAGTTTCATTCTGGAATCTTCCGGGAGGTGATGAAGACTGTTCACGTTATGATGGGTCAAAGGGATGGCTCTGGAGTGATACTAACTGTAACACTCAATTAAATTTCATTTGCCAACATCAACCGAAAGCTTGTGGTCGTCCCGAGCAACCACCAAACTCTACTATGGTGACACTAAAAGGTTACGACGTTGGAGCTACAGTCGAGTACACTTGTGATGAAGGACACTTGCTTGTCGGGCCAGCTCAACGCACATGTCTTGAAACAGGATTTTACAATGAGTTCCCTCCCGTTTGTAAATTCATCGAATGTGGACTTCCGGCTTCAATTCCACATGGAACATATAAACTCGTTAACTCTTCAGTTGGTTATCTCAGTCAAGTTGTGTATAATTGCAATGATGGCTATCAGATGACAGGACGTGCGATACTGACATGCGATATAGACGAAAGATGGAATGGACCACCACCACGCTGTGAAGTAGTTGAATGTGATGCACTTCCCTTAAATCACAAGAATTCAAAGATTCTCACACCAAACGGCACATTCTATGGTTCAAAAGCTGAAATTCAATGTTTACGAGGATTTGTTCTTGATGGTCCAAGCATTCTCACTTGCACAGGTAAGTCAACAATTTTGTTAGTTCTCCAAAACTTAACTTTTTTTATCTGTGTACAGCTTCCGGACAATGGAGTGGACCAGTATCAAATTGTATTGAAGATGGTGTTCCTTCGACTAAAGCTCCAATACCAACTATACCGGCAACGACATTCACTCGACCAAAAACTTCACCGCCATCACGAAAAACTTCATCGTCAATTCGAACGAGTTCACGATTGCCAACATCAACAACGCAGAAATCAATTCCAATTTCAAATATTGACTTAGCGACGGAAGATGATACTAACGAAAGTGATATTCTTCCTGGCACTGTTCGTGAAGAGTTCCCACCGCGCAAGCCAGTTCGACCAATGACAAGCCTACCAAAGAACAACCAGCAGCCTCCAGTAATTTCAACAACACCTCGAAAGATTGAGACAACGACAAGAGACTTGCAAGAAGAGATTGACGCAGCCCATCCCGAAGATAATGAAGTCGCAGGCTCTAACAATAACAGGTAAGCTTTCCCTTTCACAACAATAAAATTATCTTCAAAATCTCAATCTTTTCTCAGGCACAATCAAATACCTGATGTGAATATTCCAACGCCTGTCGATAACGATGAAGCTGAATCATCATCAGCAACCTACGGAGCAAAGCTCAATCTCACGTCAATCATTGCTCTTAGTTCCTTCGGTGGATTTGTCTTCTTGGCAGCTCTCATCACAACAATCGTAATTCTCGTAAGAAGGTGAGACGATTTTTTTTACAAAATCTTTTCCGGTGTTCGCATCATTTTACATGTTTTCCGCGCACCGCTCGTTTTTGGTACACAAACTTAAAGTTTAATAATAATACATTAAAAATCAGCTTTTCAACTGACATTGTCATGCACAATTGAAGTTCGTTCTGCACAAGCCGCTTTTACTCCTTTTCGCTTGTAAAACATGTAAAGAATATTAATGAAATCTAATGATATCATAGACATCTCGAGCGAGGGCACGATGATGAAGCGACTCCGTCTTGATGCATCAGAAAGCACAACTATTAGACAACTTTCTCTTCTTCTCATGGCTGGTTTTCTTCCTATCAAGAAATCTATTATTTTTTTGGCAACGAAACGAATTCAAATTTAAACATTTCTATTTTTCCTTTTCGGGTCGTTCTGTGTTTGATTCATACTCGTGTCTTAACATATAAAAACTACAGCACCAAATCGTCAAACGACGCTCAACTTCAGCCCCAAAACCTAATGAGCAATTCAACCACGCTGTCGAAGAAAGTCTTAGAAAATCACAATCAAGATGCAAACCATTCATTGTCGCAAGTGCGAAAAGATCATTTGCCCTCGCGATGGTTCCAGGTTTTGGCATTGCCCTTTCCCGATCAAAAGCTCGCTCGACGTGATATTAGTACATTCGGTCGACATGGTTTCTATCAATCTCGCGCTGGTTTCTTCAGTGAACCATCGCCACCATTATGAAAGTTAACGAGACATCCACAACAAGACAAAGCCATAAAATGCCATAGCCCAGATTTTCAAATTTATGATAATCATATGTAAGGTCATTAGAATACGAACAACATTTATTTCGGATTGCACAATTGCATTCAAAGTTAACCTTTGACAATCCATTCAATCAACATGTTTGATGTCCTTTGTAGAAATCGTACAACCACTCAACATTATCGTCACCGTGCATCGCCAGATTGTAATACCGTCGCTTCTTTCGACAGCTCGAGCTCAGAATCACGCAACGGACTTAATAGGTAAGTTTTTTTATTAAATAATTGTTTTCGCTCTCGCCTGCAAAAATTAACTTCTAAGCGTTTATCAATTTTCTAGATATTATCGACAAGCATGGGAAAATCTCCACGAATCAGCTTCAAAGAATCATAACCAATTGAGACGCAAGGAAACTCTTGATCCAAACCTTACTCGTTCCAGAGATAACTTGGATAATCGAGCTCGCGACTTAGACAGGTAAATATTGATGTTGGGTAAATAAATGTCAACAGCATGTGTAACGTCATTTTCCAGTTGTAAAAATCAATAGCTTATGTAAAAAAATCAATGTTCATGTGTACAGATTTTTTGATAGATCACGAGAGAATCTTTCTCGAGGAGGAGTAGGACGAGACTTTGGACGTGATAGCCTTGGACTCAGAGATGGATCTGAAATGGTTGTGTCAGATGCATGTGTCAAAGGTAAATGTTCCTTTGTAAATGTTTGGCATGGGCTTTTATTGACTGTTTATACTGACTACTTTTTGCATGAGATTTATCATCTGTATCTTTTTTAAAAAAGGTGTTTTCTAATCAATTTTTATTCAATTTTTTTTCTCTCTCTCTTTTCTTTTTTCTCATACCACAGGCGAAAGAAAACGTCATCATCATCACCACCATCATAGCAAGTCGGGCAACAACCAGAGGGGCAGTAGTGAGTTCAGAGACCAAAATATAGGAAGCGGAAATAGGAATCCACGCCACTATTGACATCGAATGGTGATCACTATCAACTTAGATGAATAACTTTTAGACATGAGAAGAAGAATTTAAGTTTAGTTTTATTTATTATGATGGATTTTCTCTCTATTTCTTGAGAACATTTGAAGAAACAAATGGAGCGACGAGATAGTGATTAACCAAGTTAGAACCACATATTAAGCCTCATTTAAGTTTGATAGTTTCTTTGAGTGTTTCGTTAATTACGAAATATATTTCACATTTAATCTTTAACTGAACCGATTAATTTATGAATCACGAGAGATGAACTTGCTGATATCTTGATCATTTCTAAATGTAAAGTTATCAGCACTTGCGTAAATGTACGCTAATGCGACGGATTTGATTTAGAATAGGTCGACATTATCGGAAGATTTTCCTCTCTCTCTGCAAAGTTGTTGCTGTCAATCTCGCACGTGTAGTCGCTTTAAAACTAGCAATTTAATCAGTGCCATTAAAAAGGCAAATTTAAAACGAAGAAATTAGTGCAATATCAAAAGCTTCAACCATTTCTTATCTGCACAAAGGCTACAATAGCCTACAACGTAATTTAATTTTTAAAAAAACAGAGTATCTTCCGCTCGAAAAAATATTGTAAATAATCGAAAGAAAACAAGAGAATATCTAGTTGAATAAAAAAATTCTAATCCTAAAATTTAATGTGTAGTTTTTGAGTTATATTGAAAATCCAATTAAAATCCAATATTCTTTAATTAAAACTGGCTAAAAAAAGTTTATTACAGATTTATCAATTTTTCACGCTAGAGTGTCTAAAATTAAAGCATTGATCAATATTATGAGAAATCCTAAAACAATAAATGAAAATAAAATAACAAGGACTCGTCTTTCGAATGCATTCTGAAAAGTTTTGTAAGAAACCTCACATTGTAATAAAACAAGAAAAAAAATTATCATTTTACTCACTTTAACTTGGCTAGAAGATCTTTCGGCTTCCATCAAATAGTCTAGCAATTGCTTCGGCTTGATGTCACTGTTAAATACCATGTTCTTTCAGGTGATGGAATATAATTGTTAAAGCAGTTTACGATATATCATAAAACTCTCTCACCGTAAATATCACGTAAAAGATTAGATAAACAATTACATATGAGACCAGTATCGATTTTGTCCAACTTGGGAGATCCGCTCGTGCCATCGAAGTGGAGAAAAATATTGCTATCACTGTGGATTTTACTGAAGTATAAAAGTGTCTAAGCATCTGAAGCTCAATATTTTTTTACCAGCAATGATATGAGCGAGTTTTCCAATCGAACCTTGTATAAAATCAAATATTGAACTTCTTTCATGATCGCGTGGAGGTTGAAAGAATGCTATGAAAGGATGAATAAAGCAAAGAACAGTCGCTATTATTCCAAGTAGTAAATGCGTTGATGTTGGCCATTTTCCAACGTCAGAACAAATAATGATGGCAGCAGAAATTGTTAAAACCCATGTCAATGATATTGCAACATGATGAATGATGAACCAAACATCTTTTCCAAAGAGTTGCTTTCCAATCCAGATCTTCTTGAAATAGCGAGCTGAGAAAACTCCGATTGACATCGCACTAATCCAAGCGATAATCATAAAACTTCCTTGAAAGAGAAGAAGGTTTTCTGAAGGCTGGAAATCACTAAGAGAATATTATCATTAAAATCATATATTAAAAATATATTTATTTACCTGTTGATTCATTGGTCGAATAATCATCGGATTATCTTCAGCAAACCTAATCGCCTCTCGCGAAGCATCTCTATTAATATCGTGGTATCCGATTGACAGCTCTGATGCGGTTGATCCGCTCGCAATTACAAGATGAAAGCTCTGATTGATTAGATTATAGACAGTGCCTGATACCTCAGACACTGCGTCTCGCTCAACAATACAATTGATCGCCCCATTTTCAATCCGCGACTCTTTAACTCTAATGATATTTTGATTCTAGAAGGGTAACTTGTAGTTATAACTTATATGTGACTTTTTTATGTTTGAATAATACAATATCAGTTCTTCTGGCGCCAAAATTATGAGAATTCGCAATTGTCAGTGATGTGAATACACTGACTGTATTACCAGTATTCACACATTCCTGCAAGTTTGCTGTTAATAAATGTTTATTGAAACCAATGCGATCATATTTACGATAACCGAGTCTTGTCCCATACGATTGTCAGATGATAACCCGAAAGCTATATAAGAGGCGCGGTCTAAAACATTATTGATTCAATGAAGCTTTTAAAATTCCGGTCGAATTTAATCTTACTTATCGTTTGCGTCGTAGACTTTAATTGAAAAGCATAAACTCCATTCTTCACTATCACAGCACCAAATGAAATGCAATTCATTGAGATTATACAACCATCAGGCAATCCAAAGCATGACTTTGAAGTTCCACATCCTTCGTAGATTTCATCAACTGCCGAGGTAATCGTTATTTCGTCGTCTGACATCTGATTCACCCAAAACGTCGATTTATCTTCTACTATAGTCGCACTGAAGATATTTGTTGGTTTTAGATAAGGAAAAAAAGTTCACGTGTAAACTAACTAAATACGGATTGAGTTGGAAAGGTTGTATGGAGCATTCCAATTAAAGCTGATTTTGTCTTTTAATTCATTATTGGCGTGAGTCACTACATTTTGTAATCCATTGTTACAGTTTCTAAAGAGAATCGGTTGTGTTTCTTCTTCATGTAGGAAGAAGTCACCAATGTTTTCTTTTCCATCACTAGCCCGTGCGGCGACAATGAATCCTCTGAAGCTTTTTAAACCTTGGATTGTGACTTGAAGTGTTTCTCCGCCGATCAAAGATGTTTTCGAAGTAATAATTTGGTAATGACTCTCACTATCTTGTGGAGAACTACCATGATTGGGTAGTAGCGTGTCGCAAGAACTTATTGGAGCACCGAACGGATAAGCTTTTAGCGAATAAAAAAATATTTGCTGAAAAATCACTGTGAGCAGTTTCATTTTCGTTGCAACACGACAAACTCCGTTATTACACTAAATTTATCACCAAAATATCTAAACAATTGAAGTCTGAACTCGTTAGTCAATCGCATTATCAGCTACGATAAGTGATAAGCGTATGCGTATTTGACAGCTTTTTAAAAAAATATCAGTGAAATAATTAAAAAAAATGAAAGTGGTGGTCGAAACCTTTACACAAAAGCTTCAATAAATTTTTAATTTGTTTAAAATCTTAAGTTTTTTTATGCATTTAGTTTAGTAAATTTATGTAAGAAAATCAATGTAGTCGCAACTGATAAGATTAAAGCTTTTAATTAAGAACCGTTACCAAATCTCGTTTTGTTTACTTTCTCAAGCTTAAACCATTTGGAGATGTACAATGTAGGTAGGATTAAATTATATTTGATGGATCCCAGTATATTCGCTGAATTTGCTGGAAACTGCTCAAAGCTTTCATGTCGGAATCCGGAATTGAAAAGTCCAAGCTTATATTTTCGACAAGATGTTTTTTTGAGCTCGCTTTTGGAACGATTGCGATGTTATTCTGGTATGCCCAACGAAGCAAAACTTGAGCTGGAGACTTATGTAGTTTTCGTGCTATAGCTATTACTGTTGGATCATCGCGCAACGATGTCTTGAAGGAACTTCCAAGTGAAGAATAGCCTTGTACTTGTATTTTGTTTCGTCTGCAATACGCCAGCAAGTTGTCATCATGAAGTTGGCTAATAATAAAGTTTGCTAATTAAAAAACTTGATCTTGCTAGTAATTTAATTAAAAAAAAGCTTACGGGTGCCATTCAATTTGGTTGACGCTGGGAACGACATTAGAAACTTTCCGGAGATCTTCAAGGTGCTTAATCAAGAAATTTGAAACGCCTATCGATCGAATGTATCCAATTTTTTGAAATTTCACCAAAGCTTCCCAAGCTGAGTGACGATATTTGATTACCTCTGGCGAAGTATTTGACACTCCGGTAGCGCCTTAGTAAAAAAAAATTTAAGTGACTGCTTGTTAGTCTGCTGCTTGTTCATACTTCGACTTTAAGCACGTTTATCAAGATCAAAAACTCATACCTGGCCAGTGGATCAGGAAAAGATCGATGTAGTTTGTTTGTAGATTCACCAACGACCTTCGAAGCAATTCTTGAAAGTCTGCTTCGGTCTTATGATCTGGTGATGGGACTAAAAAATTAATTTTATTTATTTTAGTATAGATAGTATATAATTGTTAAAAAAAATTGTTATGAAACCAACCAATCTTTGTTGTTATGAAAATGTCTTCTCTCCTCAAATTGTGTTTTGGCAGCATTATCCTAAATGCGTGTCCCAAATCGGCTTCATTCCTGTAGAGATGCGCAGTATCAAAGAGTCGATAACCAGCAGCTAAAGCATCGTCAATGACTTGATTCGTCTTCTCGGTTCCATTGATTAAATATGTTCCAACTAAAACAAAAACTTATTTTAATATTTGCCTCTGGAAGTTTGTAAATATTATTTTACGTCCAATGAAGGGGAGTTTGTAACCCGTATTCAGAACAACTTCATAAGAATTCACAGTACTAAAAATAGAAATCAAATTAATAAAAACCAGAGTGTGTGATAACTTCATCATCTTCTAGAGCTCAACTAGTAGCAACTAACAACAAAATCATTTTGGGGCCATCCCAATAAACTCGATTTTGCCCCTCCACTAAAAATGTTTAAAATATTTGAAATGATGCATAGGAAACCGACGAATGTTTCATTCAAAAATTAGTGGTTTTCCAAGATTTTTTTTTATAAAAACAAGATTATGTGGAATATCTAATTCACAAATTTAAAAAAACTGTTTTATCACAAAGTTTTTAAGTTCTATATTTTCTCAAGAAATATTTATTTCTTTATTTGTAAAGTTTGAGAACGAATCACAAAGATCTATTTGGATTTGGCCACAGAAATACAAGCTTAGGTTTATTTTCCGATTTTTCTTGTTCTTTTTCCTTTCGTATGCTTTCTTCAAGTTCTCTAAGTTTTCGTTCTTCGTCTTCCTTGCCATTCATACTCATTTCAGACTCTTTGTAACACGTTGTAGCGTTTATATGTTTCAAGTAACCTGTAATCCAATTTAATGTTTCAGGATGCGATAATCTTGAAAACACTGCTGGAACTATTGCATCACATTTTAGGCCAAATGAATCTGTTCCGATCAGTTGATAAAAGCCTTCATTTGATTGTGTCATCAGAGGCTGTTTAGAAAAAAATTGAAGTATAACGGAATTGAGTTTTCGTTTTATTACCGCGCCAGAGTCTGCCTAGCAAAAATAAATTTCATTATGACTTGCAAATTGCAAATAAGTTACCTTACTTACTTTGCAAGTGTCCGTCCCTGCTCTGTGAGCACAGACCATCCATTTCTCGGATATTTTAACTGATCGTCCTGCTTTTGCGTGCCAGCGTTTAATGCACTCGGTAGTAGGAATAATATCCATCTGAGTCTCCATCAAAGCTGAAAGGTAAAAAGTGTGGCTCTATTAATGATTTAGAAAGGTTAGTGAGTTTTACCGTCTGGCTGCGTACCGTTATAGGCAGTGAATCCCCTGATATAAAAAATATTTATATTTTCAAAATTAAAAAAAAATTTGGTTCGTTTCACCATCCAGCAACAACAGCTACAGTGTCAATAAATGTATCCCAGAGCGCAGGCAAACATATTGGTTTAATAGTGCGCCCAAAAGTTATTTTCCTATCCAAAGTGGCAATTACCAGATCGGCTTCATCAGGTCGAAGAAAATAAGAAAATTTGGGGTGCAGAAAATATTCTTTAGTATTGTACCGTGTACCCTGACCTAACTCGTGCATTCCAAGTAGCCAAAAAGATTTTTTCAAAATCGAAATTGCATGTCCCGGATAGCTAGTAAATTATATTTGGTGTTATACGCCCATGAAAAATTTAAATTAGCCTTACTAAAAGCAATTGGCGGATGTGATGATATTTTGATCACTTATAACGCTGCCTGTACATCCATTAATCAATCGATCACCACTAGTGATAAACACTAAGCCAGCAATCCACGGATATTTATTTGGAATATTCACCGGTTGTCCGTTTACTATTCGACGAGCAGAACTGTGTTCTTCATCATTAGCTTTTCCGCAAACTGGAATTTTTTAACTTTTGACTTAAAGTTTTGAGAATATTTTAAATTTATAATGGATTTCACAAACTCACAACATTTATCTTCTTCGGCGCAAATAATTTTAATAAGAAAAACCAAAGGAATCAACTTGAAGAACTTCATCGAGCTGAAAACAAGTAAAAGATTTATTTTTCTTGGGTTTAATTACTTTTTTAAGTATTAGGTAATCAATTTACTCGCTTGAACGCCTTTTAGATTTTAATTTGAGGTCGGTTGATAAATATATTTAAATAAAAAGATTTAATATATGATTTTTGTTTTGATTTATTTATTCGTTTCGAGTTGATCCTCGGTTTTAATAAGTGGCTACTGAATTCAATACCAGCAAGTCCAAAGAACGATTTGTAACTGTTTCTCAAAAATATTTTTTACAGTATGAATTCAAAGTTTTATCGGTTTAAAATTTAAATTTTAAATGACAGTATTTGGATCCCAAGCAACTCTCATTGTTTGTTCAAAATTATCAAGAATGGCCATATCTTCAACAGGAATTAAAAAGTCCAAGCTTATATTCTCAAGCAGGTGGTTTTTGGAGCTCGCTTTCGGTATGACAGCGATATCCTTTTGATGTGCCCAACGAAGTAAAATTTGAGAAGGGGATTTGTTGAGTTTTCCAGCGATAGAAACAATTGTTGGATCTGACCGCAATGAAGTATGTCTTGATGAACCCAAAGAGGAATAAGCTTGAAATAATATATCATGATCTTTACAGTATTTCACAAGTTCCCGATTGTAAAGTTTAGGATGAAATTCGACTTGATTGAGACTTGGCTCAACATTTGAAACATTTTTCAATGCCTCGAGATGTTTAATCATGAAATTTGAAACGCCAATCGATCTTATAAGCCCGTTCTTTTGAAACTTTTCTAATGCTTTCCACGCAGCATGACGATACTCGATGACCTCGTTTGATGTTTTAGGTAATTCGAGAACACCTAGTTAATGAAGGAATAATGAAATTAGAAAAGGAAACGCATGAATAAAAAAACTAGCTGCGGCAAATTTTAGAATCTAAAATATGACTGCTGGTTGATCTGCTGCTTCTTTATCAAAATCAAAAACTCTTACCTGGCCAGTGAATAAGGTAAAGATCGATGTAGTTTGTTTCAAAGTTTGTTAATGATTCTCGTACTAAAGCCTCGTAATCAGCTTCAGTTTTATATTTAGTCGACAGAACTGAATGAGAAGAGAAAAATCTTATCTTGACAAATTTTTGCGGTTTCGGTGAACTTACTGAACTTGGTTGTTATGAAAATGTCTTCTCTTGTCAAATTATATTTAGGTAAAAGCTCTTTAAATGCTTTTCCTAAGTCGGCCTCATTTTTGTAGAATTGAGCTGAATCAAAGAGTCGATAACCAGCAGCTAAAGCATCGTCAACGACCTGATTCGTTTTCTCGGTTCCATTGATCAAATATGTTCCAACTATGCATTAAGTATTTTAATATTTGCCTCTGGTATCTTTCAATTATTATCTTACGGCCAATAAGGGGAATTTTGAAGCCCGTATTCAAGTCAAACTCTTTAACCTCAGCAAAAGTTGCAGAGATCAACCAAAGTAAGCCCAGTAGAAAAAAATTCTTTAACATCTTCACTTCGCGAACTATCTATTCAGACTGGTTTTACAGACTATATATTCCTGCATAATCACGAACCAAAGAGAAAGATGAGACAGCAGAAAATGATAATAAGATTTCGCATTGTCAGAGGCAATCAAGTTTGAGCCCAACTCTTTATTGAACTGAAATATTTTATATATGTTGTCAGATTGATGCGGATCTTACGACAAATCAAAGGCCCTTGCTATTCCCAGATATGACTCAAATGGCTAAGGATAAACTGTTCCAAAACATTTCCCCACGCAACATTTTGTAACGGTTTACGAAGAATTAGGAAGTCGAGGGGACAACTTGAACTTTTTGAATTTAAGTACTTGACAGTTCGAGAGGGACACTTTCGGCCTTTGATAATATTCGTAACTAGTATTTTTGTGACAAGAAGGTGCCGTAAATTCGGGTTTCCAATATTTGTTGCCCATATGAAGCTGAAAGCCGTTTTTTATGTTTTTTAAGTACCGACCATCAAATCTTTCCGACAATACAAAATTCTCACATTAAAAAAAGAAAGCGTTTTTGGGCCTCATAACTTAACGCTTCAGAAGCAAAAAGCAAATTGAAGCGTTCAAATGTCAAATTCGCTTCAGAAGCAAAAAGCTATTTTCGAAGAATTTGTATTTTTTTTTAATTGAAAGAATTTCGCGAACTCAGCTCGATTAAAATTAGTGAAATAAATGTGTGTGAGAGATGAATGCCGAGATACTTCATCAGGATATACAAACTCTTTTAGAGTTTTTCGCAAAAAACTCTTATCGCGCTAGCGACTCGAAGAATTCGGATTCATTTTATGTACGACAATAGTATCATCCATAATTGCGCAAAATGTTTATTTATGAGCATAGTCCGAACCACTTTGTTGATTTACTAGGACATTTGAAAGATAATCTATCCATATTTAGTTCGTTTCACTCTCTAAACGAGCTCAAAGTGCAAAATTATTATTTTACTAAAGGATTTACGCATTTAAGAAAAAACAAAGAAAATCAGATGAGCTCTCACTGTGAACTCTTGAGATCTTCGAAGCAAAAAAAGTAATAAATCTAAGAAAATATTTAACAGATGCATTCGCGATATCAGCCATGACCTAATAATCATCTGGTTGAAATTTGAGGAAGTTTCGATTCGCGTTTTCACTATTTCTGTCTCTCTCGGATGCACAAATCTTAATTAAAGTTCTTCGAACCCTTTCCACCCACGAATTAGTAAAAACTAGGCCAAGGAGAATGACGAGTTCAATTGGTCAGAACTGCTTGATTACAACAAAGTCGAATGTAAACACATTTCCACATGACTCGAGAGCACAGAAAACAGCGTGGTTTGTGTCGAGAGGGATCGAAAAAATAAAATCGATTTATTGTTTCATTTGTCATGGTAACCTGATTTAGGGACGCAAAATGTGCGATTCGGTAGATGAATCGAATTTAATAAATTCGTCTGTTCATTTTTGTTTCAAGATTGGTAAATGTTTTGACTATTTTCTGATATGACAAGAAATGAAACTAAACTGTTCCTAAGATTACGACGCAATTTCCTGAAAATTTATAAATTAACAGGTGAAAATCAATCTTATTGTAATAATTTAATTTTCTCCTTGTTGTAGGGAAACGAATGCATGCAAAAATGCACAGTTCTGATGAAACTCGACTATGGAGTCTGTGAGATTACAAACACAATGGGTGAACTGTCTTCTCACTATCCAAGCACAGTTCTTATTCCCGAGTTTGAAAATCCACCGCCCAACAGTACATCGCAAGCTCCGGCACCTCGTCCTCAAACAATTTATGAAAACTTGTACGACGCTGTAAAGCTACGCGATCTCATCAACAAAGCTCGTTTCGCCAGGTGAGTCAATATTAATTTCATTGCATAACTGATGGCGCCGCAATCTACAGTTACTAAAAGGGAATTCCACGACAAACACATTGTACACAGCAGGAACTTTGTACTTAATTGTTATTTATATTTTAGATGTCGTGCTCGCTTTCCTTTACCGGTTATTTTGTTTCGAGGGAAATATATTTGTCGATCAGCGACCTTGTCTGGGGGCCCAGAAATTTACACGCGCAGTGGATTCGATTATTTATTTTGTGGCGTTGACAACACAGCGGTGAAGTCTCCAACACTTGATGAGGAAGCTTACGAGGCCCAAGAGACATCACTCAGCGATGAAACTCTCGTCGAAGACAAAGGAAATGAGTGGCAGCTCTTCGATCGTGTACGCAATCAAGATATCAAACTTCTGAAAGTGCTTAATATTGGAACGATCGTGGATTTCATGGTTGAGAAGAAAAAAGTTAAATTTATGCTTAATGTGACTTCATCAGAGAAGGTAGACAAAGAAAAGCGATACCAGGAATTTCGGATCATTTCATTGCCTTATCCGGGTTGTGAGTTCTTCCGTGAATTTCGTGATAGTAAGTAAAATTATTGCTTTCTAAAATTTATATTATTAATAATATGTATTCCTCGTAGACAATTATTCCGGTGAAGGCCTCGTATTCGATTGGTCTCAGAAAATAAATGACGCTCCTATTGACGTGCCTGAGGATCCAATCCTGACGCCGCTTAATATTATTTGGGGATCTTACAAAGGATGGTAAGTTAAACGTCAATTCTATATGTCTTTCATTGTATTAAATTTTTATATTATTCAGGGACCTCGTTCAAATAACACAGAACTACATGAAGCTCCTGCTAAAATATATTCAAGAGAGCAGTTCCGGGCTCTTAATTCATTGTATCAGTGGGTGGGACCGAACACCGCTCTTCGTTTCACTTTTGCGACTTTCACTTTGGGCAGATGGGGCCATTCATACATCACTTAGTGCAATACAGATTTTATATTTTACAATTGCTTACGACTGGCTTTTATGCGGTCACCGCCTCGTGGATCGTCTAGAAAAAGGCGAGGAAATATTTTTCTTCTGCTTCTACGTTTTAAAGTATCTAATGGACGACGAATACAGTGTAGCGCCACAGAGGTAACTTGAAACTCATTCGTAGAGAACCATTTATTGACTATATTTTATTCAGGTTCCGTAGCAAACACAGCAGTAGTGGTAGCAGTTCAATTGGCGTGATTCGAACCGATAGTGATGTTTTCGACGGGATGCTTTTCGATGGTGACAGTCGAGGCTCAAGCGTGTCACTTAACTCGACATGTAGTGCAAGAAGTCAACAAGATACGAATCTGACGGTTTCATCAAACGCAATTGACGACAGTAATCGTCATTTTAACGGGTAAGCACTCAATTTTATTCGATGAACTATTGAGGACTTGAGTCTCTTGTAGATTTTTTTTTGAGAAAAGTTGGGTTCACAGACAAGATAGTAGCAATAGCATTGAGTGCCTGTCAAACGAAAGCAGCAGTAACGTCCTCAATTGGTCACCTAAACTTCAAAAGAGGTTTTTTCGACTGATGAAAAGTCTTATCTATTAATCTTATTAATATTACTTTTTCCAGAACAAGTCCAGTGTTAGTACCACAAGCGACAGCAAATAATAGTAATGGTCGTAATCGTCAACGACAAGAATCAACTTCAAGTCTTTCGGTAGGTAGTTGGCAGTTAATTAGCGGCACGGGAAGCTTAAGAAGCCAAGATTCGCACATTGTCGTCATAAACGAACAACAGCATCTGACGTCAAATCATTACAACAACAATATAAATCTAATCAATAACGTTAATCCCACTTCCCAACTCAACAACTTGTGTTCGAATAATCTAAGTGCCAACGGTGGATCAAGTTCGATGGCGGTGAACAATGGCTCAACAACTGAGACGAGTACACTCATCGACGACGACTGTTTTACTGCCAATGACTACTTCATGCGTCGAGAAAGATTAAACGCAGTTCGAACGCTTTTCTATAATTGCTATAGTTCTACTATCGGTTATAAGTTCAAAAATGGGCCTGACTCTGGTCTCGGATCACTGTTGGGAAATTTTGCAGAAAAAGTGGGATTAACTCGCCCAGTGTAATGACTGTTGCATCATGATAAGACTTTGAAACTGTTGTTGTTAATTCGTATAAACTTTATTTTTTATCTGTTTTAATTCTTATATTTGCGATCAGAAAGTTCATAAATTTAAATTCTTACTTTTTCTGTTGTATCTAAAAAAATGAGTAATTTCTAAACAAGCGAAACATCGAAGTAGATCATTTTTATGCAGAAATCCAAGCGTCGTCCGAATCACAAATTAATAAAAGCGAAATATAAGTTAAGAACGAAAATTAAGATCATAGTTTCTTTTTCTTATCTAATCCACTTGTGTTAGGAGCTGCTAATGATTCTTTGGTCTTGTAATGCAGAAAAACCATCGAAGGTGGATGTTTTTCTTTCTGAAAAATCTCAAACTTGATGACAATTACAATAAATCTCTTGATTGCATCATGATACCAACCATTGAGTGAGTGTCTCTGAATTCATCACTTTACTGTTCATTTATTTCAGGAAAAAGATAGAAACTTTTTCTTTTTAGGAATAATCCGACAAAACGAATTTCTCATAGCGTTTCTTTATTTTAGTAGTTTCAGCGTAATTTTCTTTACATTTAATCTTTCAAATTTAAAGATCAGAGTAACTAAATCAAGGAAAGTCATTTATAATCAATGATGTTTTCAAAAAAAGATATCCGTTTGAAAATTGATCATTGCTGCAAACACTTTATATGATGAAAATATTCTATAAAATATTTTATCCTTCCATACGAACCAATAAATTTTTAGTCAAGCTCAAAGACCGACTCTGTAAGGACATCTGAACTGAATATTAGAATGTCGTTTAAGTTGCTGTTGTCATCATGACCGTTAGTATTGGAAAATGGAAAAAAGGAGTTCACGATTGGAACAGTTTTAGTTTTTTCAACATCAGATTTAGGATCGAGTTGAAGATCACTGATATTGCCAGTTTCAAGAGACTTTTGAAGCTTATGAATATTGCTAAGGATCATCCTATTATACAGATCAACTTGTACCGTTCCCCCGTTGTTTATTTCGAGAATTGGCATCCATCGATAGTAACATTGTGCAAATATATCCAGGTCACGTATTAAATGGCTCGGTTCAAGATGTTTATCCTACAATAATCAATATATAACAAAAAACAAAACAAAGAAATTGCTTACGAACCTGGTTATTTTCGCATGATACTGATGTCTCTAATTTAGTAGAATGTTGCGGATGATGATTTAGAATTTGTGAAGGAAGGAGAAGCTTTGCGTCTAAGTCAATCAGCTTGTTAGCTCCTGATTGAAGGGAAAATCTTTGCTTTGGCTGTGGTTTCATTGGTAGAATGTCCATTCCAGGAAGTTTCAATGCGCTTGGAGGAAGCTTTGATTTTCTGTGGTTCTCCAAATCTATATCGCTCATTGGCGGCTTTTTGTAAAGCGGATTTGAGAACAAAGCCTGAAATGAATTGAATTGATGACACTATCTGATAGATTAAACCGCATTATGTTGAAGATAATTCTTACAATATCTTTGTCAGAAAACGTTTCACCCCAATCCCAGACAGGTCGAGAAAGAAGATTTTCCTAAAACGAAATAATAAATCAATTATCTGTAAAATTATTCATTATTGAAACTCACATCTCGCTCAGCAATCAGTCGATCATATTCGCAATTGAACTGGAATGTGTCGAAAATAGGCAGAAACACAGAATCCCAAATGGTTGTTAAAAATGTTTCAGAAAACTCAAATGACTCGGGAAATTGTTGAAGCGTTTGCCAAACACAGTCGATAAACAAAAGAAAAATCGGTGACTTGTCCGCTTGTTTGTTGTAAATGTGTCCCATACGATCGCTGAATGGGTGTCCAAGTGCAACCCACTCTTTCTGAATCAAAACTTGAAAACCGGTTATTGTGCGGTAGAAAGGATCTAACAGCACTTGCACTAAGCTCGATATGAGGCAGGACATGTCACGTCCATCGTTTTCTTGAAGTGCTACTGATTCCCCAGCTTTTAAGCTCGATGCAGCCTCATTCGCTGTTTTCAAACACAGAGAAGAATAGAGCAGCCAGCAGGTCTTTTCAATCATCGTTAAAAAACGTTCATCTTGAATCGTTAATTCTCGATCACTTGCTGGTGCACACAGTGCACGTAACTTTATGAAACTTTGATAAACATCCTGAATAGATGGAAGGCCTTTTGTAAGCTCCAAGCAGCGTGGCGGACACTTGAGATTTCCACATTTTCTTATGTGCTCAAGCATTAAACTGTCCTTAGAAGGAGTGATTTCTTTCGGATTACTCAAGAGATCAGGAAGCAAATCGGCCATTCGAACAAGTGAAGCCTCGCCTAAACCCCAAACCCAAATCGCTGCTCGTTTGCATCGAAACGATTCACAGAGACTGAAGTATTGTGAGTCTGTTAAATGTTTCGGTACGACAAAGTGCTGAGGAAGTCCACTCTCACCCGATGGATTATCCAAGGACATGATTCGCCATGAACCAGTTTGATAGGAAAAGCCACAACGCTCAAGTTCCTGAATCCAATCATTCTCCTCGCGGAAGGTCCGAATGGAGCGTGAGGCGTTGTAATATTTTTCTCTAAAATGCGAAGGACTGATTAATTGATTTAATGTAGGCCGTTGATTTTTCTTAAGATAATACACTTACTTGAAATGGTACATGAACAACAAATTGTGTCGTGTTGGAAAAGCAAACTGTACAAGAGCGTCCGCAATGTGTTTACCTTTTCCGACTTCTGATTCTTGAAAATCAAACGTCAACGTCCGAAAGTTTTTGCATATTATCCTAATGGCATCAATCTTGGATCCATTGCGTTGGTTTGGTGATACAGGTTTGTGCTTTTTGTCTGTGTACGCATAAATCTCATCCATTGACGAGAGAGTGATGTCATAGCGACCTAGAAAGTTATTCTCCTGGTGCGAAACGATTTTCTACAAAAATTTTTGAAGATAAGATGATGACATCATTTACTGGAAGAAATAGCTTACCTTGTTGGAATTGTTCTTATCAATTTTATCGTGCTCTTCAAACACTACAAAGCACAATCGGAAATTGGTAATGATGAGAAGTCCAACGCGCTTTTGACTTGGCGGAGCTTTCTTTTTCTTTGATTGTGCTTTGATCTTTTGTGCAATGTAGAGATTAACATTGGTTGCTCGAGCCGCTTCAAGCTCGCCTATGAATGAAAATATTTATCGATTTTTTTATAAAGTTTTCGCTCTTGGTTGAGTTATATGACGTCGTTTTTAGTGTAGCTCTTACCATTTAAGAATGCGGGTGAATAATCATGTTCAGTTGGATCTTCTGTCGAATCCAGACACTAAATAAAACAACAAAAACAATCATTGCGAAATTATTACATGAACTTGTATATTCTAAATTGTTTTGATGTTTAAGTAATGGGGAAAGCATCTTTCGAATTATATCACAGTTTATAATCTAATCGAGAGAGTTTAGTAATCAGCCGAGAATGTCTACCTTCAAATAACTTTTAAAATTTTCCTTTTTGCTGCTCAATTCAGTCATATTTTCAGACTAAAGTCATGCGATAAAAAGCGGATAACAACTTTAATTGCACTTGTGTCTCAAAAAACTCATTTTATATTAAATTCAATAAGATTCTTTTTTGTAAATTTTGCTCGACTACTTTTGTATTTCACTTTTTATTCAATTGTGATTTTGTAATTTTCTCTTGGGTTTGAATGTTAGTCCGTTAAATAAAGACAAAAATGTTCGTGGAGTTTGATAAGAAGAGTCGCAGATTATTTTATCAGAATGACCGTGTAATGTTTTCCGAAAACTTGCCAAAGAACGTCGTCTTCTTCTTAAACTTACTAGACCAAGTTCAATTTCGACTTGAAAACCAAACGAATTTTGTCTAGAAAACCGCATCATGTTAATTAAATAAATTTAATCAAAAGAACTAGACAAAATATTTCTCACGAAAACCAGAACTAAACTTCCGGGCAATGAACCGAATAAATATTCAAGGTTGAAAATGGTCCATTAGTTTTTAACGGCTAAATACTTTTTAAATTTTGTAAACAAAGCGACTTTTCAATTTTTTTTATCAATTTCTCAAAATTTTAAATTACAAGCGAAGATCAATCAAATAATATTCACGATCACACAGAAAATCATCAATAAATGTCAATCTACGGCTGTGAGTATTTAGAAATCACTGAAACATAAAGCACATGTTGAAATCAAGTTTTTATTATTCTTTTTTAGTGGATAATAATTTAGTGCTTGAATGATTTTTTATATGGTTTATGCTAAATATAATACACACACAGTTTAAATTGATAAAAATAAGGATTGTTTATTTGTTTAAACCGTTTAAAAGCATCACACTCGGGATATCTTACTTTTTTTTATCACTCACTGGATGTTGTAAATAAAACACGAGACACCCTCCTCAGTTAGTTATCCTATCTCCAATTCCCATCCACGAACACACGATCTATTAATGGCTAATAAGAAAGGAACAAACAAGATTAAGGACTGTGAGTAACTAATTTTCTTTCGTTTAATTTTGTGTTTTTAGTCCTAATTTTATTAAGTGCCTAAGTGTTAAGAATCATGAATCTCTGTTATCTAACAAAGCCAATTTTGTATTCTTTATTTATAGCACTACAAGCTGCAGAAAGCGATGACCAGCAACGGTTGAGGTTTCAAGTGGAACTCGAGTTTGTCCAATGTCTTGCTAACCCAAATTACTTGCACTGTAAGTTTCCTCCTCATTTATCTCTATCAGATCTTTAATTTTTTTACAGTTCTAGCACAACGGGATTACTTTAAAGATTCCAGCTTTGTCAATTACCTACAATACTTATTATACTTTAAGAAGCCTGAGTTCGCCAAATTTATAAAATATCCTATGTGCTTGTATTTCCTTGATCTGCTTCAAAGTGAAGAGTTTAGAAGAAAAATTGTAACAGCCCCATGTGTCAAGTTCATAGATGACCAAGCAATTCTTCTTTGGCAACACTACACACGGAGACGAACAAAAACACTTGATCATCAAAACTTCTTGCACAATCCACAGCGTAACCCACAACAAAATCAAAACGGAACCTCACAGAAATAACTCAAATACTGAGGAAATTAGTTGAAAGCTCTAAGGAAATGAAATAAATACTTCAATAAATTAAACTTATGCACATTATTTTATTGTTGATGTGACACACTTTGAAACAAATTCTTTGTTCTGTTGAAGTTTGCATACATTTTTTTCAAGTTCATCAAGAAGTCAAAGACATTTCTCCATAATAACCATAGCATCTTTTAGCGTGAGGTGAAGAAGAGAAATCGCTTTAAACAAAAATAGAAAGTTTAAGGAAAAACTTTGCTGAACTAAAATTTATTTCAGTAATTTTTATTTAAACATGTTTAAAATTCTAACATCAACGAAATTATTACTATGCAAAGTATTGAACCTTTATTTTTCATTAATATTATTTTGTCACCAACTCGTCTTCTATGGAAACAAACTCAGTCGAACACCCAAACTTCATTGAATTTAGATTTCTGTAAGCGATGATAAAAAAGAATTGGCATATAAAAATTTATTAGTTTCCGGCGAAAAAGCGAAAAAAAATATACGAAAAAGAGGTTTAACCCACATTTGTGTGTTTGTTTTGCATCTGTAAATAATTTCTTTTTGAACAAATTTGTTTTCGCCTTGAGAGTTGAGAGTCACGACATACTTTTAGTAAAATGCATACAAGGTAAATTTTAGCATAAGAGCACTAGTTTAAATCTTAAATTTTTCGATTCATGGTTTTTTTGTAGGTTTTTAATCAACTTCTATCAAATAAAGTTTAATTTTGTGTTCTTTTGTCGCTTTCTAATTTTAATTTTGTGTTTGTAATCAATTCAGTTTTATCTCATCGCAGGCCTAAAAAAAGTGTCTATAATTTATACACAATTTTCGTTATACACACAAGGTAAAATTAAGCATATACTGCTTTGGAGCTCTTAATCAGTTCTTCTAGTTAAATTGTTATCCAGTTGCTTTCTGAATTAAACATTTTAAGTATTCGGGGCGAGTGTCTATTTAGTGAAACTTTTACCGAACTATATGCTACTTTTCTTTTTAATTTGTTTTGCGACACGAAATTTCTCTTTTTGTCATTCTCGTAATCAGATTAGCATTTGTCTGTTACTCTTACAACTGATAGCCAAAAATGCTTCACGTGAAATAAACTTTAATTTTCCTGAGTTTCTTCGCAATCATAAAACTTTTCGATTATATTCCTAAGTCATAATCGTCATCGCCTCCGTCTCCTCCAAATAAATTTGCACCAGTTCCACCTATACTGAAGAATCCTCCATCATCGTCCGCATTTGGCGGTGCAATGAATCCAGGTAACCGATCCTCAAGCCCCATTTGCGTCGCGATTCCATATACTAAACGAAAAACTAGCAGAGTCAAGAAGTTCGGCGTTGATGTCTCCCGAGTCTCCAAGAGCAACTGCTTTTGATTCTTATGGTTTGAAAGTTTATGTCTTAAAACTTTCTGTTTAATCCGCGATGGAATTCTCTTTCCTCGCGCTTCACTTCTTAAGCACGCGAAAAAAATCAACACAAAAATAACAAGTATTAAATTAATAGATAGCCTCATTCTTGTTAATCGATTGAAAACTGTTAATATCACTTTTTACGTCGACGTCAGCGCGAGTAGAACCGTAACACAGAATACTTGAATGAACCGTTCTCTTCCTTTCTTTTTAACGAAGCGTCTTGCAACATCGAAGTGAAGAATACAAATGAGAAGCGAATGCAATATCAACAAATAGATGGCCACTCGCCACATCTTTCTCTTCTTACTTTCTTGTGGGCCTACTTGTGGCCCACTCCGAGGCGCTTGATGCGCGCTCGAGCTTTAGAGAGGATCTGAGTTGAATGTGTTGTGGTGTAAGAAGTATTTTAAGCAGTTATTGCTGCTACTTGTATCTATTGAGGTATAATACTCTTTTTCGATTAACCAAATTGAGAACAAGTATGATTGCTGACGCAGAAGTGGTAAAATCAATTAAAAGAAATATAATTTCTTTTTGAAGATTCATTATCGATCTACAGATTTTTTGTCGATAAGCAAATTTAAAATTAAGGGTTTTACCCTTTTTTTTGATCAACAACCTTTGTCAATAGAAAAGAGCAGAAAATTTCACAAATAATAATGATTTAAATATTTATTGTTCTGCTTTTTATAAATGACAAAGTAAATTATTTGCTTGCACTTTACGATAAACTTTGAAATTTTAGACAAGCAAAATCTTAAGCTTTTTTATTAGGGTGGTTTATTATGTGCTGAGCCAGATCAAAAGCATTGGCGAAGCTTTCCTTGCACCGGCAACAGTTGAGTTTCTTTGTAAACACTTTAATTCCAGACTTCTTAACGGTGTCATTGATATCGTTCACGCGTTGACGAGTCGCGGGGGTTCGGACAACAGGAGATTTCATTTTTTGTGCGGGGGCAATAAAAGATCGACGATCTGATCCTTGTCTGTCGCGTCTTGAAATTAATTTGCGCTTCTCGTTGAATGGAATTTTTAGACAGTTATCCGTTTGGTGCGTGAATAAAGCTGATTGTAGTTTGAAAGTCTTGTCGCAATATGAGCATTTGTGGAAATTCGTGGAAATTGTATGACTTTTCTGATGATCTTGAAGGGATCGAATTGTTGAGAACTCGGCAGAACATTGGTCGACCGTACATTTGTGCTTGGCATGAACTTTTGGCTTTGTTGGTATTGTCTTCAAGCTTAGAGGTGACTTTGATCGGCGGCTAACTGTAAGCCGTGAGATTGCTTTCGATTTGCGGTCCAGAGACTTTCGCATAATTGTTGAATCTACTCGATTTGCGGGCAGCTTGTTAACAGCAATCGAACGTCTCATCAAGCGTGTCTTTGCCACAGCAGTAGGCTTCGATTTTGATGCATTGACATCACCAAGCGGTGCTGTGAACGGATTGACCTTTTTCTCATTGGGATCTTGAAGAATATTAGAGGCGGGTTCATCTTCAGCCTCTGTTATAACGATTTCTGGAATTTTCAGAGCTGGTTTTTGTTCAGTCATCGGACCGTCTTTTTGTAATTTCTGTGCATCGTCATTCGATTGAGCAGACCGTGACTCATTTTCATCCTTTACTGTTGCATTGCAGACTTCAAAGGTATCTTCGACAGATTGAGAATTCTCTGGTTCATCAGCATTTGTTGTTGTTTCAATCTTTTCATCAATGAATTTTGATTTTATGTCTATTTCATTGGGATTGGCACAGACCGACACAGAAATTTTAGGCATTTGATCAGTTGTAATAAACGAAATCTTTGTTAACTCGCATGAAGATGACGGCGACTCGTCATTGCTTGAATTTAAAGTCTTGTCGATGATTTCTTTCGAATTATATCGCATAACGATCGTGTTTTCTTTATCGATTTGGCTGCTAATAGAATTGCTGTGTTCGGCTATACTCAATGAGTTTTCACATTCATTGAAGGAGTAGTAAATCGATTCGTCTTCAACCGCTGATTCGTAAGCTGACATATTAAGTGACATATTTAATGCTGTGTCACACAGAATTTGCTTTTTTAAAACAGATTTTCTCAAGTTTTCCATTTTTTTCTAAAGAAGAAAGATTTCTCTTTAAATTTACGTTTTATAAATGAATAAATAAACTTACGTATATATTATTGTTCACAGTTCACAATGAGGTTGATGGCAGCAAGATCTCTGGCCAAAATTCAAAATTTACGTCTTTTAACAACAAATACAAAAGCTTTTTTTTTTCAAAAGCAACGGTTCAAGGGGGAATACAACTGAAAACTTTTCAGTGAAAAAAGACAAAAAATTATCTTCTCGATCGAGTGATCGACACCCTTTATTTTAAAAAAATAACGTTTTTAATTTTTCATCAGAAGGATTGTTTTAATAAAGATGATTGGAAAATCGTCTTCAATATTTTTGGTAGCTCGCCGACATCGTCAATGCAAAGGAAACATTTTCCTTGTGGCATATTTTGCTTGATCCTGAAAATGAGAGTTATTTTAATAAATATTTTGACGATGATGATGATGACGACGCTTAAGTCAAGGGACTGATAAAAATGCCAGAGCTTATTCAAATACGGACGAAGCAAACAGAAAATACTTACATTTCAGCTTCTTCGCCAATACTACCGATGAAAATCATATAAGCATTAACTTTGGGTTCTTGCTTTGTCAACATCTCAGTCAGCTTCTTGGGTGGAATTGCGTATCTTTGTAGGTTTGCATCACTTAGAATGACAACGATCGCTTCGTCACATTCTTCTTTTGCTATTTCGTCAACAGCATGCTTGGCAGCTTTTAATGTGTTGTCACCAGACCAACAATACTGCGAATGAGCGTGCATCAATCTAAAATTAAAGTTTTAAAAGGATAAATTTAAACATATGACTGTGGACTCACTTGATAATTTCGACCCGTCTTTTGTTGTTGCTTGGGGGATTTTTGTGATCCTTTTCAAAATTTGTGTTATCAATAAAGAACATTGAAAAAGTATTTGATTCAACTTACAATAAATGGGATCGAAAATGATTCTCCACTGTGCCCTATGATGTTATATTGAATTTTATTTTCAAATCCCTCAAAGCTTTCCATCAGCATCGTCACAGCTTCTAGAGTTCTATCGAGACGACCATCGTATCCGTTGAAGCGGTACATCGAGCCACTGACGTCAGCAACTACAGTCAAACGCTAATGGAATTGAAATTGAAGACGTAATGAATTTAAAATTAACTAATAATGCAAAAATTGCTCTCAATTTATGCAAGCTCCTAAATGCACTAAACTTACTTTTGGTTTCTCTTGAGGCTGTCCAGGCTCGGGTTCCATGTCCGTTCTCGACTTTGAATATAAAATTTATTTTAAAATTTCTATTTGAAATAGTTATATTAGAAAAATGTGGATGAAACGAAAACTTGGAGACGATCCACAAGACTTAAAGTTCTCAACTTCAATGAGCGAAATTGGAATCGTTACTCGATTTGTAAATATTATACTCACCTTGTAAATATTTTTTTCACCTGTAATTCCTTCGATTAATTTCATATCGTCGAGTTCGCCTGAAGTCTGATTCTTCTGCCAATGACGTTCCTTAGCTTTGGCTTCAAGTGAATTCAAAATATTTCTAAAAGTATTGAGAAGGCAACAATGAATGTGATATCAAATACAAAAGCTCTAATATTTTTGGTACCTTAAAGTATTGACATGGGGCTTAACTGGGTTGCTGAATTGTTCATAAATGTTGTGATCATATTTTGACATTTGAATTTCCTTAAGCTTTTCTTCAAATGCTTTTCGATTCATTGCTCGCGCGGCTAATTTCACTTCCTCTGGAATTGCTCCTTTTTCAGCGTCAGACAGTTGATGAACTTTGTGACCGCTATCAAGACGGTAAGGTCCCTTTTAAAAATTAATTGGCTGAGTCATTTAAAACTTGAGAGAGACAAAACATTCATTAACTTACCCCTTTACCGCCAAGCCCAGCTGTATCTCGACCACCACTTAAGTAATGCAAAAATTTATTAAATTTTGTTTTAATAAAAAAAAGTTTAAGGAAAAAATTTAGGAAGTGAATGAAGCTAGAAAATTTTACAAACCTTCCACCAGCCCATGTATTCCCTCCTACGTGCGGTTCGTTCTTTTCATCAACTTTTCCATGTTTGGGGGCTGAGACATCTTTCCCGGAGAAATGATCAACGCTAATTTGAAGGTCTTTTTGTCGGCGTAGATCAGCCAACTCATTTTTAGCATAACTTTCAATTTCAATTCCATGTTTAATCAAAACTCTTGTTACTTGCTCTAGCGATTCTGGTGCATGACGATCAAAATCCAAAACATTTCCAATCAATTCACTCGCATCCTCGTGTGGATATTTGTTAAGATGTTTAACAATGTTCACAACTTCACGCGTACTAAATGGATACGCGATTTGTGAAGTATCCGCCATTGATCTAAGTTCTCCAAAAGCTTTAACGAGCTTTGTTATTAGTTTCTCATCAACATTCGGTCCGTACTGTTTCAACAACTGGATTTCCGAAACCATATCTGGATTATCGATCGCATGGCATGCAAACAAATGTCCCATCGAAGCGAAAAAATCGTTACCAAGGAATGGGAATCCTGGTCGATTTGCAAGGACGATCGTTCTGAATCCAGGATGAGTTAGGATTATTTTCGGATCATTGACATCTGCAGAAGAATCAGAAGAAACAATTTTTCGGCCATCAGACAACCACATCTCTCCGGTTTCAATTAAACTCTTTAAAATGCAAGTAACATTAGTCGGTGCTTTATCAATCTCATCAATCACTAGAGCATGTCCGTGTATGACTGCCTTTACTAATGGAGAGTCTTCAAATAAAACTTTTCCATCGATTATCGTTGGTGATATTGTTAATGAATTAACAGTCGTGTCTCTATGAAGCTTTCGGGTGGCGGGGAAGATAAAATGTAAATATTTGCAATTAGAATAAAATTTTCGACGAATTCAAAAGATAGATATTACCTGAATGTATTCTCTTGGATAGTTCATCAAGTAGAGGAGTCGATCAATAAGCTTATTCTTGCCAACACCTTGATTCCCAATCAGGCACAAGTGATATTTTAGACTAAAGTCTTGTAAAATTCTCTCGAGTAAATGCACATAATGCGGCGTGTCATAAAATAAAGTTTCAGGTACTTTCATCGATTGACTTAAATCTTGTGGGTAAATTCGGGTTTGAGTGTTCCCAATTTGAAGGATTTTTTTCTCCTTATCGATCTTAACTTTAATATCCTTGTTAGAAGATTGCGTCGGTAAAATGTTGTGTTCTTTTAAAATACTCTCGAGAAGCTCTCGAGGAAGTGAAGGCAGGAATCTTGATAGAAATACTCTTTGAAGGATGTCGTAGATTGAAATTTCTTCGCCTGGGTACTTCGATAGTCGATAGTTGATAGTTTTAGCGATTCTTATAAGTTGCCTTGTCGATAAGGTTTCAGCAAAGTTCTTCAAAATTGGATCTTTTTCTGATCTCGTTCGGAGAACTTGAGCGAGATCAAGAATCGTTGACATCGACGGATTTATAGAGCCGTACTGATGGTTGATAATTTTCACTTCATCACGTTTATTTAAACTGGTAACTTCATGAAACAAAAAGATTGATAGGACTTCTGGAGTTAGCCAATTTGACGTATCAAGTTTCGGAGGTGGTTCAGCCAATGCGACAATTCTGAATGCAGGATGGATGCGAAAGATGCCTTTAGAGTTTAATTCTTCTATTGTCATGCCGAGAGCTAAAAGTTCATCAAATTTATCATGACGAATAAGCCTTGACCCATCGAATAGCTGAAGCTCGCGATCATGTACTAATCGTTGCAGAATCGACATTGTTGATGAATGTATCCTATGCAACCCGTCAAGAGCAATTGTCCAACCATTTCTCGCAGCTTTCACTAATGTCGAATCCTTCCATTCTGTGTCACCGTTGATTTTTGTGTTTCGACTTTGAATCAATTCACGAGAGCTCATATCTTTATAAAGAGTTATTTGCTCAAGAGGCTGATTCAGCATTCGACAAAGTTCGACAATCAAAAAAGTTTTTCCTGAACCTCGTGGACCAACAATACAAAAATCGGATACAGCGTAAGTCTGAATTATTTCAGAGAGAAGAGTTGATTGCGACGCGATTTCAATAAATGTTTTATTCTTGGTGGGTGCGATTAGCCCATTCGTTGAAACGCTTATATCAATCACAGCACTTGATTGAGATAACCATCCAGGTTGCTCAATGGTAACTCTTGCGAAATCTTCGTGGTGTTCGATGTTCAAAATCCTCTGCTCTGTGTTTTTCGGCTGTTTTATTTTTAGCGTGTCCAACAAAGTTTGTATTGACGTTTTCTGTGATGGTGTTAAAATAAATTCAGGATAAAGTGATTGAATCAAATTGTATTCCGATAAGCTCGGATTATTCGACAGGATTTTCCCAGCTTCAATCAAAGAGTCAATCGGAAAATCTGGGAAAGCAGCTTCCGAATCACTAGAATTGACAGCGAATCCAAATGAAAGAATCTTTTTTATTCCTTCTAAAGGTGCGTTGGGTGAAGCGTCTTTCATTTCTTGATACATTTCATCGTAGGACAAACTTGAAATTTCTCGTGATTGAAAGCGGCTCCTTAAGGGTGGATCCAGTGGCGAACCTTTGTATTTGGGTACAGGTAAACCCAAAGCAATGACTCGAAAATCTTTATCAACTTTCAGCAAACCCATTTTATCTAAAGCTTTCTGGCCATGAGTCTTGAGTAGATTATCATACCTCTCCGCAGAAACCAGGAACTGTCCATTTTCTAGATGCATCTCTCGATTTTCGAGGAGATTATTCAAAATTGGCAAAATATTTCTTTCGGCTTTCTCAACACCTTCAATAACGAGGACTCTTCCTTCTATTGCTGCCTTTACGGCTGCTTGATCAATGTAGACTGAATTCCCAGATAAAATTTCACGACGTTGCTTTAAATCTGATTATAAAATAAAGTTAAACTTTACAATAAACATGAAATTTAATTTGCTAAATTACCTGATTCACTCGTGTCTCGTGATAGCGAAATGTATTCGAATTCCTATCAATTAATAATTTTTATTTAATAATTTTGGTTAACATAAAATAATTTAAAGAAACTCGCCTGGTTAGTGAGTTGTAAATAAATCATTACTATAGACCTTTTCATTTTTCCAGGAGGTCCGATTAAGAAAAGATCTTGACAAAGGTTGTCTTTTTGAATCAACCACCGTAGGTGATGTAACTTTGTACTGGGAATTTTTTGAAGGCCATTCAAACTAAAATCAACTAAAAAGCAAAAACAAGTTGGTAAAGTAAATTAAATTATTAAATTGGAATTAAATTACGGTGAATTGAATTCCACCATAAATTAAGCTGTTCCTAAACATTTCCATATTACTTACAAAACTTTCTTGGCACGTATTCGGCCCGACGGACTTTAGCTGATTTCTCAAAACATACATCGCCGATAATTATTTTCCCTGTTTTGGACGAAGAATGGCATTTTCTTATGTTTGTAACTATGCTGAGCCTATTTGCGTAGGAATTCAATAGTTTCAACATTTTACACGTTTACGCACAAGAAATGTAAAATTCGACGAAAATTTACACTATTTACTGATAAAAATATTGAACGAGGGGAGGGTAATACTTATATTCACATCACATGTTTATGCTTATGTTTATTTATATTTCAAACTCACACGAAAAAGCATATTATATTTTAAAAAATATTTCAGGTTTTAATTTATTTCTTTTTGCGGCGATTCTTTTTCGACTCTTCCGCCACCGTGACTGAGCCTTCTGCAATTTCTTCCTTGAACTCAGACTTGGAGATTGTGTTTTGAGCTTCCATGTAAAACATCAAATCACGAACTTGTTCCTTGAGATCAACAACCTCTTGCTCCTTTTCCTTATAAAGCTTCTCAAGATTTGCGTATTTTTCTTGCCAAGCTGTGTGATTCAACTGAAGGCTTTTTGAAAATTGCTTTTCTTCAGCGAGATCTCTTAAAACTGTCGTCAAACGAGCATTCATCGCAGAAAGTTTTTTATCAAGCGCTTGCTTTTCTTTTAGTACGTTGTTTAATTTTTGTTCCGTCTCTGAATTTTCTGTTCGGATCCTTTCAGTTTCCTTCAAAACATTTTTTCTGTCCACAGCCATCGCAGTTTCAACTCTCGACAAACGATCTTCAAAGTGTTGACGTTGAGCATCCAACTGTGAAGTCAATAAGTAAGTAAATTCCAGTTGCATGGAATCAATCTTTTCTTCTCCTTCATTTCCTGGTGTATTCGTTGCAACGAGCTTGCCATCAGTTTTGTTTTGAAGCAAACGATGAACAAAGTTGTCACCAGCGTAATCCCAAACACGATTAGTTCCAATTTGAAGGGCATAAGTGTGATTTGTATTGCGATTATGTGTAGCAGCGTGTCCACCTTGGTATCTGCCACATCCAACGTGGCCACAAATCAAGCAAATCCATAAAGCTTCCGTTCCTTCGCACTCCATGCAAACCGAACTTTGAGTCAATTCTGGAGTTTGAACGTATCTGCAAATGGGACACGTAGAGTCACCCCACTTTACTAAGCAACTAGCATGGAACGTGTGATTGCATAATATTGTAAGAACTCCATCAACGCTTTCGTCCATTCGTTCAAGACAAACGGGACAAGTTGGAAGTTCCGTGTGATTTTGAGGCGGCTGTCCATCGTTTGCCCAAGCAATAGCTGATACCCACAAAGCATGACACAGTTGATCTGGTTCAAGGCTATTGTACGGGGCTCCATTGTATGTTTCATAGAATTCGAAAGCAGCTTCAACGCTACGAAACTCTAAAAGTACCATAAATTGATTGGGAGATCCATCTCGAATAATTCGAACGTTAGTTATTTCAGAGTGACAAGGAGCAATAAAGTTTAGAATATCGTGACAGTTTAAAGTTGCTGGGACAGCCAACAGGCAAAGCGTTTGTGACAATCCATCTTTGATGCTTACTCGCTCACTAAAATTTAATTTATAAGTATGAAATTTCTACAAAAATATAGATGACTCACTTATTTTTGAAGAGATGTAGTATTCCAGTGGTTTGCTCAACAAAAGGATTGCCCGAAAAAAAATTGATTTCACCTGGAACCTCAGGAATGGGCTGAATGTCATCCATTGGCGTTTGTTCACGAGAACTTTTAGGCAAAACTCCTTTGTCTTGTGATTCCGAATCTTCTGAAGTAACAATATTAGCGTATGTTTCAATCTGAATCTTCTTTGCTTTGCGCTGCCCTCTTAGTTCTTTCACAAGTCGAGGATTTGTTGGGTGTTCGGAAGACACGGCTCCTTGAGCTGATGAAGTGTCTTTAAGGTATACAAGAAAATAATTATAACAAAGAGATATTTTATTAATTCTTCTTTAGTCATTTACCGGCATCTTCACTCATGTCTTGCACAATTTCGATCTTTAATAAACATAAAAAATTGGCGGTCATTGAAATTTGTAAACATAGAATAGATCGAGGAGCGACGAGCGACTAACTAAAATATTTTCAACTTCAATCTAAAATCATAGCTTTCAATCGGACCAAGCTTGGACTAAAAAAAAATATTTTTTTTGAGCATATTTTTTTGAATAATTCAAGGTTTCAAAACAAAAACAAATTGAAAAAAAATTATGTTTAGTAAATTATTACGAGTTTTTAGGCATATGAGAAAGCCAACTGCATCTTCAACGATTCCTATCATAATCTATGTTATCTTCATAATTTTTATGGTAAGTTAATTATTATTTGCTTCGAACGATTTAGAATCTACTTTTCGTTTTTAGCTTAAGATAACTTATCCTGAAATTCACAAAATGCCAATCTCTAAATCAGGATCGTTAGAAGAAAAGGTTGAAACAAATCAAGACTATAACTTAAAAAACATTCTACATGAGACAGACGAGTCAGTCAATATTCTTAAAATTGCTTTTAATAAGGCTGACAACAATAATGATGGGTTCGTGACGATTCGTGAAATTTCCAAGTACATCAACAACAAAATAATGGGTCACATAGACGAGGCAATTAAGCGCAACCCCGCTGTTTTTTCGGCAATTGACAAAGCACCAGAAGGTTTCTACTGTCTTTCAATGTAATAAGAAACTTACGTTCCATACCGAAACATTTTAGATGGACTGATCAGTTGGACCGAATATCATAGTTTCTTTCTGAAAAATCTCAAACTTGACGACAATTACATTAAATCTCATGATGAAAAGAAGCATGTAAAGCTGGATCGTAAATCAAAAGAAGCTTTGATGAGAGACAAGGCAAGATGGGGAGAAGTAGTGGCAGGTAAATCTTTAAACATTTGAGAAAGAAGCCTACTCCAGACGACATAATTTCAGATCGTAATCCATCAGCAGATCCAGCGAGTCTGACATTAGACGAATTCCTGGCTTTTCAGCACCCTGAGGCAAGCACTTCAAATCTGTTAAATTTGGTCGACGAGATTTTACATCACTTCGATTCAAATGGCGATGATTTGCTCACAGCTGATGAGTTCACCAACACTTACAGTTCAAGTACTGATAATAAGAAGCTTTTCTTGAGTGACAACATAGAAGAACGACGAGCTGAATTCAAGAAACTCATTGACAAGAATCACGATGAAACGGTAAGTAAAGCTGTTATACTTTATGAAGCATTTTATTTATGACAAGTATATTCGTTTTTCAGGCGGATAGAAAAGGTGAATTATGCTGCCTTTGAGTTTTATGTATGATAACTAAATATCTGATATTCTAGAAATTCTTCAGTACGTTGACCCACGCAACCCTCGTTTCTCTATTCAAGAGGGAATTTTTCTATTTGAACTCGCCGATGCTAATAAAGACAAGAAACTTACTCTCGACGAAATGCTCAACAAACATGATTTATTTATTTCATCTAAGTTTATTAATTTAGAAAGCTTTCACAATGAATTTTAGCTTTAATTTAGATATTTTGCCGTTTTTTTTTTCTTTAAATTTCTGCGTAGTTTCTTATTGGATCGATTTTTGTAAACACAATTTTTTCTGAACGCACATCTTAAATTTTTGTTCTCCGTATTATTTTAGCTTCAAATTTCTATCTTCATTCCTCGATGAAATGATAAAGACAAGTTAATTAGGTTTACAACGGTTTTGTCAATAAAGATAATTTAAGAAAGTGAAATATAAAGTTTTGACATTACTTACAAGCTCAAAGTGAAGAAAAACATTTGAAATCATGAGTTTCGCTTTGAAAAAGTTTAGTCACAAAATCAAGATGCTTAATAGCGTAAGTTTTGCTTAATAAATGAGAACATTCCCTATCTCACGTTCTTCAAGTCAATATTTGTTTACCGATCAAAGTTCAGAAAACATAACCCCGTCAGTTCCCCAATGGATTCGAAAGTTTTAGATCAGACTATTATTAAGATTTTTTTTTTCATTTGCTAGGTGCTCTTGAATAATCGACACTTAAATTTACTCGAGTATCAATCGAAAAAACTCTTAGACGAAGCCGGTGTCGCCATACAGAAATTTAGGTAGATAACGTCTTATTAAATAACAATGAAATAATGTCTTATTTTCTCAACTTCGACAATTTAGATTACTCGATTCCAAGAACGATCGCAAGGCGCTTGAAGACTTTAGTAAGAAGACTTTAAGTTCACAGTTGTCTTAATTTAAATGAATACTTTTGTTCTCAGATGTCGGCGAATATGTTGTGAAAGCTCAAATTCTTGCAGGGGGAAGGGGTAAGGAAAACGGACGATCGTTCGACAAATTAGAATAAAAATTACTTTTTAGTAGACTCCAAGTTAAGTTTTGTAGGATACTAAATATATTTTTATTTTATATGTTTTTTGAAAGAAGATTTATTTTCACTTTATTTTTAAGGCAAAGGATACTTCGACAATGGATTCAAAGGTGGTGTGCATCTTACAAAGGATAAAACAGAAGCGTATGGCTTTGCGGAAAAAATGCTAGGGCATCGTTTGATTACAAAGGTATCCTCGTAAAGAAATCCATTTTCCTTTATATCCCCAAACTTATAATTTTCATTGTTTAATTACAAAGCAAACTCCTGCTTCAGGCATTGAAGTTAGGAAAGTGATGGTGGCAGATTCTATTAATATCCTTCGTGAAACTTATTTCTGCATTCTTCTCGACCGTGAACACAACGGCGCTGTGTTGATTGCGAGCGAGGGTACAAAATTTGATAAGTTTCGTTTGACTCGATCTTAATTGAATATTTTTCTTCTCAGCTGGCGGAGTCGATATCGAACAAGTTGCCAAAGACACTCCTGAGAAAATAAAAACTGTCGCAATCGATCCGATACTTGGTTTGCAACATGCAACATCTCTCGAAATTGCTGACTTTCTCGGTTTCAAGGGAAAAACAAGGGAAAAGGCAGCACATGAAGTAGAAAAACTTTTCGATCTCTTTGTGAAAGTTGATGCGGTGCAGATTGAAATCAATCCCTTGGCGGAAACAGATGATGGACGCGTCATCTCAGTCGATGCAAAACTAAATTTTGATGACAACGCTCAATTTCGGCAAAAGCGGATATTTGAAATGGAAGACGTTTCAGAGATCGATCCTAAGGAGGTTGAAGCGACCAAGTACAATTTAAATTACATTTCGTTAGAAGGGGGGAACATTGGTTGCATGGTGAGTTTCTTTTTTTAAAAAAAATCTCAAGTTAAAATCAAAAAGAGAACTCATTTGTTTTCTATTGGCTAGGTGAATGGAGCAGGGCTTGCAATGGCGACGATGGATATCATAAAACTTAATAATGGAAATCCAGCAAACTTCCTCGACGTTGGTGGCAACGTTAAAGAAGATCAGGTCCTGAAAGCTTTTCAAATCATCACAAGCGATAAGAATGTTAAAGCAATTTTAGTGAATGTGTTTGGAGGTATTGTGAATTGCGCCACAATTGCAAATGGAATCGTCAAAGCGACACAATTGATCAATCTTACTGTTCCTCTCATCGTTCGGCTTGAAGGAAATAATTCTGTCGCGGCCAGAAAGATTCTCGCCGACTCCGGTTTGAACATTCAAACTGCCTCTGATTTAGACGATGCAGCCAGAAAAGCTTGCGCCTCTTTGAAATAAGCACGTCTTAGTTTATCTTCAGGGTCGACTGCATATTGTAACTTTAAGTAATAGTTGAAATAAAATTTTAATTCTTTTCATATGCGCTTTCAACCAAAACTTTTAAATTAAAAATTTATTAATAATTAAAATTTATTTTAAGAGATTACTATATCATATTATTCTCTCTGCCACTTTGCTCAATCAACATGGATCTTTTGGGGAATATTGCTGTAATCTGTAATTCGATGGATTCAATTGAGAAGATTCAGAGAAAGACATCTTGCGTACTGGACGATAACAGTTTTGATCTGAATACGACCGGCTCGTCTAGTTCTGAGTCTTTTTACAGCGAGACCGAAACTACTTATAACAAACCAAAATCTAAAGACTCACAGTATTGTCGTGAGAAAACGGATATTCGAGTCATTAAACAACTTTTACATCCGTCTGGTATCACAGAGTTTAAAAATTGAATGCAACTGGAGATGATGTGTTGTCGAAGAAGTCTTGGATCAATCTTGCAAAGTTTTCCGGTAGACTTAGAAATCAACAGAAATGTAAAACAAAATTAAGCTAGCTGACGTCGCTCCTTCAAAAGAAGGATTAAATTTACGGAAGAGTTAAACAGGAAAGAAATTATTCATGGACTCGAAATTTAAAGTTAAAGCTCTCTTCATAGAAATCGAGAAATACAGAACATCACTCTCCATTGTTGTCTACACTTCCCCAGAAAACGGTTGACGATTAATACCAACGCAGTATTAAGAAAAACGATTGGACTGCGTTATTTCGGCGGGACCTGAAAGTTCAGGAAAACAGCAATGAAGTTATTTGGAAACTAGAATTACGATTAAAAAAGTTCTTAAAAAAATTACGAAAGGACATGCTGTTATTGTTTATAATGAGTTCGGTGCTTGTAAGTAACTTCATTTCCACAATTCTAATGTCGTAATTTAAATTTTGTTTTTGTTGAAGTCTATTATCGAGGAATCGTAGAAGGCTTTTCCTCCGTTGATGGTTTCTACCTGACGTTGGAATTGCTGCGTTTTTTAATAGAAAACAAACATTTATAAGTGTTGTTTCTAGCAACATTGCAGCTTTTGAAAGTCAGAGTTTTCATTTTGCCGAATATTCCAGAGTTAGGTGAAGAAATCGTAAAATTGACGGAAGCTATAAATCAGATAAATCTAATCTTTCTTTGTACTATTCAATAGACCTGAAAAACATTCAAAACAACTTTCCTTGGTGGAAATAGCCCAGGAATGGCATCGCAGGTTGATAAAAACTTAGTATTTTTCTGATCGATTTAGCAAAATTTTCACTGGTAGAGAAAACGAAAATCTATCGGTGACATAACTTCTAATGCCAATTTCACAGAAAATACCATGGCACAGAAACTTAAAATTTTGTTGGAATATTCAAAGGTTTTGACGTAAAAGATTTCCCTTTAGTAAAATTGGCCTATCAAAAGTTAATGGATAAGAATATTTTATATTTCAGACACCAGTATCAAATGTTTCATATATTTAAAGTGGTCAAACATAAATTTAAATTTTTACTCGCGGAAAATTTTTGTACCAATTCTCTGTGACCGGTGACCATTTGTTACCGAGGCATCTTCTTTAATTAGGTAGCCCACTCCATTTTCTTCATTTCATTTTCTTCTTTCTCGTTCTTTTTCGACAAATATTGTGCAGAGAAAAAATATAGAAATAAAGAGAAAAAAATTTTAATTAAAAAACCGGCGAGCGAAAAAAAACTGAAACGAAGAAATGGCGTCGGAAAAAGTCGTTTTAATCAATACTTGGATTTTTTCTGGTTTTTTAAAAATTCTATACAATAAAATGTTCTCTATGAATTGTAAATTGTTCGTAAATAGAGTTGACTTTTCTTAAATTAAATGTTAATTTTGTATACGACTTGCGGACTCGCTTCTTTTTAGGGTAGCTAATCTTTTTCATACATCCATCGATAAAATGAATTTCCATGAAAATTTGATCAACAAGATCTTATGGAAAACTGACGAATTCTTTCTTAACTTTAATCATTTTTCTAAAGAATATTAATGTTTATTTAAGAATACGTATTTTAATGTATCACAATTTTTTTCATTTTGTGTTTTTCATCTCGAAAATGACGAAGAGAAAATTCATTCTGCACAGAAAAAAAAAGAAGATAAGCTGAGACGGTAACTTTTCTGTAAAAAAAATAATCAAAAATAATACATTTTAAAGTAGCGGAATAACATTTGAAGTTGTCTTGCTTTGGGTGGTAATGTCCAGAAAATTTAAAAAAAAATTAAATTTTCAATGAAATTTTTCTTTTGAAGTATTTCTTTGTTGATAAGTCAAAGAAAGTTTTCTCTATCTTGCCGTAAGAACATTTTTTGTAGTGAATCCTATGGGATATTCATCAAAAAGAATTCGCTATGATTTTTTGTATACAATAAGGACTGTTTGAAGTATTCTTTGCTGAACAGTTGTAACTATATCAAGTGTCAGTCCCTTCTTGCGACAAAGATTTCTGACTGACTGAAAACTCAGTGACGCCTTTGACTTATTAAAAATAAATAAATAATTTAAGAGATACTAAGATAGTATTATTAACTGCTTTTCAAATCTTCTACAACTGAAATGAATTTATACTTGAAGAACAAAATTTTAAATTTAAATCCTGATTGTTTTTGTAAAAATTTTAACAAATAGGATTTTCAATGTGGTAATGTAAAAATTCAAGGATGAAGAAAAAAAATATATCCTTCAGCTCCTTTACGATTTCTTCTCGCTTTTGGTTGCGAACATTTTCATTTTGAATCTCGAAATAATTCGACAAGGGAAAGGAAAGAACTAGAACGCAAATATTCCGACTGATAACAAAAAAAAAGCCGAAACATTTTTCATTCCGAGCACAAAAAAATGAAAGAAACTCAGAAAAATTTCCATCAAAAAATGAAACAGTCAGGAAACACAAAAAAAAATCTTCTCGCCACCCTCTTTAATTTTTCATCTGCTCTGTTTATTTTATGATAAATATTTTTTGTACTTCACATTTTTCTCATTTTATAATTCTGAAAAACTCAAAATAAAAAAACTGATTCGTGAATGATTTCATTTTGGTTAGTCACAAGATACTTAACTTCAATTATTCTCGAGCATACAGTAAAATTTGAGAACGAATTGATCAGAAACGGGCATATTTGCAATTTGCTCCTCGATAGAGAAAATCGGATAATATTTAGATTTTTTATATTAATAAAAATCGATAAACGTTTTTTCCTCACTGTTTAGTGCCCTGAAATTTTATTTATTTCAGGAAAAGGCGAATATCGTTGTTATTCGTGAAAGCTCTGAGTCCAGGACAGACCGAGAAAACGCTGCTTCCCCGTACAAATGGGTCGAACGCAATAGACACCAATCAAGGGAAGGAGGGAAACCCAAAAAAAAAATATTTTGGCACAGCTAAAAAAGTGCCACATGAAGATGTAAATTTGCAGAGAAAGGGTCAGCGAGTTTTCCAATCAACTGATCCTGAAAAAGGCGTTCGTTAGGAACAGAAAAAAGGTTTTTTTCTTTTCATTCTCCCCCTACTTATTTTAATTCCATTGAAAAAAATTATGAAGCCACCAGAGCTTAACTGAAAGCTTTTTACATGTCTAACCACCTCAGCTTGTTCGTCGAAATTTGTCATTTTCCAATCTTGTAATTTATGAAACAAAAAATTCATACGAAGCGACACATTTCAGTCTTCGACTTGCATCTTTGCTTCACTGCTTTTAATTTCGTAAATGGATTTTTTTTACTCCTTTGTTCCCTTAAATCCTTCATTACATTTTTTACATTTTTATTTTTTACAAAGATAGGGACGGGGCCTTGAAAGGAAACAGCTTGAGTTTTATGTTATCAACGATTTTCTTCTGTCATCCCGAAATTTTTTATTTCATAAAAAAGAAAACCATTGCTTTATCCTTTCCCATGATAACAAAATTATATCGCGTAACCGTTTTTTCTCGTGTCACATCCGAAAATTGAGAAAATTCTCATTTTATTGCATGTAATATTTTTAATTTTGCCAGAACTGCGAGAGCACACAAAAACGAAGCTCGGATGGATTTTTTTCAGCTCGAGCTTTTCTTCGTCTCTTTCGAAAAACATAAAAATCCAAGGGAAAATTCGTTGAACAATGGCTTTTTTTATGCTTTTACATTTTCTGATGTTGGCGCGAAGGAAAAAATGTCATGAGAGGGATGTCGAGTTTGGGAACATTCTGTAAATTGAAAAAAATATTTGGATTCAAGAAGTTTTATGAACGTATAAACGGAGAGCGTCAAGAATTCAGTCCCAATTACATTCATCTCTCCCTGAAAATTATTTGCTGTTTTTCCACTCTTCTTCGCCGTACTTTTTTTTTCAAAATTCTTCTGCGATTGGATGGCGCAAGCGCATTTTTTGCCGCTCATTCCTCATTGAAAATAAAAAAAAAGAAACTCTTCGAAAAAAGCGGTAGAACAACAAAAATTCGTAGTTTTTCTCTGGTTTTTATAAAAAAAAAATTGCTGAGAAGGAAAATGAGCTTTTTTCGACGCAAATTCATTATAAAGGCACAAAAAAAAATTCCCCTTCCACCCACTTTGAGAAGAAAAAAAATACATTAGCGCGATAAAAATGTTTTCTGCTTTATTCGTGGGACTGATAAGGGACGGAGAGCGCTAAAAGTTTTTGTACGTTCAAGACAAATGAACGAAATATATTTATGAATCATTGCTTGCGAGAGAGTCATGTGGATGCTCTATCCGAGAAACAAAACAATAACAAACAGTTATTATTGTATTTTGTTTGAGTTTCAGTTTCGATTTCAACCGAATTTGCGATCACTTCTCTCATGAAAATCACATGGCAAAAAAACATTGAAGAGAGACAGAGAGTTGAGAGCGATTTTTGCAAGTAAATTCCCAAGAAGAAATGTTATGAACGAAGTTTCCTATTGCTCTCGAAACAAAGTAGTGAAAATTCTTTCTGGGTAAATAAACAAGTCAAAAAGAGAAGCGAGAGAAAATGCTTTTTTCGTCTTCATTCAGCATTTTTTATCACAGGAAATTTCATTCAATTTTTTTTCTTTTCGTTTCTCACAACAAAATATTTTAGCGGTGTGTATTTGTATTTCTGTCGTCGAGCTAGCAAGACGTTCGTAGATCTCTGCGATAATTTTTTTTCAGTGTTTCAACGAAAAAAGTGTTCGTATTAATACAATAAAAACAAGAAAAAATACATATTTTATGAAGATTGTGGGGAAAATAAAAGAAAAAGAAAAGTCATAAACTCTCATTTATTCCACGAAAAGCGCCATGCTCGGTAGTACACTTGGCCATGCTGAATTCTGGAAATGTTAAACATTAAACTTGAATGTGAGTGATTTATTGAAAGAACAAAAGGGCATCTCATCTGACACTAGAGGAGATCGTAACCAAGAAATTGAACTTGTGAAAAATACGACGAAATTAATAAGAAAGGTTCAAATAAGTTTCTCGGTGTGTGACTATTTTCTTTTCGCCGGAGAATATTAAGTTTATATTAAATTTTGAATGAGTAATCACTTTTTCCAGAAAATATCATTCTCGTGTTAGTTGTTTTTTTCCGAGAAGTAAACGGCGTAAGAGCCAAAAAACAATTATTGGCCTTTACACCATTAGAAATAATTTTTGTTCCAACAAAAAAAATAATTGGTGGGTTTCTTGACAAGAAGTGTTCTGAGCAAGAATTTCAAAAGAGGCGGAAAACCAAGCAAAACGTAAGTAAAAACTTTTTTTTAGCAATTGTCGTGGCTCTTGTTGTTTGGAAAAATGTGTTTTATATTCGCCTTCTACCAGAAATGACAATTTACGAGGAACGCACGAGCTAGCGAGATAACAAAATACGAATAAAAACAAAAAGAAATAGTTTTTTAGTGATGGTTTATCGACGTCACTGCAATGAAGAGAACGTTATTTCTCAAGCCTGAAAGAAGTTGTTTACGAGAACCTCCCTCCCGTTCTCGTGGAATGAAATCTGTTCACAACTTTTCTTTGTTGTTTTCTCGAGATAAAAAAATTAATACTCATCGAGAAATTGCTACAGTTTCATCATTTAAAATTTTAAAGTTCATAGTTTTTTTCTCTTGATAAATTTCTACACTTTATTTCACGTTAATTCAGTGAAAAACATTGAGGAATACCTTGAATACATAGGATTTTTTTATATTGATGTAAAAACGTTGAGGTACAGTGCAACTGTAACAGTCGTTTTATGATGACTAATAATCGTATGTTAGTAATTGAAAAAAAAATATGTTAAAACGATTGTTGAAAATAAGATATTTAATATATCAATATGGTAAGAGACTCGATTGGTAATTCGCTTAAGCACATCTCACTGTAGCGCTTGAAATATAACTTTAACAAAAAACAGCTTATTTTTCTAGTAACATGGAGAGAAAAAAAAATTAAAAATAATAAAGTAATGACAAAAAAGTAATAAATAAAAAGGCAACTACAACAATCAGCGATTCATGTTAAACGCTGCGAGAAAAAATCGCGTCAAGGTTTTTGTTTACTGTAAGAGCAAACTGTTTTTTATTCTTTTTGAAAAAAAAAACATAGGAATTTCTAAGGAATAAAATTAAATTTTCTCAGTTCGTATAGAAAATATAATTGTATGTTCTGCAAGTAGAGACGACGAAGCAACGAACTGCAATAGTAAATCTATACAGATAAACAACAAGCTGCAATTCTCAATTAGAATTTCTCATGCAAATATTAAAAGTGCAGTTTTTTTGAATACGAATAAAAAGCTTTTAAATGAAACAAAAAGAAAAAGAAGAAAATGAGTAAATTGTAAACAATTTTTTCCGTTTTGTGCAGTGGATGGCTTTGAAGAAGTTGTTTTAAGGCAATAAAATATTAAAGCAAATAGTAATTTTCAAGCTTGAATCTCATTTAAAAACGATTAAGATACTGCACTGTAGTTTTGACAATCGCCGCCAAACGCCATTGACCTTCTCAACTGCCGTGTAAGATTTCAGATTATTTTATACAATAGAAATACAATATTGCTTAGTTCTGTTGATCCAAAAATGGTCCGACTAATTTCAATTTAACATTTCTTTTATGAAAATTAAATTCAAAATTTCAATCTTTAGAATTAGATGAACTGACAACTGCTTACAACAACAAAAGAGGTTTTTTTCTTCGTTAGAAAAATTTATTATTTAAAGCTAGATCCATCGGTAATAAATCTATTGCATACGAAGGAGTGCAGTATCTTAGAAATCTTCATTCATAAAACCTTCTCGAGAAGACACTTCACAAACTTCATTAGGACGACAACCTAGTTTTTAATTAAAAATTTTCTTTTATTTTACGATGCTTATTTTCTCTTTTTTGCTCGTTCGTAGAGAGCACGAGTTGGTTGCGTCATCAAACAAATTTCTTATCTCTCGACATGTTCAATGATTTATAAAAATAAATTCCAAGAAATTAAAAATATTTTTGCATTGCGGTTTTTATTAAAAAATAATAATACTGAAATAGCTCATGAGAATTTCCGGAGATAACTAAGACTCACTCATTTCTTCTGACTCATAATAATTCAGCAACTAAATAAACTCAAGAAAAAATTTAATTTTTTTTTTCGAGTCAAACCTGGCGTCATTATGGTTTTGAATATTTTCAGAAAAATTTCTTGTTTGACTTCAATGAATCCGCAGTTGCCTCGTTTTATATTCTTTCTTGTAAGAATCGTGAATTCGAATTTAGTTTCTCATAACATCCACGTACGTCTCTAATGATTCATCTGCGGGTTTTTCAAAAATTAACGGGGCAATTACTGTGATTCACAATTTATGAAATTTCAATAGTAAACAAGAAACTCAAAAGACATAGTTTTCTGTCATCAACGTCTCAAGCTTTATTTTCATGTAAGGGATCTAAGAATGCTGAAATTTTATATGAGTATGTGTGAAGCATGCTTGTTTCTTGCGCTTGACCACAAAAAGAAAATCTTTTTATTCTGCTCTAAGTCAGTATCGATTTTTGATTTTTCTTAACTCGATGTAAATCGCAATAGTAACGTTTGTAGAATATTGCGGAAATGATATCATCGTCATCAAGCTTCAAAGGTTGATAGTAGACGTTTATCCATCCACGGCCTGAATTTCTTATCTTTTACAGAGAAAACAGAAATAATTCACAAAATAGAAAAAGGCCGGAATGGAACACTGATTGAATTCCTATGATAGCCCAGTCCTTTCTTAAGAGAAAATAAAGACGTATAAATACCAACAAAAAAGAATAATAAGAAATAAAATTATTAAATGTTTGTATATTAATCAGAAGATGCATCAAAATTCGATAGTTTTTTGAAGAAAAAAAGCAATTAAAGCTTTATTATTTGCTTAAATGTTTATATTGGAAAATACAATATGAGCCGTGACTACTAAGTTCAAATTGAGAATTTTGGATTTTAAAACAAATTTGAGTTGATTCTAATCTTATGATAAGTTTTTGCAACAAATAAACAGTCATCATTGTGTAGCAGCAAATTATAAAAGGTTTTGTAATTTTTACAAAATTTTCATATTTCTTTTGTCGCTGTCTTCCGAAGAAACGTATATTAGAAAGAAACTTTTAAACTCAAACATGAGCAAAGTCAAATTAATTAGCAATTAGCGACTTGAAGTCGTTGCACTGTCGAACAGAAATAATAAATCGCTGAATAGTACCTTTAAGCACATTAACCGTTCAGCAAGAAACAGTCGCTTAAATATTATTAAATTACTCGTAGCTGGAAAATAGACAAAATCAAAGGTAGCAAATATGCAGTTGGAGTAGCATTAAAAATCGTTTGGTCCAATCGAGATTCTTTTTCGAATTTCAACCCGAAACAAAAAAAACTGAGTTAAACTCCAAGCAAAAAGCAACGTTTGAATCATAAAATTGAACGATGGAACTAGTAGCGCAGCTCGTTGAATTGTTCAGCTACATTCGAGTCACTTAATTGCATTGATACTTTGCGACAACTGAAAGATATAGGACTCACTCTCGTTATTATATCACAGTCATTTAAGTTTTTGTTATTCTTTAGCAGAGAGCGTATTTTTTCGTGACTGTTTGTAAAAAAGATATTTTTTATTTGAGAGAACGTTTTTATCTCAATATTTTCAAATTAAAAAATCCATTTCGCAGAATATTATTAATTTTTTCATTCAGTTTGGGGACGAATATTAGATTTGTCACATTATTTTTACGATAAACAATAAAAATTCTTCTTGAAGGTAACATATATCTTTCTCCAAAAAGCCTTTAGTTCAACGTAATTTGTGGCCTGTTTCTATATTTCTCTGCCGTTTGGTGGTACTGCTTTGTATCGTTGCCTGTTCACCATTCTCTGAAAATGATTCAACAGAATAAAAAAATAATCGAATCACAAACAAAAAAGCTCTTTATTATCTCTCTTTTCGGGGGATTTTTTCGGTCTCTCAATGCTTAAAACACTTTTGTCCGTTTTGAGTTGAGCAGATATTTTTCAAGTCAAAAAAATGTTCAGATGAAAAAGTGATGTGAAAACTCTTTTGACGAATTTAATTCAAATCAGGGTCTTTAATAATTAAGTTTTATTTTCGAAACATTTTATCATTAAAACTGATCGAATAGACTTTTTTCTGCTTCCGCGTGACTCAAATACTGTAAAACCTCGTGTCGTTAAATTTTTTGAAAAAAGTTTACGAGAAATATGACGAGAAGTATTCAAAATATTATATTTTGTAGCATATTTCTTCTTGCCAGTAGCATAAAAGATAATTTTCTTATTGCAAAACAACTTAACTTAGCCAAGGGAATAAAAAAATTCAATATTGTTTTAACCGTTGGTTTTAATTTTTTAAATCCAATATGTGGTCTGAGATTCGGGATTAAAGAGCAAAAAAAAATAAAAATTGAAATTTCCGATGAAAAAAATATTAAAACTGAAAAGTTGTCTCGAAGTTTAAGAAAAACAATTTAATCAGTTACACGCGCATCAAGACATTCTCAAAAAACGATGTTATTTTCCAGTGGGAATAGACAGGCTTGTGTTAATTAAGATATGATGACGAGTTCACGTAGTTTCTGCCACACGTTCGCATCAAACTTACAAAAAATTCATATTCGATAAAAAAAATACTTTTTGGTAAACTAAGCAGGTAATCATTTTTAAGCTACCTTGACCATTCAAGGAACAATCTACAAAAGTTCGAAGAAGAAAAAAATCATAAAAAAATGATCACATTAATCAAGGACGGAAATTTAGTCTTTTCAAAATCAAAACGAAAACAAAATGTTATTGAAATTGAATGAGAGATAGAGACAGAAACGAATATAAAAGTAATAACAATTTTCAGTGTGTTTGTGAGGTACTTTATAGTCGGATAATATGAAAAAGGTATTACGAACAATAACCAAACACGAAATAAAAAACTTTGCTTTGAAGGTGAAGAAAAAATAATTTCAATATGAAATTAACTTTTTTATGAACAAATTTTTTTGTACTTATTGAAATATCTTTATAAACTTTAATCGAAAGTGCATGTTTTCCTATGCTGGAAATTGCACACATCTTGCTGTGAGATATACCTTAATATAGCTATAAAAATTAATCGATGAAAATCCTTGGTGATTACAAGGCTGAGTTAAAAAAAAATTCAACCGGAAGGAGAATTATAACTGTTATGCATTTTAAAATAAAAGTTATGAATGGTTCCAAAAAAGAACAAGGGTTTCTAAACTTGCATTTCAGCTGAAATTTTCAAGCCATATTAAACAAAACTTTGAACCAAACGTGAAAGAAATATGAGAAAACTTGTTGCATCAAGTCGATACAACAACAAATGTCACGTAAAACGGAAAAGTGTTTTCGATTGCGTCTGTGTTTGCCTGTTATTCTCTCAGTTGTTTATCGACGGCAGAGACGATGATTCAGTGAAGCAAGTTTAAATACTTCGTTACTTCTTTACTCTTCATGATGATACTACAGATGTTCGTTTGGGAAATTGAATGAACGTAAGAAACTTGAAGTTGCTTCCGCCCTCGTTTTTGTCCCATTTTTCTTTCATCGGATTTACCCCGAAATCGACTTGTTTGATTTTGGCTTGCTTGAGCGGAACAAAGAATCTTTTGTCGATTGTCGCGCTTCTTTCATTTGAAATATTCTACACGAACAACAAAGGATTCAATAAGAATCTGAATGCGTGAAAGGGTTTTGCGGGAAAGTTTTTCGTATTTATTCATTGCATATTTTCAAATTTGTGGTTAAATCGAGACATCAAGTAGTAATGCAATTGGATTTAATCACGTTTTTCGATTGAGATTCTGCTTGAATCAGGATATTTGTAATCAAAACGAAATTTTCATTCCCTTCTAAACTGAATCAAGAAATAAATTTCATTACAGTCTCGGGTCTCCTGCTCCTCATCCCCACATCGTAAGCGACATAAAACTGTGTCATTAAAATAAATAATCCACACGCTTGATGTGGGAGTGCCAGCGAATAACATTTCTCTCGCCACCTCCTGATAATATTCGAGTCATCTTCCACCCTAACACTGAAAATATAAAAATTGCACACGGAACACAGAAGGAAAGAATTAACGAAGAAAAAAATCAATAATTTTCATGTATTTTATCGAAAAAAAAAGAAATTTTATACGAGCACAAGGAGAAAAAGAAAAGTAAAAATCAGTCTTTCCATTTTCCTTTCGTGAAGAAAAAAAAGTTCCATCAAGCTTAGACTCTTCGTCAGTTTGGTGTACAATCGTAGTCAACCGCTTATATTTCAAATCTGAAGGATGTGACATTTCGTAGAAAGCTCCCTCTCTAACATTTTCTCGATTTTTATTTTAGCTCGCTTTTCGTTGTCATGAAATTTTTCCTCGATTTTCCTTTTCCATATCATCTTTTTTGTGTTATTTTCGCCATCTCCATCAAAGCAGCTCCCACTTCATCCCTTCTCCCAACAAAAAACTGCGCTCAACTTTTTTTCGTATCCTTTTCACGGTATATGGAAGGCAACGACGATGACGACGATTCTTTCATACGAACATGTTTACTACATCCTTGCTATGCAATAAGAAGGAAACCCGTTTTTCAAAAAAAAAGCGACCAGAAGTATGAGCGACAGGAAAAAAGATGAAAAGTAGAGGCTCGTACATTAGCAATGTGTGGGGACGGCAGGAAATTTTTTGTGATTGCTAAGTGCGATTCTTGAAGTCGCAACTTTTTTTTCGATTTAATGGCTGAAACGTTAAGCAGTAGATCTATTCGTTTAGTACGACATGCAATTTTACATTTTCTTCTAATTTTTTTTTTGATCCTCTTGGATTTTTGGCACGAACATCTTTACCAATACTTTTTCGTAAAAAGAGTAAAAAAAAAGAGTAGAAAGAGAAATTAAAAACACGTAGAAGAAAAAAAGGCGAAATGAATGTAATTAAATCCTTGTGGGATGGAATCATCTTTCATTTACAGCCGCGGGGGAGTTATTGGCCAATGGCGCAGCAATTCTTTCTTCTTAGTAATTTGCAGATTTTTAGGTTAATATTTCTCATAAAACTTTAAGGTTTTAGGTTTTAAGAAAAAATCTAAGAAGCTAATTTTCTTTTTCTTCTTTGAGAAGGGAATGAAAAAATTTGAGACAAAAGATTTTAGTATAATGTTCACAAAAAAAAGGAAATTCTTTTTTAATTTAAGAATAAGAACTTATCATGGACTAGGTAAATTTTTTTTTGTGTTCGTGGAGGAACTGTCGAAAGATTTGGCGTCTTCAAGTGTTTTATTGCGCAAATGAAAAACTAAATTTTTTTTATTGATTTTGTGCTTGAGATTTTTTTTTACGCTAACGAGAAATTCAGAAGATTTTCTTCCACATCCCCTTAACACCCTTCTCTATCATTCGTTAATGAACAAAAAAAGATGAGATTTTTTTTGCGTATTTTGGGGGAAGGAGACGAGAAAATGCTAAAAGAACGAAGCACGAAAAAATTGGGAGCCTTTTATGTTGAATTTATTTTTCATGCTCGGGCTACTCGAGGTTTCTGCCGCTGTTGATGTTTTCTCGGAGTGGGTGTGCTTTCTCCCGTCGCCTTTTGTCCGAAATTGTTATTTCTTTCTTGGACCTTTCTTCGGTTTTTCGAAAAAGAGCACATTGAGCTTTTTATAACCTAAACGTCCTACCCTGCCTCGTTTAATGCTACACCCCAACAGCCCACGTTTCGTCATCCCGTTCCATCCTTTACCTTTTCTTTCCTCTTCTCAACCAGAATAAAAATCATTTTTCTTGCTTTTTATGGAAATAGAGCTTTTGATAGGGGGATAAAGGTAGAACAGGCAGAGGTGGTACATCTGTAGCGAAAATGAAAAAAAAAATCGAAATTGTGTGCAAGGTTTTTTTCATTTTCTTTCTTCCTTTTTTAATTGGATTTTTTTTTCTCTTTGGCTTGCACAATATCTCGAGTGACTTGTAGGGACGTTTATTAGTCGGGTCACATCTTTACTAACATAAAATCTTCTCAAGAATCTTAAAGCTACTCGAAACGTTTGATTTCAATTCTAATTTGGATTCATGTCCTCGATCTTTGGAATTTAAAGAGCGTTCCGAGTTGAAACTTACGACATGAAATTTGTCGACTCTTCAAATCGGCAAATGTGAAAGTTGCCACTATGGAAAAGAGAATTCAAAAGGAAAATCATAAATTCAAATTTTCACGACTGCACAATGGGGACACCTGGTCCTTTTAATCTTGTAGAGAGCTTTCGCTGTAGAACGCGCAACGGCACATATTTTTATAATTATTCATCATTACTCCTTTCTCACAATCTTTATCATCTATTTTTCTTTTTCTAATTACAGTTGAAACTACCATGTTGCCACAGCAATATTGTTTAAGATGGAAGTACCACCATTCGAACTTACAGACTATGTTTTCACAACTACTAGATCGCGGATGCTTTTGCGACGTGACGCTAGCATGTGATGGACAAACGTTGAAAGCACATCGCGTCGTTTTATCAGCATGCAGCACTTACTTTGACTCCATTTTGACGAACTGTAACAGTGAGAAAGATCCCATCATTATATTGAAGGACGTGAAGTTCATGGATATCAAATATTTAGTCGAGTTTATGTACAAAGGCGAAATAAACGTAGAGCATGTAAGTAATTCTATTTTCGCTTTTGGCTTATTTTAATTGCCATCATTAACTTGGTTCAACAGAACAACTTGGCATCATTGCTTAAGACAGCGGAAGAACTTCGAATCAAAGGCTTGGCTGAGGTCTCGTGGCGTGATGATGATGGTGAAATGCCGGAGAATAATGATTCAAACAACAACGTCACCGATGCTGTAGGAAGCTTCCCAATTCAAAGCCAAACACCAGTTGCAACTATCTCCAATCAAACGTCGACACCCACTACAAATGCAGACAGAAAATGCTACGATAACAAGGAAAACTTGTTGAAAACCATTCCATTCCTGGCTCCACTCAGTTCTCCGAAAGATCTTTCATCCAGTCGCAAAAAAAGAGGAAGGCCGCCTCTTGATGAGTCAAACCACTTCACGAGAGCGTATGTTTCTTTTAATAATTTTATTACAGAATTATTTGAAATTTGATAATTTTACCTTCAGACCAAAGTATGTTCATCTCTCCAACGAACAGTTTTATGACTCAGAAGCATTAGAAGTCAAAGACAACATTTATGATTTATCAACAGCATCTTCAAAAACTACAAATACGATAACCACAGCCCAGACATCTTTTAATCGGCTAAAGCATGATGAAAATGCTACAAAGCCAATCATGGCAGGATCAGATCTTCAGCACCAGAATGGACCTAGCACCTCGAAAAAATCTCTGAAGCATTCGCCAACACAACATCACTACACCAATAGCTCTAACCTTGTGACAGTTATGATGGATGATAAATCGCACGATAATGAAGATCACTCCTTCTACATGCCTATGCGTCGCGACATTGAGAATGTGACGCATCCAATAGACTACGAAGGTAAATTCTAAGCATGATTAATTTGTAAAGGAGGCTTACCGATATCTTTTTTTAGATCCCTCGAGTCACAAAGTGATACCGAAAGTTGAACGTGCTGACACTCCGAACGATCTCGCCGAGGAAGAAGATGAAAATATTTTGTGCAGTCCAGCTGAGCACTTGCAATCAATCTTCTTAACTGACGAAGAACGTAAGCAGTGGAATGATGTAATCAGAATGAATGATTATTTGACCAAAGGAAGGAGACCACAGTTCTGGGAAGAGCCTTTCACTAAACGCGTGTTGGATGCGATTAAGAATAAGAACTTAGAGATGAAGAAAGCTGCAAAGTTACTTGGAGTTTCTTATGGAACGCTTTACGGAAGATATCGAGAGACCTATGGTTGCCTGAAGCATCCATATCGGTACCAAATCAATTATCTTCTGTAGTCAATCGCTAATATTTTTTATATTTTAGTGGTCCCCCTGGCAGTTATATGGTCTCAAGAATGCGAGAAATGTGGCCAGGCAATGGAGATGAACAAAACGATCTCTTGAACTTGGTGCAAAGGAACAGGATCTCAATGGTAAGTAAATTTGGCATGCCAAATTAAAATTTAATTAAAATTTTACAATTTATAGATGCAAAGCGATGAAGTGAGTGGCGCAAACCTAATTGATATGATGCATGATGAGGCAATGTTAGAACAACTGGCAGCAGCTAAGGGCTTTCCAAGGAAAATGATGAATAACCTTGACGTAGCGAATCTTTTGAAACAAGTACAATCAGGCGCAGCACATCAACATCACAAAATGTCGTCCCCAAATTCATCAGCACATTCATCTTCACCTCGAGCGATTTCTCCGCATGGTAATCAAACACAACACATGCTACTGACACCTGTTGCTTCAACAAGTTCGTCTACTGAAACTTCCAAATAACTTCCCTTTCAATCTTCATTGTTTAAGTTTTAGTAGGGTATGTAAGTGTAATGCGATCCTTAGTGGAATTCTTTCCCGCCTGATTGAGCTGCAGCTCAAAATGAGTTTTTTATGCTCCATTTTTTTTCAAAAAGGAACTACCATACATCATGTATTTTATTAAAATCTTTATTATATTAATTTATTTAGAACTGTAAATTAAATGAATCAATGAAATGGAACAGTATTATTATTACCAGATGTTGTATGTGACTGAACTTAAAATTAAATATCGGCGTGCATATGTCAGAAAAATCATTCCAGTGAAAAAGAAAAAGGATAAATTTCATTGTGCCATTTAGAGCAACATGATTATTTTACTTGCAAGTTCATTCCAAAAAATGTTTTCGATATTTCAGTTAAAATCACATAAAAAGAAAACCTTATTAGATTAAAAACTTGTGTGACAAAATGTTTAATTAAGAAATAATATTGATTAATAAAGACATTGAAGAAGCCATCTAATGGATCTGGCTAGCTTTGACATGAAATCTTTCGCAAATTAAACAAAGAATGGATTTCTTTATAGGATGTTATTTGCCAATTGTAAACAATCAAAAATTATTTCGTGTTCATTTGGGGAAGCAACATTCACACAACGCAAGTTGAAGTTTTTATCCGGATATTATATCCTAAAGCGCTCTATCTACAACATAAAAGAGGGCGTTCAACAGAGCGAACAATATTTCATGCTAAAGTAAAATTTAGTAAAATAAAGACAGTTCGACAGATAAGTCATCGCGCAGCAAAGCTCAATAGAGAATCTCCATTACAGTGATATCATACTCAGCTAAGGCAAATTGTCTTTAAGCAATTGCTCAATGTATAAAATAGATTGATGCAACGAGGAAGCAAAAACGAAAAATTTATAGAAAAAGTGAAAATAAAAGTGAAAAATTTTCCTAGAAGTTTTGATAAATCATTGGAATAAATCAATACTTAACGATAAATATTTAAAACGAAAAAGAAAATTAGTGAGTTCTTCAAATTGAAATAATATTTTATTGAAACTTCAAATCAATAGTTTTGACGTGACTAAAAATTGTGTTGGAACAAAATTTTACAATAATTTTTTCAATTACGTTTCGACGGCATTAATATTTCGGAAAATGTTGAAAACTTTATTTTATGTACATGTATATCTAGAAATTACAAATCTGAATAGTGCTTAAAGCGATAAGAACATTTTTTTGGAAATCTTATTGCTAGATGAAATTTGCAGTAAGAGAAAAGATTCAGCTTCACAAAACATTTGGATTCTTATTCAAAACATTATAACTCAACACGTTAGCAAACGGGCGATCATAAATCGAGGTCACCCGGGCCGTGATTTAAAAAATAATTTTTGTCCATCAATTTGCATTAATTAAGCAAAATCGAAATTTCTCACTCTCATCTCGCGCCAAGTGAAAATGATTGCTCAATAGCGAGGAACAAGGTTGTTTTAGTGAGAGGCCCTTGTGAACAAAATCGTTGGATATTAGACACACTCATTCTCTTAATTATCTAGACAACAAAAAGTGATAAAAAGTTGAGCGGTTCCTCTTCACTGCTTGCATGCTTAGAAGGCAGTGTGTACAACGCCACGAACAATAAGAAAAAAGTGTAGCACATGTGAGAGCAGAGCCATATCAATTTTTGTGTAAAATGATTTAACTTAAATCGTAAAAATAGAGTTTCATCGTAATTCTTGTTAAATCAATAATTCTGTCGTTCTGTAAGCCAATGGTTTTTGGTCTGTTTTATTTCTAATCCAAATTTCATGTGAAATCGATTGTATACGTAAGTGGAATATCGAGAAATTGAACCACAATTAAGCATGAACCTCTGAATGACCTTGAGGGGTATAATAATCTTATAAGGCTATGTAAATGTTTTAAATGATATACGACACTTTCAACTTAGATCAATGTTTGTTTGGTGTTCATTCTAAAATTTTGCAACCTGTTCAGTGATGAATTTGTATTTTGATGCTCAAGTTTTCAGTGGAATATTTAGAAAAAATCAAAATATTTGCATTGAATGAGAATAAGATTTTTCGGAGAGTAAAAAAGAATTTATCGGACAAATATCTTGAGCAATTACGCCGTATGAGTTTCTATCACTTTTTGGTCGTCATTTCTGTTGGAGCAATTTGAGTTTTATTAAGTGCTAATAAATTTCATATAGATCAGTGATATAATATTTGCATTGTTTCCATTTTCCTTTGTTTATGAATGGAAAACTGTTAAATTACATGAGTGGATAAAGCGATGTTAGATAAATGAAATCTAAAATCTCAGTTCTGCATTTTCATGGTTGTTTAACTCCATACATTTATTAAAGTGTCGGTACAAACTCTTCTTATGTATGAAGAGTATTAAATTCTTATATGAAGACAAATAGACATCTCTCTTGAGTATGTTTATTTTTCTTAACAATAATTCCGTTTTTTAAATAAATAAACACGCTATTAATGACAAATAGCAATAGAAGCCACAGAGCTCATTTTTCTTTTTGGCAAATGCAATTCCAAACAAATTGATTCAGCGCATTGAAATTAATTTAACTATCTGTGAACGGTGTTTTGGTATGAATACGATCATTAGAATACCACAGAAAAATGTTATTGCATATATGAGGGCTAACTTACGAGATGACATAGGAGAACTCATTCAATTATTAGAGTGTTTCCGTTTTGCTGATATTTACAAACACTTCCCATTTTCTTATCTCAATATTTCTGTTTGAATGTATCTACTGTAAGCAACTGAATCTCGGATGCGGGAAAAAAGTTGTAAAATACTTGAGCGTCTTGAGGTCAAAATTTATTACCGTACGTTAAAAATAATTATTTGCAAGTTTAATCTATAAATTGTCAATAGAATGATGTTTTAAAAAAAAAGAGTCCTTCGTTGAATCTATGCAGTTTGCAAAAGATTAAGATCTTTGAATGAGATTAAAACAAAATTAAAATTATTGACGAAAGAACTCGGTGATAATATCAACAATTCAACAAGATTTGCTTTAAAGGCCATCGAGAGTAATAATCGATGTACATTCTGTAACATTGCCATAAATCCATTTTAATGGGCTTCGAGTTATAAATTCAGGATCCCGTTTATATCATTAAAAGATTTGAGTTTCTAGGAAAATTTCTTTAAACAAAACTTCCTCGTTTTCTATTCAATGATACGTATGTGTAAACAAAAATTAATAAACAAGCATTGGCGAATTATTTGTTTAGGTCTTGAGTTGCTAGATAGAGTTTGATGAACATGAAGTAAAAAAGAATTTATTTTCAATTTTTTTTAAAAACTTCCTGGTTGTAAACTTGTGTGTGAGCTGTCTCAATTCAATTTATCTTATTCGTCAAGACGTTGGAATTTGGCAAAGAGATATTAAAATAGTTGAATGATCATCATTTTCCTGTTTGTGGTTAACTGGTTAAAGAATGATCTGATCATAAATTATATACAATAAATCTGAATAGAGTTTTTTTTTCCATGATCTCCAACAAATTCACTCGATGTACTAGAAGAAAATACATTTGTTTTGGGGATCATTCCTTGTTTAAAGTTCGTTGACTTGTTGAATCAAAACCTGGCACAAAAATTTGCCTTTTGATGTTTGACACGCAACATTCAGCGCTTATAGCGAAAAAAGATTAAAGTTTTTTTATTTACGTCTTGAATTGTTAAATCGGTTCAATCACAGCTTCATAGTCGCATGTAATATTTAATTTCATCATTTATTAACCGAAAGGACAACATTTTCGATTTAAATTCTCTTTTATATTTTACGGAGGTTAAGGAAAACAGTCTTTAGACTCAATAAAATTTTTGTCTCTATTAAGGCTTAATTTACTTTTGCTGATTAAAATCTCCTTATATCTTGTTGTGGATTATTGACATGGACCATTGTATGGCCCTTTAGGGACTCCAACACTTGTACTATGCTTTAGGATTTTAATAATGACATCATCGACACTGTAATGAACTAGTATTTCAACTTGAATTTTTTGCAGATGACGACATGAAATGGAATTTTAAGGAAAAAAAATACCTATAGCTTATCGAAGGCCGCTGCGATGATGCTCTCAAGCCGTAAATTAAATAATCTCCAACAAAAATACTCAAATGTTTAATGCCAAGCAGACGAAAGCAAACTCGGTTACAAGGAAAAAGCTTCGACAAAGAGCAATCTCGAAAAGTTAAAACTTCACAAGCCACCAATCTTTAGTGGCAAGAAATAAGACAAAAGAAAAGCAAAATCGTCACAACAAAAAAAATGATTACAAGGCGTAATTGGCTACTGAAGTGTAGCATTTTAGTTAACATCGCCGTTTTGCTGTACATTTGCAGTCATGTCATGGTCGGTAACAATACGAACAACTTTGGGATGAGCGGAAGTGGCAGTGCATCATTTCTCTTCCAACAAATGTCACCGACACAGCATCAGCAATCGACACAGCAACAAAAATCATCCATCTCACCAGCACAAGTCATCCAAGATGATCAGGAGACGGATTTGCATAAACAGATGAAACAACAGGAAGGCTTTCAGGTTGGTATAAATTTGAATCATTCGCACAATAAAGACGCAAACGTTAGCCATAAAATTACCTTTCATTTCCAACCAAGTTGCAAGGCCGAAGTAAATGAATTGCGCAATTAAGTCGCATCACGAAGAGAACTTCCTTTAGCATTAAGAAATGTGCTTCGAGTAGAAAGAATCGAGTTATATTTGCAGAAGAGCTGCACGGTTTAGAAGCCCTGTGAAATTATTTAAGTGTAAAAGGCATTCCTGAAGGTTATTGAATTTCCATGACCACGATAACTAACTGAAATGACACGAATTCACAGCATTGTCAAAGAAATGGGGCGTCGTAGTTTTAGCGAAATTTCTTAAATAATTTGTTTTTGTAAACCTTCTAATAAGTCACTAGAAATCATGCTTTGATAACGTTCTATCCGAAAAATCGCAGCAGGGAAAAGGACGCGACATATAACAAAATTTATGGAATGTTGAGGCAACCTTGCATACATCACCTTGAAAAAAATTGCTCTTCTTGCCTGGAGATTCTCGACCCTGCTTGTTAAATCGAAACATAAATAATTGCTGCCCTCGGGTACCTCTTATTGATTCATTTTGAATTGAAATATTCGCCACCAACACAACTATAGCCTTCTTCTTTTTAATTTACAATTCAAATCAACAAGGTGGAAGAGTTGATTCAATTAAATTGCCATTCTGCTCAATGTCGCTTAAATGTTGCTGCGCATTTCCGTTCTTCACTCAAAGAAATTTTTCAATCTTCAAGCTTGTAATTTGCCTCGGAATGTGAATTCAAATTAATGTTCATGCAAATGACGATGTAATACATGGATGAATAATTTATTTCTTTACATTTTGTGATTCCTTTTGCTAAATATTATTGATTGACATTAGGGCTAATGACTTGTCGACATAATGTAATCCCCGTGAAGATAGACAGTTATTTCTTTGTTTTTTTTTTCTATTGTCAGAAACAAAATAAATCTGTTGTGAAGTATCAAATTTGATAAGCGAAATATGCACTCAAAGTCAAATTCCGGTTGTTCAAGTGATGAAGTCATTGTTTTACGTTTCTATTTTTATCAACTTTGACAACGAAATTTTAGTTAAACTTGTGGCCGTGAAACTACATTGATTTTTGTTTAATGTCTCTTGACATTAGAGAGAGTGAATAATACTCGTTAAAAAGTTTTTTTTTTCTTTTCACAGAAGGCCCTTTCTGAGATTAAAGAAACAGAATCTGCTAAAGCATTAGCAGAACAGCTAAATGAAGAAGATAATCGTTTTGAGATACCAACAGATCAAGCCATCCAGTCAAAAATTGCAAATGAAGTCATCTACTCTGATGGAATCATGCCGAACAGCAATGCAAACAACAGCGAGCTCTTCACAACACAATCGAATGATTTAGATTCGAGATTAAAGTAAATTGAACTCAATTTGCCTTGATGAAGTGACACTAGAGACTTGAGAATTTAGTTCAAGACCATCTCGGATCCCTGAAGACGATCTTAAATTTCTTCACTCAACTTATAACTTTTTTCTTCGGCAGGATGCTATTAAATTGCCATAACAAAGACTATCAGCCATACACTGAACAGCGAGGGGACTTTTGGGTACTTAAAAACTACATTCGCGCTGAGCATGGAGAGTTGAAATGTTTCGAAACTATAACATACACAACACATGCCGATTACACGTTTCTTGATAACATAATACCACTGCTAGAACGGTAATCAAATCATTAACAACAAAGTTAGACAAATAATTTTCATTCATTTATTTTTAGGTGGAATGCGCCAATAAGCATCGCACTACACGCGCCCGGCAGCGACTTTCTTCCCACAGTTAATGCCATCAAGTATTTGAGAGATTGTGTGCCCGAGAGTAGCTCGATTCGTCAATTCGTGACGTTTCATATTTATTTTAGCACCAAACATGTACCTAAAATAGTAAGTTACCGAACTTATGAAACAGATTAGGCAAAAAATCAACGTGATATTTCGTTGAAAAACGTCTAAACTAATTTTTGTTTAATACGATTTTCTCTTTCAGGTTCCTAAGCAAGATAAAGTTTTGATACCACCCTACAATTGTACTTTGAATCCACCTTATTTCAATATATCATCGTCACAGCTCTACAAAAGTCAAAAAAAACTTTTATATCCAGTAAACGTCGGACGTAATATTGCCCGTGACGCCACAATGACGCACTTCATCTTAGCTAGCGATATTGAATTATATCCGAATCCAGGCCTGGTTCGAAAATTTTTGGAGATGATCGCCAGAAATGACGCGCCTTTAAAACGAAAGAGTCCAAGGTTTGTTTGATAATTTTCCTACTGGTCACTTTAACGATATCTCGCACTTTTAGAGTTTTTCCTTTGTCAATATTTGAAGTCGACAGCTCAGTGGCCGTGCCCCGAGACAAGACTGAACTTCAAGAGCTGTTAAGGACTAACAAAGCCATTCCTTTTCACAAACGAGTATGTGCCAGTTGTCATGGCGTTCCGAAATCAAAGGAATGGATGGCCGCAAATGAAACCGATGGTATCTCAATGACAATTTAATTTTTTTCTAACTTAAACCTTCACTTTCTTTTTTAGATTTGGGTATCTTTTATATCGGCAAACGAACGGGTTATTTTGTTCATTGGGAGCCAATCTATATCGGTACTCATAGCGACCCACATTATGATGAACGATTGAGTTGGGAAGGAAAGAGTGATAAGATGACACAAGGTTATTCTCTATGTGTATTAGATTATGAGTTTCAGATACTTGATAACGCTTTCCTGGTACACAAACCTGGAATTAAAATTCTAAAGAAGGATCCTAAACGTGCGATGCTTGCCGCAAAGACAAACCAACTAATAAAGAAAATTATTTACCCTGAATTGCAAGTACTGTATGGTACTAGAAAAGGCTGTGCGGTATAGTAGAACGCACCAAAACATGCAAATTTGCTGCATGTTTTGAAATCTTGACGCATGCTTAGAATGTTTTAAATATCGGGAACGATCTGGGATAAGCCAAATTGGAACTGATTGAGTGTCGATCGGATCATAAACAAATCAAAAAGACATTTCATTGAACAATGAAGATGATTACCATTTTTTTTCTTGTTTTATTATGAAAAAAGGCGAGAGTTAATGAAGTTTTGTTAATGAGACAAAAGATGAAAAAAATCAAAATCAACGATGTGAATACTTCCATGATTTATTCCAACGACCGAAAAAGAAAGAAAGTGATAACCGAGTATTTTTATACAATGTTAGTTAAATAAGGCTTTGTTTCAAAAATGCCGATATCGAACGAATCCTAAATTTGCTTTTATCCATTATTTAAGTCGTGGAAATAAAATTCCGGTTATAGAAAAAAATTAATTGCTCGAATTGTAGAAACTCACTTAGAATTATTTTAAAAACAGAAAATGAAATGGATTGCAGCATGAATTGCAACAGTGGATTACTTAAAGTTTTTATCAAACACAATGATTAAGTTGTTTTGCGCCGCTTAAAATGTTTATAAAAACCAATTTTGTGTAATTGAAAATTATATCACATTAAAGATAATTTAAAGAATTTGTAAAAAAAAACATTATTTCGCAAAGATTGAACATGAAGAAATTTTTATATATGCAATATTTATTTTTGGATTTTATGTTTAAATTACGGTGCACCATGAGCATTTGAGTGCCTTAAGGATGTGAAAATGTAAAATTTCAATTTATTTTTATTCAAATAAAATCAGTTGAGAATGTACAAAGCTGTAAGAGAAATCATCGTAACTAGGATGGAAATCACTCGAGAAGATCCAGAGCTTTTCAACTTCTCAAGATGATCCATGAATGCTTTCATATACTTGGCGTCCCATTCCATCAATTTTTTGGCGTCGTTCAAACCTGTGTTCAAAGATTTGAAAACATCTGCTCCCAAAGCAGTTTCTTGAAGTTTAAGGAAATTTTCGTAAGCTGTAAATTGGGATTCCGTTGTATACCTTGCAGCAACTGATGTAAGAGTGTTCAAATTTCCCATCCTGTTATTTGGAACGTTAGATAGTTGTACCAATATTATCAAAAACTTATGAATTTACTTTGCTTTCCAGCTGTCAACGTGAGTTGAAATGTAATTGTACAGCATTTGAGGTCCTTCTGGATTTGAATTAAGAACATTGTTGATAGTTGAAGTTCTGTCTTGTGGACGAATTTCGTCAGTAACGATGAGAAGATCTAAATATTTCTGTAAGAAAAAACATATAGATTGAGTTTAGTCTTGATTGTTTATACCATTCTTACATTAAGAAGCGTCTGGTCTTTAGTGCAAGCCATGCCAGCAAGCAAATTTAACAGTTCTGCTGCAATATCTTCTTGAAGAAATTTATTGTACAAGAAATCGAAATTAGTGGAATTTCCATTTCTAACTGCGTTACAATAAACTGTTGGTCGCTGATTTTTTGCAACCTTAGTGCCTTCGTTCATAAATTTGTTGAAATGTTCTTTTGATTTCTCGATACATCCGTCATGTCCATATTTGCATGCCCAATTTTGAATGTTGACGCGATTATAAATATTTGTCCTTCTTTCGGCAGTAGCCGGCTGGTCGAATTTCAAAAACTCATAGACTTCTTCAGTTAGATCTAAAATAAACCATGCAAACAGCGCTTGATTTGAATCCCCAGAAACTCGCTGAGACAAGAAAGTGAGACCATTGTTGAAAGCAGCCAACCAGGGAATGTAACTCTTTTCTGTCTTTAGGTAAGAAATGACGTTAACAGCAGTTTCATATTGCACAATTCCGGCTCGTGCCAAGTTAAACAAATCATCAACTACTTGTGCTCTGTTCAAAACGTGAATTCCATCGTGATTTTCAGTCATCAAAGCTTCTTTAATTTGATTCCAGTTCTCTTCATCATAATTGATGCGGTAGAATCCAGTTTGCTGTTTGTTCAATATGTAATACTTCACAGGAGTCTTATGCAAAGTATAATTCATTTGAGACGTACCAATTCTAAAAAGAAAGTCGGCAGTCGTATTCTTATAATCGTCAGAATCAATAGCGATGTTGATTGGAATGTTGTATTGCTCGGTTTTTGTGTTTCCCTCGTCTAACCGCATAAATCTCTTTTGATTTAGAGTCAAAACATTAGAAGATCGTTTCACTGTCACTAATGGAAAACCAGGAGTTGCAGTCCAAGCTGCCCAGAAATCTTCTGTAACTGACGGCGTTGCTGGATTTACTGTGTCAATAGCCGTGAACAAGTTAGCGGGAACGACGGCTTTAAACTCGCTAAAAATATAAAAAGCTATTTATAGGTTCTGCTGCAACAATTTTACTTACTTTGTTTTCAAATAATGTTGCAGAGTTTCCTCAAATTTTTCCGCTGTGATAAAATGTTTTAGCATTCTAATGATCGAAGAAGCTTTATTGTAACTGATGTTGTCAAAAATTGATGAAGCTTGAGCTTTTGTGCTAACATCGTTATCGGTCATCGGATGAGTGTCCTCTGTTGAATCCAATTGCATGGATTGTTGTAAATTTTCAACAACAAATTGCTCTTCAAGATCCCAATCCGTGTAGCCGTTAATCATTGCGGTTCCGAAATATTGGAAATAGCGAGCAAATCCTTCGTTGAGCCTGTGAAATAGTTGTTTCGTCATGTATTTGCAATCTTTAGCATTATTCATTTAATGAAGAAGAATATATTTTACCAGGTTTCAGACCAGAATGAACAAGTAACAAGATCACCGAACCACATGTGTGCCTATTAAAAAAAGAAGCGAATAAAAATATGATTTTCTTAAGGACTCGAAAGTTTAGTTGCTTTGACAACTTAACCTCTCGATCAACCTAAACTATAAGGCCAAAATGCTTCTATGGACACTGAACTGAAATCTTATTCACACACCTGCTCATGTGCTATAACAGCAACAATTCGTTGTTCACTGAGTGAAGCGGTATCATCAGGATAATATAAAACATTGGTTTCTCGATAAGTGAGTAATCCCCAATTTTCCATGGCTGATGAAAATTGAAAGATTTGAATAAAAATTGAATTTGTCAAACAAGTTTTGAGTTCTGTCTAATAATAGGATTCTCATTCCTTACCGCCAGCCGAAAAATCAGGAATTGCTGCCATATCCATTTTATTTATATTTTCAACTGAGTAGTAGTCGTAGTCGAGATAAGTCCCAAATTGTTTCAACATTTCCTGACCAAAATTTAAGCCCAATTCTGAGAAATTACGAGCATCAGGACGAGCGTAGACTCCGTAAGTACGAAGGTCTTCACTGGCAGCATTATATCTTCCTTGATATTTTGAAACAACGAAAGCCAACAAGTAAGTGGACATCACTGGAGTCTCATGAAAAATATCAGTGTCTCGTGTCAGGCCTTGTATGGTTGATTCGAGCATCGTATTTGAAACCGTGTTGTATGCTTTTGGTCTATTCATCGTCACTTTGAAGACTGCTTTGATTCCTGGTTCCTACAGCCATTACAGTCATTACAGAATGTTTTGTTTAACAAATATTTAAATTATTCTTACGTCGAAGCATGGGAAAGCTCGTCGAGCATCAGTTGACTGTAATTGCGTTGAAGCCATGTAAACTCTCTGACCGTTTTCTTTGTAGTAGCTCTTGTAGAAACCACTCATATCGTCCCTCATATATCCAACGTAAGTGATCGTGAGAAAGCTGTCCTCATTTATTGGGAGTTCTTTTCCAAGCTCAATAGTCCAAAAGTCTCGTAATTCGTCGAAACTTGTTAGCGTGAGATCTCCATCGATTATTCCAATTGCTCCACTCAAAGAATAAGATAAGATATCGAGATCATTTTTGTGGAGTACAATGCTTTGAACATTGGCTTCCATTGCTCGAAGTGTTATTTTCACAGTTCCATCAAATGTGAATTCAGTTTTTCCTGTTTCATTCGCAAAGTAAGGTGTAAGTTCAAGTTCATATTTAGATGGAAGAACATTTTTCGACAATCTATACGTTGAATCTGCAGCTGCTGGAGCGATTACGGCAGTATCTGTATCGAACTCAACTGGGGAACCAATTAAAATCCCCAGTGCTGACATTAGCAAAACTCCTTGTGTTGCCAATTTCATCTCTATGTGTCACAATTTCTAAAATTATAAGTTGTCAGAATATAAAGTAAAGATTAGGAGATACATTAAGAACTTCAAGCTTGAGTGTATTATCGGCGTAAGCTATATCATAAATTTTTCTAATCACAATTTTAATTATGAGTCATAATTTATGACACTTTTTATTGATAAGAAGCGATAATGGAACAATTGAATGCTTTAAGTGTAGTCATTGTCATCGTAAATTATTTAATGTCTGATATCATAGAAAATAAGTAATGTTCATATTGAAACATTTTAAGATAAAACTGGGAATCTTAAGTACAAATTGAATACAAAAAATAATTTGTTTAAGTAAAGCTCCATCACAATATTTTTGTAATTAAACAATGACACTAATTCTCAAAGTTTAAGCATCAATGGACAGTCCATTCTTTTTAAAATTTGATATATTCCTTAAATCAGAAAGATATCGTTACTTAACGTTTGCTCCAATTATTGTCACTTTTTCTTGTTCACTTCACTTGTTAAATGTCAAAATTAATGAGTAGAAAACCACGCGAACAACGACTTTATACGATTCTGTTATCTTATCTTGAAGTTTTCAATTAGGTATTGGTGGTATCGACCATGATTAAAACGAACTTGTTAGATTGTGAATCACTTGATTCATTGTTCCGAAAGTGAAAAAGCTCTGAAAGTAAAAAAAAAGAAAGGTTCGCTGCATCGCTGACATTGAAATTCTCTGATTGTTATAACCTATGCCAAAATATGATAGACGTTACTTTATAGTTTCTCATCCTTACATAATGACAAACACCAGCAGAAACTTACCAAATACCTTCGGTAATTTATTAGGCTCAGCATCACAAAATTATATAAAAAAATCTTAAGTAAATGAAATGTCAAGGTTGTGAGTCATAGTCATCATCGTCAATTTCATATCATAAAACTCTGTGTCCGCGTTTTCGAGTCTTTTGCTTTAAAAATCGGACAGTATGTTTTGAAAATTATGAAATCCAAAATGTCTCGAATTTCAAAAGTACCAATTCTATCAAAAGTCTTTATGCTACTTCGTCTTTGAATGTCTCACACCTGTGTAAGCTACGTCCTTTTGCAAGTAAATATTCCAAATGCATGTAAATTCCAAGCATAATTTTTCAAAATAAAAAAAATCGCTCTTAAGGCAACTGTATTTGTCTTTTTTTTCTTCAATCGTATAAAAAATCAATTTTAAAAACGAAGGTGAAGTTTTCATAATAAATAGGGAAGATGACATTCACTGAGCATCTTTTTGATTTCATTAAAACCAGAGAAAATTTAATTTATTCAGTATTTTATCTTTTTCCTCTCCAGTGGAGAGTCTCCACTCACTAAGTCGATGTCGCCGTTGTTTCAATATGATGCAAATCATGAGAAAAACATCACACAAAACGGCAAACAACAAATGGACGATCTATATGTATTGAAAAAATATTTAATTTTCTCATCGTCGGAAGATGATCTTCCATTCCAGTTGATTTTTGAATTTCATCGCGATCAAATCATCTTCTCTGTTGCTCGTCAAACCATACTAAATAAGCTTTCCTGTTTTTCTCATACTTTGCACTCTAAAACGAGCGGTCATACCAACGAGATGTCAAAAATTTCACTGCTATATTTGTGTGTAGTGTTCATATCACAAGGTGAGCTCGTGCAGTTTGCGTAATTCTTCGTTTGAGGGTTGAAAATTTCAACTTGAAATTGGTTTATTTGGAAAAAAATCATGCGAGTTTGCACAATTTTTGATTGCTCATTTTGTGGAGTAAATGCATAAAAGTGAAATTGTATGAAATTGAGTGTGTCGATGCGAACAGCTGAAAATATAAGTATTGCATAATCCACATTCAACGCCTCATAAATGGATTTTTGTTAAACTTCACCGATAAATTTTGTTTATTTTTCATGAATTTGAATCATACATGTAATGTGACATTATTAATTGCGAGTATTAATTGTTAAGTGTAGCGTCCATCGTGAGTACATTGCAAAATAGTTTTATGCTTTGACGTTAATGCCAGACATGGGAGAAGATAAATCGAGTTGACCTTTCTGAAACGTTAGACAGTATTGAGGGTCGGTAGCGGCTTTTAAATGTAGATTGAAAAGCATCCGTGTTGAGTAAAAGTTTGAATCGCCAGTTTTGTGATCATCTTAAATGCGATGGAGTTTTTAGCTTTTGTTTTGCTTTATTCGCAGTTTCTAGTTTATTGAGTGTCGTATAAATAAAAGTTTATGCAAATGAGTCCGGCGAAATGTCGTTCTCTTGCGATTTGAAACACTCAGCAATGAGATCATCATTTTTCTATGAACGTGAAAGGACGAAGTCGTAAATTTCCTTTTCAATAGCAATAAGTAATCATACAGGAACGACGGCTCTGCTTTCAAATAATGAATGCAATAATAAACAAAAAGTTTGCTTAGTAACGATATTCCAAGAATATTTTCTGTCCCTTTTTACTTCATTTAAAGTTGATATATTTTTAAACATTTCTAACATAAATATAATAATCTTTAAATGTTAAAACGCGACTTTAAGCGATCGATTTGACATCTGGTCTTCTAAAAACATTTTATTCGGATGATATTTCGCGGCAGCAAGAAGAGTGATATTTTAAATTATTTGCTAATCGGGTATTTTATTTATTTCCAGCTTACTGCTGTCCAGAGAAAAATGGCAGATTTCCAGTGGGACTGAGCTGTGATAAATATTTAGAATGTATTGTAAGTAATTATTAGAATGGAGTTCACTTTTGCAACTTTACCTAAAGAGTTAACGTTAAATTAATTCATACAAACATCAAAAAATCTTTTATTAGGATGGAGTTGGTGAAGAGAAACAATGCCCCGATGGATTGAGATTTAACGACAAAGCAAGTTTGTTTACTTATCCTTGCCAGTATCCAATTGATGTTAATTGCGCTGGGCGATCACAGTTGCAAGTTAGTTTATGACGTCAGCCATATTCAAATATAATTTCAAATTTATTTTTCTTGATAGCCCGCAAATCCTTCTGATGACTGCCCACACCAATTTGGATACTTCAGAATGGGTAGCACTAATGAGTGCAATCAATTCTTGAATTGTGTCGATGGACGCGGATATCTTTTTGAATGTCCCGAAGGCTTGGCATTTAGCTCAGAGACGTATCATTGCGATTGGCCTGATGTAGTTCCAGATTGCGATGCTGCTTCGTACTTAGGATTCAAATGTCCAGAAGATCCAAAAGCAGAGGGTCTCGGATTTCAAGAGTACCGATTCTATCAGAAACCTGGTGACTGTCAACGCTACTTCCTTTGCGTGAATGGGAATCCACGCTTATACAATTGCGGCGAAGGAAATTATTTTGAAAGCAATCTAAAAACATGTACGAATGTGACGACGACATGTGTGTAAAGCACCATACTCCTAAGTTTTTTGTATCATTCTCTTTCAAGATTTCAAGAATTCAGAAATAAAGATGTGAAAATCAAGGCGAATACATTTTATCGGAAAATACTAAAACTGGAACAGCGGCTTTTGTAGTTGCTTTTGGGAAAATGCTTTTTTAAAGCTATCATTTTAAGGTCATATAATTAGCGAAGTATAAAAGACCAGAAGAGAGAGGTGTAAAAATATTTCAAACTGAAACTTTTCAGACTATTTATCGTTTTGTTGAAAACGTTTCAAACGTGTTCAAGGAAATATCGCAAATGTTTTTTTTTTATAAAAAAATGGAAATTCAGACACAAAAAATGAAAATTTGCAGACTGTGTTTAGAGAATGAGAGTGTTGATGGGTTCTTAGTTGAAATCTTCTCTTCGATGATAAACGAGAAGGGTAAAACCACTTTAGTGGAAAAAATTAAGAAGCTTTTTGGTTTGAATGTAAGTTCATGATTCACTGAATAATATTAATTTACTTTAAAGACATTTTCTTTTTTAGATTATTTCAAACGATGGCCTTCCTTCGATGGTGTGTCACAAGTGCCTTGTGCTAACTGAAAATTGTGCTGAATTTCGTGAAAAATGTCTGAAAAATAATGAGAAATTAAGACTGATTTTCAAAGTTGAAGAGACCCAGGAAGCTGAAGAACTTGCTTTAGAGAACCATCATGAAACAGATGAGGAAGAAGAAGTTATTAGTCTAAACCCTAATGAACTGTACGTAAGCAGTGATGAGTCAGATCTTGAACGACAAGTTCAAGAGCAAACAGTGGTTGAACCCATTTCTACTCAAACAGTTTCAAGCAAAGTTTCGTTGCCCCCAGTTTCACAAGTCAATAAGGATAGAAAAGAGATTTTCCATTGTCGCTACTGTGACGTCGTGTTCTCCGAAACATTGGCTTGTTCAGAGCATGAAAAAAATACTCATCATTCGTTATATCCATACGAGTGTGTTGTATGCTCATTCAAGACGGATCAGCATCCATCGTTAATTTATCACATCAAGCAAAGTCATAATATGGAGAAGCCTTTCCTTTGCACACAGTGTACAAAGACGTTTATTCGCCGCTCTGACTTGAGGAAACATACGTTCGTTCATGCCGGCATTCGCCTTTTCAGTTGCGAAGTTTGCAAGAAATCATTTACAAGAAATACGAACCTTACAAAACATAAGCGAACTCATTCAGAGAAGTCAAAGATTTGGAACTCAGAGATCAAACATCTTATTGGTATAAAGACTTTTAGCTGCAAGCATTGTAATCAATCCTTTGTCAAACGTGAGCAACTAGACCTACATCAAAAGACGCATTATAATCAACCCGTGGAAATTGTAGATCAATTTCGATCAATGCCTCATGCGTCAATCAACACGTTGGCTCCAATGAACTTTTACACCGAGAACTTATCTCTAAAAGTTGATCAATCTATTAGCAGCGAATTGTTTGAACCAAAAATATTGCCGTATAGCAAATCATTTGTTTGTGGCTTTTGCGGAACATCCTTCAATAAAAAGAATGAACATGATCGTCATGTAGTGAAAATTCATACAAAAACCAAAATATTCAGTTGCGATACCTGTTTAAAGACATTCAATCGCAAAGATAAATTGATGAGACATAAGAAGGCTCACTTAGCATCACCAACCTTCAATTGCTCGCTGTGTTCTTCAATTTTCAAACGACAACACTTGCTTGAAAATCATATGAAGCATCATATTGAGAACGGGGAAAACCTAGAAACAGATCAACAGCCACCGTATACATCACTCGACCATTTCATGAATGAACCGATTAATCTTTCAAGCGATAACATGATACCTGAATCACCAACGTCTTTGATGAATCTTAGAAATTTATCCGATGAGAAATCGAATGGACGCCAGATGAATGTCTTCAAGAAGGAACCGGTTGTAATACAGAAATCAGCTGATACAGCGCAGTTATCTTCAATAGAAACGAAAAAAAATAATCAAGTATTTTCTGAACCAGAGAATCACGAAAATAATGATATAACATTATCGATGTCCTCAAGAATTGCTGCATTAGAGAAATTAGAGCCGTCGCGAGACTTGCCAAAGGAAATCTTGAATAATGACTGAAACAGTAATTTTTATTAAATAAAGAATTCATTGCACATGCGTTGATTAAATTTGAAACAATCTAAGATTTATTTAATAAAAATATGAGAAAAACTAAAAATTGAAACGGAAAAAGCTCTGATAGAAATATTCTTCTGCGTCGTTGTTTGATTTTCGTTTTGTAAAAGCAAAGCTCCATTGCATTTGATAAACATTTCCCTAAAATCAAATTTATGAAATTCAGATTTCAAAATGTTCCATGTTTCTAGTCTAAGAATCTCGCCAAATGCATTGAATTGTTGAAGTTCAGACTCTGAACCAATTGATGAATATGTCAAGCAACTTGAGGAATATCAAGACAAATAACTCGTTTGCGTCACCATGGAAAGTTTGGAGCTTCCAGAAGACGAGAAGGAAATAAAGCGCATTGTGCTTCGAATCAGCAACTAGAAATGACACTTGATAAAGAAACATCTCTGTAAATTGGTTGAGCAATTTGAATGTGACGAGTCTCGTTTGGTTTCTTTCGTTTATTCACATCAGAAGAAAGCCTGCGAATTTACAATTAATTTCCTGCACTTCAATTTCCTGCACTTCACTACAAACCTTTTCTTAAGACTTTCTTTTCTTTTAGTAAAGCTATCGAACTTTGATAAACTTTACGTTTGAACGATCTAAGAAAGAAATTGAGATTAAAGGAACTGAACTTGTTGCGGAAAAGCCGACTTTACCTTGAAAGGTTCAAAACTGGATTAACGTGGTTTCACTTTGATTTTTCAATTGAGACTAATAATTTTCTTTGCTGACTGTCTCCCTTTTATACAAAATTTTCTGACTTTTCTATAAGATTTGCTTGCTTAGATTTTGTTTTTTATTCTTGATGATTTTGCAACGTTAACCATCGTTAACATTCTCCGGCGACTTCGTTTCGTTGTCGAGGATGGGCAACAGTGCAAGCTTGATAACTGGTCTCTCGCAAATTCCTTTTGTCGTCTTGATTTGAGCGACTCGAGTAATACCGTCCTTTCCGGGGAAGACATCAACAATCCGTCCAAGCGGCCACTGATATGGGGGAAGATCATCTTGATGAATAATGACGATTTGTCCCACAGCAATGGGTGTCTTCGTGGCGTAGTCTTTCGTCCGAGCTTGGAGTTGGTGCAGATATTCTCGGCTCCAGCGGAACCAAAAGCTCTGTTGTGTTTGCGTGATTCGATCCCATCGGTGGCGTCTAGAGAGCGGTATTTCGATGAAATCGCGTTGTGGAGGAGCGATCAGCGGACGTCCGATGAGAATGTGTCCGTTTGTAAGCATTCCGAGATCCTTGGGGTCGTCACTTAGAGGAATGATTGGTCGTGAGTTGAGAATAGCCTCGATTCGACAGATGACGGTGCTCAGCTCTTCGTAATTGAAGAATGCGTTTTGAGTGGCTCGAAGAAGATGATGCTTCATGGACTTCACTCCCGCTTCCCATAAACCTCCCTGGTTGGGCGCTCGTGGTGGGATGAACTTCCAATTGATCTCCTGATTCGAAAGGTGCTCACTGATAGTTGATGATGACGTCTTTAGAAGATTGTAAATCTCCTTCAATTCATTTTTGGCTCCGACGAAGTTTGTTCCATGGTCCGAGAAGATGTTTGCTGACAATCCTCTTCGTGCAGTAAATCGGTCGAGAGCAGCGAGAAAGGCTTTAGTGGTCAGTTCACTGACGATTTCCAAATGTATTGCCTTCGTTGCCAAGCACACAAAAACTGCGATGTAAGTCTTCATTGGGCGAGCGTTTCGGAGATAGCCAGACTTCATTTGAATAGGTCCAGCAAAGTCTACTCCAGTATTGAAGAACACAGGCGCTGGAGTGACACGAGCTTCAGGCAGCTGTCCCATGAATTGTTGTATCAGCTTGGGTCTGGCTCTGAAGCAACGAATGCATTTGTGGCATTCTCGTCGAATGATTTCATTGGCTCGGAGAGGCCAGTACTTCAGCTTTAAGAGTCCATGCGTGGCTTGCTGTCCAGCGTGCATAGCTCGTTCGTGCGTCTCTCTAGCGAGTTGCCTTGTGAGTTGGCAATCAGAGGGGAGGATGACAGGGTGCATCTGATTGTTGTCGATTCCTTTGGCGTGTCGTAGGCGTCCGCCAACTCTCAGAATCCTTCTAGTTGAGTCCCACTCTGGGTCGAGATTCTTCAGTCGTGATGCCGTCAAGATGGATTTTCCTTCACGAAGGCGCTCAAAGTCATCACGGAAATATTCCCACTGATGTACTCGTGCGATTGCGTCTTCAGCTTCTTGTAGTTCGATCAAAGAGATGCTTCCCAATCGCTTCGAAACGTTGTTCAGTTTGGCTTTGACATTGAAAATGAACCGTAAGACAAAAGCAAGCTTTCGTTTCACGATGAAGCTTCTGCTGCTGGCTTCACTCATTGCGATGAATGGATTCTCTTTTGGGGAATCCGACTTCTTTGTGATGACGAGGATCCGCTTGAACTCAGCCTTGTAGAAAGAATTCTCAGGATCGACTTGAACAATGGATGAGGGCCATTCATTCTCGGGATTCATGAGGAAGTCAGGTCCGTTCCACCACATCTTGTTATCAATCATGTCTTCTGGAGAGAGTCCACGAGAGATCAAGTCAGCAGGGTTTTCTTCTCCTCTAACATGTCTCCACGTAGTGCTTGTTGATAGCTCTTGTATTTCACTTATTCGGTTTGCAACGTACGTTTGAAGTTGGCTTGGCTCCTTCTTCATCCAATGTAAGGCGATAGCAGAGTCCATCCATGCGACCTTCTTCTGCAGTTGAAGGCCAAGAGCCTTCGGTACTTTCTCCATCAAATGTGAGAGAACAACGGCTCCACATAGCTCAAGGCGCGCAATTGATTTCTGAGCAGAAGGTGCCACACGGGATTTAGCACAAACAAGATGAGAAGCTCGATTGCCATTGGCGTCCTCACTCACAATGTAGATGGCGGCTCCATATCCTTTCTCAGAAGCATCCGAGAATCCATGAAGTTCCAGTGTCACGTAGTTTGGAATCAGGAAGTGACGGGAGATCTTGAGGCTTCTCAGATCTGTGAAGGTGCTGGCGAGTTCCTTCCATTCTTCAGTTAGAGCGTCTGGCAACGAGTCGTTCCAAGCGCACTTCAGTTCGGTGATTTTCTTCATAAAGAGCTTGAACTTAAAGGTAACAGGTCCCAGCAATCCTTCTGGGAGATTTTCATAATCTCTGACAGGGCGCTGCTTCTTGTGACTTTGACAGCATCTATTGGATTGATGTCGAACTCTAGCTGATCCGTGTTTGGGTTCCACTTGATTCCCAAAGCCTTCAGCGTCATGTCATCACTGAACGTCTCTCGGTCCTCTTCTGGAATCGTTTGCATGAACTCATGGCAGTTCGATGCGATTTTGCGCAGCTTCATGGCTCCACTGCTGATGATTTGATCTACTTCTTTGAAGAGCTTAACTGCTTTCTCTAGGGTCTTCTCTCCAGACATCAGGTCATCCACATAAATCGCGTTCTCGACTTCTGCAGCTGCTGCCGGAAAGACTTCACGATGTTCAATGCCCAATTGCTTGAGGCATCGAGTAGCAAGAAAAGATCCCGACTTCGTTCCGTATGTTACCGTATTGAGCTGAAACGTTCGGATTGGCTCAATAGGACTCTCCCGCCAGAGGATTTGTTGAAAGTGTCGTTGCTCCGGAACGACTTCCACTTGACGGTACATCTTGGCAATATCTCCTTTGATTACAATCGCATGGCTCCTGAATTTAATCACCAGATTAAATCCACTGTTTTGTACTGTAGGTCCATTGTATTGGCAGTCATTGAAGGAAAGCCCAGATTTAGTCTTGGAGGAAGCATTGAAGACAACACGAACCTTCGTGGTGGTGCTATCAGGTTTCTCAACGCCATGGTGCGGCAAGAAATACTGAACTCCGTTGTTGCTTGTATCCTTAACCTCCGTCATGTGATTCAGATCTTCGTATTCCTTCATGAACTTGCGGGTCTCACTGTAGAGTCGCTCATTCTTTTGAAGGCGCTTCTCGTTGGCGATGAATTGGCACATCGCTTGGTTCTTGTTGTTCGCCAGTTGAGAGATATTTTCCTTAATTGGGATCTCTACGATGAATCTTCCTTCGGGCGATCGCTTGTGGGTTTGCTCAAAGTGGGATTCGCAAAAGGTTTCCTCTGCCGTCAAGAATCTCTTGTCCGTACGGTAGTCTTCATCCTTGTAGAACTTCTCCAGCTTCTCAATCAAATCGGATTGGGTTTGGGCAACAACGTTGCACGAACGAGTGTTAATTGAGGAGCTTGTTGCCATCCTTCCAGCAACAATGTATCCAAAGACGGTTGCTTGCAGCATTGGGCCACAAGGAAGCTCGATACGATCACTGAGAAGCAATTCAATGAACCATTCATTGCCAATCAGGATGTCGATCTTTCCAGGAGTAGCGAACGATGGATCCGCAAGCTTCAGCTTCTTGGGAATATTGAATCGAGAAATATCGATTTTAGTTGAGGGCGTCCTTCCAGTAACCTTGTTGTTGATTAGAAAATCCATTTGCTTCTCGAAGGCGCCATCACCAGAAGCAACGGCAACGACGGTCCTGCTGTCGATTACGCTTTGCTTTTCTCCAAATCCATTGGTGTAGACCAGAGTAGGCATCGTCTTCACACGGAGAACGTCTGCGAGGCTCTTAGTGATGAAGTTGGCATCAGATCCAGAGTCCAAGAGGGCTCTTGCGCGGTGCCACTGTCCGTAGCTATCTTGAATCTTCACGATGGCAGTCGAGAGGAAAACAGTTGTACTGACGGCGCAGTTAACTGTCAAGTTGGTTGAAGTCGAAGGCTGGAACGGCATCGCACAATAAGAGAGTCCGGCATCACCTTCTTCGTCTTGGAGCTCCTTCAATCGGGCGATCAAAGCAGTCTTCTCAGATCCAGAACCTTGAGATTTGTGAAGCAAAGTGTGATGCTTCCTTTGGCAAACACTGCACTTGTACTTGCTCATACACTTCTCTATAGGATGGAGCCCAAAGCAGTTGAAGCACAGCTTGAGTTCCTTCACCTTTTCCAAACGTTTGGGCACGGTCAGATCAATGAACGTCGGGCAAGAGAACAAGCGGTGTCCTTCTTTCTTGCATCCCAGGCAGTTGCCTGTTGAGGGCGCCGTGTTGGCGACGTATGAAGTCGTTGACTTCTGATGATTCTTCAGCGGACTGTATGAGGGTGACTTCGAGGCATCATGAAGCTTCGCAGTCAATCGATGAGCGGGCAACGTGCTAAGCACCTTGCGTCGGTTCTCCAAGAACGTCTTCAGTTCCTTCCATTGGGGTATCTCGCCCTTGTTGTCAGTCTCAAACAAGTTGCGGGTATTTGCGTCCAATCGTTGGATGTAGATGTGGGCAACCATGATGTAGAACAGCTCTTTCGGTTCCTTCTCACGTTCAAGGGCACTGATGTGATGATCGGCGTCATTGAGGAGCTTCAGCAGTTCCTCATGCGTCTCGGTATTCATCTTCTTTGCAGCAAGGATTCCTTCAATGTGCTTGTCCATCAGGCGCCGCTTGTCGTCGTAGCAATCCAGAACGGCTTTCCAAGCATCCTCGTATCCATCGTCCGATTCCGTTCGATGGGCAACGGGCGACAGCTTGTCGATGATCGATGTCTTCAAATAGCGGAACTTGGTGCTGCCGGTCAGTTCCTGATTGTTGTGAACGATGCTCAGGAACAGATCTCGAAAGCTAATCCAAGTCTCCGGAGATCCATCGAATTTGGGCAGCTCGATCGTCGGAAGTTTTATTTTCGGGGTCGTCTTTGGCGGTGACGGAGTCCCTGGAAGCGTTGTCGATGACGTTGCCTTGAGTGCCGCTTTGACCTTCTTCATTGTCCGATTGTACGGCTCTTGAAAGCGATCATCGGCAACGGTAACATCAACGGGTATCACATCATCGCAAGCGAAGCAGTCCATGATAATTTTTTCATGCTTGCTTCCTATTTCTTCGAGTCGTTCCCTAAAGTCTTGGAGATCGTCCTCGTCATGCTCGGCATCCTCATTTTCGAGATCCGAGATGAGTTTCGTCAGCATCCCCAAGAAGTAGGCGCGCTGATGATGCAGCGTCTTGAGAGTCAATGCCATCTTCGTTGATGAAATTGCTGATGGGTTGTTGAACTTGAAAAATTTTCTTCAATGATCGTAGTCGTCCACGGAATTTGACTTCGCACAATGGACTTCAGATTGCTTGATGACTTTGCGAATTTCTCTTCACTCGGTCGAGGTTCCACGGAATTAAATAATTCGCACAATGGAACGGCTTAACGGGCTTCACAAACTTCCTTCAGATGAGGTCCTCGACTTCCCTGAAGAATTTTCCGTTTGCTTGCGGCTGGTTGCTTTGCTGATGAAAGCGTTGATGACTTTGACCTTTTGAGAAAATTTTCTTTCTTCTCAAACGATCCGGGTTTCACGAAATTGATGATTCCAATGAAACGGCTAATTCGGGCTTCTTGTATGAAGCTGCTGGTTGCGGTGGTTGCGAGTCCGGCTTGCTGTCGGCCCGACAATCCGTGGTTCGGAGGACCAATGTAAATTGGTTGAGCAATTTGAAAATGACGAGTCTCTTTTGGTTTCTTTCGTTTATTCACATCAGAAGAAAGCCTGCGAATTTACAATTAATTTCCTGCACTTCAATTTCCTGCACTTCACTACAAACCTTTTCTTAAGACTTTCTTTTCTTTTAGTAAAGCTATCGAACTTTGATAAACTTTACGTTTGAACGATCTAAGAAAGAAATTGAGATTAAAGGAACTGAACTTGTTGCGGAAAAGCCGACTTTACCTTGAAAGGTTCAAAACTGGATTAACGTGGTTTCACTTTGATTTTTCAATTGAGACTAATAATTTTCTTTGCTGACTGTCTCCCTTTTATACAAAATATTCTGACTTTTCTATGAGATTTGCTTGCTTAGATTTGTTTTTTATTCTTGATGATTTTGTAACGTTAACCATCGTTAACATTCTCCGGCGACTTCGTTTCGTTGTCGAGGATGGGCAACATTGCAAGCTTGATAACTGGTCTCTCGCAAATTCCTTTTGTCGTCTTGATTTGAGCGACTCGAGTAATACCGTCCTTTCCGGGGAAGATATCAACAATCCGTCCAAGCGGCCACTGATATGGGGGAAGATCATCTTGATGAATAATGACGATTTGTCCCACAGCAATGGGTGTCTTCGTGGCGTAGTCTTTCGTCCGAGCTTGGAGTTGGTGCAGATATTCTCGGCTCCAGCGGAACCAAAAGCTCTGTTGTGTTTGCGTGATTCGATCCCATCGGTGGCGTCTAGAGAGTGGTAGTTCGATGAAATCGCGTTGTGGAGGAGCGATTAGCGGACGTCCGATGAGAATGTGTCCGTTTGTAAGCATTCCGAGATCCTTGGGGTCGTCACTTAGAGGAATGATTGGTCTTGAGTTGAGAATCGCTTCGATTCGGCAGATCACCGTACTCAGTTCTTCGTAGTTAAAGAATGCGTTCTGAGTAGCTCGAAGAAGATGATGCTTCATGGACTTCACTCCCGCTTCCCATAAACCTCCCTGGTTGGGCGCTCGTGGTGGGATGAACTTCCAATTGATCTCCTGATTCGAAAGGTGCTCACTGATAGTTGATGATGACGTCTTTAGAAGATTGTAAATCTCCTTCAATTCATTTTTGGCTCCGACGAAGTTTGTTCCATGGTCCGAGAAGATATTTGCTGACAATCCTCTTCGGGCAGTAAATCGGTCGAGAGCAGCGAGAAAGGCCTTAGTGGTCAGTTCACTGACGATTTCCAAATGTATTGCCTTCGTTGCCAAGCACACAAAAACTGCGATGTAAGTCTTCATTGGGCGAGCGTTTCGGAGATAGCCAGACTTCATTTGAATAGGTCCAGCAAAGTCTACTCCAGTATTGAAGAACACAGGCGCTGGAGTGACACGAGCTTCAGGCAGCTGTCCCATGAATTGTTGTATTAGCTTGGGTCTAGCTCTGAAGCAACGAATGCATTTGTGGCATTCTCGTCGAATGATTTCGTTGGCGCGGAGTGGCCAATATTTCAATTTTAGGAGCCCATGCGTGGCTTGCTGTCCAGCGTGCATAGCTCGTTCGTGCGTCTCTCTAGCGAGTTGCCTTGTTAGCTGGCAATCGGATGGGAGGATGACAGGATGCATCTGATTGTTGTCGATTCCCTTGGCGTGTCGCAAGCGTCCTCCAACTCTCAGAATCCTTCTAGTTGAGTCCCACTCTGGGTCGAGATTCTTCAGTCGTGATGCCGTCAAGATGGATTTTCCTTCACGAAGGCGCTCAAAGTCATCACGGAAATATTCCCACTGATGTACTCGTGCGATTGCGTCTTCTGCTTCTTGTAGTTCGATCAAAGAGATGCTTCCCAATCGCTTCGAAATGTTGTTCAGTTTGGCTTTGACATTGAAAGTGAACCGTAAGACAAAAGCAAGCTTTCGTTTCACGATGAAGCTTCTGCTGCTGGCTTCACTCATTGCGATGAATGGATTCTCTTTTGGGGAATCCGACTTCTTTGTGATGACGAGGATCCGCTTGAACTCAGCCTTGTAGAAAGAATTCTCAGGATCGACTTGAACAATGGATGAGGGCCATTCATTCTCGGGATTCATGAGGAAGTCAGGTCCGTTCCACCACATCTTGTTATCAATCATGTCTTCTGGAGAGAGTCCACGAGAGATCAAGTCAGCAGGGTTTTCTTCTCCTCTAACATGTCTCCACGTAGTGCTTGTTGATAGCTCTTGTATTTCACTTATTCGGTTTGCAACGTACGTTTGAAGTTGGCTTGGCTCCTTCTTCATCCAATGTAAGGCGATAGCAGAGTCCATCCATGCGACCTTCTTCTGCAGTTGAAGGCCAAGAGCCTTCGGTACTTTCTCCATCAAATGTGAGAGAACAACGGCTCCACATAGCTCAAGGCGCGCAATTGATTTCTGAGCAGAAGGTGCCACACGGGATTTAGCACAAACAAGATGAGAAGCTCGGTTGCCATTGGCGTCTTCACTCACAATGTAGATGGCGGCTCCATATCCTTTCTCAGAAGCATCCGAGAATCCATGAAGTTCCAGTGTCACGTAGTTTGGAATCAGGAAGTGACGGGAGATCTTGAGGCTTCTCAGATCTGTGAAGGTGCTGGCGAGTTCCTTCCATTCTTCAGTTAGAGCGTCTGGCAACGAGTCGTTCCAAGCGCACTTCAGTTCGGTGATTTTCTTCATAAAGAGCTTGAACCTAAAGGTAACAGGTCCCAGCAATCCTTCTGGGTCATAGATTTTCATAATCTCTGACAGGGCGCTGCTTCTTGTGACTTTGACAGCATCTATTGGATTGATGTCGAATTCTAGCTGATCCGTGTTTGGGTTCCACTTGATTCCCAAAGCCTTCAGCGTCATGTCATCACTGAACGTCTCTCGGTCCTCTTCTGGAATCGTTTGCATGAACTCAGGGCAGTTCGATGCGATTTTGCGCAGCTTCATGGCTCCACTGCTGATGATTTGATCTACTTCTTTGAAGAGCTTAACTGCCTTCTCTAGGGTCTTCTCTCCAGACATCAGGTCATCCACATAAATCGCGTTCTCGACTTCTGCAGCTGCTGCCGGAAAGACTTCACGATGTTCAATGCCCAATTGCTTGAGGCATCGAGTTGCAAGAAAGGATCCAGACTTCGTTCCGTATGTAACCGTATTGAGCTGGAACGTTCGGATTGGCTCAATAGGACTCTCCCGCCAGAGGATTTGTTGAAAGTGTCGTTGCTCCGGAACGACTTCCACTTGACGGTACATCTTGGCAATATCTCCTTTGATTACAATCGCATGGCTCCTGAATTTAATCACCAGATTAAATCCACTGTTTTGTACTGTAGGTCCATTGTATTGGCAGTCATTGAAGGAAAGCCCAGATTTCGTCTTGGAGGAGGCATTGAAGACAACACGAACCTTCGTGGTGGTGCTATCAGGTTTCTCAACGCCATGGTGCGGCAAGAAATACTGAACTCCGTTGTTGCTTGTATCCTTAACCTCCGTCATGTGATTCAGATCTTCGTATTCCTTCATGAACTTGCGGGTCTCACTGTAGAGTCGCTCATTCTTTTGAAGGCGCTTCTCGTTGGCGATGAATTGGCACATCGCTTGGTTCTTGTTGTTCGCCAGTTGAGAGATATTTTCCTTAATTGGGATCTCTACGATGAATCTTCCTTCGGGCGATCGCTTGTGGGTTTGCTCAAAGTGGGATTCGCAAAAGGTTTCCTCTGCCGTCAAGAATCTCTTGTCCGTACGGTAGTCTTCATCCTTGTAGAACTTCTCCAGCTTCTCAATCAAATCGGATTGGGTTTGGGCAACAACGTTGCACGAACGAGTGGTAATAGAGGAGCTTGTTGCCATCCTTCCAGCAACAATGTATCCAAAGACGGTTGCTTGCAGCATTGGGCCACAAGGAAGCTCGATACGATCACTGAGAAGCAATTCAATGAACCATTCATTGCCAATCAGGATGTCGATCTTTCCAGGAGTAGCGAACGATGGATCCGCAAGCTTCAGCTTCTTGGGAATATTGAATCGAGAAATATCGATTTTAGTTGAGGGCGTCCTTCCAGTAACCTTGTTGTTGATTAGAAAATCCATTTGCTTCTCGAAGGCGCCATCACCAGAAGCAACGGCAACGACGGTCCTGCTGTCGATTACGCTTTGCTTTTCTCCAAATCCATTGGTGTAGACCAGAGTAGGCATCGTCTTCACACGGAGAACGTCTGCGAGGCTCTTAGTGATGAAGTTGGCATCAGATCCAGAGTCCAAGAGGGCTCTTGCGCGGTGCCACTGTCCGTAGCTATCTTGAATCTTCACGATGGCAGTCGAGAGGAAAACAGTTGTACTGACGGCGCAGTTAACTGTCAAGTTGGTTGAAGTCGAAGGCTGGAACGGCATCGCACAATAAGAGAGTCCGGCATCACCTTCTTCGTCTTGGAGCTCCTTCAATCGGGCGATCAAAGCAGTCTTCTCAGATCCAGAACCTTGAGATTTGTGAAGCAAAGTGTGATGCTTCCTTTGGCAAACACTGCACTTGTACTTGCTCATACACTTCTCTATAGGATGGAGCCCAAAGCAGTTGAAGCACAGCTTGAGTTCCTTCACCTTTTCCAAACGTTTGGGCACGGTCAGATCAATGAACGTCGGGCAAGAGAACAAGCGGTGTCCTTCTTTCTTGCATCCCAGGCAGTTGCCTGTTGAGGGCGCCGTGTTGGCGACGTATGAAGTCGTTGACTTCTGATGATTCTTCAGCGGACTGTATGAGGGTGACTTCGAGGCATCATGAAGCTTCGCAGTCAATCGATGAGCGGGCAACGTGCTAAGCACCTTGCGTCGGTTCTCCAAGAACGTCTTCAGTTCCTTCCATTGGGGTATCTCGCCCTTGTTGTCAGTCTCAAACAAGTTGCGGGTATTTGCGTCCAATCGTTGGATGTAGATGTGGGCAACCATGATGTAGAACAGCTCTTTCGGTTCCTTCTCACGTTCAAGGGCACTGATGTGATGATCGGCGTCATTGAGGAGCTTCAGCAGTTCCTCATGCGTCTCGGTATTCATCTTCTTTGCAGCAAGGATTCCTTCAATGTGCTTGTCCATCAGGCGCCGCTTGTCGTCGTAGCAATCCAGAACGGCTTTCCAAGCATCCTCGTATCCATCGTCCGATTCCGTTCGATGGGCAACGGGCGACAGCTTGTCGATGATCGATGTCTTCAAATAGCGGAACTTGGTGCTGCCGGTCAGTTCCTGATTGTTGTGAACGATGCTCAGGAACAGATCTCGAAAGCTGATCCACGTCTCCGGAGATCCATCGAATTTGGGCAGCTCGATCGTCGGAAGTTTTATTTTCGGGGTCGTCTTTGGCGGTGACGGAGTCCCTGGAAGCGTTGTCGATGACGTTGCCTTGAGTGCCGCTTTGACCTTCTTCATTGTCCGATTGTACGGCTCTTGAAAGCGATCATCGGCAACGGTAACATCAACGGGTATCACATCATCGCAAGCGAAGCAGTCCATGATAATTTTTTCATGCTTGCTTCCTATTTCTTCGAGTCGTTCCCTAAAGTCTTGGAGATCGTCCTCGTCATGCTCGGCATCCTCATTTTCGAGATCCGAGATGAGTTTCGTCAGCATCCCCAAGAAGTAGGCGCGCTGATGATGCAGCGTCTTGAGAGTCAATGCCATCTTCGTTGATGAAATTGCTGATGGGTTGTTGAACTTGAAAAATTTTCTTCAATGATCGTAGTCGTCCACGGAATTTGACTTCGCACAATGGACTTCAGATTGCTTGATGACTTTGCGAATTTCTCTTCACTCGGTCGAGGTTCCACGGAATTAAATAATTCGCACAATGGAACGGCTTAACGGGCTTCACAAACTTCCTTCAGATGAGGTCCTCGACTTCCCTGAAGAATTTTCCGTTTGCTTGCGGCTGGTTGCTTTGCTGATGAAAGCGTTGATGACTTTGACCTTTTGAGAAAATTTTCTTTCTTCTCAAACGATCCGGGTTTCACGAAATTGATGATTCCAATGAAACGGCTAATTCGGGCTTCTTGTATGAAGCTGCTGGTTGCGGTGGTTGCGAGTCCGGCTTGCTGTCGGCCCGACAATCCGTGGTTCGGAGGACCAATGTAAATTGGTTGAGCAATTTGAAAATGACGAGTCTCGTTTGGTTTCTTTCGTTTATTCACATCAGAAGAAAGCCTGCGAATTTACAATTAATTTCCTGCACTTCAATTTCCTGCACTTCACTACAAACCTTTTCTTAAGACTTTCTTTTCTTTTAGTAAAGCTATCGAACTTTGATAAACTTTACGTTTGAACGATCTAAGAAAGAAATTGAGATTAAAGGAACTGAACTTGTTGCGGAAAAGCCGACTTTACCTTGAAAGGTTCAAAACTGGATTAACGTGGTTTCACTTTGATTTTTCAATTGAGACTAATAATTTTCTTTGCTGACTGTCTCCCTTTTATACAAAATTTTCTGACTTTTCTATAAGATTTGCTTGCTTAGATTTTGTTTTTTATTCTTGATGATTTTGCAACGTTAACCATCGTTAACAATCTCAACATTTTTTGTCAGATGTTAAAACTCAATTAGATTCATTCTGTAAAGAAAAGGTAGATGAGCAAACTGATACGATCAATAATGCTATGAAAATTGATGTCGACGATTCTGAAGACTCAAAGCAATCAAATGATGTGCCCATTGAAGATATAAAACAAACTGATTCAGTAATTTCATCACCGGAGGTTGAGAATGCTGAAGAACTAACACCGTTCCAAGCCACTTGCTCCATGTCACAACGTTATCTCACTCACGATCCCTCATTTCTCACGGCCGACGCTCGAGAAATCATTACGTGAACCGATATGGAGCGATGGACCTGTGGACCGATATTTCCCATAGAAAATTAATAATTATGAAGAGAGAAATGAAAAACTAAAAAAATCGAAGGATAGCATTATGAAAAGGATGAAAACTTACTATCAAAACGATCAAGGGAACCTGAATTGCCAGACGAGATTAATATTGAATCTGGAAACTTGAAAACAAAATGCTTACCTAAATTTAATTTCTTTTTACAGCTATCCGAACTTAGGGAAATAAAAGAACAAGTTTGAAACCTTAGCTATGAAACAATTAGGTTTCTCGCATTTCAGCGACTTTCGCAGGTACATTATTGACCAAGTTAAATGAAATTATGACTTGATCCTTATAAAATTTTCCCAGGTCGTTAACGAGAATCCTTCCAAAATCCAAATTCAACGCTTCGAAAACAATCGTAGAAATCACCAAATGGGATTGTCATCGCTTTCCTTTCCCAGTTCCAAACATAGATGAACCTGATGAGAGTACTCAATGAGTACTACTCATTCTCCTGTCGCTGGACTGCAGATTGATAGACCTTTCCACTGAAGGAATAAAAGAGACCAAGCTCATTCTGTAGCTCATTCTTTAGAACTTCAGATTGCTCGATCAAAGATTCGTTCTAGAGGTTTGTACATTTGCCAATGACTATTTGTCAAGAAAAATTTAGGTTTCGGTTAAGCCAAATCCTAAACTATCCGCCTACATGAGATATCGTAGCTTTTGTGTTGGGTACGGTAGTAAAATGATTTGAACTTTTTTCTTTCCGTATGAGTTCAACTTTCGGTTTCAAAACTTTTTAATTTTTTTTTTAATTTACGATCTGCAATAGAACGAAACAATAGAATAAAGTTTTCATTATTTCATTTAAACAAGCTTTATTGCATTTAATAAAAAAATTCCCTAAAATCAAATTCGTGAAATTCAAATTCCATAACGTTCCATTTTTTTTTTTTGTTTAAGAATCTCGCCAAGAAATGCATTGAATTGTTCGGTTACTTAATGATCTTACACTTAGCTTGGCAGGAAATCTACTCTCAATTCAGCAAGAACTTGAAACTTGGAGTTCATGAAGATTATAGCAACATTGCTAAGCTCGCTGATTTGCTCCAGAGACGATTTGTGCTTTCTTGGAGAATACTTCGGTCGTATTAAGAGAACCAAAAATCAACTTACTTCATCACTGGAGAAAGCAAGGAACAAAGTAGCAACACAGCTTTCGTTAAACGTGTTAAGGAATGAGGATTCGAGGTTGTTAACATGACTGAAGTTCAGAGTCTGAACCAATTGATGAATATGTCATGCAACAACATAAGGAATATCAAGGCAAACAATTTGTTTGCGTCACCAAGGAAGGTTTGAAACTTCCAGAAGACGAGGAGGAAAAGAAGAAACGCAAAGAAGATAAAGCTAAAATCAAGAACTTTAGCGAAGTCATGAAGATTAGGTTTTAGACAAGGTTGACATCGTCTCCAACCGTCTCCTTGACTCAACATGCTGTATCGTTACTTCTCAATATGGATGGTCTGCAAACATGGAACGTATCATGAAAGCTCAAGCTCTCCGTGATACCACTACAGTAGGATACATGACTGAAAAGAAACCAATCCCGATCATGCCATTATCGAAACTTGGCGTCAAAAGGCCGAAGCTGACAAGAACGACAAACCTGTCAAAGATTTGTGCATCTTGTTATACGAGACCTCTCTTCTGAGCTCCGGATTCTCATTAGTTAAACCACAAGTTCGCCGTCCGTATCTACCGCATGAATAAGCTTGATCATGGAATTGATAAAGATGAGCTTATGGCTGAAGAACCTGCAGTATTTAACTGCTGCATCTGACATGCATCCATTGGTTGACGACGCTGACGATGCTTCACAGATGGAAGAATCGATTAAACTAGTCATCCATGAATGCGTCAATTTAAAACATCGAATATCTTTGTGAAGACTTTCCTTAAAGCCATTTACAGCTTTGTCTCGAACTTGATGTTATCGAAATATCACACGGACAAAGACACACGGACAAAGACAGAGAACGATTACCTGAAGAGAAACTTATCGTGTTCGAATCTTTACCAACGTTTCTGGAAGATTTTCGTGAAGAGATTGCAAATGAAAACTCAGCGATTTCCGATGTTACATTTAAGTCAGTCTTCCCTTCGCCATCAACTTCTGGTTCTGCTAAAAGAGAACTCGAAAATGTTGATCAAAAACTAAACGTAAAGCGATTCAGGAAAGAAGCGCCTGCTGAAGATTTGGCTGATCACACAGTCGCCAAAATTCTCAGTCGAATTAATGAAGACGACTACAAAGCACAAATGGAAGTTCTTAGCACAGTGACGATGGCGGCTCGTGATGAAGCAGCGAAAGCGGAAGAAATGAGAAACGAAATTTCCTTCCACATCATCGGCAACTCGTTGGTCAAGCAAATATCAAAGCAATCGATGCTTTGGCTTTTTGGACTTCAAAATGTGTTTGCTCACCAACATCCTGAAATGCCAAAGGAATACATCACCCAATTGGTGTTTGATGGAAAGCATAAGACTCTTGCGCTGATTAAAGATGGTCGACCGATTGGTGGGATTTGCTTCCGTTTATTTCCCTCGCAAGGGTTCATCGAGATTGTGTTTTGCGCAGTAACGAGCAATCAGCAAGTCAAAGGCTACGGGACACATTTAATGAACCATCTTAAAGACTACATTAACCAACAAGGCATTCGACACTTTTTAACTTTTGCCGACGAGTTCGCCATCGGATATTTTAAGAAACAATGATTCTCAAAGGAAATCAAAGTCGCATTTATCACACAAGAAACATTTATTGCGGGTTCATCAGAGTATGAAAGAGCGACTTTGATGCACTGTGAACTTCATTCCTGCATTGTTTACACGCAGTTCAGCAGCGTCATTCGAAAACAGAAGGAGATAGTAAAAGAGTTGATAATGCAACGACAACAGGAAATATCGAAAGTCCATCCTGGATTGACATGCTTCAAGGAAGGCATTCGAACAATTCCAATTGAATCAATTCCTGGACTGAGAGAGATTGGATGGCGACCAGTGCCAAGAGCTCTCCGACAATCACGTTCGAAGACAGAAAATGAGGACTTTGATAAACTTTCTATCAACTGCAGCGCAGTGTTGAACGCTGTACGAGCACATCAATCGAGTTGGCCTTTTCTACAACCTGTACTTGCCGCTGATG